>OY390735.1:27228678-28526594 GCA_959613385.1 Geotrupes spiniger | reverse complement strand
TTAAACGAAGACCCACGAAAATCTTAATTTTATTACGAAGAAATGATTAATGGATTCATGCAACAAAAATTTGAAATAATTGATTAATTTTACATATCGCATGCTTCTGTTATGACATGAGCGAACTGTAAAATAAATATTTCAAAATATCATTTTTCAATTATATTATTTCATTGCATCGATTTGTTTGTAGGAAACCAATAACACAACACAAAACAATGCGTATGCAACAAAATAATAATAATAATAATAATAAATAAGATAAATTAAGAACAAAATCATAGAATTTAAACAAAGCATTAAAAATTGAGAATAGCCACAAAAAAAATAAATACATGAAAAAAAATTAAAATGGAAAGGAAAGCTTTGAAAATTGTAAAAATGTATATAAAATTAAACGAACAAACTGACTAAATCGATAACAAACCAAGTAAAAAGAATAATCGAAAATGCAAAAATCAACAATGAAAGAACGAAGGTAATTAAATAACAACAAATTTAGTATACAAACGAAAACTAAAAACTAAAATACTGTGACCAAATTATTGCGAATAACAAGAACAACTGCGATGGAAACTGAAAATGAACTAACGGACTGAACGAATACAATTGACAATAAATTAAGAACACGAAACAAGAAAAATTACACTTTTTTAAACTTCTAATCAATTAACAATAACAATACGACAATGCTTATGTTAATGAAACTTTAGTTCAGAACGAAAATATAGAAACTCAAATAAATCAACAAATAAATTATAACACAAATCTGGTTAAAAACACATTATCCAAAAGACAAATGAAACCAAATAGTATTGGAACAACCCATAGAAAATAGTTTGATGAAAGTTTCAAAAGAAATGAAAGAAAATAAGTAACAGGAATAATAAGGACGTGATAAAAAAGAATCGATTTCCATGCATATAAGAAATATGGAATCGACGTAAATTGGAACAATTAACATTGTATCAATTGATATTTTTCAATGACACAAAGTTAACTGACATAAATTAAAACAAAGAAATAGAATTATAAAACACAAAAATTATAACCATGCACTGAACCACCGGAGCGCAATATATTTTTGCCTCACTTTCAGGTTTAGAATATTTTCCGTATTGTGTTCATATTTTACAATTTTATGCGTTGTATGATGCGAAAAAATTCTATAAAAAAAATACTAAAGCGGTTGCGGCGGTATTTTTATTATTGTGTACGAGGAAAACGAACATAATTAACTTGAATGGAGCCGAGTTATTTAAATTTAAGATCCACCTCCAGATATTAAATTGTGCTTACTGTCATAAATTGGTTATCGCAACGAAAAATAAAGACGCTGGTAAAAGAGAAATTAATACATGTATATGTGATCAAATTTTATAAAGGAATTAATTTACATTAACGATTTTTTAATCGAATTAAAAACAACAGAACTTAAAATAACTGCCCATGTTTATCAGCAGCATTGATTTTATTGTAAAAATAACTGAAATTAACAACAAATTAATCGCACTTTGGGCATTATGAGTGAATTTAAAAAAGTTGAAAAGTTTGAAATTCACATTATTTTCATTTTTCGTTAGTGATAGTATTTTACTGACTAAAACAAATATCGATCGATGCAAACAACTCGGTACTTTTAGTGGTTGCTTCAATTTTTCATTCAGAATTTTTATTTGGAACTTTTAGCCCAACTTCTTAAATGCATGTTATTGGCTGAAACAGGTGGTGGGTGAACAATATTTAAGTTTACCAGAGTTGGTTTTGATAGCAATGGTGAAATCATTAGATTTAAAAAAAAACAGGCTTCTTCAAAATGAAAAAATTCTTGAGCTTTGCTCAAAGTATAGGATAGTAGGATTTATGAATCATAAAAAAATATTTTCAAATAACACATTTTATTCTATTGGTTTCTTTCTAATTAATTTCTATTTTTATTATTTTTTATTTCGTTATATTTATAAAGCTTTCAATGATGTGCTTTAACATTTCTTTGTCACGGGAAAGTCATCGACGATGCAATTCGTTTCTTTTTTTACTTGAAGCTAAATTATACTTTTTGAGGTTTATTTCGCTCTTAAATAATGCATTAATTCGTTCTAATTAATTTCTTTAACTTTGGGTTCTGCGAAAATTGTTTGTACTTGAAGTACAATTTTAAAATTCGTCTATTCTTTTCTATTTAAATATCATCATATACGATACCGTAATTTTAATTTTATTATAATCTTACAAAAATAATTTTTCATGATAGAAATACTATGATGAGTCTAATAAAAATAGCAACAAATAGGACCAACATCGCAAATAACGTAAATCATTTTATTACTACTGTCTCTACCAATCTTAAATAGAAATCTTGAGAATTGTAAAAACTTTCATCGAGCAATAGTTATTTGCGACTTATTCTTTAATAAGATTCCTCAGCATTTTATTCTTATTATTATTTTATTCGAATATTTGCACACATAAATGTTTTCATTAGAATCATCTTTTTAATTACATATTTTATCTTTGACTGTTATTTTCGCAATATCCAGAAGTTTTAACAATTCGATCGTACCCACCACTTATTAAAAACACTAGATATTGTATCTACTGAAATATACACTAAATATGTGAGTTCTGCAAATAGACATAAATTTAACAAAAACTAACTTTTTATATATTAAATTTAAAGCACGCGTCAAATTAGTAGTAAGTAGCTGACTTTTAATATTTTTTGGTTCGTTTTTTTTTAGCAACGACTTCCTTGTTTTGTTATTCTGCCCACTTTTTATTTCACTCTTTACAAAACTTCATTCTATAGAACGAAACGTAAAATTGTCGTCAAATACATTAAATGTGATGAATTGTAATTGTACGGTTTTGATTAAAATTGAATCCCCTTAACATATTAAATGCAACTGCAAAAAATAGAATTCCAAAAATTAAGCTAGATCGGTTAATTTGTTTTGTTCAGGAATTCAAAAACAATTTTTATGCATTAAAACAATGATCATCACTTTCAGCTATTTAAATTATTCATGTTGCTTTATTGATTTGGCATCGGAAATAATGATTTTTAATAAAATTGTCGCAAATGAATAGTTTTAAAATTAAATTATTTTGCAGTGTTTGTTTGTACATTTCTTAAAAACGTTGGGCACGACAATTTTTCAAGAACGCACTTAATTGCAGTAACAATTTCACACCTGATATTTTCGTCTGTATAAAAACGGTGGAGATTTATGTTCAAACGCCAAACCTCACGGTACTAATTATCGGCACCGCCTCGCGCCTATTTGTCAAAAGCAATAAATAACACCAACCTGTTCTTTGCGGCGGCCGCCCTGTCCCTCTGCCTCCGATTCTTGAACCAGTTGCCGACTTGCGTAGGGGTTAGTCCCGTCGCTTGCGCCAGTTCCCTCTTCTTCGTAGGGTTCGGATACGGATCCTGAAGGTACCACTCTCTGAGCAGACTTCTCGTCCGCTCCTTGAAGCAGTGAGTCTTTTGTTCTCCGTCCCATATCGTGCGCGGCAAAGGGAATTTTTTTCGCACCCGGTATTTGTCAACTGGACCTAGGGCCCTTCCTCTCAATTTCTCGGCCTCCTGATAGTGCGCCTCCAGCCACATCGCCTGCAGTTTCCCGTGGGAGCCTTTGGTGAACTTGTGCGCCTCGAGGATGTTGTACAGGTCGCGAAAATTACCGCTGTGAAACGAAACGATGGCCCGCGCTCGCAGGACCGCTTCGCTTTTGTTCAGTTCGCTGATGTTGGGATGCGCTACCGGCAACGACCAGAGAAACCGCGCCAGTCTTTCGATGTCGCCACTTTCCTCAAGAGTTTCACACACTGCCGCAACTTGAGACACCGTAAAGTTCAGGGTGGGCAAAGCGAACATGGGGTTGGGCATGATGGGTGCCGGCGCCACCGGAATCGGGACGCTGACTCCGGGCGATGAAGAAGTGTCCGAGTGACCGCCGGAACCGGGACCCGAACTTCCGGAACACAGCCCGGAGCTCAACCCCAAAGCCATGTGAGTTGCCAGTGTTGCTGCGATCTCTAACCGCGAAGTAAAAAAACTATCTCAACGTTCAATTTTCTCGCATCTCACAATCGCCATAAACCGAAATTTTCGCTGACCACTTATCGCGGATTGAATATACACTACATCACTCTCGCCACCGGACGTGTCCTTTGAAACTAATATGTTTTGGTCATTGTGATGACAACAAAAACCCGTGTTGCGGCTGTTTGGAGCGTGAGATGAAACTGACATTCGAGTTCGTGCGGAAGGTAGAGAACGACATACGGGGTGTAGCGATTGGCGTTCCGAGTTGTTGTTACCACGGTTACTCGGATCCGCTCCGGCCAATACCGGAGTCGGTTGGAGGGGATCATAGTGCGGTGGGTGTCGCCTGTGTCAGTTTTGAAAAACGGGGTTCGAATATGAGACCCTATGTCATACACCTAACTAGAGCTGACTGTTAAAGTGTTCTCTGTTCTCTCTGTGTCACTTTCATGAGTCGTGACGAACCGACAGTTATTGTACTGTATCGGATTGATTATGTGGGAAACATTTATAATTGTCGATGATCCTGATTTACCATCTAATATTCTCGATGAATTAATTTTGTTAATACAATAATGAGTTAACTTTGTGATAAACAAATAAAAACGACGTCAGAAAAATACAATTTCAAATATATTACTTATAATGATGTACAATTTGATGTAAATGTAATGTAATACTTTGTCTTAACACACCAAAGAAAGTATTTTCAATTCTTTACGATACACTAAAATCTTGAACACCGTAGTCGTAAAAGAAGAATTCGAATGCAGTTTTTTTCCCTTCATTAGAAACTGCTACATATGCTCTACATTTATTACGATATTTTTATGATTGAAGTATCGAAATCTATTTGTACCCAGTTCCAATCTACATAAAATCTTTATATCTACTGATATAAAATATATGTACTGATATAAAAACAACACATTTTACCACTTGGTGCATAAATAACGATTTCATGACCAGCGTGTAGTCATCCATATAAATACCGTATAGTTTTTTATGCTCTTTATTGCATGTTCACGAAAGGTACTTTTGCTTCGTATTTTGCTCTGAGCCCAGGGCCGACGCTGATCGTTGCGGGACCTAGAACAAAAGTACAAAATACATTTCGTAAACATGCAATAAAGGGCATACAAAACTAAACGGTGTTTATATTAATTATTGCAAGCTTGTCATGAAATAGTTATATATGCATCACGTGGTAAAATGCGATGCTTTATATCATTAGATGTAAAGATTGTTCATTGAAGCACTATTTACCACGTATTAATTTTATCGGTCTAAAGAACGTTATATCTTTACTTATTTTTAGTTTTTCTGTTTTTAAAACAAGAAATTTTGGTGTCCCTCATATCCGTTTCATTCGATTGTATCAGTTGCTTTATTTTATTTATTGCGTTGTACATTATAAATTTTTCAAGTAAATGATTATAATAATTTGCAATACTGAACTTCCTTAAACTTAGATAAAATTTCAGTAATTTTCAATCGGAAAATGTTCTAGGACGGATCTGGAAATGCTTTGAAACGGTTCTGGAACAGTTCTGAAACCGCGATGGCAAGTATCAATTGAAAGTTGTTTAAAAATTCAAAATATAACTTTATAAGAGTAAACCAAAACTTCCGGCTGAAATATTGCTTTCAAAATAGGAGGTTTTCTTGCTATGTACAAATACAACGTTTAACGTTTCGTAATTTTAGCTAAAAATCACATTTTAATATATTAAAAAAAAACTTGTGGACCCGTGCAGTGAAAATTAAATCGGATTTCTAGAGTTCACTCCTATAATCTGATTTACATGGAGTTTTCAATAGAGTGTTGTAATTTGAATTGACAAACTTAAGTTAACTTCTGGGTTTTTATATTTCCGAAATAATGCACTATTTTCTTTTCCTTTAATTGGACTTCAATTTTCCTTGTTTGTGTTCCACTTTGTTATGTTTTTTTATTTCCTAGACTTTTACGATCATGTCTTATACATCCGCGTTTACTCTTCCTTTCATAGCAATATTCCTTGCTTGGTTATAATTTCTTACTACTTTCTAGCTGTCATCTGATAAAATCCTAATCCAAATTCAAATTTGTTTTATTAAAAATCTGTATAGATATTATTACAACAACAAAATATATACATGACAATACATTCCAACCCATAAAATATAAAATAAATCGCTATTATTAAGATCGCAACCCAACGGATTTATTTTCCGTATATAATTAATTATAATTATTTAGGACGTGATTATTACGTTATATATATATATATATATATATATATATATATATATCCTCATACTAATATAGAGCCCTCATATTTTCCCTTTTTGAAACCAATGCTGACTTGGGTTGGGGTTGATTTGGATTATGCTGCACAATAAAGCAAACATATTTTACATTGTGAACATAAAATGTAAAATAGAATATTGTCGGTCCCAACAAAAAAATATAATATTTAAAAATTACTGTATTATTCCGTATATTCTTGTAAAATCGTTTCCATTTTAGTATCATATATATGATATGTTAGTGACAAGCTTAGTGTAAGCGATAAGTTTCCGCATATTACACAAAAATTTAAAAACTTAGATCTGTAAAATAAGATTTCTCAAAATAAGATAGAAACAATGGTCCATTTAGTTGTAAGTCATCGTACTATAACAATCCTAATAATAAAATAAACATTAACATTTTATAAATATTACTTGATCACGACGTGCATATCTAACAACAATCGGTGCTATCAGGCTTAAATAATTATTGAAGCAGTGCGATGGCGGAAACTCTTCACTGTCAAGCTGCCACAGTGCCGTCAGTTCGTTATATTTAAGAATTTAACCGAAGAAAAATAATAAAATAATAACTGTTTAAATTTCGTGTTAATTTCCACGATTAAGTCTTTGATAATAAAGGAAATGTTAATCTCTCCATGGTTATAAATATAAAAATTGTGTGCGAAGCCCATCCATTTCCATAACTTGTAGATTTTTATAGCAGCATTTAACTAATTCATTTGAAAGGAATTGCAATAAACGTTTAACTTATATCCGATTTAATGGCGATACAAGAAAGAAACATGTTAGATGATATTTTTCATGTCAGCACAATCGACGATCCTGACCATCGATTAAGGCACCTCTGCCCTTGTAGACCGCATTTCCTGTTGTACATCAGTGGTCAGAACTGCTAAACAGTTAAAGCCAATAGAATTTTGTGAAACAGCTGCAATAAATCGTAATCGGGCAATGGGGTTGTATATAATAATAATAATAATAATAATAATATTCCTTTATTGGACTAGGACCAGCCACGGGCTGTTCTTTCCTAGCCTAAAATAGATAAGTACATGTTATACAAAGTCATTCCCTATTCTAACATATAACCGAAAGAAAAATACAACCAATGATTATAATTAAAATTAAATATATAATTTAAAAATTAAATTTAAATTTATAATTTAAAAGCCAACCACAGAAGACATCCCCAAAGTACACTCGCCAACGCTACAGGTAGTAAACGACAAACGAACATGAGATAAAAATTCAAACTATATAGTGAAATGGAAGTCTCGGACTTCGCATTTGAAGCGGGAAGTAGAAAGAGATTTTAATTTTTCCGGCAAGGTATTGTACAATTTAGGAGCAGACACAGAGTACGATTTCGCAAACGCTGTCGTCGAGTGTTCAGGTATGTTTAATTTATTGTTTGTTCGTACCTCGATATTATGCAAATCTGACCTGAATTGCAATTTCCGACGTAGATACAATGGTGTACCCGTATTCAAGATCATGTGTATCAATGAGCTGTAATGAATAGCGCGTCTTATATTTAATTTTTTCCAGTTATAGCGTTCGTAGTACTCAGTTACATGCTCACGTCTAGTAAAGCCAACAGCGTAACGTAAACATGAGTTTTGAATTTTTTGCAATTTGTATGCATCTGTCTGGGACAAACATGGCCCATACACTACGTCACAATAATCAAGTCGGGATATTATTAAAGATTCTACTAGTTTAAGTTTAGTGCAGGTGGGCAAGATGTCTTTGTAATTATACAAATGACGCAATTTTGAATAGGATTCTTGCACTAATTTGTTTACATGTTGCGAAAATTTTAGATTTTTGTCCATAATTACTCCCAAATTTTTGCACTGATCCACTATCCCTAATGTGTTTGCGGCAATCATAATTTGAATATTTTTGTTTTCTATTTTACGCAACTGTGCAGGTACCCCAACAAACATAACAATTGATTTCGCAGGATTCAGCCTCAATGCATTGTCGTCAGACCACCCGTGAATATTATTTAAATCGTAATTTATTTTTTGAATCGCATCGATAAGGTTTGCAGGATTAAAACTAAAATACAGTTGATTATCGTCAGCATATGAATGTAGTTTACAATGCTTGATTCCCCATGAAAAGTCTACCATGTAAACAGTAAATAATAATGGTCCTAGAATTGAACCCTGTGGGACACCTGACTTCAAGAGAACAGAATCTGACATTCTTAGTTCTCCATTTATATTTCGATATGACACCACCTGCGATCGACCATAGATGTAATTTTCGAACCATTTCATAGATGCAGCTGACAAACCGATATATGACAGTTTTGCTAACAATAATTGGTGATCTAGGCTATCAAACGCTTTGGAATAGTCTAGTAAAGTAATAGCCGTAATTTGTGATTCATCAATAGCTTTTAGTAAGTCATCCGTGACATCCAATAACGAAGTAGTAGTACTATGACCTACACGGAATCCCGATTGTTTGGCTGGAATTAATTGTAATGCATCCAACCGTGAATAAATTTGAGAATAAACGATTTTCTCTATAACTTTTGATAATGTTGGGAGAATACTGATTGGTCTGTAGTCGCTAAAGTCCATAGGTGTTTTTGATTTTGGGCTAGGTATTACTAACGCTTGTTTCCACATTTCTGGGATTACCCCATTTAATAAGGAATAATTAATAATATGCGTAATTGCCCCCAAACAAAACGGCACACAATATTTTAACATTTTTAGTGATATTCCGTCCACTCCCAAAGCGTTTGTGCGAATCGATGACAAGTATTTGTCAACCACATCCGATGTTATTGGCTGTAAAGAAAATTCGCCAGCAGTGGCATCCACCCTATTTGACTTAAAATAACGAACAGTGTCTGTGTTAGCTTTCATAATTCCCCCCGCATTCGCAAATGTATTATTGAAAAAATTTGGATTATCCAAAAAAGGTGGAATGTTAATATCATCCCGCTTTTTATGCACACTTAATTTGTCTAATGTTTTCCACAAGTGCCGTGCATCTTTCTTATTGATACTTAAAACATGCTCAATATACGCACGTTTTTCTCTGCGAATGGACGCGGTTACAAAATTCCGAAGTTCCTTATACTGATCCCATTTGGAGTCAGTCTCGTGCTTCGTGGAACGAATATCACGTAAGGATCGCTTATAATCTTTCAGAGCCGCCTCGCGGAGTTGAACCATTAACATTATATTATCTGTTATCCAGGGCTGCTTGGGTTTTACAACTTTTATAGTTTTTAAAGGTGCATTAACGTTAAATAATTGCAGAATAATTTGATTTAAATAAACTAATTTATTATCAATACCGTCTATATCTTCAATATCCGTCCAGTTTGCCGCTTGGGCTTGTTGTTGAAAAGTAGCATAATCAAAATTTGCAAAATCGCGGTAGGTGAAATATTTGGCAGTACGTTGAGTAACTGGGATCTCCAGTTCGGCGAAAACTAACATGTGATCTGAGAAATCATGTAAGTTTATAGTGCCAGTTTTAATGACATTTTCTGTAAAATTCGTTAAAATTAAGTCAATAAGCGTAGAAGTGCCACGTGCGACACGAGTGGGTTCAAGAATTATTTGACTGAGACTATAAGTATTCATCATTGACTTCAAAAAGTTATATTCGGGGGAAGAAGTATTTTGATAGTCTATATTAAAATCACCCATACAAAAAATGTTATCAACCAGAGGTAAAATGTTAGATATTGAGTCATCAACTGATGATAAATTTGCATAGTTAACATGTGGTGGCCTATAAACAGAACCTATTGCAATCTTTAATCTTCCCACCTGCACCATCGCCCATATTTCTTCTACACCATTGACAACTACGTCGGTGACTATAGTGCTAGATTTGAACGTGTCCCTAACATAGAGTGCCACTCCACCTCCACGACCGACACCTCTATCACGTCTAAAAACTGCATAACCGGGAATCGCAATACTTGCATCACTAATATTATAGGTCAGCCATGTTTCAGTTACTGCCACAGCTCCGAAATCATATTCCTCAACAATACACTTAAAGTCATTAAAATTGTTTAATAAAGATCTAGCATTTATATGACATATTAGAATGTTACCACCTGCAGACACTCCGGCTGAGTCGTACACCCGAGACATATTCTGCGGCAAAATTAAGATAAATATGTTTCAATAATACCGCTATATCAAAACAAAAATATTTATTTATATACTAGTAAAGCAACTACTAGGAGCGTCACCCACAAGTCTCAAATAACCTTTTAATTTGCAAACAATTTATCAAATATGGTAACCGAAATAACAATTATGCTTCTTAACACAATTTCAAATAAAGTTTAAATTCGACAATCAAATTATAATACTATTTCGAATTACGATAAACAATTCCGGGTTGAAAGAAATATGGATACAGCATATAAACAAAAAGGCAAATAAAAACTCTCTTTCTCACTGTCACAACAATGCAGTGCAGATCACACGGTACAATTAATTAATAACCAGTTACTAAACCAATAAAGTTTATGAATATTTATAATCTTCATTAAACCTTTAATATTTAAGCAACACAATGATGAACTAAAATTACAAGGCAGCAACGTCTGCATGAGTTTCGACTTTCCCTAATCTGTTTTTGAAATGAACAAAAATCGATCCGTCGTTTGTCCACGCGTTTTTTACACCGACTTTAATTGCTGCTGCTTTATAAACATCAGCCTTGCGTTTTGTTAGGTCCTCTTTAACAACAATACCCGTCCCCTTTAGGTTTTTTTTATTCTTATAAACTAGAGTTTTATACTTATAACTAATAAATTTTACCAGTATATGACGGGACCTATGTGTAGTTTGCGGGCCTGGTTTTCCAACACGATGACATCTGTCGATTTGATCACTTGCAATGTTAAGCTTTAACTTTTCCTGTAACACTTGTAGTACAATTTCTTCTACATTTTCATTTCCATTTGTCACTTCTTTCACGCCGACGATGCGTACGCTGTTGCGTCTTGTGTACTGCTCCAAGTTGTCGACGCGCGCCTCCATGTATGACTTATCGGCTTGCAGAGTTTTTACATCTTCTTTTAATTGCACTATTTCGTTCTCGTAACTTTGAAATAATTTCTTCATGTCATCCATTATAGCTTCTTTGATACATGTAGCAATAGCTTTCAAAAATGTTTCGTTCGCTGAAAGCATTTGATTTTCTTTACGAACAATCAACTGAATGTCCTCCATTTCATTTCTCGTGATAGGCATGATTCTTCGTTACTTTTCCTGTATATAGGGCAGTTACCACCAAACACACTGAATTTTATGATGTAGTACTATTATAGTTGCCTTATCGTAGATATATTCAGATTTATGCTGCTTAACTTGGTTTAATAAACGTAAATTTTAGCTAGACCCGCACACGCACGTGGTTACTCTTTCTCGGGACGCATGCGTACAATATATAAAACTTTTACTTTCGTTTACATATTATTATTCCTTTATTATTTCCTGACTTATTCATTAAGTTAAAATTCAACACTGAAATTCCAACAGCAATATATTTTTTGTTTGCTTTCACTTAATTAATTTAAATTTTAATGTGTGCAACTTTCGTACTACTTAAATTCTCAAATAAAAAAAAGAAACTTTAATAATTTCAAATAGCTTATCTAATTAATTATTTAAGTTGCTTCTTACGGAGTTGTTAAATTACATTAAACCTTTTGGAATGCGATATTATTAAAAACTGCGTTTGTTTCATTAACATTGTCAATGATTTGTTACATGTTGGTGCATGGCCAGCTGGAGTGTTTACTACTTGTAAGAGGCATTGTTAATGAAAAATATTTACACACTAAAAGAAGGTAATTATCAGAAAAAAATATTATCAAAAACGACAACTGGAGACAACAAGATGACCATAGATTACAGTTCCCAAAACGTTGTGTATTTTTCCAAATCGGCAGTTTTAACGCTGTTCTAAATTACAATTAACTTGAAAGAAATCCCTATGTATGATAAATAACCAATAAGGCAGGGACAGTAAAATGTCTTATTGCATTAAAAGAAACTTTGTATATGACAATTATGGGATATTGTGGAAAAATAATTTTGGAATTTGAATTTCATATTTGCCTATTAAGCCCTGCTTGGCTTGAAACTAATTTTAAATATATTTTCGAATATTTCAAATCAAGGCGGCATTTGCAATCTATCAATCGAACAATCTATCGATCTATCAATCTATCAATCTATCAATCTATCAATCTATCAATCTATCAATCTATCAATCTATCAATCTATCAATCTATCAATCTATCAATCTATCAATCTATCAATCTATCAATCTATCAATCTATCAATCTATCAATCTATCAATCTATCAATCTATCAATCTATCAATCTATCAATCTATCAATCTATCAATCTATCAATCTATCAATCTATCAATCTATCAATCTATCAATCTATCAATCTATCAATCTATCAATCTATCAATCTATCAATCTATCAATCTATCAATCTATCAATCTATCAATCTATCAATCTATCAATCTATCAATCTATCAATCTATCAATCTATCAATCTATCAATCTATCAATCTATCAATCTTTCAATCTTTCAATCTGTCAATCTGTCAATCTGTCAATCTGTCAATCTGTCAATCTGTCAATCTGTCAATCTGTCAATCTATCAATCTATCAATCTATCAATCTTTCAATCTGTCAATCTTTCAATCTATAAATCTGTCAAGCTCTCAATCAATCTGTCAATCTATAAATCTGTCGATCTATAAATCTGTTAATCTATCAATTTATTAATCTACCAATCTATAAATCTGTCAATCTATAAATCTGTCAATAATTCCTATCTATAAAGAGACTGGTCGTCCCGCCGATATTCATACAGGCTGGTGAAACAAGTTCAGACTATAGTCAAAAAGTTACAGTTGCAAAAGTTACAGTTACCGCAACACCGAAATTTGTAAAAAATCGCTTTTGTTACTTTGGAACCTATGAAAATTACGTCTTTCTTCCGGTGTCTATTACATCGCGATCAAATTCATCAACGCACACCAGAATGGAATTATTCAAACACCAACTTTCCAAGAAGGGGAAGATAACGTTTTAATTTTATGAATGGGCGAAAAAATTTGCGCAGAGAGAGATTTTTACAAGAGAATTGTATTTTCGAATGAATCAATATTTTACTCGTACAAATTCTCATTTAACAAATTCCGACCAAAGGCAATATTTCTATCACTTAAGATGGGTCGTATTTTTTGGGATAGAATTTTAAATCATCAAAATAGAAATGCTACCAACTCCTTTAAATGAAGAAATTGATTTAGTAGCTATTTAAAAACTAATTGAAAACTGAACTACTAATAAGCACGAAACATGAATATTGTTCATCGAGGCAGCAGCCGAGATAAACAACCCGTCGAGTATTAGAAATCAGTATTTTGCTACGTGTTTCATGCAAGATATATACAAGATTTTTCAAAATCATCTAAATAACAAAGATTTCTAATTTTCCCTGCAATTAAAATGACAGTCAAAAAGTTGTCATTTCGTGATTGAGCTAGAAAATATAAAGTAATTGCCATGATTATTTATTAAAATATTTGTCGCGAGTACATAATGAACAAATTTATGCAATGTGTTTGAAAAATTATTATAATTCAATGTATTTTCAACAAGATGAATGTCGAGCTCAATAATTAATCAATCTTGAATGATCAAGATTGATTAAACGAAACATTTGGTAAAAATGGATTGAGAGAAACGGGCCAATTTTATGACCTCTCAAAGTCCTGATTCAACTGTCATAGACTTTTATTTGTGGGGTTGATTATGGCAAGTCTACTAGCAGCCATGATAACTAACATCATCAGTTAACAACATCAGTTAGGTCCATATGCATATAAACAATTAGGAAAGGCTGTGACGAATTAAGTGCTCGTATTGAAATTTGCGCCAATTTAAGAGATGCTTTATTTGAATAAACTATTTTCGTTATTTTACGTAAATAAATATTTAAATAAAACGTTTTGTAAACTGCTAAATTCGAAGCAAAAATGTGAAAAGGAAGGTGTAACTGTGAGGGTTGTTTTAGACGATGCAAATAATAATCAGGTTTCACGTTTTCACGTTTCATTAGAGTAAGCCGATATTACTGATTTTGCGTAGGGCGATGATTTTACATGGTGAACAACTTTGACGTTTTGCTGTAGTTAGAACAGAATAGCTAGCTAGCTAGATTGATGGATCGATGGATCGATGAATCGACCAAGACTAAAAATCGTTACCAATTCAAATCGACGGTTTTGTTATATTTTATTATTATTAGTTAGTCGGTGAATAATGTAAAATAATTCAAGCGTTGTGATGACGGCCATGAAATTATTTATTGGCAAATTACCGCTAATATGATCATATGTAGAAACGTATTATACATTCGCTGAAATGTTCACAATTTTGGTATATGTATGAACTCACTACGGTTGAAAAAGCACGTATCATTACAAAATTAGAAAACGGCTGGTCAATTAGGATGAATAAAATTACGGTATTTGATATTAAGAGAACAAAGGCAAGTGAGAGAACTTTAAATAGGAAAAAACGAATAGGAATACAGCTATTGAACAGGATACGTTACTTGTAGGTTATATTAGAAATCGTCTATTTGAATTGTAAGAAATGCAGTTATGAACACAAAATTTCCCGCCTCCACAACAACTATTTGCAGAAAAATACTGAAACGTGCAAGGAAGTCGTATTTAACCAGCAGAAACAGTCAAGACTTGTAATAGTAAAACCCAAGTGTACATACCTGTGTAAAGAGACTGTCTGGTATATTTGGAGTCAATGTTTGGGCTTGGATAAAGACTCGAGACTTAGGAATATGCTGGCGGATTAAGATCAAGTGTAATGCTATACAAAAATATTTTTGAAAATGTTCATAATATCGAGCATATGTTCAACGACTCGATTCAGCTGAGATTTTTAATGACTGGTTTAGGTTTAATAACATAGAAGTCCTTCAGTAGCCCAATCAGTCCAGAATGATTATTGGTTGAAATTATCAAAAAAAAGAAATATTCGACCACAAAATTGAAGAAGCATCAACTTACTAATAAACATTTAGGGCGATCTTTAATTAATTCCATTCCGCGAAGACTAGGAGAAGTAATAACAAAATTGGAGCACAAACAACATATTAATTTTCTTCAGCCATTAATATTACCTGATTCATTTACTTTTTACTTCGTTTAATTAATATTAATCATTTTGTGTACCTGTTATCAGACATATTGTTTGTTTTCTTTAATGATAGTTTTAATTTATAATAAATATTCCGGTTTTAAATATCCACCAAAATGAAATCTACTAATAAATCAATTATATGCTAAAAGTCACATGATGAAACGTTGTTTGATTACCACTACACCTAAGAATTATTTTAAGTGCATATGTTCGACCGAAGGTAATATTTAAAAAAAACTAAGAATTAAATATGGTGTCTTGATTCTTTAATTTAGAGTAACGTAGTCTTACACTATTTTATATATAATCATGAATATCAAGAAAAATATTATACATGTTATATAAATAAAAAAAATACCTGCCATGCCAAGTTGTTTGTCTCTATATTTTTCAACAAATACGAACATTTAGCAATTTTATTATAAACATAAATATTTGATCACGAACTGAACGAGGAAATCGTAGTAGAGTACGGAACGTGTACTCCACCTGTTGTTACCTTTGCTGCAGACAAAGCAGTGACAAATTTACTGGCGAAAAGTGCTGCTTAAATAGTTTTATATTAAGCAGAGCACATGTACAATTTACTTACTTTATAATTTACGGACAGAAATTCTATTACAATACTATTATTATTTTGTCATTTTCATTTAAGATGACGGCCAAATATTTTATACCACTTGTGTAAAATAAGTGAATAAGTCAACAAAACATTAAAGCGCTCACAGTGCTGTCAAATTTGAGGCAATATATGTATATGAACCTATTCTATAAAAAAAGTGAGCTTAATCGCTTTGGTAGAAATTAACGTACTACGCATATAACGGAATCCAGATCAGATTTTTGTTGTGTGTACTAAATGTGTTTATCTTAAACTGAAGCAATGATCGTGAAACAAAAAGCACAACGAACCAAAAGAAAATAAAAATAATACAAATATAACATAACTAGATTCCCACAATAATAAAGGAACTGAAACTGAAATAATTAAAATAATGAATATAAATCAAACAAATTTGTTTGAAATATAGAAACGTTTGTTCAATAGAAAACGTGCCAGCAATGACAACGTGTTTTGAAAATGCGCCAGCTGAGCTCGTCGCTCCTGTGTTTCTCCGCACTACGTAACATTAAGCCGCTGGTTAAAGGGGAAAATATCTATAACAGGAAATAGCCGCAAGCCGATAAATTCGATTTGTTTGCACATTACAAAGCAAAAGTTACACACGTATGCCGAAAACGGATTGTTTATTATCACAAACCCCGGATGAGTTATCTTTGTAACGCTAAACCGTTCGGTCGTCTCGCAAACGGTAGTCAAAATATCCCGAAGAGCAGAAACTAATAACACGTTTGACGTAAAGTTTGACGGGAGGCGTACGGAATTGTTTGGATAGACGAGCTCGTGGCGCCGGGAGGCGCTGCGTTCGCCGTGACGAACGACAATCGTACGAACAAGTGTCCCGTGTCACCGCGCCGAAACGCCACCATCATCCACACGGACCGACGAAAGGAACTTCATTAGAGCGCCGTTTCGTTTTGACGGCTGTATTTTCGGAACACTTAAACATGACTTCTATTAGTTCTTAATTGCCGACCGCCTGAGTATTTCGGTCCACAATTATGGGCGTCTGAAAGTTTTTTGTCTCTACCTGTCCGCGCGCAAGACGAAATAAATTTGGTTGGTTCAGACTGCTTTTAAGCGATGTGAATTATAAAAGTCTGCATTCCGTAGGCTGTTTCGCTGAAAGTGAAAAAGTGCCACCGATCAATCGAAAGTTCACATTGAAACAGTAAGCTTTTTGGTTATAATTATAAATGCAAATGAATAAGTGTTCTGTTTAAATTAGTAAAATTATTAATACATAAATGTATTAGTGTTTAAAAAGCGATAAATTAAATCTAAAGAATGAAATTAATAAAATGCAAAGCATGAAAATAATATATTCAAAATAATATATCTAAAGACGAGAGGAGACGGTAGGAAAGAATGATGATGATGATTAAAGGTAAAGGAATGACGAATTGAAGAATTGAAGTAATGAAACGAGGAACAATTAATTAATGAAGGAGGGACCGAAGCAAGAATGGAAGAATGAAAGGAAGGAAGGAAGAAAACAAGAAATTAAAAAAGAAGACAATGAAGAGATGACTACTAAAAGAAGAGAAGAAGAAGGTAAGAAACGTGTTAAGAAAGGAAAGTAGGGCAGGAAGTAAGAACGATGGATATAAAGAAGGAAGGGCGGGAGGAAGGACGCAAAGAAAGAAATATCGATTAAAATTTCAGTCACTCTACATCTGATCTATAGCTGGCTGCGTGCGGAAGCAAATAATGCAAAGCATGGTGCATCTCTTGGGCTCGTAAGAAATTAAAAAATATTAGTCACACTAAAATAAAATATGTATTTTATATCTGCGGAGCTAAAATTGTCAATGGTGGTAGTCTATGGTAGGTCATACCATAATTGTGGTATCCAGTACAACAAGACCGTTTAAATATAAGTATTTTATAAGATTGCTGGCCACCCAAAAGATTTTCCTTGATCAGCAGGTGAAATTACAGGCAACTTGATAAAACGATATGAAAAACTAACGAGTGGCAGGAAGCATCACGCAAGATTGAATGAGGCAATTCAACTATTTGTTGAAGTGGCGAAAATGGATTTCCAAGTTTGAAACACAATTCGCATTTATAGATTCCCTGAACTGACTTTCCCTCAGGATTAAATTTTGAAGAAAATGGCAAAGGAACGTTTGAGGAAAAAGAAACAATTAGTGACAATATTAGTAACGTATGTAACAAAAGTGTTGGGAAAATTTTTGACATATAATTTTCCAAACTATAATTGTTTTATTTAATTTGGTAGTACAGAAAATGATCCAGAGAAGCTTAAACTATAATAATTATAATGTATCACATAGCAGCTAAAAGTCTATGGGTTTCAATGGTTCGAAATTTTGAGCTTTTGGAGGGTAATTGGGTTAAACTCTCGAATCTTTTGGTAGATTCTTCGTCGTAGTTCTTCTTCATTTCCCACCCACCGTCATAAACTTTTCTACCGAGCAAAACCCAAAACTCTTCTATAGGGGGAACATTTAGGTACACATGGAATAATTTGTTGACGTCACCCATCTTCGGTTCTTCTCGCATAATGTCACGATGCCAGATCCGGCCAGAACATAATATTATCATTAACATGATGCGTTTGAATAAAATTCACTAATTTAGGGAGGCATCTTCGAATATAAATGTCTGCATTTACAGCTTCGCCGCTAACTCGGCCAACATAAGGTTTTGAAAAACCAGCTTCCGAAATGGCGCACCACACTAGTACCTTGTATTCAAATTTCCCTTTTTTTCTTATACCTTACGTCATTAGGAACGTCCTCAATGTTAGCTGTATAAAAGCCTTTTATTTCGAAGTTAGATAATGTAAAATATTTTTCGTCGTCTAAATGTGTCACAGCATTGTTTCTGAAATGCTCTAATCTTAATTGTCTGCAGCATCTTGGACCTCTCTAATTGAGCAGTTGAGTATTTCGGACATAATTTTGTCCATGTTGAAGCTCATGAACCCCTGTCGTATAGGCTTCCGCGTGGCCCACCAAATCAACGCTGCACCAAATGTTAATAGCAGAGGAGAGTACCCATGTGATGAGCGGCAGTATATTAGCCACGTTGTACACCAGATATATGATGTAGTCGGGCAGGTCCTCTTGGCCCTAAAAAAATAGGAAATTATATAAAAATTTTAAAAAAATTAATTATTGTATACCACGTATTCTATCCAAAACAAGGCCACTGCCATGTCATTGAACTTATCGAACATCACGTGCAAGCCGCTCAGAGGCCTAATTACGATGTTGCTTTGCGTCCTTCCACGAGATTCCAAAGGTATCCCCGCCAACTGAAGATTATGGATTAATAACACTCTTTGCTGCTTTGGTCACATTATAAAAGGAAACGTACCGGCTCGACGTACTGTGTTGACTCACGTTTGGTTTCATCCCGTCGAGGTAAACCTTTATTTTCGGATCGCCGTAAACAAAATGCGGGTAACTAGCGACCAGAGGGAAATCTGCAAAGGGGGACACGTTACACAAGTGGCGAGAAAGCAAGAAGTACGTACCGAAGAAGCACTTTGACAAATCCGAAAGACTGGGCAGTAAAAGTGGATCGCCTTTGTTGCAGTCTTCCCACGATGGGTCTATCCTGTAGGGAAGCAGCAAATGTGTACGCTTTCGTCCTATATTTGTACAACTCTTCTGCAAATTAAGTTTTTAAATAATTGAGACGTTCATCAGAAGTGGGATTTACACAACGAAAATGTATGCATTGTATGGAAAATATGACAATTTAAAAAATATGTTGGGGAAGATACATCGATTTGCGACCTTGGTTACCCCCCCCCCCCCCCCCCCCCCAAACAACGTAAATTGCAGATAGTTTGTTCGAGACACGAAAACGTCAAGAACGATTACTCTTGCATTAAATTCATTTTACTTTCGAAATAGAGCGGCGTGACCCTGCACAATGACCTATAAAATCTCGGCACGCCTCTGATTTTATCCGGGCACTCGTCCCCGTGGCCGGGCACGTAAATCTGAAACGGAAATGTAATAATTAGGATTGGTGATCCCCGAAGCGTGGGTCAATCTGAAACGGAAATGTAATAATTAGGATTCGTGATCCCCGAAGCGTAGGTCAACCTCAAACCAATTAAAAAATCACCCACCATTGGTACGATCACGAGGTTTCTCATGGGAACCAGCGCCGAAAGGTAATTGTTTCCGACGATGAGGAGCCGATCGGTGTTGTTGTACAGGAAATTGTACACCGTGGTGTTGACGATGGTCTTCAAGTCCAGCTTGCTGGTCAGATAGTTGAATCCAACTTTCCTGCCAACGTTCGCGTCCCACAAGTACTAAGCAGCCACCTAAAACACACGTTTAAATTATTTATGCTAATTTCCCTCTTGGTTGTCATATGGGATATGTGAATCTTTCGGCCTCATCTTCTCGTTGAAACTCCTTTTCTATTTCTTGCAGATTTAATGAAGTTCTGAAGCCTTGCGTGATTCAGCACTCGAGGGCGACCCGTCTCGGGAAGATTCATACACGGCAAACCTTCCCCACGGAGAAACTTGGCAGATTCTCAATATCCGATGGTAAGTTGATCACTTCATTTTTAATTGGAAAAAAATAATTCGAAAAATTTTCCCACAACTTTTGTTACATATAAGAGCTATGAAATGGTTGGGTGGTGTGATCTTGCTAGATGCTCTAATAGCATACTGCCCAGTCCGTATTAGATCAAGAAAATGGTATCACCGTTTCATTTTCCATTTTATTGATCTAGTGATTGTCAATTTTTGGCTACTTTATCAGGATAATTTCGCACCCAGATAGTAGAATTCTTATGTAAAGAAGGAAAGGCAATTAATACTAAGAAAAGAATACAACAATCATCATCTCTTCAAGAATTATAATATTTTATGCTTGTCATGAGTATTTCCTCGTTATATTCTTAATCTATTATAATGTAAATATTTTTATTCACAATCACTATGGTAATATGTCGATTCATATCCTTTTCGAGGTTTGAAAGTACGTCATTTCTAACCGTCCTTATTTTCCCACGGGTCGAAAGTAATCACTTTCCACCCACGGGCGAAAAAGTAAGGTTAGCTGTCCTATCCATAGGCTGTAATGAAACACTTTCCACCTCGGATATAATATACTATTACTTCGACAATTTCTTTTATGGGATTTACAACCAACAATGATCGAACAAAAAAAAAAGGAAGTTAAAGACAAATTCTGGGAGAAGTTATCACCTATTACAGAAATTAGTGCAGCAACGGTTTTAGTGGCAGGAGACTTAACAGTAGAGTTGACACCAGGATAAATGAAATGGAGAGAGTAATAGGGAAGCATGATGAAAATGAACGAAATGCAACGGAGAAAAGCTCATAGATTACTGTTTAATTAAGGATGGTAAAAGATATGAAAGTAAGAAGAGGTTCTGAAATATATGGTGACCACTACCTATTACAAGGAAAATTGAAAATATTAAGAAAAATGCCACGGAAAAACCAGAAGTAATGAAGGAGAAACAAGAAACAATAAAAACGTATAAATTACAACAAACGAAAATAGCGCTGTAATATGAGGATATAAGAAATGCAATACAAAACGACAAGCTGAAGTGGGAACAAATGACAATAGAAGAGTTGTGGAACAGAATTACAACATTAATACTTAACAGTTAGTGATGTATGTGGTGTGAGCAGAATATATAAACAAGCAAAGATGACAACATGGTAAATGACGAAATAAAAACGCAAGCAAAGGCAAAAAAGAAATTGTGGAAAGAATATTTGGGTAAAAAGACACCGAATGCATATGATAAATATAAAAAACAGCGATAAAAAGAATATGGTAAAAGATGTGAAGAAAATAACATGGCAGATATTTGGTGAAAAACTTGAAAACAATAGCCAGGGAAATCAGAAACTATTTTATAACACACTAAAGAAGCTACGAAAAGAAAAGCAAGTAAACGCAATCACCGTTGTAAATAAAGAAGAGACAATTTTAACAAAATTGGAAGATGTATTGGACAGATGGAAGAAGTACTTTCAAGGTCATAATAAAATCACACAAAAAATTATTAAAAAATGGGAAGAGGAGGACAAGAACTGTTGCTGTACCGTTAAATATATGAATATATTTTAGAAAAGAAATTAATAGTGACAATAGAACCAACACAACGTGGGTTTCGAAGAGGACGAAGTGCGCAGGACCATATCTTCACAATTAGGCAGATAAGTTCTGAGATATGCCAATATAACAGAAAGGCCTTTTTAGCTTTTATTGACTTGGAAAAAGTATTCGACAGGGTGCCGCGAAAGAAAGTATGGGAAGCTTTGAAAAAAAGAGGAGTAGCACTGAAATTAAAAAAGCCTCTACAGAAATACAAGGAGTTATGTCATCGCTAACAACAGTAAGTCGAAAGAACTTATCATTGAGGAAGGGTTGAGACAAGGAGAAGTGATGAACCCATACTTATGTCTGAATGTGCATTTGCGGATGATATAATATTGGCGGAGAGTTTACAAAATAACTTAACAATTTGGAATACAGCACTAATAGGAAATGGAATGACAATAAATTCAAAAGCAAAGCAACATATAAATATGCAAATGACCGGAAGAGCGTTAGAACAAGTGGAACAATTTAGCTACCTAGGGGTAATAATCGATGACCAGGGTAAGCAAAATGTAGAGATTATGAGCAGAATAGCAAAAAGTAATAAACTATATTACACAATTAGCAAGGCTTTTATAATTAAAAAATAAGTGTCACTAAATACAAAAATGAATGTTTATAAGACCATACACAGACCGGTATTAAGCTATGTTTGTGAGTCGTGGGTATTATCAGACAGAATGAAGAAAAGTTAGATGTGGAAAGTGCCTAAGAAGAGCGAGGGGAATTACACTGAAAGATAGAATACGTAGTAGCCAAACAAGAGGGGATATAGGAATTAAATCACTATCTAAATTTATATAACAAAGGCAATTAAGTTGGTGGGGACAATTGTGTAGGATGTATATGAACAGACCGGTAAGACAGATATGGGAATATGGGACGCAGGACTGTTAGGAAGAAGGAGTAGAGGGCGACCACAAAGAGGTCGGCATGACGAGGAAGGGAGAAACGTGAGCGCCTGCAAAAATAACAGCGAGAGACAGAAGAGAGTGGCGGGTATTTGTATACCGAAATAATAATAATAATAATAATAGCCCAATGTTTATTTAGGTAGATTTTATACACATATACAGGATGAATATTATATTGGTTACAACCCCTTCAACCTTGCGGTGTAGCAAGGTTGAAGGGGCCTTGATTATATATATATATATATATATATATATATATATATATATATATATATATATATATATATATATACATACATATATGATCTCGTCGATTTCTTCCTACAGTGTTCTGTATTTTAGATTTAAATCTAAAATTCACCTGGATCTAAATCAAATGCTCTTCTGCCAACCGTAATGTTAATCTCATGCTCACAACTTCTTTTATACATTTTCTTCAAATAATCATATACCAAGGGGAATTAATGGATAAATTAATAAACGGACCTTAATGTGCAATTATTTAGATGCGATTAACTTAATGTATAATGTGTTACAATCTTACTTGACCCATTTACCGTTAAAAACAATAATGTTTAGTATAAGTTAGCAACGGGTCATATTTCCCATAGAATTTCAATCTTAACATACGAAACGATTACATAGTTTGGAAACATAAATTGGTGTCATTTCATTAGAATTAACACATACGACTTCATATGACCTCAGTAATTGGTATCGCTTGCTCCGCCACTGGGAAATCATGAAAACAACTGTAACCTCAATCCTAAGCGTTAGATGCGACATTATTGAATCCTATAACATAATACTTTACTCAGCTTCTAAGTTATTGATTGATAATTACGTTTTTTATTTGAAATTAATGTTACTAGAAAAACTATTAATAAAAAATACAATATTTTAAGTGCAACGATTTTCGATGTATTTCATATTTCCTTTATGGAACGTCTGTACGCTACGAAAACCTAGAATAACCTGGTAGGGGTATAAAAAACAAAATCAAAAGGCGAATTCACTTTGTATTAAGATCTAAGTTATCCAATAAAGAGACGCCCTGGAGTTTAGTTTGCATCGCAGTCGAAATACAATAGTCCCATAATCCACTTGTATGCAGACAACCGCCGTAGATCGTCGCTGCGTCAATCGTGTGTCCTTTTTCATTCGCCCCCTTCTTGCGTAACAGACGGAGACATCCTGACTCGTCGAAGGGAGGGACGATCGCGGAACGCACACTGTCCAGTGACCGTGTAGCCCAGCCGGGTGTAACAATTGAGTCTAAAAAGAAATTTCCTTTTTCAATTTTCATCCGACGTCAATCTCTTACACTTATTTTCCTCGGCACAGATTTGATTTCATTTCTAGTCCCCGGCTTGCTTTTGTAGCCTCGTTATTTACGTTTTCATTGTTTCTACAAATGAGACGAGGGAATATCTGAATACGTCGGGCATATTATTTTCACAATTCGTGAAATGTATTTCCTTTGCAATAACATACATGAAAAGAATTTTTCACAATTTTGTTAAGCTTGCGATTTCTTTTGCCTCATAAAAATTGCATGTAAGTTCGCTAGGTTAGCGTAACCTATTGAAACAAAATAAATAATTATCAATCGTGAGACCACCAATCAACTAATATCAGCTGATATGCAATGACATTTATACGGTTGGATTAAATTTCTCAAGAATGGGAAAAGTGCATAAGTTAAAATAAAACTTTAATTTAATATTCGATATCAAAAATATGACATTAACTGCACTACTTTAGAAACTGGATTAGGTAATTCAGTATATGAAAAAATATAATTTCTATGAACGCTGTTGTGTCGGCGTTTCTCGATAATTGGTGATTGGTAATTCGCAGATTTCGATAGGAAGTTGGTCGTAAGACTGTATACACGCAGGAGATCACCCGTTACTCGCTGAATGACGTCTAATTGCAACGATACATTATTGATGAGAGTTTAAAGCGATCACAATGGTAGCGACGAGCGTCGAGCGCTCACAAAGCCAACGATCGACGATCCAAATGACATCATAAATATTGTAATTTGCCCCGCGGGACGTTTCGTCAACTGGAAAATTGTCTCTGAATTCGTCCCACTCGAAATCGCGTCCCCCACGCGATCGTCGTTTCCCGCTGATATCGTGAAACAAACGCCAGCCATCGATCGCCGCTTTTGAACGTTCTAACGTTCATCTTAAGACGTAGTTAACTATTCTAATTTACAAAAAATTATAATTCCAGGATTATAATTTAGTTTAATCAAAGGAAATACAGTTAGCGCAGCCGGAAGTTGTGGGCGATGAAATAAACAATAAACTACGCTACTTTTCATAAATGTCCTCACATCTCAGTTCTAGAAGAACATAATTGTTTTCAGTGAAATAATCCTGGTACAAAATCGACTTAATATTATAAAATATTTATTATAAAAAATATTGAAAACGACCTATTAAAACTATTGGGCTTACATCATTGGCAACCCTTAACAATGTAAGAGTGTACACTGATGCAACACTAAAATAGTTATTTGTTTGCAAAGTACATAAAGTGAACTTTTATGGCAGTCAGCGTTTGCAGACCAACGAGGCTCTTAATAGCACTTGTTCCTAGGAAAATTTTGTTTAGGTCTAAAATTTTTGTGCAACCGAATTGGTTGTTTCTTGTCTTCGAATTTGTCATCTGTCATCAAAAGTTCAAAATTGGTATGTTATTGATTTGTAGACAACAGTGATACAAATATACAGGATTGTACAAACAATATTGTACTCATTTTATAGAAACATCAAATTCAACTAATAGTTTTGCCGGTCCGGTTCGTTTATGAAGGAATTATTCACTAAAACTACACTAACACTAAAACCGGCCTCAAAGTAATCACGGGCAAAAAAATAAGTTTTGTAAGTATAAGTGTATAAAAATTGTATAGAAACTTTGCAGTCTGAAATTGGCCTCGACTAATTCCAATGGAATGTGGACACTTTTATAAATATATAAAATTTATACAACCCTCGGCCAGATATATCTCAGCGTGCACCGTATCAGAACGAGTTGTAATAAATAAAGCGCATTCTAGCTTTAAACTATTCACCCACATTTATTGAACTATAATACGGTGGTTGCAAAGTTGACACAACCAGAAATGTGCGTTGGCTGTCGATCCAGGATCGAAGCCGCTCGATAATTTCGGCGGTGGCGTCACTGGCTTCTCGAGCAATCGGTAACGCGTCGAAAATATCGGCCGCAAAACCACATCCGTAAAATATTGTGGATTCTACCTAGCAATAGATGCCGATAGTGATTCCAATCCAACGTTACATGAAGCTGGTTTCTTCGACATAAAGCAAAATACGCAAAAATGGCGTCCGTTTCCACAATCAACCGTAAATCCTCGGCAGGAGCTTCGAATAATCCAGTAATCCAAAATAATTTTTAGTCGGGTTAACAAATCCCTCAAAACTGAAACTTATAGCCTCCACAAAAATGCTTCGCTAAATGCACGTCAACCAAATCTTCGGTCGTAAAACGTCTAACCACTGACGGAAAAGGGCTATCTGCAATAGGACAATCGCATCTACCGGTCTAAAATCTAAATACAACAATTGCGCGAAAGGGCGACTCAAAACGTAATTTGCACGCAACACTGATTTGAAAATTTCTTTGTTCCTATTTCTTCCATCAGTTATACCCTCTGATCATAATATTCAAGTTCTTGCTACCGAGTGGAGTTGCGCTAGGTGGTTGCGCGACTGCGAGTTGAGGTATTTGTTGGTATGAGTCTTTTTTCGGTATACTGTGTGGCGAAGGCTACTGTCCTCTCTTTATTATTAGAACGTCCAGCAACGGTAGCTGATTGTCTTCTTCACTTCCATGGTGAATTTTAAAGCCGGATGATGTTCATTTAGGTGTGTCCAGATTGCGAATGTGTCATCAACATATCTCAGGCACACCTTTGGTTTTAACTGGACTGTCTCTCGTGATGTAGTGATCCCATGTGTGCTCTTTTGGTTTGTCGGTAACGTTTAACGTATTATTCGTTCCAATATCTTCATTTTATCGTCTACCGGGACTTGTATAAACAGTGATACTACATACAAGCTTAACAATAAGTGGTCCGATTTCAGTATGGTTCTTCGGCATCTAGATGAGATGATCTGTATTCTTAATCTATGACACTCCTTCTTCGGCGGAACGTTATAATTGTCTGGCTAGATGTATTGCCAACGACTGTATTGGTGTCCCGATTGGACTTACAATTGGACGCAGTGGCAGGTTTATGGATCTCCGATAGGCCGTATATCTTCGGGCATTTTGATGACTCTTCTCTTGGTTTATTATTAATTTCTTGCTCTCCGGATTCTTCCATTTTTGTTTTGTCATCTTCTCAACGATATGTCGTCGGATCTGTCGCGATTGGTTTCTATGCTGGATGTGCTAGTATGGCGGCCATTTTATTTTTGTAGTCGGCAAAGTTCATCACTACTGTGGAGATGCCTTTGTTCGCTGGTAAAGCGATGATGCTCTGGTTGACTTGTTGCTTCCTTGAAGGGTTGTATTCTTCTTTAGATGTATTCCTTCTTGGTGGTATAGCTCTTCGTAATACTCTAAATACCTCTTGTCTTATAATATATATTTGTGCGTAGGTTCTGGTGGCAGAAATCTGTACTTCTTGCTAATCGTATTCAAACAGCATTGTAGAAATGTTCCCAGAAGGGTGGCTTAGGAATTTCGGCAGAGGTCCATCTGCCATGTTCATCCATCCAGCCCTATGGCAGAAGGTTGATCATCTGGCAGAACTACGAGCAGAGAATGAACACATGCTTTCAACAAAAACACATAGGAAGAAATTCGACAAACTGAATGAAGAGCAGAACCCACAATCGAGAACATCAGAGGACAACGCAATACAATCTAAAGTGGTGTACAATTTATCAGAGAAACCACTTTACAAAGACACCACCGAAATTCTTACCAAAATATTAAATTTCGCACCTTCACGGATTCCAGTAGAAAAAATCGTTTGCAAAGAAGAAACGGCCATATAGAAACTGGAAAAAATACAACCGAAGTGATCCGACAAGAGGTATCTAGAGTAATACGGAGAGCTAATCCTCCAAGAAGGAATACATCTAAAGAAGAATCCAACCAAGGAATATAATATTTTCAATTTTATCCATTTTTAGTTTGGACATTTTGTATTGCTTCCTTGCATTTTACAGTGCATTGTTCTTAACAAGTAGTAGTGATTATCTGCTGGTAAAGTGACATATGCTGTATCTTTTTTAGCCACAAGCTGAAAGGAAATAAAGTTGGGAGTGTAACTTTATTTTATATTCTCGATTTTTGTTAATTAACGAAATTCAAATTTCGTGGTTCTGAACTATTATATACGTAACTAGTACACGATCTAGATTGCACAAATCGTCGCAACAGAAGTGGAACACACAACATACAAAGACCGAATACTCATAGCCTAGTTTTTTTATATAATTAAAACATACTTAGGACTACATACTACGTTTCCTGTGACCTTGTTTGGACAAAAACACAAAACATTTCCAACATACTCCTCGTTCACAAAATTTATACACATTACACATTTATAATATTACATTTTTCACTTAGTTATATATCTTTACCCCTTGACAAGGGTTTTGTATACAAATCTGCAATAATGACTTCAACTAGACAATATATGCACCGTATAATGTTCTTGTCCACGTACTCGTTGACAAAGTGCACCCTTGTGTCCATGCGATTCGTTCTGTTCGAAAACCTTTCTTCTTTCGTCATCTTTAGGTAATATTGATTATCCTCCCAACCAGTTATTGGAAAGTGAATTTCCTGATATACATCTGAAGTTGCTATGAATTCCGCTCCAATCCAAGACAAAGAGACTCACTTTTGAATTTAACATGAACAATTACAATTACAACCATCCCTTTTTCGTCGCGCTTCTGTTGCTCAGCTTAAGTTTCAGTTTGGATGTTGTTTGTCATACATCACGATACCTATAGGGAAACTTCATGGTGAAGTTCATTGTGAGAAAATTTATCGTGAGATAAAATTCATCGACTGGAAAATTCGTAGTGGTACAATTCATCGTGAAAAATTTCGTTCTCTTTCTTCTGATATGTTTGATAATGCTAAGAAGTCGGTAAATCACGAATATTACCTAATTTGGATTTTCAACTGGGATATTGTATGTGTACGAAAATAATAAAACACTGACTTGTGATTTTAGCATTTCCCGGAGACACATCTGTTTTGATCGGGATAGGTTGGGTTGGGATGGGTTAGTTGCTTAGAGCTGTGTCCTCATCCAAAATAACCTAACCAAAATAATTAACCTACTGCTAGCGAAAATACTTTAATGATTTTTCACGAATTTTCCCACGATGAGCTTTCCAGACGATTTATTATCCCACGATGAACTTTCCACGATGAAATTTCCCACGACCAATTATCCGTAAATTATCACGATACGTTAGTTAGTTAGTAGTTAGTTGGTTACAATCCTCTAAGTACTTAGGACATGAAACTTTTTGTGCGACGACATGAGAGTTACGAAATAAATTTACTGTACAGTTGAATGCCGTACAAAAATGGGTTACGTCACCGTCGAATATCTCCTAACACAAAATATTATATATATAGGATAATATAGAATTAACAAATCAACAATCTGTTATGTACATAAAATGAATAAACTGCTTAAATGGTACCAGGTCCTATCACACGTAACACACACTCCGCACATCAGCACATTTACAAAATTATGTCGCACAGTAAACGAATCGCTCGAACAAAGAATTTTCAGTACGTTCTATGGTAATTCGATCGGTTTGTTAATCCGCAAACAATATGGTGAATGCAATATCGAAATCTTGGCATTCACATCGAATTTCTCATAATGAGAACCTCTTAGAATCTTGAAAGCATACACGGAAACCAAATATCACGCGGTTCTATATTCGATGCCTCACACTGCCACATCACTCAGTGTACGACCGAACATCGCAACGAAGTACCCAATCCCGCTATATTTCGCGCGCCGATGGATTAACATTCAATTTGGTCCGAAACGTAACAACGTCGTGAAATATCTGCAGCTTCCTATAATTTAGCTTACATTCTGAGAAATGCAGAGAAATTGATTGGTTGGGCTGGGTTGGTGTACTATACAATTTACAAGATTATTCGTGGCAAATTTTAGAATAAACCTAGAATAGCATGGAACAATTAAAAGAAATAAAAATCAATCCATGATAGTTATGTCAAGTTGCTCGAGAATTAAAATGTCAGTAAACGAAGACAGAATTAACAAAGATCAGAGCTAATTGATATTTGACTTATTCGTTTTAACGATGGCTTCGGATTTTTTTAAAGAACGAATGGGTCAGAGCCATGTACGTTCGTTTTAATCGCATCAGTAAGGAGCTTTGCAAACGCAAACATGCAAACAACAGTTCATATAGCGCAGTTCGTATATATATTAGTTGAGGAGGGTGTGCCTCTTAATCTGACAAGCCACAATAGAGAAAGCGGATTTGGTGTGGATGATTGACACCCCTGCTCCTCTGCGCACCGCATTTACTAAATGCTCCATAATGTTCGTGAAATATAATACTCATAATGGAAGCGCTCGTAATAAGTCGTCCAGGAAAAACGTTTTCATACAACAAAGACGAACTTTCATGTGAAATAATGACAGCGTGATGCCGACGCGATTATTTATTACATTAATATTAACATGCAAACCGTCGGTTAACACCCAAACATAACCGACTAATGAACACACCCTATGATTTTTATAATTTCACTAAAATGTTTTCAGCAATTCTCTGTATCGAATTTTACGTGTGGGTTTAATTATTCGCGATTGCTATTTTTATTACGAAGGGCTGCTGCGATACAAACAAATGACTACAAATGCTGTTTACCAGGCACGAAACCGGCAACAAAAGATATAATATTTCATCTATAAAGGAAAAAACCTCAACGAAACACAACACTGTGAAACTTATCGTAAATCTGCTTAAAATTCATATTTTCATTGTTCGTCGACACATCTGCATTGAATGAAACGCTGCTAAATGCAAGGAAAGGGTAGCGGAGATCATTTCGACGATAACAAAACCATAAGCAACCTTTTACAATCACACGTTGACAGAAAAGATGGGTTCGTTGTAGTTGATGATCGTTATTATTGAATATCTAATTAATATTAAACACAGGCTGGTATAATTCTGAAAAATATTAAAGTGGCAACGAAAATTATTTATGCAAAAAGTAAGTAGAATTTATTGAAACAGCACCTATGACCGGAATTGATTGCAAATGTAATTAAAGAGTACTAAAAATGTAATAGACTTGAAACGTTTGCTTTGATTGCATTATAATATATACAAGTACATCTAAATAAAATTGTTACGAAATACCATACGAAATATCATCAGAAAATTTAGTAGCTTAATCATTTTTTACATAAAGCAGTGCAGCAATTATTTTTCGAACGGCAATACACGTTTTGACCGTCCCTGAATCTGTTGTGACTATTTTTGGTATCTATGTTGTGCGTGCCAACGCGCTCTAACTATTGCAGCGACCTAAACTTTCTCAATAAATTTTAATTTGGAGAAACTCTTTTCGCCACTTGCTACAGTTATTGGTATCATTAGCAATTCTTAAAGCAATAATAAGGTTTTGGGCAAAATTTAACTTTGTAATTAAACTCAATACTTGGGATTTTTGCCCAAAAGCCCAGATACTACTGAAATTTCCTCCACTACTTCTACCCCATTTATGTCAACTGAATCACCATCAATTAAACTACATTCTAAATTCTTAGTGTTTTAGTAGAATTTGTTGGGACATGGAACAAGGAATATGTCAACTGAATCACCATCAATTAAAATACATTCTAAATTCTTAGTGTTTTAGTAGAATTTGTTGGGACATGGAATCAATTAAAATCTAACATCTAATGCATTTAGTGATTGATCAAGTGTAAAATAAACTCTATTTTATATTTTTCTTTTGGATCTTTTATGGGTTTATCTCGTGCTTCATGAGAAGTTCCCTTTTCTGCTTCTAACGCGGTATCGTGTTGTTGATCCAAAATTAAACTCAGAATCAATAATAATTTCATCGAAGGACGAATCCGATCGAAGAATTTTGCAGTTTTATAAAATATCAGGTGCAAAGGCTAGATCAAAATCTTTTATTCCCAACTTGCTGATTGGATCAATGTAAATTAGTATTTTAAGCCACATATTAAATTCTCTTATAAAAGTGTCAATTTTTGATTTGGAACAAGGCGTCCTACACATCTCCCAAATGAAATCTAAAACGCTTTAAGGTATCTATCCTACTCTCGCATCTAGTGTCACTCAATGGTTTCAAAGTTAAACCTGTTTTAAAACTATTGCCCATCAAAAAGTAGATATCGAAATATTTATTTTGTGGACCATGTTGAAATAATTAGCGGCTTCCAATGATGCTTTTGCCATATCATTAACAACAAGATTCAGCGAGTGACTACTGCACGGAACAAAGAATGCTCGCGAATTATATTGTTTAATTCTAGATTGCACTCATGCTTTATCGCCCCTCTGATATCCTGCAAATTTAAATAAGTCTTTAAGCTCTCCAATTATAATACCAGACATTTGTTGTCCAGTTGATCTTTCGACTGGTAACAAGTCTAAAAAACTTTCATTAATTTTAATTTCCACATCAGCGACAAATTTATTGATTGCAACATATCTGATTATATAGTAAGAGTCATTTGCTCTACCATACTAATGTCAGGAGTACAGTCTAAAATTATGAAACAATTCTTGGATTTTTTAATTCATCGATAATATGGGACTTTACACTTCGATGCAGCAAATCCATTATCTCGTTTTGTATACTTTTTCCGAGATAGTGAGCTTTAGTGCCTTGTTTCTTGAGCACAATCAAATTCAGCTAGCAACTAAACTGTTTTTTAAAAATTACTTATACTCAAACAACTTCTCGCTTGTACCTTGAAAAGCCAGTTCACTTTTACCAACCATTTTTGTAATTGCTGCGATTCTTCGAAGCACCTCCTTCCAATGATTTGTTTCAGCATTAATAATTATTGTGTGGCCGCATTTATAGTTTTACAATACTACGTTAACCTTTGATTCATTTCTAGCCATGATTTTTGGACTCAAGTATGATTTTTGGAAATTTCTTGCTCTTTTAAAGTTTCGCCAGATGCTTCCAACTTTTAAAATCCTCTTTTGAACTAACCTAACTATACCGCCGAAAATTTTGCAACAGAAGCAGTAAACGCAGTTTAGTGAAAGAGAGTACACTAGATAGTTTCGTAAAAGTTGATTTCCATTGCTTAAAAATCATGTATAATAATTTGCGCTAAATTCTCAACCAGTGTCATTGGTAGAAAATTCATAATAATGTAATGGTTTGGGTGGACCTTGTCCAAAATGCTTTATCTATACTCAAAGTTCGTAGAACGTGGGTGCAACTTTTTTCACTGCATTAATCTGGTGATGACAGAGTCAGTTCCAATTGATTTAGAAATTTCGTATTTTCTTTTATAACCGGACTTGATGCTGGATTCTCAGTCATTTGTTTTGGTACAACTCTGGATATAATTTTTTAACGCGCCGGCTAGTTTTCTTTGACCGTCAGACATTCTGGAGAGGCACACACATAACTCAAATTAAACAATGTAAATTGTAGAATAACTTAAAAAAAGAAAGATTTATCCTTGTTATAAATAGGCCAAAACCGTAATTAACATAAGTTCAAAATCATAAGATAAAAAATATTTATGCGCCACAAAAATATTTTTCGTGTTCTGGGCACTCAAAAAAAATCTAGTGTTATTACATATGTATTTTAAAATAAGAAATATACCAGCAAATCAGCAGTTTTTCACTCACTACTGCAAATTCCTAAATCACTAATTTGCGACACCTACTTCTTCATCTAAGGCAGTGTGGGTCGCGACCCCCTGAGGGTCGTAGTGAGGAGCTAGGGGGATCACCGGGAATTTTCAAAATAAGACAAATACACTTTGTTAAAACACATTTTTTTAATAAATAAATAAAACTATAACAATTAGTAATCAAATGAAACATAAAAGAAAATATTAATAAGTAAATTTAAAAGAGAAAAATAAAGTAAAATATTTTAATGTTAATGGGACCCATGCGCCTGTTTTTCTTACAAATCTAGGCTTTGTATTTGAGACATGACAAATGACAAATGACAAATATATCGTTTTCAAGTACGAGGCGATTTCTTACTTTGGTTTGATGGTAGTCATAGATGAGAAGCTGAACTCGCATAAAGATGTTGTTACAAATGGAACCAAACAATTAATAGCTTCATTCGGCAACTGAGGGTATTCCTGCATCCTTGTGTCCAAAATTCGTCCGGGTTCTGGGAAACAAGCTTCAACATTCCATCACTTGATATTTCAATTAGTTTTTCTTTCATGTTTATCGTCTAAAAACGAATTCAGTCACAGAGCTTTTGTTTCAAATTGAGCAAAACAACTTGCATGCCTACTACAACTTTGTAACACTATAATTGAATACATCTTCCATAATTTCCTGAATGCACTAGAATAAATCGAACTGCTTTTTTGCAATTGAAGTCGAACATAAATCAAGTTTTCTTATTAACCCCTTAATTTTATCTTCTGGTTGTAATTATATTAACGTCGCGACATTTCATACTGCTGTTCAAAATATTGAATAGTTCAACAATATCAGCAAATAAGCCTAGCTTCAGAAGGCAAAGGATCGTAAAATTGACTATCATATGGGGACTTCACATCTTGTAAATATATTAAAACCTCTACTCTTAAGTAAAATACTCTTTTTAAGACCCTTGCCTTGCCCCTTGAAAGCCACCTTACTTCGGTATGATAAAGAAGATTTTCAAATAAAGTACCCATGTCTTCGTAGATTTTCAGAATCTGCAAAGCTTTTCCCTTAATTGACATTAATAACGGTTTTCATAACACAGTCCATTTCAGATGGTAAAACTTTGAAGCAAGAGCTTATCGATGTAAAAAACAATGCCTCCATGTAGCATTAGGTATTATTTCTTGTAATTTGACGATAAGACCAGATTGATTACCTGTAATAGCTTTAGCGCCATCTGTACATGTAGCAATTTCTACCACTAAATATCATATGTATTTGTGCGTTTCACAAAAGTGTCCAATAAACATTTTCCGGTGGAATTGGTCTCCAATGGCGAAATTGAATTTGAAATTGAACGCAGTTATCATTTTCTCTTTACTTTATAATTCACAACTTTCAGACGAAGGTCTTGGTCTGATTACGCCATTGCGCAATCAGACCAAGCTTGAAAGCTTGAATCAGATCAAGCTTTAAAGTACCCAAACGCATTCGTCTAGGTACTTTCAAGCTTGCGCCCGACCAAAGTTCGTTACATTCATATAATACCAGACAACACCTTCAGTAATCAAGCTACACAAATGCTATAGAAGTCCTTATTTAAGTACTGCTCACCATTGTGAGCACCTTGTAAAGCTTTTAACATTTTTGCATCACAAATTAGCGCTGTTTAACATTTTACCCGTCATCCCCTCACCCGTCAGTCCTCCCATCCATATATTTCACCTGTAAGAATGCAAATAGGCATGCCTAATTTTTATATTTAATTTACACAGTTCATTTTACAAACTTTTCCGTTTTACACCAGATTGAAAAATATAAAAGGATGTATAGTTCAAGTGAGAAGAAACGTAATATTCCCCTTTCTGGGAACAACCCTTTTCATTACGCATACTGACATACATACATTGTAATATGAGACGGTATTATATCTGTTTCGACTCGCATACACTGACGGTCTCATTTTTGGATCATCCACATACCTTTTTATAAAAGGAATCTCACATGGACGTGCAGGAACGATGTAGATAAACATATGGTCTAAAACAATCTGAGCAACGATAGGACTGAGTGGCCATGGAACCACCAAATATTTGTCTGAAAAAAATATTTTTGAAATATCAGTTAGCGAAAAGAAAGTGGAGAGCTGAAATATAACATTTTCAAACTATCATATAATTTGTCAATTACTGATGAGACCTTCTAAGTTTCGGTTTCGCAATTGAAATTCGGTTGGTTTGTGAGAAGATTGATACTAAGTAAAAATAATAATGTTGAATTCCATTTAAGAATTATTTTATGTAATTATTGTAAATAAAAAATTACAGTTGAACTTTTTCAATTTCAAAGTCATATAGAACTTTTAAATACGTTACCCAAACGACGAAGATCACCCGAAATAAAATTGCTGGTAGTTTTGTGGCATTAAAGGATTTAAAGGTAATTATGGGGATCATCTTTACGTCATTTGGGAAGTCCGGTCACACTCTTTGTTAACACGTACACTTTGACGTTACGACACAAACGATTATCTTTCTGGAAATTTTACCTAGGATTTAAATCTCCGAATGTGCGCCCGTAAATCCTATTCTTGATGCGTATTTTAGTGCAAACATGGACACCTTTGTGAATGGCTTATCATTCTTAATCCTGTTGGAATATGTGCAGTGTTGTGATGATGATTCAGTAATTTTATTTGGCTTTAATTTTATATTTATATCAAAAAGTTTTTATTTGTTTTGTTAGTACTTTGTTGATATATGTGTTTTAATTAAGTATCCAAAGAACAAAATTACTTGTTACTAGAGTAGATAACAAGGAAATAATAAAAAATAAATCAAAATTAAAATGTCTATAGTTCGTCCTTTGACGTATTGATTTTATGTTTAATTCATCGACTTCACATGTAAAAATATAATGCCTTAAATAATCTCTCTACGAGAAAAATATGCCAAAGCCAACACTGTTTCTGTTTCAACTGTAACTTAATAAGGACAATGATTAACTTAAAATCTTAAAAATGCTTTCATGCCAGCACAATAAAATTGATTATATACCCATGTAACCTAATAATTTAAGTTGTATTTGAATAACTTAGCCACAAGATTGCGTACGTTTTAGTACAAATTTCAGGGTTCATAAAATCGGTAATGAAAAGCAAGCAGCAAGTTGCTCTGTAAACAAAAATGTTTAACACCTTAACTTAAAATTAATTTAAAATTCTGAAATTCACTTGCTGAATGTGCAAGGTTTTTCTTGTATGAACCTTCAAAAAAGTGGAAGACCTAGAATTTTTACCAGAACAAGATCCAAGAAGAGCGAAAACACACTTGGTACATAAGTAATAATACTGGCACACCAATATTGAATATGAAAGAACACCATATCTGCGGGATTTGTATTTGAATTTGTACCCATTAAAAATATATTACTTTATCAAACTTGTCCTTACGCGTTGTCGTGAGTTTTGCTAACGTATGTGCACCTCCTCCACCAATGAATAACTTAAATATAAAATCTCCAGTGCTCCGCACTGAATTTTCTTATACTGCTTACTACTACTACTACTACTTATACTAAGTCTTATACTAAGTTTCTAATTATTTAATAACTATAATAATATATTTAATTAATAACTCGTACCGTTTTCGAGATAAGGAAAACGGTGATAAGAGTAAACGATCACTTCTGGTTGAGGTATTACTTTCAAAATAGGTCGTTTTCTTTCCTGCTATATAGAAATCTTAAGTTTAAAGTTTCATAGCGCTAGCTATAATCGTTTGGACGCTAGAGCGCACACAGCCAGATATCAGACACACACGCAGACACACACACACACACACTTACTTATACATAAAATATATAAAATATAGGACAGTAAAAAACCACTGTATTGGTGCCACCCATACATTACAATTCAATTCAATTCAATTCAATTCAACGAACTACAAAATAACACATTGTATTTAAAACATAAAAACTATTGATACTCTTGCACTATTGATACGTGCATTCCATGAACTTATCGATTACACATACCCAGCGATGCAAATCAAGTCAAAGGAATTAAAACAATTTGAGAAAACATATCGTAGTCAGTAACTTCCCATCCTCATAGCTTGTCATCAACAATCAGGTAACACTGACGTCCACTAATTGAGTAGTGTATTTGAGTTATCTGGTACTGTGAATATTCGTCGCTAATTCTGCGGTTTATATTGTCGTGGGTAGTTACGAGGGGAGATCAGTATTTACGGTCCCTAACATAGAAGGAAAAAAATTTAAGAAATATCAAACGTTTATTTTTCTACATAATCTCCCTGAACTTCCATGCATTTGGTCCAACGATGCTCCAAACCTTTAATTCCTCTGAAAAAAAAAATCTTTCGGTTGCTCTTCCAACTAATAGTTTACCGCCGTCATCACTTCATTATCTTCGTAATATCTGGTCCCCCGAAGAATACGAAAACATACGAAAATAATAAAACGCAGCCAGGGAGCAATGTAGCGGTCAAGTATCTAAATTACATAATTCAGATACTTGACGCATAAATAGTCTTGCATACTCAACAAAATGTACATATTATGATAGAGGTTAATAATTATATAATTAACATAAGTTTCGTTTGGATATAGGTTGTCAAAATATGATATTAGTATGTAGTGTTAGTACAGAATGTGGCAGAATCTTGTAAGGCACTATATTTGAATATTGTGATAACTTTTCGTTCGATTCAGCGGAAATTCGGTAGAAGTCGCCACTCATTGTCTAAAGGTTATAAGTTATTTACATCAATTATTCTTGGAAATAGACTAGCTATATCAGATATAAATGCAAGTGAGCGAGATTTTACAACAAGGGGGTCTAGAAAATTTAATTTTTGTAAAAGATTGTTTTTCGAGGGAAATCTGCGGATTATTTGTGAACAACCCTCAACATAAAAATCTAAACATCTTGATCTAAAAAAATGTAATTGCTCTTGACTTAAATTTCCTCCTAACATAGTTTTTAAAACATTCCCTCTAAAATATATTTCTTCAAGGGGCAAATAATTTCTTGGGTTATTGTAATCAACATTTTCAAGTGATGTGGATAATAAATATTCTCTTTTAATGAAGCAGTCGATAATTATTGTTCTTAAGATGTTGCAAATGTAACGGTACAATAAATAAATTGTTGAGCTTTCAGCCTTGCAATCCCCGATTCAAATTATTGAAGAGTGGCAATACAAAATTCAAGAATTGTAAGAATAATTTTTTGGTATGATTGTTTAATTTATTCAATGTTTTCTGCTGCCAATATTTCGCTTTTACTTACAGCGTCCGTGAAATATAATCGAAAAGCCCCAAATTATTCTAAAATTCTAGACACCGCAAAGTGAACCAATAGCCATCTCGTTTGAGAAGCTTGTGAGAATTTTGTGCAATTTGACATTACAGACTTGGAATTCTTTAAATTCCGTAATTCGCTTTGGACTAGGTCCAAAATATTGTAAATGTCTCGAGTCAAATCCTCTATATACCTTGGTAACTTGGATGCATAAGTAAAACGAGTGGCATATACATTTCATTACATATACATTGGGAATGTCTCTTGTTAAGAGACTTATTAGAGAATGGTGAATAGTGCTCCCCCTTCATTACGTTCGCACCATAAGCTGCAAATCCAACTAAATTTTCTGTTAACGGTATGTTCAATTTTTCAAAAAACGATATGATATGACTGTACAAACTGTTGTATTAAACCAAGAAAATCATCTGTAACCCCATTATTTGTTAAATATCTTACAACTAAACAGAGATGTTTCAGGGTACTTGTGTCAGTTGTTTTTTCTAATATGTGCACACAAATCTTCAAAACTATGATGTCCCAATATATTTCTAACGATCAATGTGGTCGTTCTTCCACATGTCATCCCACTGACAATCTTGGAATCATCACAAATTGTGGCAGATAGGTTTATTAAGTGGTCCATCGCAGCAAATGGAATATTATGCTCATCCACAAATGCACTAAATGTATTTCCCTTAAAAATAATATTTTTATTTTTCGACGGAATCATTGAGTTAAACTTACCTTCTTTGATTCTGTCTGGAAGTTGCAAATTCCTGCAGCGTCCTTTGTTTTGAAACCGATTTAAGTTTTTGAACGTGACATTTGCCAATAGAAGATCGCAAGGTCTGCATTTCGCATTGTCTTTACCTTTCCGACTTCTTGTTATCCATCCTTTAAAATCTGGCAATTCTTCCAATTTTTCGTTATAATGCTGGGTATACTTTTTGCACCGGTTTTTACGACCACTCATTTTTTGCAATATTTTATATATATTATATAACAATTCAACTCACAAAGAAGCAGATCACAAATGGCGCAAGGAACGCCCTGACTCTTATTTATAACCTGCGATGACGTTTTGTAATTTTCTTTGAAATTTTAAATTACCTTTGAACTTGAAATCCTTTTATAGAAAAAAAAACAATTTTATCGTCTTATATAATAAATACCTATAATTGATAATCGCAAACTTTTCGGTAGATTAAAGATTAAAATCGGCAGATTCCAAATTCGGTAGATGTACCGAAAATTCTGTAGATCTGGCAACACTGGATGGCACAGAATCCAGCGCGTTGAGAAAAAGATTCGTGGGATCTAAATGTGGTGTATAATAAATGTTTCGGGCAAGATTTCTACGCTAGGATGAAAATATATTGAAACGTTTATGTTCAGGGTTATATTGACGAGCTGTCATTTTCAGGAAGAGAAAACAGGAATCTATAAATCTCGATAAAAATATAGTACAAACAGGTCCAGGCAAGAAAGGCTACAAAAGAAACGTCAGAAAACGATAATATTATATGTGTTTTTACAAAAATATAACGTCACGGTGTTAAAGATACAAGAAGTGACGTTAATAAAACTAAAGTGCTAAAATTAAGTAAGATAACAAAGAAGAAAAAGGCAGTGATTAGTTAGTTAGTTGATAAAGAATTAGTTAAAATGAACCCTGTTTAAATTCAATGAGCGAATATTGAGCCCAATTTTTTGTGAAATTGAAATATATCAATTTTGTTTAAGTATTTTTTGTTGTTAAATGTTTGTGTTTTGGTATTTAAAATGTTCCATTCTTGGATTTCATTAATTAAGCCAATTAAAAAGCACAATTTTAATAATAAATTAAACTTAAATATATAGCTAATAAATAAAAATATTGCCCGCATAATCCAAAAAGAAAAAACGCGCAAAAATTGTACAGTCCAATTGATGCGTAAAAAGATGCACCCTTAACATAATACATGGGGGTAACCTAATACAAGATAATGGAGACGATAAAACTATAAGTTAATATCTCGTTCGTTCGTTATTCAGCAAAATTGCCAGAAAAATTAGAAACGCATATTTGGATGCGGTGTGTGTCTGCGAGGCCAAATGCTGCAATATCCGTATCGGGTTACCTGTAATAATTCGGTAACAAAGGAGTATCGCAAAGGCAGCCGATGCGTTCAGACAGGCGCGTCTGAAATCAGAGTAGCCCTGGAAAACGAGCCTTTGCTAATAAGGTGGCCGATTACAGGCTAAATTTGATCTCCGATGCGAATAATATCGATTTTATACACTGTTGCACGCTCCCTCGATTCCACATACACAGAATTTGCAATTAATTGAGTTCTTCACTCCGTAATATAACTATTACAATAGTTACAGTAATAGTTTGTTCGAAACAATTTCCCGGGTACTCGTTTGTCGTAATTATTTATTTTTTGTCATATATATCAAATTCTTTGAACAAAATCCAATTCACAAACCTGCGTTATGAAACAATACCTAAATTATATATTAATTACGCCACATACCGTAAAGATCTACGATAGGACTGTCAAATGCCCTCTATTATCGCCACCCATTGTTACGCTGACTACATTTTAATTGTCGCTCTAAATGTTACATAGAATTAAAGCGTAGGTACTATCTGCTGCAACATCAATGGTAAACGAGGAATCCGGTGTTTAGAAAGCCGCCGAGAAAACGTTTATCGTTACTGTTACGGCCATTAAGGCGACTTTTGTTTTTGCTGCTTATACAAGATCTTTACGTGCGGAACAAAAGAAGCAGACGAACATTTGATTTTATCTGTTGATGGAGATTGCGAAGTGACAAATCTGGCGTTTTTGTGTTCTCGTGTAAACGGAATTGTTATTACGAGTCATTAACGGATTCATTAGCGTCTAGGAACGCGTTGTTCTTTAATGTGCCGCGTAATTTGAATGCAACGACCTTTCGTTCCGAACGTATTTATTGCTTATTTTGTACGACTGAAACACGAGCTTAACTCCAAAAGCTGACATCTCAAGCTCTTGCTCCTAACAGTAGACACAACAACGAAATACATATTGCACATAAAATATAAAGAACGAAAAATTAGATATTAAGAAGATTAATAGCTACCCAATAAAAATACAAACAAATAAAAATGTAAGTTCTTCTCCTATCCGTAGTACACTAATTAGGGTTTCTGATTTATTTCTTCCTAATCTTCTATCCAGTTCTTCCTTTCCTCCCGGTCCTTTGCCAATATTTTCATTCCATCAAGGTCCTTGGGCTTATTTTTGCCAATCTCTGTGATTATATCTTCCCACCTCTTCATCAGCCTTCCCCGTCTTCTCTTTCCTATTCTTCCTGACTCGATGATATTTTTAACTTTATATTTTTACTTCATTCTGATGATATGCCCATACCAGTTAAGTTGTTGCATATTATTGTTTAGCCTCCCTCTTAAATATAATCTTAAAATATTATAAACAAACTAGTTTGTTGTGAATTGAATTGGACATATCTGCTAAATATTCAAAATATTGTATTCCAAAAGTTCTAACAGTAGATTTTCGGGCATAATATGCCTTGACATGAGATACTTCCTTCTCATTGGAATATCGCACCTTACAATAATTCAATTTTCGATTGAACTTGACCTTTCGTGTTCTCTCGACACAAGTTATTTATAAGTCAACCAAGAACAAATTAATGAGTTAAACAAGTCAATAATTAATGTATTCTAATGCCAAATGGGTGTAAAGAAGATTGAGAATTAAATTCCAAATGTAAAGCCAACTATAATTAATTTTGGATTGCAAAGCAGTACAGTTACACATATCCTGCTGTAATAATGATCTATAGCAAGGTATGTTATGCCTTTAATGAATTTGTCGTCATAGAAGTATCTCGCTATTTTAGAGGTTCCCAGGTTAGAATACTGGTCAAAAAGAGCATAGGGTATGTGGAGGAAATATTTCTATGACGGCTGCGTGTCATTGTGAACATGGGCGTACCAATGACGACAACACAGCCAATCAGTTTTTTAAAAATAAGAAAGAAACTGCAAAAATTGAAGGGGATCCAACTCTGATTTATAGGTTACATGTGATCCTACAAATCATACCTTGTGGGTATACAATATATGTGGAGTTATTGAAGATAAATTTTGGATGTCGAAAGAAGGACTGTCACCAATAATTTTCCAAGCTTTCTTAATGGCCAATGAATTAAAATAGTAGTGAAAATAGTTTGTTAAAGTATATCATTTATAATATGAAATATTTTTTCGTAATTACGAAATGCTTTTACTTTTATATCCGGTTTGCACAGTAAAGTAATTTATTTATGAGGGCCTCACGTCACAGTCGTTAAGTGTTCACTCCACAAACAGCCGTTAAATACTTGGTTGTCATTGTTTGATGCAGTTGAAGACGTATAATTGATTGTTATAGGCTGTTTGCATATTTGCAATAAACGTCGAAATATAGAGACGCAATGAAGATCCACCCATCTTTCTTATAATAAAGTTTAAACATTGCATTTCGCAAATACTTTTAGTTTTATACCCGGTTTGCACAATAGAGTGATTTATTTATGAGTTGCATACGTCACAAACGGACTTTAAATTATTGGCTGTCATTGTTCGATGCAGATCATAATGGATCATTAAAAGTTAATTAATATCAATTCACGACAGATCATTTACAATTAAAGCAAAATATGGACTGGCCACTTCGAAATTATCAGACGTGATGAAAATTCAATTAAATTAATTTCTATTTCTTTGATTGAACATATTCAAATATATGATTAATTCGAATTTTTATGGGCACCTTTACTAAAACTTAAACGTTCATTGTTATTCTGCGACCTTTACTTTAAAGTTAGCGGATGCTTTTAGATTTGATATTCAGTTTACACAGCAGAATGGTTGATTTATGAGCTACACACGGAAATGTGTTGTTTCTTCCACAAACGGTCAATACATATCTAGTTTTAGTCATTCAATATAATATATAATTACTCGATTATTAAGTGTATAAAAGTGTCAAAAAATATATGTGAACGGATGAAGAACAGTGTAGCTATTCAGGTGAAGTGCGTACTAACTAAAACGATAAGTAGTAATTGACAGTATTACTTATCAAACAATCAAATAGTTATTACGTTGAAATATTGGCATTCGTATTATTATTTTTATTACTCCTATTATTATTTTCTAAATGGCTGTAAAATTGGATATAAAATAATTTATTATCAAAAATAAACGATTTGTCGTACAAAGACGTGATTTTGAATCAGCAATCTTAAGCGAAACATTACATTCTCACATCATACTAAGCATGCGTGGGAATCCACTATACTCAAAATTATGCTCGGAAACGACGATTTATCAAATAACACAATGCAAATAACCAAATAGATTCTCCTATAAATTTCAATTCAGGTGGTGTAGCGACAACTGGAGGTCAGTCGTTTCGAATGTAAATGGGGCAACGGCGATTGCTGGCTTCCCTACACCCTTCCTATTGTATTCCGCATCAACAAGCTTCGCCTATGCACATCAAACTCAACAGAGCGAAAGATTATTGATAACTATTTTGTTTCATTTACATTCGTTGTCCGTATTATTTCAATCGGAATTAAATGAATATTAAACTGGGACGAAATTTGCATTTTCGATGACTCGTTATTGATCTATCCTATTGTTACATTTTAAGACGGTAAGTGAATGTTATACTCTCTCCCATTGACAAGTTCGTAATTATTTTGTTAATGTGAAAAAATAAATCGACTAATTTTGCAAATTCGTTACTGAAAATATTTGAATTTTATTTACATTTAAAGAATCACCTCTCCATATAGACGTCACGTTGTCTTGGATAATAATTTTGTTATATAATTCTTAATAAACAAAATATTGAATATGCACGAATCAATATTGTTAAAGGTATGATTAAACTTAATTAAAAATACTTCAAAAATTGGTAAACGATAACAAATGCAGATAGATTTTCTCCGAAATAATTTTACTAGAAAATTATCACAGAAGCTGGAAAACTAATTGACTAAGCTTAAATTATTACATTGAACGGTTGAACTTTTAAACATTGAATAAAATTTTCACATGTTCTTCCATATCTTCAAGGGCTGGAATACCCACTTTTCCAGCAAGATAATGCACGACCTCACGTAGCAAGGGTTTCTCTTGACTTCTTTCAAGAGGCCAATGTTAATCTTTTGCCTTCGCCGCCAAGATCTCCCGATTTGTCGCCCATTGAGCACGTGTGCTACATGATGGGTAGACGATTGAGGAATCTACCGAACCCACCGTTGACAATAGAAGCTCTACGGCATGAAGTACAGGCTGCTTGGGATGCCATACCCCAAGAAGACATTGATCACCTGCTGGAATCAATGCCAAGACGGGTCAATGAGTGTATCAGAAATAGGGGCGGACCATCACATTATTAAAGAAAAATCAAAAAGATGAAGTGATTTCTTTATCAAATTTTAATCAATTGTTACCTTAGACTAGTCCAATGTTTCTGCCAAATTTGGTTCAAAAATTCCCACTCCTTCTAGGTGGTGCAGTTTATATGTCACTGAGTATAATTCAAAGTTTGTTAAATTCGAATCATTTGTAATATTATATAAAATACAAACAAAGAACTTAATCAAAATAACACGCATCCCACATTGAAAATTCCAGCTTTTTTATTGTAAAGTTTAAACATTGGAATTCGCAAATGTTTTTAGTTTTTACATTCGGTTCGCACAATAGCGTGATTTATTTGTGAGTGCCATGCGTGACATTTAAGTGTTTATTCCACAAATGGTCGTTAAATAATTTTACCTTCACTTGTCGTTAGCGGCCTTTATGGGCTAACGGTGAGTGATTGAGATTTGTTAGTTCTCAATTCCACCTGTGGAGCGGGAGGGGTCTCGTCTTACAGAAAGAACTTGGTTCGACCTCTTTTGGTGGAGTCTTGGAAAAATCCCTTATTACGCCGTTGCCAAAAGTGCCATCACCACCCTAATTCAAAGACTTGAATATGTATATACCTCATGGACATGTATATCAATAATAAATAAGTTGCAAATAGCGTTAGGAATCTGGGAGTCATCATTGATAACCAGTTGAGCTTCAAGCTTTACAAGCGATACAACTTATTTAAGTAGCCACGCTGGATCAAAAACAAAAGCAATACTTATACTTTGTGAATCGCTGATGTTATCAAAGATTAACTCTTGTGATTCAGTATATGGACCCTGTTTAGACTCGATAGAGAAAAGGCGTATACAGAAATTACAAAATTCGTGTTTGATATTCATTTTTGCGATGAGGAAGTATCAGCGGACAACCCACAAACTAAAGGAGCTTAAATGGCTTAACGAGTTTTTTTCACAAGACAATTAGTAATAAATCCCCTAACTATTTATATAGGAAAATAACATTTAGGACGATATTTACAATTTAAATTTAAGGTATATGCCTCCCTTACATCATACTGAAGTTTTCAAAACGTCATTCTCATATTCAATTGTTAAATGCCATAATCGGTTACAAATTTTCATGCATCTCTATTGAGTGTACATTTTATTTTCCTTTTTTAGCTCCTATGTTATGTGGAAGAGCAATTGGCGCATCATAACTCTTTGAATATACATATATGCATTTACTTATGTGAAAAGAAAAGAAAAATATTATTATTATTATATGTGTGCCTCTGGGTCTGCGAGACACTGACCCATTCCATCATTGAACTTCTGAAACTTCCCTTGTCAGATCGTCTATTCATATGTGCACTTTTAATAAACTTAACTAGCGATTTTTCGTTCCATTGCGTTATTCTCTGATATTGCCTACAACGCCTCATAATTGTCCTTAGTACTTTCGGCTCGAATACTCTCAGCTGTTCCTCTCCATCTCCATCTCTTTTACTCATTGACATAATTCGTAATTCGTATGATACGACCGGTCTTATTAGGGTCCTGCATATGTTTTTTTTTTTAATTTTCTTGTTCTCCAGTTGCGTTGGTTTATAATTTCTTCTCTGGAGTGGTTGCTGTTTATGTATACTCCCAGGTATTTGAAATTTTCAGCGTCTTCAAAACTATATCCGCCATACTAATACATTTTTTCGTTTCTCTTTTCTGTATATTTTCATATACTTAGTTTTCTTCTCATTGATCCATTTTCACGTGCTTCCATTTTCTCAAATACTTAGATCATTCCCTTCCTTTCAATTATCACAGTGTCCAATGGTTCCCGTTTCTCTCACTGACACACGAAATTGCCACTGTCTCCCTCATATATTCTGATGCTTGATATAATGATCCCTTGATTCCTCCATTGCCATATTTACTAATTTCACCAGATTACTATGTAATTTTAATTCCTACATAGTTCTACATGTGCTATACATCTATACAGCGTGTTAATAATAATAATAATATGTATTTATTGGCCACCAGTAAAACCAGTAACAGGACAAAATAATATTCAAACGTGCACACTAATAAACAAAATACATTATATAATAAAGCGACAAGAATCACAATGGATTGAAAAATATATCATTGTAATATGAATCAGCACAACTACAGATCCTCATCAATGGAGCCTTCCACAGGATATTGGTCCTCGGTGTTGGTAAACTGAACATTAGTCAGAGATGGGAGCCACTGCGACGCACGTGAAAATGTAGCCTCGCAAATAGTTGCATAGTTGACAGTCTGTTATACCATTAACCAATTTGCAGAAAAATGTAGTACCACGAACCTCTCTACGAGCAGAGATAGACTTAACATTGTGTCTAGTCATTAGCATCTCATAGTCTACATGTCCATCGAGATACAAGCCATCAAATCGAAATGACAGACACTTCAAGAATCGTCGTTGAATATGTTCAATGGAAAGCCGACACGATATATAAGTGGGTGACCAAACTATCGCTTAAAACGAAAAAACAGTATCATTTTCAATAGTAATGGATTATTGAAGTGTTTGGATACACGCACTACAAATCCCAGGCACTTAGACGATACTATGCATAAATTAACAATATGTTGAGAAAAAGTGCATCGAAGAACATCGATGACCATAAATGCCTGACATTCCATTTTGCAGGAACTCCGTAAGACATTGGCTTTACGCGTAAACGTTACAGCGCAACATGTCAATATTCAGTTTCAGCTGATTTTTGGCACACCAAAGGACAATAATGATAATGTTTCCGTGCAGGGATTCCACCTCGGCAATATTCGAGATGGGCGATTAGATTTTTAAGTCATCAGCAAAAGCAAATACATGACAAAACAGAGAAACGAAAAAATCACAGACGAATAAATAGTAATGGTCCCAAATTTGACCCTTGAGGAACGCCAGCAGTTGGGACGAAACCAAATAAAGGAAATCCATTGTAGGAAGTATAGTTAGAAAATAAATTTTCAAATAAAAGACTTTTGAACATGATGGAGAAGCGATAGAATATTGAGGAAGGTTGAAATCACCGATAATCAGCAAAGGTTTATCCATGAGAAAAACCTCCAACATTTCTGTAAAGTTCTAAATCAGCAAGAGAAGTATTTGGAGGTATGTACCCAATCAAAATGAAATCAAACGAGTTGTGTGAGCATTTGCATGCAAGCACATTTATTAAAGGCACATTGACTGAAATATTAGATATGTCTATAATACTTGAGACACAATTCCTTTAGCAAAACCTACAAGAACGGCACCACCCGTGGAACGACCAACCAGGTTGGAATTTCTGTCACATCTCACGACATTGTAAAATGAAGGAGACAATTCAGTATTTTGTAGTGAGTTTTTATTCAGCCATGATGCACCTGTATTGGAGAAGTCTTAGAACGAAGACCGCGTACGTTTTGATAGTAGATAATACATGATTTAGCAATTACGTTGGGCTTCTTTAGTTTACCGACGACACAATATTAGGAATGCAATTTCTATAAACGGATCCTAAATTGGTCTCCACATTAGCCAAGCGATTGATTAATTCCCTTCTTGCATTCTCGTGTATCTGGATCTGCATTGGTGTACGATCACATAAGACAGAGATTCCTTTCAGCTCGTTGGAGAATTGTAGTGTAAATGAATTGCGTAGTGCACAATTGACACCTGATTCGGTAGAAAAATTGATCTTAATACGTATCTCTTGTTCAGTTCAGTTTCAGTAACACTCAATATAGTCATTATTTTCATAACCAGGTGCATCCAACTCAATCTGTTCGCCATTGTAAACACACTCAGATTCCTTACAGTTATACAAAACAACTGCTAACTTTCTCCTCTTACGATCCTGAATGAATTTTTCCTTATCAAATACCGAGCCGGAATTGGATACACTCGGTGTGAGTTCACTAACAGTGCTCTTCAGTATCTTAATTTCTTCCTGAAGGCCTACAAATGCAGCCTTCAGACTATTAATATCATTGCCTAACGACTTACACTTTAAGCTACGGACGGGATCTGGACTGATAACATGAGGAAAAATACACACAGAAATGTGACAAAAAGCGTAACGAGTACTCGAATTTTACTCGATAAAAAAACTTACCACTTAATTGCTATAAACCAGTAAACAAATCACGTTAAACTACTAAAGAGGTTATGAGATACGAACGCACGTACATAGCACGAAGTGCCTTCGACTCTATTAATAGAGTAACTCAGCTCTATTAACAGAATGGAAATTCACGAACACCATGTAGAGAGGTATTATATGTATTGTATCTTGAGTTGATCTCCTCGATCTAAATCCAAATTGGTAGTCTCCTATTATATGGCTGGTATATTCTGCAAGCTTATTCTGCATTTCTGTATTTCTGCCGTATTTTGTATGCTACGTTCAGTTATTCGGTTCATCTACATTTTCTGCTTTATATATTGGTATATAATATGGTTTATATATTGGTATTATAATTCCTTCCCTCCATTCTTTAGGCATCGACTTTGATTTCCATGCCAAACATTTAATATCGTATAGTCGTTTTAGTACTCTTATACGACACATTTTTATCATATCTGTGTACATGATGTCCTTCCCTGCCGTTTTACCACTTCTTACATTCTTTACAATTTTCAAATATTCATTATAAATTGGTATTACTATATCATCATCTGTTTGCATCCCTGTTTCTCTCAGTTTCTAGATTAAATAGACTTTCAAAACGACCCCGTCGCCAACCCCATTCTGCTCTTAATGCTCAGACCTTCTCCTTCTTTATCTCTATCTTAATCTTCCTTTATTCTTCCATTTGTGTGCATCCGTATCAAACCACTCCTTTCTTATCGCCTGTCTTCCTTAGCCCGCCGCCCTTCTACTACATCATATATTGTCTGCTGTATCTATCTCCGTCTTCATCGCTGACTTCATGTTCGTCAATTTCCTTCTCATATCGTTGTGTGTCTGATGATCTTTTATCGTTCCACATCGTTTTTGTGCTTGTTTTCGTTTTTCTTTTCATCAATATATGTTTATTTTTGCGATTACTAGTAATCAGTGTCGACATTTGCTTTTCGGTAGTTTCTTATATCTTTTATTAAACGTCGCGTATGTTTTGAAAGTACATGATCGGTTTTTTCAAAATTATCTAGAGAAGATGAAAAGTGACGAAAATTAAATATATTTACAAATATTGAATTGTAATACTGAATACGAATACTCAAAACACGAAAGATAAAATAAAAATAAAATAGGTGAGACAATATAATCAGATTGCCAACCCTTACTAACACGAACAAGGGCAGGAATTAGTATTTATAAAATAAAAATGAAAAAAATAACGGCACGATGAGAAAATTTAGTTGGAAAAACAACGGCTAAGTTGAAAGAAATTATTATTGACTACAAGGATCTATGTAAAAAAAATTCCCGAAAAAATATAAGAACAGCATAGCGACAAAATGAGAAGTAACAAAACAAAAAACTACGAATAGATGAAAGCGACAGAGCAGGGACAAAAAGCATGTTTGAAAGTACTAATGAAATGCCTAACAAATTGTGAAATAAAGCATTAATTATTTACAGATTAATGGATATACAACTGAGGAAATTTAGTTTTTTTTTTAATTGCTCATTTAATTTTCATTTTTTAATTATTATCATTCCTGTTATTTGTTTTAAAATAGGTTCGAAGCTAACAATTTTATTCCAGGCATTTCATTTTAATAGACGCCCGCTTTGTCCGATTTAACTAAATATTGATGGCTTCAAATTTGAAACATCCATCTGAACATCCATTGTTAATACATGTTAATCACTTCACACCATTTCAAACATCCAATAACGCATGTTTTATTTAAGAAGGATTACACGGGTAATCCCGTGTATGCGCGCACTATATTATTTACATCTGTTATGTTGGTAATTGTAACAAAACATACGATCAAATCCTATTAGTTTGTGACGATTTGTAAAAAGTAGGGGGACTCGTTTATTTAGATTGCATTAAGTTGTGATGTGAAGTTTACATCGTGCTAATGTCATTAATAGGGGAGTGTCACTTTTTATAGGAATTGGTTCGTGTGCATTTAAAATTATATTAGTAAATTGGATAGTGAAAACTACATTTAACACTAGTTATCAAATTAGAAAAATAACAACAAATATGTTTCATTTTTGAGGAAACAAAAAACAATTTTAAACCTTTTTCTCGAACGATTTGTATTAATTATATTCTGGGAAAAAAAAGTAAAAATACAAAAACACTTTATTCGCCTATAAACAACAAACACTAATTAAATTAAGCAAATGGGTTCCATTAATGATATTCCCTGAGCATCGTGACCTCTTGATACGGAGATTGAGGCCCAACAAGGCTGGAATTTCGGAACAGAATCGGCCCCATGTAAATCAAATAAATTATAAGACACAGCAGCAGAATGACAGCGACACCCAAAATCGGCACGAGGACCTTCTGCAATCTTATGGATTTCGATGACATCATGCAACTGGGAAGGTGGCGATCAGTTAGCTCTAAGATTTTTCGATTTCTCAGGTTGGTCGGCGAAAGGCACCTAAAGTTACAAAACTATTAGATATTTATATTAAATTACAATGAAGTAAATATGCTTAAATATTAATATAAACTTAATAGCGCCGAAACTATCGGATTCCAAAATGACATGTTGAAAGATGATGAAAACTTCAAGACATATCATTTAACATTGGCTGTTAAAATTTCACTCTCAACTATTAATTACTTTATCCACGACTAGTATTTAATGGAAGTATTATATTTGTGGTTTTTGAACAATAATGCCATATAATATTCTATTAGGGAATAACGACGAGGGATTAATAGTCATTATTCCCTCTTGCTCTCCAATCACAAAATTTCTCAAATTAAATAATACCATAGAAACAAAATACACACACTCAAAAGTATCATTGTTGTTGATGGTTCACAACCATAACTAAGTTGTTCATTAAAAATCTCAAATTTATATATTTTAGTCGTAGATAAAGTAGAGTATACTACTCGCAATAATGGCTATTATTCCCTCGGAGTTATACTTTCCCTCGGGAATAATAGCTATCATTATTGACTCGTGGTACAATCTACTATTATTTGTATATTCAAGTCATACAAAATAAAATAATAGTAATACGTCAGTGTAAGATATTAAGTAGTGTTCACTAGTGAGAACATATTTTATTACATAAACTTAAATAAATGGAAATTAGGCTTACCTACAATAAACCATTTGCATACATTACTTATAAGGCAGAGTATCTATAAATCCATCGTTGCCATTTTTTGAGGATGTAATAGATTTTTTTGCTATACCTGTGTAATTTTTTATAATTTTTATAAAATGTTGTAATTTATTATATATTGCAACACCCTGACGTTGCTAACGTCGTTGTTGTCATTTGCTGTGTGAATATTATATACGCTGTACTTCTATTTTAATGGTTTGTGCAATCTAAGTCGTGTGCGAGTTATGTATATTACTTAACAACAACGTCATAATGACCTCACGGTCGTAGATGGAGCTCGAGCTCGTGCGTTTGGTCCACGACAAGCAAGGATACAACTTCATTAACAGTTGATTTTTAAAGATACGTATAAAGAGGTCAGATTTGCAAAATCATCTAATAATGTCGTTTGGCTCTTTTTTTAGATATAATTAGGCAATACGTAATAATGCAATGCGATGTGATTATGACCGGAAAGAATTGTATTTACGTTGAAAATACTTTCATAATACTTATATAAAAGTATATATGAAGAATAAATTTTGGACATTTCATTGGCGTTTACTGAAATTTCATTTAATATCAATCGGCGTAGACACAGTGGTCTTCAAATATATACTGTCCCCCGCAACGTCATACAACAATAGTTATATAACTAGATTTGCATCGTTATATTTTCGAATTAATTCTTCCATTTTTATTGACCAAAGCGGATCACGTGATCTATTATATTATTATAAATTACAGATAAATTACTCCACAAACATTAACCTGGATTGATTTGATTATATAATTTACTGATACTGATACAGTGAGAGCAATAATTTAATAATAATAAATATTAAATATATTAAACGTCATATTCATATTATTTTTATCATTTCTACCTGTTTATAATTTATACTTTTTAAAAATTTCGCTGACGTATGGCCAAGTTTCGAGGTTACTCTTACTGATCTTCGTAGAACACCAGCACTGTTGTTTTTAATGTATTGGGTGCACCAGATCAACCAACGCAGACACAACGTTGTTAGAAATCTACTCCACCAGAAACGACACCCAGTGTTCACATCGTCATTTTCCTAAAAAGATTCCTCCACTGTCATTGTTAAAAATCAATCATGTCATCTATTCATACACCGAAGTACCGCTAACCTTAGTTAACCATATATACATTTCCCCCGTCATTTTCGGCTATTTTTGATTTTGCGGTTTATTTTTGCCTTTAACTCAGATACGATACATTGTGTTTATGCCTATTAATTAAAAACCTCCCACAATTTTATGGAAGAGACATCCACTGTTCATTAATCAAAGTTAATCATGTATGAGAATTTGTGCAATTCATGGGCCTTTCTCGTCTTCCTTGGTGGGTAGCTGCATATAATGCAAGCGGTAAGTTATCAGCTAGCATTTGTATTTGTTTTTTTAATTTAATCTCAAAAGAATGAACAGTGCGAACTAAGTCTGTGTTCTTTTTACTTTAATTGATATGAGCGCCATTTCATCACTCCTAGGAAATTTGCTTCGAGGAGTGAATATATCACATTAATAATGGAAATTTAATATCCGTGTAATGTGCAAATTTCGATAATGTTTTATTTACATTTAATTTTGGGCACACACTTCCATATTTTATAGCTACATATGTGTGTTATGTTCATAAATTCCTCTAACGGATTTATTTCATATGAGTAGGCAACTCCATTACGTGCAATATTTGAAGTGCTTGGATTTAATATGGTTAGCAACATCTGCCTGCTCGCTTTAGTTTACCACGATGCGAGATTTTTGCAGCTATCCGAGAGCGTTGGGTTGTCGCTGTGTTTCTGCGGCACTGAAATCTGCCCACTTTTGTGTTACCTTTGTCAAGTTAACTTTGGTTGGTTGTAGAGTGGCGAATTTTTTAAAGAATTCTTTGGCCATTTAGCGTCATATTCTCACTCACTGCTGTTGATTTATCGCCAGTTATAACACTTTATATAGCTCGACCCTGTATGAGATATTTAGTCGACTTCAAGTGTCTCGTTATAATCACGTCAGCGCATTGTAATCATCGTCAGAACAAGGTAATGAGTTTGGTCTTTTTCTCGTATAAATCCGTTTTTAGCATCATCTGTTAACGTTCTGGAAAGTTTCGGCTCTGAATTGCGTTTATATTTTCCAATACTTTCTGTGGGTACCTATTATCAACTACAGCGAGGCTGGACCTTACCTCGAGTTGCAACTACTGGCGTCGTTGTGAAAATTTGACGGGAGCGGTGGAAACTCAACCAGTGTGTAACCGAAACCGATGACTTTTATTTGAGAGTTTTATTAATGTCAAGTCATTTAACCGTTTTGATTAATCGCAATCAAGTCTTTGGCAAATGTATACTAAGCAAAGGTATAACATTCTGCTGCAGTGCACTTCTTTCCGATCGTCCTCTATTTTAGTTTTATTTCATCGTATAGCGTCCGTCGTTAGCTAACTACGGACTGGAGTTCACGATAATTGTTGATTTATTCACTTTATTTACTTTTTATTAGAATTTCTTTCGCGTCCATGGTTACGATAGGGCGTTATTATAGGATAATATTTCAAATACATATATCACCTTTGATCTCCTTTTGTTTAAAAATAAACGTTCGTGGTTAGTTTTAAAGTTAGAACGCTCTTTATTTCTCCCAACTGAGTATTTGTTGCTGTGTAAATTTATATCGGACTTGTCAGTACTTTCCAGTGGAATTAGCCAAATATCAATGCCACAACTTTATACTAATCTCTCAAAAAAATCCCTTTTTAATATCTTTGGGACAGCCTGTACCTGTACTATTATTTTTTGTCCTCTTAGTTGTATGCGCCACACAAACTAGGGACATGGTTGGTAATTCGGTCGATTGTCGATTGTTGCATTTGGTCGCTCCGAACACCGATAATTATTTTCATTTCTTGAACTCATCATTGATATACAGGTATGTTGATTGGATCATATACTTTGACACTAAAACTAATTTCGACTTAATCTTTACTGTTACACATATTCATAACTAAAGTATTAAACCAAAATATTAACTTTCTATTCAATTTATTATTTTTGTTTTGGTTTATCTTAGAATAGCACCCCAACAGATCGATCATAAACATAAAAATCGTGAACTTTTTGATTTGCCGCTAAGGCAGCCTTATAGTTAAAACATACTTCAGCATTCGATGTAAAGAATGAAGTGAAACGTGGAAAACCATATTCGTATAATCGTTATGACCTTTTGAAAGAATTGATTATTCAAATATGCCACCACGATTTCCCACTTCCGCTAACGTCCCTTCGCACGAGTACATGTTTCATATGTTCAAAGCGTATTTACACAATTTGTATCCCGTGAATTATCTGGTGAAAAACGTGGAAGAGGAGAAGGGGGGTTTTAATTGAAATGCCGAAAATAAATCCTATCGCTTACCTCATATTTTCAGGCTTGTAAAACGACCCATTAAGCAGATGCATCCACACAATTCCACAATCACACGTCCACGGATTGTTTTGCAAATTAATGTATTCCAGGTTCTTGAACAAGTGAAAATACGAATCATTGATCTTCTGCAAGCCGCTTCTAGCCAACGAAAATTTCTTAAGCGACATCTTTTCTTCGGTGCTTATGACTCCGAACGCCAAGCTGTTTAATTCCCTCAGCCTCGGACAATTCTCCAAATACAACTCTTCCAAGTTTTGCATGTTGTAGAACGCATAACGATCGATTTGTTCCAACGTTTTCAGCCTGTTCAGTTTCAGCACTTTCAATCCGTGATAATTCAAATGCCGAACCGACAATACGCTGACGTTATTTCCGGAAAAATCGAAATAAGCCACGCTCGTCGGTATCGTCGGCACATCGTCGATACTATTGTCGGCCATGCTTAAATAGCGCAAGGTGTTCGTCTCACCAAAGAAATTATTTTTAATTCCCTGCATATCAACGCCGTCCAAATTCAACGAAGTTATGTTGTCGGTGAGTCCGAAACCGGCGTCGAAAACGTTATCAAGTTTCGAAAGAAACGCGCCGATCGCATTGTATCCTAAATTCACGTCTTGCAGATTTTTCAGCGGGTATAAAAGATTATCAGGCAGCGTCGTCATTTTATTAAAACTTAAATCCAACCTTATCAGTTTCGTCACACCATCGAAGACTTTCGCTTCCAACGTCGCCAGCTCGTTATGGCTCAAATCCAACACTTCCAAATTGGGCACACCTTTGAAAAACACATGGGTAATGTAATTTATTTTATTGTACGACACTTTAAACTCGAGCAAATCTTCGTATTTAAAATCGGCGTCCAAGATCGTTAGAGCGTTATGGGACAAATCCAGATGGACGAGATCGTTCGGAAACCGGTCACTTTCGGGAAACTGGCTCAATTCCGTGAACTCGCAGTCCGCGTACAAACTAGGGAAATGCCTTCGAGCGTCGGCTTTGAATACGCAAACGCACTTATTGTTCAACTTGTTTTCCCCGCACAAACTTTCCACATTCTGCGCCGCAAATATCGCGAATAAATTACTTAACGTTAGAACATAAACGATAATCGTGTGACCGTTCATTTTCGTGGTTTTACTTACAAAAGGCCAAGATTAAATAAGTAAGTATCTATTTGTTTAGATAAGGATGTGTTATCGCGGACTTGATTAAGTGATAAATTTAATTATGCGCGTTTGTCATATTTTATCGTTTATTTCTGTTTGTTTAAGTTGATGATGTGCACCTCCACTATTTCGTAATTAATTTTATTGATAAGAGTTATTCACGCATCAGAATTCGTAGTGAAAATTTCGGTGAATTTCCCGACTCATGCTTAAAAAACTATTATCTTATATTATCTAAAGTCGTAATCTGTTGTTGACTCAAAAATTGTCAAGAGATGCCTAGCATTCTTTGTACACAGTTTGAATCAGTACGGCCGACGCCCCAAACAAACTTCACGAAGTAGCGCTCCATGTAGCCGCGTCCAAATATTTCCAAAATATCCAAATAATTATAGCACGTATTAAGGCGATTCTAAATAAAAAGGAAAAATAATGCCAGCAAGACATATTATTTTAAATCTTGTGCTTGTAAATTAGTCGAAGTTCTTCACGCACGATAATTAAATATACAAATGTTTTCGCGAGATTCGAAGACATATATATATGTATAAAAATAAACTTTAAATGGCAGCGTAGATGCTTATACCAGTGTATATTGATATATGGGAGTTATAAGTTGTAATAAAAGCAATGTGTTGAAGTAAAAGTCACTGAAAATCAATAAAAATCCTTGTTTTTCCGACGGCAAAGGACTCTAAAAGGTAAATGGGGTTCAATTTGATGTTTTTTTATTTGTATAAGATGTCAAATGTGCCTTACAGAGTGTTTAGTCACATTGTGCTTTCCAAGTCAACTTAACTTAACTTCGTAATTTTTAATTTTAGAAATTTACATATTAAAATGCTAGTAAAAATTCGCAGTTTCATTTGATTTGAGATGTTTGAAATTTAGATTATAAAATTGGTTACAATACTTTAAAGTAATTAGTCAAACCGGATTCGGGTTCGAGACTATGTAAGAAAGAAATTCAATGTTGCGCTTATAGTTCCCATAAAAATTACAAATTTTGGTAAAAATACCACTTTAAGTGACGAAGCTTCGAAGCATGCTTTCGGTTCCAAAAAGTACAAGAATTCACAAAAGTAATTTTTTTAGTACACCCGACGTGGCATGTTCAATATTAAATGTCAATATCGTCTTGCGGTAAATCATCCCACAGTTGAGGTAAAATCGTTCTTAAATATTTCAATGTTAAAGATACTGGTCTATGGTTGTCTAGTGCCCAGGTCAACATATCCCAAACGTGCTCTATTGGGTTAAGGTCTGGAGACCTAGCCGATGTTGAATTTTCACTTCCTCAATTGCTTGCATCACAATTTATGCTCTATGAGGTCTAGCATTATCGTCTAAGGGGACTACAAATTTGTTAAAGATGTCGTTTTGATAAACAACACCGTTAATGTTTCTGTCACAAATGTACAGTGACGTCCTTCTTCCTATAGCAATTCCCCCCAACCTACAACAGTGCCACCATTGTATGGGTATATTTCTTGTTCAAAAGTACGGTGTCGAAGAGTGTCTCTGATTCTCCAAACCCTAACCCGTCTAGAGTCACTATGTAACCCGAATTGAGGCTCATCACTAGCGTGGATTCCTAACTGTCCTGATCGATGGTCTTGCTTCAGAAACGTTTTGAAGCTCACTAAGGAGTGCAGTGGCAACGATTGTTGGATTTCTCCTAGCATTTAAAGTTAAAAATCTATCATCCCTAACAATTGTACTTCTTCTACGGCCTTGTCCACACCGGCGACATACGCTAGCGGTCGTTCTGTGCCAGCTCCACAGCTTACTTATAAGCCTTTGGAAAACTCCAAATATTTCAGCAACTTCCAGTTGTTTTGTGCCCATTTAGAGCATTGCAATAGCTTGATTGGCTTCATCAGATATCAAGTGATGTAAAGGCATGCTGAAGTGAAATTTTAATGAATTTTACTTTTAAGGCTTTAAACACTAACGCAGTGTAATAAAATTTTAATAAATAATACAATAAGACAAATGTGACAAATTTGAATTTAGTATTGACTACTGATATACCAACTTATAAAACTTACATAAATTGGAACCGATACATCTTATTCTACTTATAAAAATATCAATACCCTCTAATTGTTGCCGCCAGTTTTTATATATAAAGGCCAGTAGTCAAACGGTAGCGGAAAATAGCCGTTCGTAGTTAGTATAGTATTAATCAAGTCACTTTCTAATGTGTAAGTATTTTACAAAAATAAAGTTTGTAAATAAGGAGTTTATCTATTCTTGACGATTGGCATAATAAGCCATACTTTCATTACAAATATAATATTTGCTATAGATTAATGTTTACGAAAACTGATAAGAATTTATGGCACCTCAAATTGGTTTCCGTGAGAGTAGCAAGTTATACATTGCATAATACGTAATACAACCAGTGGCGGGTGACAGCTTTTGATAAAAACATTAACATTGTCCTACTCATAAATGAACGTAGGAATAACTTTAAAACAATCGCCATGGAGTATTATTGTACTTGTACCATAACTGGTTTTGTTTTCCGGTACTATTTCACTAATACCCTGTATATATTATCTGTCCAGAAAGTTCGGTGAACGTGTCTATATTACGAATGGATTGTTGGCTTATCTGCTTACCAGCAGTTACTGTCCTTCGAAATAATCCCAGCCTGTACAACTCCTGGCGTAGTAGTTTTCGGCGATAGCCTTCAATTGGGTCGTAATATTATGTTGCATGTCCGAAAGTCTACGACCTTTCAGGGCTGATTTCAATTTGAAAAACAGGGAAATGTTCAGAAGAGTTAATGGTATAACTCTCGTGTTGGCCAGGAATTTCTGCACAATGCCCGATCACACACTGCCTTTATCGTGCAGCAGTTCCTGACCAGAACCAATGACCAACCCTACTCCCCAGACTTGTCTCCCCGGATTTTTTCTTGTTCCCCAAATTGTTCAGCAATGAAGGGACAGAGGTATTCGAACATTTCGAACATTTCAGACATCCAACATAATATTACGACCCAATTGAAGGCTCTCCCTAAAGACGACTACGCGAGGAGTTTGCAGGAGTTGTACAAGAGTTCCCAGAAGTGCATAACCATAGAGGGCGATTACTTCGAAGCTGTTAATTTCCTTCATTAAAAATTCTCTATAATTAATACAAGAGTGAGAGCAAAACTGTATTTTTACATATTTGTATAAATATTTTTATAATTATCGTAGTCAAATTACTAGCAAGTCAATAATAAATTAAAGCAGTCGATATGGTTCATTGTCGGAAAAACATTGTTAAAAATGCTCCAAAGCGAAACAGGATTTTATCTACTAGTAAAGTACGATTGTTGCTCAGTCTTAATTGGTTGGCGAGTACACGAATGTGTCATTTTGGCGTCCAGCGTCCATCCTTACGTCTATTATTGAAAATCGTCGAAATATGAAAAAAAAATTTAAAAACTATATGTTATTCAAAAATACAAACTGCACATTATTTGTTGCGTACCAATTTCTACAAAAATCTTGACGCCGGTGTCTTCTTGCGGCTGAATCGCCTTAATATCGTTCGTAACTTCTCCATCGGAAGTTTTGTAAGGGATGAACGGAACTGGATTTTCTAGTTCCAATTGCCGTAGTGTCCTCTTGCATGGAAGATACCGATGAAATTTGTAATATATCTACGATTGAAATTGTTAGGACAATGAATATCGTTGTCGTCCAGAAATGGGTATCGATGATTGTCTCGTGGTTTATTAAGGGTTGCACTCATTCTTGTTCTTTTTGCAGTGCATGCAGTTCGTCTAAGGGAATTTTCTTGAGTTTCAGGGGTATTGCTTCTCCGATTGGTTTAACATTACTGTCTGTAGTCTAGATAGCGTCAACGGCTCTTCGATGACCAGATCTTTTCTGTTGATATAATGATGATATATGTCCTTCTTCGGACATTTTAAATTCGCATCCCGAAGGTAATTCAATGAGGAAGATTCCTTGAAGGACGAGGATTCCAGATGTGGAACATCGTGTCGATATCTTCGTTGGCTTCGAGAAGATATCAATGTAATGGTTTTTTTTTTCAATTAATGTAGTATTAATTGGAATTGGTATAGGGCTGCCTTATCGGGCAGCTGCAGAATTTGGAAGATGCAGTCTCGAACTTTTACATTATATTCGAGTGAGTTTTCTTGACAGAAGTACTCTTATCCTATTTTACATGGTTGTTCCATATACACTGGGTTTCAAATAAAATGCACCTGCACGAATCTGGATTAGGATATCGAGAAATCGCTAGAAGATTAGAAAGTACTCATTCAACAATCTTGAGAACATGTCGAAGATGGCAGGAAGAACAGCTACAAACACGACGCGGAGGCACTGGGCGTCTGATTGACTGTTGACAAGAAGTTGTCTTCAAGACTCTTGGGAACCATCGCAGCGCTCAGTTGCAATAAACTAGATAAGAGCAGTTGGTCACAGGGTCTCTATGAGCACCATTTATCGCCGCATTCGCTCATTTGGATTGAGATCATATCGTCCAAACTCTCGTATTCCTCTAACAGCTCTAACAGCACAAAGTAGCCAGACTTCAGTGGTGCCAAGCTAGACAACATAGGCTACGTGAATGGGATGATGTCATTTTTCTCTGACGAGTCTAGGTTTTGTTATGGCACTCCAATGGACGTACACGTATAAGAAGACCTAGAGGGGAACGACACAATTTGCAGTTTGTACAACGAAGACATACTGGCCTAACACACGGTATAATGGTTTGGGTGGCATAAAATAGGAGGCCGCTCACCTTTAATGACTATCCAGTGCAGTTTAAATGCTCGACGTTACATCGATAATGTCTTATAAACAGTCGGTCTTCCTTTGCTTCAAAATGAGCTATCTTTCAACAAGATAATGTGATAAGATTTTTTGAAGAAAATAACGTAAATTTGATACCTTGGCGTGCCAGATCGCCTGACTTATCGCCTATAGAACATATCTGGGAAGTGATGGACCGAAGACAGCGCCATCTTGCTCAGCCTCCAAACACTATAGACGAATTGCGACAACAGCTTCAAATAGCCTGGGACGAAATACCCCAGGTGGCGATAGATCATCTACTTTCCATTATGCCTAGATGGATATATTCCTGCATTCAAGCACGTAGCGATGTTACACATTATTGACATTTCTGCAATAAAACGCTTTTTTTCAAATTTTCGTCATTTGTGTATAGATAACAGCTTTACACACAAGTGTTCAGCCCTCTCTGTCTACTCCTTCTATGTGGTGCATTTTATTTGAAACCCAGTGTATATTAATATAGTTCATTATTCATTACCAGATAGGGTGCAGGCGGAATAATGGTAAGATATTAAGGGCCAGTTGTTCAACCTTGGTTTAAACCATGTTTTAGTTTGAACCTGGTTTAAGTGGAAAATCAGATTGTAAAAGACAGGTTTTACGTTAAACGTTGGCTTAAGTGTGAGTTTTACAAAGCGCACTTGCTTGACAGTTTAAGTGCGAGTTTAAGGACAAAACGCAGCAGTCCACTCTGACATGTCAAAACTTGCTACTACCTAACCATAAAAAATAGGAACCCAAAATGGAAAATTATAACAATTTGACGGAAGATGAAAACTTCTTGGAGTTAATAGAGCATATTTTGATTCCCAGAGCCGCTAGACAATACCAACAACGTCCTAATCATTTTGAAGTTTGGAATGAAAAGCAATCTATTGCAAGATTTCGTTTATTCAAAGTGGTTGTGGTAGGTTTTTTATTCTAACCTAATAGTTGCCAGCATTCTATGCAAATTTCTTCTACTCATGTTGTAGGCTCACGCTGTGACTCCTTCAGAAATGGTGCTAGTTACCATTTTGAACAACCATAAGCCATAAGTATAATGAGTAAATGTTTTTTTTTTTTAAATAAAAGAGGAAAGTGCAAAATAAAAACGATCATGTCATTTGAACAAGAGGCGTCGAAAGTTATGAGTATGTATGTTATGTAGTACTTTAAAAAAAATTTCGTAGCCAATGTAAAAGACAATTTTTCTGGCTGGTGGTGATGTCATAATTTGTAAGGATACATGGTAACGGTTGACATTTAGTTAAGGGGCCGTGGCCCCGAAGTTGAATTTCGCGGCCTGATTTGCATACGCGAAATATTCGCTTCGCGTACGGTTGCCCAAAAAATATTTTTTCTCTATGCGGTGGGTTTATTGTTTGAAACGAATCGCGTATAATTGATACTTCAATACTTGAATGAAGTTGTGAAGGCTATCAAAATAGGAGAAGCGTAATCCTTTGGCAATTGCTCTGTCGATTGCTTCATATTGGTTTTGTATGGCATCGATTTCCAATGTTAGTGGTGTCAGTTTGTAGTAATGCATGAAGTCAGCTTTAGAGGTAAGATTCCCAGATTGTCCTTTAGGTTCTCTATCCTTATCTCTTGTCCTGCTTTAATAATTGGTCTGCAATGAAATTCCTATATCAGTTTTTTTGTTTTAATCTGTGCTTAATATTCTTTTTGTGACATGAAGTATTTGGCAATGTCACTGTGACTACGTTATCGGTTTTGACAACTCGCGGGGAAAATCTAGGCAGTAACTTATTTCTCTTGATTTTAGTCCTCTTGCATATTCTAGTGCTTCGTTTGTGCGAGGCTGGTACCTGCCTTTTCTTATTGCGTTTTTCGATTACATTTCCTTTCACTTCTATTGCTTTTCGGTTCAGTTCTTTGTAGTATTATTTGGTTCGTTCCCGGTGCTGTTGTTTAGTTGTTTACCAAACTTTGTCAATATCAACGTCAAAGGTGTCTTGTGCATCAAGATGACTACCAGTGGATAGAATTATTGTATCCCAGGATGGCACATGGCATTTGTTCTTTGATGTTTAAAGACGTTTTCTTTTGTTTAACTGTTCAATTAGCATTGAGTGAAATCACTCAATCATTCCATTTGATTGCGGGTTTTCAGGTGTCGTATAATTTACAGCCATTTTATGTGTGTCAACAAATTCTTGCATGAGTCCATTTTTAATTCTGGACCATTATCTGCCATAATCATATGGGGCAAACCATGATGAGTGACGAATGTTAAAAGCGTATTCAAAATGGTAATTGAATTATATTCCTCCAACGGATACGCTTGACCGTACTTCAAAAACGCATCTATTATGCTGCTGTTGGCTGGTGTTGGTGTTATCATGAAGTTTGGTTTTACCGGATCCCTGTCATATTATACATTCCCTTTTATATTTGCCCAATAGCACATTCTTCATATCTCGGCTTCTGTCTCATTGATACCACGATGGTTTATTTTTCCTTCATGATAGCCACTTATTATTTCGCGTTGTCTGTCCAGGCTATTGACGCCTTGTAATACTTTATCGCATTTGACTAAATCAAAAGCCGTTTTTTTGAGTTTCTCTTAATAGATTACACGTGAAGTCATATTCGCTTTTTTTAATGTATTTAATTTTTGGTCGTACGTATTCTTTAAAGAATGTGATTAAATTTTGATTAGTATTATTGATTCCTATTTATGCGTATATGCGTTGTTTGTTCGGAAATGTTCAATAACAGGGTTTTCGGGATTGTACGTCTATCTTACAGAAGTGAATATGATTTGTTGTAATCCGATATTGGTATATTTAATATTGGATCTTCAATATTTGTGTGTGCAGTTTCGTCAGTTTGCTCTTCTTGAGGCAGTTGGTTACGTGTAGTTGCTAAACTGTTATCGCCTTCACTTACAAAAATGCTGCGTTATTGTGTATCGATTCGTTATTGTTTTCATTACACAGCGACATTTTCTTGTTAAAGTCTTCCATATAGTCTTCTATGCTAAATGGCAGAAATTTTTTGTTGGGTTTATAGGGATTCATTTTGGCTTCATTACATACTTATAACGCTAATGTTATAATAGAAATATATATAGAAAGTATAATTACAAACTGCTTAAAAATACAATTTAACTAACAGTAGATGTTTTAGAGGTTACATGTACATGTAAATGACGTAACATTTATAGGAATCACACAATTACTGCAATTAGAAATATTGATTCTGATAGTCGAGATGTTTTTTTGAGACACTAGATTTCGGAAAATAGTTGGAAATAGCTGTGTTCGTTAGGTGCAGTGTCTTCAACTCTCTTTTTACATTAAGGACTTTCTTCACAATCTCCATTTTATTTTCCATGGAATTTTCAGTACATCCTTGATAAATCACCACCCACCATGGAATTTAAATCAGCTCCTGTATCCACTACCAACGGTGCTGAAAAGTATGGAATGAATACCCTGCATTCTCTAATTTAAGATCCTCATCAATCTGGGTAGGGATGTGCTGTTTTGTGGGTGCACTTCTCCAATTGGTAATTTACGAATTTTGTGCGCATAACAACTGCGCCATTCGTATTTGAAGCTTCACAATGTTTTACGTTGCACCGTCTATCATTCAATAGCAGAACTACTACGATGGCGTACAGGGCCATTTGTTTTACAATAATCCAACTATGACAACAGAAATTTGTACAAACGAAATATAAAATACGCTTCTGAATATCAAACAATTAAAATTTGTACAATTTGCACAAAAATTTGCAACCGAATTTTAGAATTTCAGATTAGATGGTGAGCGGAAACAATAGCAACCCAACCCAGCCCTGTTGGGTTGGGTTGGCTGTTTAGCATATTTTCGACAAATTTTAAGAAAATTGATGCAAATATAATCGGGAAATATAGTATATGGAATTTACTATTAAATAGGTTTCATTCAGCAGTAACAAAATATACTAATTATAATAAGTTGTCGAATAAACCAAATAATACATATTTTAACTTCCGTTGATACATATATAATCACACTGTAAATTATATATATGTTCAAAAATAATATTAAATTAAATTAATTTGTATTTGCCGCCGCTTTTTCGAGTTACTAAATCAGGGTACGACAGGTAGCGCTGAAACATATTACCGATTTAAGTCTATTGAGTGCAGCTTCTATTTAATTATTCTTCTGTGGAAGTTATATAATTCAATTCCTAATCTTTTCGAGGTTTGAAAGTACGTCATTCCTAACTGTCATTATTTTCCCACGGGTCGAAAGTAATCACTTTCCACCCACACGTGAAAATGTAAGGGCTGCCAACCATCAGATAATTACATGTTCAATAATATTTAAGGCGGTAATAAATTTGGAAATGCTTAGGCAGCTGCTTCTTTTAACTCAGGTGGAGTGCCATGATACATTTCACTATCTAAACTTACATCTCACCTCTCATCTCATCCCTATGATTCTCACAATTATTCGAAGAATAATTAATATAAATGTCAGATGAATTTAATGTTAGATGAATTTAAATGCACTGTCACAGGCTACTGCATCAGCTTACTAATTTATTCGTATTTTGATAATTATTGAATAAAAACTGTGGCAATTGTGAATAAACTAGTATACAATCCTCGCTGGAAAGTTTTATTACGCCTCGGGATATGGCTATCCTATCCCTCGGCTGTAATGAAACACTTTCCACCTCGGATGTAATATGCTATATACTTTGACAGGAGTTGGACCAAAATGACGTCTTTTTGTGCCCATATCTACTCCCAATTTCATACCGCTACTGAATAAGTTAAACGACCCTTGATCTAGAATCGTTAATTATTACAATAAAACCACGATGCCTATAATTCAGTATGCTTCCATTTTTTGTCCCCAATTGTACATTCATCCAGTCATTATAATAGCTATTATTTTCATTCATTCTATTAATTTGATTACAAAAATTAACTATTAATAAATCACCAGTTAGGCGACCGCCAAGTTTATATTTTGGGTAGCTTCATTGGAAGTTGCCATTTCAATAATGAGACAGTTTTATTTTAGTGAGTGTTACATCTTTTATATGATGTAACATTTTTGTTATGGAAGTTCGCTGATTATTTATATTTACTAGTACAGTACACTAATTGTAAGAAATTTTTTTAATAAAAATGTTGCTTCAATCAAGTTTTAATACTAATTTATTTTTAAAAATGTTTCATCATGTACCCTGCAATCAATCAATCCCAAAATAAATAATTGTAAACCTGTATATTTTCAATGTTTCTGTATTTCCGTTAATTTTAAGATACACTTAATTTCAAATCCAAATCTGCAGCATTTTACTAACTGCATTCTCTAAAATACTTACAAATGCAACACATCAAACAAGAAATCATCGTTAATGTTTACTCAAATAAAATACATATTAATTGTAGAATGGAACAATTTTAACCATATTATGTATGGTAAGTCAACGAATTTCATCAAATCAATTTATACAAACGTTAATCAAGTGAATATGTGTAACACAATAAGCAGGCACACAGGAAAAGGTCAACTTCAAACAGATTTTCCTGATTTAAGCATATTAGTGTTTGTTATGATAAAAAATATAAATTAAAAATGATTTTAATGCAATTATTTGGTTAAGAAACTAAGACATTTCCGCGGCTTTCCGACAGTGCTCCGTCATCTTCCTGTTTGAGATCATCCTGTCCTCGTATACGTATGCTGTGTTTTTCTTTGTAATCATTTATTTCGGTTCCTTTCTTCGCAAGTTGCTCGTTCAGCTTCTCTATAAACTCAGCCAGTCTTTCTTTATTTGCCACTAATATCGGTAAGACATCTTTTACTTGTCTTTCTGTGAGAATTCCTCCTATTAATCTAAAGCATTTGCGATCTTGACTGACATTTTTTAACGTTTCTATGACCATCCTGAAAGAGGTTAGGTTATTATAATGCATAAAATTATATCCTTTTTACACAGTTATAAGTATAATACGTTTACGTTAGCATTAATAACGAATCGAAATAATCGTGGAATTTTCGCCAAATAAATGCGAAATTTCACCAATATTCATCATCATGTGCACTCACTTGTGTTCATTAAGATCCATTTCAAATTCAGATAATTTCGTAGCTAAACTGCGTTGCTCGGTTCTTAACATGTTGAAACCATTCAATATATCTTCTGGTGTGGGTCCTTTTGTGAGTTTTTTATCTTGCTTTTTGGTTTCGCTTGCCATTTTTGTAAATTAGCCGAAAAGGTAAATTCTATACTCTGAAGTCTGAATGTAGGAAGTTTATGAACTACGATACAAATATGCGATAAACATCGCAGATCAAAAATTACCAAGCTATGAAGCGGAAATAAAACGTTAGCCGGCTTCGTTCAAGTTTTATTTTCTCAGCTCATTGGTACATGTTGTCCCGTTAATTGAAATTATAAATCGTTATCTAAAAAAAAATGCAGAAAAGATAAAAGTTATTGTCGATCATTTACACGGTAGCCATGTTGAAACAACGATTTGTAGAGCAATTAAATTCCTGATAACGTAGGCGTGCTTTAAAAAATTCGTATTTCGCGATTTTTGTGTAAGTAATATTCCGTGTACCGATGAATTTGTAGTAATTAAATCAAGCGTTGTAGAAATTTCAACGTTTTAAAAGTGTCAAAACAAAACATAATTGCACGAAAAATATATATAAAAATCTTCTTTTGAAGGTAAAACGGCGATGATCGTTGTTAAATCATCTTACCTTGTGGAATTTATCGCCCTACAACGGTCTACATAAGATGTAACATTTTTGGAATGTTTACAAAATGTCATGTTTTACATGTCATTGAACTGTAAGAAGAACAGGTGCTCAAATTGTAAGAGCCTCATGACAAGATTAAGCAGCCAAGTGTCACATAAATTCGAACGTTTATGGGTAATGAAACAGCACGCGACATGGAAACTGAGTCGGTAAAATCAGAAAACAGTTCACGATCGAGAAGATCGCGAGGGCATAGAAGTAATTACAGGCAGCATTCGCACCGCAGTACCAGAAGCAATAAATCTCGAAAAAACGACGACATGGCTCCGTTCCAAACCGCTGTTACGTTAACACCTGACAATAGAGATGGACAAGAAGTAATCGAGGTTCAAATACTGCCGCAAGATGACAATTGGGGAGAGAACACGACTGCTATAACGGGAAACACTTCGGAACAGTCGGAATCCACCGAAGACGTCAGTAATTGGCCTGGGGAGCCCGATACGGGCTTAAGTTTTATCTGTCAGCGATACGTGGGAACAGTGTTGACATACGTTTTATCAGTTGCAGCATTTTTAAGTCCACTAGCGATGGTTGTTTTACCGAAAATTGGTTTTTTTCCTGCGTTATCTACCAGTTTAGGCCTTCAAAACAGTGTTAAGTTATTGGCTTGCGGAGCCGAATGTAAAGGTCAGTTGGTATCACTTGCATTTAAGTTAGTTATCTTAGCTGTAGGAGCATGGGCTGTGTTTCTTCGTAAACCGAATGCGACATTACCTCGAATATTCCTATTTCGGGCTGCTGTGTTGGTTTTCGTACTAGTGTGCACTTTTGCGTACTGGCTATTTTACATCGTTCAGGTAACTGAAACGGCAAGAGCTGCCATTACACCTGAAGAATCTGTTGATTACAAAGCACTTGTTGCTTACGCATCGAGCTTAACTGACACATTGCTATTTATACATTACTTAGCAGTAATTTTAGTCGAGATTAGACATCTTAAGCCTGCGTACTACGTCAAAATTGTACGAAGTCCAGATGGCGAAAGTAAAGCGTATGCAATCGGACAATTAAGCATACAGCGTGCCGCTGTATGGGTTTTAGAAAGGTATTATACTGAGTTTCCTATTTATAATCCGTATTTAGAAAGGATACCGGTTTCAAAATCGAGGAAAGCTTCTTCGAGTTTTAAATTTTACGAAGTTGATGGTATTAATAACAGTAGTTTGCAGCAATCTCAGTCGAGGGCTATGTTGGCCGCTCATGCTCGACGGAGAGACTCCAGCCATAACGAAAGATTTTACGAGGAACACGAATACGAACGAAGAGTCAAAAAACGAAGAGCCAGGTTGATAACTGCCGCCGAAGAGGCATTCACTCACATAAAGCGTTTACACAACGATCAAGTGCCTGCGATACCCATGGATCCACATGAAGCTGCGCAAGCGATTTTTCCATCGATGGCGAGAGCATTACAAAAATACTTACGTGTAACTCGCCAACAACCCAGACACTCGGTAGAATCTATTTTGATCCATTTAGCGAATTGTTTGAGTCACGATTTGACACCTAGGGCATTTTTGGAGCCTTACTTAGTTACGGAGCCCGTGTTGCAAACTGATAAAGAACAAAAAGACGTTCAAACTTGGGCCCTCATTTGTGAAGAGTTACTCTCACGACCAATCAACGATAACATTACGTTTCAACTAAGACAAAATGATGTTTCCCTCGTTTGTTCGATAAAGAAATTACCTCATTTTAACATTACGGAAGAAGTTGTCGATCCTAAAAGTAACAAGTTTGTTTTAAGATTAAATTCAGAGACTTCTGTATGACCAATCGACTACGATCGACTAATCTGAAAGCAACAAACTGTACTTGTATCTTTTACGATATAGTGATAAATATTTATATTATATATAGGTTGTAACTAGATGTGAATTTGGATCGTTCGATGATCTAAATAAAATACATAATTTTAGTTAATTTGTCCATTGTATCTTGTATAATTTTTCCCACATAATGTAAACAAAGATGTATATAACTTTATATCAAATTATCATTAATATATTCGTTCATGCAAAGAATACTCGGTATTTACCTTCAATTAATTATTGAATTGGCCAATTTAAATTTGAACTATTAAAAGTTTGGAAAGGTATTTCACTTGAAATGAATCTTTAAAATGATTTAAACACATTTGTAAATGATATGATCTTATAATAGTCTAGAGAATGCTCGTAATTTGACTCGTCGATTAACTTGATATACTCCGATATTTTATTAATTAAACTTTATTCCAAAAATCATAGAACATAAACATGCTTGAATTTGTAATATATACATTGAATTTTTAAAAATGAAATTTGTAATGAAATCGTTTATTTCAGGAAAAGTACAATTTCAAATGCTTTGGAAATGTATGCTATGAAAAAATATTTTCTGCTTATGTCTTTTTAGTCATTATTTTCAACAGTTCGTTTTAACGAAATTTTAATTTCTAAAATAAACGATTCAAATGGAAGATGAATTGATCTGAAGTTGTACAAATTAATTTCTATTTTTTACTTTTTGATAACTTATACTCCAGTTGTGATATGTGTATTATTTTCCAAGGGGAAATTGTCAATGCTGGACAGTTTCCTTCTTCCTCTTATGCTCAACTTAATTAAGTCTACTAAACATGCGGCAGTTATCGAATACTATTAGGTAACAATCGTTAAGTTACGCACACAAACCCAAAAGTGCAAGTTCATATTCCGTACTTTTTTTTTTCAGTTGCAATTTTTGTGATTTATTATTTTCCTTGTGTATTGTAAGTTTATAATTTATGTCGTAACGATAACGTTCAACTTTTACAACGGAAACAGTATTCTAAAATGTATTGTAAGCGTAGCTTTTTATATCGATGTTTGTGAACAGTTTTGTGCGAATTGTATCGAATATATGTACTGATTTTGTATATCTTTGTTTTATTTACTCTGTCAGTCATCTGAGTTATATATATTTATTAGCAAAATGAAATTAAAAGTAAAACCGTTCATGAAATAAGGAATTGTAAATTGAATTAAAATAGAAATGAAGCAAACGAATAGGGATATTCAGCTGAATATGCATAGCAAAATTTATTTCAAATATTGACAATATATGACCTTAAAAGTGAAATAGTGTGAACAATGGGGCCATGCACACTGATGCATCATCCCACGTGCAAGAAAATAGCTGTATTTTATTGCATGCAGCAATTTTCCCACGTTCCGCATGATGATACAAATGGCTTCAGAAAATGTAAGTCTACAATAACAGCTATTTATCAGATATACAAAAATATATGAAATTAGGGGGGTAGCAAATAATTTCTTCCTGTCATATTTGCATGATGGGAAATGTTATTTTTGCAATGGATAAAAATTAGTGATGGGAATAATCGAGATGCGATACACGAATTAGTCGATTATTAAAATCTTGAGATAATCGACTAAAATTAGTAGTAGACTGAAAATTAGTAGTACTAAATTAGTAGTCGTACGTCGATCACGGAACGTGTGGCAGCGGACCGAGAAGGTCGATATCTCGATATATTTTAACCCCACCACTAAATATTAATAGTAGTTCCAGGTTCGAGATATTTTATTTTAACATTGGACTCGTTCGATTGTGGCAACTAATTAGTCGTATCGCTAAGCGAAGCTTCTCTTTCAATTATTTTTTGTAGTCTCGACCGATCGTCATTGTCGGATTGAAGAATACAATAATTTAAATAAGTACAATGGTGTTGATGATATTGCGTTAGTAAATAAAACGCTTCAAAATTTACAATAATATTCATAAACTGCCACAATAATATATAAAAAATATGAGCAAATAACCTGTAATTCTTAGGTACCACTAATAATAAATTAATAACTCTAGATTAAACAATAATAATAAAAATTAATAAAAGCAAATTTATAAGAATGTATTATTGTAATGTATGTAATAATATAATTTGATCTAAATTTTTAGACGATAGTTTGTTTCGATGTAAATTTGTAAGTTGCACGGCGTTAGAAAACACACTGTTAGTGTATTAGTATTAGTGTATTAGTATTAGAACGTTTATGTTGTACGTTGCATTAATTAGTATTAGTACGACTACTACTAATTTTAACTACTAATATTAGTCGATTATTAAATTATATCGATTACTAATAATCGATTATTGAAATATCTCGATTATGCCCATCACTAATAAAAATGGAGTGTTACATCTTACTTCGGCTGTTCTGAGCTTCTGAAGAAAGTCTCACTACTGCAATGGAGGAATAACAGGCAAATTAATAAAGATAAAACAAAATTAATGAACTTCGTTTATGGTTCGCATCCAATCAACAACTTAACGATGGATAAAATAACAACTGTAGATGATGCCCCTTTTTTTAGGACTACGACTGGATAAAAGATTAGTTTGGAGAACACATGTAAATTACCTATGCGAGAACATTGTAAGCTTTGCATATGCATTAAAAATGGTAAGTATCACCGGTAGCTGCCAAAACAGCTTGTAATGCTTATCTGGAGTCATTTTCTGGGGTAACTTGGTAGAAGCTGATCGTGTGTTCAAATTACAGAAGAACTCAGTTAGAAACATATATAACCCACGCAAAACAGTCATGCAAGCAAACTTTCATCAATAAGTCTTGTATTTAAACTAGAACAGAAGATTTAGTTTGAATTGTTACCAAAACGTCCGTGGGTTAAGAACTAAAGTTCATGACTTTCTAATTTCGATTTTATTGGATTAGCTGAAACCTGGCTATATGTAGCTGAATATTTTCCTGATGTATATGAATTTCATCGCTGTGATCGAAGATTTTCTGGAGACTGGCAGTTCCCGCGGCGACGGAGTGTTATTGGCTTACAAGAGTGGAACGAGCATGACAAAAATTGAACTATCTACTATTCGTAATGTCTTACCTATTATTGATGTTATACAGTTACAGTGCAGTTGTACTGTAAATGGTACTATATTATATATATTCGTATTATACATACCGATATACCCCATCTACAATTTGAAACAGTTTTCGAAATTTTTGAGCAAACTATTATTCATTATCGAAATATACTGATAATGGGTGATTTCAATAGCTCTTGTTGTACGCATGGTCATTAATGATTTTAGCTCCAGGTTCTATCTAAATTTTTAGAGTTTACTAGTCTCGTCAGTTTAATAATGTGACAAACAGCGATGATCGTTACCTGGACTTAATCCTTTCCGATCTGCATTGTGATATAATTCACGATGGTACTCCGCTCGTTAAGGAGGACTCTTATCATCCTGCCTTTTTCATGAACATATGTATATATTCGATTAACTTCACTAATCTTCCTAGTAATATTTGTCTTAAGGCTTACAATTTTCACAAAGTTATTTACCATGCTCTATATGATATTTAAAATTAAAATCCAAATATTTTAATGATTACAAAAGACGGAAGTATCGCAGTTCTTTATTAAATTTTAAGTGTCTCAGAGCTTTAGTTAAGAGGCAAATTTCTCAGGCTTACTCTAACTACCTCATAAGTGTACAGGATAGCATCTGATCTAAAGCACTTTGGCCTTACATCGAAACCAAAAAACGAACTAGTAGAATTCCTTGTGAAATGTTCAAAGACAATGATGAGTGTAATAATCCTCAGTCGATCGTTGAGGGTCTTGGTAGCTACTTCAGCAACTTATACCTATGAAATCCACCTCAATCTGACCATTTAGACAAGTCTCACAAAAATGTGTCCGATTTCTATACATCGACTTAAGAACAAATTATCTTCCGGACATGATCAAGTTCCTAGTTTCTTAATTAAAGAATGTAGCAATGTTCTTGCTCTGCCACTAGTTACATTATTTAATCTGGCTCTTAAAACCTTTTACTCCTATTTTAGAGTCAGGCTAAACATGGCTAACTATTGACCTATTGTGATATTATCAAATTTTGCAAAGGTCTTCGAGTCATATTTGTATACCTGCATTGTAACCTTATATCTCCCCGTCAACATGTATTCATGGAAAAAAGGTCCACTATCAAATTTAGTCAATACTGTTTACTCAATACGTTTCGTGCTCGTTAGAAACCAGGGGTCAAGTAGATGTTGTATATACCGACTTCTCAAAGGCTTTTGACCGCATCGATCATAACATCATTCCGTATAAACTGAGATCGGTAGGTTTTAGCGAATCATTGATTACTTTTTTTAATCCTACCTGGAGTCCAGATGTCATTATGTGTCCTTTAACGGTCATTCTTCACCCGTCTTTCTCGCTTCCTCTGGAGTCCCAGAAGGCTCGAACCTAGGTCTACTTATATTTAACATCTTTAACGGAGATTATTATTTGTGAGAAATTACTCTTTGCGGATGAAAAATATACTGTCGAATTAGGGATATGAATGACTATCATAGGTTACAATCAGACTTGAATTCTATCAACATTTGCTGCAAGTCCAACAATCTGGACTACACCTCTAAATGTAAAGTAATGTCATTCACTCGTAAACTGGATCCTATTCACTTGCTTTATACTTTAAATTGAATTACTTCTATGCTGTGATGTTAGGGATTTAGGAGTTGCGTTTGAGAGCAAATTAACTTTTGTGAATCACATTATTCGCACGACCTCTGCAGCCAGGCAGATGTTGGGCTTTATAGTCAAAAGTTGTAAATCGTTCAATAGTATTAATATCCTTAATATCAGTATATTTTTCTCTAGTTCGTTCACGATTGAAATATGCAGCGCTGATCTGGTATCCATATTATTGGATTCACATGAATGAACTGGAAGGTGTTCAGAGAAAATTGTTAAAATACGTATCAGTACATGATATTTATGAGAAACATTGAACAGTTGCTCTTGGATCGCTTTAATATGCCATCTCTCAGCTTTAGAAGAATTATGATTAGTCTTAAGTTCTTGTTCAACTCACTGCACAATAAAGTCGACTGTACTACTCTAACCAGTCAGCTAACTTTCGTCATACCAAGAGTTGCATCTCGTCAACATTCCACGTTTTATTTACCTTCTTCGAGGACTAATGCTCGTATAAAGTCACCAGTTTATATAATGTGTCGAAATTTCAACCAAATTTCCAATGTTTGTGACATTCCAGTACAATTCAATTTATCCAACAAGAAGCCGCTGAACGCTTTTATATTTTTGATGATTCTCATCACTAAAAATCTACTAGTGTTTATTTCTTTTATAACAAAATAAATGTTTGTTCATTGTATTTTGTTATTTAAATTTCACCTGTTATTATTATTGTTACTATTATTAATAATAACATAGTTTTAGTTAGTTATATTTTCCAATTTTTTGTTATATAATGACCTGCATATGGAATCTGTTGGGCAATAAATTATATATTAAAACAAAAAATATAAAAAAACAAAAAATTATTTGATAACTGAAAAAAGTTTCTTACATGTAAGATACTAGAAGACCTTTATCCAAACAATTATCCAAAAATAAATAAACCTTTTTTTGGCATAATGACAAATTAACAACACAATATAACATTTTTACATTTTGTAACATCCTTTCTGTCCTTTGTTCCGCCTCCTCTCCTTTATCCCTCCGGACACCTCCCTTCCCTATTCTTTGTTACCTGTAACAACCAAATTTATGTTATTTACCCCCCTTTTCCTCCCCTCTTCCCTCTTTTCCTTTAGTTTTTTCAGTATCTCCATCCCACCGCCTTTCTCTCCCAGCACCTTCCTCCACTCTCTACCTCTCTCCTCCTCCTAGCTCCATCCCATTCCCACGCATTCCTCCCACCAATGCTTCCAGTCATCTTTTCCGTTGCCACACGTTTTGCACTTTCTGTATTCGTTTCCCATCCAGTATTTGTTATTCTTTTCTTCGTTTCCCCATCTATATCTCGCTAAACTTCTTTCCTCTTCCTGCGTATTTCCCCCTTCCAGATATTTTGGCCTTCTTCCGTATACTCTTATGTCTTTATACTTTTCATTGTATGTTGAGCTCCTTATCTTCCTGTCCCTTTCCTGTGCTTCCACCTGTTTGAACCTCTCCACTACCTCTCTCTCAACTGCTCTACCTTCCCTCCTCCTTCTTTCTACCTCCTCTAAGGACAACCCCGCTTTTTCATACATTTTCTTTCTGCACTCTTCCCAGTTTGATAAATCCTTCCCCTGTCTTCTGCGCCCCTCCATCTCTTCCATCACTTTTTTCACTAAGCTATTGCCTCTCCCTCCCTTTATTATTTCTTCGTACTTTGCCACTCTCCTCGCCGCCTCTACCTCCAATTTCTTCCTGCCTGTCTCCTGTCTCACAATGTAGTCTGGTGTCGACTTCTCTAATGTTAGCGCTCTCTTCATATGCCCCATGTAAGCCCTCTCTAGTCTTTTTTGGTCGTTTACCCCACAAACTTCTACCCCATACAGCATTATGCTCCTTGCACAAATATCCCAGATCCTCATTGACTCTGCGAAGCCCCCCTTACTCTTTCCCCACAGGCTCTCTTTCAGCCCTTCTTCCGCTCTCCTCACCTTTTTGCATATATGGTTCATATGTTCATCCCAGTTGCTACTCTCCCTCAGCACCACTCCCAAATTGTCCATTCTCTCACCTGTTCAATTGTTTCTCCCTTCCATCTCAGTTGCACTTCCTTTCTTTTTCCTCCTCCTTCGTTCTGTTCAGTTCTAGTCCTCTTTTTTCCAGGAATCCCTCTAGCCTACGCAACATCTGCGTACGCGAGTTTAGAAATATATTTTTCATATTACATGTAGTTATATCATATTATTCTTTTGTTGCGTTCTAAACTATTGTTCTTTAAACAAATAAATTATTATATTAAATATGAGTGGAGCTAGAAATAAATGTCTTCAATGTATTTGTTTAATATCAACATTTACATTTTATGTATTTAAATAAAAAGTTCTTTTTTTCACAGAAAGACTGTACAATTGCCGTACTACGTAATAATACAGTGGTTTTATATTAATGTTTGCGGATCTCATCTGAAAAATGCCACCGCAATGCGAAATTCCCGATTCCCGCCTTGGCCTAAAGGTAGGCAACATACATTTAAACACAACGTGTGAATTTCTAGGGTAATTTTATACCAGTATCATTGCTACACTGTTTTTGAAGTAGTACATGGTGCATCTTTTGTAAACTTATTTTGATTGGTCGAGCCGACATTAGTAAAAAAGTTTCGGTTAGGTGGCGCTAGTTGTAACAAAATTTATATGATTTTTGCAATATTTGCTACGCACAGGTTGGCACAAGTGTGTTTCATCGTCCACCATTGTTCGTTTGTTGTGGTCGTATTAATATTTGATTATAATCTTTAAAGCGTAGTGTTCTTATAGTCTTATATAGTAATAGTAACTAATATAAACAGTAAACTGTGTATCAGTGAATGTGAAAATATTGGCTGAATTAGCGAATACCGTGTAGTCACGAATTTTGATGATTTTTATTTGGGGGCTAATTAAAGGTGTAGAAATGAGAATCCGTTGAAATTTTTTATCGGTCAGCATGGGGGGCCGAATTACGCCCCCCGGAAGATAAACATTCAAAAAATCGTCACAGAATGGCTAAATACCTGTTTTAGTATATTGTAGGAGTCGTTACAAGTCCAACGGTATGAAAATTATTTCTCAGAAACGTCTACTTCGGTGTTAAATTCACATTTTTGTGTCCAATGCACGTTGCGGTAAATGCGAATAATGCCAACTGTTGTATAATATCAAGAAATCAAATAACGAGTAATAAATTTAATCATGTTAACTGTTCAATCTATAACGTATTCGCTCATTCACCCATTTATAATTTCGATTAACAGTTCAACAAATTTATAATAAAAAAGCTGTTTCTACTCCCGTTTCTAAAGTATAACTTCACACATTGATAGAAATGCGTGAAATTTGATTTCACATACCGGTGCGTGAAGTACAATGCTATTCTTATGGGATTTGTTTCACGCACTGCTGCCATAAGAGCCAATATACTACTCTATATTTGAATTTATTATAGTTTCTGATTTAGTTATTTCATTTGCTTTTTTCCACACCACCCCAGAGGTAAAGCGCTTGGCGCGTTTTTTTTATAGTAGTATCCCCAAGAGGCCTATTCCACGTTCATTATTAGCAAATTTAAATGTAGCACATTATGCAGTTAAGGGGCACACCCGAGCAGACTCAACAATTATCCGCTGATGAACACTGTATATACCTCACTCTTAACGGATAACAACACGCTTTGTAGACGCGGATTAGAAATACCCAGAGTGGATACTGTCACCATGCAGATGACGATTCGTGCACCGTGCGGGTTAAAAGTCGACCGCCACGAGTTAGCCCCATCAAACAATACATGACAGTGAGACATTTATGTTGCTTTACAAATAAATGACTATGAGAGTTTTTATTTTTTGTTCGTTGTACACCAGCATCTGAAACAAACATTTAACGAATTTAATATTTTAATGTACACTGGGAAATGTGTTTGTTGTAAACTGACTGAAGTTGAAACAAAACGTATTGTGTATAGATTACTTATGCTATCCCTTAGAACCCAATTACCTCGTTTTAGAGGGGCTGATATAGGACACAATGATATGTCGTTGATATGAATTGCAAAATTCGCCGATCCGGACGAAGAATTTATGCGGGTAATTTTCTCATTGAATTTAATTTCGATACATTTACAGCCATGGTATCGCTGTTGGATAAAAGCGTGTTTATTGTAAACCGACTGAACTTGAAACACAATGTATTGTGTATAGATTACTTATGCTATCCCTAAGAACATACCCAGTTATATCGTGTAGAGGGTCAGACAAGAAATTGGACACAATTTGTTTTAAACCAAATTCATCTTTAGCACCAGCTTACAACAAAACGCTATTAATTAAAGTTATAATCTCAAGGTTACCTCTTCTAATCTCAACAGTATATGTAGATGTTGCCGTTGTTGTTGCTGGAAATCCTCGCACCTCTACCCATATCCTGCTTACGGGTGCTCACAAAAAAAATAAAAACGCCATTATTTAAATAATGCAAAATATACTATTAGCAAATTTAAATGTAGCACATTATGCAGTTAAGGGGCACACCCAAAGCAGTTTCCTTTGATAGCCCACACGTCACACTGCATATACCTCACACTTAACGGATAACGACGCGGATTAGGAATACCCAGAGTGGATACTGTCACCATGCAGATGACGTTTCGTGCTTCGTGCGGGTTAAAAGTAGACCGCCAAGAGTTAGCCCCATCAAACGATACATGACAGTGAAACATTTATGTTTCTTTGCAAATAAAATGACTATAAGCGTTTTTATCTTTTTTTCGTCGTACACCACCATCTGAAACAAACATTTAACGAATTTAATATTTTAATGTACACTGGGAAATGTGTTTGTTGTAAACCGACTGAACTTGAAACGCAACGTATTATAAAAGTTAAAATCTCACAAGCTTACCTTCTGGAAGTCCGTCCGGCTCCACCCATACTCGGCCCGCCGGCGCTCAAAAAAATAAAAACGCCATCGATTTTACATCGACACTATTAGCAAATTCTGATGTAGCAAATAAATGCAACATGCGCCGTGTAGGAGGCATACTCTTCGGTTCTTTGATAGCAGATCCTAGGACCACAGCTATTTCCCCTGATCATGTTTACGATGATCTCGCTGATGAGGCAAACATACGCGCAGCACTTGTTATACCAGACCCTTTTGGTGTGGGCAACACCCCGTGTGTGCAAGCTTCACACAAGCCTAACAGATGCCCAGGGTGGATACAGCATCCTACCTAACGCTTGCGAATGACGAGTCGTACCGTAGTGCGGGTAACAGTCGACTTCCAAGTAAGCCCCCTTAATTACACGACGTGTGAAAACACTTATGTTGCTTTCTTACAAATAAAATGACGTTACAATTATGAGCGTTTTTATCTTTTTTTCGTCGTACACCAGCATCTGAAACAAACATTTAACAAATTAATATTTTAATGTACACTGGGAAAAATGTGTTTGTTGTAAACCGACTGAACTTGAAACACGACGTGTATTGTGTAGAAACTACTTATGCTATTGAAAGCTCTGTTATTTGGGTTAACTTAATTTATCGCAATTTTACTTGAGCAGAACTTATCTAAACACTTTTTAACCAAGTAACCGACAATGTATACTAATGTACAATGAGCTGCAGCCATAGCACATCTAAATATTTGTACTTCACTTTGTTATTTTGTGATTTTGAACGAGACCGGTTCGAGTCGAAAAGGGCGGATAAGAGAAAACATCTCAAACGTAATGCTATTACAACAATAAATGTTGCAAAATCATTCGTCAGAAAATGTGAGCAGTAGAAGTGTTACAATGAGTGTATGCTATACCTCGTTATCTTAAAACATTATGCGTTATATGTTGACCCAATGTTGGTTCTAATTACACTTTTTAAACAAGATTAATTATCAGTTATTAAGAATGTTGGTTCTAATTATTGATTATGTTTAAAGGTATGTCTCATTGATTTTTTATATAGCAATGAATTGCTAAAGTAAGCTATGAAAACTTGTAATGGAGGTAAGAAATTCAATGAAAATAATAAGTTTTGTTATGTATTTGAATTTTATTTTCGTTGTTACATATATAATTTACAAAATCACACTGTAAATTATATATCTATGTAAAATAATGTTAAAATTTGTATTATTGGTACAAACAAGCCAAACCAAATAGATTTGTATTTACCGCCATTTTATGAGTTAGTAAAATATCTTACGTCAGGTAGCGCTGAAACACGTTACCGATTAAAGTATATTGAGTGCAGCTTCATGATTGTTCTGTGGGTGGAATTGTTTACGAGTTTGAAAATGTTAGGTTATGTTTAATTATCTATGTCGAGTTTACGAGCACGTTTTAAAACACAAACATGAAATTTGCTTATAAGGTAATAAATTAAACCTTTTCTGCCGTGTTAATGTCACATAGTCATTTAATTTCAGTTTAGTAACCTTCTCGGCACGGTTTATAAGGAAGGCGATTTAATTTTTACCCCAGACGGTAACTCCGTTATAAGTCCCGTAGGCAACAGGATAACAATTTTCGACTTAAAAAAGTAAGTTTCTGCGCTTTCTTTGAAACCTTTCTAAAATTATTTTTAGTAACAAAACCACAACGCTTCCTGTGGAAAGTCGCTACAACTATACGTCCCTAGATTTGAGCCCGAATGGTTGTATTTTAGTCGCTGTAAACGAACAGGGCGATGCTCACATGATCAGTTTAATATCACAAACTGTCGTGCACAAATACAGGTTTAAAAGAAGAGTTAACGCTGTAAGATTTAGTCACGATGGCAAACACTTTGCTGTTTGCAAAGAAAACAATGGTACTACTTAGTATTTATAAAAATATCGTTCTAACATTTGTTAATATTTTAGTGTTCGTTTTCAAAGCACCAGGACCTTTCTCAGGCGATTATAACACTTTTATCATGGAGAAAGTTTTCCACGGTAGTTTCGATGAAACGACTTGTTTAGATTGGTCGTCGGATTCGAAAGTTTTGGCCGTTGGATCTAAAGACATGTCCGTTAAACTGTATCCATTAGAGAAGTAAGTTCGCATAATGGATTTTTAAGTTGTTTATTATTATTATTATTTGTTATGCTAGGTGGATCAATTTTAAAGCGTACACTTTAGGTAGCCACACTGATTGTATCGTCGCATGTTTTTTTGAAAACAACAGCTTGGACATTACGACGATTGGTAGAAACGGTCAGGCTTGCGTGTGGGAATCGTCTATGGAAAGTGATAAGTTTTTACCAGATGTCATACCTCCCAAGAAAAAACAGGTACCATTTGTAATATCACAAGGTTTTTAAATTACAGCTGATGAGTTGAAATTATGTTAGCATGGAATAAAATATTCACCAAAAGTGAAATCGTACATAATTTACAATGTTCATTAATTACCAAATTGATGAAAGTAATTTGTCCTTTAATATAAGAAATGTTATAAAAATTTGGTGTTTTACCTTATGGACATTTGTCTAAATGTGATATACATTTACACTTAAACTTTCACGGCTTATTTTAGCTTTGTCACTTAATTTAAAATGTGTAAACATGTATATTAAAATTCATCGCCCTATGCATTGTATATAACATTTAGACGAACGATCGAAAATCTCGCATAAAAACAACACGAGAAAAACAGCATCCATAAGGTAAAACACAACATTTTTATAATAAACAATGGAAGATGGAAACCAAAAACATTTCAATACAAGAAATGTTTAAAAAAAACAATTCTTACATATATGTGACAACAAAGATAATTTCAATAATATCGCTCAACCATTTTATCATTTTATTTAAGATCCATCCATTACTGTAGACATAACAAGAGTGAATTATAGTAGTGGTGCATTTTTTTTGTAGCGTAAATCAAGCGAATTGGAAGAAGATGATATTGATCCCACGAAAATATTAGAAAGAAGTGAATCAGAAATCACAGCTGCTTTAACGGAAGTGACTTTAGATGATGACAGCGATAGCAAATTGTTAGACAAATTGTATTATAAAAGGATAGCAAAGCACTACTTAGCTGATGATGTTCGCAAAGATAACCAAGATGCAGTTTTAACTGCAGCGGCTTATCATAAAAACACCAAAATATTGGTAACTGGTAAGTTTCATTATAATTTTTTTTTATTATTATTGTCCTGACATATTCATTTATGTATTGTGCAATGAAAATCATCAGCAAACGTATCTTTTTAAAATGAAAGAATTAGATATACAAAAAGTTTTAAGCAATATCTTTTTTAAGTAATAAATTTAACGGGATATCTGTTTTACTGTTCCTTTGATTGGTTTGATTGACTTTTATTTTCATGGTCATTATGTAGGTTTTAAAATGTATTTCGAATTAAGTTGTAAAGATTCTTGATATTAGATGCCTCAGATTCGCCTTAGATACCCCAACAATTTTAATATCCTCAAATGTATTCATTTTGCTGTATAAAGATATTTGAATTAACATTTTAATCTGTTATGGTCAATTAATGCCATCTAAACGAAAACTTAATAGTATTTGTCATATTTGTAAATTTGTTGGTAATAATAATTCCTAATCAAGTCATTACTTAATTAATAAGCATATATCTTTTCTTAGGGTTTTCTACAGGCTCCTTTTTCATCCATGAAATGCCCGAACTCAACTTGATTCATTCCCTGAGCATATCGGATCAAACGATTTCGTCAATTGCTCTGAATCCAACTGGCGATTGGATCGCAATTGGATGTGGCGGTCTGGGTCAGTTACTCGTATGGGAGTGGCAAAGTAAATGATCGCAATGAACACCGATTTCAGTTTACTAAATATAGTTTTTTAGGTGAGACGTATATCATGAAGCAACAGGGTCATTCGAATAACATGTCGTGTGTTTCATACTCGACAGACGGTCAAATACTGGCCACCGGTGGTGAGGACGGCAAAGTGAAACTGTGGAATGTTCATTCAGGTTTTTGCTTCGTTACTTTCAACGAGCATTCAAGTGCGATTTCTGCCATAACGTTCAGTGGAAATAAGAAATTCGTTATTTCTGCTTCTTTGGACGGTACAGTTAGATGCTACGATGTCATAAGGTTTGTAGTGTTGTGTAAGTTATTTTGATTTTGTCAACTTGTAATGCAGGTATCGCAATTTTCGAACATTAACAACTCCTAGACCAGTGCAGTTGGCTTGTGTGGCAGTGGACACTAGTGGAGAATTTATCGCCGCTGGTGGGCAGGATGTGTTTGAAATATTTCTGTGGTCTGTTAAATTAGGACGGCTTTTAGAAGTTTTAAGTGGACATGAAGGTCCAGTGGTAAGTGTTATCGCCAATCACTGCACAGTGTGATTTTTCTATAAATTAAGAGGACACACTTCTATTGCATGTGTATTTAAATATAATAATGAATATAGATTTTCACAGTAATTTTATATGAGTCAGGATAACGAAATACTATCCTACACTGCAGATGGGTAACATAAGGTTTCTGTGTAACACATACTGAGAGTTTAAAAACGTTCACACAACTTGTGTACAAAACACTTTTTCATAGAATCATTGACTTTCCATGATAAAAATTATTCTGTAAAATATGTCTTCAATACTGAAAGCATTAGGAAGAAACTAATTTTGTAGTGTATAGCTTAAACATAAGCCTATACATCATTGACAGAAGCATATTTTTTACTTATTTAGTTCTTAATCGATCAATTATTGGAGATTCTAATAAGATGAAATAAATGGTAAATATTGAATGTTGAAATATTGATATTTTGTCCACCTATTTTGTTCAAGACTCACACTGTGCACTGTAATTAAACAAAATTATTTGGAAATGAAATGAATCTTCACCATTTGTTTTCTATTCACTTTCTGTATTGCTTTAGTGGAGTTTAGCATTCAGTCCGAATCCGGCGAGTACAACTCTAGCTTCGGTATCATGGGATAAAACGTTACGAATATGGGACGCCATCGAAAAAGGTTCAGCTCACGAATCCATCCAATTACCATGCGATGGTTTATGTGTAGTGTTCAAACCAAACGGTCAGGAAGTGGCAGTCGCTACTCTGGACAGTCAAATAACGTTATTTAATATTCGAACAGCTGAACAAACTGCAAATATCGAGGGCAGAAACGATCTTGGCAGTGGACGGTCTGACACTGATCTTATAACTGCAAAGAAAACTTTGCAAGCAAAGTATGATAAACTAATGTGCCTTATACAGTTATCGCCAAGATTTATTTTCCAGATCGTTTACCAGTTTGTGTTTTTCTGCCGATGGAGATTGTATTTTGGCAGGTGGTCAGTCTAAAAATGTTTGTATATATAACGTAAAAGAGGGCATCATTATAAAGAAATTTGAAATTACTCAAAACAGATCCTTCGATGCTGTCGATGTAAGTTTGAATTAAAACCGTGGAATATATGACAAAGAAGATATCTATAAATTGTAGGATTTCATAAATAGGCGAAAACTAACTGAATTTGGTAACATTGCGTTGGTGGAAGAAAGGGAGGAACGTGAAGGTGGAAACGTTAAGTTAAGCTTGCCGGGCGTACGAAAAGGAGACATGGCTGCTAGAACCTTTAAACCAGAGGTAAGAAGCTAAGATATATCTTATAATGTTTTGTGTGGCTTTAAATTATAAAATTACTTTGCAGGTTCGGGTGTTTTCCCTACAATTTTCACCAACCAGTCAAGCATGGGCAGCAGCTACAACCGAAGGACTTTTGATTTATTCCCTAATTATTGGATTAGTGTTTGATCCTTGGAATCTTCAAATGGGAATCACACCTGTCGCTATTCGGGAAGCAATTTCACGAAATGATCACACAAACGGTATTAAGCACAATTCATTTATGTGCTTACAGTAGACACCCAATATAGTGAATTATTAGCCATTGTTCTTCACAGTAAATCCGATAATATTGTGTTGAGTATTCTCATGAAATAAGTGGTCATTCTGTTTTTTCTTATTACATCAATTGTTAAGATGTGTGAATATTTCTGTAAATATTTGAGTTGATTTTTTCTTAAGAATCCTATAACTGTAGATTACATTAAACATTTTTTCCAGAAAATGTATATGTTTATTACAGGCATATAGAACCCTGTAAAAGCAAACAAATCTCATAAATGGAGTCTGCCATAATTAGATTACTATTTGGGGTGTCTACTATATTTGGAATCACTCTTGACCCCTAACATGCCCTAAGTGACATGATGCATATTTGTGTTTACTCGTCCTTGACCATTTTTTTTTAAATGTATTACTCTACAAAGTCATGTCCTCACATATGTAAGGTATTAAAAAAAGCGTAATTAACTTTGTGAAAAAATAACAATGTGCTTAAAAAGTAAAATAAATTACCTTTCCGCACTTACAGCACTTTATTCAATTTGAATATATATTTCGACAACTATGTTGTCATCTTCAGCAGAAAACAGTTTTTGAATAAAGTGCTGTGTGATGAGGATGTTATTTTTCCAACCACGGTCTCGTATTTACTATTAATAATTTTCTTATTTACGTTTGCAAATTTCGATGAATTAAATCAAATGTAATGATAGAATATGTTTAGCTTTGATGATGGCAATGAAGTTAAACGAAGCAAATTTAATACAAGAAGTCATGGAAAGCATCCCAATAAAGGACGGTAGGTCGTTTCGATTCAGTTTAGTATAAATTACATTACCCTGCTTTTTCAGTCGAACTAACAATCGTAAATTTAAGCGTCCAGTACATTGAGAGACTGTTGTTAATAATCGCCAGTGCTTTGGACAGTTCGAGACATCTGGAATATTACTTGTGTTGGGCACAGAATATTTTGACGGTGCACGGCCCGAAAATCAAACCACAACAAAATATGCCTGCTATCTTGTCATTGCAAAAGAGTCTTACTCGAAAACATGAACAAATAGCAAAAATGTGAGTATGTTAATTTATGGTGAGTTGTAATGAGAACATTATTTTTGTAGATGTGACTTTAATAAGTACACTATGCAGTATATAGCACGACAAGGTGAAATTGCAGCCAAAGCACCTAAAGCTGAAGATATGTTGCTTGGTGATTTTGATGAGGTAAATCCAGTTGGAAATGGAATGGATTACTCAGATTCTGAGTAAATATGATGAATTTATTATTTATGGAAGCATATTTATGTATAATAAGTAATAAACAACTTGATTTTCGTATTAGGTTATTAACACATTACTATAGTTTTTTTTATATATATGGTTTGCATTTTCTTCAATGTTTTATATTGTATTCAAAATTCTGAGGCAAGATCAAAACTTCTAATACCTTGTGACCATATGGTATTAGAAGTGTATGTGTAACGCATGCTTTTGGAGGTTGATTTAAAAATCTGTAGTTAATTGCACACACTAATTAAGGCCAGTTATACCAATCAAGTTTACTGTGACCTTTATATAGTTTCTGTAACGAAGTGTGATATACCAAGTCAAGTCAAGTTATCATGACAAAAATTGCTATTGCTAAATGTTGCATCAGGTTTTTACAACACATGTGTTCAACTTCGTTTTGTGCAACTGCTTCTTGGTAACATGTAGTAGAAACTGTCCACACCAGCTGTGGATCCAATTTCCACTTGATTGATGAACAACCACTGTTATTTTTCTTTCAGTTTTGTTTGTTATATTGTATTATTGCTTGTATTTCAAGATCTGTCTTTCTACTTTTGTTTAGATCATTAATTAATAAAATAGGTGTGTAACCCTTAACTATCTATACCCGTGGTACAGTCGACCAAATGTTTCTGGCTATTCGCATATGCAACACTATGCATTATTTGCTAATGTGCATACACAGATTAGGTATTGAGTTTATTCGACTACCAATCAGCCCACATTCGATTAATTAAAAAAAAGTTTCACCTCTTTTTCATCATCAAGTTACATCACAATAAATATTGCGAAATTGTTGTAACTGCTAGAGGCAAATTTTATGTTTAAGCGACGAATAGTGCGGCTTACCCTTTTCTTATATGGTTTTGTTGCATATCTCTCTCTCATTCATTCATGGGACAATTGAATATCATTACAGCAAGTAAAATTGTAGGCGCCGAATATTTAATTTGTGCAGTCTACAATTGTGCCTAGTTAATTTTGGTCCTAATTTTTGGTCTGGGTGTTTGTAAATTTGGGATTATTTTCGTATATCAATATTTATTATTATAGAAAAATATAACTGCCTCAATTTAGAATTAACTATTATATTTTTAATTTCGTATCTACTCCTATATGTAGAAACTTTTCATTATATACCCAAGAAGAATAGTTTAGTTTAGTTACTACTGAATACATACCTAGTGTTGTGTGATGAGGGTTCGATTATTGTTTTATTTATTTTAATTTATTAACTTACAGAACGTTTTTTCCCCACGCTTTCACCAAATACACAAAATGCTAAAACGAACTTTTATTTTCTCATAGTTTATATGTAAAAAGTCTTAAAATTCAGGTGAATATATTGTGTGTAACTACGTTTGATATTTAGTGATTGACTGATGTTTATTCCATCCAATCACACTGTGATTATGTCACAATATTTTCTTCAATTCTTGGTGTTACTGTAATATGTTAAAATAGAAATCATGCACACCTTCTCATGCTAAATTCTGTAACAAATTTTCAATGTTGTTTTCAGACATATGCGCTTTGATATTATTGCGCACATCCAGAAATGGATCTAGAAATGTTAATAGTAGTAATTTCTGAAACAAGGAAGGTGCGAAAATTTGTAGAAATTTCAGAATGGATCTGAGCACAATTCGATTCAATTTTTGTCTTCAGTTAGCTTCCCGCCTAAAATCAAAGCTAGTTCTATATCCGAATGTGGGCAAGGTTTAGTGAAGTGATATATTTTAATTTTTAATTAAAGCTTTATATGAACAATTCCGTTTTAGAAGAAACGTTAAACGACAATGTATAATGATCATATTTTTAAACACCACAAATTTGACACTGACATTAAATTCAAAGCTGGATCTAATATGACGCTCATATACAGGAGTTCAGCATAGCGATCTAACTATTTTCTGCGTCATCTCGTTCACGTTCGGTATACGACTGATCTACGACTCCTAGCCACATCGAAATGCTCAGAGCTGATAGAGCGTTCACTTAGCTCAGAGCCGGTGGAGCGAGTTTTGTTTTAACTGTCCTTTTCTTTTAAATTTGAAAAAGTTGCTTAGTTTTTAAATCCAGATATCATATCTATACGTTTTATGCAATTGTGAACATCGATCCTCTTCCCGAAGTATTCGACGTTCGATTTAAAGCTTATTGCTACATACACATTTTGTGCCGTGACTTTCTGGGCCCAAACGTATTATGTCAAATGTTAATGTATCACTGCTTTATGTATGGTACAAATTTTAGTTGGTTATTATCTAGACGAGCTTTTATAAATATCCGTTGCGTCTGATTACTTCTTTTTCGTATTGAATGTTTTAAAGCCTCTAAGTACAAACTCGTAATAATTAATGTTATTCTATGCTCTGCTGTTTCATCAGTTTCAAGGCATAGTCGGCACTCGGTAGCCTCAGCCACTCCCAGGTAAGTGTCCTGGTAAGTTCAGTAGACGGATTCTTCAGTACTATCTTGGAATGTCTCATTCCCTGGCACTCCTGCCAGTATTCAAGTACCTTGTTAGTGAGTTAGTTATAATGAGTGGGGCGTTTATCGCCCCTCTACTGCGACCGCAAGAATCTATTGTAGCTCACAACTAATTATAGTTCACCCTCCATTCCCATTCTCTTTAAATAAAGGAGGATTGTAGTGGGTGAGATTTTGTCAAGTTCGCCCAGCTCCAGTTTTGTCTTACCAAAGAGTGTGAACCTGATTTTGTCCCCGGCGGGGCACACATAACGTGCTCTGCTGTTTCTTCAGTTTCACAGCAGCAGTCCCTGGTCGACATCAACATACATTGATTGTCAGCAAGGACTTGCAGTGCTGTTCTGCTGTCAGAGAAAATTTTTATTGTCATGTGCTGCCGAGGGCTTTTCAATAGCTCTCTCTGGCACACATTTCAGTGGCATAAACTTCTGCCTGTTGAATTGTTGCATGCTTGCCAAGGCTGCATTCTAATTCACTCCCAGCCCCTGCTCCTGCAGTTGTTTTAGAGCCATCCGTGAACCAGCGCGAATCTACCTGTAACAGGGCGACTTGATTACGCTCCCATTCGTCTCTAGTAGGAACTATGACTTTATAGGGCAGTCTGAAAGCTGTATATTGTGGTCATTATGTCAGCCCTCATACCCAGGATGTCATCCGTTGCAATGTCGGTCGACAGCTTGCTCCGTATGAAGGCCAATATCTGCGACCTTTGCATAGCCGTATTGTGTGCCTTCCTGGCCTGACTTTGCAGCAAAATATGTAAAGGAGGAAGATTCAGTAGCACTTCCATGGCTGCTGACGGTGTGGTGTTTAGCTCCCCCGTTACCACTATGCTAGCCATTCTCTGTAGGCTGGTCAGTTTTGCTCTGACTGTCCTTCGTGTGGAGGCCATCCAGCAGACAATACAACCATACGTATTGATCGGTCTAATAACCACCACGTACAGACAGTACATTTGCTCCACAAATTCTACGGCACATCCAAAGTGCATGTTTAACTTTCTGTATCATGTTTTCCATATAGGAGCTCCAGTTGAGCTTTCTATCTACTGTCACACCTAGATATTTTGCTTCCTCCGCCAATGGTATCATTTCACCTTTCAGTATGGGTGGGTTGAGTTTCTCAACCTTACTCCTGTTAGTGAATGGAACAATAACTGTTTTACGAGGGTTTATGGCTAATTGCTCCCCTTCGCACGAGCATTGTAAGATATTTAACATTTCTTGCAGTGTTTCAGAGATGATTGCTTCATCACTGCCTCTAACCAGAGTAACAATATGTATGTCGACCTCCAAACTGCTGACAATGGCTAGTAGGTCGTCCACCAGAAGAGTCTACAGTAAGGGGGAAAGAACCCCTCCTTGTGGGCAGCCTCTTACCGCCCTAAATCTAACCGTTTCTCCACACAGTGATGAGGTCATTGTTCTGGCATCTTAGATAAAAAGACAAGGATCCATGCTGTTTAAATGTATTTTTATTCAATAACATACATCTACAAGTACAACTTGTTCTTTTAATGGATTTATTGATCTCTATGGCAAAATTTTTTAAACTACAGTACGAATTGCTTCCTCATACATTATTTTCTCCAGATTTAGTATCCTGCGACTATTTCCTATTTCCGGATTTGAACAAATGGCTTGGCGGAAAGAAATTTGACCCTAACGATGAAATAACAATGAAGCAAATTTGAAAAATGTTGCTAAGTGCATGAAACTAAGTCCCTCTGTAGAAAAATGAAAACAAAATTGAAGAAAAATATATTCATATTGTAACTAGCATTCCTAGTTGAGATTTCCAAGTCGCCATTTTCAATATTTAGTTTAGTTGATATACCAGATACTTATTTAATGTTTTCTCAGTATAAGTAAAGGCCAGTAAATGATCATGAACATTAGAAACAAAGCTGGAAATATAATTCTCGATAGTCGATCAATTTCACACCAAAGTATAGTTTCTTGTCCATGATTCTGCAAAATAAAAATGTATAAATAGTCAATCACAAATTTTATATAATTACATTTTTCCAAGAAAGTTTGATTAAATCTTTCCTTATCGCAGTTAGTGCTTTTAATTGAATCGCCGGACTACACCAAGTAGTTATAGAAGTTTGCTAAATTGAAAAAACGATTATGAAAGGTTCAAATTAATTGCCTATGCCGTACCAACGTTCGCGCGTCTTCTGCCTTCTTATGGGCTTTGTATTTCTCATCCAGAACTTTTACCACCACGAATTCACTTAGCGCCGCAAATACGAACACCATGCAACCGGCCATCCATAAATCCAACGCCTAAAATATTTTCATTTTAATTAGCCGAAAGCCATTTTTCGAAATTCGTACTTTAACGTAAGCCACCGGCGGTATATCAGTTCTCAATCCGGTGAACATAGTAACCAACGTGAGTAAACAGGTTACCAACAATGTGACACGACCGGGTACCGCATCCAAGGACAACCAAAAGCTAAACCAAGACAAGACGACAACGAGTGTTGACGGAGCAAATGTTTGAATTAAATGATGGCCAATCTGCCGCTCGAAACGGAAATACACAACAAGTCGCGAAAAATTGCCTAAAAATAATTTATGGTTGATAGAAATCTTACAGAGAATCATCAAAGTTGCAATATTATAAATGAAAAAAAATTATACCACTTTTTTCAATCGTGTATACGTGCTTCTCTTCAAGTTCCAACGGTTGCCCGATATGATATTGCAATAACTTCAATTCTTCACTAACGCTAACGCCAGAATTTGACCACTTTAATCGCATTTTGGAATTGTCATAAGAAACTAAAAATGATAAAATAAACTAAATTAGATACAATAAAAATAATTTAATTGAATTGCATACAACTTTCGATACTCAACGGACAAATTTGTATGTCCATCGGATAGTACTGGAATTCCATCTGACAGGCAACAATGGCGTGCATTCTAGCAGAATATGTCACCGTTTTGTTGCGGTAGAGTGTTACCGAGGAGAATTTGTGCGTCAACGTGGCAATCTCTTAAAACGGTCTTGTATGCTCATTTTAATGCCCACGGTTTTCAACTTACCTACGACTTTTGAATTTAAAAAATACAAATCCGGCTGCCACAAATTTTCAAAAAATTGCGACGGCAACGTGACGTATTCATCACCATATTCGAAAACCTCCTCGGGTATCCTCAAACGGGAATCCTGCCACTGTTGACGCAGAAACATGTCCATTCTACGGGGAAAAATGTTGATTTCTTTGTAACAATAGAATAGGAATATACCTAAAGTCCATGTCTTCGACGTTTATCGAGTTTATATCTACAACCTTCATACTAAAGTCGATCACCAACGGCCCACCTTTTAATGTCGGTGGCCGCACTTCTAAAACCACAGATTAAAACCTCTTGCGTTTGCACCCACTAACAATTTACCCTTTACGTATTGGTCTGGCAAAATTGTTTTCGGTCTCTTGAAGGATTTGGATTTCGGAATAAAACCGCCAATTAACTCCGTCAAGCTATAAAACATTTTCAAATATTACAACAAAACGTTGGGTTACTTACCAGAATAACGTTATCGCGAATGCTAGCAATAATTTGGCCATCATTTATTTAAAACGAATTATGTATTTTTTCCGAATCTTTATCGAACAGTGGTAATTTGAGTTATTACATTTTTACCCCCAAGGCGTACCGCACGACTGCTTTACGTTTTAATGCTTTTCAATGCAGCAAATTATAAATAATTGGGAAGCTGGTTATGAGATCAATTACGTGCGATAAAGATACCGAAAATGCGATTAAAATTGTCCATAATTTCTTTAATGGACGTTTCCTTTTCCCATTGAATCTATTCACGGTAATTATATCTAATTCAGTCGGATTGTAAAATTATTAGGTAGGTACGGGTTTTCGTGAAAGAAAAATGGGAAATGAGTCAGAGTTGTAATGTGAATTAAAACTTACGTGGGCATCAAAGGAACTGTTATGTGTTACACTGTGCGACAATTTTAGTTAATAACAGAGGTATAATTATTATTTATAATTTTATTTTATTATTGCAATAATATTGTACCATAAGCACAAGTAAATAAAATATATTGTGCAAAGTCATGAATGAATCCTTGAAATTAATTCAAAATTAAATTACACCCTATTTTTTTCAAGAATGAAACAACGATTATAAAAATGGTTGTTTTTAAAATGACTAGTCTGAGGAAATGTTTTCTACATTACTATTAAATTCTATAACATTTACAATAAAATTGTCTCAAATTTTACTTAAATTACAATTTTTATTTGGTGGCGCACTGAACTTGTATTTTTCTTTTTTTTTGAAATGGCAAATCTGCTTGTTAGTTCGATTATTCGTCGCCAGCGTTGCCAACTTACACATAATTATCAGATTTTAACATATTTTTTCCATTTCTGATAGAAAATAAAATATTAACATATTCTGATAATTTGAACATAATTTTGAGGTTACACATGACATATGTATTTTTTATTTTTGTGTTTTCTTTGCGCTATCTAGTGTTGTCTAACAAAAATAATAAAACTCCGATAGAAGTGGGTAAGTATTTATCGGTAAATAACACAATTTGCATTTTGAGAACTAGGGACTTCCCTGGAGAATAATAAGAATAAAAGCGTTCGAGGCGATGATAGTTCATTGCGTCGCCTTATTTTTTCAGAGTATTGTGTCGTGTGAGAGTATAATCGGTGCTATTATTAAAATTCAATTTAGATATATAAAAATGACAAGTACAAGTGGCCTCCAAAGGAGAACCTGTTCAGATTCCGAATCAGAAGTCGAAGAAAAAAAAGAAAATACCAGACTGCTCGCCGAAGTATTAATCCACAACAATTCAGAACAGAGTGGAAGACTAATCCTAATTTTAGAAAGAAGTTAGAGGTACGTGCATTTTTTATATTAATTATCTAAATGCATATTATTTATAAAAGCATTGGTAACACATTGGTAAAATTGTAAAATATTACACAATCATTTTTCTAGTTAAGGAAAATCTACAAGGGCAAGGTGCTTCTTTTGCGATACCGAATTTATGGCAGATCTAACAGTCATAAAAAAACATAGCAAAGGGGACAAACATCACAAGAAGGCTTTAGTGCTAGGAAAAAAGCAATAAACACTACCAGAGATGTTTCAGAGAAATACTGAAGAAGATGTCCGAAGAGCCGAAATTAGAATTGCCGAGCACAATCTGCCGATGAGGCTCAGCGAACATTTGGTACCACTTTGTAAAGTGCTTTTCCGGATTCAAAAATTGCGCAGAAAATGTTGAGTATTTAAAAAAACGAAAATTTTGCAGAGCATGTCATGTGTGCCTGCCCCACTGGGGACCCAAATCAGGTTGACAGTGTTTGGTGAGACAAAACTTGAGCTGGGCGAACTTGACAAAATTTCATACTCTAAAATCCTCCTCTATCTAAAGAGGATGGGAATTGGGGGTGAACTATACATAGTTGTGAGCCACAATAGACCCCTGTGATCACAGTGGAGGGGCAATTAAACGCCCCCCTCATTATAATTAACTAACTAACTAACTTACTCATCGATGAATCAACTACTATCACCACCATAAAAAATATTTATATATTTATATATTTCTTGTCTTTAAAGCCGGCTACACACGTAACGATATAATTGTTGCTGTATTTGTGCAAACCGATTTGCACAGATTTATCGATCGTGTCTATGAAAATTCGTTGTAGATTATCGTTCATCGGTGGCAGTTGCAATTTCTATTAGATAAATCGTTGTCGATTGTGTTTGCACAGTTTTATCGTCGTGTGTGTACGTGCGGATCGCTCTCTTTGCAACATGTCGGAAGAAGAAAGAGGTGGACACCGTGAACAACTGCAAGAGTTCATAGAAAGCTACAGAAGTGAAACTTTCATTTGGAAGACCAAATCAAAAGATTACCATGATCGCGACAAAAAAACAAGCTGGGGTAGTCGAAAAATGCAAAGTCATCGATCCAAATGCCAGCAAGGATATAATGGTTAAGAAGATTAATAATCTACCTATAAACAGAGCTTAATAAAATTTCAAAAACGTGTAAATCCGGAGCAGGATCTGACAAGATTTATACTTCTCGTTTATGGTACTGAGTTGCTAAGTTTTTTATACGATCAAGAAGTACCGAGATCATCGAGATATTTTATTTCTCAGAAATTATTTATTGCTTTATTGGACTTGAATACAAGGTCTGCATTTTTGCTTCACATTAATGAATGAAATTGTCTTGCCAAGGAATTTTTCCTTCACTTACAAAATACGTCGTAAATTGACTTCTTATCTGATATATTCTTTGAAGTGCCTTGTATAGTGAGTCCTATCGAAACATTCTGAAGGAGCGTGTGAATTATTAAGCGATGACGACATCAAATAATTATGCAAAGCACAGGTCGCTCTTACGACTGACCCAATAGTTTCAGGCAACAGGTTAATTTGTGTTCTGTAAATTCTGAACCTCGTCGCTAGTATGCCACATGCGTTTTCGACTATGCGGCGTACTCGCGATGTCTGATATTTATATATCCTCTTAATTCTAATATCTAAGTCATTTTGCCGAAATGGTTTCATCACCACTGTTGCTTGGAGGCACGATTTCAACGTGCTTGCCATCAATGACACCTAAACAGTCAGGAAAGTTCCACTTCTGCTTAAATTCTCTCGCTATTATATTATTCCCCCATCTTGTTTTGTTTTTGGAAAGTGTATTTGGAAATAAGTACATGATTAGTAATTATTTTAGGAATATTATATTTCTTCTCTTCTACAGAAGCAGTCAAACACCAGCATCGGCTCAACGAGCAACGAACAAGACACACCAACCCCGAACCGTTCTGATAGTGACCGCAACACACCAACACTGAACTATTCTGACAGTGAACGAGACACACCGACCCCGAACCGTTCTGATAGCGAACGAACTACACTAATCTCGAATCATGGTCGGCCAAGACCAGGAAAATGAAACTACAAGAGTTACCAAAAGAACAGAGAATCATAGCAGAAAAAATAATTAACGAAACTATGTCACACACTGTAAGCACAAACGATGATTGACAAACACTAGTTTTTCCACTCAGCCATACACTCAAAACCTTTACGCTCAGCCACACACTCAAAACCTTTATATTCAACCACACACTCAAAGCCAATATCCCTTACAAGTTGACGAACACAGCTTTCAAGAACGTGCTGTAGTCCACTATGAATCCTCAAGTGTATCATCAGTGGAACCTACATTACCTGATCATGATGCACAATCTGATAATACAATTGCTTCCTATTTAAGTAATTTTAGTGATAAATAACAGTATTTGTAAAATATTATTCAATACGTCCTATAAGTTTATTTAATAAATAATTTGATGATTACACTATTTTTTTGTCTCATGCTTACCTTTAAGTACTCTTTCCATAGAACTTCATACAAAGCATCACAGGTTTCAGGAATGATTTGACTAAGAGCTTGCGGTGATATTATTGTAGAAAACTTCATACATTCGTAGGAACGTCCTGTAGCTAAAAATCGCAGTGTAGCAGATAATCTTTCATGGGGACTTATTGCTTCTCTCATTACAGTATCTTGTTTCTTTATTAGTGGAGTAAATAAAGCCAGCAGATTTAAGTATGCCTCCTCATTCATCCTCAAATAATTATGCCAATCTTCCCGAGCGAATTTCAAGTCATTTAATAAGTTGGCATGAGAAAATAGCTTCCTTTTCATGAGCCAGTCTTTGCATCACACATTCCACGTCTTTTTTTCTTTAAACACAACCAGGCCTAATATCACAAGTGTGTCATCATTTTCCATCCTGGAAGACATGTAAGCTTCTTCGGAGTACTGAAGATTGACGCTGATATCGAAGGCGTGTGGAGACACTAGGAACGTTCGATTTATCTGCACAGTCTGAAATCGCTGTGATATATCGTTAAGTGTGTAGGTAGCTTAATACAATGTTTTCAAAATGATGCAGATGAAACGAATAGAGGTACGACTGCCGAAACTATTTGCAATAAGACATAAGACAATGTGAAGATTTAAGCTCGAGAAGAATATAATTGTTTTAAAAATAGTTCTAAGAGGCAGGCACAATTTATTGAATTTCGACATTTTTGCCATAGCAAAAGTAGTTTTTAATTGTCTCATGCCTGGAAATTAAAAAAAGATTTGACTTTTCGGATCCTTTACTATTACACATATCTTCATTTAATTCGAAGCCCGCGACTAAACCAAACACAATTTTTAAATCCTAAAAACGTCAGGTAGAATTATCAACAAAGACAACAGAGATCTTATTCAGAAAATTGATTATCAGAGTAATTATACATTGAGTCTAATTTACCTGAAGAAATACAAAATGAAAACAATATAGATGAGTATAGTTTTAAGATTTCTAAACTCACTAATAGGGCCGACAATTTAAAATTTTTGGAACTGGGCAATTTTGTGTTAAATCTCTTACCAATGCCACATTCCAAAGCTGTGAGAGAGTTTTTTCAAAAATTTTATTAAAACAAGAAATAAGGTTTGCAGTGAAACGATCGATGGATGAGTGTTGGGCAGTGTCTATTCACGAGACTGTTATTCATTCGATATTGATCAAAAGGCACTAAAATTAATGACGACCCAAAATTTATATCAGGGTTCCAAAAACGAACCAATATCAGATAACGACGAAAACTAAATCATTTTCGAAGATCAACGCTTAAATTAAGATATTAAAATTGACAACGAATTTTTGTTTTTTATTCATATATTATTATGTATATTTCTTTTCTTGTATATTTACTTAAATGCTTTTTGAATTATTATTTTTTATTCATTAAAAAAAATTTATTTTTGTTTTATGTAAAATATTTTGTGTTAATTGTTTTTAAACACCTGTTTACTTTTTATTTAACTATTGTTACTATTACGCACATATTTTATCATTTAGTTTTGCGGAGAAATATTTTAACATAATTTTTTAAAAAATCTGATAATTTGGCAGCACTGCGTCATAATTTCTTCACAAATACATGTCAACACTGTTCATCGCTCACAAAACGAAAACGTAGTTTACATTCAAATATAGGTTAGATGAAAATTATAACCACAAATTTTGCACAACAAATGTCATTATTTCCTGCGTATTCCGCTGCTTCGGATTCAGCCGCAACAGAAGATGATTCCAACAAACAAGAATGGTTGGAAAATGCGAGTTTCAAAATTGACGTTAATGTATTAAATCCAGAATGTGAAGCTACTTCGAGTAAGATACCGGACAGTTCGGATTTGAGCAATGCCGAAGACGGAGAATCTCGGGACGTATCCAGAAAACACAAAAAGAAACAAAGCGAGAGTAAAACTAAACAAGCGAAAATTGAACCAGTCATATCGGAGGTAAGTGATTATTTTCACGTGGACAAATCTCGGACGAAGGAGTTCTTTACGGTTAACACTATTTCTCGGCCTTCAGTGCCAATGTATCGTAGGAAGTTTTACATAACTTCAAAGTACGGAAGGTCGCATCAGAAGAAATTTAAACGATATTTTGAAGTTAAGATGAAAAACGACGACGATAAAAGTGACAATGAGGCAAAAATAACGAAGAAGGATGTAAACAGTAAAGTCTGCAAGGACGTTGATGAAAATTTTACCGGTTTCACGCAGGAAGAGAATATGAGCCAAACAACTGCATATTACAACCGCAACTTGGGAGAAGATCCTACAAATATTGAAATGTGGTTGAAGTATGTGAAATTTCAGGATTCGGTGTTTCAATTTGAGAAGACTTACCGTAAGGGCAGCATTGCAAAAGGCTTACGAGTCACTGCTGAGCGAAAGCTTTCAATTCTAGATAAGGCTTTGACTCACATTCCCAATAGCGAACGATTGTTGAGGGAACGTTTAAACGTAGCCGTTAGTGTTTATCCTTCAGATGAACTTTACACACAGTTGCAAAAGCTTGTGGAAAAGGAACAAGGTAATATAATCTTGTGGCAAGGTCTTATTGAATCTAGGCAGTGTTCAATGTCTCATTGTAACACCCCCGCCGTGTTAAAGTTGTATGGGAAATGTTTATCAACGTTACATCAATTACGAAGAAGTGCCAAATTAGAAAAATCCGTTTTAGAAGAGAATATATTACGTATGTTATATCAATGTGGATTGTTTCTAAAGCAAAGTGGCCTTTTTGAATTATTGTGGACTTTGTTGCGGCTGTATTTAGAATTGAATTTGTCGGACAAAGATAAGTTTGATATGATGTCAACATTTCACGATGCGCAACTACTGGAATTGGAAGAGGTAGTTTTGAACTCGCAATTACCACTACATGAATTATGGCTACGTATCGAAAAGTTACGTGAATCATGCCATTGGTTGCCATATAAAGGTGACGGAAATTGTGAAGATCCACAGAGGTTCGTATTTGCTGAAGATGTGTCTGAACTAATTCATCCAATAACTATGCCTGGCAATACTTTTAAATTGACTGCTACGATTTTAACACTATTAAAAGTGCCATTATTGCCATGCAGACATTCAACAATGAGAAATTTAGGATTAGATTACGTACCATGGGCTTTGGATTCAATTGAATTTGTGCTGCCGGTTTTTCTGAATATGTACCCCATTGATTTGACCAATAAACATTTGATTCAATATTCTCAAAGGCTCGCAGTTGGTCCACAGTATTTAAAACCATTGCCAGGTCAGGAGGAATATCTGCAATTTGTCTTGCAAGTAATGCAGCAATCCATGTTATGTCTGAGCGGTGTCGAGAAAACTGCTGTATGTATTTGGTGGTTTCGTTTCATAAGAATACTAAATATACTCGAAAAACAAGAGTTTTTGAAAATGTCTAATTCTTTGAAGAAGAAAATGAAAAGTGATATAAAAGCATTGCTTAAAAATGAAAGTAGTAACATAATATTGTATCAAGAATATGCACTAATGGAAAAAGATCTTGGCAATTTTGAGAGTGCTGTTAACACCTTGTTAATGATGATAAGCAGCCAAACTTGTAATAAACCCATAGATTCTATACCAGATGTAGAGAAACAAACTGCACTGTGTTCAGCATTTCGTACATTAATTGAATTACATTTAAGCAATTCAGAATTAAGTAGTGACCAAAAAACGTTGAAATATTTAGTAGCATTAGCACTAGGAAAGGACATATCAATTCCTGATGATTTCGTGACTCAAGATGTAATTAATGAAGCTGCATTAAAATTCAAACACGTCACTTTGCTTTTATTGCAAAAAGAGTTGCATATAGTACCCACAGTACAACATTTTTTACCACAGTTCTTAACTGATTGGATAATATGCAACGGCTGGTTTTTATTTATAACCCAAGGTTCAATCGAATGCGGAACATTTATGGAAACCACATTATCTACATTAGATGAAAAATGCCCAGATTCGATATGGGAAAAAGAAATCCTATTTGAATTTTACGTGGCAGTTCTGTTTAAAAACATCCAGGAAATTCGAGGTCGTGGTTTGTTCAAATTACTGGATGATGTGTTACATCGAAGCATCGAAAAGTATCCCAACAATTTATTTTTGCTATCCGTTCTTGCAAAGGTGCAGAGCATAAATTGTTGTTTGGGGCAACCGTTTTGGAAAGTTAAAAATTTGCTTATGAAAACTGGTCATGCATTGCCGAATTTATTTCTAATTTTGATTGCCAATCAACGAAATAACAACATACAAGATAACTGGATCGATACTTTTACAGGTAATAAGATTATACCCATAATTTGTGTATTCTCTCAAATCATCTTGTTCAGTCTATTACTTTTTCGCACTTTCATTCACTATATTTCCTTTTTAAATTACTATTTACTGCAGATTAAACCATTCGATCTATTCCTTTAAATTTCTGTTTAGGTTTACATTTGACAATGGATTCAGGATCAAAAAATCGAATGGTATCCATATTTCGACGCCTGACTAGTCCCGACATGTGTACACGAAGATGTGGCCTGGTCTGGAGATTGTATTTGCAGTTTTTGTACGAAAATTTCGATCCCAAGTTGTGCAGAAATGCTTATTACTCGGCAGTAGAGGAGTGTCCATGGTTAAAGGTGTGTTATTTTGTTGTATGACGTACCTTATTTATTTATTGATTCACTTTACAGGCTCTATACATCGATGCTGCTATTTACATCCCAGCAGAGTTGCCGCAAATTCAAGATTTACTAATTGAGAAACAACTTAGACTACACGTAACTCCTGAGGAGTTGGATATTTTAAGGAATTAACGTCGATTTTGTCGATTTGTGTTGTTTTTAGTTATAAGTACATTGTATTTTTATTTTTTTTCTGTGATAGGAATAAAGTTAAGTTTAATAAAAGTCGTTTTAACTAAATAATTTGGTGTGTGTGAAAAATATGTAATTGAATTTTGAGGCGGCTCAGTTTGAAAATATACTCAATGTCAATTGAAATTTCAAGAAAATCTGTAGTCTGATACTGAACTTCTCATACTTAGATGAGACATACTGGCTCAGTCAACGTGACCGGTGTTGCGTGAATACGTCCATCTAGTCTATCGATAAACTTTATATCAATTATTGATAATGCATAATTTTCTATATACAATTGCATGTAAATTTTATCAAAGTACATTTTCTTGAACAAATTAAAAATATTTAATCAGCTGGATATTTGACTGAAAAATTAGGGCACCTTCACAGAGAAAACAAAATTCTTTGCTTTAACCAAATTCAAAATTTTTTGTACAATCAATGTTAATATTTCGTATATATTATATTTTGTTATTTTTTAGATGTGAATTACAAAGTACAGGTTGTATTGATGCAATGAATGAAAAAGAATACTATTTTAAATCCATAAAGGACAAGTTGCTTATAAAGCAACAACGTTCATTTAATACACTAGTCTTATAGTCTTATATGCTTCTGGTCAGGGCTCTTGCGATCCCAAGAGTTCTGGACCAATATATTCATCGGCTGCTTCATTTCCCTCTATTGCAGCGTGTCACCAGACTAACCTTGTTGGCTCTCTCTAATTGAGAGAGTACTGCACATCAATCCCTGGTCGACTTCAACGTACATTGATTATCAGTAAGGACTTGCAGTGCTGTTCTGCTGTCAGAGAAAATTTTTATTGTCCTGTGCTGCCGAGGGCTTTTTAATAGCTCTCTCACGCACATTTCAATGGCATACACTTCTGCCTGTTGAATTGTTGCATGCTTGTCAAGGCTGTATACTACTTCAGTCCTTTCTTTGTAGCAGTTGTCTTAGAGCCATCCGTGAACCAGCGCGAATCAGCCTTTGACAGGGCAACTTGATTTCATCTCTAGGAGGGACTATGACTTTATAAGGCAGTCCGAAGCTGTTTATTGTGTCAGTCCTCATACCCAGGATGTCATCCGTTTCAATGTCGGTCAACAACCTGTTCCGTATAAAGGCCAATGTATGCGGCCTTTGCATAGCCATATTATTATTACTTTGCAGTAAAATATGTAAAAGAGGAAGATCCAGTAGCACTTCCATGGCTGGTGACGGTGTGGTGCTTAGCGCCTCCGTTACCGCTATGCTAGCCATTTTCTGTAGATTGGTCAGTTTTGCTCTGACCTTTGTGAGGAGGCCATCCACCAGACAATACAGCCATACGTAATTATCCGTCTAATAACCACCACATACAACCAGTACATTTGCTTGGGGACGTACGTTTTTCCACAAATTCTACGGGACGTCCATAGTGCCTGTTTAACTTTGTGTGTCATTTTTTTGCATATGGGAGTTCCAGTTGTGCTTTTTATCTCGCGTCACTCTTAGATATTTTGCTTCCTCCACTAGTGGTATCATTGTACTTTTCAGTATACTTGGGTTGAGTTTGTCAACCTTCGTCCTGTTTGTGAATGGAACAATAACTGTTTTACGAGGATTTATGGCTAATTGCTCCCCTTCGTACCAGCATTGTATAACATCTAACGTTTCTTGCAATGTCAATTTCAGAGATGATTGCTTCATCACTGCCTGCAATGTTGACCTCGAAACTGCTGATAATGGTTAGTAGGTCGTCCACCAGAAGTGTGACAAAGTGTATACTATTTCAAGCTTTAACACAACATGCTTCATGCAGTTCGAGTGTTCAGATGCACACGATCGATAATTTTCTATTTTCAAAGACTGGAAACCATTACATCCAGCACGTCATTAGCCTGCCATAAACGAGTGAATTTTTTTAGATTCGCCAAAAAATCTGCTTATTAATGGTTGTTGGCGTGTTGGGTCAAAGTTCACCAGATTTAAGCAGCGACCCGATCTGATGGACCTAATCCGTTGTACCCCACTAATTATACGGGCATATTGGTCCGCCCGCTCACTCAGCGCTCAATTCAGAACCACCGGTGATTTCAAACATGCATAAAGGACCAGCGGATCAGGTTTCGGCGGACCGGGTCCCTCAAATGTGACTGATTTCCTCCCCACTAACTAGCGGACCTAGTCCGGCAATGAATTTAATCCGTCGACGGACCGAGTCTGTTGGATCAGATGTGGCGGATCAAGTCCCATGGACCTGGTTCGCCAAAAAGTCCGCTTGTGTATGGCAGGCAATTTATTGTAATAAAAGGTCAATATGTTAATTATCTTAGATTTGTCCACAACCAACAATTTTTGAAATTACTGCAATAAACTATAACTAGTATTATTAAGCGATGTTTAAGTAAGAATGGTCAAAAAGTCGATAGGAAATGTATATAAAGAGAAAGTAGTAACAAAATTTATTAATAACAATTTCACGCCATATAAATAAATGTATTAATATCTTCATCATCCCTTTTCATATACTTGTGTTCAATCAACCATTCCAGTTGTTCTTTAATCATTTTCTTCGAGGGCAGGAACATGTTTTTCAGTATGTCCACAAGTTCCGCTTGTAAGGCAGCATTAGTGATGCGTTTCCTCATTTTCAAGATTTTTATGATGGCTTCTTGCGTCCGCAGTATCCGTAACTGCACTATAGAATGATTGTCTTCTAATTGCGAACGCTCGGTACTCAACTGCAACCTTCCTATCAAATTGATCTGAAAAACATTACGTTAAATATTTTTACGCTATATTGCATTAACTTCCTACCTTTCCCCTTTTTTGAGGTTTAGCATTTTTAACCAGGGAAAATTCTTGATTGATCCAAAACAACGTGTGTTCAGTGAAATCTTTCGGCGCACTAACGTTTGGTGTGTATGAAAGCAACTGTCTCTTAAGTTTAGGGAACGCCACTAATGACCACAAAGTCCTTCGCAATTCTGGGTCAGGTAATTCAGTAGCTAACCGCAAGTTCTCATAGCTCACTTTTTCCTTCGGTCTTTGATTCCATGCAAATAACACTGCCATCTGGAATGTCGTCACATCCAAATCAAAACGTCCTACATCATTGGTAAACGTAATCGTTCCGTTGCTCATATGGTGATACCTAACGATTCACCGTAGGATTAGTACTACATTAAACTACTGTGGAGGTGTATTTCATAATGACTTGATTGTAACACGCAACTTAGTAAGAGTTGAATGTAAATAACACTCCTTGCAAACAAAATTTTTCAGTACTCAAAGAAATAATAGCATGCATTAGTGGTGAGTTTGAGTTTAACAATTTGAACTACAGAAGAATAATAAAGAACAATTTCACTGTACTATGAGTTAAATTTAGTTTTTGGCTGTTTTTAATCTAGTGTTAGGTGATCTTCCGAAATGACCAACATAATGGCAACTGCAATTACCACAATTAACTTTATAAAGTCCAGATTGCATAATATATCAGCATGAGTTTTAAATAAATGAAAAAATCACATATAATTTCCGCTACTTTTATATTCATGTATTACTATCATGATTCCAACAAACCATTGTAACTTTCGACCAGAATGTTTTTTCTTGTAAAATTCCTCAACTTCAGGAATGTAATCTTCCAATTCTACCGGCAGGCTAACTGTAACTCTTTCAGAGCCCCTAGCCCAAGCTCCCGCATTCAAAATTTTAATGTTGATAGCATCATGTCGAGTAGTTGACAATCTGAATTGGCCATTCAAATCTTCACTAACTTTGATATCTTGAAACATTCTAGCTAATTTATTCACATAATCTGCGGGCATGCCAACTTCACGTAGCCATTCGACCATATCTTCTTCTTTCTCACTATCGGCACTAAAACAATTTGAAAAATAAAATGCAATAAAAACAAGACATGTTCAAATACCTTGCGTCCAATATTAACCTTCTAGTTAGATGTGCCTTATGATACCTCATGAATACATCTTTGTTTGACACGTATTTCAAAACTAAGAGCACATCCTTAAGCCGGGATTCTATTTCTTCAGAAGTCAGTCTTTTAGACAACGGCGTCCTGCGCAATAACATGTCACAATAATTCGCGAGCAATTCAGGACATTTGCTCTCTGGAGCAACGGATTTAGCACCAATATTTTTGTTGGTATTTAATTCTAACTTAAACACAGTGATGTCGTTAACGACAGCTTTAAAAGCTTTATCTCTCGCAGTTAAAAACCTCGGATCGTCATTAAATGCATTGTGAACCAACAAACTGAACTTTCGAAATAATTCTAACAATCGTTCCACGTACTTCTCCGAATCTTGCGTGATAACGTCGGCTGCTGCCACCATGTCTGCCAGACCTGCCGAAGTAATGTGAGACTCTAATTCTCTTAACATTGGATGCACGCCCTCAGGAACTCGTTCCAGTAACCTAAACATAAGTTGCAGTCTTTCTGTTTCACCGGCTTTTATCAGTGGGGCGCATTCTGCCAACAGAACCGGCAATGTATCACCAACCAACACATTAACGCAACACTGTATCACCCCATTGCTACCTGCCTCAAGGTATTTTTGAGCTCTCGTTTCTTCCTCCCTCAATTTATTATCAGCATATCTCATATATGCCTGCACGCCATTCGCGACTAATTGTTCTGGCGCCTTCAATCGATAAAACATTTCGGTGCTCTGTATGTAGGCTGCTTCGAAATTTTCACGATATATTTGCATTTTATCTTCTGTATTTGAACATAAATTGACGTATGATTCCCTCACACCTGAAACATTTTTAACCCCTTAAAATGTGGAAATTGCTCAAAGAACGAAATCCTAAACATTTTGCATATCAAGAATGAAATTCTTCTTCAATTAACAAAATACAAGATCATGTGAATAGTAAATCTAATAATACTGCATAAGTTAAAACTATGTCAGGCTCCCCAATGTAGCTTCCAAATAAAACACAGTACACACAGTACATTTTTTAATAAAAATAATTTCTGAATTTTCCCCCTCCAACCTGACGCTGACTTAATTTCAAATGAAATCTACCAATTTTTATCACGTATTCGAATTGCAACAGTGGTTTTAAACGTTTTTTATAATTGCTACTTGCTCATAGGGCTTGAATAAAAAAACAGATGCATTTACAAATACAACGCAGGCAGTGAATTGCTACTGTTGAATTGCAGAAATGATGATGAGAAGTGACAATGAGAAAATTGTAAAAAAATGGAGTGTGATTGAAGATGTGGCTGCCTAGAACAATTAATTACCAATACTTTTAGAAAATTGAAGTGTAACACAGTTATATATTCAAATGTGACTTATACGAGTAATTCCATTGTTAGGAATGTACCAATAGAGGAAAAATGGCAGACATTTAATATACACGAAAGCAAATGAGATATAATAATAATAAACAACAAAATAGAACACAAAAAAGGGGGAAAATGGGAGAATCAGAAAGTTAAATAGGTGAATCATATAGAAAAGCAAAAACTATGAATGCTCAAACTTCATTAATGTTCTATATAAATTAGTGATGGGCAGTATCGATAGTTTTTATTATTGATAGTCATCTATCGATAGTTAAATGTCTATCGATGATTAAACAACTATCGATAGTTTTTACTTTTAGTAAATATGAAACATTAGACTATTCAGAAAACTTTTGTTTAATTCTTTAATAAGGTGTTTGGAATTTCATTTAACTGTAATAAAATAAACATAGTTACCAAAATGAATTATTAATAATAATTATTTTGTTCTGCCGAACTTATGATTCATGTTATACTTCAGCACAATAATTTACCTTACCTATTTAAAACAGTTAACAATCAGGTAAAATAATACTCTATCTAATTTCTACTGATTAAATACTTTCAAGATTCTTCTTTTGGTGGCTTAAACGTTACATGAGTTTTAATGGATGTAGACCCAAAGTCACATGCTTTATTCTTGAAAGCATATAATAAGGCTAATGAACTGCGACCACATAGCCGTAAGAACAAACGAAAACAGTCACCGCTCAGTCACAGTCTGGGAACAAAATATGAGCTTGAATACGTCTATATGAATACGTGAAAAATATTTTTGTGTAGTTCTTTCAAAATATCGTTTTACTACGTTTCGCTACTATAATTTATAAATAAATTTTCTTTCTTTTATTCGATTTTGTTCGTCAGTTAGTTTTGGAAGTTTATTTAGTTATATACAAGCAGGATACCATTTTTTCAATAAAAGTTGTTTTTTTTAGAAAAGCATAAGCAGGTAGTGTAGAAACATTTCTATTTTCAGAGGGTAATGTACCTTTAAAATAGAAAGGGTAAGAAGATTTCATGTGGGGGACAATTTTGAAAAGCATGCAACTGATGAAATAACGTGTGAAAGGACTTTAAAACAGACGCACCCTACTTTGATCAATCATACCAATTAGTGAGTAGACAAAATGAAAATGTACCAGCTGTTGACGACATTGCGACAAGCTAAGATCTACACAGCAACCAATGGGCGCGACAAATCTAAATCTGAAACAAGAAGTGCCAACACGGTGGAACTCTTCACTAATAATGATTGAAAGATTGCTGCAGCTAAAAGAGCCAGTATCGGCTGCTTTGGTAGCACTTCCCAGAGGTCCAGGAATGCCTAACTTATGACCAGTGGACTGTGCTTCAAGAATGCATCCCCCTTTTGAAACAGTTTGAGGCCATAACCACCGAATTATCTGGAGAGCAATATCCAACAGCTTCAATAATTATACCTCTTATACGTGGACTGCAACACCATCATCTTACTAGACAAAGTTGCATATCGGAAGCAGGAAAGACATTTCGGTTCCATTTAATTGAGGAAATAAGAAGGCATCTTGCGCCGCATGAGAAAATAGATATCAATGCGGCATTTTTTTTGATCCACGCTTTAAGACACTTGCTTTCACAATCAAAAATATCGCCACAGTAGCGGAGACATTCATAAAAAAGTAGGTTTCGTCCATCAAGGAAGGTAATATAGTTTTTAGTGGCACATCCGCTAATATCGGTTCAGTTCCAAGTATATCTACTACTACAGAACCGGAATTTATTTTGTGGTAAGAATTTGATGCTAAAGTTAGAAGCATTTCTTTAACTGCAAACCCAGAGGCAATATTGTTAAGAAAATACAAAGACTACAGCAAAAAGCCAATTACAGGGAAAGTATACATAAGAAAAAAATTAAAAACTGGTATATAGTAGTATACCGTGCGTTTTATTTAAGTATGGCCATAGGGATTTACACGGTAAAAATTGTACCCCATGTTAACTTTTGTTGCCGTTCAAATTTGAAACAATTTTTTGTTTTTATTAATAAATCAAACATTTTTCTACAAAATGTACATTATTTGAAACACATAAGCGTGTTAGAATTCTTTATTTTTGCTTTCAAAGTTGAAATTAATGACACAAATAATTAAGACAAAAGATCAGCTTGGCGTAAATGTCATAATGCTTATTGACAACTAATGGTTATAAAATCGCACGAAAGTTTGTTAATGTGATTTTTTAAGGCAATGTCTGTTTATAATATTAAAGAACGAGTGGAAATTGTAACTACATACATAAAAGGCATGTCAAGCCGCGAAATTGTGGATAACTTTGCTGCGGCACATCCAAATCGTCCTATTCCTCCTTTAGTTGTCAATAAACATTATGACATTTACGCCAAGTTGATTTTTTGTCTTAATTATTTGTGTCATTAATTTCAACTTTGAAAGCGAAAATGAAGAATTCTAACACGCATATGTTCTGCAAATAATGTACATTTTGTAGAAAAATGTTTGATTTATTGATATAAACAAAAAAATGTTTCAGATTTGTACGACAACAAAAATTAACATGGGGTAAAATGTTTACCATGTAAATCCCTATGGCCATACTTAAATAAAACGCACGGTATAACAACTGTATAATAAGAAATAAACAAAGCTAATGGAAAAATGAATAACTACTCAATCAGTGTTCTAAGTTGCTTGAAAAAGGCGTGTATAGAAATTGCGAAAATATCAATTGTTAAAACAATAATTAATTGAATTGTAGTTAAACATTTTAAGTAATCTAGAAATAAGACGTGGAACATGAAAGTTAATTAAACATAGCAAATCATTGCAAGAAATAATGCTGTTAACTGTTCTAAATAAAAATACACTCTGTGCAATACCCCGTCGCATTTGCAAGGATTGAGTGAAAAATTCGAGGAGGATAAAAACCATGGGTTTTAAAGTATAAAAATTTTAAAAACTTTCTCTGAATGCTTTCCACTCTATCGATATGGACTGCGAACATATTCAAAATACAAATTTTTGATTGCATCTAAAATCACAGCTATTTCTAATGACAAATCCAAGCATTTTGCACACTTTTTTGCAAATAGTATTCATATGAACAATAAATGATAGTTTGACATTAAAAATAACTCTAAGTCTTTAAATGTATTTACATTTTCAAGAGGGATTCCACAAATATAATTAAAATCAATCCTGGAAAATTACGGCAAAACAACAGATGTTTACATTTTTTAATATTAAATTATAACCATTATTATAACATTATAACACCATACAGATAACGCATCTAAATCATCTAGTAAACATTTACAATCCTCAATAGTTTCAATTCTTCTAAAAAGCTTGAAATCGTTGGCATATAATAAAACGTTGCTCTTTATAACGGAAACAATGTCATCAATGAACATGATGAACAGTAGAGGACTTAAATTGGTACCTTGAGGTACTCGAGAAGGTGAGTAAAACGGGTCTGAAATGTAGCCTCCATGTTCAACGACAATAATTCTATTAAGTAAATAACTACCAAGTAATTGAATAATATTATTAGATAAATCAAATCTATCAAGTTTACGAAGAATAAGAGAATGTGGAACCACATCAAAAGATTTGCAGAAATCGGTACATATAACATCAAATTGTTTACGATCCACCAACACCTCAGAAACACCTCAGAACAATGTGTAAACAAACATAAGTTAGAAACTGTTGACCTAGACCTGACCTGAGAAAAATACATGTTGAATGGAGTAATATTTTTTCAACGTGATTGAAAATACTTTTTGCAATTATAATTTCAAAGATTTTAGCAAAATTTGGAGGATAATTTTTAACATTGGTAGAAACGCACTTCTTAAAAACGGCAAGTTTCCAACAATTAGGAAATACATTATATTCAATGATTCAATTAAATATTACCAACAACGGTTGAACTAAAGCAGGTACGCAATCAGTGACAAGGAAAGCAGAAATGTTATCTAGACCCATTATAAAATTTGCTTTCAAGCGTTTGCAGACTTGAATGACATCATTTTCCGAAATAGCTTTCATATGTAAAATTGTATTGCAATTAGAGTTGTAGTAAGTGGAAAGAACAGCAATATTTGGACAATCGTCATATACCGAAGCAAAGTATTCTGCAAATGCATCAACAATGCCTTGTGGAGAACTGTAAGAAATGTTGTTGAAAGAAACTATCGCAAGTATTCTTGTTTTACTGAGTTTATCATTAAAGTGACTCTAAAATAATTCGAACTAATTCTCTTATTCAACCGCAAATAGTGATTTTTAATTTTAATGTTCCTAATAATGTTTTTATTAAACCATCTACGATATTTAGAGAATGTAATAGTTAATAGTCTCACATATTATTTGATACAGTTTACCATAACAAGTATTACACATGTGATTCACGTCAGTATAATCGTTAAGACAATCCCAATTAGTATTACGAATTAAATTATAAATAATAATGAAGTTGGACTGTTTGAATAAATAAAGTTTAATAATAAATTTAAGCATCAGCTGGTATTGACCTTTTCTTTAGGTATGTTAATTTAACTTTCGAGTGTTAAAATTTTTGTTTAGCATCCGTAAAAGGATGTGTCGCTATTTTTATCCAAGCAAATGGAAGAAAGCGTAAAACTAATTAATTATCGCTTAACCGATAGCAACTTTCTTGCGTTATCGATAGTAATGTTCATTAGTTAAGAAAAATTATTTGACCATTTATTCGATACTCTATCGATAGTGCCCACCATAAAACGTACATGCAAATGATTACACTCACACACAACCGTTTATCACAGTACTATTTTAAACAAAAAAAACTTAATACATTTTTGCTGTAACGTCATAATTGTGTGTCGAATGACACACTAAAACATGCATTTTGCACTCTTGATACAAACATTTCATTATCCCTGTTATTAATTGAATTGCAAATATTAATTAATTCATTTTAAAAAATGGTTAAAATGCCCTTTGAAATGAAACACTTCATAGGTTATGGTGGAAAAATTCTATATATATTAAAAGTTATGCTTCCTATATGAAAAATTGTCAACACATTTAAATTTCTAATCAATGCCACAGCTATCACAAATTATGTACACTGGAATTTTTTTATAGAGCTTCGTGTAAACCACATTTTTCGGGATGTTACTGTTATGAATATCATGTTCTAGTAACTCATAAGCAAAAGAAAATGTGTGGACATTGATACTTAAAAATTTGCATTTTCTATATTGAAGATGATACAAAAACAATTTGGCAAGTATTTACTGTTGAAAATACAGCTTTATCTGCCTTTTAAAATGTGCACCGGCAACCAAACTATGAAACCAAGTAAATAAATGTTTTACCTATAACAAGTTGGGAATCAAAAGCTTCCCCATTCCTTTCGGCATGTACTAATCGCATGGCACTTTCTTGCAATCGATGTTTGATATCACTAAATATACTTTCGTTCCAAGAGTCTAACATAAGTTTTCGCACTATACTTTCGTCACCTTGGCCTTTTTTACTACTGTTTCCTTGTAAATTTGCCGTTCCAGCGGCAGGTTTGCCTTGTAACGACGTTTCCAATTGTCTAAACGGTGTTGGTAAATAATTGCATTGTGTAAAAAACTTCCGCCATTCGGCTATGTAGGCTTTTAACAGAGCTTGTTCTTCCCGTTGAGCCAGCACTCGTGCTTGAGCTTGCTTTATGAATTGAACTATGTCTTCTTGCAGGCGATCTTGCAGTTTTCCTGGTCCTTTCTCATCCCACAAACAAACCAAATGAACATCGTAAAACAATTCTTGCCATTCGACAGGAGACACTGGTTCTTGCTTAAGCAATTTTAAAACTATTGGTCGCATAGAGGGCCATTTATCGTCAAATTTTAACTGTCCCCTCTCCTACAATAGAACAACAAACATAACAATTATTTTTTATTTTATAAAGTACACACCTTCAACATGGTTATTTGGCTACATACACAAATTTCAAGAAATTAAGATATATTTGTTCATAGTTCAACAAAACTTGTGCTATTCACGAACATATTTGTTTCAACTACATATTCTTCTCTAATAAATAACTTTTAATTCTTAGTGTTGACGCAGTTTTGGATGTCTACACTTATATAGGAACATTTAAACGATTCAAACCATCCAACAACATTATATCCCTATTTCACTTTATCACTCATATTCTTCGCCTGCGCACTGTTAAACGTTGCACAAAATACAAAAATACATATTATTTGAGTATACTGCCAACCGAAAAATTAAAGTAACTGGAAAAGCTGGTTACATCCACCTTCCGATTTCCAGTTCCAGTTTGCAGTTATTTAATCAATTTCTATCAAAGTCGTCTTTCACAATGGCAACTCCCAAATTGTCAATGCTTGTAAGTTTAATATATATACTTTTACAGACAAATATTATTGTAAAAATTGTTACATAATACCCGTTTTAAGGTTAATCACGATATAAATAATAATTATGTATGTAGGTTCGTAATGTAAGCACTAGCAGTGCTGTAAATCAGCTGGTGAAGCCCCCAATCCAACTGTTTGGCATTGACGGGCGTTATGCAACGGCTTTGTATTCGGCAGCCAGTAAAGAAAAGAAACTGGACGTTATCGAAAAGGAACTCATTAAATTTCAAGGACTGCTTACAACTGACCAAAAGCTGCGTGAATTCATACTAAACCCTACCATCAAGAGATCGATTAAATCAGATGGTCTCAAAGCGGTAGCTTCTAAAGTTCCGCTTTCGCCGTATTCGAGCAACCTCTTGCAGCTTTTGGCCGAAAATGGTCGTTTAAAAAAGTTGAACGGTGTCATCAACGCTTTCAAAACTATTATGTCTGCACATCGTGGAGAAGTAATGTTATAGACTTTCATAAACATTTTGTAGCTTTTACTTTTTAGGTAATTTGCGAAGTCACAACTGCTAAGCCATTGGAAGCAGCGCAAACACAGAAATTGGAAGGTGTTTTGAAATCGTTCATGAAATCGAATGAAACCATACTTCTGAAAGCCAAAGTTGATCCTTCCATAATTGGTGGGATGGTTATCAGCATTGGGGATAGATATGTCGATATGAGTGTTGCCAGCAAAATCAAGAAATACACTTCAATTATTAGCACTCCAGTATAAGAAGTGTTAACTAAATATTGTATAGAAAATGCTAACATAGAAGCATAATAAATAATTAAGTACATTTATAAGGTTTTATTTATTATGAATGCAGAAATATAAATGTTATTTAAAAAAATGTAATTTGAGTATGTGGATGTGGATGCCATTAGATCTTGAGGAAGAAGATTTGAAACACTCTAAAGTAATGTTGCACCAATGTATGGTATTTAAGAAAACATGGTCAATATATCAAACCAATGATTGAAATTGTTCTTGAATATTCAATTGCCTCAAGATTTGTGGTAATCTACTAATGTACTCAAGAAAATTGAAAAAAATCAATTATTTCATATGCATTCAATTTAGCATAATAATTTTCAAGATAACCATGACAGTCAAAGAGCATATCTTATGTAACTTTTGATGGTAGAAATGAAATTATGATGTCACAAAATAACTATAATGCACACATCTTTTCTGTTATTTGTAAAATATCGCATTTTATGCATAATATGTGAAATCAATGAAAAGTCAATGTACTTAGACTTCTTAGTTTGTTCCTTGCTTTGTTTCGATAGTTATTGTTTGTACTCCAATACTCGAAAATTGATGCTTGGAAGTAATTATCTAGAAATTAAATTTTATTCACAACTACTCTTTAGTTTGCACTGCTAAACATGCAGTTACGTAAGCACTCATAAACTCGTCAATAAATTAACAGGTCAGTATGTGTCAGCTTTGATACATTTGCGACATTCGAATATCGATTTTAAGCCACTGAAAGACATTTCTTCGCAATGTGCCTCCATTCTTTCACGTTTCCGTTTTACATTTCATTAGTTAAATGAACTTTTATGTTCTCATGTTACCTGGTTTTATGGGCCCCTTTTTATATGGCAAGGCATGTTCATTTCCTAGGTGTAGTTTTCCACCCAATTATTATGAGATTGCAATTTGTAATTACTGTTATTGTTAATGTCATTGTTATAGTTCATAGCTTTTCTGCAGGGATTATATACCCGAATACGTAATGTACTGAAATGTTCATAATTGTAAAACTATAACGTTTTCAGAACCCTCGGCAAACATATGAATTAATTTCCACTTTGTGTTTTGTCGCTACTTGATGGTTTTCATTAGTATTGTGTGATATGTTAACCCATCATCAATCAAGCCGTTGTTTGGTATTACGGACTTGTAACAAATGCTTTACTAAAATACACTACACATTATGAGAGGTAATAATAATGCTTAAATATAAACGAAATGTATCATATTATATATTTAAACCTCGTTCATTATCTTCTTACAAAAATGTAAGTTGTGAAAATATTGGGACATTGTTTTAGATTTTTATTGGTTTAATTGAAACAGTATTTGGTAATTGTGTTTCATTCGAAATCGTTGGACAATTTAAAAAATCAATTTTCACCATCAATGTAATCATAATATGCCTATGTGTACTTCGAACAGTAGTTTTAATAAAAATCACAATCACAAATATGTTTTCGTTTACAATATTCAATACTGTTGCTTGGGTTGGAATATCTTGATTACGTCGTTATGCAAAAAGCAATTAAAAGCAAAATATATTTGTATTGCAATAATCCATAACGTTCCTATTTTTAGTCACTCTTAACGGTTTGATTCAATTGTGCCAGAAGCATAGTTCTTATTTTTAATATACATTATAATTAATATTTATTTCTGCTTAATTAATTTTATTCAGACTGTAGTTCCATTTTAATTGAAAGAGTCAAATGTTACTTTCAATTTTCTCTTTGATAGACAGTTAAAACTGTTAACTATAACTATAAAAGCTATGTGAACCAGCACCAATTGTTGATTTCAAATATGAAGATGAAAAGAATTTTGATATTGAAAAATTAAAAATCTAGAATACAATACAAGAACTCACGATAAATTGTAAGGCTATCCCATGTTACCTGAACACAATGTAGCTAAGTAAAATCGAAGGACTATCAGAATATCAATTATCAAAATGCACTAGTGCACTAAAGCCAAAATTATATAATAGTTTGTAGAATGTTGTAATCAATGAATAATTTTAAAATGTATCAATCAAGTAATATCATCTTAATAAAAAGCATATATTAATGTGATAGCACAAGACTTAGACAGGAAGCTATAAATGATTTTGAAAAATATTTTTTTAAACTCATGAATAATTCTGTATATGAATTATTGTGTTGTATTGATATTGTCAAAGCTGCATGTTTACATTCTAGGTATAAGAATAAAATTAAAATATTGGGAGCATATAGTGTCACTTATTGTTTATAGAGAAACCGAGAAGATATGCACAATAGTATAGAATATTATATCAAAGGATTATAATTGTATATAGTTTAAACAAATAAAATAGTACTGTCTCCATATGATGATAAAAGATATTCAAATGAAATAAATATACTACCTTGGGGTCACTATAAAACATTTTCAGATGGAATCCCTCCTGGAATTTAAAACGATTTGTATACCTTTAAACCATTAAATTATTGAACCCCCCAAAATGGAGGGTTGCAAGAATATTATTTTTATTGTTAATAAAAGAGTAAAACAAGCAAATTTAACTAATTCTAAGAAAATGCTACAAAGGAATTTGTGAGACAAATAAAATGAAAATATAATCAGGTAGAAAAATAAAATAGTGAAACACTAGTTAAATATTAAATTAAATTAAATATAAGAAGTATAAAAATATTAAATGCAATGAATTTGATAAAATCTTTCATGCATCTTTAAGAATCAACTTATAATTATTCACAGCAAAAAAAGCATTACATTCATATGATGCACATAATATGCAGTCGAACCTCCATATAACGAAGTCGATGGTTCCATAAGAAAAATTCTATATATAGAAATTCCATATATCGAAAACATGAGTTTTTCTATTTGTTACTTGCAGTACAACTCATAGGTAAAGCTAAGTGTACGTGTACATACATATGTATATTATATATTAAAAAACAAGATGGATAAGCTTATATAAATAGGTATGTTGTACCTAAACAAACGATAACAGAAATTTTTTTATTAAACAAAATCAGCACAACAGTATTTTAGTGCCCGACTGTAAAATAACTTCGAATAACCTGCTGAAAGACTTTGATACAGATCCTTCATAAAAATGCTCACACTTATTGAGAAACTCAAAAATAGTATAGGGTACATTTTCTGCAAATCAAAAACCGTGTCGAATTGTTTTAAATGCGGCAATCATTTCCCTCTTGGTAGGCTTGGAAACTTCTATTTCTTCTGCCTCATTGTCTTCCTCTTGATTTTCACTTTCTTTCTATGAATTTAAGATGTCGTCATCTGTTGGGTATTCTGCTACAATGTCTTCATCCACGTACAAAAATTCATTCAGAGAAACTTCGATATTTATTGCACCTTTTCATTGCAATTGGTTCCAGCATTCCACCATATGTGGTAATGGACTAACTTCTTCCGCCACAGACTTTTCAAAGAAATCTTTTATGTAGCAATTCTTTATTGTTGCTTCCGTTACATCAGTTTGCTACACCTTTGCTAATTCTGATATGCATATTCTGAAATTAATCGTATTATCAATAGGAAGATTGTTTTCAAGGGTAAAAATGAATCTTTCTAGAATATGTTTTCGGTAATGAATTTTGAGATTTTTGCTTTGGTCCATCGGTTATAATATTGCCGTTGTATTTGTAGGAAAAAATACCAGCTTCACATTTGTTACATTTTTTGCTATAAAAGAAGGATGTGCAGAGCAATTGTCAATAAAGAGAACAACTTTTCTTTTTTGTGTACTCATTTTTTTATCAAACGTTATTATCTATTGATTAAAAATCGACTTCTAAGGACTTCACTCCTTTGAAACATCTTGGCTGCTTGTTTTTCCAATTACTAAAATTTTGCGTTTTTCTCTTCCAGACATATTTGTACAAACGGCAACAGTTATTCGTTCTTTGCTGTTTTTGCCTCCAAAACATTTATCATCTTTGAAAGTGAGCGTTTTGTTTGGTAAACATTTAATGAAGTCCAGTTTCATCCATGTTAAACACATTATCTAGCTAATACTCTTCTAAAATTGATTTTAGAATCGTAGTTTTCCACTGGTTACAATTTGCCTCAGATACACTTCCACTTTCTCCTGAAATAACCATTTCTTTAATGGCTTGACGCCTCTCAAATTTGTCTAACCAGCCAGAACTTGCTTGGTACTCAACCCAACCCAACCCAACCCAACCTACACATACATTTATTTTCTAAATGATCATGGTAGTGACTCCTGAAAAAGGTATACCAAACCCGAATTTTTTCGATAAAATAAAAGAGGAAGCAATGGTTACAGAAACTTTATTAACTCAAACACCTTAAACTATAAATAACTGAATATTGGTAATACGTTGTGTTTTGCACAACTAAATATGTCAATTAAAACTTGAAAAAGAGTTGGAGTTGAATACAAGTAGTAGTTGTAGGGTTTACTTTGTTGGTTCGATCGTTTCCCCTCCGCGGATTTGACCCCAACCAATCAAACGCCAGTGCTTTTCAACACGGCGGCTCAGGGCAATTTTCTCGTCTACTTCGGTACAAACAGGACTCGTCAATGCGATTTTGACCAAATCCACTTTTGTAGCAACGACACGTCCACCAGTGCTAAGAGACCCAATGTTGACTAACAGCACTTCATTTTTTGATAATTTCTGTACTTTTGCTCCTTTCTTGTCTCCTTCTGTACGGACACCCAGCAGACGCTTCAGCAAATAATAACTCACCTATAAGTATGTAAATTAACGTAGTTGCACATATTAACTTTATACATTACCTCAAGTTCTATAAAAATACTGGGAAGAGCTCCCACTGCACCCAACACCTGACCTACTAAACGATCAGCTCTACACAATGTTGGTTCAATTTTGGTGCCTACACCAATCAATCCACCAGGTACAGCATACTGAAGTTCATTTTGCTCGGTATACAACGAGACAATTCGTGAAAAAATTGGCTTACAGGTCAATTTTCCTTCGGCGTCCTTACTTACTAAACCGGGTCGCACCTACATTAAAGTCAATTTAATATCATGTTTTAATTTTGATTATAAAAAACGATTACGATTACGAATTATGCTTTTGCAGTGTGCACATCCAAACATCCACAAGTGGGACAAGAATTAAAATATCTAACAAAGTAATTTACATTTATACTACATAGAATAAAAAGGAAAGACAGCATATATTATATAAATAATATTTAATGTTGCTGTAAAAAAAAAATAGGCCAATAGGCTAATAAGCCAATACCATTCTTTAACTTTAAATGCAGGAATATGTGGGTGATCGTATATACATTGAAATTCTGCCAGCTAAATATTCAATAAATTCACTAAATTATATTTGATTTACTAGTAATGTTGTCCAGAATTAGATATATTTTGTATAAATATTATCAATTGTCTTGATAGCTAATTTATTAACATAGAACTATGAGATTTTATAACTAGTATACCAACATTGTCAACACATGTGCAGGAGCAATATATTTTGCTTCTACCATTGGCCCTGAACGACTTTATAGCTTGGATAAGATTCTAAATGATATTGAAAACATACATTTGTTCATTGCATTTTACAAGATAAATTTATATAAAATTTGTGTTCCAGGCACAACTCTATTTGTCTTCATGGAAAATATGATGCTGATAATAATCAGTCAGTCTTTCCTTTCATATTTACAAAATTCAAATTCACATGAATAAAGAGTGATATAATGTCTGTGCTCCAGTTATTACATAATTAGCTATTAGCAATAATGAACAAAAAATTTAAAATTTCACTAAAATATATACCTCAATTTCTTGCCCAACTTTAAGGACACCTCTTAAAATACTTCCTCCAGCAACGCCCCCTTTCAAATCATCAACTTCACAACCCGGCTTATTAACATCGAATGATCTGATTACGATTAATCGAGGCTCTGACGTGAAATCACGAACAGGAACTGGAATTTTCTTGGTGATGTACTCGCATAGAACCTTAAATAATTCATATAAATTTTTGTTGTTAGAAGCCGTTAAACATTTGCTTCACCTCGATGTTGTATTTAAGCTGTGCTGAAATTGGAATTATGGGGGCACCCTCGGCAACTGTTCCTTGCACAAACTTGACGATTTGCTCCTGTTGCTCTTTCGCTTGACCTTCCTTAACTAAATCGATCTTATTCTGCAGTATCAATATGTGCTTCAACTTCATAATTTCAATCGCAGCTAAATGCTCGCTTGTCTGTGGTTGTGGACATGACTCATTTCCTAAAAAAATCTTGTGTTTTAGTTGTCAAATGCGAATATTTGTATAAGTACCGGCTATAAGAAGCAATGCTGCATCCATGACGGCGGCACCGTTAAGCATAGTGGCCATAAGAATGTCGTGACCAGGACAATCAACAAAACTAACATGTCTGACCAATTGGAAACGTCCGGAGCAGGCGGGACGCAAGCATGGGAAAGAATCATCTTTAGATGAACCTCCTGATATGAAACAAGTTGGACGAGGGCACTTTGGATTATCACACTTGTAAATCTTAGCATTTGCATATCCTACAACAAAAGTAAAATTAAAATTTTATTTTTATTCTTAACATTGAACAAATAAATGCTAATCTTTTGGTTGTTCACATTACTTTCAACCTAAATTATTCTTGACAATATTATTTTGTAATAGTTTCACCTAGGCAGCAAGTTTGTTATTAATTTTACAGCGCTTAGTGGTTTGATTTTGTTTAAACCTTGAGTTCGTATATAGAAAATTGTTTGTAGCAAAAAACTTGAGAAATACATTAAAAATAGATCGAACATTGTAATGATAAAATAAATGAAGACAATCAAGTTACGTAGTTTGGGAATGATGTGACTGTATTGACGATTTATAACAAATTTGTGGCGTGAGTGTTAAGTGTAGAAAAACATGGGAATGCTTTACATTTATATGAGGTTGCTGAAATTACTCGAGCAAAGTTATGGAGAGAAAACAAGAAATGAAACAAGTTGCTTACACAGGCTATTATATAACTTAACTAGCAAAAAACATTAAAAGGAAGACAAACCGAGCCAGACGCGGTGCTGTAGAATATGTTCGAATTTAAAATGGAAAATAATGTAACAATTGTCAAGATATGATAAATCTGACATATATTGAGAATAAACATGTATTTTGAAATTTAAATATATGTCTTGAAGGCCTGTTTTCTGTGAAAACCAAATTTGTTTCTTAACCTGTAGGTAAACATAGCACATACTCTCATTTTAGAAACAGAAGAGATATGGTTTAAAATTTCTGAAACATAAGCTTCGTACTTAACTGTTGCCACAGGCAAGCTGAACAGCCCCGACATAAAACTCCTTGCAATGGAGCTTTATTGTTATATCGTATATTTAACCCTTTCACTGCGGGGGCCGGATATGTCCGCAAATGATTCTGGTGTTGTTGGTGCTAGTTAACTTGACACATAAGTGCGGGAACCGTACGAATCCGGAATGGCCTGCGCTTGCCGCAGATATATGCACTCTATGTAAATCACCTCCCGCAGTGAAAGGGTTAATACCATTCCACCATCAGCCATCAATAAACAATGTACATTTCTGCAGCTTCTCAATTAAAGTAGTTAAATTATTACTGCTAGCTCTGGAGATAGAGCAGATTTAAAAGTCGCTAAGAACAATAGTATTATACTATTAATATTATATGAGAAAGGAGAAAAAAATGAAACCAAATTATCAAAATCATTTTATAAATGTTAAAATCTACAAATACAATTTTATACAAATAATTCCAATTAAAATAAACATCTGAATCTTAAAGTTATCTAAAATATTGTTCATTAAAAATATTAACTTCATATATTTATGTGTAATAAAACCATTAATTTTTGTTGCAAAACTGTCAAGCGATTCAAAGTATCATTTCATTGAAAATATTTAAATGAATCTTAAAAAAAAAACTACTACATAAAAAAGATCTTCATAATATAATAAGAATAAGTAGCTACTAAAATTAATAAAGTTTAAAATTTAAAATTCCAACTTATTCTTACTTAACTTAAAACAAATATCGCCTACATTTCTTAGCAGCACATTTGCATACGATTTTTTTTAAGCGTTCATTTCTTTCGGCGATATCTTTCTGCCTGTTTGGAGATCTTGGATCTCCATTGTTAAATTTATAGTCAAACGTCAATTCTTGATCTTTGTCAATGGTTCTTAAAGCAAATAATCCCAATCTGGGCAAATTTGGATCCATGCAATCAATCCAAACGGCCCAGACACCCAGATTCGGTTCGCAGGAATGATTTATAAAATGAGAGACATTGCCATATGTGGCAGCATCGACAGTGTATGGGTTATCAGAAGAATTGTAATCCAAGTCAAAAAGATATGTACGTCCTTCAGCATCGTAAATTTGTCCCCTACGTTCTGCTTCATCATGGGTTATGACTTCTCCTACATATTCACATATAAAGTCGCCTCTCACAATCGGCTTTAATGTTTTAACTCCCCATCCGCGCCCGTCTTTAGTACGAAAAATGCACAACGGAATGTGGCGTCCATGTTGCACTACTCTGTTCCTGCAGGTAGAGTCACATTTACACATTTTATTGCATTCGAAAATAGGACATCCAGGAGGCATGTTTATTCTCCCTTTTTTGTAATATTGAAAATATTTTCCATCTTGAGTTCCACAGCAGCTTTTGTGAAGACCACTGCAAGTTTCACATTCACAACCGACTACCGGCTCATCTAGTATGTGTATGCCATCAGTCGGTATATAAGCGTTAATATATACAAATCCTTTAGGTGGACATTCCAAATCCGCATCATTTTGTACTTTTATAATAGCTCTTTCAGAAGCTGTTTTGTTTATATTTTCCTCCCATTGTTCTAAGTTGTATAGTTGTGCTTCCCGTTTTAAAAGCAAGACGTACATAAAGAAGGCTTTTTTACCTTCTTCTAATTTCTTGATATGGTGTTCTAGAGGTGGTACTAATACCAATTTCATTAATATTTTCTGCAAAGTAAGTTTTTCTGGTAAAGCATTAAAGCCGCTTTCTTTAATGTAATTATTCAATTTTACGTCTTGTTCAGCTTCGGAAATTTTTAATTTTTTTTGAATTACGCTTAGCACATCTTGACTCAAACTCTTGGCCAGAAAACTTCTCAACAAATCTTGACAATGTTCAAGGTGATCGATCGGTTCCCACGTATTGCATTCTTCATCCCAGTCTTTCCATTTCACCAGAAACATATGTTCCTTGCCGCGCATTTCTTGTGCGAGAATGTTTTCCACAACATATTCTCTTACATAAACTGCCTTGGCGGTGTTCAGTCGAGGCTTTTTACGCAGATTGATGCTTTTCTCACTTCCACTTTCATCACTATCCTTTTCATAAAGAGTCCTCTTTTCCGAACCGATCACATCATATTCCCTATGCCCGTTACGACCTCCATTTAATTTTATCTCTTCTGTTGGCATTATCATTCTCCCGTTCACATCAAACTGCAGTCTATCTGCAATTTATCACGACTATACATTATTATGATTGACAAGATATTTAGACTTGATAACTTAATTTACAAATTGATGTAGCAAAAACACAATAAAATACGGCTTGATGTGAACGGATCACAAAAGCCCTCGAGACTTGGAAAATTGTATAATTTAATTGGGCTAATGTGAGAAGTCAAACGATTATTATTTAAATAAAAAAAGTACTGTATTTGTAGACAATTCTGAATATTGAACTGGCACAAAAGGATGGGGATCAAACTTCAACGTGCTTTGTACGAAATGCACAAGTAGTACATGGTCTGGCAATAGGGACTGGTGGTTTTCAGCGAGTATTAAAACAAATGTCATATGTACCGCAATTCTTTCATGGTTATGGTGCAATTTCCATTTGTGTAGAAAACTTTTTGAGTTCACATGAAACGAAACTAGAAATTTCAAGTACCAAGGAACTGAAGAATTTCATAGTGATGCAATTTTTTTTAAAGTAGTGTATTGCCAAATTTTCGTACTATTTTCAATTTGTACACCAGAGGACAGTACAAAGAGCATTTCAACACGTTCAGCTGTATGTGCCTAAACATTCCAGACAGAAGTCTTCGTTGTCTTTTACAGACACCTCTCACACTTAAAGAATTAAAAATCACATATGAGAAGAAATAGCAGCAATTGATTGAGAAAATAAATGTCAGGGAAAGTTGCATCAAGTCATGTCAGCATAAGTGACAAGGAGTTTGTGTGTGGGTATTAGCAGGAGAGTGTGGCGGTATTGACGTCTAAATGGTAGTAATATTCACACACAAACTCCTTGTCAATTGTGCGAGGGTTACTGCATCGTGTAGTCCAGAATTTTAGTAATGGGTTCCAAGAATGTACACATTATTACAGGGGAAACCACTGAAAACATTCTTAAAATTTACCTTTAATAAATTGCATATTTTGTTTTTTTTTGTTTTATTCTTACAAAATATTCAGAACCACCAGTACCTATTACCCATATACACGAAACTAACACTTATGTATTTACGAACACATCAAAAAATACACATTCTGAAAATAAAGTTAATATATCTAGACATGAATTCCAGAGTAAAACATTAATTTTTAAAATCGCAAATGATAAAATGTACATACCTAATTTAATGGTAATGTTCCTTTCAAGTTCGTTCTTAAAACGTACAGTTTGAACCCCTGAAATGGCTTTAACGACAGTCGATTTACCATGCGCTACATGTCCGATTGTCCCAATGTTGATTGTTGCCTGTCTGCTGATGACTTCTGGTGACAGCGCCGTCAGTTTAGTAACATCCTAAAACGCAAAACAATTATATTTATTTATTTTGGCATATGCGAAATTTAAAAAACGAGGTTATGTTAATATAATTAAATCGATTATTGCATATGAATACATAAAATACAAATCACAATATATCATTGCAATGCTACCGTATCAAACGTACTAGTTTTGATAAGTCCTGCTTGTGCAAATTTGGTTGTCCGGTAGTCACGCCAGTACCTTCCGCAGACGCCATTTTTCTATGAAAAGGTGGGAAACTAAAAATAAGGCGCTTAGCTTCCGCAATATGACAAACTGCATCAGAACGAAAAATCCCTATTGCGAATGATGAGTTATAACCTGTATTTGTAAGTGCTTTTGAATTAGATTATTTTCATACGTCTGTGTGTCGAACTATTGTCATTCGTTAATGTTATACAAAAAACATATTTAGTAGGCGTCCTGTGGCAAGTATTTTTGTTAGAAAAATTTTCAGTAAATGTCATCACATTAGAATATATTCATTCCATTTTTCCACATTGCAAAAAGTACCATAATCATATTTTGCTGCTTTTTTAGAAGTCGTGAGAGAAAACTTGATATACACACAGGAATAGCAATTTAAATCACGAACATGGCTGCAAACCCATCATTTAAGGTAGTAATTATAAAAACATTATTTATGAAATACTAATCGACGATTTCAGCCCTCTGAAGGGAAACGTGAGGAATTTAGAAAGTATTTGGAGAAGACTGGAGTGATGGACGCCTTAACTAAAGTTTTAGTGTCGTTATATGAGGAATCCGAGAAACCAACTGACGCGTTACTGTATCCTTTTTATCTATCATTGCCATTTTAATTTCGTAAGTTTTTCTTAACGTTTTTAGTTATATCCAAAATAAACTGGCACTGCAAGCAGGAGGTGAAACGATTGATTCACTTCATACTCAACTAACCGAAGCAAATGAAAAGATTGAAACTTTGCAAAGGGAAATAGAGGCTCTGAAGAGTTCAGATAACCCAGAGCCCATTGAAGATGAAGATGAAAGGCAGCCACCGGTGCAAGAGATCGAGGTAGCAGCTGATCTTGCACCAGTGGAATAACAGTCCACCTTTATAATCTGTTACTTTTTAATTTATTATCTGTTGTTGAGCATATAATCCCAAAAAGTTTCTTTACAAATAAAAGAAGTCTAAACGTTATTTTAAAAGAGCTACAATCAAGGGTTACATTTTTCAAATATTTTGCATTACTATATTAAGTTTTCTAAGATGGCAAATTCTAGTTGAATGATACTTTATTTTGGTAAAATCCGTTGTAAACTTTATTAGTTATTATTTTTAAAATAAAGATATTTCTAAGTTAGTTTTGATTTATTAAACTAGGATTTTGTTAAATAGCTTTATTGAAGTTTTTATAAATGTTACTTGAAAATAAAAGCGTTCACGAAGTGAATTTTAAGTTATTTTTGCTTAGGTATAGCGTACAACACACGCAGGTATAAACGGAATTCTAAAATTATAGCTTTTCAAAATAACTTTAACACAGTATTATTTTAACTTCATTTACATACATTTATATTAAAAATGAGTGTGCCTTAATTTTTCTGCGATAAAAAAAATTAAATAAAGTACTTAAAACTATAACATGTTTTCATTTTCCCACTTTAGCTGCTTGGCGTCTCTTTACATCCCAGTTGAACACTCGTGCCATATTTACTTCAGTGGTTGTGAACTGGTCCCTACAAAACGAAATTATTTTTTTTCAAATGTACATCTTATTATATATATACTATATTACCTAAGAAAATCTAGATCATGTTCAACAAATCCTAGGTTCTTTGTTGCTGTGCTAATATTCTGAGTTAACAGTTGTTTGGCATCGTCTAGTGTATATTCTAACATAACGTTCGCACCCAGCCATAAACATACATTCTTCGTTGGTGGAACTAAAGCTTTAACAAATACTTGTTCGCTAAGCAAATACTCTGTCTCGAACTCTCCTTCCTGATTTTGCAATTTTTCTATCATCGACAGTGATCTCTTTAAATCGGGTATTTGAGCACGTAATCGTCTACGCTTAGATAACAGATTCATTTCCATAAACTTATATTTTGAATGCTGTTCGTCTAATTTTTTTAAGACTTTATCTACATTGCCGGCATTTTCCGATTTAGCCATATATGCATCGACATCGTCCTGAAATTTATTTATAGAAACATTGAGGTTAGACCCATGGCACATGTTAAGCAAAGATGTTAAATTTACCACAAACTCTGCTTCTGGTATACCGGCATACGACTTCTTATCACCTAAATCGTTTGTATTTTTTTCTCCTTCCATTGTAGTTAGTTATGAACTAATTTTATTATTTAATTTGACAGTTGTTACGGAGAATCGTAAACTTCACGGCAATGGGAAGTGGGTAAACACGGAAATGATTTTGTTACCTATATACCGTATGATCTAAAACAGATAGATCCTGATTGGTGTTGGAAAGAAAGTCGCATGCCATAACATTGTATCTTATATCTATTTAATTTCATTTTCTATTCATTACTTTTGGTGAAAATACTTAAATATTAAAACTTGTTTAGTTAGTTTTAATAGGTGTCAAAATGACAATTCTATTAAGGAATCAATACTATATTATTATAAAAAAGTAGGTCATGAGTTTTAAGCGAAGAAAGTATGTAGGTCGAAGATGTTTGCAGGCACCTGAAATATTATTGGTTAGACCAGGATCGCCATGAAATATTACTAGTTAGGGCTTGCAGCAAATGATACTCGTCGGTAGTTTGTGTTGCATGTATTTATTAACACATAATTGCTTTGTTTGCAGGGCTGTTCGTTTCACAGCGTCGTCAGGTCGATTCTGACCTACCCTATGGCCGAGCGTTGTCGTTATGCTTTGCAAACTATGCACGTACTACTATTCACACTAAACATCGACGGATCTTTGTCGATGATTGTCTATCGACCATCTATACAAGACTAACTAATATTTATATTAATCGCGAGAGGCTTTCCAAATCAATTGTCCTCAATACGAACTATTATTTCCATTCTTGCTGACGGCAATTGTAACAAATGAAATCAAAACAACGACCGTTTGCAGAATGCGAATTACTAATCGGTGAGTGTTTTAATTGGGTCGATTGTGGATTAGTTCATAACCCAATTATAACATACTATTATATACACTTTATTGAAATTGATATTGAAATTAGTTGAACAACATGTATGAAGCATGTATTATGCGTTTCAGTTATTAGAAACAGGTAACCCAATAAAACTCATTGGTTGCTTTTCACAACTTTGATTTTTAGGCTTGAAGTTACCCTCAGATGTCTTGTGATAGGAGAGAAGTCTTGTTCAATAGACAGACATGGACAGAATAATGTATGTTCGTATGTGTATTTATGTTCATACTTTTGAGAAAAAAATATTGTTATAATTATTAATGGTGTAAAATGGCTTTTACATATTATTCTTATTGTAATAAAAGATTTCGTTTTTACTGGTTATCTTTTTTCCCAACTTTTGTTTTTGAATTTATATAATGAACTTGCAATCACAACACTGCAGTTGGAATCACAAGTTAACGTGTTCCTTTCACCCACAGCAAAGCGTTTACCTCCTACCTTGCCAATGTTGTACATCCTCTCTCTTAATTATGGAGTTTTAGTTGATAGGGTTCCTTATCAACTAAAACTCCATAATTAAGAGAGAGGATGTACAACATTGGCAAGGTAGGAGGTAAACGCTTTGCTGTGGGTGAAAGGAACACGTTAACTTGTGATTCCAACTGCAGTGTTGTGATTGCAAGTTCATTATATAAATTCAAAATCAAAAGTTGAAGGTGAATGAATTTTTTTCTTCATACAAAATGACCATTATGAAACCAATTTTTGAGGTTAGTGACAGTCGTTCCTTTTAGAACAGATGTAATGTGATTATCTCAAATCAAGTAATTTCACTTCAGTTCATTTCATTTGTGCCTCGACATTGCGATAAATTAATTGAAGTTTTTGCATTCTGAATTTGAATATTCGCGACATTTTCACTTGCAATTCCTGCTACATAGCCGTTTATATTTGGCTATGCAACGCTGGTTCTTCCTGCTAAAAAAATGAACTATAGTTCGATTTCACGACCATGCATGGGGTTATTCTGTTCTTACAGGTGGCACGTTTCTCGCTTAGTTATTCAAATTGTCATCTGACAGTTCCTATAAACATGCAAACAATCAAAAGATAAATTTAAATTTTATATTCATTAATCCATAATGGATGTATCGACATGTTTGATTATAATTGGCTTAGTGTATTGTATTTTATACTTCTTTGATACGTTTTTCAAGGTACATTCATAAATCGACGTCGATTTAAAATTCATTAAATTTTATTCTAGACATGTGCTCATTATCCATACCTTCAGTTTCTAAAGGGCACAGGACTACAAATAAAGCTGCTACAATTGCAATGGAAAACGACTGCGTTTAACAGAACGTTTGTACGATGGGGAAGCGGCCACACGAAATTTTTCAACGTGTGGTTTTCTACTGGATTATATTGTACGCTGTTACTCCTTCCTGTGGCTATTGTGTTGCTGTTGATCACTGTGTATCAGTGCTTCTTTAGTAGTTCTAGTGTTCCGGGAAATTACATAATGGAACCGTTAATGCCTGGCATTAACTTACCTGCGAGTGAATTAGGATATTACAGTTTCACGTTAGTGATTTGTAGTATCATACATGAAATGGGACATGCATTAGCATCAGTTAAAGAAGATGTGCATGTGTCCAATGCAGGTTTAAACGTATTGTTGATATTGCCTATTGCTTATGTAAGCCTTAATACTGACGACTTGCAAAAGCTTAATCCTTGGAGGGCGTTGAAGATTTTTTGCGCCGGAATTTGGCATAACTTAATGTTAAGTTTAATGGCATTTCTTGTATATTTAGTCCTGCCGACTTTGTTTTCATCTGTATTTTACGTGAACAGTGGGGTCACTGTTACAGACATATCAAAACACTCACCACTGCTGGGACACAATGGATTGTTTCTTGGAGACAAAGTTAAACAAATTAATGATTGCGCAGTCAAAGATGAAAGTACATGGGTAGATTGTTTACAGAAAACAAGACGTACCAAGCCGGGATTTTGCGTCAACGGAGATTTAGTGCATTTGCTCGACGAAAGTGTCCCATTGAAACACAATCCCAACGGCGAACTTGACTGCTGTGATCCAAATAGAATGTCGAGTGTCTGTTTTGAGTATATTGATAATAACAACGGTATTTTAGAGATACCGCCACATGTTTGTTTGCCTGTGCGTTCTATTGTAGAAAAATCCACGCAATTTTGCAATGATAATTCGAATACGTGCAACAAAGACTTGCATTGCATTCGACCTTTATTAAAGAATAACACAAATATAATTACGATAAGCTGTGCGGGCAAGAGTGTTATTTATTTGGGGTACGCGGGTGATATATTGCAAACGATACAAGTGTCGTCGTACATACCGAAATATATTTTCGTTAACACCGACGTTCCGGATACAATAGAGAAGTTTATTAAATATGTGGTTATTTGTTCGTTAGGTTTGGCAATTGTTAACGTCATTCCTTCGTTAGCAATGGACGGTCACCACATCACCAATTCTATAATCGACATAGTTTTTGAACGACAACGATCAAATAAAAAAGTTTTCATCCTTTCACTCCTGGTGCCATTGAGTGGAACACTTTTGTGTGCTAGTCTAATTATTCACACTCTTTGGATCAACTTAAAATATTAGATTCTGTGCTTTGTAATATATTATGTAATAAAACGGACTAGTAAGTAGCGTATATAATTATTCAACATTTCATGTACATAAAGTTATTTTGCTAATGCTAGACTTGTTTGCAACTGCTTTAGAGACCTTTCACCGTAGGTAATCATCATTTTGATTGTTATTTCATCTTGGTGGTGGGCATTGCTTCTAAAGTCACTTCGGGCCCATTCTTTCAATTGTAATTGATGCTGTTTATCTGGTATTATCCTAATCGTCCTTAGAATTCTTCGGTAAAGATTCAAAACTTGCTGCCTGAGCATAAACTACGAAAATGTGTAAAGGTTATGTGGCATTGGTTTATAAACACTCAATCACCTGTTTCAATGTAAGCGCGGGTTTTGCTGCTTTGTTCATGTTATACCTCGTAATTTTCGATTTTAAACAAAACCAACGCACACTCGACTATCCATTCGAATTAAGAATGCGCATGCGCATGATCGAATCATGCGCGATCAATTTAAAACGTATGGCGGGAACAACCCCCTCTTAAGTTACCAAAATAATCACATCATTGTTGCAAAGCTCCTGTCGAAGTAGAACGCGGTTCGGCTCGGATTTTTGGAGCCGTGTGCATTAACCAAACGGTCCATTTTCAAAACACACGGTCGTCGGGACATTCTGTAACGACAAATGCACGTGCAGTGTTATTTCTTTAAATCGCAACGCCTTAATGGATAAAAGTGTCGGGGTGGAATCCGCTATCAAGTCTAAAATCAAGAAGGAACACTTCGACGAAGAAATTAAGGTAAGATGTTTGAACGGGAGTTTAGATTGTGTGCGCGTATTTTGTTTTCGCGTTAAAGTTTCGACTATTTATAACTTTCGTGTTTTGTAACGTATTGGTTTTCACGTTCGCGAGTTACTTTTGGATATTTTTTATTTAGTGCGCCAAAAAATTCAACGCACATAATACGTGTAATAGTGATTATAAAAACGGATCGTTTTATAACCAAAAATTACAAGAGCGCTTATTTTTAGCGTGTGCTGTTTCATCATTAGCGCTATGAAGAATCATTTATGGGATCATTTTTATTTCAAATCATTGACATTTTGAACATTTGTGTTACTATGAGGAATCGTTTAAAATATAAAATTATATAGTTTTTTACTTGTTTATGTTTTTAAGATAAAGAGGGGAAACGGGTGTTTTATGGAAAAGTAATTTTTGGGAAACGAATTTTTCATTCTGAAATTGCTTTATTGCACTAAACTTTTGTGCTCGATAAAAATACTACAAACATCAAAAAGTAATTCAGTGCAAGGTTTCATGATCACAATTCGTGTTTCAATGTGACCGAGAAGACTGAAACTTTGAATTAATATACATAATTACAATTGCTGTGCATTTTATATTAAATAAATACTTAGAGTTTATTGTTGAATATCAACAAATGATTTGACTTTATATACGTTCTAAATAATAGATTTTTTACGATCTCACTTCAAAAATTTAACGTTTAATTAGAAAACCAAAACCACAGTGTGAGTTATGGTGTTCTTACTAAATTTATATTTTAGAGCCAAAGACAAGTTTTTATTAGCAATTATTTAATGATATACTGTGAAACGTATAGTTTTATCACGATAACAAAATTGAAAATAATTAAAAACTACTCCAGGTTTGAATAACGATGTATGCGATCGACAAAAAGGCTTTTTTTTTAAATACAGATGTTAGAACAGGTCGTTCATGAGTCCTGTCAACTTATTTAAACTTTAGGTGTCAACTTTTCTGTTACACTTGAATAAAACTACTATCTGTAAATAGTTCTGCGTGAATACCGAATGTTAGAATGGTGTTGGTTATGCCTTGAAAATTTGTAACATCCTGTGGAGTGCATCAGCAACAGCAACAATTCGCGAATAAGACTTTAGCTCTATCTATTCATTTATTAACGTGTTTATAAAAGAAGGTTTATAGCATAGTTTTATTGATAGATTATAAATTTTTGATTGTTGAATTAGCAACTAATATTCATTTAACAGAACCAGTAATGCATATCTGCATCACGTACTGATATGAAATAATTGGTTTTGAGCGATACGATTCCATAATTGTATCGAACAATGTTTTGGTGTGTTTGGGTGGGTTGACGTTTCGCCTTTAATAGAATGATGTAGAGTTAGTGAAATTCGTAAATATTTGTTTCTGTTGCTGGTGGATTCCATAGGGTGCTCAACATTTTGTGAAAATTTAACATTCCTTTTTAAAGTTAATAATGCGATAGATTTCGATAGATTTTTATTTTGTGTTGACTACAGATTATTATTGGTTTTGAAACTGTTTATAAAAGTTTATAACGTGTTATATTCTCTGTGCCGGTCTAGTTCAATTCTGAATTCGCCGGGTGAATTAGTGATGTTACGGGTTCAATTTATAAAGTTCACAAAGATTACGATTTCGAATTGTACCGCTCCAACTACTAAGATAAGCTTTTCTGCATTCGTCATCCTTAAAAGACCTGTGCGTAAAGCGTCGATTGCATTGATTAATATCTGAATGAGCCAAATTTGTCCATTGGTCACCAACGACGCCATATATTTCTGAACACAGAAGCATATTAAACTTTTTTACTATGTGTATGTGTTGGGTATATCTCAGGGTTAACGGGAGAGGGGCCAATCGGCTTATTTCTTGGTTTGATAAAACTGCGCAGTGAGTAAGCCGAGCAGATCATTAAAAAAGAATCCTAATCAAAGTTAAGCAAACGCTAGGAAAAAACCAAATGAACACACATTAATTTTAAAGCGGAAAAAGAAAAGAAACTGAAAAACTTACAAAAATGGAATGAAAAATACAGAGGGGAATCAATCCCTTATTGTTTCCCTAAATGACTAAAGATAAACTTGAAAATAAAAAAATAGAGTTATGAATATTTTTTTCTCCTTGTAATAAAACTTCAGCTGATATATTAATACTACTACAATAATAATTTTTATTACGTTTTTATCGCAAATCAACGTAATTGTCTTGCCTTTACCATTTTCTGTTACAATTGTACAGATAAACAAAAAAAACATTCAATATGTATGAAAAGTAAATTGACCAGCAATAGGGAAGATAAATGTCAAAGAGTAAAAAAGCTAAAAACAAACTAATCAAATGTATTACACCCAATTGATATACTAATAGCCACATATAGCAATGAAATGAAAATTGAAAATGAATAGTGTAGTATTCACGAATAACACGCAAAAAGATATCAATAAATAAATAAATGAATAAGAACAAAAAAGTAACCATAAACGGAACAAACATAAAGGCAAACGAAAGTAAAAAAATAGAATAAAATATAAGCAAAAGCAAAAAAACCGTAATGAAATCACAGAGAAAAGAAAAAGTAACCACTACACTACAAGTACAACGTAATTTTATTTTTCTATTTGTCATAACTAAAATAATATAAATATAAAAATAAAAATAAAAATAAAAAATAGCATTTTAGAAGTGGTTTTTGTAAAATAAATAATTTCTTCTAAGATATACTCAGTGACATATAAACTGCACCACCTAGAAGGGGTGGGAATTTTTGGACCAAATTTGGCAGAAACATTGGAGTAGTCTAAGGTAACAATTGATTAAAAGTTGATAAAGAAAACCCGCCTTGGCATTGATTCCAGCAGGTGATCAATGTCTTCTTGGGGTATGGCATCCCAAGCAGCATGTACTTCATGCCGTAGAGCTTCTATTGTCAACGGTGGGTTCGGTAGATTCCTCAATCTTCTACCCATCATGTCCCACACGTGCTCAATGGGCGACAAATCGGGAGATCTTGGCGGCCAAGGCAAAAGATTAACATTGGCCTCTTCAAAGAAGTCAAGAGAAACCCTTGCTACGTGAGGTCGTGCATTATCCATGCACCAGGCCAAACGTTCCTGGCGATGTTGAGCAGTGAGGGGTAGCACAAGATGTGGGCGGTAAGACAGCAAGCCAAAGGTTCTTATTCGACGATGAACTGTTCGCAAGCCTATCGGACGACCTTGTTCACCTAACCATTGATCAGCTATTAATTGAATACTAATAATATAATAATATGTTTATTGGTATGTTTGTAAAGGTCAATCAAGTGGTTGATAAAAAATATCCTACTAATAATAGAATGGGACGAATGTATCAATTCCACGTCACACACATATAGAAATCTAGGATTGCATAAAATAGAAAAATCACACATACAATACATAAAAAGCTAATTTAGATGATATTAAGTATGCACGGCGGGTGTTCACTAATTCGCCGATGCTATATAATGCATGTGTTACTAAAAAATCTTAAGTTGTTGTTTGAACTTGTTCAATGGAAGGCAGCGCATATGGTGCGGAAGCAAGTTGTATAATACAGGGCCATAGGTGCGACAACCGTTCCTGCTGATATTTAAACGTGAAAAAGTAATTTTTATATTCGACGTTTGTCGCGTGTCGATATTCATGTATATTACGATGGGTGATAAAGGAGTTTAGATTAGAATAGGTGTAAACTAGACACTGATATATATATAAAGTGTTAGCAGCTTCATATAAGTGAACTTACTTTTGACATCATCTCTACATCCTAAATTCATAATAATCCGAATAGCAGGGAAAAAATATAAGTAAATTGCATATGTGATAGAACTAATGCATGGTATGCCGTTATACGTATCTGGAGATTAACTTGTCGCTACAAATTTCTCAACACAAATAGATTTTTTGAAATTTTACTAGATAAGTGAATTATATGTTGCCCCCAATCTAGGCGGGGATCTAGATATAAACCGAGAAACTTCACCCCAGTCGGATTATCAATATCAAGTTTCCTGTTTGTGAATACCATCTCAATAGTTTTGGCAAAATTCAATGATTCGGGGTAAATATTAAAAGATTAACAACCAGAATAAGCTATATATGCCGAAAAAGGAATAGTAATAACGGAGATAAATTTAAAAAAAAAATAGATTGAATACTTTAAAGAATTGCCAAGGAGCGTAAATGATGAAATTATAGTAGAATTCAGAATTGAAGAAGTAAGACACATAGTAATATGGAGTTAATTATCTATGGACGAGACAGCCTATTGACTCGATTTTGTGAATTGATTAAAATAAGTGTCACAAACTTTAAGAGTTGATAGCATGGGCCAAAATATGCCGAAAAGGCTTAATGAACATGGGTCCGCAAATGGACGGTTTCGGAGATAAGAATTTTTTTATTTCCGCAATACGCATGTGTGGGCCGACAAAAATCCCCCATGCTATTATGGAATCCAGACACCAGGTACGTTTTTTATTGAACAGTTGGATGGGTATTTTGGGGTTGATAGTATGGGCGACAGGTTACTAGACCCGGTTGTTTTACCAAACCGATTAACAGGCGCTGCTTATCTGAACTTTCTGTAGAACACACGGGGTAATTTTTCTAGATAAGATTCCTTTGAACCAAAGGCAACAAATGTGTTGCTCCGGCGCATTTTTCGATTGCTGTTAGAGAGCATTTACACGAAAATTTTGGACGAAGGGAAGGGGCGAACCTGTACCATGAGCTGCAAGATCGTCCGATTTAAACCCCATTGATTTCTTTCTTTAGGGATATTAGAAAATGTTACTGTACGCTACGCTTGTAAATGATCTCCCGGAGCAACGAGTATATCAAGGATGCCACCGAATCCGAGTTACTCTAGGTCTTTTCGAAAGAGTTCGAAAGTCCATGCCACCTAGATGTGGTGTAACTGGTGTAAACGCAAAATGTTTCGTATCTCCGAAACCCTCCAATTGCGGAACCATCTTCATTAAGACTTTTCGGCATATTTTGGCGCATACTATCAGCCCTTAAAGTTTGTGATACTTATTTTTTAATACCCTGTATTACATACATAGAATTTTAAAACTAACAATAAATGCACCAACCAGAATAATGAATATATCCAAAACCAATATCGATAATATATTCTCAAACATCCGCAGTCTAGAAACATCAGCTCTGTCAGATCATTTAGCGCTTAGAATAAGATAAAATACGAATGCTACATTTCAAGTAAAATTGAAATTATAACAAAAAAATTGTGACCACCTATAAAAAACACAACGTCAGAACGATAACTATGTATAAAGGTACACTAGTTAGCAGAATAAACAAAAAACATTATACACAACATTAAAAATAGAAATTATCAACAAAAATGCCACTGAATGATGATGAGCTCTTAAAATTAGCAAATATTCCATTAGAAAGTGAAGATGAGAATTATATTCCGAAATTGATAATTTGGATTTGGATCCAACAGTAGCAGCAAATAATCTCCTCGATAATCACGTTGCGTCCGATGGAACTTCATCCGATGAAGATTTCACTGAGGACACGCCCCAAAAAACCCAGAAGGAATCCATCACAATCAGTTGGCCGAAACCCAGAAGATTTACTACCATCAACCTCATCTTCTTATATAGAAAAAGTTTTGATCAGAACAATCAAATTGTATGGAAAAATAATAATTTGAATATCCCTGCTTATATCCTTGCTTATATCAGTGCTTTAGCTATTTTTTAGTGATTCTTTGTTTGAAAAAATTGCAAGGAAATCGTCCTTATACAGTACTCAGTGTAAAGGCAGAGCACTTAACAAAGAAGACGTTCAAAAGTACGTAGGAATTTGCATTTTTACGTTAGTTTCATATTGCACAAACATTGTGGCCTACTGGGCTGAAGTTACTCGACGCGATTTTGTAAAGGAAGTATCATGTCATCATAAATAGTTTAGAAGAAAAATTATTATTATTAAAAGTGTATCTGTTTACGAGCTAATTTGCGCAACCAAGGTTAGGTACCATTTGAAACAATATATGGCAAATAAACCCCGCAAATGGAGCTTCAAGTATTTTTTTGTGGAGTTTCTGGGTATGCCTATGCATTCGAGTTATATAATGGGCAAGAAAACAATCCAAACAATAGAATTTTAAACTAGACTTTGGAGCAAGTTCATAGGTTATGTAGTAGCTAGTCTTGCAAGAAATATTCCCAAGTTCAAATGCCATAAATTCTATTTCGATAACTATTTTGCTTCCGTCCTTTTTATGTTTTACCGCCATAACATAGGTATTTTACCACTAGGAACGGTGCGAAGAAACAGAATTCCTAATTGCAAGCTTCCCACTGAAAGCAACTAAAAAAATAACCTCGGTAAACCCTTTGACTTTATAGGAATGTCCGCCAAGCACATGGGTGGAGTGGATTTCCTTGATAGCCATATCGGACGCCACCAAAATTAGATCAAAATCTAAAAAGTGGTACTTCAGAATATTTTACCATATAATTGATCTAGCACTAGTGGCTTCTGTACAAAAGGGTCCATTCGGTGACCCTGTGAGTGAGAAAACGAAGAAATCCTACCGCTGTAGCACCAGTTGATGTCAGAAAATACTCAATTGATCATTCGAGTGGAAGACTACCAGAGGGAGGTGTAAAAAGCCTATATGCAAGAACTTAACTTATGCACACTGTTCAAAATGTACATTGCATCTGTGTTTTAATAAAAAATCGAATTGTGTCCACACTTTTCATGAGAAATGAAAACAGAATTTTTTAATTTCATAATTTTTTTTGTAACTAAAAACAAAATAGATTCTTAAAATAATTTTTCCTTTGATATTCAATCCTCGTCAAACTTTTCATATAAATAAAAACTCATGCATTTAAGGGTTAAACGAGGATCTTGACGGTAATGAATAAATATCTAGCCCAAACCAAATAACCAAAATTACGTCATTGTTGCGAATCAGACAAAAGTTAAATACGTCCATGAAACATTTATGAAGCCTTTATCGTAAACGATAATGACGTCCTTCGAGTACGGTACAGAAAATCTAAAATGTACAATCATCAAACCTAACTATGAGAAAGGCACGTCTGAATTTTCAAATTACAGACCCATTGCACTAATCTCAAATATATCAAAGATAATCGAAAAGTATATCTTCAAAGGAATGACATCATCCAAAAGCACAACATACTAAACTATACTCAGAGTCGTACCACCATTGCCAGTGCCATATTTTAACCGCTCGAAGAAGCAACTTGGGGAATAAACATCAATGAATTTGTAACATGTATCTTCATGGATACAAGAGATACAAGAATAATGGGTTTTCTCGGAATTATATTAAATTTGCTGAAATCATATTCAACTAGCAGGAAACAGTATATCGAACGCACAGAAGAATCTGGAAACATCATAAGACCAGACTACGAAGTTATAAATCAAGTTCCACAGGGGTCAATATTGGGTCCACTTCTCCTGTCCACGATCTGTCGGAGATAATAAAAGATTTAACTATCGTGTTTGTCGACGATACCTCTACAGTTACTAGAACACAAAATACGATATCGCAGATTTATTACAGAGAAATTTAATTTGTTGTTAAAGTTGAAAAGTATAATAAGTACAAAAAGGGGGAAAATAAAATAGTGAAAGTGTTGCAAGGTCTTATTATTAACGAAATGTTTGTTTTTACTGAAATCAACTTCTGAACCAAATTGTCTACATATGGTACAGTTAAATTTGAAATAAGGACTATTTTGAGTTTGATATTTTCAATGAAAGATGAAGAAACTGTTTACAGACCTTGCCCCTTTTGTTGGTCGGTTATATAAATTTACTTGTAATTGGAAGTGTTAAGTACAGTAATGACAACAATACATTACATGTTTTAGTTATATCCTTTTTGGTAAATCCGAAACAAGTTGACCAGCCAGCATATAAAAAACTGTTGTATATTAAAGATATTTTCTATGACTATTGATTGTCGGCTATGGGGATAATTATAAATTTTGTCAGGAACTTATAAATTTGGTTTGAGTTTCTATATAATAATTTTTTTATGAGTTTTCTTGGTATTAGTACCGTACTACACAAATCACATTATGTGTAGTCGATGTAGCCAAACAAAGTGAAATATTTTTCGATCGTATCCAATTAAAACCAAACCTCAACCTCACCCAATATAGGTGGCCCAATACTGGCTTTAGTTATTTGACTTTGTTTTGCTGAACTTTGAAAGCTGTGAAAGTTTCTATGACCCAATATGATGGCTGGCTTTCAAGTTGGTAATAATCACGACAACACTGCTGGCCTTTATTTCAAATGCACTCGTGTTTTTGAATTTCTGGTATTAATTTGTTTTCAAACATTATATTCCCATTTGTATGTACTACACGTGTCAAATTTGGTTGCCGGCCAAGGGGTGTCAAATAGAAATTTCGGCTATTTACAACTTTGCTCAACTTTAGGCACTTGAAGTAAGGTTGCCGTTTCTATTCGATTTTGACATTTGTGGAAGCCAACCAAGTAAAGTGAGCCAGCATTGGTCCACCACCTTAACAGGAATGACTAAGATGGGCATTTACAAAATAAGACCTATGCAGCAGAGACAATAAAGATGACAAAAAAATGTGGAAGAAAAGTTGAGAATCGCCGAAAGAAAAAATAAGAGAGTAATAGTAGGCCTCGTCCAAATAATAGATGGATAGTATCGTTGACAGTAAAAGGATTTCCTGATAAGAAAAATTAAGGAACAGAGGCTAAGATGGTTGGGACCAGTGTGGAGAGCGAGAACACAAGTTGCAATAAGCGTGATAATGGAATGGGAAACAACAAGCAACAGACGAAAGGAAACACCAAGGTCCATATGAATTTAGGAAGTTGAAGAGAATTGAAACAAAAATTCAAAAGGATCTGAAAATATGTAGTGAAATCAAGATGGTTTAGGCGAGTGATGTTACCAGATCATTGTAGAAACAACTAAGGAAACAAGAAAATTAAAATTTTGGAACCTTTAGAACCCTGTTACAAATTTTTAAATATTTATATATGAATATCACTTATTTTTTAATTTAAAAAATACCTCATAATTTTATCTTATATTTCAGAAATTGTTTCTGTGCATGGTGCTGTGTTTATGATCCTAGATGTTTTCTTATTTTTGTGCAAGGATTCAGCTGTATATCTTCGCCGAACAGAGACATAATATGTGGTTTAGTTTTTTATCGCTCACAATATTATTTTTTTTTTGATTAATTATGCATGCTTATTGCATTGCCAGTATACAAACGTATAAAGTAATTTATTACGCATATCGCATTGTTTTATAAATTCATCATTTCCATGATTAATAGGATGGAAAATATTTTTTAAACACACAATAACGTCCAAAGATTAAATAGATCACATGTTGAGTCACGAGTGAACTTACGAAAACACCAATTAATAATTACACATATCCTATCGCATGTTTGTATTTAGAAATTGATAAATCGAATGACTATCTCTGAGGCAGGTAGTAAATTGCCAGTAATAATATAATATAATAATTTACCGAATACATTTCTTATACACGTAGGACTTCAATTGCTTATGATGTGATATATCGACAGTTGTCGTTCTTTATGCGTGTAATAATCGTTTTGAAAGTTGGTAAATTTTTTGTTTTCACATTGTCGTAATATGTTGGTTGGAATTTGTCTCGTTACATCGCGACCTCGGGCTGGAAAAGATATATTCTCTTGACTGGTCGACGATGACATTAACGGCAATAATGCAAATGTGCATGCATTTATTGGTTAGTACTTTTTTAATGGGACGTAATGTTTCATTACAATTTTGCAGAGGAAAGAAACACATATTGAGCCAGTTGAAAATTCTTATTCAGTCGGTCATGACCACATAATGTCACCATGGGTCGTATTGACGTATTGCCCATATATCACACTAAATGTTATTTCTTTTTCTCTAATTTGTATCCAATATTGTCTCAATCTCAACCTGATTTCAATTTTTATTCATTTGATTCGGTTGTTCAGTATTATTAAAATATTATTATTATTTTTATTACATCAATTTTTGAAAATGTCGTTGTTTTGCTCTAGATTTGGGTTTGAATATATTATCAGCTTCCACATTAAAATGAAGTTACAGGATTTATTTCCACCCCAACAATGGAATTTGTCATCCATTACTATATAAAATATTTTATGATTCTACGTTATGCGGTATCGATTCAGAACATTGTAATGGTGGGTTGTCTGCTCTCATAATGAAGGCCGATGCAAAGTCTGAGCATTCATGAGATTTTTTGCAATTTGTAGTCTAGGTTCCCATTGCATTGGCAGTTTATAAAACAGATATGTTTGCCTGTTTATCTTCCACTTATTGACTCTACATATTAGGCTAGGGTATTGATTTTGTTGTCATGGTCTTTTTGTTATCATATTCCTTATTGTTTTTATTATTTCTTTAATAGGAAGATGTAGGGATGTTGGGGTGGATATACGAAGCCCTGAATGATCAAAGGAGATGCATTAGATCTTGTCGAAACATATATGGATAAAACAGGAATAATGAAGGAAAGGCCGACAGAAGAAAGAAGATTTTACTTTTGATCTAGCCTCACTTTGACGATAGTGTCAAGCTGTCATAAAATGAGAAATGTCTTCAAATATACGATAGGCACATCATATCTTATCATTATGAAATATTAAAGAGCTAAAAAAGAAGTAAACACGATGCAATGTGTAAATGAAAAAAAGGTATAGCAATTTAAACTTGAGTGAGCTGCCATCACAAAAACAATGCATGTTCAAAAAATTTCCGCACATACGATAATGTATTAGCTACCTGTGTATGTATACATGTCCTAAAATTAGGACTAATATTTTTATTTCTTTGTTTCGTTGTTTCTTCGTATCATATTCTCATTAGTTTCACCATTCGTGTCAATATTATTGATTCTTTAATTTTCTTACTACCGTTTTTAGTTTTTGTTTGCTTTATTTTAATTCACATTGCATTTCATTTGTTTAGTTTGTATTTGTGCATTTATTCGATTCATTATTTGTTTCCATTCATTTCCGTTTTATTATTTTTATTTAATATCAGTTTTAAATTTCGTTCCTTTCTCGCTGTTCGTTTTCATTGAATTTTATTTTATAATTGTTTTTCTCGTTGCTTGTTGCACTATTATTGTTTCGATGTTAATATTCTCATATTCATAGCCAATGCCATTTATTATGCTTTCACTTTTAATTTTTCGTTTGCTTTAATATTTTAGTTTTTCATTAAATTGAATAGCTTAGGATTGCTTTCTTTTCATTTACGTTTCCAGTATGTTCAATATTTTTGTTTTGGATGTTTGGACAAATGTTGGATGTACAATGTCTGTGCTTCGTTTTCATTTCTTTCATGTAATTTCATGACTTTTTGTAGTGTTCTTTAAATTTTGGTTTGATTTAATTCAGTTGCATATAATTACTTTTATGTATTTTATTTGGCTATTTTATCTATTCGATGTATGTAATACATGCAATTTGGGGAAATCCAGGGAACACTGGGTTTTCGGTTTTATTGCTCCAAGATCATTTTACGTGTGAGAATGAAGTCCACTACAATACGAACTTCGGAGATGGAAGGGTGGCCTAGATTGTGGTTTATATTTATCAAAATTTTAAATTGTCCTTTTCTACCGTTGGCAATAACGAGCATTTCCTGTTATATACAATGTTTACATTCTGCATTACATTTCTAGACCAATAAGGTCGCCCACCAAAAGACGTATCTAACCAACCTAGCCACAAACGTGCAGAACTGAAAATAAAACCAATGTGTTAAAACGGCGAGAAATCTAAAAATATGAAGAGTAATGCGCGTTGTACGCTAGCACGGGCCTAACATGGGTGCGTAACATGATCCCGTTACTCGATACGCGGTATCAAATCGCAGATGGCGTGGAACTGATATCCATCAGCCAGACGTCGTAAATACACGTTACTCTATACCCCCATGCTAGTCTCTGACGACTACAAATCACATTTACATTAGCTACGTACGACTCTTGCTGATGCAAATCACGAGGTGTAATTTAAACTTGTAACAAAAAACGTACCCACCTCTTTCACGCTCAAGTAAACGTCGCCGAGGTGTTAAAATTCAATGTGTCTCTTGGGTTAAAAAAAAATACGTCGTTACCGCTCCGATTTGATATTTTGAAATTTAATTATACGCACGTGTAATTCGCCTATATAATACTACTATTGTACCGGTGCGAATGTATATCGGGTTGCGACAAACATCAAGTTCATTTGTATATGTATAATTTAGTGTATAGCTCAAGCGTTATTATATTTAAATTAAACAGAACCATATGTAACGAAATGCCCATTTTTGGAATTTTTTAATAGTGCAGTCGGAATTTTACATCCGTTGCGTCATCATTTATTTGCGTCGGCCATCTAATCAATTCCAAATAAGTACGATTCAATTATTGAGTAAATTCATCGAGTTTATTCTGACGACGATACTTACCTGGTTTCTACAGCGTTTATCCTTGTAACATAAATATTAATTGTACATTTTTTATAAATATTCTATTAAGTCTAATTGCTAGCCTGATGTACCGGGCATTAAAAATTGCCCGCTAACAAACTGAATACAAATATCATTTCAATCATCAATATCATCGTTTTTTTTCCTAATCGTCATCTTTGACCTGTCATTTCGTTACGGTAATGGTTCGAGTGGATAGGACTTCAACTTTCATAACATCATTAGTTTCAATTTCTCAACGGACGAGATTTTTCCGATCCCCACCCTTCATCAGGCACAATTCTAAGACCTGAAGCCTCAACAGGTGACTTGTCGCAAAAGTCACTAATGTGTATGCCGCTGGTGATTTTTAAAAATTCTAATTATAACCAAAATATAAGCTTCAATGTTACAAAGCGAGAGACAAGATTTTCATGGTAATTAATTGTATCTTAAGAATTAAGCTATTGATGGCATATTTCTACTGAAAATTGAAAATTTTCATCTTGTTTTTGGCGTGGGATTCGTCTCGTACAATAATATCACTGGAGGACCTGTCATAAAATTGTGTGGAATCGTAGCATGACAGACAGATATAATACAGCCCTATACAATGTTTATCGTGGATAAAATGTGTAACGAATATGTTAATCATGTTGAATTTATAAGGACTTGGAAATCTCTTACAACTCTGTTTCGGTTACCAGTGAATTCTACAGGAAGAGACCGCCAAACTGTGTTTTACTAGATTTTACGTACACTCGGTGTCTGGCATTTGACAATGGTTTATGATTGCACCAAACAATTAAGTCCTTCTAATTAATTCTGCCCATAAAACAGAGAATATCTAGGGTTCTCTTCCTAATGAGTTCATTCAACCTGGTCAATGATTGTTCGTTACGTATTTTATTTATGATAAACATAATATAATAATAATAATAATACCAATAACAATAATCACTACTTTTTTCGATGTTATGACAAGCTCTTTGTAGAAATTAAAGAAAATGATAATTGTTTATCCAACATAAACACTGTTAACGTTGTTTTGGCATAATAGGAGGCCATGACTTATTTTTTCAATGTTGACAGACTCTCTACGTGACAACATTTTGCATCACTGAAGTGCCTGACATGTGCAAACTAGTCAAACAACAATGCATGACGCTATGTACAACCTCAAACTTAGAAAAACAGACCGACTAAACAGACAGTATTACTGTCAACATAAATGCAAAATTTCCATGGCCTGCTATTATGCCAAAATAACATGAATATATATAATAATGTTCCTTAAGCTTTTTTCGCGAGAAACTCGTAACCCAAGGTAACACAACTATACACAGTTTTGGACCTCAGCAACCAAAAGGTGGAAGCCGGTTGTTTAAAATTGGTTCTAGTTTTCGGAATATTGAATAAATTCATAAATTCATAAATTCACAATTTTGACCTGTAATTGCCATTTATTGAATTAAAAAGTATAAATCAGAAATAAACACAGGTTGAACTGAGGCTTTTATACTGTTTGAGATCTGTTTCACGCATCAGGGTCCAGCAGTAGTCGCTCATCATGCCTTCGTCCCAAAATCCGTGGTATCGCCTTTCGATTTTCGCTATATCTTGATGTAGCCGCTCTCCTTGCTCGTCGCTCGTGTCGCCCAAGTTTTGCTAGAAAAAATTAAGATGTGTATGCAGAAAATGTATCTGGAGGGACATTCGAGCTCCAATGTTGCGGTAATGTTGCAAAAAATGATGTTTAATGCAACGTAGTCAGCTGACAGCGGTTATAAGTGCGCAGTACAGCCACCATGCACGAGCTCGAAAACAAGAACCAATCTTGACACATGGATTGAACATCTGAGCATCAGGACATCAAATAACGTTAAAAATCGTTCTCATCTGCTCGGGTTCAAAACGAGCTATAAAATTAAACAAATTGATCAATTACAGTTTGGGCAAACTAATAAAATAGAAATCCTAAAATGTGGGGTAATTTGGGGCAAACTAATAATTAAAAATTCTGGGTTACTATGTGTTCCGTCCCACATATGCAGATATCAGCACATTTAATTAAGTTATTTTGGATCCGCGTAAACCCGTGTAAGTATTCGTTAGAATTATTTTTAGATGCGTAGAATAGTTTTAGTATTGGTAATTAGTCCCAAAATCACAACCCTGTTCGGGTACCACGGTTGGTGGATGCGTTTGCGGCTAAAGGTTCGGTCAAACATTTATGGCCCCTGGTACGTATTTTCTCAAAGCATTATTCTCTATTAAAACACAATTTCGGTCCGGCAATTATTGCATAAATCCCCTTTCACAAAAGCCGTAATTTCACGACTGCCAAATTCATCACAACGCTATGGTTGTAAATAAGCCATTAAACAGACGAGTTCTTCGTTAGTACCACCTAGCAGTAATGTAGGGGCATTTCGTTTCCCCCAGTGATAAATAGCGAACTTCAAGTGTTAATAAATAGTGTACAGAGGTAAAAGGAGTTTTTTTATGCAACCAAGCCTTCGAACGATATAATAAAATCCAGACAATAGAGAGACGTATTCGTATTCGACCTTACAAATCGCCACATCGAGTCGAGTATACACAAGTATACACGTCGCGCAAATACTACAGAAACTTGTTTAGTTTAGTTTAGTTTACAGACCTAAAAGATTCAAATTTCAATTTTTGGAATTCAATGACTGTACCTGCTCAAATAAATTGAAAGTATCAGTGAATAAACATTGTTGGGCACAAAATCCAATACCAACGTTACCAACCTGCGTTAAAAGCAAGCAATTTCAATACGAAAATTCATGTTTAGTATACTGAGGTATCAAATGAATTTAATGATAATGGGAAAGCAATTTATATGAAATTCGCATGGGATGTCCATGCATAAGTCTCTTAAACTCGTAAGATATTTCCAGAGATGGCTCAGGCAAAAAATTAAACCAAATACATCGAAATAAACGGTGATGTATCGACATGATTTTAATGGCTACCAATATAGAAATAAATACGGTATTGACGATATTTATGAAAAAATCATCGTGGAAAAAAATTAATTTAATCCAACCCAACCCAACTTAACCCAATCCAATTCAATCCAACCTAACTCAACCCAATCCAATCTAACCTCACATCACACACCACAATTTGAACTTCCCACGATGGATTTTCGCATAATGAACTTTACCTCAAGATGAATTTTCCCACAATGCACTTTCTACGATGAATTTTCCGGACACCCACTGACGGATGTATCATAACACGAAGAAATTACAAAATTTAATAAATTACTAAATTTTATAAATTAAATGATATTTTTATAACAATGATAGTTTGAATTAATAAGGTTAGTCCTATTGAAAGGGGGTGAGTAGTGATTGAATTCTTTTATATCTAGAAAGCATCAAATTTTTTTGTAAACTTATGTTGATTGTAATTTCTACATGCGAACAAAAACATCATTTGGCGGACTTCGTGTTATAAATAATAAGGCTGTTTTTTTCTTTATATGGATCATTTTTTCATACGCCTGATCCTTGGCGTATGAAAAAACGAAAATTTTGCCTGATCATAGTTTTGAATTAAACTATCATTACCACGACGCGGTGAGAGCGAATTGTTTTGAAGAGAAATGCAGAATGAACCATGCTACTTAAAACAGACCCTTTAAGAGCGTGCATATAGGTTTAAACATTGCAACTTTCTATTTTATACCCGGTTTGCACAATAGAGTGATTTATTTATGAGTGGCATGCATTACATGTGAGTGTTCATTCCACGGACGTTAACGGACGTTAAATACTTGGCTGTCATTGTTCGATACAGTTCACGACGTCCATTGATCATTAAAAGTTAATCAATATCAATTCACGACAGATCATTTGCAATTGAAGCAACTTTGAAAATATGGACTGAACATGTTTATAATAAAACGTAATCGCTAAGTATTTATTACACTTCGAAATTATGAGACGCGATGAAGATTCAATTAAATTCATTTCTATTTCTTTGATGCAACAAATTCAAATGTACGTTTTACCAAAAAATCTTTAAAGTTTCAAGATTCAACAAATTCAAATTAATCGTCTAGATTTGTTGAATTAAAATCATTAATTAAATAAAATTCAAACAATGAAATAACCTTGCGTCACATATTGATGAATTCGCTTTTTTATGAAACTTTTTGTATAAACTTAACGTTTAGTAGGTGAAATATTCGTAGAATAGTATAAGTCTATAATCGTGTTGGTAGAATCTAATCACAAACATATCAAAAGGATATTACACCGCACGATTTAAGATTATTTCACGTAGAACGCTGAAATATCTTAGCACGCTTTAAAGTTTGAACGCTCTAATCTGAATAATTCACAAATCAGCAACGTAGTACTAGTTCGATTTCGCTTAAACACTGCACAAAGTTAGTGTAAGTAACATTTTACGTTACATTGATTATTGTCGTGTTTCGTGTAAAAGAGAAAAAACACAGATAAAAGGGCAGAAAATTATAGTATTAGTTTAAAAATGTGACATATTTTGCTTTTCAGTCATTGAATGACGAGCGTAGATTATAACTGTTGACATCGTTTTCATAATCATTGTTATAACCATGGACGGTGACTACTGCAGTAAAATAATAATAGTACAAGTTAATAAATTGAACTATGAAGTCACAGTCACGCGTTGAAATAAAATGAGTGGTCGTATGAATTCAAATACGACCCCAGGACCCGCGCATATGCAGCACGTAATTGACACCGCGTATCAGATGTCTAGAGTTTATGCACGCACTGTTTCCAGAACTCGCAAATAATATATAAACGTATAAATTAGGTTAATTGTGCAATTGCAGATTTTTAGTCATATTAGTTGAAACAAAAGCTCACTAAGTCAAATTTTTGTGCGCTGCACTCTGTGAAAACTTAATAGTTAATTAAGACACAAGTTTAATATTGGCGTTTCTGAAAACTACCCTAATGGTGTTAATCATTAAATGTTGAGCATTAAAAATATAACAAACTATGAGAAAGCCGGCCTAAATTTGCAAAAAGCACAGGGCATCAATTAGTGGATTACTTTTGGTTATTGATACTTGATAGTTGTGACAATAAATATTTCTTCTGTGACAATAAGTAAATTTTGTGGCGCATCTGTTAGGATATATCACAATATCTTATAATTTTAGTAAAGTGATGTTTTGTCGTATAAATTGGAAATACATGACTGTGATGTAATGCACATAATTTAGATTGTAAATTTAGGTTGGGTTGTAAATATTTACTCGCAATCACATAAAAGAAATTATTCAGATTATAATCATATTTTAGTTAAAAAAATTGAAATAGAAAATTTAAATATAAATGTCATAGAGGTTAGATTATAACAATGTAACAAGAAACACTTGCAATTAGCTACAAGACATTTTATTTAATAAAATAAATCTAAATTATGCGATTTTAATTAAGGTTTTATGTAATTTTGTATTCTAATTTTCGTAAAAATTAAATATTTTCTTTTGTATTGAGGTAACCAAAATATTATGAAGAGAATTTTGATATATTTATTGTAAGCATAGATAGAAATAGAATAGAAAATGAGAATTGTAATCAGAGTTATTCATTTTGTTGTTAAATTCAACTGTAAAGTTGATAAGTTGCTGCTACCGTGACACGTGACAACTTCAACCCACGAGAATGGAGGATTTTTACATTCAAAAAAATAAAAAAATACAAAATAAATCGTCAAATCCTATACGAAAAACACCTACCTCTTCACTATTTCAGATCTTCAAACCCAACCCAAGCCAATCCAACCCAATCCAATCCAAATCAAGCCAACTCGATCCAACCCAACCCAACATAATCCAACACAACCCAATCCAACTGCACTACATCAAAGTACTGTAAGGCAGGGACATCTCTTCTACGTACTATATGCACACATATCACAATAGCAGGGATTGCAGATAGCACATATATTCTGGCTATCCAACGACGACCCCCGAAACTGCGTCAGAGAACCATAGAAAGTTTTAATGTAGGATTGAGGGAAGAAATGGATAAAAGCAAGCAAATTTGACCATTTCACGATGGGAAAATGAACGAGTAGTTAGACTAAAAATAGGCCAATACCAAAGAAGGTAGAGGATGCAAAATACGTCAAATTGCACTAATTTTTGAAAACTCTATTGTTGATAGGGAGAAAAAACTAATGGCCTCCAAAGTTAAACGGATATGGTCGCATGGGAAACTCTATTAGTTGATCGGGAAAAGTTCACGATTCACAACGGGTAAAGAACAAATTGTCGACTAATTCTGAAATTCATATGAGACTAAGCTTTTGGTAACAGCCAGCAATTTTAATATTAATAGTCTATAAATATTCAGCCAAAACTTGAAGAATGCTCAATGTTCATTGATGTAGGTGGCCAATGAAGTTCGTCGCAACCTTCACGTGCAGTTTGTGAAGGACGAAATGAAGAGATCTGGATAACACCAAATGAACGTGGAGACAACAACAATGGCCTACCAGTGGTATAAGTTATAAATAAGGTCTATGCTCAACACAATTAATCATATACTATACTCGTATGTATATGGGTTACGTTCCGATAAAGAATTCAGTGCATGCCTTCATTTGATTGGTTATTAAAATTTTGACTTATAACTATGTTATACATGTACCACGATTAACCACAATATATTTACTAATATATTTACTGTGCCTATATACTTCCAGCAGTATGAGAAATTGATTATAATATAACAACAATATATGATAACATGTGTAACTCTCCAGTTGAGTAGAGAAGTTAGGTTTGAAAAGGGTGCTTAGAATATCCGACAAGGGATTAAGTAAATGGTGTTTAATATATTGAATAATATAAGCAACCTTAAAATGTTTATTGCAGCGGTCCAGCGATGATAGGTGGCGAGCGATAGTTGGCAAACTTTTATATTTTACTGGCAACTTTAATCACGACGAGACCTTTTCGTAGATAATAAAAAGCAATTTAATCCTGAAAAAATTGCTAATGAAATCGATTTTTTAAGCTGTCACAAATTGAAGAATAAAGCCAGATGCAATTGCACTGATGGCAAAATTACATTTTATGTACATCGTCCTTTAATTAAAAGGTTGAAGAATACTGTATAAAAAATTATTCTCAACTATGAAAAAACAAAATGATCGCCCGAGCCACCATACTATATATTTTCCTGCTCCAACGGAAATGATATCAAACATCGAATTATTCTTGTCAAACGAAGGGGGGCAGTAATAACACGGAAATATTAAGATTGTTGTTCGTTAAAGGTTTCCACCACATTCTCTACAATTCAGCTATGGGAAGTATCTGGGAAAGCTCAGGAACAACCAACCAATAGGACATCAATGCACTCTGTTCGTAATAATAAGTGCAGGAAGTCGTATCATTATGAGTCATAGAAGCAGTGCATAAGAGTGTGGTAGAGCTTGAAGTTTCTATTGTTTCTTTTTATTATCAGTTTTACTTTTGCTCGCTAAGGGAACGCGCGTCATTTTGTGACAGAAATGATTAACATTTATAACATCAGTTGTATTATTAATTTTCGTTGTGCATTGATTTTAATTTTATCGAATAGAAATATTATCACTGTAATTAAATACATCTCTAAGCTTTCGATATAACAGCGGACAAACTGTAAGCTTATTCCGTTCATATTGTCCTTTTATCAATGAGTCGACCTCGAGGAGCATTCCCGAATTATTGTTATCCGCAATGCTTAAAAATAAGATCCCGAATAATTAAATTTCCCAAAAAAATTAATAATACATGCAAAACAATTATTCACTACGATGCCTTAATAAAATAGAAAATTGGTTATTATAACTTAAAATCGTGAAATACATACAACCAACAACATACAACATTTCAATTTCATAACTTTATGAATTATGTCGATAATTGAAATATATACAATGAAGAAAAAATAGGAGCGGTAAATTTACTCTGTACACTGCTGAAGATGACAACTTAGTTGACGAAATGTACATCTGGTGTTAATAATTTACTGTGTCATTATATTCTTCACAGTTCGAATTTACAAAAAAATATCAACATACGCCTGAATAAAAAATTATGACATAATCGGAAAACGTATCAATTTAATGAAACTTCTAATTACGAATTTGTACACCTGGTCTTGCATATTCCGGCAAACATTATCGTGCTAAAATTCACCCTATTCTAAGAAACATGTCCGATTAAGCCAGTCATTGTGACTGTTCGTGAACCCGAAATGCATTTTATTAAATTTAAACACGGTTACTTTATATTAAAAAAAAAACTAATAAAATAAAATAATTAATAGCCATTCCGATAATTTACGATTTAAATACATATATCATTAAGACATTGTGAGGTAATGTTAAACGGTATATTATATGTTTACCACCAAAGGAACGTTTTTAAAAACATGTTAATTGTAATTTTCAATTCACTTAAACTTTCTTTCTTTTTTGTATGATGCTTTCAATCCTGCCGTATTGTATCCTTTTTCTTGTCTCCTTACGCGTCAACTCTTCCCATCACCATTAATATCCTTACTGATAGTATAAAATAAGTCCTTTACAATTACAAGTTAGTTCATAAAGAGGTTGTGTGAAACCACAATGCTTTCCGAAAAGGGCTCGCAGCCTTTAGCGAAGACGTATCAGATTTCATTATAAATATTTTTTATTGTTTCAAGGGATGACGACTATGCGATGAAAATTTCAGAGCGATTCAAAGAAAACTTCCTGAACACAAAATTATAAAACACATCAGTAGACACTGGCTTACATTGGGAAAGTGTACTAAAAGAATCATTGAGTAGTGGGAGGCGATCTAATTTTTTAAGTTTGTTTCGCCGGATCGAAAAGATCTATGAACTTTCGGTAAATACAGGTGATATGTACTACTTTAAGGAACCTGTTGCCCAAACCAAAACTGCACCTTATTGGGGCGAGTACAACATTCATTTGAACTCAAGTCTGTTCAAGACATTAATGACTTCATGAACAAAAATGAAATACCTCTGAATAATGTGGATATTGGATTTGAAGCGAAAGCTGTCATAAATAGCGACAGATTCGCAGAGAGGTCGAGGTTCATATTTTAGGGAATTTGAGCCGCATGTAAATATTTGGCAACTAAATGTTGGTTATCTCTTGGACGTTCCTGATAAGATGTCAATATCTTTCCCCATATAAATATAAAGTTGGAAACAAGGTACAAGCTAATATAAATAAAAAAATACTTATGATTGAAACTTTTCTTTCCAACAGAAATAATGAGACTGCCATAATTGAAGTGATTTTTGGAATCTAATATTCAACAGAACATATTATAGCGGCTGTGTGAACTGACAAAATTGATTAAAGCTGTTTTAACTCTCTCGCATGGAAATAGTGAAAGTTGAAAGAGACCAAAGAAACCAAAAGAATACTGACATAAGACAAAACTAAAATGTATTTCAGAACTTTGAACGCGAACTTCACTCAACAGTACTAAAGGAGCCCATAACAGCTACATGAATTATCTAGAAGAAGAAAAAATGAAAGGTAAAATATTAGAGAAATCCCGGAAGGAAACTAAAAAACACGCTGCAGATATACTTTTTAAAGAAGCAACCGTAAAACTGCAAATTTCTTTGTCCAGAGGAGACCTTCGAGTCGTAAAAGTGGAGAAAGACTTGTTAGACGCATATGAAGTAATGCGAATAGAAGAGAAAACGTAAAGAGGTTGAAAACGTAAACCAATTGAAAAACGAAAAGCTTCTATCAGTTCCTCTTTTTTGTTCTCAAGTTCAAGAAGCTAAAGAGAAGCCTGACTGACTGAACGACTAGTCCATTTTCATTTTACAAAGTGCAATTATTATTAGTGAGAAGCAAATTTGTCAAATAAAGTTTATTTATCTTTGACTTTGTTTATTTCAATGAATATTTATTTTATTTATTTATTTTTCTAATAAACGCAAACCAAAAACACTATTCATTTTTGGTTTATTCAGAGATCAATAAAATACAAACAATTTTATTTTTAATGTATGAGCCAGTAAACCAGTACACTAGTATGTCTTAAGGTTTCCTATATACTGATATAAACGTACAAACGTTAGATGAAATCTTTAGCATCCACTGTGTCACGTTAGTTTAGTCAATTATCATTTGGTTTTCCAATGCAGCGTTTTCAGGTTCGTTCAGCCAAGGCTTTATAGTTCTTCCTCAAATATATTCTGTTAGAGTCGTTAACAAATGCTTCATTTCAACTCTAGGATGCATAGCTCCCACTAGACCCTACTAGACCCCACTGTGTGTATAGTAGCTATTCGTGAACTTGTCAATCTGTTGTCAGCTTTGGAGCCATTACCAAATATCTCACATTGTATACTTGCCGTACTCGACGCTCTCCTGTGAAGTTATATCATCATACCTAATACCTTGCTCAAGAATCGCATGGGCGTACTCGACTGGTAGATTTAGGTATTAGAATACCTTGCCATAGGTTCAAGATTCACTGTACACCTATTTCTTCGGGGACAGGTCGACAAAACAATTTCCACAAACACATACACAAAAATATGTGACTGTGACTTCAAAATGCATATAAAATACAATATATATTATTAAATACATGCACACATATTAACTACGCCACTGTACTATGCAACACTTTCCAGCACGTGCATCGATTAGTTAAGTTTACGTGCCATTATTAACTGCCTAAAAATAATGCACCTTTCTGCATGTATGCCACGTGTTTACCTTATAATTTATACGGTACGTCCATCCCACTCAACCATCAGACAATAGATCACACAAAATTGTATATTTGTATGAATTGTATTAAGGAATGTAATTAAATATGTGTCTATAAAAATATCCTTGTTACAGCAGGACTGTCAAAGCTCAATGGACGATCATTTAATTGAGTTTTCTGTCACGTCTTCGGTATTATAAACCATAGATTCTTAATATGTAATTCTTCATGTTTTAATTACTCATCAATATGTCATGTAAAAAGTATCAGCTTCACAAACTTTTTGTTGTTGCTTATCTGTGTCCTTTTAAAGTTATACTTTGTAGAAATAAATATAATTATCATTTATTAAAGCTATATTACACTGTGAAACATTCATACCAACGAAACGTAACATAAACATATAACATTGGCGTTATTTATTATTTTGCGTGCTTTGGCACTGGCGAACAAAACTCCAGCGGCAAAACTCGGTTGTATAATTAGAGACGTTTGGAAAACGGATAGCGTGGTGTCTGTTTACCTCGCCAGGGCCGTCTCATCCCCCTTTCCGGCCATGCATGTAAACTTATATGCTTATTCTCATTACAGGGGCGGATGGTTCAAAACTGGGATTCTGAAAATGAACGATTGTCACTCTATTGATTTAAAGTGAGGTGGAAAAATGTTGCAATGTGCAACAAAATAATTTTTTTAAATGTTTAAATTTTAATAATTGTTAAGCATTAATTTTTATGTAACCTGTCAATATGTTTGAGATTATGGAATGAAATATGATATACATAATATTCATTTCTTGGTTAAAACTATTGCTATTAGTTTTGTATTGAAGTGAATAGCAGTCGTGTAAGTAAATTTCTTGTACATTGGAGATTCTATATGATGAAAATCTGCAAAATCGATATTAAATGTGCGTGAATGTATTTTATCATAAACAACGTGAACGTGCAAATGAGGCAGTTAGTTGTTCAGGTATGCTTTAATGGTCACAAGAAAAGAAATCGTTCACTAATCACTAATCACTAATCACGCGTCTCAAAACATAGATAAGTAATTTTTTATTTTCATTGTGCTCCGGGACACTTTTTCGCCCATACTGATAAGTTCCTGTGAACAACAATTGTCAAAAAAATTAGATTATTCATAAATTTACAAAATGTCACGCGTTTGTGTCAATTCAACTGATTTATTTTGCTCTATTTGAGGTCAATTCACGCCTAAATGTGAAAAAATAAAACAATTTCTCCACTAATCAACAAATGTTATCAAATTTAACACTGTAATTAAAAATACAGACAAACCGTGGATTTTTGTAGGGCCAGATATAAGATAGTTAATTAACGACCCTTCTTTTTAGCCAGCTTTAGTCCTACAAGAAAACAGGCATGGCTAGCTTTTGTCGACGTCAAAAACATTTTTCTTGGCAACTACAAAGGTCCGGATTTCCATGCAGGATGTCCTTAAACATTAATTTTCTTCATTCCCATTGAAGTTTCTACCCCATGGGCTCTGTTAGTGACGAGCATGGGGAGGGCTTCCACCAGGAAATCGCAGAGTTTGTGAAGCGTTACCAGGGCAGATGGGAACCCATGCTTGCTGACTACTGGTGGTCCCTTCTGAGGAAATGTTCGTTAAATGTTGGTTACAAGAGCAAAGTCAATCGTTGAAAAAAATTTAATATTTTCATAAAGAATAATGTTACAGTAGCAAATTTTCAGAAAAAAAATTCAAATTATCACTAGACATGATATGAAAGTTTTATTTATCAAACTTAATTCAGTTTGGGGTAAGGAATAATAATTACAGACTGTAAGCCCAGTGAAAAAAAAGTTCTTAATTTGTTGCATAGTATAATCTTAAACAATTATGTTTTTACATAATTTGTCATAATTTTGTCGACTTCAAACTTCAGATGTTTTCAAATACTAAGAAAAACATTTATTGGCGTATTCACTTTCTAACTTTTCTTTATACCAATTCCCTCTAACATCCCCCTTCAGCTTCACCTCATTCTTCTTCCATCTTCTCCTATCTTCCCCTTATCTTCACCCCTTTTACTTTTATCAATATTTCTAGCCATTTTCCTTTCTTCTTCTTTTCGTCTTCTTTCAAGCGTATCTCTTCACAATCTTCTAACCAATGTTTCCATTTATACCAACATTTCCCACAGAACTAGCACCTCTTATATTTCTCTTCCATCCGATATTTGTTGGCACTCTCCTTACTTCCACATCTGAACCTTGCTAAAATTTTTGCTTGTTGTTTGCCGATCTCCCCCCACATAAATATCTTGGCTTCGTCCCGTCTGTTTATTTCTATTTAATTTGTTGTACCTCGAATTTGCGGTTTTACTCTCCCTTTTCTACGCTTCTACATGCTTCAATTTTTCTATTATTTCCATTTCTATCTGTTTCCTTGCCTTTTCATACATCTGTATTCTACTTTCTTCCCATTCGAATATGCCACTTCTTTTCTCCCGTTTCTTTAACTCATCAAATACCATTTTCACTACTTGTTGTTCTGTCTCCTCGCTCGCTGTCAGTTAGTACCTTGCCATTCTCTTCCTGGCCTCTACGCTCATCCTTTCGCTACCTGTCTCATGCCTCACTATGTTATCTGGTGTTGACTTTTCCACATTCAGTACCTTTTTTAGCTGTCCTTGGTGTAGCCTTTCTATCATTTTCTGTTCTTTCCATTCCTATATTTCCGCTTCTATATCAGGATACTCTTGATACATATATTCCATATGTTTCGTACAATGTCCCTTCCCTCTTTCCCCACAGGCCCCTCCTTAGTCCTTCCTCCGCTCTCTTCGCTTTTCTGGCGTTATGTTTCATGTGCCCCTCTGCTGCTATTGTTCTGCCTCACTACATACCCTTCTCATCCGTTCTCTTCCCTCCTCATTTTCTAAACACAATCACTTTTGTTTTATTTGTGTTAAGATCCCTTCTGTACAGAAATAATTGTAACCTTTTTGCCATTTCTTGAAGTTGTCGAACCCTATTGTAAACCATTTTTAAATAAATTAATGACTAGCGAATAGCTTAATTATTGATCACATTTTATATGTATGAATTTATAAAATAAAAGGAATCCTCTCTGAGCAATTAAATATTTAAAATAATGTGGCAGTGTTTAATGTGAATTAAATAAATAATCGTAAAATATTTCTACTAAATCTATGTCACTTCAATTCATGATTTTCTTCCCAGTTGGCAGTCTGTCTCCTTTTTTCTTTTCGAATCTTCTCCCAGCGACAGTAGCAGATGTACTTTAACCCAATTTTATTTTCAACTTAAGCTAATACGTATCCATAAAACTTACCGTTGTTAATTTCGGCTTTGTAAAATAAAGTTTTCTTTTTAATTAATTACTGTTGGATTACACAGTCTACGATCGATGATAAGTTTTATATATAGATATTGTTCGTATCTTTATTAAGATATTTTATGACACATATTTAAAAACTTATATTTAATTACTTAACGAAATTGCAACGAAGCAAACATGAAATTAAATTAAATCGAAGCAAATAAATAGACCCCGGAATAATTAATGCAAAATCGAATAATTGCAATCAAATCGATAAATAAAAATTAAAAACGTTCGAGTGAATGGAATGGAATGGAAGTAAACCAAATTAGTAGATCATAACCCAAAATATCCAAATGTACTTTTGCTATGCTGACATTGATATCATGGACAGATTTAAACCAACATCTAATCAGATCTTGCATTTTCTTTAACTCATGATGAGGATAGGATAGAATTTACAAAAAAATTTAAAAAATCCGGTAAAACATTTACGGTTAAAGTGAGAGACATGATAATTCTCAAATAAGTAATGAATATTTTATCAAGAGGCATTGATTGAATAATTATTATCGATTACGGACTCATGCCTGACACTCTCAGATGCTATACCGATCTTCGTTGAATTGTTTGTAAATTTCACTTTATCGTTGATACAATGTGTATGTGTATGTGTAAGCGATAGGATAATAAATGAGATATCAAATTGTCGTGAACGCAAGCGAGTTAAGGCACTAGACCACGGTGAAAAATAATTTTTTTCCTGTTTTTTTTTCTTCATTTTCTGAAAGATGCATTTGTCAAGAATGCTTTCACCGAATATTTTAGAGAAATTCGTCAAATTGATGGAGATACAGCATTTTATGTGACCGCGCCGAGCGGCAGTCGTACGATTCGTATATATAATATCATTCGATTTGTTCGGTCCCACATATGTATATATTAGCAATTAATTAAGTTAGTTTAGATATGCGCAATCCAGTGCAAAATATTCGCTACAATTATTTCGTTTCGATCCTCAGAATATTTTGCATACGAAATTAGTCCCAAATTCACGGCTGTCCATGTACATTGTTCGACAGATGCGCCAGCTAACGGTCGGTTCGATTGTTTACATTTATTACTCATTTTTCCAAATTAGAAACCCAAAAACACTTGTACTGTCACGTACAAGACGTTATCTATTTCAATACAATTGCGGCCCGATATTAAGCGCCGAATTCCCCGTTTTACCTAAGCCGTCACGAAACTGCCGCTAATATTGCATGAATACTTTTTAACAATGGTCACATTGGCCTCAGAAATGTATTAGAGATATTAGACATCAAAATTGGTGACGTACTCTACCAATATTGTCAAAACATCGACGAGAAACGAATATGCGAAGCCGAGCACGAAGCCGAAACAAGCACGCATGAGGGTCGTCTTCGTGCAAAACATGAAAAAAATAATGATTCTCTGGACGCTGAGGAGCTGTTGTATGGTTCAGGAATAGCTGACTAAACGTAAGCAACAAGAAAAAATAGACCAAGAAAATAGTTAGTTTGTATGTTGAATTATGCTTCAGCAAAACTTCGAACGCGTTTTTCTCGAAACCTACTTTTTCAACCTGGTTGACAGCATATTAGAAAAACTGTACATCCGATTTGCATGCACCAAGTATTAAACTGTTCGAAAATGTAGTCTCTATGGCACCACGTAGGGGTTTTTTTTATAATAGGTCTCCTTCTATTTTTTTTTTCATATGAACGATGAAAATTTTTCATAAAAATCGAAAATAAAATTCGCTGGTCCGCCATTCTTTTTCCTTCTAGATATCAAAATTCCCCTACGTGATGCTGTAGACACATATGTCTAGTTTCTAAATATATTTTTATTTTATTTTTTAGATGAGCCGTATGACTTAATCGCTGTCAACCGCCGCGCTCGCAGTCTCCTCTTAGGAGCGGCGTACACCGCAAACTATACTTTAGATTCAAGTATAAAAATTTGTATACAGTCTTCTATATGCATATATTGAGAATAAACATTGATGAAATGAAATGCATTCATCATTCGCTTGAAAATAATTATGAAAGATACACCCTCGTACCGCGCACGCACCGTAGTCTGGTGCCTTAAAACAGCACACGTGACGAAAACAATCTTATTTCAGTGCAGCATAAGCGTACGAAATTTGTGGAGGCTAAAGTTATAGTAAAACATGTGAAGCAAGTGCAGCAGTAGTACATAGTAGCAGCAGAAGTATAGTAAGCAGTCGACGGTAGATTCAATGATACACTTAGTTGTTTCGCAAAGTGACATTGAACTTTAGGAACTCATATGCAACAATTTCATTCATAAATCTGGGTTCATTACTATGTATAAACCAGCAGGTAAATTTTACAAATTTAAAATACTTGAAACAATTTCTTACTAATAGTTTTTAGATCAATTTTTATAGGTCAGTATAGGTTAAATTAGTAATATTCAAAATGACGAATTATCTAGAATTTTTAAAAATATAAATTCAAAGATAATTCATCATTTTGTAAATTATTAATTAAACGAATTGTTTCAAAATTGTTCGTCGAAAAAAACAAGGGCAGAAAATATAAATACTCTGTCGCCCTGTGTTAACTATAAGGAAGGAACACCAACAGTATAAGTGAATGTTGGGCTTAATTTGTGGATTTACAATTGCTATGAGATATGGTAAAATATAAAGAGAGAAAAAATATGAAGGCAAAAGCTTTGAACACGGTATTGATATATTAGAACTCAACGCTACTACCAGATGCTCAGAGCATCCAGACCCCCCCCCCCCCCCCCCCCCAGATGAACCCAGGAAGAAGAAAAGGAAGAAGAAAAACCAACAGCCATAGCTTTTTTACCGTATGTCAGAGGGACCACGGACAAAATAAGTAGTACACAAAACATCGATACAACTTTCAGACCATACAGGAAGATAGAAACGTTGCTACGGAATCCAAAAACCAAAATTCCATTGGAAACGCAGGAAGTATACGAAATACCATGTGGAAACTGCGAGAAGACATACATCGGTCAATCCAATAGGCGCATCGAAGTCCGTAAACAAGAGCACATTCGCGCCGTAAAACAAAGAGATTCTTCGTCATCCTTGGCCAGCAATTTCTTAGACACGGGACACAGCATCGACTTCAACAATACAAGGACAATAGCTAGCATCGAACAGTTCACCAGCACAGTAAGCCATCGAAATAGAGAAGCCGAAAGAAATCCTCAACACACGAGATAATGCCCAACGATTGCCGGCAACATGGAGACCAGTATTACAATACAATACAACCAGTATTCAAAGGACAGCGCCCCAGGAACCACCACAGTTCATCGCAAGCCCATCACACCAAGGTCCATTAACCAGGAGCAGAAGTAAGAAGCAGCAACCCCAAAGACAAACCGGAATATAAGGATCTACGAGTAACTCCGAACGTCAGTTCTTCTAAGAGACATAGCAGAGCTTCCTGAAGATGGCAGATGGGACTCTGCCGAAACGTCGAAGCGACCCTTCGAGGAATATTTCCACAATGCGGTTCACAACCCGAGAACCAAGAAGCACACACACATATATATATATATCTCGACTGAAATTCTAAGAAAATTTGCTCGAACGGAAGTTTAAATTTTGACAAACAAATAATATGAACAAAACTGTTATTATTCTTCTATTAAAACTGGGTTGGGTTGGGTTGGGTTGGGTAGTCACCTAATTTGCAAGGTGATAAAAATTTACTTGAGGAAATGAACTCGCGTTTAACTATTTCAAGCGTATTTCAAACGATCCATAAAATACAGAAACTGTTCATTTTTCTTTTGATTACGACTGTGTTGTATGCAGTTTTCATTAAATTGATATTTTTTTATATTTTTATACTATTTTAAAGAGATCACAAACACAAAGTAAAAAAATTACAACCAACAGTGAAAACAAATTGAATCAACGGAACCTCAACCTAAACCCAAGTCAACACAACCCAACCAAATCGAACCCTTAAATAAACAACAACATTTATGACAAAATAAACCAAGCGAACATATTAACAGAAGAAAAACTAATGCTAGATTAAGCAGAGGATTACTAAGAAAATGGGGCTATGCCACATTTGCCCGAGGACTCGTGGCATAAAATCTAGGTATGCATGAAGTGTCAAAGATATGGGTGTCTGGATCAATTTAAATATCAATATGATGTGTTTACATTATTTAAGTAAAAAATTGCAATTCATGAAAACAGCTAATTTATTTACTAGTGCCATAAAATATATTGCACTGCAATATTTTCCAAGAGCAACGTACTACTCGATTTCTAGATGGTTTCAAATTTTTCAGTGAACTCTTATTAACATTTTTTATTATTTATATTTATTTATTCATTTTATTATTTTTTTATTCAATGCATTTATGTTAACATATATGTGTGTTGTTTATTTTCTTTTAAGAATTATTTCTTTTTATTCTCTTGTATTTATGTACCAGAGAGTTTTATTTCGTTTTTAAAATGCATATATAATTATTATTGAATATTTTTTAAATAAAATATTGATTTAAATTTAATTTTTTTATTTACCAACAAATGAATTAAGGAATACTGAAAATCCATAAAACACAAGAATATATTTAATTTTGTATTTTCTATTATAAACATATGGGGTGACATTTATCTCAGCTAACTACTTTTAACTCCTTCATACATACCGTTGAAAAGAACCCGATATAATTTGCTATTAAAATGTGGCGAAATATCTTATGCAAGAATGATAAGTTTGGCTACTGAAAAAGATGCATACATAACGATGTGATATAATTATTATATTCTTTCAACAGAAATTAGTTTTGACCGAATAAAGATGAAAAATATATTTCAATGCAATGTTGCATCCACATGACGATTAAATGGATATTACATAAACGATGCGATTCGCGTTAGGAAGATTGCAATGGTGCCCGGGATAGACATTTCTAGCAAATACTTTCGTCGTAGTTTGTAACAATGTACTATTGTGTTCTTTTAACTGTACTGTAACATGTTCTTCCAGGACCATGTCACGGTACCCGCGACTACTGGAACGGTTGAATATGATACACATCATTCTTCAACCAATTTGATGTCACCGTTTTCAGATCAGAGGGAGCATATTTTAAAGACTTCCAGGTGAAAGAAGGACACGGAAATCATGGTACAAAAAATATATAAAGATAAGGTGTCTCTCAAACCAATACCAGAGAGGTTATGTGTTACACATTTGCGAATGGAGGAGAAAAACATCAGGGTAATCAATGTCCACACCTCACTAGTAGAAAAGGAAGAACGAGAAAAGGACAGAGAAGATATAAGAGAACATAAGAAAACAATCGAATAGCATGTAAAAAATCATAACCACCGAGGAAAAAATATCAGAATAAAGAAATCCGAGCATTTTACAAAGAAATAAAAAAGAAAGAAAAGGGACCAAGAAGAAATAGTTTACAATGCCACAGGGGAAGAGGGAGATAGAAGTACTAACGAAAAATAAAAATAAAGACCTAAAAAATAAAATAGTTCAGAGGAAAACGAAGTATCAGCATGCCCTTTGAATAAAAATGTGCCAAATCTCTTTGTGAAAACTATAGAAGTATTGTATTATTGGACGCAACTTATGAAGTACTGGCAAAACGTATTAAGGAAATATTAAGCAATGTTGCAGAAGGTCCTGGGAGGCACCAGGCAAGTTGAGGATAAATAGATCGGCGAATGACCAAATTTTTATTCTCAAAGAATTCCAAACAACCGTCTACAATTGCAAAAATGGCTCTGGTGTGCTATTCATTGATTTCAAACAAGCCAAGCGATAGAGTAAATGGGGAACAAATATACAATGCAATGGGAAGGCTATAAATACTTAAAAAACTTATGAGGCTAACAACTATGACACTGAATAAACCACAAAATAAAGTACTTTGGCGTGGCACAAACAATAGAATTTGTGGTGGGAAATTACCTGAGGCAGGGTGATGTCTATACTATACTCTTCTACTTGGTTGTGGAAAGTATAATTAGAAGCTGTAAATTAAAAGTGGATGGGACAATGTTCAATGAGCATCAATGCTGAGCATATGCGAACGATATTACACTCCTAGCAAGGACGAAAGCGGAATTATAGAGGATCACAAAAAATGGAAAAAGAAGCAAAAGATTTCAGACTAGAAGTAAACCATAAAAAAATGGGCGACACAGAAACGGTAAACCACGAAAGGGATTGCTGGAAAGTAGAGCAAGATCTGAAGAAAAGCCCAGGCCTTCACGGTATGTGTGCGTACATACAGCGTTTTCAGTGCTCGATGCCTACGTCAGCAACTGTACCGCATTACAATTCCTACTCCAAATTGTAGATTGAGTTGCACGTTAAAATATCACATTGTGACCGATTAGTAAGATAACATCCTTTTTCAGTATAGCCGAATATGACTCGATTAAATTTATTATGAAAAATTGATGAAAGATGAATTGTAGAATAAATGAAATTGGTTTGTTTGAAAAGTATTTTGTTATGTATATACATTATGAACTGTATATTAAGTAGTGGAACTATTAATTGTTAAGAAGTGATGAATTGTCGGAATATCATCCCATAAGAGACATATAGTGTAAAATTGACGTGGGCACTTGAAGAGAAGGGATCAGATAGTAAATAATAACAGACAGAGTTGAAGAAATGGTGGTGGATATTTGTTTGGAAGGTTGAAGTTGTTAAGTTTATGTGGACAAAGGAATAGAGAGAATGCGAAAGGATATTATCTTAACAATTTTCACCACTTTTTAGATATCCCACTGTACCCACCATGTAGGGTGTGGAGTGTGTGGTTCGGAGGATATTTACGTTATTCGGATGGGGAAGCAAGAAGAAAGATACACTGGTATATATGGAAATACGACTTGTAACAAGTACTTTGTAGAAATTACTGCGAAGGGAAAGGTATACCGAAATGATTTAATATTTATTTTTTTAGTTTCGCAAGTTGAAAATCTTCGACTTGATATCATATTTTCGAAGTAATTTTCCTAACTTTACATGCAAATGATACGTAAATACCCGTGCATTTAGTTCGTGGAAAAAATGATACATCTGGAAGTGTGTTATTGAATATGCAGACCTGGGGAACAAACGTGCTCGAGCTTTAGAACAGCTATCGGTTACAGAAACTGCAACGGCGGTGCAGTCTGATATTAAAATATACGACACAAGATCCCGCGTATCGGGTTACTCGGCATAAGAGAGGCTCACGTATCACTTGCTATTAATAACTTCTTTAATTAAAATATACGGTATTAGTTACCCTATAATTCATTGCTCTAAGTAATATCCCGATATTTATCTCGACGAGGGCTTGTTTTCATGTTCCACATTATCATAATTTACACGGTTGTTCTAATGCGAAAGTTTCTGTTAAAGAAAAACGACACGTATACGAATTTATGGCGGTAATTTGATACGGGGAATTATAATAATTTAATATTTATGGGAGGGAAGATAGAAGATGATTTGTAATTTATATGCAAATATTTGGTTTCGTTTTTTTTCTAGATTTGTGCATATTTCGCTTAGTTTCATGTTTTATTGTGACGCTGAACGGCAGTTATAATGTGACTTCATCGAAAGTGTAAGTTACATTCGAGCGACTTTAATTTCTTTATGAAGCTAATATGTAAATTCACGGCAAGGAACTTGTCTTCTATCTATTGTCCGTTTTAAATGATTTTGGATATTGAATATCACAAATTAACGTTTGTTTTATCACTATATTATTTAATAATGTTGTATTTTGTTTTGGTATGTTAATAGTAAGTTGGTTGTCATGAGTGAAATCTGAAGGATCAACATATTGTCTAAAAATTAAGTGATTAATTTTAAGCTCATTTAAGGTTTGACAGTGTAATGGATCTCTTTCGTTCCATCGTTCTGTAGGGACACAGTAAAGCGACATAGTTTAGCGAGCTCAAATAATACACTTTCTTCAAAATATTATTACATGTTATTACATAGGTCAATTGCTTATCTCGCAAGGCCGTATATTTGCACAATACATTAAACTCGTTGTGTGAACCAGCATCGCCGGACTGATCGAACTCTTTAATCGAACTTCCCTTGCATCTCTTGCATTCGATGTATATGGTCAATTGTTGTGCTCAGTAAGGACTTTGTATTGCATCACCTTATATGATCTTTAGTTTGATATAGTGGTGCATTTGTAACATGTGATAATACTACCTACATATACTGAACTTGCGACCTATTACCACAAACTGTTATGTGTATAACATTAGTGCCCGGTTTCACAAACGCTAATCAATCGTTAACAGATTGTTAACAAATCTTTAATATCAAAACGAACCGTTAACAAGTCATTAATCCATTGTCAAATATTTGACAAATATCAACCTTGACCAACCGCACATAACACGGAATCCCATTGAACGATTTTTCGAGTGCTTAAAAAATATTTCCATGTTTAGCAAATGGTCTACGTTTTAAATTAGACAATTTTAAAAGTCATTGTTGTGATGTATGTAATTTTGCACAACATCTGTAAAGAACAGAATGACTATTTCCAGTTGATTGATGAAACAATTTTATTGAACATTAGGATCCTGTCCATCAGGATGTAAATGTCAACCACGAGGGCTGTTTTTTAAGTTTTGCATATAGAGTTGGAATCAAACACTAGTTTTTAGAGACTTAATTATATTTTTCGTTGGTTTCTTGAGTTCCCTTGTTCTGATGAACATTTCCTTTGTTGGTTTGACCACGGTTGGTTTGACCACATTTCGGCTGTTTTACGAAATATCCTCCACGAAGATCATTTCACTTTTGCATGGACTGGAACCAATTCTTGGAGCAAGTATTCCACTCGTTTGTCGGTATAGTCAAAATGGAGTTTTTGAAGCGTGATTGCTTCTTCTGACCACTGAAACCTTTGACTACGCAGTCCGTTATTGATTTTCGGCAAGGTAACGAAATCGTTGGGACATACGTCGAGACGGTACGGAGCTTATTGTCTTACGAGCTGTGTACGAACTTGCATTTTCTTGGTGTGTGATGATTCGTCCTTTAGGATTGGTTCTTCGAAGTTCAGCGATGACTTCCATCAAACAAATGGTTCTATACAAATCTGCAATAACAGTTCTTTGATGTTGCAGAGGAATTGTTGCTACATGACCTGGTTTTGATGCAAATGTCGCGACGATCTTTTTGAACAGATGACTTTTGTTAGCCTTTCTTCACCTAGGAAGAACCAAATAGACGACTGGCGTTTATTTTCTGGTTCATATGAGTAAATCCACGATTCATTGCCACTGACGATGCGTACAAGTTTTTAGAGTTTCCTGTGGTGAAGCAGTTTAGAGCTTTTTGATACTAATTAATCCCTTTCTGTTCTTCGGTCAACAGATGTGGAATTTTTTTGAATCGACGTCTTTGAAATCTCCTATAAAGCTTCAATCTCGCGATATGCCACGTGTCGATCTTCGTTGATAAGCTTGTGCACAGCATTGACATTTTCCTGGGAGACTTCCATTTTGGCCCACCTGCCCTTGATTCGTCGCTTAGACTCATCCGGCTACGTTTGAATTCTCCATACCAATGAGAAATTGTCGTCTGATGTGGTGCTTCATTGCCGAAAACAGAAACTAACTCGGCGAGGCATTCTTGTTGAGATAATTATCTTCGAAAAATTATTACATGAAAATGTTCTCGGTTTAGTTCTATTGTTCGAATAATTTGTCAAGCTTGAAACTTCACTTTATCTACAATACTATATGCATCGTACTGACGTTGGGTTTTGGTAAACTAAAGATTAATGAGGTTTAAGTTTCAGTAGTGATATTTGATTAGCGTCGCTTACTATGTCCCTGTATACATAACTTAAAAGACAGCCCTTGTATGCAGTACGAAATGAGCTTATTGGAACAGTGTTTCCAAGATAACATAAATACAATATTATTTTTACAATTTTTTGAATTTATAATCTAACCTTTTTTCATTTTTAATCTAAATAATTTTCGCTTAGCGTTGAATCAAAATTTACAATTTTTAGTCTTTTTGGGTAAAACTGATGGATGGCAAAGATATATAGGAATTATAAAAAGATTACCAAAATATATCACAGCACTTTTTCTATAATTTTAGAAAGTAAGAACTTCTGCTCGTTTGAACGACGAGCATATGCTGGTTCATATGAGCTTCCACCAGCTTTCATTATTTCCTAAATTTCTAAAGAAAAAGTTAATTGTAATTATTCTGTTTCAAAATTAAAAACATTGCCTACTAAGGAGCTTGCAATTGCTGTGATATAAATTGAAACAAACTTACCCTTATCACACAGTATTTTATCGACACTAGATGTACGTTTCGACAACTAAGTTGTCATCTTCAGCAGTGTACTAAAATTACATTCTCCACATCTTGACTTATATACTCTAAACCGTTAATCTACCTCGTATATGCGTAAACAAACTAATTGCCTGAAGAGGACTAATCTACTTGCTCGATGGTCAGTTACAGTAACTTGTACAAAACTGAATTAGGTACACACCCACAATATGAATTCATCAATCTGCTTTTATTTTTATGAAAATATATACTTTCATACCGATCTAATTAAATGTTATTTCTTACCGATTTAATTAATTTAAGTAATTTTAATCCTAAGGCATGCCCTGTGTCGTAAATATGTTGAGCCACACTAGATTTTTCGGGTCTCTTGAATCAAAAATGAGCTACGGAACGTCTAGTTTGGCCAATATATCACATTCTTTACATTCGATCTCGTAAATTCCCGACTTTTGATTTACCTTATCTATGTCCTTTGGGTTACCAATTAGGTTTTTTAAAGTGTTATTCGATTTAATTGAAATTCTATAACATTGGTCTTTGAAGATGCTATTCAAGTTTTTTGTCTAGGTTTCACCAGGTTTGTGAATTTTCGGTAAGCAATACATTTTGGGCATGACAGGGTTCGAAATTGACAATTTAAATCTAAGACGGGGTGTTAGTAATTCTGGACAATCCTTTAACATACTTTTCGTTGTGTTGACAATTTTTGGTAATGGATTTCTAAGTATTTGATAACATTGCACCAGTCCTCTCGAAATATTCAGATGTATCAAAAATTATTATTTTGTTACCTATTCACTGAACCAACATGTACCCTGTGCAAATTCTCCGACACTTTGACTTTCCAGGCTTTTCTAACAAATTCCTTTGACGTGAAAGTATTTGATCGAGCTTTCGATACCTACAATAATCTCGTTTATCGGTGGTTTTGAATATGATAAACTGTATTTCAAACCTTTATTGAGCAACTTTATCATTGTTCATTTCTACCATATTTCTATCAAACAAACATCATTGTTGAAACTCAAATTCGTTTATACACCTCTAATTCCAACATACTTCGTCTACTATACTGATATTTTATTTCGAAATTGATCCATTTTAGTTTTGCACAATGAGAAACTTCATCAATTCTTTTACAATTAGCCGTTACTTAGACATTAATAAATTTTGGAAACACGTTGTTTCGTTTACACCGTTTTAGAAAAATAATATCAGCATTTACAAAACTAATTTTACATTTTAACTTACGATATTGATTTAACTCCTGTGATCGGGAAGCCATAGTAAATTAGAGACTGGGGTTGGCAAATAATGGTGTGATATGAAGACTTTTGCGCAGTTCCTATGAAAAATCAACATTGATAATTACCATTACTATTAATTTTGAAAAACAGAAATAACTATAATATAACTATAATATATTTTATGTTTGACTCGACTGTAATAAGTTGTTTTGTAACATCACTGAGAGGAGACAATATGGTACCTTACTGTACTGTCCTTAATAGTGCAGTATGCGGCAAAATAAACAGTACTGAAATTGTGAAACGTTTATTATTTATTATGTATGTATTTACATTACATTATATAGCGATACTTTAACATTATATAGTATTGTAAACATTATTCCCGACGACGTTCCCGATAAAACAGATGTTCAAGATGCCCTCCGTTCAGTTTCAAGCAGTATTCGTAGCGTCTGTGAAGGTTTCCAAACATGTCTGTGAACACAGGTTGTTGCATGGCATGAAAAAAACCTTGAATTTTAATCATTTCCGGTGGATCGGTACGGAAAACAGCCTCCTTCAGCATTCCCCATATGTACGCATCAGGTGGTGTCAGGTCTGGTGAGTGCGATGGGTATGGGAAATCAGTGCCACGCGAAATAAGGCGATCTCCAAAATGATTGCTTAGCATTCGAAGAGACTTGCTTACTCGGTTGTATTTGCTTACAGTTTAGTTGTATTTGTCAAGTCTTCGTCTACTGTTAGTCGACAAACTTTTTAACGAATCATGATATCCGTTACTCCCAAATGCTATTTAGCTGTTGTTGCTTGCTAAATGACGTTCAGAATTATATTTCATTATATATTTCATATTTATATTTCTGCATTACTACGTGATTCCATTTAATACCTTTCAATTAAGTTGTCCTATTTCCTTCTCATAAATAAATTTCTGCTATTGTGAATTATAATAGCATAACAAATTCGTCCATTACTAAGAAATTAATCTACGTAGCAGTTTAACAATTTATGTCTACTGATCCTTTAGTTTGGTAAGATATTTCGCGAGCATCCGATAAATATAAATCGATTCTACTCATTTCACATTTTTAATATTTTGTGAAATCTGTGCCAAAACCATTACCTTATTATTGAGTTTTATTTAATTTTCTCTCTTTTCTTGAATCATATTTTTTATTCTTCTTCTGTTCCTATTTAATTTCGAATACTAACTTCAGTCTGTGACTAAAAGTAACGAATATCGCCAACGGAATATCATGTTATTAACCACCTTATTAGTATTATTTTTTATATTGTCACCAGCGAGCCAATTTTTTCTTGCAGCCACATCTTCGAATTTTCAAGGGTTCACCAACATATCTACTTCCCCTGAAAATCAGCCATTTTGTGCTTTCAGAAGATGTGGTTAATGAGGTGCACGTCTAGCTTATAGTCAAACCACTGGATTTCAGTGGACCTACATTCAGCAAATAAGTTTTATACTCCTATAAAGAAATTATGTATTAAACCGCTTCCTAATGTCTTATCTTTGAATTTACCGAATTTGTAAAACATATAGGGTGAACATAAGAATATAAATCTTAAGAATAAGTGTTGTGTTACAATCAAAAGCACATTCACAGTAAGTTATATCAGTGATTTTCATCAATATTTATGGGTAATATTTAATTATATTTCAAAAATAACCTGCTTCTCAGTTTACTGCCCTGCAACATCAAAGAATGCTAATGGGCCTCTCGCAAAGTTATCGAGTTGGCGGGTTGCTAATATTATTTAAAATGCGTTTAGTACACTGGATTTTTGCAACCTAGATGGTTACATAAGACAGTGTTGTATTTATCTCAGGTTGCAGATTGAGTATAATACTGGGATACGCGCACTTGTTACCAAGGATGTTTATTGACCCTTATAACTTATACCCAGTGCATTTCTACCACAAGTTATGTCCTCTTAATTCGGAAATTTGTGATTTGTTATATTTGACCTTGAAATAAGTATTTTGTATATTTCGGCAATTTTAGAGTAAAATTAAGAATAAATATATTAAGAAGCGATCTAAAACACGATTTTTGTTCGGCTACCGTTTCCATAGTCGCCAGTAGTTTAATACGCCATGGCAGTAATGAGCACACTACTGGTAGAAAAAGGATATACCAACAGGTCAGCATAATTAAACAGGTTTGTAAAATGAATGCGTTGCATCGTTTCGCTCTTTTTTTGAGCTTAACAACAACATATACTGAGAAACCTATTTGTGGTTTATAAATAATGAAAAAAGCCCAATAATTGTATTACAAAAATTAATGGATTTTTTATTAGAAAAATTTGAAGAAATGCAAAAAGGAAAGAAATAATTTTAAAAAATGTTAAAAGAAGGAAAGAAATAAAGAGAGATATTGGAAGAGAGAATACAAATACTAGAGAATATAATAGGAAGGACAGAAAGAGACAAAATCAAAAATAATATAATAATAACAGGAATAGAAAACAATGAAAAGCAGACGAAGTATGTATATATACTTGCATAACATAAGAAGCATTAAAAATAAATTTACAGAAATAGGTATAACAAAAATTCATAACTCAATGAAGCCTGACTAACACCTACAGAAGAACACTTCTATTACCTAATGTATTATAACGCAGAATATAACTCAAGAAAAAATCGTGGATAGGGAATAGCCTTATATATTAGAAAAGATGTACCACATGAAGTACAAACACAATAGAAGAAATAGAAATATTAAATATATTACGCACCACTGAGAAAACAGTCGTAGCATTAGTATACAAACCATCGTAAGTAACTCGCCAATCTAAAACATGTAATAAAATATAATATAATTAAAAAAAGACCACGTGATAGTTGGCGACTTCAATATAAATATTGCTGAGAACAATACAACAATAAAAGAATACACAAATGCTCTAATGAAAATAAATAAGATAAAAATAAAAAGAAGAGAAGAGGGTCCCTGGATAAGCAATGAATTGCTAGAACACCTTAAGGCAAGAAATAAACTCTACGAAACACATAGAACACATCCAAACAACAAAATATTAAAATTAACTTAATAAGCTATTTCCATGATAATGAAACACACAAAACAGGAATACTACAAAGGAGAATTTGAGAAATGTAAAGAGAATACAAGAAAAAATTGGAATGTAATAAATAATGAAATCGAAGAAACGGGAAGAGAAAATAAAACCAAACCAAGAAATGCAAAAGAAATAGTAAAAGAAGTCAACTATTACTTCCTAAACATAGGAAAACACCTGGAAGAAAACAAATTACGGAATCAAATATAAAACACCAACGAAAACAAAAAACAAATTAAAACAGCAAGATTTCAGCTAATCAATGATAATGAAATAAGCAAAATAATACAAGAAATGAAAAGTAATGAAGCACCACGATTTGACATTAACACCGACAATTGTGAAACTTACTAACAAAATATTAGAAGAAGGAATATAATCCCGACTATCTGAAAAGAACCACAATTATACTGATATACAAAAAAGGAGACGAATGAAAACTAAAAATTATAGACCAATATCACTTCTATCCACTATCAACAAGATACTATAAAAGGTAATAAACAAAAGAAACAGCACATAAATGAAAATGGCATAATAAACCAACAACAGTATGCATTCCAATTACAATCATATGATCTATTCACCTGATAAAAACAAAACTAGATCAAAATGAATCAGACACAATATCAAAAGCAAACTTAATTGAAAAACTAGAGGCGGTGGGAATACGATACGAAATTTAAACTTAATATGAACCTACATTAGTAATCGACCACAGACAACACAAATGAAAGAAATGGAAAGTAGTCCACAATATGCAAACTATGGACTATGAAACTACCTCAAGGAGGAAATTTACCGCCAACTCTATACGTAAAATATACTAACGACCTATTCGATATGAAATGGAAGATTGTATGGCTATGCAGACGATATGAGCATCATATGTTCCGGCAAACAGAAACGTATATACAGATTACAGATACAAATTAATGACGACCTAAAACAAATTGAATCGTGGCTCTACAATTACTTACCATAAATGAACATAAAACCAAATATATAATCTTCAGTAACAAGAAACACACACATTTCGATTGTAACTTTTATTGCATCGTTGAATGGTGCATTTTTTATAATCACATAATATTATACATATGTTTTTGTAACAGCTAAGGTTATTGGTATTTTTTGTTGATAACGACACAAAACTTACTTTTTTACAGACCGGTTTAATTAAAGTTTGTGAGACATTTCAGGGCATAATGTATCGATCATTAAAAATAATATAAAGTGGTCATTTATTCTGAAAGTTGCTGTTACTGTTTTCTATATAAATGATACATTTAAGTACAGCACAGTACATGATTAATTGATAAAATCAACAGGTGTAATGTTATAGGTGTTGGTAGTTATTACGTGATTATTGTCATATCATCTCACACACTCGGGTTTGCTACCAACAGCAAATTATTTATATTTTCGACATGGTTCTTCCTTTAGTGGTTATAATCCCATTTTCCCCACAATCTTTTCTCGTTATACATTTACTAACTTTTAGCGTTTTTTAATTTATTTTCATTACACAAACTATATCTGTAATATTTTACCGTAGGAATTTGCTGAAACTGCCATGAACGAACTTTTGGGTTGGTACGGATATGGTGCTTCCAGAGACGAAATGAAATCTACCGTGACCTGCAGATCAAATTCTAATAGTAATAGTTCTGGACCTGATTCTCCCAGATACGCAGGTATGTGCCATAGAAAATTTATCAATAATTATATACGTTCAAATTTTGGTTAGATATATGACAACTTATATTTGGATGTTATAATTGTGAAAATCAAGTTCATGCAAATATTTTGCAAAATAGATCGGGACCTGGTTTTCATCCGAAGTTCGCATTTGAGTGGCGTAAAGAGCGCAATATTAGCTATAAATATTTTATATTTATGACGTTTAGCACTTAACGTAAATTGTAGTGTAATAATAATTATCGCTATAGCCTTAACCTATTTTTATTTGATATTTTCTGGCCCAAAAATGTTTTTAATACTTACATATGTGCATCGAAGACAAGTGCGTTTGAGTTACCTCTCAGTTGAGATATTTCATCGTGGACTAATAAAAAGTAAGATTGATATCTAACAGGGCGTTCTTCTCATAAGAAGATATATTTGATTTGCAAATTGATGGTGATAAATCTACGATTCCTCCTTCATATCTGCAGGTATGACCTAATGAGGGACGGCAGCATGTACATCATTAGCAGAAACCGATTGTTAAATAACCGTTAATTTGTATTTAGTATTATTTCGACTAAGCATATTCTTTCCTAAGGCTATTCAATGTAATGAAACTGTCTGCTGGGTTTTGTGGTGAGAGGAACTTACTTGAGTTTTCTCAAGGTGAGACTATTGCAACGCCGATATAGGTTACGCGTCCTAGATCTTCCCGCAGGAGTTCATAGCTAAGACAATATACAGATAAAAACAGTACACAGCACCTACTATCACTGCAGCAATTTTATCTCCTTGATTTCCTCGATCGGAACCTCGCTGTTCGGGAAGATGTACTTAGAATCATTCTATCCAGTACCTTGAAAGAGTACCATAGAAATAATTGCGGGATATATACATTTACAATATGATTTACTGAAGTTTTATCGTTTTACACGAAATAGCCAATCATTACAAGTAGCGTTCTATTGAACATTAACTTGTTATAACCATTTCCAATGCATGAATAACCACTTAAGTGGTTCTTATACATATATCAACAACAGTGTGTCAACATTTCTCTTTTCTATCTTTTTCTATTCTTAGATCGGATAGTTTGTATTTTTTGATCTGCACGTCACTGATGACTCGGTGTTTTTTATTTGTATCTACCTCAATTATGGTTTCTAGCTGAATTTTGCCACAATTCATTTCCTGTTTTTTTTTTTAATGGAATGGTTGAGAATCATTGACAACATTTTTACATGTAACTAAAAATCGATATACCAGGTTCGGGGACCAGACTATAAACTAGTTAACTAGTGATTCTATTTGTTAAATTACTTAGTAGTACTAGAAACGAGAGTTCGGAGGTTAAAGTGTATTACGAACGTCACCTTTGAGAGGTAACTACGAAATACTATTGAATGTCATCAATCAAAGAAATTTGCGAATTTAGTTTGGTATGTGGGTCCCTTAAAATCATTTTATCAATTTATATCGACCCTCTTAATTCAGCCCACCTATTTTTAAATTAAGTCATTTTATTATTGGCCAATGCTATATTCGTCAGTTATTTACATCAAGAACGCTTCTTTATCGCCTGTACTTCGTTTTTTCTGAAAATATTCAAAGCTTCTGGAAAAGATGACATAACAACCACACAAATCAACTATTTGGGAATAAACTTAACATATAAGAAATGCAATCATGGAACTGAAGAACGACGCTAGTGCCTGGAAGACAATAATCATCTCAATAAAGAAGTCAGGAAATCTCCCACTCAACCCTCCAGGTACACGCCGATCTCTCTCTTACCAACACTTTCAAAAATCACAGAAAAAGATACATACAAGCACATTCATGTCTTAACAGTTGGATTAATTCATTTAGCTAAGGTTATTGGTATTTTTTGTTGATAACGACACAGCACATTAATGTTTTAACACTTAATGTAACTTTATTGGGTACGATTTTAGGGGTTTGTATCAAATTAAGCACAATCGTCATTTAAACAACATCTTTATTTAATTCATTCAATTATTCATACTTCATATGAAATTCTTGAAAACAATTATCATTTGATATCTCCGACCTGCCAAAAACACCAAACGCTGATCGTGAACAGCATAGCAGTGCAACTCATTCTGTGCTATAATAGCACCCAAAAAACTACTACATGAAGTGGAAAATCAAAATTCTTCAAAATCAGGAATAATAACCATAACGAAAAGACGAAAGAAATTCCTAATATCAACGCAAGCAGATATACGAAAATCAAAGAACTACACGACGAAACTAAACTCAACTACATAGACGAAGTAATTCAAAAACAAGCATTAAAATTCTACAACAATCTGGCCTACCATCCAAACCAACTAGTAAACACAATCATAGACCCAGGAGCAGACGTCTCTAATAGAGGACGAAAACACAAATTACCATTGGGCCACCTTGATATAACACAATATTTATCTACTGCGATGGTGCAGATCCCGAAACTGAAGATGTTTTCACAATGGGATTTCCTCTAAAAAAAAAAAAAAAAAAATACGAAAATAAACCAACGAACAATGACCAACATCAAAGAAGCGGTCAAAAAGTTCAAATAGAGGCTCAAAAAGAGGAAAATGCATGAATGAGTTGCACAACGAGAGTCATACAAGCTGAGGGAAGGTCCACGATTTTATTGTACATACCTAAAATATACATATTGCAAATATTATTGCCAATAAATTTTATTTGTTATGACATTAGGAATTAGGATTATTCATATTGGATACCATTGAGTGTTTACTGTCTCTTATGTAGATATTTGGCACTGCGATTCTAATTTATATCTTGTTGTCTCTCTGGTACATTGCGAAATATTGATTTTCTTCTATATCCCGTGAAAATAGTTTTTTTAATAGTCTATATCAAAGAAACGGATTGACGAAAAAAATTTTAATGAACTTTGCTATAACCAGCAATCATTTCTTCGTAACATACTGTTAAGTTACTATAAGTTCAATCTGTCAATACGTTTGCAAGCAGTCATTAAAGAAGTGCAAAAGTGCCTGATTTTAGCGATTTCTAGCTGATGGTCGTCTTTACAATTTTTTGTCCTGTACCGTTCACAAAAATATGTGAAATTCCTACTGCACCTAGTCCATCATACCGAGCACCGACGTATATTTTTAGTTTTTAAATATTTCATGTACTTTTTTTTGGAATCTTGAGTTTTTTTATACTCTCTTATCCGACTAATTAGATATTCCACGAAAGCTGGGTACAATCAACAGAATTCTCAAATTAAGTTTATCTCGAAAAAGTATTAAAAATACCAAGTATTTAGTTTTTGACAGCGAATTAAAAATTCTTATATTCTACGCGCATGTTTTCCCGCGAGGGGTAAGGCTTATGAGTTATTTCGTCAGGACCGTGCTAAAACTTTTCTGGATTATTTTCCCTGCTTTATTTATTCTATTTGTAAATAATAATTTAATTGCGTCATAATATTAATGTAATATTTATTGTTGTAAATAATTAAAATATATAAAATACATATAAAAAATACTATTCATACATGTTACATATTTGTTGATTTACTGTTTCCATTTTTAGTTTAGTTTCCAGTGTATAAACTAACGAATACTGTCCAAATCGGCATATTGATAATGTAATAATTATTTGTATTGTTTAGGTAAAAAGTCTCTGACCGTAGTAGTTGCTTGGATTTGAATGCCGCTGAATATTTTACTCAGATATTGAACAGGGTTTTCAACCCATCCAGCCGAACATGAATTGCGCCACGCCAGGTTTCGTCTGTATAGCAGATTTTCCATGCGTGATTTCTGTATCTTTGAAGGGAAGCAGGAACGTGAAGGTGTTCTATTAAGACTGGTTTATTATTTAATTTCACAAACGAAATTTATCTTCAGTTGGCACTTCTATATATTCCTTTTCCCCTTTGGCATTGTAAACTTATTTGTCTTCCTTATATCTGGTATTTAGAAGTTCATCAACGTGTTCCTTCCATCTTTCTATTATTTGTGTCGGTTTACTCAGCAGGACTCCTTTATGGTTTTTAAATAGCTACTTCTTCTATTGTGCGTTTTTCTGTGTTTATTACTTGCTAAAATGCGCGGATTTCCTTATTCTGAAATATTTCTTCAATGGTTATGGGTTTTTCTCATTGTGCGATCTTATTTCCTCCTCTTCGATTGTTTCCTTATGTTCTTGTATTTTTCTTTGTTTCCTACTGTGTTGTTATTCAGTAATTCTTGTCTCATTTTCTTTTTCGGCTCTGCTATCTCTACACACTCCTCATCGAACCAAGTTTTCTTGTGTGTCTGTTTTTTTTCTTCGTCGCTTTAGCAGTATCTTTAATGACATTGATTGTTTGTTTCCACATCTCCTTACCTTCTTTGGTTTGGAAGCATTTTCCAGTTGTTTTGCAATCTCCCCCTTATATTTTGTGTTAACATCCTCATACTGCAGTCTTTCCACATCGTATCTTCAGTTTTTCTCTTTTTTTATATGCTTTTGTGTTTCTTTTGCTCTGCTTTTTTGCAGCTTACTAAGAAATGGTCTGATTCTATGCCTGCTTCTGTCATACTCATACGGTAGGAAGCAAGTATATGTTTTCTTTTTACCAGTACATGGTCAATTTGATTGTATACTTTGCCGTCTAGTGTTGTACATGCCTACCATGTTGTTTTCTATCGCATCATTAATGACTCGGTGTCCCTTCTCATTAGATATTTTGTGTTTACTGTGTACTTCTGTTGTTGATCGGCACATTTCATATTTCTTGCGTTGTAATCTTGAATCATTATTTTCATGTGATTTTTTATATTCGTCTTCCTGTTGTTCGTAAAATATTTCGTTTTCTTCTTCTTCTTTTTCTTCTGTGAGTGCGTGAACATTGATTATATTGATGTTAAATATCTTATTATTGTATGTCATTTATTCGAATATATTAGTTAAAGCTAATGGATTGTTAAAACTTATTGCATAAAAAAGCGTATTAAACTAAATAACGGTTTCAGAAGTAAAATCTTAATTTAGGAGGGCTCTGAAATTCACTTGGTATTTAAAGGTCCTTTAGCCACAACCAAAATGTCAATTTAATTTTAACATGACGTCAAAAATAAAAACTGCTTTACTAATTAAAAATGGTTATCACAACAAAATTATTGGAATGCCATTTTCGAACAGGGCAAAAAGTTGATGGTGTTTGGCATTATTCGATTCCTGAGAACTTTACAGATTTCCATGAAGAATAGCCAGCTCTAGTTCTTGGTTACAATGATTTCTAAAGTATTTTAATGAATTTCTTGTCAACGTGGAAAGAGTCTGGTAGAAAACCAGGAAGCGGCCGTCTAACAAAAGTCCACCTAAAACATTTATAAGGAGAATTGCCCAACAAACCAATTTGTCAGTGGGTACTTGCCACTGCATCCTCAAAAACTATATAGGGTTACATCCTTTAAAATCCAAGTATACCATGATCTCTTGCTGGTAAATTTTGAAAGAAGAGTTCAATTTTGTCAATGGGTTCTTGAAAACCTCAATAATGATGAAGCTATGGACAATATTTTCTTTTCGGATGAAGCATATTTCCACCTCTCAGATTATTTCAATTCCCAGAACTTGAGGTCGTGGTCTGCAGAAAATCCCTATGACTACGTAAAGAAGCCGTTACATCATCAGAAGGTCGGACTCTGGGTCGCCATTTCTAGCAGAAGATTGATTGGTCCAATATTTTTTTACCTTTTTACCTTCCTGTTTAAGTTTAAATTAAATAAATTAAAAATTAAATTCCACATTTATTTTAATTGCGATCTGACTCGTTAGTTGCTAGTAACTGGTGGTAGTACTTCTATCGGACTATCATTTACAATAAAAAATAAATAATAAAAAATCGACTGCACATTGTACATTGCGATATCTTTGTTTGTGCCCATAATACTTACTGTACTTACTATAGTTTTCCGCTTGTTGGTGCCCATAATACTTAACTATAGTTTTCCGTGATATTTGCGAGAGCGCTGCTCGCTACTCTGGAAGGTTCTCGAAGCCTCGACTTGCAATGAGTGCAGTTCCAAACAGCGCGTTGTGTTGATTGTGGTACTGAGTAAATGTTTTACGTCTGCGTATTAACGTCTACGATAAATTACAAATATATGGATACGTTTTTAAAAAGAAGTGTAGAAACATCTACGTCTGAAAGTGGCAGCAATAAAAATAAAAATAGACTTTACAGCGATGACTACCTTAAATATGGTTTTACCGCTATTTCCAATAAACCACAATGTGTTATCTGTGGAGAAAAAATCTTGTCAAAAGAAAACATGAAGCCATCAAAGCTATTTCTACATTTAAATAGCAAACACCCACATAAAAAAGACAAACCCGTGATATTTTTTGAAATAAAGCTGAACTTTCTTTAGAAGCAGCAAGATACTTTTTCATTGACAACCACCAGAAATGAAAAAGCATTATTAGCAAGTTATAAAGTTGCTTATCGTCTTGCCAAAACCAGTACCCGGCACACAGTTGCCGAAAAACTTATTTTGCCAGCAGCTGTTGAAGTGACACATATTATGATGGCCATGATTAATACGTAATTGCAGAAATGTTGAAAACTAAACTGATACGTCGTGAGGAGACAGTTAAGATAAGCTGCCACCATTGTGAGGCAACTAAATGTATTAAAATGTGTAAGTTGCAAGTAAAAGAATTACGACATGTTCCAACGATTTCTTGTTGGGTAAATTGCCTGAAGTTGCCCAATATATATTCGGATTCATATAAGATCCACTTGCATTAACAAAAATGGTAGGAATTGCAAAATGGCGGTGCCCATCATTTTGGGTAAACACTGCTTATTTCTTCTGTATAAATAGGTAATTTTTCAGCATATTGCGAAATGTTATTACATTCATGCACAGCACGTCCAAGTTTCTCATCGCGCGGACCTTGATGGCACAAAGAGACACATTTGTCTTGAAGACGTTTCCAAAAACACCACCTATCCCCATGACCATGGTGTTGAAAGGCGACGACACTTCAACCGTTCCTTTGTGAATAATAAATATGTCGTCAACGATGTCGTTTATTTTCAGCACGGTCTGTCCTTCCAAGTAATACTGTTCTCTGAGTTCCTTGCCAAAAACTCTGAAGAACGAGTGATCCATGTTTTCAAACATGGGCACAGGCGTAGGGTGTCTTGGTATAAATGTAGCATTGTGTCCTCATGCAAGGCACGGTTCAGTAAAGAGATTATGCCGCGCACGTAATAATTTCTAACTCTAGTCCACTTGTACTGAATGTAGTGCTTAATTTTTGTTTTGAGCACTGTGCTGACGTTTTCCTGATTTAAATAATACTATCCAAAGAAGAATTTGTGATAGGACAGAGGATATTCAAACACAAGTTGTGGAAAATCGTAATAAATGCAGGTACTTCTCTCTATGAACGGACGAATTCACAGATATATCTAACTGTGTCTGATTTATTACGTTTGCCAGAGATTATACAAATAATGGTATTAACGAAGATATTTTATTTTGTTCGCTATTTGGAGACCAATACCACCGGAAAATGTTTAGTGGCTTTCAAGGGGCAATACCTTAAAAAGGGTATATCACTTAAGAGCAGAGTTTTAATATATTTGCAAGATGTGAAGTCCCCATATGAAAGCAAATTATCCGATCCTCTTTGGATTCTGAAGCGAGGCTTCCTTGCTGATATTTTCGAACAATTCAATATTTTGTACAGTAGTACGCAAGGTCGCAACGTTAATATAAATACAGCCACAGATGACATTAAGGGATTTATAAGAAAATATGATTTATGGTCGACTTCAATTGGCAAAAAGCAAATCGATTTATGCCAGTGAATTCAGGAAATTATGGAAGATGTATCCAATTATAGTGTTACAAATTTTGAACAAGTCTTTGCAGGCATGCAAGTTACTTTGGTCAATTTAAAACAAACGCTCCATGATTATATTCCAAACGAAATTTAAAATAGTTATGACTCGTACAAATGGATACTGAATCCATTTTATATGATTCCTTTCAACATGTCGAAATACCAATAAACATGAAAGAAAAATTTATTGAAATATCAAGTGATGGAATGTTGAAGATTGAATTTGTTTCCCAGAACCCGGACGATTTTGGACCAAAAGAATGCAGGAATACCCTCAGTTGGCGAATGATGCTATTAAATGTTTGGTTCCATTTGTCATCATATTTATGCGACTTAAGTTTCTCACCTATGACATCAAAACAAATGTGAGAAATCGCGTCGTACTTGAAAACGATATAAGTGTGTGTGTCTCAAGTACAAAGCCTAGATTCGTAAGACTGGTTTAAGAAAAACAGGCGCATGGGCGCCATTAGCATTAAAATAGTTTACTTTATTTTTCTCTTTACGGACTTATTAATGTTTCATTTGATAACTAATCGTTATATTTTTATTTGCGTTATTAAAATAAAATATATGATTTAACAAAGTGTTTTTATCTTATTTTGGAAATTCCCGGCGACACCCCTAGTACCTTACCCCGCCTTCCCTGGGTCGCGACCCACACTAGCATAAAACAATGTCAAATATAGGTAGCCTGGTGAAGCTGATTAGGCAGTTCTCTAACTAAATAATAAATCTTTGACACCTTGAAGTAATTCAAATCGGTCCAGAACGATTTCAGATAACCATGACCATTACTCGCACAATTACACTCACTTTAACATGACTGCAAAGTATCCACTATGAATATTACATAGAGACTTTTGATTATACCGATAATCTCTGCGCAGCGCTAACAACAGGTGACATACCTAAATGAGCAGATATAACTGTATACATAATCGGTTAACTAAGATACACCCCCTGTTGGCAACTTTGTCTGTCATGTGTCATATATCAGTTTACGGTATTGTAGTAATATCTTGTGATATATTCTATATATTTTTAAGATATAGTTATTATATTTCAAAATAAAACAATAATAGAATTTGCTCTAATTTTAGGTTAGATTTATCGTTTCGGTTTACTTCATTTTTTTTGGCTGTGTTCGCATTCTAAATGTATCCTACGTCCTTACGTTGTAGACGTTTCGTTGTAGTATTTTGACATTTAAGACCACTAAAACATGTTGCTCTAGTTTTGTAACCGGCCCGTTCTATAGCTTTATAGGTTAAATTTACTTTTCAGTGTACATGATATTTAATATCAATAATTACAGGATTTGTAAAAATTGCGAGTTCACACGCGTATTTAGTAAATTAAAGTTATTTTACTGACGAATCATTTCGTTTAGGGATTCCTGCGGAGTGAAAGATAATCCAGGCTGCTATTTCTGGCCTGTGTAATATTAGCGCGTGGCCGATACTATACAGATCTTTTCTTAGGTCGTCATACGCGGTACCTCAAAAACGATAAACACTTACAATGTGTGACACAAAAACAATTTGCTTTCAGTTTTTTTGCGTACAATGTACATATTATACATAGCTACAAAATTGAGTGCAGCGTACAATATTATTTTATAAATTCGCATCTAAGACGTACTTTTATATTTAGATTAATTAGCGAGGTAAGGCACGCGCACATAGTCCGGTACACGCTACGCGAGTCAAACGTTTAATATTGGATCTCTGTATAGGTGTGTAATGAAATACAGGCCGTATAACAACGTCATAAAGGTCTTAATTTAATACATGTGCTCCAAATTTAGATCTTTGGAGAATTAGCACTACTCGCGCAAACTAGCCGTGCATGTCTGACGGTTTTGAATCTTAATAGGACGACTGCTTTAAAGTATAACGACACTGACGACAGTATTTGGATTTGCATAATTAGTCTTCGGTAATAATTACGACGTCGACGCGAGTTCAATTGTGCTTACTTCGTTGATATTTGATACCAGTCTCTCTTAAAATGTTATCAACTTCTTTGTTATCAAAAGAAATTGATTCAGCTTTTCCTTGCTTCCCAATTTTGAATGTTAGGGTTATTTGACAATTAAGTCGAAATTTGGTTTTAAAATTTACTGTGTGTGCTTCAGTTATATCTATTTATGCCGAAAAATAAAATTGAGATATTCTTGTCCCCGATATCAATTTAATGCGTTTGCTGGAAATTTGAACAATACTATTTTCTCTGTTTTATGTCCTTTGGTGTTCCTTAGTTAGTTCAGAAATGTGACAGGAATTTGGCTTTTTATAAATTTCAGTTGTTCATTATTAACAACATTTCAATAACTCTTTGAATTGTTCAGCTTAGTAATTTTGTTTATGAGACTTGAATTAATATCTTTAAATTATTCCTTATCCTTTACATATCTTCATTACGCGTTTCATATAGTAATAATAATAGTAATAATAATAGTAATAATAATAATAGCCTCTACACATCCCGCGATTGAGCAAAGACCTCCCCAATGACTTTCCAATTTTTCTTGTGCCAGCGCCACCCATTGTTCACCAGCCGTTTCTCTGATACCATCCTCCCATCTGATCTTTGGTCTCCCTCTTCTCCTTTTCCTCGGTCTTGGATACCATTCCATCGTAATTTTTGTTCATTTTCTCTCTATTTTGGCTAAATGACCGGTCCAGTTCCACTTGAGATTTTTGTAGCACTGTATCGCGCCCATATTCCATATACGTCTTTTTATGTCTTCCACTTTTACACGATCTTTAACTTTTAGGTTTAGTATGTTTCTGAGCATTTTATTTTGTGCCACTGATAATCGATTTATAAAGAGCGTTTAGTTAAAGTGAAAGTAAAGTGAATTGTGAGTGGAATATCGAGTGTTAATAATAATACGCAAGGACAAACACATATCTAAAGGTAGTATAAGATTTTTAAAATATTTGTACAAATTACGTCGTAAAATAAAACAAAAGCCTCAAACGAGAGTGCGTGAAAGAGGTTAGGGGAACACCGGTAGCTCAAGCGGACGAGTAAGCAGGTGAAAAAGCGACTATGCCCAACGCAAGAAAATGTTCCTAGGTCATGAAAGAGATGAAAAAATATCTAACGAAAACACCAAATAGGAGTAGGGAGTGGACTGCGACAGTGACGTCTTTGTGGACGGAATAAGTTATAAGTACCCAGAAAATTATACAAACGGAACTCGTATATCTGAAGAAGAAATTAATGAATTTAAAGTTGTTGCAAAGAATTATGATGGAGATTAAAAATGGGTTGGTTAAAAACAATAATGAGATTAAAAAAGTGAGAGAAGAAATGCAAAATAAAGAGTAAAAGTGGAACAAAAAGAAAAGAGAGATGAATGCAAGAATAAATACAATGGAATAGACAGTAGAAAATGAAGAAAAAAAAATAATGTTATAAGTACTGGAGTACACATTACAACAGAAAGAGTAAAAGAAGGAGATGAAGAATTCTGCCAAAAAGGGATGAACATCGTAACAAACATTCGAACAGCCTGAACTGATTGTAGTGGAATTCAACAACTGTGAGGGAAATGTTATGGTAAACAAAATCGAATTGAGAGGATAGAATATGTACATAGAAATGAAATGAATGATCAAAAATAAACTAAAAATTAAGTTGCAAATCAGAAGAATAGCACGAGAAGAAAAAGAAAAGGCTAACAAAACCAATGTGGGTTACCATGAGCTATATGTAAACGAAGATTGGTACTACTGGGATAAAAAAAGATAGGTTCAAAAAGATGAAACACTAATATAAAATGGAATATAATAGGATTAGTGGAAACAAATCGATTGGTGAAAAAAATAAAGAACGGAAAAATGGTATGGTACTTTATCATTTTGGATAAATTAGAGGTCAAACAGGACCTACGTTAGCAAAAACATTAAAAATAAAATTATAGGATTCAAAAGATTTTCTGACAGAATAGCGGTACTGGAGATAGAAATAGCAAAAAAGATAGTATCGCGATCATACAAGTCTACACACTCACCGGCGTCAGCCCAGAAGAAGTAAAACATACATTTTACGAACTTATATACGGGTATGGAATATAGGTATGGAAGATGGGTATGGAATAAGAAATGAAGGAGCGACAAAATTAATAAATTTCGCCTTCAGATATAGACTTGTTGTAACAAACCCATGTTTAAAAAACAGAAAGGTGGACATGGATATCACCAAAGGTATTTTATCTTAATAAACAGGAAGCAACTTATTCTCAATACAGTACTAAATAGGTTTGTATTGGATACAGACCACCTATTATAAAGAATAATGAAAGAAAACGAAAAGAAACGCTATCTAAAAGTACAGAAAATCATTACCAGAAAGAATTGACAACTTTAAAAGAGTTAAGCAGAAGCAACGATATACAAAAAGCCTACGAAGCAATCGAAAAAGGTATAAAAGAAGCAGCGGATATCATATCGCAAAATATAGTAGCAACCACGAAACGTGATAAGATATCACAAGAAACAAAAAATATGATAAAAGAAAGGAATGCCCTCAAAGGAAAACAAATAGGAAGTGAAAGAGCAAGAATTCAACAAAGTAACCCCGAGAGACATACGAAATGACGTTCGAAAAGCAGAAATGGAAACAATAGAAGAAATCCTCGAAGAATCAGGAACGAAGAAAATGATACCATATCTAGCGGGAAAAAATGGATACACAAATTATAAGGCCCAATTAGTAAGAAAATGGAACTTAGCAGAGAACAAATAATGCAAATTGCAGCACTACAACAACTACAAAGAAATCTACGCAACTCGAAAATACAAGAAATACAAGGTTCGCCCACGCGTTTCACTTCTTATCACCTCCAGAAGTTTATTGAAGCACTTCACACTCATGTAGCCACTGAGTGCTGTGAAACTGTAAGTCTACAATAATCTGTTCGAATCAGATCGCCACTTCTTGTATTGTAGTCATGAAAGTGTTTATTTCTATTAGCCCTGTTATCGAGTCTGAATAACACCAGTTTGTACATGTACAATGTGTACATTATCTTCTGTTTCCTAAAGATATTTGCAGATGTGTTCCTGGTTTAGCACCTGCAATAACTCTTAAAAGTTGTTTCTGAGTTGCATTGAACACTACACTGGTAAACCTGGAGCTTCTCCAAAAAATTATACCAAAAGCCAGACCGAAGAACATTAATTTTATCACTGTGTTACCGTTGGACGTAACTTTCTAATTAAAAATGTCGCCGCGCTGAGTCTGCTATTTAGGGTTGCTTTTCCCATGTTAACTTGGTGTCTAGTGTTAATCCCAAGAATGTTCCACATGTGAGTTGTTCTATTAATGTATGGTCGATTTTTATCAATATGGACTTTTCGATTTTTTCGTTGATTGGGTAAAACTGAACTAATTGGGGTTTTCCAACGTTGAGTTGTAAACGATTGTTGAGACACCATTGCGCTCCTCAATAGCTTTTTGCGCAGTTGATATAATATCATTAATGGTATGCTTCTGGGCATATAAGCGGAAGATCATCATTATAACGAACAAAAGTGGTCCTAAAATAGTGCTTTGCAACACACTTTTATTCTTTGTTCATGTATATGATTTCCGAGAGGTTTGTTGACCCAAACCACCTGAGATCTACCCGGAAAAATACGAACTAATTCATCTACTGGCTCGTCCTCTAATTCCTTCCTTGACACGTCGACGAATAAAGCCTATTTTTTTTTATTTTCATGGCATCACAAATTGTTCTGATTCAAATTGTTCAATTGCAATGACCGTAGACTTTGATTTCCTATACCCATGTTGTACTGAGCTTAATAGATCAAACTTTTCTAGAAACGAATATATTCGAACATTGATTTTGTAGTGATATGGGTCTATGGGCAATGTGCTGTGGGCTGTCTTTGTATTTAAAGATCGAAATTGTTTTCGATGTCTTGAGCCTCTCAGCAAATATTCCACTGTCGAAAGATCGATTAATCATGGTGCTTAGTGGAGCACTGATGATGTCCGCTAGTGATGTCAGTATATTACCGGGGATGCCGTCGATATCTGACGAATTCTCTTTGCATGATTTTTAATAATTCTTTCCACTTCATTTGGGGTCACTGGACTAATAAAACTGCTGTTTAGCGGCCCTTTCTATAAGACGATTTCGTGGCCTTGGAAATTTCTTCTTCTTCTTCGATTTCTTAACTATCGGCGAAGTAATTGTTAAAGACGTTTGGAATGTCAGTGATGGATGCTGGGACATCTTACTTAGTGATCTTTACCCCCTTAGAACTATTAGTATTCTTTTGGAATAGGTAGTATTCACTGTTTATGCGTTTGCTTACAGCTGATATTTCACAGAGCAATTTGGAAAGATTTCTTATTTATGGAGTGATCAATTTTTTTATTATTTTTTAAGGGGTTAGTGATGCTAAAGGAAATGTGAATAAAATAACTTAATGTGATCGCTCGGTAGGTCCCAATTGATATCCCGAATATTTTTGTCCACAATGTTATGTCTTGTTCTTCATGCTATTGTCGTAATCTGATGTGTCTGGTCGGATAAATGGTTGTTCATAATTGCGATGGTGCAATCCTCGAGATTGGTAAAAAAAACATGTGAATACTTGTATGAGCTGTAATTCTGATAGGTACTGAGATTTTATTGTAAATATTATATTGTTTCAAATTGTGACTGAAATCTTTCTGTAGCGGTTCATGTTTTAAAAACATTCGAGTCACCGCAAATTATTATTTCGCATTTCTCTCTAGTTTGATTACATAGCACAATTAGTAACAAATTAAATGTTGGGGATCTGAAGAAACAATAGCTATATATATAATATAGAATGTATCCCAAAACAGTGGACAAACTCGGAGGTTATCCTATCGACTATCGACTATAACTATCGACCCATAAATCTCATCCCAAAGTGTGCATTTATAATATATACCAGAATTTACAAAACATTCGATGGAGAAACATAACTCACAGACGTGAGCGATAACGCGTTTCATATATTGCTAAAATAAGAGAAGGAGCCCAAGATACATGTGGAACCAAGTAATCGCAAAAATATTACACAGTTGAAGAAATTTGTAAACACCTTAAAATTGAAAAGGCTTATGTTCTTTATAAATTTCTTCCACTCTGTAATATTTTTTCGGATTACTTGGTTGCACGTTTATCGTGTGCTACTTCTCTTATTTTTTTGCACTTTAGTAACCCATGTTTGTGTGTTACTAACTAAATTACTAAACTACTAAATTATATTTATACTTCTCCTCTAACTATTCTTACATACTTCATTTCGATTGCTTGTATTCCACTATTCTATTACAATCCATGATTCACAGCCGAGAGTTAGTATTGTTTTAAGTATCTTAAATTTTATTTCTCTTGTTAATAAAGTTTTTATTCCTTGTTTTTCCTGTTGTCTTATTGCTCTCTATTTCTTATATCATATGTTATTCTTATTTCATTCAACTATATCATCAGGGTATCTACTTATCGTCCTATCAGCATTACCATTGTTTAATTTTTATTAATTTTCATTCCATAACTTTTACGCATATTATTTCACATCTGCAATTTACATTTCTTGTTGAGTTTCTGCTATAATAATAACAACCAGCATAAGCACCCTCTCAAAATCCAGGCAAAGAGAACTGGAACAAGTTATTGTATCCTACTCTATAATAGTGCGTTCAAGTATATAAAAAAGCCAATTACTTCGTTTTATTATCTTAAATTCTCCACAAGTATGTAGTTAATAAATTATATACTTCGTCTCTGGTTTTCATTTATCTTGTGCACTTATGTATATGTTAAAAAAGTGTGATTATATTTTGCTTATTGCAAAATTGGACATTCTTTTGTCATTGTTATACCTTTCTTTGTTATCCATGTTGCCCAAATATACTGTTATATCTTCTCCGTCTACTTGATTATTGAAATCTCCCACTATGTATAATTTTCCTTTTGACTTTTCTCTTTTTTATTATTATATTATAGCATATACAACACCAGCAGCTGCTGTATTTTCTTGTTTAACTCCTTTGTATATAAATATGTTGATTCCCTGTTTTTATCATTTCATTTCCCTTTTGTTTCAGGTATGGCTAATTATTCTAATCCTTCCTGTCATACTTTTTATATGTCCACTTGCATGTTCCAGTATTCATAAAAATTTATTTCTTTTGCTTGTTCTGCCATTTGGTTTGTTATATTTTCGAGATACAAATCTTGTGTATTCCTTAATTTTTTGTCCGTTACCCTTTTTATTGCCAGTTTGGCCATTTCTTTTAGTCTGTGCCTGTTCTAGCTTTTTTTCTCTTTATTCCATTGTAATCGGAAATTTAGAGTTTCTTAAAGCCTATTTTTATTTGTTTTCCGGCGTGTTTTCTCGTTTAGCTTTATTTCTAATTTGTTCCTTCGTGTTTTCTTCGTTGATGTTTATTTAAAGAATGCGTTCTTTTTCTCTTAATTATTTTTATTTCATAATCTTCGACCTTTCTTTTCTTAACTATTGACTTTATTAGCATAAGTTTATAATAAAAATTATTTACATTTACAGACCATTAATTTGTGGTTAAGTTTTAATTACAATTTAGCCGCTAGGTCAATGATTCACCTATATACGTTTTAAATCTTAAAACGAAACGGGCTGATTTATTGCGTTTCATATAAGTTTACAACAAAGACCTAATTTCTCCGATAATTAACAACGTCTTTTGTAAGACCACTCGAGGAAGGATTGACTGCGTTGATTGGTGGTAATTTATTTTTCCTAAAGCGGATCTTTAATTGAACCTATGCGTGCGTGAATCAAAATCGATAGATTACCCATGAAAAGTTTACCCCTTCTCAGCTGCTATTCGTGGAATTAGTTTTCACATTAGCAAAACGTTCAACGATCTACCGTTATGCTTTAATATGTAATTTGGGCGACAAAAAGTCGAAAACGATTGGTTACGTATTGGAAGTAGGAGGAGTGCCCCGGAAACGTATTGATGAATAAGTCAAATCGCCTACTTGGTAATTTATTAAAATATTTAATAAATTAAATGTAAATTTTACGATATTGACATGACAATTTTATAATATCCCTATGTCAATTTTAATTGTCAGAAAGTAGAAAAAAACATTTTTCGTTGGCCGGGATTTTCTTGTTTTTCATTATTTGCACACTAAGTGATTTTTGTGGTTCTGCATTAAAAAGATGATTAAAAACGTTAATTTTCTTAGTGACCGATTCTTCCACATATTGTTCCAGCCCCCAAATTGCCTTAATGCGAGGAGGTCACCACCGTTATTTGCCAACATAGTAGCACTCGACCTTCGAAATGTATGCCCTGTAAATTTTCAGGGCTTTCCAACTTTAAGAATTCCGCTATCTTCCTAGGACCTCGTCCTATTTTGTGCACACCCACGAATTGCCTAGTGCACTTGCCCAATCTTCGGAAGGTCTAAGCTCTGCATATTTCCTATATAATCGCAGTCTTTCTCAGTAATTGTAAACCTTGTAATTGTTTTTCGTGTCTTGTAACGTAACTATTATGAATTGCAACTATCTTCAATATTACCAACAAACAATGTGACAAGTTATTCACGTCTATAAGCGCCATATATTCAAAATAATAAAATTACTTTCTCCAATAGAAAACCTTCATCTGCTGCTTCCATAAAAAATCGTAATTTGTTCCTCTGTTAACACTTTTCCTTTCTTCGGTTTATACGACACCGATTTTCGTTTTAAAAATGTGAATACTTTTCCATTCATATAAATCATTAATTTCCATAGTAAATATTGCACGTTGAGTGTGAATTGTACCTAGAAATGTCAATATTTTCATTCAGCTCAATCGTGTTTTCAGCATTGAAATTTTGTACTATAAACTATTTGGGGCAAAATTTGTTGGTAGTGAGAATACTTAGCATAATAAAATGTCTTCGTTCGCCCTATCAACTTTGCTGCTTTTTCTCCATTCGGAAAATACTTTTTCGTATCTATTTTTGGTCTTAGCAGACAGTAACTCTCAACTCGCTGAAACCACTTCATCCAGAATTTCTTGGTAACATGCAGGAGAAACACTTTCACCACTTTTACCTGCCATGTTGTTCATTTATTTAATTTGTTGTTCAGATGCGTTCGAATTCGTGTTCAAATATCCAGCCTTATTACGAAAAGTTTTTGTTATATTTTTATTGTAAAGGAAAACTACGTTTTAAACTATAAGTGATGTTAAATTAATAAAACTTTGACAGCACGTTTGAAGTTGAGAGGCATTTGCGAGCTACGAAAGAATCAAAGAACAGGACCGTGAAAGTGACGAGTACTCAACGGACGAAGTAAACAGGAAAATGAGATAAAAAAAGGAAGTGGAAGTACCCTTTCAGCGAAGTAAAAATGACCGCCTTTCAAGCAATATAACAATGGCGAGGATACATGATGATTGACATGAAGGTGGACCAAGAGGCAATTAAAAGGAGTTACAAGAGATGGGGGTAGAACAGAGTGACTTAAAAACATTACAAAGAAGGAAAGGGAACAGCGGCATAGTTTGAGAGATAGGGCAATATAAGGAAGACCACAAGGAAAGAACGTAAAAATAGGATACAATAAAATTGCGTTAGAGGGAATTGAATGGAGATGGATCAGAAATAAGGAAAAACTAGATAAAATGGAGGAAATAGAAAGAGGCGAGGGAAATAATTCAAAAAACTAGAAACAGAACAAAGGGACAGAAGCAAAAGAAGATGAAATTGGCAAGGAATATGGAATATAGGACTAGACATGGAAACAGAAACGGAGAAAGGAAAAAACCCAAATTTAACAAGTAAAAAGAAAATGGAGGAAAGGAGAAGAAACAGAAAGACATTTTGATATTGGCAACATGGAATGTATCAGGATTAATGGAAAAGATGAGGAATTAAATGAAGAGCTTGAAAGATTGAAGACATCCTAGCGGATTTGGAGTACAGTAGAAGTACACAAGACCACTTATTCACGCTAAAAGAAATAATAAAGAAAACACTGAACGCGTTTGAAAAAGAAATGAGATGACAAGAAATTGATAAATACCATTAAGAGATGCACAAGAGGACCACCAATGATGTACGAGATAGACAAATTTTGAAACCAATTGGGGATTGAAGCAAGATGGAAGTTTGAGCCCAACGATTTAATTAAACTGAATCGTTAAATAAAGCTCATAAAAATAAACACAAATCTCAAAGTCGATCGCAAATGTGTCTAGATACAATAGTTTCACTGTCGTGAAAAGAAAACACAAATAAAATAACTCAATGCTTTATTTATTAGATATGAATGCAAGTAATACTGACAAAACTCAGTTTAACAGTTACAAAACTACACCACACAAATTGAGACTCGATATAAATAATACAATTATTTACTCAGGCAATTTATACACAACGATACACAAATAAATCCTAAAATAAACAGTGGACTTTGAGTCAATACAATTAAACAAATTAAGTTCGACAAATTCGTAGTATACTGTTAACAACAACCAAATTTAAAAGCACTTACTGATTTCTAATTCTGGAGTTTCGTATGTTATTGTTGGAAGCGAAACTTTCGGTCTCGACGTTGAGGACTAATTGATTTGAATGCCGAAGCCGGTCTGTTTATATACCCGATGCTATTACATTACATTATTTTTAAATTTTAAACTAAATTTTTCCGAAAGTCACAAACCGAATAGCTATTGGTTGTTTGAAACGTAGTTGCCAAGCAGATTCTAAATGATGGTTGGACGCAAATTGTTACCAAGGCGAATTTTCGCGCGCTTTTGCATCATCAAGTCGACTCGCGCGGCCAGGTGCTGTGAGTCACTTCTCGTAGTCCCGCCCACTGCTCTCGCGTTGGGAAGTTTTCGTGTATTCGAATATATTTTACGATTTTAAATTATATAAATGTATTGAAGCCTATTATATTGAGTTCTAATTACATTATCCTACTTATATTCTAACTTAACTAATTCAATTATACGACAAACATCCTTATTTGTTCAATTATTTACATGGAGTTATTATTCGGAGCAATATTACAGTGCCAAATCTCTCTACGCGGTTCGATCTAAAAGTTCTACTCTCGTCTCAGCGTCGTATTTCGTTACTGTTAAATCTGTTATTCTATTTAACGCTTTCGTTGTTAAATTTATGACATTTGCAATCTATACCTGGAGACAGTAAACATCTCACTTTGTGGCTTTGCGAACAATTTAGTGTTGATGGTCAGGTCAGAAAGAGATATACAGGATAACTTGAAAGACTGGAATGAAACATTAAGAAAGTATGGATTGAAGATACATATGGGTAAGACAAAAGTAATGATGATGGCAAAGCGAAGAAGACAAAGTTGACAATATTACGAACGATATTTAGACCGATATTAACTTATGGACATGAAACATGGATCGTATCAAAGAGAGTAAAGAGTAAAATGCAAACAGTGGAAGTAAAGTATTTAAAAGCGGTCAGTTAAGAGATAAAGTGGCAAAATCGTTTCAAAAAATTCCATTTTAGTTTGAAGAGTAGTAGAATTTGCTACACAGCCCTCAACATAATAAATGTTGGTGACCAGAACCCCGCCGTACATTTATCGAAATATTCGTAAGTTTAAAGCTCATGCCTTTATTATAATTCTTTTGTTGACAGGTGATCTCGATGCAAAATGCGGTGTATTATAACAACCTGGTTTTCTTTCGTTGGCACACAATCTTATTCGGCTCCATATCATGGCCAGTATCGCATCTGTACCAACTTCAAAGCAATGTCTTAGGTCCACCTTTTTTACAGTATCGTTTGAAATTTGCAACATTTCCAGGTTCTTTGCTCTTTTCTCTGACACATAGTTGTCGCCATGGCTAAAGCAATTGACTTGATAAACTCCAGCAATATTATAGGATTTTTACATTGAAATACTTTTAAAACCACTTCAAAATGAGCATATGTAGTTTTTACTAACGAAACCGTTGGTGAATTCCATAAGAGTTCGTGTCGTGCGATTCTTGTCCTTTCCAAAAACCATGCGGTTTATACGTTGGATGTACTTTTTTGAAGTGTCTTCGCAATTTGTTAATTTTAAACGATTAATTTGAAAGAAGATGCATACAAACCATATATTGTGGTGTTGTTTTTTTGCAATTAGATTTACTTTTTAGGTACCTTTTTAACTTCTCTCGAATATCTACCGCCGGATTTGCGTTGCGACACTAGGTTAAGAAACATTTGCGTAAAAGAATCAACGAGTTTCGTTTCCTGTGGACTTACTGTATGTGGTGTCTTTGTACCTGGGACATTAATAATTGCAACTAATCCGTAATGTCATCAACTGTCAACTTATTGAGTTCTTCGCCCCGAAGGCCCCAGCGGCACATTATCGTAACTACTTTCATCATTATATAGGTTCTGTCGGGGATTCCATAAAAAAATGTGTTAATCTCTTCTCTGGTAAATATATTCGATTGCGTTAGATAATATCCAGAATCCTCAATTTGATAAACTTCATGTAGACTTCAAATTGATAATAATATCATAAGCCATCAAGATTTTTTTAGTGGCGATCACTTTCTTCCTATGCAACCACTTGTTGAAAATACCATATATTAAGAGAATTAAAGAATAACAACCGGTTTGATATGTTTCATTAATTTCCAATATATGTAAGAATCGGTCTCAGCTGTTGGTACAATCTTCTGATATAATTGATTTAGATGACTTTTAGTTAAAGAAGAAACGTTAAAAAAGTAGTAACATTTCTCCAAGTGCAATGATTTTATTTCCTTTAAAAAGTGCCTCAGCTCGAGTGACTTAACATGCCATGTCCATTTAATTCTAGGTATGATATTTATCAACACAAAAGAATTTACAAATTGTATACGCCAACGCCACAAAATAATTGTTCATGTAAATGTAAGCACTAGTATGCACCAATATAAAATCGAGCGTCAGGCTTAAAGATCAGCTGCTCGTATATAAAAAATATAACAGAATAAACGAAATATTATTATTTAGCAATAGAATGTAACACTGCTTCACAAGAACGAAAATTGTATACATTAAAGCATCAATAACCACTATGACAAAGGCAAAGGCTGATTTTATTGCAGACGTGTTATCCATCTATGTTTCACGGCCATTTCTATATATTTAGTGTCTAGTAACAACTTAGTCATTACGGTGAAGAACTTTGGACAACTACTCTACTCTATCTCAATACTCTCATAAAGGTCTCACAACTGTTTTCACACACTCACAACTCAAAAACAATTTTTACAACTATGACATTTTCAAGGGATACCACTTGCGGGGTTGATGGATGGTTGATAGGCTTTTGTGTAAGACTAGATGAAACTGCCTAAAAGATCCTCCGCGTGTCTTGATGCTTTGTTGGCTGCGAAGAAGAGATTATATCACTCAAGTGGAATCAAATCCAGATTACTAACAAAAATCGGCATGTTTCATGTGATTTGTGACCAACTCTCATACTTTTAATTGTAAGAAACAATTAAACAATTTGTGACAAGGTATTTCGAATGTGCAAAGTATGAAAAACCAAAATATCAAAGTGGTGGAATAAACGATTAAATACAACTGCGAAGACATAAACATAAACAAAACAAACGGAAAAAGATGAAATAATAATAATAGTGTAAAACGCTCATCGTTTCGAAATATGCGTGCGTAATAGCTATGAACCATAATTCGTTCATACCCTAAAATTCCCGTATGAAGCTCAACCCAATTAACCCAATCTGTAAATATTCCCGCATTCACAACAAGACTGGGGATATTAATTATTGAATGCGCTCGAACACGAATACTTTTTGATAATTTTGATCGAGTAACCGAATACTGATTAATATTTTTGCAATAATTACGATCATTTGTCGAATAATGATGTTTGTAATGATCGGACGTGAGCGTATTTATTTCTAGATTTTAGCGTTTCTCCTCTAAATTCGCCGTTCTTTCGCACTTCCGTGTTCCGCGTTCTATTTGGAAATTTATTTGTTTTACAGATGCACCGATACATCGATACTTTCTATAATGTTTGCAGTAACAAATTGAAAATTACAGGGAAATAATACCACCACTCAAATAGGAACAACTTATTGACATATTCATCTTACTTGACACTATGCTTAGCTGATTAACTTGCATATAACAATATGTTTACACTATTTCGTATCCAACCCGAAAGACTTGGAGTCATGAGTTGACGTAACCTGATTATTAAAATAAGTTCGTTTTTAAATTAGCTTTAATATAAATTAATATTAAATATAATTTAATATTTTATTTCTATTTTGTGCTTTCTTTTGTATAGATGGTTGCGGATGGTGTAATAAACCGGTAGAAGAAAACACGGGACTGTCGTCGGGTGCTTCGACGTTTTGTTCAGAATTATGTTTCTCGCAGTCGAGGCGCGCGAACTTCAAGAAGAACAAAACTTGCGACTGGTGCAGACACGTGAGACACACCGTCTCCTATGTCGACTTTCAGGTATTTCACAATTAAGTTTTATATTTAGCCCGTTAAACACTAACCGTCTATTAATTGTATTTGGTAATGGTCCAGTGATGATGGTAATAAGTAAGTATGCGATTACAAAATCGACAAATTTGACCAACATTCGATTACGTATACTTATCAAAACATACAGGCATGTATCACGCCTATAAATACTGATCTCGAAATACAACTTGTTCTGGTTTAGTCACTTAATTTGAAAATCTATACTTCGCAATTTTCTTATGAATTTTAGTTGGCAACAAATGAATTTGCAGAACTATGAATTTAATTCGATGTGTCTTTAGCCAAATACGATTTAAATGTTCGCTTAGCAAATTATTGAGTAATCAATCCACTAATAACTTTTAAGTGTATACCTGCCTACGTTTGTCTGGAATGTGTGTATGATAATACGCGGTGAGTAGTCCCGTAATGTAAATTCACGCTTACTGCCAATCATGAAATCATAATAGTTGGCGCTCGCTTATTAATTCGATTCGAAAATACTTGTGCAGTAAATAATTAGATACACATTTCTTTACATATTTTTTATTTGCATATCTTAAGTAAATTAATTATTTTCCGCCGTTGTTTCAATTATGTGACCAAGAAAGGATTAGGCTGTCGCCAAGATACCAAAGAATTCGCCCTAAATCACTCTCCTCGCACTGCATCTCATAAAAGGTTTTACTCACCTCAACCCCAGATGAATAAAGTTGCCCCTGGTTATGTTGGCAAAGTATATACATACACGTTTGCGTATATTCAACTGTACAACTTGAGCTATGTAATATTTTCAGTATCCATTAGGACCCCCAAGTGGCTGTTATGTTTAATTCTTTTTTGTTCTCGAAAATCATTTATTGGATTTTGTGTGTTAATTGTCTCCACGTTGTGGTCAACGATTCTCAGATCCTTTGGGGCCTCCATATTATGGTTAATGGTTAGTGTAAAACATTTTGGAAATTTAGTTTTGTCTAGAATACACGTTATGGTTAAGATAAAACGCCCTTTTACTCAACAACTCGAGTTAATTATCGATGACAGTGGTGATGTTCAGGAAACTTAATTTTATAAATACAGACGAACATAATTAAAAAGAATAATTGGAAGTCCTTTTTTACTCATTCATAAAGTTACTGAGATGGAAAAGAAAATTTGAACGAGCAAAAACCTCAACTTCCCTTCAAAAATTCTTTTAAACAGCCATGGGACAAAGCGAGCCGTTATATATAATGAAATCAAATTTACACGGTAACATTGATATATGCAGTTTAATTAACCCAAATGCATGTTTTGAAGGCGTGTCAGATATAAATAATCTTGTAATAGTTTTACAAAATCGATTGCGTTATAATTATGGCAGATACAAATAATATTCTCAAGAATCAGAAAGTGGACCATAAAGTTTATACATGGTGTCCTAACGTACGTAATAAAAGTTTTGGGAAAATTTTGAAATCATTCAAACTGTAATTGTTTTATTTAATTTAGTACAGTACAGTACAGAAAACGATTCAGTAATGCTTTAACTATAATTATAATGTATAGCATAGTAGCTAAAGGGCCATGGATTTCAATGATTTGCGATTTGGTGCGAATGCTTCCTATCAGCCTTTGGACGGTAAGTGAGTTAAGCTTACGAATCTTTTGGTAGATTCTTCGTCGTAGTTCTTCTTCATTTTTGGCTTCCCACCAAACGTCGAAAACTTTTCAACCGAGTAAAGCCCAAAACTATTCTATAGGACGTGCCCGTGGAACATTCGTGGGGGTTATCCCCTTTAGGTACACATGGGATATGACAAAATTGTCACCCGAACTAATCTTGGGTTCTTCTCCCATAATGGCACGATGCCAGATCCGGCCAGAACATAATATTATAATACTAACATGATGCGTTTGAATAAAATTCACTAATTTGGAAAGGTATCGTCGAATATAAACGTCTGCATTTACAGCTTCGCCCCTAACTCCCCAACAAAAGGTCTTGAAAAACCAGCTTCCGAAATACCACACCTCACCTGGTCCTCAACATTCGCTTTTTTCTTATACCTTACGTGATTAGGAAATCGTGTGAAATCGTCGGCCTAATCTTCTCGTTGAAAATTTTTTGTGTTTCTTGCACATTCAATGAAGTTCTAAGGCCTTGCATGATTCAAAACTTGAGGGCGACCCGTCTTTGGAAGATTCATAAACGGAAAACCTTCCTCACATTCCTTAATGACGCGGTAAATTGTTGTCTAAGAAATATTTTGATTTCTATGAATTACGACATGTCACGTTTGGACATTTGGCCAATCAAATAAATTGTAAATACCTTTCCCCAATTCTAACTTGCAGGACGTTTTGTGAAACTTTGTAAACACAGATGTGTTTACAAAGTTTTTCAAAACGTCAAACTGCAGGAGAAATTTGACAGATTCTCAATATTCAATGGTAAGTTTATTGCTTTATTTTTGATAGGAAAAAAATAATACCGAAAATTACCCCAAAACTTTTGTTACATACGTTAAATTCACTAAAATCAATTAATACCATATTAAGTAGTGCTCCACATGTGCATGAAAGCATGAAACACCAACCATCAAGTTTCAATGCATTTCTCTCACCCATGTATAAATAAAAAATGAAAAGTGAAATAAGTGTAATATTGAACTGAGACCAAGAGACGATTGATTATTGCTTTGAAAAGACATTTGCATGTTGTGCCACCGAAATTGATTTGGTAATATATGCATTTATCGTAGTCCAGATTCTGACATTAAATTGTTCTTAAATAGATTTGAATTAATATTGGAAAAATTTGCCAACAGCTGTGGTGATTTTAATATTTATATAGATTTAAAGCCAAACGATTTTTGAATTTGCATAAGTTTAACTACTGATAATCTGAAATATATAATTGATTCTCCGACTAGAATTACGTTGACATTAGCCACATGCATAGACAATATGATTTCAAATATTGACATTACTAACAGATATATCATAATGCTCAAGTCTTATCTATCAGAAATGTATGTGCCGCTGAAGGAAACAGAAAAACATTGCAGAATGAGGATGTTAAAACAGAATATCAGGAAGAGATTGCAAAACAACTGGAGAATGTTGCCAAACCACACAAGTATAAACTAACAAAAGAATTCATTAAAGATACTGCTAAAACGGCGATCCCCAAAAAAGAAAGATTGATTCGATAAAGAGCGTGTAGAGATAGCAGACGAGAAAAAAATAAGACAAGAATTACTGAATAACAACACAATATGAAACAGAAAAAATATATAAGAATTGCTTATATATGAAGAAAACTTATTGTACAATAAGAAAAATAAGAAAAAACTCATAACCATTCAATAACAATTTCAGAATAAGGAAATCCAAGCATTTTACTAAGAAATAAAAAAGACAGAAAAAGGTTACCATAGTAGAAATAACTGTTTTTAAAACCAGAAAGGAGTCAACGTGCTACGAATACAAATTAGTTCTGCTGGGAGTATTCGCTGATTTGAAACAAGCCTACGATAGAGTGAATAGCGACCAAGTGTACAATGCAATGAGAAGACTAGAATATCGGAAAAACTTATAAGGTAACAACTATGACGCTGAATAAAACACAAAATAAAGTTGTCTGAAGTGGCCACAAATCAACAATTTGTGGTGGGAAATGGCCTGAGGCAAGGTGACAAACTTGCATTCCTCAACCTGGTTTTAGAAAGCATAGTTAGAGGCAGTAAATTAGAAATGAAAGGGACAATATACAACAACGAACATCAATATGTAGCATATGCGGTCCACCTTATTAAAGAGGATAACAAAAAAATGGAAAAGAAGCAAGAATTTTCGGACTAGAAATAAACCATCAAAACGCAGCATCAGCAAATGAATACGAGTTTGGCGAGGTAAAACAGTTCTTAACAGTACTTAAGTGCAAAGATACACGAAAAGGGTCGCGAGGAGCAGGAAGTAAAAGTCAGAATTGCGAAAGGTAACAAGAAGTACTGAATTGTGAATTTCCAAATTCAGTTGGGCTGGAAATTAATTCGTGTTTTGTGAACTTTCCACATATTAGAGGCTAAAATAATTCTGATACCTAAGAGCGAATGGTTCAATGTTTCAGAATGATATAGGTACCGTCCGTTCATGTTAAAAACAAAGCAATCACCTGATCATTGGATATTGGGAATATCTCCAGTTTATCCTGCAGTTTGATGATACATTTGTGTTTTACAAAATGCCCTACAAGTTAGAATTGCGGAAAGGTATTGATTGGCCAGATGCCCAAACGTGACATTGTCGTCATTTACAGAAAATATTGCTAAGACAATAATTTACAGCGTCATTACGGAATGTGAGGAAAGTTTGCAGTGTACAAATCTTCCCAAGACGTTTTAATCATTCCAGGCTTCAGACCTTCATTCAATCTGCAAGAAATAGAAAAGGAGTTTCAACGAGAAGATTAGGCCGAAGATTTCACACTTTCCATATGACAGCCAAGCGGGCAATTGGCACAAACAATTTAAAATATAGAAAGCGACAAAAATACACTGCTACTCAATTAGAGAGGATTCCAAGATGCTGCAGACAATTAAGATTTCAGAAATAATACCACGATAATTTTAGACGACGAAAAATATTTTAAATCAACATCTCTGAAATAAAAAGAAACTAATGCTTTTATAGAGACAGCATTGAGCACTTAATGACGTAAGGTATAAGAAAACGCGAAATCTGAGGACAAGGTATTAGTGTTTTGCGAGTGTATTTCGGAAGCTGTTTTTTCAAGACCTTATGTTATGCGAGTTAGGGGCGAAGCTGTAAATGCAGACATTTATATTCGAGGATGCCTCCCCAAATTAGTGAATTTTATTCAAGCGCATCATGTTAATGATAATATTATGTTCTGGCCGGATCTGGCATCGTAACTAAGGGAACAAAATATACCATGTGTACCTAAAGAGGATGTTGCACAGGCACGTTCTATAGCAGACTTTTGACTATCACCACCATCTACATTCGAACAGAAGAATGGCCGTATACAAGGCCAGGACAAATGTCTCGTGAAATGCTTGATTATTACTCAGGTGCTGCCCATGGCTTATATTGATGAATACTGGGCTTCATTACTGACAATTTGATCATTTTAGACATATTTGCCTCACTGACCACGATGCAAATTACTAAAAAACGACTCTTTGCTTACTGGTGACTTTAATGAAAGAAAGTAACCACGCTTTATGACGGTTTAAGCATACATTAAATTCTGATCACTAAATTTTTTGACTTGCGTCCCATTAATATTTTACCAACATCGTCCAAAGTGTTCATACGCTAACAGGTTTCGGAAAGGGGCACAGCATTATCATTCATAACTAATAGTATTTTCAAGGCAACACATGAGGGAAACGTTACTGTCCTCTCACTTTTAGATTTTTTTAAGGCTATTGACACCACCAACCATCATTTACTCTGCATTAAATTATCTTATAATGGATTAGATATAAATAATACTAATTACTTATTAACTCTTTCTTATCAGGTAGACTTGGGACGGGTCGAATCTGGAGTTCCGCAAGGGCCCATTCTTGGACCTTTACGCGATATATACGGCAGATTGTAATAGAACCATAAGTACATATGCCCCTATCGTGGTGCAATCAATAGAATCAAACTTGTGCTTATTTGTAATGATTTCACGTCACTCTTTTCTTTTTTGTTTTTCTTTTCTTTTTTCTTTTTCTACAAATTGTAATGAGGTTAATTGGAAGACCGCCTTAGGGCGCCTCAAGTTTCTAATTGTAATTACAATCGTACGAACACGAAAGTTGACATTTTTTTGTTTATTATTTTTTGCCGAAACAAATAGACATGTTAGTATTATTATTATTATTATTGAGTGCATATAGAGAACTGGTTTAATAGATTTTCGTAATTCGCCATAAAAAAAACTCAAGGTGTGCATCACTAAGCGCCAAATTCTACTTGTCCTTTCCTTGAAGCATTAAAAATTCAGACAATGTTATAGGTATGTATAGGAATATTTTAAGTATTCGCAGCTATTTGCCAATTCATAAATTTCCTCCCATAATAATGTTGGTCAAGGTCGTAATAATCTCCCTTTTTGTTGGTTATAGAATGGAAGGTTTTTAAAATAGTTCTGGCTGTGCATGTGTTATGATGTCTTTGTATATTTGTGTACTGTGCTGCTTTATTGTGCAGTCGATTTTATGGATTGTGGTTTTATTGTTAAGATAGGCACATAGTGCACTTACCCAATTACTATGGGCATTATACGAGCTTCCTTTTTATATCTTTGGGACTGAGTTGATCTGATTAAGACATATTTCATTTTGGAAGACGATTTTGGTTATTGTTTTTGTTTTGTTCTTTACACTGTTACATGGGTTCATTTTCCCTGGAAACACAATTGTGCCATTGAGATACCAGGTTTGAAGTGATCTTCTATGGGTTCGAGGTAGCGGAGGAACGTTTTGCGTTCGTTGATGATTTGCCCCTTCTGTGCGATTTGTGATTTCTTGTGTTGTGATTTTCTATCCATTTAGTCAACTATCTTTTCTATTCTTGTGTGATATTCCTCAATGCAATTTATTTGTTATATACTGGGCTTTTTTTCCAGTGCGCTTTTCTTGATAAAGTACACTTTCGCAATAGGCAATATTTTTAATTATGTGATTTGTGCTATGTGACCTTTAATTGTTTGTTAATCTAGAATTTAATGTGTAAACGTTTTTTTATAAATGATCGAAATATTTTCAGGAAGGAGCATCTCAATTGCAGTTCTGCTCCGACAAATGCCTGAATCAGTACAAAATGCACATATTCTGCCGCGAAACGAGGGCCCACTTAGAAATGCACCCACATCTGCCGATCGATGATTCCGGAGGCGGCTTAATAACTCCGGATCTTTGGATGAAAAATTGCAAATCACCGGAATCAAATACACCTTCGCCACCGACGTCGCCGAGACCGACTGAAATATTACCCCAAACATCACCCCTACCTCTAATTACAGTAGCGCACCCGTCGAAATTGATGGCTTCGCCTGACGACAGCGTAGACTCGCACAAAAAGCACCGAACCAAGCCGCTTAGAAAACCGAGAAAACGATGTCCATCTACGGTGACGTGCGCGAACTTCAGCAAAAGCCCGTCGGAGGTCCCCCAAGATTTGCGCGTCCGACACTCGCCGGTGAACGGCTTCGATCCGCCTCAATTCACCAGCGATTTGCCGAAAGACGCACATCCACAGAACCATCGGATGGATCGAATACCAAATCCGTTCTGTTATCCACCGAACGCGTTCCCGCCAGATCCCAGAATGCAGCAACCGCAATTTTACAATTCCGCCCAGTTTCTTCCCCACGTAAAGCCACCGAACGCGCCGAACCCGCCACCCCCCGGCGTTTTGCCGCCTGTTACTGTTCTAGTTCCGTATCCCATACTCGTACCTGTCCCTTTGCCCATACCGATACCTTTACCTTTTAAATCGTTCATCCTTGCGAACGAAAAACGAAAAGAAATGAACAAAAATGATAACGATGCTAGTCAAAACGAAGCACCTGCGGACGTCAACGACGTCGCCAGTAGATCTAGTCAAAATGTAGAAGAAGACAAGGGAGAGATGGACGTAACAGTCGACACAGAGGCGCCGAAAGTAACGCACAAAAATGGTATTGTTAGGCCGCCGAGGAAGCGGAAAAGGGTTGTCGAGCCTAAGAGCAAAGTTACTCTAAAAAAGAAAACGATACCCGCGTAATCTTATATTTTATCGTATAGCAAAGGTATTATTATTATCGTTTAACTTATTTATTTATTTAGACTATTTTATATGTTACTTTTCGGTCTACGACGCGCATAGAAATGGATATTTTAAGACATAATTTAATGACAAATCTTAACTAATAAATCGTAAACAGGATTAAGCATTAATCGAAGTGGTTTGGAAAGTCCGTCATAATTGCCAAAACAATTATATGCAAGCAATCATCACCATCGAGTCAAATTTGTGCAAATGAACGGTTACTCGTTTATAACTTTTCTTGTCAGTATATTATTTTCAAATACAAAATTTATTGCAATCGTCATCGACTTGGTGCTAAACGTTTATCAAAATAGATGTGACAGAGTTCACATTTGTGTTGTTAATTTTTAGTCGGTACTTAACTCATCGGCCACTTGAATCATTTATTTAAAAAATGTGTTATTGAATCTGCTTTCAGCAATTTCAAAATAAATTGACATATAAAAAGTCTTGCCTGTCTATAGTCCGTCGAAAGTGGTCATAACGATTTACACATATTACAAACAAGAAAGTATCTCACAGTGCACCAAATAGCACAATAAATTTTTAAATAATTCGCTTTTGTGGATTCTTTACATTATAGTAAATTGTTATATTATACCAACCACATAATGACAAATTCTTTACCGTATAAAATAGACAATCGTTTAAGGACTATCTTAAAACATGTGTATCTAAACTTAAATTTAAAAATATATTCATGTAAATAGTGTATACTGAAAATATCGTTTTATTCATTGTTTAGTCTATGAATAAACAATGTAAATTATTTGTACGTTGTACCACGAAATTAATTCTACTGGAAGCGCTACATTCAGCACAATCTTATTATCGATCGTTATATTACAAATAAATTCTTTAAATGAATATTATATGTAACGTAAATACAATAAAATTAAAATTCCTTTTTTGTGTTTTTTTTTTAAATCTATGTTTATGGGATTATTTTGCACATCTATTTAAAGATTCTTTATTAATTATAATTACTATTATTATTGTCGGCGTCTTTAAATAGAAAATAAAATTCCGAGGGAAGTAACTACCGTTGCTTAAATATCACCCAAAGCTATTCACAGATGTCTATCATATAATGCGGGACCTGGTGGGCTCTAACAAATTACCCACCCAATTAAAGCAAACACTCCTTTAACTCAAACCTAATCAAAAAGTTGCATTGAAAATGGGAAAAAATAAGCATGCACACACACACACACACATGACAAAATTATATTCTTAAAATAAAAGATTACATGTGCATCATGCATACCAGGATCACCAGGAAATTTGATATAACCATCTACTATCGGTGCCAAAGTAATATGCGCCTGTTTCAGGGTCTATATCAAAGAAACGGCTTAGCGAAAAACATTGAAATAAACATTGCTACAACCAGCCATTACTTCGAAAGTTCGTAGTTTTCTGTCCCTATGTTTAAAAGCAATTATTAAAGAAATGCAAGAAAGGAACCGATTTTAGCGATCCCTAGGATGGCCCTCTAGCCACCCTAGCCCTAGCACCGACCGATATTTTTACTTTTTAAATATTTCATGTACTTTTTTTGAAATCTTGAGTTTTTTTCATACTCTCATTCTCAAATTACGTTTATCTCGACAAATATATTCGAATTATATTTGACCAGTTATTTAATTAGTTAAGGTAAGTTAAATATTTGTATAATTTTCGGCGACTGTGCATGGAAGTCCCACCTTTCTCGATAACCGCGCGTACTCAGGATGCGTGCCTATGCTCTATCATATAAATATTGTATTATCGAATTATGGAATATTGAAAAACAACACTCAAGTAAACAAATTTTAATCTTACAAAAATGCCGAAGCATTGTACAAGCGAATAATTACAAATGTTAGATAATTTTTTCAAGAAGAAAAACAATGGGCCAACTATTGAAGTAAAGAAAGTCGTAGAAAGAACGGCGAGTCTCCAAAAGTGTCGAAAGAGTTAGTAATGAACACCGAAGAAGATTGATTGATTTTAAACCAAAACGTGACAGAAAAAGAATCGAATGTGATAAATTTTTGCAAGGGTCATAATATATGGAAAGGAAATTTCCAACTGTAAAAGAACTGTAGTCTCAAATTACTAACGAAGTGCCCACATTTTCCCAGAGAACATTATCCAGATGCCATCAGGCCATCAGGTGCAGGACAAAAGGTATTTATTTTTCATATTGGTAGCGAGGATGAATGTTTAAAAGGAGGCCGTAAATGCTTTATGGGCGAAAAGAGAATGCAAAAGTCGATTATCACCACGAAATCAATAAACAACAATTGGAGGAATGGTACCGGCACGTAATGTCGGTAATACCAGTAAAATCTATTATTGTGATAGACCACTTATCATACAATGCTAGATACTGTTTATACTATTACCCTATATTAGCTTGAAAGGTAGATACATGATTGCGTTACTGAAAAAAGATGTGGCACTCCCGGATGGAATTACTCATTTATCGAAATTAACTAAATCACAGTTGTTGCTATTATTTAAACCGCATCGTTATGAAAAGGTACTACTATTAGAATTTATTGCAAAACAAGTAAGAGACGATGTGAAATTACTATGATGACCTGTAGCTTATTGCGAGTTTGATGCTATTGAATTCATTTGGGTATATGTGAAAAATAAAGTTGCAACAAACAATAATACTTTAAAAATTAACGATGTATTCAATTTATGTGAGGAAGCTTTGAACAATGTTTCAATGGAGATATGGAAAGATTGCGTTGTGCATTGCAAGGAAATTGAAAAAATCTACATTCATGGTTAACTTAGAAGAAGAAGATGATGATGATGAATTATCGGTCGAGTCAAGTGACAGTGATTATGACGAACAGTGTTAAAACGAAATTGATATTGAGGATCCACAATTCCCTCATTGCATTACAGGGGCTGATATACAAGGTAATCGTACTGCTAACAATTCTGTTGAGGCTGAAGCCTCTGGCATAACCAACACTGTTCAATATCTGGGTAACATATGCAACGCCATTCAAAGGTTTGCAGACAATACGAATCTTACTGTAGGTCCTGAACCAATCCAAACAACTACTACTGTCATATGCTTTATACCGAAATAATACAAATATTCCAGTTACAATTACATTATGAATTGTCAGTTCATACACTGTTGCTAAAAATTGAAAGAGTAAATCAACAAATGTCTTATTTGTATCAAATGAATAGTTTTTATTTGAATCTATTATAATTATGTACAACAATAATAAAAAATAATCCTTTATTGGCATTTTCACTTTCTTACATTTCATTCCCCTATACCGCATACTATGGTTCTTTCTTCCTCCTGTTGTTCCAATACTCACTTTTTCCTGCTCTCTTCCTTCTTCCCCATTATTTTGACTAACATCTCTAGTCCCCTTCCATCTTCACCCATATTCCTTCTCCAGTCTTTTCGTTTCTACTTTTCTTCTGCGTTCAGTTTTATCTCTTTGCACTCTCCTACCCAATGTTCCCATTCATCCCATCCTTCTCCACAAAAATTACACCGCCCGTACTTCCATCCAGTACTTGTTAGCTTTCTCTTCTTCCGCACCTGAGCCTTGCTATTGTCCTTTCTTCTTCTAACGATATTCCCCCCCCCCCCTAAGTATGATGGTAACCTCCACTGTACTTTTAGGCTGGCGTATTTGGTGCTGTATCTTGCACGCCTTTCTTGCCCTTCTACCATCTTCCACCTCTCCATTATTTCCCTCTCTACTTGCTTCCCACCACTTCTCCTCTCTGCCTCTTCTGTAGCTAGTCTTGCCTTTTCATACATTTTACGTCTACAATCTTCCCAGTTTGATAGTCCTGTTTCCTTACTTCCCCTTTTCCTTATCTCCTCTATTACCAACCTAACTAATCTCTGTTCTGCTACACCCAACCTGTCACTCCCTGTCTCCTGCCCAACTATGTAATCTGGAGTCGATCTCTCCAGATTCAATATCCTTTTTATTAGTCCTATGTGAACCCTCTCCAATCTCTTGCTTTCTTTCCACCCGTGCACTTCCGCCCCGTACATCGAAATGCTCTTTATACATGTATTCCATATCTTCAATGTCTCTTTAAAATTCCCTCTCATCTTTCCCCCCAGATTTCTCCTCAGTCCTTCCTCCGCTAACCTCGCCTTTCTGCATGCATGCATCATTTGACCTTTTCCGCTGATATTTTCTCTCACTACGAACTCTAGATACATCCACTCCATCACCTGCTATAATATGTCTCCTTTCCATGTCACCTTTACTTCCCTCCTCCCTCCTCCTTTCTTGATTTCCTTGTATTCAGCTCCAACCCTCTTCTGTCCGTGAACCCTTCCAGCCTTTTCACCATTCTTTTTAACCCCTTCTCCGTTTCCGCCAATACAACTATGTTGTCCGCAAATGCCAACGACCATATCTTTGCCACTCCTAATTTCACTCACCCGTCTTGTTGTCCTTTCCTTTCCCTTCCAGTTCCGCAATGTATATATTGAATAGTTGCGGACTCAGGGGGCATCCCTGTCTCATCCCTCTCTTGGTCTCGAATCTTTCCGAGTTCTCCTTACCTACCTTCACCCTGCACTATGTTTCCTCATATATTTGCTCAATCCTTGTCCATATCCCCTCCGATACTCCCACCCTTGCCATTATCTTCATCATCGTATTTCTGTTTACCATATCAAAGGTCGCCTTCAGGTCCACGAACATCGCGTACATTTTCCCACCCTTCTTTGCCAGCTCCCTCTCCAATATGTAGTTCAGCACGTACATGTTATCCTTCGTTCCCTGGACTTTCCTGAATCCCGCCTCTCCCCCTTGTCCCCCCCTTCGCCTTCCACCTCCTCCTCTAGTCGACCCCCAATCAATCCTGCATATACTTTGTACGCTCCATTTAGTAGCGAAATCAAACCATTATATGGTTTTTTACTAGCTAGAGTCGTCAGGCAACATTATGAAAGATGCAATACCGGGCGCTAACCTCGAGAAACCCGGGATTCTCCCAGAGTTTTTTGAGGATTTATCCGAACCGTCAATTGTTTCTACTTCATGCACTGATTTGATACATACAAAACTGGAAAGGTCGCATGCGTTTCTTGTTCGTTACTACGTGAAAATTTTGCAAAGAAGTTGTTTGTAAATACATTTAACATATTGGTTTGTGATGACTCCATGTTTGTATTTCTTAATTATTTGTTCGAAAGAAGTTTTAAGAACATAGGTTGTGATTTATTTCAACATTTCAAGGTAAGTCAGTATTTGCATATACTTCTTAGCCTATTTATTTGTCTGTAAAACGTAATTATTCGTTTCGTAAATATTAGGTAGTAGTATTTCGTAATTCATTTATACTTTTCTGCTCACGAATCCATTAAATTGCGACTGTCAAGTAAAGTAATCATTTTTATTAATGTTGTTTATTTGCAATTGATAACAAATTATGGCTTCTAATTTAAACACTTAGTTGGGTCATGCCAACTCGCCCATCACCGATTTGGACGAAATTTTCGGTATATAATATACTAGTCAAGATTTTCCTGTCTATTGCCTACTCCTCAAACTGGCTTCTGGTTTAGTGATCGAATAGAAGAAATAATATCCTGCCATGTGTGATGGTCTCACCTGTACATTCTACACTCTACAGAACTGTATATATAAAGTACCTCAGCAAAAACTGTGTTTAGATCACAATATCAGGGGCAACTTCAAGAAACACAGGTATAGGGAGAAAATGGGAATCCGGTGCATCAAAATGAAAAAGAAAGGCGGAAGTGGTGTTTCATGTAGACTTTGTTTGCTCTCGCAAACACATATGGTTAAAGAAGGTTGTTGTGACTGAAAAAATCTAGGATCTTGCAGAGACATGAACAAAGTCAAGGACACGTGGAATACATGAAAAAATGGATAGAATTTTATAAAGGACTAAAACACGGGAAGACAATAGACAAGGAAAAAGAAAGATTAATCAGGGAGCCCCAGAAATATTGGTATAACTTGTTTGCACGATTGATTGACATAATCAACTACTTAGCTTCACACAGTCTCGCATTTAGAGCTCATCGAGAATCCTTAAGTCTAAGCGATAGCGGAAACAGTGGACATTTTATAGACCTTTTTAAATTACTATTTAAATATGATCCAACACTTATAGAGCACTTGCTACGGTTTAGTGAAAAACAACATTCAAAACGAGTTAATTACATTAATGTCCCAATCAGTTATTGACGAAATTATAAGCAGAGTGAAACTAGCTAAATATTGTGCCTTTTTGCTCGATTGTACCAGGGATGTGGGGCGTGTATAACAAATGTCAATAATATTAAGATTTTGCAATCCCTCAACTGGAGACATTGAGGAACATTTTGTTGGGTTAATCGACGTTGTAAAAACAGCGGGGGAATATTTAATAGAATCAATTTTAAAGGAACTACAGAAATATGGTCTACTGTAGAGGACAAGTATATGACAAGGGGCCAATATGGTCGGCATTAATACAGGTGTCAGAACAAGAATACTTAATATTAATCGCCGGGCATTCTTCACGCCGTGCGGGTGCCATACTTAGAATTTGCTTTTGATAGGTGCAGCTAAAACATTTTTTGGCTTTATTAATAGAATTTATGCAAGCGTTGGCATCTAATAAAAACTAAATTAAAATTGACACTAAAATCTCAGTCTGAAACACGATGGGAAAATAGAATCGGAGCAGTAAAAGCGATATTTTTGCAATTTGACGCTATCGGATGCGTGAGTGAGCTGAAAAATCTAACTGATGATTCGGAAACACTTAGCGACTTGCAAGCAGTATTAAACGAAATGTTAACATTTGAGTTTAATTGCAATACACGTGTGGTATGAGATTTTACTACGTGTGAATAATATAAGTAAAATGTGGTAATCGGTTCAAGTAAACTTAAATGTCGCTATAGATACTTTACGTTCTTTTAGTGACTGGATTCAAGAATTCCGTAATACAGGATTTGAAAACAGTATTGCTGATGGTCGATTGTTTGTTGAAAAACTAGTTACAAAATTGAGTCTCAATTTAAAGAAAAGGAATAACAAAGAAGAAACAATGTTTGGTTACGGACTTATTGATGAACCTATACAATCTGTTGAAATGCAGTACTTTTTTAACACAATGATAGACGCCATAATAGTGGACACGATTCAAAGCGCTCAACTTATATTTCGAACGATTTGGTTTCATTCACGATATCTATAATTTGAAATCTTTGTCCAAGGAGGACATTCTCAAACATTGTAATGACTTATTTAGGTACAATACTTCAGGAAGGCGAAAATTGCGATATACAGCCTTTCGGACGTCAGGAACTCACGCTTTCAAAATCCAATTCCACTTCACTGGACTCTATCAACGACGCAAAACAACTTATTCAGTACATGTTAGAAAATAATTTGGAAGAAGTATACCCAAATGTTTACATAACGATAAGAATTATGCTCACAGTTCCAGTCAATGTAGCTTCTGATGAGAGAAGCTTCTCAAAGTTAAACTTAATAAAAACCTACTAGCGAAGCACGATGAGACAATAGAGGCGTTATCAGTACTATTAATTGAAGCTGAAATGCTCGTCTGTTTTAATGAGTTCTTTTTAATATAATGTTTGTTGTTATTTTATCAGTAATTGAGCAATAAAATTAACGTTTAACTACATACTCTTAGTGCATCATTAAAAGTTTTCGTCCCAACTGAAAAATAAGAGGGGCCTCGCAAAGTTGCTTTCGCCGACGACCCCGCCCTAGCGCCGCCACTGATCTTTCATATAGGCCCTAGAACACTTTGGCATCGATAGTACATGCACGCACGGGTCTGTGTATATCATTAAATGGATAAATGACATACAATGTAGATTCCGCATAATATTATTTCATTTTCGTTCCTGTTTAATGCATATTTTAGCTGTTTCCATAAATAAAATAATTTTGTAGATACTTCTTGCCTTCTAACAACAATGTGTATGAGTTTTTGTACCAGCGTTTTGCATGGATGAACTGACTAGATTGCCTTAAAAACTGTTGTTCTATTTGATAATTACAATGCGTAAATTAAAGATTAAGACGTTTAATAGCTTCCATGGTTGGGTTTTAGCGAAATCGATTTTACATGAAAAATGCAATCAGTATCAATGGAATCTAGAAACAAAGGAAGACGTATAATTGGCAACAAAGCAGCTATTGAGGTGAAATGCCCGTACAAATTAAACAAAATTGTTTTAGCTATCAGTGAAAAACGAAGAAGAAATTATGTATTTGAACTCTATTCACAAATGCAACTAAAACGAAAACATCATTATTATTATAGTTCTCAAGTACTCAGTGCAACTATTAATTATTCCCCGAATATTTCTGGAACAATGTTATGTTTCTGAAACAATTATTGAACATGGAATGTATATTTCTTGAAATTTTGAACGAAAATGCATAAATATGGTGAAAACTGACTCAATTTTAGAAACCAAACGCAACCAAATTTACTGCGCTGTATGATGATTATTCGCAATAAATTTTTCACATTTACTTAGTTTTACTTTTCCTCAAATGTAATTAATTAAAGCAATGTTTTCCTTATATATAGTTTTAATATCATATTCAGGAGTTGAAATTTGTTATGCGATTTTTATTTAATTGGAAATTTTTGACACCTGTTAACAGCACTAGGTCTAAGAAATACTCCTTTATGAACCTGTTTGTTTTTAGAAGACACACTATATTACGTAAATTTAAACAAAATTGAACATGGTTAATCGATAATTGCATGTTAAAGATTATGACTCGATGATGACTAGTGACCCTGTATATTTTTTTTTTGCTTTCGAATGTAAAGTACCAGGGGAGATCAGTATTTACCGTCCCTAGCATAGAAGGAAACAAATTGAAGAAATATCAAACGTTTATTTTTCTACGTAATCTCCCTGGACGTCGATGCATTTGGTCCAACAATGCTACAAACCTTTGATTCCTCTCGAAAAAAAATTCTTACGGTTGCTTCTTCTTATTTGTTAAAATATGTTTTACAGATTAAATTCTCGCGACATATATTTCACCACTTGGTAAGAAACAGCACCCTCAGCTAAGGCACCTACCATGTCTTCATGAATTTCTTTTGGCGACAATCCTTTCTTTTGCAAGTATTTTATAACTGCACGAACCACTGATTTTTCCATTTTTAGAATTTTTCAAAATTTGTGTACTTAAATTCTAAATTATTTGAACAGGTAACAAGAGACAAAACTACAATTGAACAAACGTAACAAATGATTAATACTTTAATGTGTTAAATTGATTCACTCAACGCCTACTATGTCAGGGACGCTAAATAATGATCTGCCCTCGTACGATTCCTTTCCCGCCGACATTCAAATGATATTTATCGAGCAGTCAATTAACATTATTCGCACTTCTTCAACAATCGAGTATATTTCTTAACCAAAGAGGTTATCAGCACAAGCGGAGTAAAAATGCATCGTGATAAAGTTTTCACATTTTTCATTTAGACAAAAATCGTGTTGAACCTTGAGCTTGTGGTTTCATTGACAATATTTTTATTGCATTATTTTCGGACGCTTTATCGATAGGACATAGACGCTATAAACACAGATAATACTGTTTATTTTATTACATGTTATTACATCCATACCGCAATGTTTTATCGCGTAATTGCAAAATCACATTACGTTATGAACACTTCTGTATTAAACAATAAATAAATTTTGAATACGCAACCTTCTCTTATTATCCGTCAATTGGCACATCCATCATATCTTACGTAACATTTGTCTACTTCGGTTTTAAATTATCTTATACAACTCGTCATTACTTTAATTCCGATTCGTGTGAACATTGCCAATTTGTATGAAGACATGGTCGCCTTAACTATGAAATTGGCAAATAAATAGCACGATTTGAATATTCACCGATAAAATTGGACAATAACTCGCGTAACTTACACGTGTCGGGATGAAAGCAATTTATTAATTTAGATGCAAATGATTAACGTCTTTATCAATGAGGCAATATGTTGTGCGTGTGGCCCTCAAGTTAGAGTACATAGTATTAAAAATTTAAACATGTCGTTATAATATAATATTATACTATTATGTCATATAATTTGTCCAAATTTACGATACGCATGTAAAGCTATTGCTTTTCCCACAATTATATTGCTAATGACATATTTCAAATAATGGCAACTCTTCTCCCTTTTGCAATCATGCGATACATATAAACCTGGTATTGAATCAAAATAACGATCTCTGATCCTACAACATTTTGGCACACATTACTGGATCAAGGAAGAACCAATGAACTAAACACACTTTTCTATTAGAAAAAAGATAACTCATAACAATTAAGTATTACAATGAGTTGTATTTACAGTGAATATATGGTATGACTATAGACACTCATAATAAGCGTTTCGCAGTTTGAAAGGTGCGTTTCGACGCAAATTTGTAGCAAAAGACGCAAAATTGAGATACGTAATATTTCATACGTCATATTGAATTATTCTTAATAATTTTGCAAAGTTAATTTTAATATGGAAACAAATCTTTATTCCAAATCATTTAAAAGTATTGCTCATTTAATAATAATAATAATAATAATAAATAAATAATAACTGGCACTTTTCCAAAATGTATCGTTAAATTTATTACTTTTCGTGAACAATTCTATTAAATGAATCTAAAGAAAATAGGAAACCAGATAACAGTTAGGTGGGTTTGTTTAGTTCTCCCACAGGACCGGCTTGATAAGAAAATATATTGTCACTTGTACAAGTCTGTTATATTAAGTCAGCATTCACGGTAGATTAAAGCGGCATTAATAAACTTAGTTTCACAAGTGACAAATTGTCAAAATGTTTGAGCAAAGTGTGCTGCATAACTCATCATACCGAATATAACAAAAGTTTTGGGAAAATTTTTCGTATTATTTTCTATATAATACGATAAGCAATCAACTTATCATTCGATATTGAGAATCTGTCGAGAAATAGAAGAGGAGTTTCATCGAGAAGATTAGGCCGAAGATTTCAAATTTCCCATAAAGCAGCCAAGGAGTAAATTAGCAGAAATAATTTAAAATATAGAAACCGATAAAAATATCAAATATTCCAAGATGCTGCAAAGAATTAAGATTAGAACATTTTAGAAACAATGCCACGATAATTTTAGACGACGAAAAATATTTTACATTTTATTTAACGAAATAAAAAGAAGGCTTTTATACAGATAACATTGAGGACGTTCGTAATGACGTAAGGTATAAGAAAAAAGCGAAATTTGAGGGCAAGGTACTAGTGTGGTACGCCATTTCGGAAGCTGGTTTTTCAAGACCTTATGTTTGGCGAATTAGGTGCGAAGCTGTAAATGCAGACATTTATATTCGAAGATGCCTGCCCAAATTAGTGAAATTTATTCAAATGCATCATGTTAATGATAATATTATGTTCTGGTCCAGATATTATGCGAGAAGAACCCAAAATTAGTTAAGGCAACAAAATATCCCATGTGTACCTAAAGAATATAACCTCGCGAATGTGCCACATGCACGTCCTATAGAAGAGTTATGGGCTTTACTCCAAAGGCTGATGAGAGGAATTCGTGCCAATAGCCCTTTAGCTGCTATGTGATATATTATAATTATAGTGAAAGCTTCACTGAATCGTTTTCTGTACTACCAAATTAAATAAAACAATTATAGTTTGAATAATTATATTTCAAAAATTTGCCCAAAACTTTTATGACATACGTTATTACAAAAAAAGTATATCACTGAATATTTCATGAAATCGATTATTTTTGTCCGCTTTTTCCAAATGTGGCGATTGGTGTAACATGGTACACCAATCGCCACATTTGCAAAAAGCTGAGTGTTTGGAACATAAAACTAATGCAAAACGAACATCGTTTGCAGGACCATGATTACCCTTAAGCAGCGATATGCATAATTTGTGCTTAGATCGTCGAACTTGTTGCCTAGTAGTTTTAGAGACAACACACACACCACTATTACAAAGCTGTAACTTTAAAAAATAAATACTTGCGATTAGATTTGGTATTTCCTTATTAATTTTAGAAATGAGAATGGTGTAACTAGTTGTACGCATATCCGATATTAAATTATCACATCTACGTAAACACGATATGATATGCTTTGTTAATTATAAATAAAAAATATGATAAATGCGAAAAAAAATCTGAATAACTGAATAAACTAAACTGACTAAATACTTCAGCGGTCCACGCATAACGTGACTGTTTCATAAACAAAAAATCTGCAGTAGCCCGCACCCAACTTTCTTATACTTAGATACATTTCTGGCAAACTGACACAGTCGCAAAAATTGTTTAAAATTGCAATATCTTTCCCGTTTTCGAAATATGGAAAAAGGTAATAAGAGTAAACTATCACTTTCGGTTGAGGTGTTGCTTTCAAAATGGGACGCCTTTCAGTGCTATATACAAATCTTACATAAAGTATCAGAAAGTGGAGAGATTGTTGATTGTAACGTAACAAGTTACTATTTAATTCATTAATGATTAAATTATTATGGACGTAGTTTAGTTTAACATCATTAAAATCATTGGAAATTATGTGGAACGATTTGTCAATTTGATCGAATCTTAAAACTCAGCAATTACGCTAGATGATTGTTTGAAATCGAAACGATAACCAGAAATAGTTGTTAATTATAAGTGTTTGTAGCACTTGTAGCTATTTTTACAGAAATACATATATCCACTTGTTATTTACATTGTCTAAAATTCACACAAATATACACAGTTTTGAGTCACTGATAGGTTTAGGGCTGAGTAGTGGGACGTATCGTCTAAATTACAACGTAAAATAAGAAAGAAGGGCGGAACTGCACCACGATAGTCTTCACCAGAATGTATATTTGAGACCATGCGCAATTAGGTGCAGGGGCATGCCAAGGGGTGCATTATAAAGATAGGAACGTAGAGTTCACAGAAGTACTCAAAGTGTATTTATGAAAAATGTCAATACACGAGCATTGGTAAGACATAGTTGACTATATATTATGTATGTATTTGTGTTAGGTTGTTTCCCGTCGAGTAGCTCGTTGACTGATCCCGTTAGTTAGAATCGAATAGCATGTGACTCATCACATGCTATTGGAGACAAGAGACTCACTCTTGTCTCCAATAACAGCTGTGGCTATTAGGGAGCTCTGACCTGTTTCTGAGAGGGTGACAGTCATTCTGGGACAGAAGACAAGGTATGCCAATATAATGGTATGCGTACTTCACGTACATATATTAGCATATGAAGATATGGTATAAGTTACCGAAAGCTGATGACAGGGCAAATTCAATGATATCTACTTAAACTTTTTTTGCAAGTCTTGCAAGAATGAGGGAAGTGTGAATGACTATCACTAAAACTTCCTTTATTTAACATTGTTTATTTACATTAATAACGCTTATCAGTCAACGATCCATCGATATGGCGTGGCGTTTGTTGACTATTTCTTTCCTGATCGACGTACCCCCGACGGCCAGTAAAAGTATGATATTGTCCAAACATGCATGCCAAGCACGAATATGCGGTTCAGGAATTACAAAGCATAGCAAGTATACAATGTCATGGTACCATGATATCAAATTTACCATTTTATCTAACAATGGTTTTTGAACAATTAACTGTGTTGCGTTTATCTATCTGCTTTTAAGTGAGAGAAGAGAGTTAGCATGTAGAGTGGCCGGGACGCTCAATTTAAACCAAGAATGAATTATAATAATTTATTGGTGGATTTTCAAATATTCATAATAAAAATCCCTTTATTATAGGAAAATTGCCGTATTGTACTATGTACTAACGCACTAAGCTACCAAATATAGCACCTTAAGGGCATGAACTGAGTTGAAGTGTCGACATGTACGATTATGAAACACAGTATCCTGTATGCTTTATTAATTGAATTATTGATATGGTCATCAAAAAACATTTTAGAGTCAAAGGTAACTCCCAGTCCGTAATTTCTTCAACTGATGTAATGAAATTTTTCATTATCTTGTACTTGAAAGATATTGCGTGTGTGTTGTGCGTAAATACAATTTGGTAGCATTTATTTAAGTTTATGAAGAGTTGGTTTTTCTCGCAATATGCCAAAGTCTGTCACGGTCACTCTAGAGTAGTTTGCAGTAGTTATCGTTGACGATTGCATGAAGAAGAGATCAGCAAATAACAGAAATTTACAGTGATGGAAGCATTTTTATAACATTTTTATAGACGATAAAAAAGAGAACCCAAGTGGGACGTCTGAGGGGTACCAGACAAAGTTCAGAAAATTCAGATGTAAAACCATTTATTGTGACTGCTTGAAATCTCGCAGACAGGTAAGAGCCAATCCAACGAAGCAGACTGACATGCACATCAACTTCAGCGAGTTTGTGCAAAAGAATATTGTAACTGATTTTATCAAACGCTTTGCTGAAGCCTGTGTACACGGCATCCACCTAGATACGCATATCCATGTTTTTCAGAATAAAATCCGCGTACTCTAACGGATTTGTCTCAACAGATCTGGATACCATGCTGCTCAGGTAATATCGATAAAAATAAATAGTCGTGAAAAATTGATTCCAATATTTTACGGAAAGTTGACAAAATGGAGATGGGGCGATAATTTCTTTAGTCACTTCTATCTCCTGTTTTTAATATGGGGATTACATTACTTTTCTTTCATTTGGGTGGAAATATTCTTTCTTCAAGAGACTTGTTAAACAAAATTGACAAAGCACAACACAATTGGGCATTGGACGTTAATGCTTACAAATCTTCGGACACTTCTATGCGATAAGCTCTTTTTATCGATGTTCGAATGAATACATGTGAGAAGTATTCAGCAAATTGTTGATATATGTTAGGTTGATTTTCTACTTTCTTATCATCTTATTAAGTATCGACATGTGGTATACTAGACGTACCATTTTGTGTAGGAGAAAAGGACCAGAAATACTTAGGGTGATCGTATTGCTCTCAACATTATTCATATAGTTCCTGTAGTCGGATTTAATTAAATGTTTAGATCTTGCTCTCAATAATTTAAATGCGTGATAATCAATATCGTTTTTGTATATCTTTTTGGGATTTTCAAGCCTTTCTTTAATAACCCTAATAGTGCTCTTACTGCACCAGCAAGGAAACCTGCAATGACGAGGTTGATTGAATGGGGCAAATTTATCTAAAGCTTTGCTAATAAAATGTTTGTGTTGCATCGCTACTATTCATGTTCTCAAATTCATCCAGCCAATTAACCCCAGATAGAAGTATGTTGAGATGGCTGTAGTTAGTCGTTTGAAATTTGTACAGTTTTAATTGCTGTTTTGAGAAAGTTGCTTTTTATATGAACAAAAGAAATTTATTTCTAAGGCTCTATGATAAACGTCTTCAGGAACAAGAGGATAATCTCTTACGGCAACGTCAATCTTACAAGGGATATAATGAAAATTAAATCAAGCATATTGCCACTACGGTTTGTAATGTGATTGTATTGGAGAAGCCCTGAGTAGGACACTGTATCAAATTCTAACGTAGATCGAATATACACAATGTCAGCCGCTAGCATATGAAATGAGATTTTTGGGAGATTAAAGTCTACACACAGAATTATATAATCATTAGAATTGCTGATGATACATATCCTCTCAAGGTTACTCAAGAAAGTGGGCAATGCTACATTATCTTGCGGTGGGATGTAAAGGATGTAAATACAGGTGAACCTTTACGTTAGTTGCTTCCATAGAAATAGAAATCCAAATGTTCTCTGCCTCTGATAACCATGTTGGTTGATGTTGGACCTGCATTGTTGACGTTGTTCCCACCAAAATGCCTCTGCCGTCAAGTTTACTGGAAGCAGTTGACTCCCAGTCGCGGCGATACATATTGTATTTATTGTTTATCAATTTACTACTAAATGTTGATTTGTTTAACTATCTTTTTGTTAAACAAATAATGTCAAACTCACACTCTGCAGTATTTGGAAAAATAACATTAGACTATTCGAAGCCCACGAACATTTTGAAAATAAATATCCAGGAACTGATTAATCAACGCAGCTATTTCGCCAGCAATTTTATCGGTTTTGTTTTATTAGAATTTGTTAAATTTTGTCCAATTCGTGTTTAATCACGACGACTTTAGTCGAATTATCCTTGCGAATATAGATTATACATATTAGTATTTTTTTTGCTTTGTTGCCTTGCAATCGATACAGAATTTAATTTCGATATGCTGTCGCGGTGGCCAGAAGTTCTTCTTTCTTATGTGGAGATGTAAGTTTCAGTATGATGTTCCTTGACTGCCTGGTTCTTGTGGTGGTCGGATGCAACCCTGTGGACAGTATCGATTTCAGACGGATCGAGCGAACATTGCACAGCATGAGCAATTTTGCATACTATTGCAGTGACATTTTCTCTCGGTCTTCCGAGAATTCCTGATAGCTCCAGGTTATTTAAACGCGAATATTGTTGTAGATCATCCAATTTGGTAGCCACCGATGTTCCCTTCTCTGGATTTCATTCTCAGTCATCCTATCTATCAATTTGGTAATATAATATATAACTAGAACTAGAGGAAACAATAAGGAAAATGGTAGAAGCAGTTCATAAGATGGGATTGCAAGTAAATCAAGAAAAAAGCAAAATGATGAGAATAGGAGGAGACCAGGATGAACTGTGAGGATTAAAAATAGATCTACGTGAAGCTAGGTAAAGCAGTAAAACAGACGTGCTGGAGCGATGAACTACTTAATAAGTGCAAAACAGGTGTCACGAAGTACAAAATTAAGAATTTACAAAACAATACTGAGAACAGTAACGTATGACACGGGTGCTAAACAAGAAAACACGGGAAACACTAAGGAAATGGTGTTATCTTCCATGGATAATTAGAAGGTATTGGGAGGGAAGGAGACGAATATCTAAGAAGGTCAAATGAAGAGATATACGAGATCTTCAGGGAACCGACGATCGAGGCAGTGATAAAGCAAGAAGAATGCAGTGGCTAGGTCCCATGGAAAGAATTACAGACGAGAAGAGAGCAAAGAAAATAGCCTGGAGAGTACCCGTATACAAGAAGACGAAGAAGACCTAGGAAAAGCCGACGGTAGGCTATCATGTTGGACCTAATAGGCCATAAAAAGGCATAAAAATTGGAAACCCAAAGCAACAAATAGGAAGATAATATAACTATAATATAATTTATTATAATACTTCCTTAACAGCCTTCTGCCTTCTGGAAACATTTGCTGTCTTCCTTTAACGTATTCAATTGTACTATTATTTACTTTCCGCTCATTATATAAACTCACTATAACCAATGACCTAGGGACATATTGTTTATAAACAGGTTATTTAGTATCGACTTCAAACTAGGCACATCGCTCATATTTTTAAAATTAGGTAAACTAATAAGCCATTAAAATTACAAATGCATGGTGTAATATATGCTTTCTATCTAAAACTGCTAGGCAATAAATCCAGCACTGCTTTAAGGTTCGACACCACGCTGCAGAGTAGGTACGACACTTTGCTACATGGGTTGGGTTGGAATCTACTTTATCGGCTGTGTTGGGTTGGGTACTGTGATTTGCGATTTGGAATATAACATGTTTCTACGAGCATTCAGTTTTCACTAATGAAACGACTTTTGTTTGAAAAATCTTTTCGATGGATGTATAATTTACTGCAAACTCGCTTTTGAAGTTATATTGTAAATATGTTTCCACAATATATATCATTAGGTGCTCGAATTTGAGAGCATGGTAAATGCTTCCACATACTGGCGAGATAAGTAAAATCGTGTTTCATTGTTGATAACGACCTGCCTATAAATTCAGAAATGATTGGCTTATTTATTTTCTCAGATTATTCAGAATAATTCATACCATTTTATATCGACGAAGGGCTCTTTTAATAAACTAATGTGGTTCAAGTGTGACTACCATAATGTAATCAGTCGTTTTACATCACTATCGAACCCATTTATCTAATCAGTGGGTCATTTTGACCATTCCCTGTTAGAAAGAAGCAATTCAGAACTAAATTCATAATTTCCGACATATTAATTTTTTTATTTGGAATGTAAACCCCCCTCCATAAATTTCAGTGTTCTCTTCTCTTTTCACTATCACAATGATTGTTATTATTTAGTAGAACTTATTATTAATAGTATTTATTATCAAGAGCGCGAAGTGGGTGTTTTAGTCAATTTTTGGTTGAGGTGCGGGCCAAAAAAATGAACTCACTGAAAAATTTCGCGTACATGATACAAACAACATATTTTCTACAAGTATATTATGTTATTAAATGATACAATTATTAAATTTTTAACATTAGCTTGAAAATGCTTTTAAAACTGTTGGAAAACCTTTACCAAAAACATGATTTTTCTCGGTTGTAAAGGTAACAGATCATGCATACAAACAAAAACAAAAAATACGATCTAATAGGCTGCTATAATAGTAAATCAGAGACTGTGGTCGGAAAAATAGTTGTCTGCTAAATATGACAAACATAATTGTCGAAATATACATTCAGATTGAATGTACTGTGTGGTAAGGGGAATATTTATTTTATTTTAATAGCTATGCAAAAATGTTACATTTTTTGTCAGTTGTAGAAAAATAAATTAATTTATCATATTTATTCTTATCTTACATAATTAATTCATAAACGCTAGTTACACCATTTAAATATAATCTTTTACTTGAAATTATTCGATTATTGAAAAGAATTTTTTATGTAAAACGTTTTGACGGCAATGATCAAAAAAATAAGTATTTTTGAATCACGAGTTCGTAGCATAGCGGAAATTTGCCATAGGTTTAGGTTTAATATTTCAAATAGCGAAACGTCGAAGAAACACGTCATAGAAGGTGAAACTTGTCTGCGGCAAGCTGAATTTTAAAAGAACAGACAAGGGATCTCGATATTTGTAATGTGATTAATATTGCCTACTGATCCAACAAAATTAAAAAATATTAATTCCTTTCACATATCTAATAAAAGTTACATTTTTAAATAAATTGGAGATAATTGCAACAGATAAATGCATTAATTACTTTAATTACATACGCGATAAAGTACAATAACCGTATCATTTATTCAAACGATAAATGTATTTTTCTAAATCACTTAACTACATTGCACTAACAATGAATGGTTTTGTAATATATTGATTTAATTTCAATGTTTTATTTCTGCTGATGAAGCTTACAAATAAAGCCAGGAAAAAAATTGCTGTTCGAAAATCTTTTTCAAATAAAAGTTTTCTACTATTATTATATATTTTTTTGATAACACGCATTTTCTTATACATAATATACATATATATAAGAAGAAAGTTATAACGGACTAGAGGCAACAGAAGGTCGGGCTGTCCAAAAGATTTATTGCAATTCTCTTGGATTACTTTAAAGTTATTACATCCACATTTGGCTGAATTTGGCTAATTCCAATGGAAAATTGGAAAATCTTACACCTCAATGGTGTAGTGAACATTAATTAAAATAGGTCCATGAAGACTAACTGGTAATCGCTAAATCGCTAATCGCTAGACAATATTGTTTCTGGGTTATTACCCTTCGTCAGTAGCAATTACCAAGAACCTTAATTGTTGAAATACCTTTACATGTAGTGGCCAAAACTCCTTGGCGAGAGCCAATAACTCCTAAAGAACCACTAACAACAGAATACTGACAAAACGATACCTTGTCTAACACCTTGCGGAGATTACACAAGAACGACTGTCAGTGTTCAGGTCAGGTCTCAAAGAACTATACTAAGTAGATTTTATTAACATTAAAAAACGAAACTGATTTATTTCTATTAATTAACAAAAATAATTAATCAGCTTAAATACATTTTTCGGCTGAGAGTGATTTGAATTAATTTCCTTAACACATACTCTCTTTTCTTTTAGATCTGCCTACTTAAAGTTTCAATCTACAGCTTAATTTGAAATACAAGGGACCCGCCAACCAAGAATGATATTTCTACAATCGTCCAAAATTATTTTTAAATGCATTAAAAAAGTATTGAACAATCGACACCTATATCGACAAACCACGATAAATGGTGTTTCATTTTGTTTTTCTATTAGCCATTTTTGTATGACGTTTTCATTTTTGTTACAGGAGCAGTTACTACCGCTATTATGTTATAAATGTTTTATATTATAGGGCTGTATGCTTTCCTGCATTTCCCTGACAACTACTGAATAAAAGGTAATAAATAATAGCGTTGATGAGTTCTACGTATGTTCTATGTTTGCATAATAGACGATCAAAACAAATCGTAATCAGTGTGACGTACAGTAATCACTGGAATCGTTCTTCATCCGACCACAATATTGCATGTAAGTAAGCAATTACTTACTAATGTTTTTTTTATGTCTTAAATAATGCACCTGAATGGAATTTTATTTTCCTATAAATTGGTTATGTAGATGTAGATGTAGATGTGTGATGTATTACATTGGAGTTAAAAGATTAAAAATTTCTGTTGAAATTTACAAATTAAATGAAAGTGTTCGTTTTTGATTCAAAAGGCCTGAATGTATCATTTTTTATTTCTGACACCTTTGTGCGTTTCATCAGTTATCTTAGACACGCTGGCTGGAGCTATTAATAATTAACGTAGTATATTGTGTGATGGGCATAATCGAGATATTTCAATAATCGATTATTAGTAATCTATATAATTTAATAATCGACTAATATTAGTAGTTAAAATTAGTAGTAGTAGTAGTACTAATACTAATTAATGCAACGTACAATATAAACGTTCTAATACCACTAACACTGTGTTTTCTAAAGCCGAGCAACTTACAAATTGACATCGAAACAAACTATCGTCTAAAAATTTTGATCAAATTATATTCCTCAATGCACTTTGAAGTTGTTATGAATAGTTTGCTATTTATTCTGTTAATTATTTTGACTGTTGGTACCTACTTCTTATAAATTTGTTTTTATTATTTTTTATTATTATTGTTTAAAAAGTCATTAATTTATTATACAGGTACCTTTGTTTTTATTGAGAATTATACCTTTGTTGTTATTTGCTCATATTTTTTATATATTATTGTGGCAGTTTATAAATATTATTGTAAATTTGGAAGCGTTTTATTTACTAACGCAATATCATCAACACGATTGTACTTATTTAAATTATCGTATTCTTCAATCCGACAATGACGATCGATACGACTAATTAGTTGTCATAATCGAATGAGTCCCATGTTAAAATACAATATCTCGAACCTGGAACTACTATTAATATTTAGTGGTGGGGTTAAAATATATCGAGATGTCGAACTCGGTCGCTCGGTCCCGCACGCATACATTCCGTGACGTCCGACAACTAATTTAGTTGTACTAATTTTCGGAGTGCAGTCGATTCCGAGATACTGAGCTTCTCGGCACCGCCGTTCAACTACTAATTTAGTAGTACTAATTTTCAGAGTGTATAGTCGATTATCTAGAGAGATTTTAATAATCGACTAATTCGTGTATCGCATCTCGATTATTCCCATTACTAGTATATTGTATTGATTTAGAAGGTGAATTTTTCAGTTAGTATTTTTTCTTACTCATAAATAAAATACACACCGCATCTCAACCAGATGATTTATTATATTTATATTATGCCAACGTTTCGAATTATGAGTTTATGAGCAAAATTTATAAAAACTAATAACTTCAGAACAACCACCTAATACTTCACGTGGTGTCTGTATACAAACATTCTTGTTGATCTGGTTACTAACATAACCGAAAAAGAAAATAATAATTCAATATTTTTTAGATTTAAACTTCCCAGTTTAAATTCTCGAGGCATATTTTTCACCACTTGGTAAGAAACAGCACTCTCGGCCAATGTCATGAATTTCTTTTAGCGACAACCCTTTCTTTTGCAAGTATTTTATAACTGCGCGAACCTCTCATTTTCCATTTTTAGAATTTCTCTAAACTTAAATTCTAAATTATTTGAACAGGTAACATGTGACAAAACTACAATTGAACCAACGTAACTACAAATGATTAATATTTTAATGTGTCAAATTCATTCAACGTCACTCAACGCCTAATATGTTAGAGACGCTAAATAATGATCTCCCCTCGTATATATATTCTATATTCATAACCTCCAAGAAAAATTACAAAAAACATGCAAAGAATTTAAAATAAACAAACAACACTACAGCAACAGTAAATATTTCTCAAAATTAAAATCAAGTACAAAACTACCCATACAATATACAAAATACAATAAAGCGATTGTTATGTGAAACGAACAGAATAATACCTACATACTTCAGCCCTATTAAAACATGCAACGGTAAAACAGCATACTTTTAATACGAATAACCTTAAAATCATGCAAACCGAAAAACAATATAGCAAAATGGTTTTTGAGGAAATGACACATATTAGAAAAGACTATAAAACACACAAAATCTTAGCTCAATATAATGCATAATAACATCAGAAAATAATCAGGTGAATTCATTTTATAAATAGGGATTTTCTAATTATTATTTGAGGGGTAGGTTACCTAATATGTAATTGGTTCTCTGCTGGTAATTAATACTCCCTGATGAAGGACTTCGTTTACGTTATTAATAAAATAATGTCTCCGAATGATTTCGCAAATAAAATATAATTTATTTACTTTATTTAAGTATAAGTTTTTAATATATTTGCAATAGGCATGTACTAACAACGCTTTGGTACCAAAATGTTAAACGCGAGTTATTAAATTTAAAATATTAAATAATTTTAATATGTAGAATTTGTGATTTGTATATATATATACACGAAAGATGGATATATATATATATGGATACGAAATTTGAATATATATATATATATATATATATATATATATATATAGCCCTTCTTTTCTTTGATTGTTTTATTTATTGCGTTGTGCACTTCTTCATATTGGAGCTCCTTTATTTCAAACACCGTTAACGATATTTTAAAATCTAATCGCTAAACACACTTTCCGCATAAAGTAACAAAGAGATAAAATGTTAATTAATAATTGAATCAATATTATCAAGAGTACTTTTCCACAAGAATGTAATTCCCAGACGATTAGCAAATGTAAAATTAAACAGGAGAAACGAGAGATGGCTGATCCGCTTCACGTGAAGAAGCCCATTAGTAGAAAAATGCTCATTAGTATTAATCGCACCCATCGGCCAAATGTCACGATTATAAATTAATACTATTTCGATTTCTAGTGATCGCAGACCATTATTTAACAGTATAAGGGTGAATTCAAAAACACAAAAATCGCTACCTAATTAATAAATTTAACAGCAGATACTGCGAGTACTGATAATCGCAGGTAAATATTATACTATCATACGATTTCAGATCAACAAATGATATTACGATAGTACGAACTTGAAAAAAATTGTTATATCGATTTTTGAATACTTTTGAGACATTGTGAATTAATGCATTAATAATGTATTCTTCTTGTAGGTTACTGATTCTGTTTATTTGATACTTTATGACTTATTTAATTTTATCTCTTATCATTATACTGTAGTTATTGAATTGTATGTTATATTGAACTATTATTTATTTTTGTCTGCAGTTGAAACTTCCAAACTTGTAGTAAACTTATCTTAAAATATTTTCGAATAGTAATTCTAGAACAAATATGTTTTAAAAATTGATTGGGGTGATTTGGGAATAATATGAATCTTAGCCACTTCTGTCGCAAATAGAGCAAATCAACGTAACTGATTTTTCTAAAGTCGATATTATTATTTCTCAAATTTCGTCTGCTTAAGTTACCGGCTGTGGAACTTACCGGACGCTCGGTATATTGTTTATAAAATGCGCATTCTTGTCATGCGCGTCTTAAAAATGTCAATGAGCATAATATACATACATTATCGGCTGTCGCACTCATACATGGTATATACTTGGCTGATAGACGACGAACACTCAGTCAACTTTCAGAATGCTCGTCGCGTTTTGATACGTAACTTGTTATTTTTCAATGGGCCTTTGATACCAGCGTAAATATTTTGAGATTATTTACGATACCCAGTCAAAAAAATGTATTATTATTGATTACGAAGTACGTAATTCGCGACGATGATGACTACTTTAGATAGCGTGCTTCACGACCTGGGAGGCTTTGGAAAGTACCAGAGCATTGTGTTGAGTTTGGTGTCAATAGCGGTAGTTTTGCACTCCGCCGTGCACGTTGCATTCGTTTTCAGCGCCAAAAATTTGGAATATAGGTAAGATTCTATTTTATAAGTGGAAATAATCATTGTGAATGCAGTAACCTACCCCGAGATGTCGACGCGTGTGCTCAAATAAATCGTTTGCGATTAATAATTGAACTTTGAAGTTTTTACGTAGAAATTTCACGTACGTGCAAAGGTTGTTAATCAAGTGCCTGTGTAGTTGATTAATCGATTGTGTTTATATCTATCTAGATTCTAGAGAGTAAGGTCCTTCATTTGGAACCAGGTCGAGGTTACTACGAGTTCATAAAATCACAAGTTTGTAAATAAAAATATTTATTTCATACTTTTTATAGAAAATGATTTGATGCAAAACAAAATGAATCAGTAATTTCGTCGACGATGTACAAAAGTATTTGATAAAGTTGAAGACAGGATTCAATTCTTGTACTTCGGCATTTCTACATAGCTAATGTTTATTTCATTATCACAATGAGTGTAATTATTTAATTTACTTCTAGTTTCTTTGATTAAAAATATGACTTTACCAGCGAGTGTCAAAATAAATATATACTGAATAATATTCGTAATCAATCAATCAATTCTTTTAATATTAACGAACAATGCGCCTGAATTTAAAAATTATATTTTCCATGTCGGCCGATACTAAATCTAATCTAAACGCATAAATTTTACAGGAATGACAATTTGCTTACCATGTTATCGATAACATAATTATGAATGTTCATAATCTATTCATTTTTTTTTATTCTTTACAATGGTTTTTCCTACTTTTTACAGTAAATACTGGCGGCCATGATATTTGATATAATAATATTTATTTTCAAATGTATAGATTAATATTTATTGCTTCATGATCACGACATATCAGATTCGAATTATTTTCTATCTCTAATTCTTTAATATGCAAACCGTGACGTTCTATTTTGTTATGTCATTATGGAGCAAATTTTTAAATGACCAAATTTTGGTTCGATTTCGCTATTTTTTTAGAAGATACAAGAACATTTTGTGCTCTGAAATAATAATCACAGAGCATTTATAGGAAACACACTCAAATATACTCACGACCATCTTACAAGGGTTGAACTTGTAGCTATAAGCGAATAAAAACCCACGAAAAATAAATACTATAATATAACACAGATGTCCCGAAAATAATAGGCCATACTCTAAAGACATATGAAAATAACTGGAACCAAAGTTATGATGTTTTAAATTTAATTGCTACTTAAATTTAATTGCAACTCAAATTAGTGCATGTGTATGATTTTATTACGCAGCATTCAAGTAATATTATTAGTTTGAGTACTAGTTTATATTGTTTTTTTATTTAATTATTTTTGTTGTTTAATTACAAATTTGAACGCAAGATTTATCTCATTCGATTAAATTTCGAATTAAAATTACAAATTGTTCAATCGATTAACTATTAAATAAAGCAAGTTTAATTTCACAAAACATTGATTAAAGGAGAACAATAATGAAAATATATTGTCTCTTATTTGTTCAATAGTAATTGCTTCAGTATTTATCATAAAGGAAAAAATCTATTTGTGTAAAATGTTAGTGCTGTAATGGAATATTTAGTTTTAACAAAAAATGTACACCCACCTCAATTCACTTATTTCAAGAGATATAAAAAATGAAATTGTTAAAATGTACAACCAAATAAATCACACCATAAAAAGTTTAATAGAAAATGATGCCCTTTTAGCCGACAACAATACTGTAATATTCGATAAAAGTAATGCGATATACTGAAAGTTAAAGTGGGGCATCACTGCTAAGTTTCAAAATTTTCAAACTCCAGTGAAGTCTACAAATAGCTGTGACAATGTTGTAAAATTTGTCCCCTTTGTTTTCAAGATTTACGCTGCCAAATTTAGAGGTGAGAACTGTTTACTCGAATAGTATTTCAATTCTAATGTACTAATTTCTTGCATAAAAGTAAAAAAGTTTAAAATTAATATGACCATTGTTCAATTCAAAAACAAAGCTGATCTAAAAACTCAATCCGCCCATGTGTATTTACCCATCAACATCACCAAAAACGACCGAAAGTAAACAATAACAACAATAAAATTGCATCGCCCGACAAGATTAAGTATCAGTCCAAAGATGAAATAATTTGACAAGTGGTTGATTTAAATCAATGTGAATGTGATTTTAGATTAGATTCAACAATGGACAATTAACTTTAAATTATTATAATCAAGAGAAAATTAAAAATATCGATATAAACATGTTGATATAGAAATGGTAAAAAAACTAGATAAATGTAGAAACTAAGATGGAGTGCACTAGTTCTTAATTCATTTTATATCTATATCATTTCCAAAATCAATTCCTTTTGCAAGTTCTTTTTTACTGTTTGCACACCATTTGAAATTGTGTGTGAGAACAGCTAAATCAGAATGTTCGAGTACTGTAGGAAACTGCATTTTAATTGAGTGTGCATTTTTAAAAATAATTTGACATTCACGACTACTATATCTTAAATGTAAAAGTTACAATCCTTCATTACCATATCATGTTGTAGATCTATTCAAGGCTAATCCGCGCCATTATATGTTGAACATAATAGTTCGTGTTCACATTATCTATTATTATTAGAAGGATGAACGATATTTGAAAAACTACATTGCTTTACGTACCCAATTAATGAGATTTGATGAAATCTAATTTCAGCACAATATATAACGCTTTCCTCTACGAATACAATGGATATATTTTGTAAATATTAAATATTTAAAATGTGCATTTTATAAGTAAATTGTTTTTTGTAAATGTTTACAAAGAACAGGCTCGATGTCTATGATATTTTATTGTTACTTCATTTACATTGTACCCTAAAACCCTATTTAAAATCATAAGGAATGTAATGATATTATAATGATTTGTGTTGGCAGCTCATTATAGCATGAATTAGACTAAAGCAAATATAGCAAAATATAGTGTATTATACACAACAAAATATATACATAACCGTTCGCAAGTAGGTACAATGTGCTGTGTAAAGTGATACAATATAACACTGGTATTATAATACAAGCATGCGTTGAATGCTTTACGGCGAACAAGGCAGATGTTTTTGCCGACATTCTAGAAAAGGACCAACGTTTGAAAACCAAACGAGGGATATACTTCAGAACGCTCTGAGAAGCGAGGACAGCCCGATAATGACCGTATCATCGGCGGAAGTCAGCGAAATCATCAGGGCTCTCAAGAAAAGAAACGCAGCCGGCCCGGACCGGATAACAAATGAGTCGATACAAAAACACCCCAAAACAGCCGTTGATGCCATAACAAAATATATCAACGCCGCTCTGAGGATGACATATTTTCCGGTATGGAAGGAAGCTACCGTGGTAATGATACCTAAACCCGGTAAAGATGGCACCCTTCCCCAAAGCTACAGGCCAATCAGCCTACTGTCCTGCCTAGAAAAGGTAGCAGAAAAGGTCATCGTGAAAAGACTACGGGCGATCCAAGAGAAATGGATCATACGGCTTCAGGGAGGCGCACTCAACTGACCTCCAAGTGCTCCGCTTGACTGAAGCGATTCTGGGTGGTTTCTGTAACAAGGAACTGACTGCGGCCATATTCCTCGACATCAGGCAAGCGCTTGATTCGTTATGGCCACAAATGACTACAACGGAAAATGGTGGAGTGTAACATAAATATAAGCATGGTCAAAGTTATCGCCTCATACCTGGCCGAAAGACGTTTCCGGGTGCGGGTAGAAACGGAGCTCTCAAAACCAAGGCAGGCAGAGGCAGGAGTCCCTCGGGGATTGATCCTGGGCCCAGAGCTATTCCTCATCTTTATGGCAGACTTTCCGAGGAAACAGAGATCGGAAGTGGACATTTTTGCAGATGACTCAGCCCTATACACCTCCTCCAAAAATGAAAAACGTATTGTCATGAGACTCCAGAAAGCAATAGAAGCAGTTGAAGAATGGTGCGCGCAGTGGCGCATCACTCCCAATGAAGATAAATGCGTCGCTGTAAGATTTACAAAGAAGATCAGCCCACCCAACTACTACATCAGTATTGGGGGAAGACAACTGTAGTTCCGAGGTGAAATACCTGGGAAAATACTACAATAAAGTGAAAAGGAGGAACATAACACAAACAACAAACGAGATAAAATGGCCACTTCAACACTGGAACCCCTACTAAGTACTACGCAGTCAACTCAGTACTACCAACAACGTTCTGAAATCGGCGATAACCTACGGCTCAGTCGTCTGGTCGGCAGCCGCAAGAGGACACATTATCACTATTGAAGTCCTCCACAACAAAATAATGCGGCGGATCGTGAACGCTCCTTGGTTCGTCCGAAATCAACAAATAAGAGACGATCTTGCGCTAAGGAGTGTTCAGGACCATATCAAAGAGATAAACACCAGAATCATTGACAAGGCTACGAAACATAAAAATAGGACGATTACACGAGCAATGGACTATAACGCTGGAAACCAACAGAGAACCATTAGAAGAACGAAGGACACAATAACATAAAGAGGAAGACATAGCTCCAAACTATAACAAAATCCCGGACAAAGAAAAAGGATATCTTGGAGATAGGAAGGCTTAAACCACGGTTTGGCATTAGAAAAAGAAGCTCAAAGCAAAGCAAAGCAATACTTTACGCACTGCTCAAGAAATCATCATTTAACCATCATTTCTTGGGTCAAGTTACCACTCTCATCAGTTGTAGTAAACGTCTCCACCTTTTCACCAATATCGTCGCTCATTATCTGACAAAATCTTCACGTTTATCATTAAACGTAACTTGTAGATCGATTCTAAATGAACTTCATATTGCAGGCAATTTAATTAATATGAATATTTCCTTCATATTTATAGTTGCCGATAAAATAGTATTTACCACAAATGTGTAAAGTTCTTACTAGTTTCACAATCACACATGTAATGTACTATTATTACGCTGGGCCAATAATGAAGTACTTACATAACATGCACATAGATCAAAAAGGCTACTAATGCAGCTTGTAACACGAAACATATATTTGCGTAACGATAGCATATACTTTGCAAGTTTTTGGTTGATATAATATGATATGTAGTATAAATATAATATACAACTAGTAGGTAAAAATTTTCTAATAGAATAGGTACAAATTTACATCTATTAAATGTGGATCACCAGTATATTGTCACATGTACTAATAGTTATTTATGTATCAAGGCTTGTAAGTATGTTTTTTTGCCGATGCTTCACGAGTTTTGTTAGCATCCTAAACCAAAAATTACATGACACAGGTCGTGGTTTTTCGTGCTTTTAGACAACACCATAAAAATATCATTTTGTATATATTAAAACTAAAATATCAAATTTACACCCACTGTTAATAAATTCTATAAAGGAACTATTATTTGTTCTCAGTAATTTGGTGCCATGTAATTAAAAAAAAGTATGTTATTTTCCCTACAATCAAAGTGGTAAATAACGATGTTCTCCTTATATTTTGAGGGATAACGTTCCCAGTTTGTTTTTGTATAAATTCTTTGTTTTTGTCACAATGTATTAAAACACTTATATCAACGCCTCAATATATTAAAAACATATTAAAAACGGCATTTGTTTATTTTCATACTTCGCACTTCTGGATATGGCTAATTAACACGTGTTTCGAGTCTTTGCTCGTATTCGTTTGTGGATCTTCTCACGGCCACATGAACAATAAAACAATAACAATTATCGTAAAATTGCCGAAACATCAACGGTTTGGCAACATATGAAATTAATACATACAACCCCTATCTAAGGGCAGGACAAATAATTTACATAATTAATGAAATACATAATATTTACGATCATTAAGAAATCAATATTTGAGGAAACTACCTATTTATTAATATTAATAGCATAATTTCAACAATTTTTAACCTTAATTATGATTGCCCATACAGTTCTCTCAATTTCACTGGAAGTAAATATGCTCGTGCTTAATTTTCAGGAAATTCTCTGGATACATATTTCATAATAAACGCAACTAATATATTATGTAAATATAATCTAACAGCACTGTCACTGTCGGAAGTTTACAATTAATTTATTTTAATTGAATCGAGTAACTGATTATTTATTTTAATTGAATGGAGTAACACTTCAGTCTACAACAAATGACTTGATGTACAAAAGTTATTTACCTCTACCTGGAGCGCAAATAACTATCTCGTTCCTAGGATATTAAAGTAACTTTTTGCTATGAGAAAATGTTGATATATTTTTTAGAAAGCAACGCAGAACTAGAGGAGTTCGCTGATAGTTTTTCAGGGGGGTGATATGTGATATGCTTGTATTGTGGTATATATCGTTGAGTACTGTTGGGGTGCATCCATGACTTTGTTTCTTATATTTACGTTATAATTTGAACGATACCAACTACCGCACTACTCATCTGTGAGCCGATTGGTGACTTACATCTTCAACTTATGCCCGTATTTATAGTCGTTCCTCAAGATTTACCTCAAGGCTTCCTTACCCAAGGACGCCTTGACGCGATATCGCATTCACGTATTATAGTCCGCCCTTCGGGTATTCTCGGCTGAGTGGGACAATTATACTACTGGACGCTTCTATGTTAGGAAAATGTACGTTTTAGTGGTGTAAACTGCCTGTGTATGATGCAGTGATGCACATCAGCCGCTATTTTACGTGTAACAGAACAGATCATATCATTTTACTTGCGTCAAATACTGCGCATGTGCTGAGGTCGTCCTCAACCTTAAGGTAGCCTCCTACCTACCTTAAGTGTGAGGACGGCGTGGAATGCTCAAGGAATGTCTATAGAACGAAAATAATGCGCTGAGGGTTCCTTACCAGTAAGGAGGCCTTAAGGTACGACTATAAATACGGGCATTAGTTTCCGGACTATGTATTTAGATTTGTTAAAAATCAAATATGGTAGGTTTTTTAAATTTATATATTTTATATTTATAAGTTAGGTTTCATTGCACAACCAGTGGAGTTGGTTGCAAATTTTTCAAGGAGGGGAGAGGGTATATAGTTGTATAGTGCGGCATATTTTATTAAAAATCCATTTATTAGTTAATCACAAATTATTAAGTTAAATAATATTAAATTGGCAGGGCAGGGGCAGAGGACAAGGGGAGGACAACAGGACAAGTACCCCCACACGATAGCGACTGTAATTTTAAATTCAATTTATACCTCGTTATCTTGTGTACCTGCACATTATGTAAACAAATGTACAGTTTATTGTAATTTATTGGAATAAAAATAGGCCATTCATGTCAGTTTTCTTTTTGTAACAATGTTTTCCAACTCAGTTGCAACATGCTTGTTGATACGTCATCTTAGTTGCGAAAAGAAGTGATAGAAAGTGACAGTGCTATATCATACAAGTGATAAAAGTGACATTGGCTGGCGCCTCCATGAACAATATTCACGTCTGTTAAAAAACAGTTCATTTTGCAACTAGTTCTATAAATAGCTAATATTGCTATAACGAAGATTAAACTTGAATACTTCATTTTTAGTGTCTGTATTAATAAATTCTGAATTAACCGCGTGTCGTTAACAGTGACAAGCGATACCACAAAATCACTTTTATACCCGAAAAAACGCATTTTGTGCAATAAACTATACACCTGTTAAAACAACATTGTTTTTTCTTATAGTTTTACAGAGTATGTCTTTCTTGGGTTCAATATTAATTCCTAACGTTGGTTTACAATATTGAATTAATGTTATAGGATTACAAAACTACAAGTGTCCAATACTCGATTAGTTTTTAGTACTTTCGTATTGAATTAAAATATTGGTCGAATATCCTAAATTGGTTTTTACTATGGTTTTCACAATTTATGCAATATCATATAATACCATTTGTCATATTGTCACATGCTTATCGCTTGATAAAGGTTTTCGAAACACCTTATTGTAAAAATGTGTCTTAATAATTAATTAATAATAATTAAAAGTTAGTCTAACTTCCCCAGAAATGTAAGTATACTAGCTTAATCGTTCAAATAACCTTTATCTGCTATACAATGCATTGGATATAGTAAATTCAGTTCAATTATGTAATGAATCACTTTATCACATGGGGTGTAGTAATGTTTTAATACATATGTGGTTTACCGGGTCTGTATCATGGTAAAACGTCAGCGTCAATTGGTGCTTTCATTTAATATTCACAAAATTCTAAGTCACATGAACAATGCTGTATCGTAAGAATTTGAATTGTTGTAGATAAAATATTGTATGCAATGCATGGGTTTTTTTATTATCGCGCTTATATTATTGCACCACTCATTTTAACGTTGTCACTATCCAAATTTTACATACGTGCGATAATAATGTCATTATTACACTTATTACGTAATAGTTATTTATACACAAAGTTGCAAAATAAACTTATCACGAGACGTAAATATTATTGTTCGAATCAACGGCCGATATAAACAACAGATCGAGTGGTAAAAGCAGAACTTGCTGTGTGTTTTATACAATAGTTTTCCAAATCAGATATAAAGTGTAAATAACAAAGTTTTGGCGTAAAATACCATTCATACAATACTCCTTTCAGGTTTTATGAAATACTTTGCTCGTTTGTTATAAAAAGAACAACTCTTAGCATATAAATTACATATGAAAAAGCTGCCACTTTTTAAGCAGGAAACATAACTGCTGTAATATAATAACTAGAAATATTTTTCTGGAATTATAACCTCTTAACAATCTATGGAAGCACATATTATTAGAGCAGTTTATTGCAACGAACTATAAAAAATCTCAAATGCAAAGAATGTAGCTTGTAATACTGTACAATTCCTTTTCACTCTTTGTTGAAAATATCCATAAGCTGGCAAAATAAATAAGAGATGATTAAAAAATTTATAGAAAGCAACTTACTACTCGTAGCCGTTTAAGATAATTTTTTACATTACATCACAGAACTTATTACGATTAGTTTTGATAATTCGTACATGATGGCTCCGTCCAACGATGGGCATCTCCGTCATGGCGACATGGAGATATGTTGCGTTGATGGTCCATTCTAGTGTTGATTGGTAGTTGGTGGCGTGCTGCGTGAGTGGTAAGTTGGTTTCAATCATTCAACCAAAAGGTTTTGACCACATCAGGTTTACTTTGCCACCTTATTGGGTGCTGTCGAATCTCTCCAACATAGAGTGAAAAACTACTGTACATTATTAGCAATGTTCTTGGAAAATTCAACCAGCTTTTCTATACATAGCTGCAGTTTTGTGTAAGAAAATACCTGGGTATGTTGTCAGTATTCTGCGCATTTCAGCGTATTTTAAAGATGGACGACGAAAGTGTAATAGTCTCTTTCGTTCGCCGATCGCCGTCTCGCTCGCGCCGGCTTCTCCCCGTGCGGGCGATGCTGCCCGACGATCTCGGCGGTGCGCGCGGATGCATTATTGCATTTTTTCGGCGAGACCACCCTTCCGGATCTGCAATTTGCAACCCCTCGGGCCGAGCGATGATCAGATTATTTCGAGGGTGGCGTTTGGGGCGTTGTGTTTGTTGTGGACGTGGATGTAGTTTTGAAACGGACCGAATTATTTGAACCTAACGTAATACAAAAGTATTAGGAACATTTTTGAAATATAATTATCCAAACTATAATTGTTTTATTTAATTTGGTAGTACAGAAAACGATTCAGTGAAGCTGGGTTTCAATGGCCCGTAATTTGGTGCGAATGCCTCTCATCAGCTTGCAGACTGTAAATGGGTTAAACTCTTTGTAGATTCTTTGTCGTACTCTTCTATAGGATGTACCTTCGGGGGTTATCCTCTTTAGGTACACATGGGATATTTTGTTGCCTTAACCAATCTTTGGTTCTGCTCGCATAATGGCACGATGCCAGATCAGGCCCGAACATATTATTATCATTAAAATGATGCATTTGAATAAAATTCACTAATTTGGAAAGGTACCTTCGAATATAAACGTCTGCATTTACAGCTTCGCCCCTAACTCATTCAAGGTCGTGAAAAACCAGCTTCCCAAATGGAGCACCACACTAGTACCTTGTCCACAAATTGCGCTTTTTTCTTATGCCTTACGTCATTAGGAACGTCCTCAATGTTGTCCATATAAAAGCTTTGTTTTTTTTTATTTCGGAGTTAGATAATGTAAAACATTTTTCGTCGTCTCAAATTATCGTGGCATTGTTTCTGAAATGTTCTAATTGTAATTATCTGCAGCACCTTGGAATCCTCTCTAATTGAACAGTCGTGTATTTTGGGCATTTTTATCGCTTTCTATATTTTAAATTATTTCTGCTAATTTCCCTCTTGATTGTCATATGGGAAACGTGAAATTTTCTGCCTAATATTCTCGTTGAAACTCCTTTTCTATTTCTTGCAGATTCAATGAAGTTCTGAAACCTAACTTGTAAGACATTTTGTAAACACATATTTATTGTCAAATTGCTGGAGAAACATGACAGATTCTCAATATCCAATGGCATGCTTTATTTTTAATAGGAGAAAAATACGTTATTCACAGCACGTAGATTTTGTGGACTGATTCAAAGTCACTAAATGTCATATCTTTGTGAACAGAACCTGATGATACAATTCCCATATTGGTTGCAACAGCAACACAGCAATATCTCGAAGAAATTTGTGTCCCTTACCGATTATCTTTCCCGTTCGCATAGTAATTGAAGACAATTGGTGTGCACTCGATTACATTGATTCGTATTTCACCTATATATTTCTTATTCAGTAGACATCTGGTTTCCACCATCAAACGTTATTCCAGGTTGAATCCTGCAAACTTGGAGTAGTCACTTGCGCAGTGACGTAGTTATAGAAACTTCCAACGGCTGGCGGAAGAGGAATGATCATTTTGCCGAATTATTGTATTTATTTTTAAAAACACCAACTATCTCATCGCTGCTAAATTTTATTAATTCTAACCGAATAATATATATAGCTCTTGTTTCATATCCCCTCATACTGTTTCATATTATCAATACCCTCCACACTCTTCTTGAAACTGAAATGTTCTGATAATTAATAATGTTAATTTTCTTTTATTTTATTACTACGAAACTTTCAAACGATTTAACCTTTTACCATTGAGTTCGCCGAAAGCCTTGAAGTGTACTTCAATAATTAATGACGAGGAAAACCACAACGTTTAGAATCCAAGAACAATAATTCCCATAACACGTTAACCTTACCAAGGTCGAAAATAATTAATGTTCTCGGTTATATGAAAAACAACGACGCACAATCATCATCAAAACATATTACACAATTATTACTGAATTCTAAATATGTTTACTTGTCGTTCGCAAATCGCCAAACTAAAATAAAACTTCTTTCCAGGTGTAAGATCCCGGAATGTGATGAACATTCAACAGAATTTGAGCCACATTGGCTGCCGAGTGCCGTCCCGTACGACCATCAGAAACCCGCGAAATGCGAAAAGTTCCAGTTTCTGAATGTTTCCGATAATGAGACCTGTTCCTCGCAAAACTTCGACCAGAATGTATTGGAGATCTGTGATACTTTTGTTTATAAAACCGAAGAGACGACGATAATAAAAGATGTAAGTTTTTTCATGTCAATTAAAATAACAACGAGAAATATAGCAACAAAATATATAAATTAACAATTACGAATAACTTATAACGAATTTCTCAGTTTCATATTTATTGGCATTTATTTTTCATCGCATAGCATAATTTCCGAAAAAAATGAAAAATTAATATAGAGAATAATATTCAAACCTGTTTAGAATAAAAAAATATTACATTTTTTAATATAAAAAGTAACTACTGTAGTTTTATGCACATTTCTATAGTTTTGAAATGTTCCACCAGGTATACAAAATATACTGAGTGACAAAAGTAAAGAACTCCAAGAAGTAGTCATTCAATTGAACTGATTTTAATATATTTTATGTAAGTGGTCAAAATAAGTAAACGATCAACATTCGAAACAAACCCGAAGAACAATACAAAAGTTAACAATAACGTCGCCCGCTCTATGCAATCCCTAACACGTCGTGGCATGGAGTTGGTGAGGTTATCAAATTCCTCGTGGGGTATTTCATTCCATGCCACCTGTATTTGGTGTTGGAGCTCTTCCAGTGTGTGGTTGACGAAATAACTGGCCCAGCCGTCTGCCTTAATATCTCAAACATGTTCGATAGGGGATAGGTCAAGAGATCTTGGAGGCCAAGGAAGAAGGGTGACATCAGCTTCTTCAAAACAAGCCATCGTAACCCTGGAAATACGCGGGCGGGCATATTATTGAAAAACGTGTTTTAGTAAGGTGTTGTGAAGATGCGGAAGAAGACGAGGCTCTATAATATCCGCAACGTATCGTTGAGCATTCATGGTACCCCTAACGAACACTAAGGGTGATCTACTACCATACCCAATTGCCCCCACACCATATCTTCAACAGTTTGGTTTATATGGTGTTCCACGAAAAACTGTAGATACCGCCGTTCTCCACGTCGTCTCCTAACCCTTATCCGACCATCGCTCCTACCCAAGCAAAATTGGGATTCGTCACTAAAGACCACCTGATGCAATTCTTCATGCCACTGTAACTTTCCTCGGCACCACTCTAACCAGTGTCTTGTGTGGGCAGCGGTGAGTGGTAACACAAATTGCGGCCGGTAAGACATGAACCCAAAATATCTTATTCGCCTGTATGGTTCTAATGGTTACCCTTCTACCTTATTCTCCAAACCATTAGCCGCAATCGAACGGATGGTTGAAAAACGGTCCCTCACAGCCTCAAGTGACGGTCTTCACGTGCTGTTGTTTGTCGGTGACGTCCTGAACGTTTGGCAATTTGGCGAAAAGATAAACCCCCTTCTCGAAGCCCCATTGCTGGACCTCGCTCAAAATCAATTAATTGCCTAAAATTGGGACGCCGACGAAATCTAGGCATTTTGGACAATACATCGAAAACGTCAAAGTGGAATAAATCATCAACTGACCCCCACATATAGCGACAACTTCTTGTTTGGCACAAAAGGAAATAAAAGTTTACAGGAACTACTGAGGAAATGGAGATAAAATTTTAATCTTTAATCTTTATTTTGGTCACCCACAACTCATACAAAATTTGGTTGAAAAATTATGATTTATTTTTGTCACTCAGCATATATTTTTTGAGTTATGATTTTTGCAAAATTAAACAACCATTATTTTCGAAGTCGAATGTAAAAAATCATATATTCATGTTAAACGTATTGTAAAGCAACAAAATTACATAAATATGTAAAATTAATAAACCAATTTATATAAAATTCAGTAAAAATACAAGCGATGAAAATAAGATAAATTAATAATAATATGATGATTAAAATAGAAACAAAAGAACTCAAAGGAGAACACGCAAAACCAAAAAAAATGAACTCAATTAAAAACAGAAAGATAAACGAAGAAATAATACGTAATATTAGCTGGTCCAAAATAATACAAAATGCTAATTTGCTGTTTTAAATATGTGGGTGGACCGGTACTATAACCCGTATTTAATATATTATAACAACTTGTTTTTCGCAGATTTTTATATTTCTGCTAATGCGCGGTATTCGCTTGGCCCTGAAAAACCAAACACGACTTTATTATCGATAATTCAACGCTTTGTACAAAACATATTCGCAATGTGCTTTCCTTCACGTTAACCTTGGCTAAAATTGAGGTAACCAATTTTACACTCGACCAAAAAAGCGTCAAGTACGGCAATGAATAACATTTGTGCTAATTAATTATTAAAATTATGTGCACGTCATTAACATTAGTTACGAATTTAAATGTTAGTTAATGAATTTAAATACTGCGTAACATATATTTTTACAAGTTCGTTCGTTCAATAAATAAACAAAGCAAAGTTTTGTCTACAAAACAAAAAAAATCGACCAAGTGTAAAAATGCTAAATTATGAAAATTAATAAAATTGTCTCAAACTTTACAAAACTGAAGAATTTAAAAGTTTTCGAAATTATTAAAAAATTTAGAAATGGTCAAAATAATCTAAAACATCTAAAACATTGTCAAAGATGCACAAAATTTCTAAAAATTTGTATTATTAATTGAATTAATGTTGCATTACAAAATGCACAATTAATGATAAAAAATTACGTTGAATGTGCAACAAGAATACGGTCGATTTTTGGTAGCTTAACCCTTGTGGTCCATTCACTACCAAGCCATACAACCACAGATAATGCGAAATGATGTTAAAAATATGATGGGTCATACCACTCGCCTACCACCAACCACAACAAAGTCCATGTTTTTCTGTTAACTATATTATTTATTATTGACAATTGTTGTGTTATTGTGTCAATTACCAAAACTCTCAAGTTCAAGTGTTTTTTAAAATGATAAATTATTAAAAAGAAAAACAAGAAATTTATTGACACTTAATAGTTTTGACAGTGAATAATACTTGGGCTACAATCCATAGATTCAGTTTGCCATTAATTGATTAACTGCTGGTTGCTATAATATTTTTTCAAAAATTAATCAACTCTGCTATTTATCCATGAAGCCTTACTGGAACCCTTTTATTTCATTATTGTAACTGATAAAATTTTTCTTTTCAGTATAATTTACACTGTGATGACAATCTATGGAAATTGACAATAATCGGTACCGTAAATACGATTGGACAATTTGTAGGTTTGCCGACATCAGGAATTTTATCGGACAGGTTAGTTAATAAATCTTTATTTTCACAGCAGATTACATTATCTGACTGGTATCTGCCTATTTTAATTTCTACTGTGAAGGGCACTGGAGCGAGCATAAGCGAGCAAACGATGCTAAAGCGCGATGATACAGACAACGCAATCAGTCGTTTCATAAATGCAATCATAAATAAACCACAGCCTTTTCAACCCCACATGAAAACTTGAAAATACTCGAAAACTTGACCTCTATTCATTCAATTGGATTAAATCTGAGAGATGAAATTCGGCGGACTTTAATCTGAAATGAAATTTTAAATACATTAACTTTTTCATTTACCTGCAAATATTTTTCAGATATGGTCGGAGAACTGTCCTCATATTAGGAATGGTATTTTGCGGTATATTCGGCGCTGCGCGTGCCTTTGCTCCGAATTACATTTGGTTTGCCATTCTGGAATTTTTTGATGCGGCGTTCGGTGCCGGATCATACGCATGCGGATTTATTTTAGGTAAATTATAATTAATGATCCAATATTATTTCAAATTTGCATAATAATCATAATTAGCATGAAACATTCCACATATTTCACGAACTGAATTTATAATTGCAATTTAAACAAATTTTAATGAAAGGTTATCAAGAGAAAGTTAGTTATAAATAACTACTGGGTTTTAATTTATTAAATGCTATTTCAATAAATTTGCAATTAGGGACATGTCGAAATACGATAAGGTTAAAAAAATGCTGATTATAACAAAAACTACTACGTAGTAAGTGTGTTGATAGCGTCATTGGTTACAGCGTTTGGGATTATTGATTAGACGTGATTGGTCCTAAATTAATTTAAAGAATTAGAAGACATCGATTATTAACATTATCGGTTTCATTTCAGGAAATGTGATATAAACTTTTACTATTTACTTTGTTTCCCTATGCTTGATATTTGTTTTTCTATTCCTTATTTAATTATTATAAATCACTTAATCTCTCTTTTTCACGTATCCCATAGAATATATGTTGGTTGAATAATTTTCATTTATAAAACAGGTTATATGTGCCACTATTAATCTTGCGTAATATATATTTTTGCGTAATCCTTACGTAACAGATTCTAGCGATTTTTTTAATTATTAAAATATGTCAAGAATTATCCGTATCTGCAATGTGTTCTTTGAACAGTAACAATTTAACACTTGAAATTATGGCCACACAAACGCAATATAAAAATACATAAACTATAAGAAATTCCCTCATTTGTTGTGTAATTCAACGGTAAAGTTTATAATAGTTGTTGCTGCTCTGATATATCAATGGTTAACCAACGAGAATGAAAAATACTTTACATTGTAGAGTTTGGAAATTGTGATGATTTTGTTAATTTTTGTCGTATTTAGTGTTTGGTCGTTGAGGAAAGAGGGTAAATTTATGTTAAGGAAGAATTGAAATTTATAACCTTAAGGGGGATCCTGCTTTAGGAGGCCTTAAAATAGCGTTTTTGGGGGAATTTTTTTAGGGCAGAAAAAAATGAGCAAGTCTAGTAAACTTTTTAGAGCATTTTATTGCATATTTGAGCATTAAAAAAAATATGTCGGGAGAAAATATTTAAACGGAACAGATTTTTATGCACATTTGTGCAACACCTTTCAATTGCAATTTAAAATCGGTGGGAAAGATGTTGCCCGTAATTTTTGTCTGAAACAAAAAAAAACACAGAAAATTGTAATTCTCATATATTTTCTTCTAGGTGAACTAAAAAACATCCAAAATCTTGAAATTCAAAATTTTTCTCAGGTTTGAAAATAGATGTGCTCTTTGCAGGAAGAGAAAATCATTTCAACTTGCTAAAAAAGTTGTTTAGAATTTTTTTCTCATTAATCTTTTTAGTTCAAATAGAATAGAATGCTACTGAAGCCAACAAAAGTTTTATTTCGTTTTGATTGCTTGTCTAGTTTTCTCGCAATCACGCCCACCAGTTTAGAAAAATCGTAAAAACGAAAACTCGAGAAAACGCGCTCTAAAGTTTACGATCAGGAAAAATGTTAATTTTCGATTACTTACGGAATATCTCGTTATAATCCTACTATAGCTCTTACGAATTCAAAATATTATTATTTCGAACGACCGATTGAACTTTTTTCAGTTCATGCAGTTCGGTGTTATGTTACTGCGGGAGGGGCGCACGTTTAGTTTGTCCGAGCGTTCGTATATTTTTTGCTCGACACCTCACTGTGTTTGGTGCTGTATCTTTCAAAATATTGCGAATTAGCCGCTATAACTTTTTATATATATTCTTAGATATATTAGGCATAGATTTGAGCAATAAATAATTTGTTGAGCCTTCTAAAGCAGGATCCCCCCTTAAGTAGACTACGACTACTAAGTAGTAAACAAAACTAGGTAGAACCGCGAATCTTAGTGAGAACGTTGAAAGGAGACTACCTGATCTGGCATAATAAAATGCAAGTAATAGTTTAATTTAATTTGATTGCTTCCCTATTTCGAAAAAGACTCTCATCGGAAAAATTACCATGTTTTTCGTTTTTTATAATACTTTAATTGCATAATGCCATTTATTAAAATAATTACAAAATCCGTATATAATATTAATGTTAAAGTTCTAAAAATCGCTTAAACATATTTCCCATATCTTAATACTTGGCGCGATTCACCTTTACACCAGCGATAAATTTATATTTTATATTAATAGCTCTCACACAATCAAACGTTCCATCGCAATAATTTTTATATCTCCAAAATTACTGTAACATAAAATACAAAACTGAGCAAGCCGACGTGAAGTTATTTATCGTCCGATTTTCATGAACACAAAAACAGATGAGACGATGCAAGTCCACTAGAAATTATCATAAAGAGAGGATCACTAACCTAAAAATTCTTTAAGGTAGAGGAGTTACTTAAGTTTTTTCAAATGGCTTACTACATATTTCTTAATGATTTTTTGTAGGAGATTTTATGAATTCAATGATGGATAATAAGTTCCGTTCCATTGCCCAAAAAATGACGAAAAATTCTCGTAACAAAATAATTTGTTTGGCAGCTATATCTCACATAACATAAAAAAATAATCCAGTTGTGTAAGTTTGTGTATTTAAGAAAATTTCGCGAAAATCCAAATTAACATCGTGAAAAGTATCGATGTTAAAGTAGAGAAAATCAAAAGGCGATATATAGGGAATAACTTTCAGAGAAAGTTTAGGTCGAATGCTTGGTGTACCAGGTTATGAAACCGTTTAATAGGAAAATATTTCATAGACTTTGAACTAAAGATTACTAACATTGATCAAACGTTTTGATGAAGACAACATGCTATAATTTCAATAAGATCGAGCTACCCCGGATAATGAAAATAAAAAAAATGTAAATATAGGACAGGCTCTATATACCATAAACTTCACGTCGCAACGTAGTGCCCAATTGTCAGAAACTCTACACAAGTGACTACATACATAAAACAATATGATACACATAACACAATGTGAAAACCGACCCGATTCCTAATTCATCGCAAACCAAACGAAAACGCGAAAAATCCAAGAATACGGTCACCAGAAGGTCTTCAGAGACGTAAGAATCTTAGTGGGATACCATATCCAGTTCGTAATTTTTTTAATTAATTCGCCTTATTCTCCCGACTTTCTCGTTTTCGAGGATAATCAGTCAATGTCTCACGACGTTCACTGTACGAGCAAATTTATATTTGTTAAGCTGCCACCGGCCCACAAACGAAAGTTAACTTCGTCAAATTAAATTCAAATTAGTTACATTGAAACGCGCTGTTAAGATCGACAAGCAGGTAAGGTTTAATTCAAGTTCATTAAAAAATTAAAATTAAACTAGTTAAGCAATAAAATAAAACATGTTATAAATTATACAAAACGTACATGTTGTTTAACCAAACTTAAAATCATTATTATTAAAAATTACACTTTTAAACATGAAACGAGAAGATGGAAAGAAACACTTGTCCATAATCCCATTTTAAGATCAGGTTCTCATAAATTTTACTTGTCAAAAAAATGTAAACTCCCAGAACCAACATAATTGCGGCCGTTTTTATGAATAAAACTTATTTCTTACGTAATTTTCTCTCCCTCTCTCCCTCTTTCTAATCCCACTTTGGTAACAAGAGGGTTTAAAGCGTTTTATGTTTGATCGCCAGACTGCAATCATTTTTCATAAAATTTTTGAAGTTGGAAACTTTAGTTCCGACCATTCAAGAGGGTTGTTAGTCTATTCGATGCTTTCCATTGACGTCGTCAACTAAATTCCAACACCCTACGTTGTTTTTTTTTGCAATTCTTGCTGACTAATTTAAATGCCAACACAGTGGTCCTGTTAATTTCAAACAGATTTATCAACACATTCGATATTAATAGACCCATTCGAATTATAAACGGATGTCTATTGCGTCGGCCAGATATAACCTAAAAATATATAAATAAAATAAAATAAAAATATATAGATATACAAAGTATGTACCATTTGATAACTTACTATTGTTCTTTTTGTAGGTGTTGAATTAGTCGGTCCAAATAAACGCGTATTGGCAGGTACCATAATATGTTGCTGTTACGCTGTCGGAGAAGTTCTCACGGCAAGTGTCGCATGGCTAGTGATGTCATGGAGGTACTGTCTCAACATACATAATAAAAATTAACAAATTAACAGACTCCTGTTTTTCCCAGACCAATGATTTTAATACTCTACATTCCACCAGTATTTCTCCTGACTTACTTCTGGATAACCCCGGAATCTGTGAGGTGGTTATTGTCGCAAGAAAGATACAAAGAAGCCCAAGACATATTGCGCAAAGCAGCCAAGGTCAACGGTAAAGCGATCTCAGAAAACGCCCTCGAAAAGTTGGCCATTCCGATCCCGGAAGACAAAAAGGAACCCTTCACGGGCGTATTCAAATCGAAAATTTTAGTGCTGCGGTTCGTCAACTCTTGCTTCTGCTGGATCACGTGCGCGTTCCTGTTTTACGGGCTCACGTTAAATTCGGTGGCACTGGCCGGTAACAGCTACCTAGACTTCATTCTCACGTCTTTGGTCGAAATTCCGGCGTACGCGGCCACCTATTATACTTTGGATAGGTTTGGTAGGAAAATATCCCAAAGCGTGGCGTTTTTCATAACGGCAGTGGCATGCGTCACGTTCATTTTTATAAGCGAAGGTGAGGAGGTGATAAGTTTTCGATGGATTTATTTAAATTTGATTTGCAGACAGAGAAACGTTAAAGTTGAGCTTCTATTTGATGGGAAAGTTCGGCGCAACGGCCGCGTTTACCGTGTGCTATGTTATATCGAGCGAAATTTTCCCTACGCCATTAAGGCATTCACTGATGGGCGTCTGTTCGATGTTTGGACGTATCGGATCAATGGTTTCTCCACAAATGCCACTGTTGGTAAGGAAATTTTAGATTACTGGATCTTGCTATCTAATGCATATTCTCCTAGTGTTTCTTTTAACTGATCTATGCTCATATATTTTGTTCTTAATTCCACTTCTCACATTGTCCTCACCCAATCATCCTACAACAGCCATCCAATATTTATTCTCTTTTTTTAATTTTCATCCTAATTCTTTTATCCTCTGCCCATTCTGTTCTCTTTCACGTTGTCAAATGTTGGCTTCTTTCATATTTCCTCAATAAATTGTGTCTCAATTGTGACAATTAAAAACGACGCTTTTTAGTCACCTATTTCCAACTGTTCCAATTTTGATGCGTCAGTGCATATAATAGCAAATTCTAATACATATATTTTTTTGCAGGAAGCTTTATGGAAACCACTTCCTTTAGTATTATTTTCGTGTATGGCCACGATCGCCGGATTTCTGACTTTACTCTTTCCGGAAACGTTGAACATAAAACTTCCGGATACGATCGAGGAGGCGGAAAATATAGGAAAATCAAACGATAAAATTCCATAACATTTAATTTAATTTATTGTCATAAATGTATAAAAATACTACAATATGTTTGTTTCATTCGCAAAATGTATAATATAATTTACCTCTATGACCAACAGAGACTTAAATTTACAAAAAAAATAAATATTCCTAACAGTGGCTTATAGATGTCGTTGTACACGTTAGATGTGCGACACATTTACTATACTAAGCTAAAATGTTGATGCAATCTGATGGTAATTCCCCTGAGTTCTTGAGATGTTTCGTTTCACACTAGTGTATTGGAATGTTTAATTTAAAGCATTCAACGACATCTACTTCTACCAGCCACTACACGTGTCTTAAATTTATGTCAGTGATAATCGACTAATTTGTTTGTACTAGAAACACACAATTTTTATTTATGTATTTCTGAAAATTAAACAATAATGTATGTTTATTTCAAGTATACCAGTCTTATAAGTAATTTTTCATTTACAATATCACTTGATATCACATCTTAGTAAAGTTGCTATAACCTATACAGAAGTATAAATATACAAAATGTTAATATTAAAATATATTATTAATTCATATTGCAATTAAGTACATTTTAACATACAATAATATCGTAAAAAGGGCATTTATTATTATAATGACATTATCTGTGTTCATTATTAAGAAACGACATTCCAATTTTCGTAACAGGAAACTGTTACTTTTCTCTTTATAATGTTAATAATATTAGAATAACCATTAGCTAAAAACAAAAACCAGGAGGTACAACATCTTTTCTTGTTTGGTGTAAGTTAAATTTATGTTGCAGTAGAAAGATAACAAAAATGTGAAGAAAAAATGAATATTTTGTTGTGTTATTCTTCCATCAGTTAGTAATTAAATTAAGTGGAGAAAAACGAAAAACAATTTGGAAAACTAATTAATGTAATTATATATTACGGGGTAAAGATTCCCATACGTTATTCGCTTAATAATACTGAAAATTGTTAATATAAGAAACAACAAACAAGAAAACTGAAGATCTGTTTTGTAAACTCCTTGAAATTGAAAGCACGAATTTACTTCCTCTAACTCGTATTCGTATTTTGACATTCGAAAGTACAACTCGTCCTTAACCAATAATTCTTGCTTACTTAGTTCGTTTAACAAGTAAGAAGCTTTAAGAAGATTTAATAAAATAAAATAGATATTACCATTACCACACAACAAGTCATTCAAACATTTCGACAATTATGTTGTCATCTTCAGCAGACATTTCTGCGGAGGATGACAACATAATTGTCGAAATGTACATTCAAATTGAATAAAGTGCAGTGTAGTAAGGTGAATATTTATTGTATTTTTTTCAGCCTAATCTCCGATGACGAAATAAAACAATTGACATCTCACATTTATCCCAAAGTTTCAAATTTAAATAAAGATCCATTCACAACATTAACCTATTTTGGAATAACCACAGAAACGCACATTCTTCGAAAACAAAATCAATAAATCGCATTTAGACTACGTTGCAAATTATCAAATATTTTATTAAATGCCGAAGATAAAACCGACCCCTTAAAGAAAGGTGGTGTTTATGAAATCTCATGTTCCGAACTTGACAAAAGTCGAAACTTAAGTCGTGGATTGTTCGTATTGATGTATTGATATACATTCATTAGTAATATATATATTTATAACAATAAATTATCTCTTGTATAGTCGTAGTCAATTGTTTTATTTCGTCATTAGTATGGATTACCACATAGTGAAGGTCTGAACCATACTCTATATTACAATCACTTTACTATTTAGATTTTAAAATCCTTATTTAGTCTCATTTCAGTTTTTATAACCCTCACATGTGTTACATTTCTTGTAAATATATCAACATGAAAATTTTCTGGTAGATCCCAAAATGAAAAAAGAGTAGAATGTTATTTTGCTTCTTCATGTACGTAACATCTATCTCAAATAACATACTGTAAGTATCCTATTCTTTGTATTTACTCGTCATGATCACAGTTTAAACATTCATTGAATGTAGAGAGTCCAGTTCATCGGCCAGAGCTACCCGTAAAGATATTCCACGATCAAGAAGACATGCAATCCCAAATCCCCTTCGACATTAATAATACGACTTCACCTCATATTCATGATTCATGTAGGGCGAGAGTACTGCATTTACACGTTATTAGCTACGAAATATGTTGGATGGAATTTAACAAGGACGATAAAAGGACATTGACTCAACGGTACTCAAAATAAATACATAATGTAATTTTACTGGTTGTGATAGTGGTATAGATGATTTGAAACGTAAAGGACATAGGCGTGGCTATGCGAACAACCAGCTTTTTGGTTTGGAACACTCCATTAGCAGAAAACGGGAGTGAAGCAAAGTTAAAGCAGTGTCGCAATTTTAGTAGAACACGTTTGCATTTGCTTCGCGTCTGCCTGGTTGTTTCCAATACCAGTCAATTCTTTTTCGGATATTTCAGTTTTTAATAAAATTGCATGGAATCGGATTTTATTCGTTGAATTGGGTTGGATTGCGAAAAGTTTTTTTGCAGCCTTCCTGTCTGGAACTTGTAATTCGCTTAATCCAGATTGTTTATATCTGTCCAAACACCATTTATATTACTCTTGCACCCAATAGAAAACAAGAAATGCAACACTCACAACGTTACTTTTAAATAATAAATTTGATATACTTTCAATACTTTTCATACTTTCTACATGCACTGTTCACTGTACCTCTGTATCTACTTTTCGTTATCGTCTAAAGGAACATTTATCAATTTTTCTATTTGGTGCAATCCTGTGCCTTGGTCCTCGATTCTCACATTTGCTTCTTCCGGTTCCAGGCACTTATTGACCATCAACAGCCAAATCATTATTAACACCATCATTACTGTCGTAATACCAAACGTCCAATTTGTCCCAAATTCAGTGTAAATGTATGTCACAAAAACTGGACCCATCACTCGTGACAGGCATCCTGAACCCGTCATTAAGCCCATCCAGACACCCTACAACAGAAATAAGTTGAAGAATTGTATCAATATATGTTGCTTACATACTTGTGGCCTGGGTCCCAAAATTTTCGAAAAAATCGTTTGTATTAACGTCACTCCGATGGGATAGCCAATCGCAGTCAACGCATAACCCAAAATGAATTGGAATATTGTCATCGGACGCGTATAAAAGCACCACTCTTGACTCGAAGGGCAACCTACCAACTCCGTCACTTTCTCGCAATCCAGGAACGTTTGGTTGTATTCGTGTTCGTATAACGTAATATTAATGTTCATTGTACTAATTATGTTAGTTATATTTGCATTGAAATTATTACAGGTGTGTTTATCGTGTAATACAGTCAATCTCTCTTCATCATTGTAAATTTGAGCACGCCCGGCGCCCCACGGAATGTAGACAGCCCTGCCGAGGACCATAAAAAGGAAACCTCCCCATATCATTACGGTCACTTCGGGAAAGTATTTACACAATGGATTGATTGCGGCGAAGCAAACGCAAGCGACGACTGCTCCGATAGACATTAAAATGCCCATGTAGTACAGGGCTTCAGCTTTCGTCCACGCAAATTGATCCATCGTCAAGGACGTTCCCAATGTTTCCAGCAACATAAAATTGAACACGATGACGAAAAACGCCACTATCAGCGTCCACGCCGCTAAATAATCCGGCTTGATCCCCTTCCACGTTTCTTTTTCGGTTTTCGCGCCCTGTTTTAACATCGCTTCTTTCGCGGCTATTTTATGTTCTTTGAAGACGGCGGGAAGAAAGCAGCAAAAATTCAATATCGAGAGGAACACGTTGATCCAACCCGAAGCAGTGTACATATTTAATTGCAGCTTATCTCGTATCAGCCATATCCCGTCGTTTCCCAACGGGACCACGACAGCCTGCAACGTTGGTCCAATGACGAAACCTAATACTTGGAATAGTGAGATCATGGAAACCGCCTTTGTTCTTTCAGAAACGGTCGTAGCAGCCGAAAGATACGAACGACAGGCTGCCACGTTAGCTGGAATTTCAAACAGTGATATCTCTCATCTTGGTAAAAAATTTTGTATTACCTGAGCTGACGCCTACCAAAAATCTCGACCATAACATCCAGTATTTTCGATAAGATGGGAATATTTCGAGCGATGAGTAAATTGCACTTGCTACGGTAAACGTCGCTAAAGACACTAATACTGGTAGGCGTATTGATCCTAATTTGTTGCTCCACCATCCCACCAAGGGAGAAAATAACATCTGGGCGAACGGATTAGCTGCTATTATATATCCCATAAATTCTTTTCCAGCAGTAGGATCTAACTAAAATAAAACATTTAACACACGGTTTTAATTAAAACCAATATTCTATATAATATAATGACAACTAATTTATTTCCCTTAAACGCCCACCAAGTATAGAGATAACAATAAAGTGTTCATAAAGTTTAACGAAATATAAGTTATATGTTCTCAAAATGAATTGTAGCAAAAACTTTTAACTTTTTAAACTTAATAAATATTTCGTGGATAATTGAAACGACAGAAAGTATATAGAAGAAACAGTCGCAAGTTAATGGTACATCATTTGTAAGTAACAATGAACTTTTGAGTTTTGTGTGCGAAAAAAAGGTTTGGTACATTTTGAAATTATGAAATTGCAGGTCGTCTTCAATATGAGATTACTTCCAAAGCTGAAATATCATTATTTCATATTCGATTGTAATGAACTGCTCAACAAATGAAATTCTTAGAAAATAAGCAATTCCAAGTTCACCAATCTAAATTACTTAGTTAATAAAAACTACTAGTAAAACACACTTTCACACAACTTCAATAAATTGACTACATGACTCATATTTGAGTTACAGGCTGCCGAACGAGTTTCTATAATTAGTACATGGCATTATTATATATATTATTGAAAGCACAAAAAGAATCTCTGATTGAAAACCAATCAAAAATATAAGTTGCCAGTTGAATGAAGTTGACTATCGTGCAAGACAATCTCACTGATGCTACAGCCATGACCGCGTATACTAAATCCGAAACAAAAATTGAAACACCTAGAAATGGTTCTATTTTTGAAACGAAACTTGGCATACGCATTTACATTAACTAAAAGTATAAACGACGATAATTTCAACAAAAATAACGGAATGGTGTACCTCATCATAATAATGGGTTATATTGTACATTGTTTCTTTATAAAATTAACGCTTTTCCACACAACATTACGGAATATTTTATATGCAATGTATTGTTAATGCGTGCTAATGAATAAAATGTATAAAACATGAAATTGTGCAATTTGTGAGTGTCAAATTATCTAATGGCATTTGGAACGATAAACAAAATATCTCAATTAAAGTTATTTGTTTATGGAATATTATGGAAACGATTGTACAGCATTGCATAGTTACTAATTATTGGTTAAAGGATATTGTTATAACTATATATTTACTTCGTGGTTGTCATTGCATTATAAAAATAAAATAATTAATAATTGGGATCAAAGGAACAAACGAAGAACACAGGAACCCACCAAACCAACAATATTTCATGCACGAAACAAGTACCACACTAATCGAAATAATTAATCGTACATATATATGAAAAAAGTTCTGTAACAAACTGGAAGTAAAACGATGATTGTTATTTATAATCAAATTATTACTATTTAATAAGTATACAAGGATAAGATGGCTGGAAGAGGTAGAGAGAGACGTGTAAGCGATAGGAATGAAGCAGTGGAGTAAAAGGGCGAAGAATATGAGAGAATGGGGCTTAGAGAATAATAATTAGAATCTTATTTTGAAGAAAATTCATATTCAATTTTGAAATGGTATAGAAATGTTCAAGGTTACAAAATATATTGAGAAGTATTAGAATGAAATTAGCATTACAATTCGTATACAGGATATTATAAATTTACAATATAAATTATATTTGGTTTTTTAAAATTTTATAAATCTGACGGTTTTTTATTTCAAATTTATTATTAATGCATAATTTGTGCATAATTTAAAAATTAAAAGTTACATTTTTAAAATTGATTTCCATTCGACACATATAAAATTTACCAGGGAGTCCTTCTGCTGGTTGGTTGGTTGATTTGGGACTATATTTATAAATGAGCCGTCACTTTTCTGAGATTCCATTTTTTGAACTGCTAAAATATTTGAATCATTATTCAAATGTCAAACTGACGTGAAGTTGCTTCGATAAAAGCCGGAGAATGGCAAGATACCAAGTTTCCAAACACCGGTTTATATACTTTTCGAAACCGGAAGTGCTATTTTTATCAGAATTTGTAATTTTTATGAAGACTATAAGGGCAAGCGTTGAAATTCAAACTGTATTATGTAAATTAGAAGTCTTACTATCTCAAGTCAATCATGGCGATTTTTTACAACCGTATTGATATGCGAATCATTAGATGGTTAAATTTTTTTAGCCATCAATATTTCGTGCACAAATCCTCAGTATCCAATCATCAAGGCATCAATGTGATACACTTTAAAATGTATAGATAAATATAATCAAATTGGAGATTACTGCGAACACACAGTATTCGAGTTTGAACCATTAGGGAAAAAAGCCTTCAGTTTGTTCAAGCTAACGTTTCGCTTCTTTATTGAAGCATTTTCAAAGCATGAAATATTAGATGTGTTATATTTAAAATGAAAGTGATAAATATACCTCTCATACTGCTACATTTACAGGAAAAGCACAAGTTCAACCAATTTTAAAATCAAATATTCACATATTGAACGAGATACGTCCAAAAACTGTAACGCATTAAGTGAAAACGTACATGAATGTTATGCGCACAAAAATTTCCTGTAAATGTAGCAGTATGAGTGGAATATTTATCACTTTCATTTTAAAATAACACATCTAATATTTCATGCTTTGAAAATGCTTCAATAAAGAAGCGAAACGTTAGCTTGAACAAATTGATGGCATTTTTTTCTAGTCGTTCAAATCCGAATACTGTGTGCTCGCAGTAATCTCCAATTCGATTCTTAACTATAACGATTGTTATACAAAGGATTTTTCAATTATATAAATATATACATATAGAAAGATCTTGAGTCGTGGGTCAGTCGGTAATGATTATATATATGGGACGTTTAGCGTCAAGCGAGCCACCTCTTTTTCCAAAAATTGACGCAATGGAAAAATCTGGTCTAGGTCTCAAAATATTCGTATACTTGTGTAGTATCGAATGGAACGTGGCCTTTTGAAAAATTTAATATGACGGCTCCAATATGGCGCCTGAAATCCGCAAAAGTCACAAATTATCTTACATCTGCGATTAAAATGCGAAAACTGGACAAATCTGCTTGAAAGTGATTACTATGAGGTTTTTGAGGTCGATGATTACGAATCTGGAGACAGAATTACAAAATTCAAAATAGCAGCCATAAGCATAATGACTCATTTGTCTAAGTAAACGAAAATCGAATCGGTATCAAAATTATTTCTAAGGGGTTTACAAATTTTCAAAATTCAAAATTAATTAATTTAATATAATCAGCGTCCTCGGAAACCCCTTAGAAATAACTTTCAAGCCGATTCGAATGATTTTCGTTTACTTAGACAAGTAAGTCATTATGCTTATGACCGCGATTTTGAATTTTGTAATTCTGTCTCCAGACTCGTAATCATCGACCTCAAAAACCTCATAGTAATCACTTTCAAGCAGATAGTTTGTGACTTTTACGGACTTCAAGCGCCATATTGGAGCCGCCATATTAAATTTTTCAAAAGGCCACGTTCCACTCGATACTACACAAGTATACGAATATTTTGAGACCTAGAACCAATTTTTCCATTGCGTCAATTTTTGGAAAGAGAGGATGATTATTATCGGAAAGCTAAAATGCAACTTTTTAAGACTATTACTTATAACATCTTCACTCCTAATTAATTATTAATTAATTATAATAAACCGTTATATAAGCCATTAATAATAAGGGTGCATCAACAATGGACCAAATACAGTTTAGGTTGCCTAGTTAGACTCATGCGGAAGTATATCTGAATAAATATAGAAAATCAAACCTGAAATCAAACGAAAATGTCATTAACGTTCACAGTGTATTCTTGCAGGAAAATGGGAAACACTATGGGTAGGAAACTTTTGTAGAGCCTGCAGGGAATGAAAAACACAAACTTGAAAATGGCAAACGTCGAAACTCGTCGTGATCAAACCATGAAATCGGTTCGCCAGAACACAGGAACCCGCCAAGCCAACATAGGCGAAACACACCAATCGAAAAATAAAAATATAACTCCACAAATCACTTCCGAGTATTGCAAAATATGTCAGAGAAACAAACGCAGAAAAACATCTAACTGCGAAAAAGTGCCACCTACTTTATTATCAGGTATTGCAATGGCCGATCTCATCAGAAAATTCAAGACCCATGAAAGAAGATAAATACACCCTAAGAATATTAACGGGTGAAGTAATATTGATAAAATAGCATGTTAGTGTAATGAAAAAGGTGTGAAGTGGCATACATGTTTGGTAAGAGAAAAAAGCCGCTATAGAGTAGTTATAAAGGACCTATCATACCACAAACATTGATTAATTGAACGATTGCAGATTGCTCATCGAAATTATCAAGGTTGTGCTGGTCATTTGTTGTCTGGCATAAAACACTCACTACACTACAACACTCATCTATTGCCTTCGGTCAGGTTGCAAGTAAAATTCTTTTCAAAATATGCGTTTGTATCAATGATGACCTCCTCAGTAGAGCCATTTTTTAAATTCGATAGCAGAAAATACTCGCAGGACCTACATCTGGAGAATATGAGGAAGTAACCAGTGACCCAATTCAATCTTCAATTTTATGGATTTGTTAGCTGGTACATAGTCTTGGAGACAGGGTAATTTTTAAATTTCCAAATGGATTCGTTTTTCCTCATCTAGCCAGTTATCGGTCTTTCTTTTTCACGTGAAGTGATATCACACTGACGAAATGACTTCTGCTTTCTTCCGCACCCAATTGCTAGAAGTGATGGATCATGTTTCGTCCATAGCTATGAATCGGAGGAGGAATTCTTTTGAATGACGCTTAAACATCCCAGATATGTCTTTGAAGTGGTCAACGACTATGTTTGTTATCAACTGTGAGCAGACGGGACACCTTTCAATCAGATAGCGGATTGCGCATAGTTATGTCATGCACCTTCCTTCAATCTACTGTCACTTACTACTGTATTGGGGATTTTGTTAAATCATTTCTGGTGTGACGACAAGATTCGAAAGACATGGACGTTCTTCATCAAATGTTGTTGACTCTGGAACAGCGGACTGGGGGAATCACCTTATGATTAGGTTATTGAAGTTTCACGAGCGATTTCCAATTATCACCATTGGAAATTTCTATAAATGGGCTAAAAAAAGTTTACAGAAACTGATAGTGTGCTAAATGTAAAGAAGAAAATGCTAGTTTTTGATCATGAAGATGCTGCTACACTCTTTGGAATCCATTAACCCTAATAATCATCTATCATTAACTAAGCGATCTACTGAATTATCAATTAGTAAATCGCATATACAAAGGATTCTCAAAGAAAATAAAATTCTATCAATTAAACCCACGTTCATTCACAAATTAGGACCTGGAGACGATAGCCAACGACTGTCTTTTTGTTTATGAGTTGGAGAAAGAAATAAATATTTTTTTCGGATGAATCAACTTTTATCACTAATGGCATCGAATTTTCACAAAATTCTAAATATTGGTGTCATGATAATCGACATTTTCGTATAGAAACTAATACTCAACAGCACAAGAAAGTAAATCTATGGTGCGCAATAAGATATGATAAAATTATTGAACCATCCGTTTTTGATAATAATTTAAACCAGCATTAGTTTTTCGATGTGCTGGAAAGCCATTTTTTACCTGCCATGGAAGACGCCAATTGAGAAGATTTTTATTTTCAACAAGACAAGACATGTCCCGCTCGTTCAACTTTTGGACTTTTTCAATAAGTTTATTCATTTTATCTTCAGGATAACGCCGAATAAGCAAAACAAACAATTATAGATGTTATAGATGAAATTAACCAAATCGCCATAGCAAAGTATATGACAACTTTAGAGTAGCAGAAAAATATGCTGATCGTTGAGAAAGTCAAATAAAGTAATTTTAATGTTTTGTCTTGTTTGGTTTTATATGTTTTAATTTCTTTTCAACTGAAATACTGTTAGACACGAGCGGTTTTTTTGCGTTTTTTGAGATACTGCATATGGCCATAATTTCAAATTCTGAACGACTCCATAAAATTTTGCCATCTTGTTGACCGAAATGGCACTTTACATAAATAGAAAAAAGTTTTTCCACATTATTCATGGCCGTCTTAATTTTTAAAAAATTATCAGTAGTCCGCACTGAACTTCCTTATACTCAGTTATACTCCATTTTTTGAAAAAACTTTTAATATGAAAGTTGTTTAAAATATATTTAACTTTAATAAGATTTTTTTCAATAACTCGTACCGTTTTCGAGATAAGGATACCTTTGATAAAAGTAAACCACCACTTCCGGTTGCGATATTGCTTTCAAAATAGGCAAAATAGGACGTTTCCTTGCTATATACAAATCTTATTTAAGTTTCATAGCTCTCGCTATAGCCGTTTGGACGCGCACAGCCACACACACAAAACCATTTTCTTTCTCAGTTATTCCAGGTAACAAACCACCTTAAATTCTCAGGTAAATCGACATTCCTTTTTGTTGACAATACGGACCTTGACCCACCAATTTAGCATCGACTTTTTTAAATCCATTGTAAAATACTTAAAACGTCAAATAATATATGTCTATGAATAATATATCAGACTTTTGTGTCGGAATTGCATGGTAAAGGTAACAACACACAACGCCGAAAGTTTTACAGATCCTGTTACCAAATTATACAAAAAAATATATATTCGTTTCGTAATATGTCAAAAAGTGCGACAATTTCGTGAATAAAAGCCATGAAGAACTTTGAGCTATCAGCAAGCAATATTATTTCATTGGTTTGTAACATGAATATATTTTTTTCACTATTGTAATTTTATTCCCTAAAATTAATGCGAAGGTACATTTTTATGTGACATATCGTATAAAGCTTTTGGTAAAGCTCTATTATTCAACGATAGAATTCTACATCGACAGTCGAATATCTAAATGAAATTTAAAAACTCAGAGAAATGTTATTTGACACGATACCAAAGTTGCTAAGGTAGGCATAAAGTGGTATGACATCCTGTTAAGCATTGTGTAAGTCTAGAGATATATTTAGCGACAACTTTAGAAAGCAATGAAAACATATATATATAAGCAGTGGAATAATAAATTTAATTTAATAAATTTACATTTCGTCATGAGGATGGAATATTATGCGTTCCATGCAATTCCAAATTATAATAAATTTAAGATTCTAGCGATGCAAAATTTATGGCGATCAATTATTTTAATAAATATATAATGTAATTCATTTAATAAAAAAAATGTATTTATGTATATGTTAAAAAAAACATATTAGAATATAAATAAAAATGGTGTTCAAAATACATGGAAAAGCCGAAGATATTAAAGGCTTTCTGGATAGGAGAGAACCAGAGCTCAACACGAAGAAGACAAAGATGATGGTATCCCAAAAGGAGGAGGGAGTAGAAAGGAAGTGCAAGTGAAATACAAACAGCAGCGAAGGGCACATAAAACATATATGCAAAAAGTTAAAGGAAGGCGGAGACGGGTTTGAGAGACAAACTGTGGGGAAATGGGATAGATAAATTTCAGGAGACGGTGAGGATATGGAATGTATGTGTCAGGAGCATTATGGTATATGGTGAGTAAAATAACAGGTAGGAGTGGAGAGAGCGCAACTGAAAAAGGCATTGCACCTAGAAAAGTCGACGACCGACTACATAGAGAGACGGGGAGCGAGAGGTTAGTAGTTGAGTTGAGTTTAGTTGAGACGGGGAGGAGGTGGTGAGTGAAGTAGCAAGAAAATAACCAAGGCGGGGACGTTGATGGGGATGGCGAAAATCCGGAGAGGGGAGAGGAACCATGTGGAGAGATGGAAACAGGTGGAAGCGCATGAAAGAAATGGAAAAATAAGAAGAGCAAGATACAACGACAGATACAAAGGGTTGCAGGTATATGAAAGGAGGCGGCAAAACGGCAGAAAAGGAGAAGGTTATAGCCAGGTTTAGATGCGGAAATAAAGAGCAGACGAATATCTATTGTATGGGGAAGAGTATAATAGGTGCGAGGCATCCGGAAAGAAGAGACGAATGGAAACACTGGTGGGAGGAGTGTGAAGAAAATAGGTAGAGCAAGAAGGGGAACGGCAGAAATTGGAGATATTGGAAGAGAGCAGGGAGCAGAGTTATTATGGGAGATAAAGGAGAGGAGAGAGGAGAGTAGGACAAGAAGGATGACAGAAGGGTTAAAGGTACATATGTTGCAGGCAAGATGCCCAGGCAATGATTGGAGAATTATGGGAGCAGCCAGGAGAGAGTAGAAGAGGGGGGGGGGGGGATCCAACGGCGGGAAGGAAATAGGAGGCGGGCGCACAGAATGTAGAAAGTAAAAAGGAAAATGCCAAATAAAGGTTGTTATTCTTATTATTATTATATTATATAAATAATGTCAAATCATGTCAAAAATGTAAAATTGATGAAAGATGGACTAATTTTACACGTTACGCTTTTCTAGCGAACTACCAGTTAGTCTTCTTATATATATATATATATATATATATATATATATATATATATATATATATATATATATATATATATATTAGGGCGGGTCAAATTGTATGGACCAATTTTTTTTTATGAAGCGTATAGCAAAAATGTAATCTGTAGGTGATTCTGAGAAATTTTGCTCAAGAGACCATAGCTCTAAGTCGGATTTGGAGCCCCCCAAAATTTCAAAATAGAATTTTTTCCATATATACATAGAACAATTTAATTAAATTCGTCATAAAATCGGATAGAATTATAGTAGATTTCTCAATTTGGGCTTGTTTGAAAGGTATTTTTATCACCTTTCAGAATCTGTATTGATACCTGTAGAATAAGTCGTCAATGGCAGCATTGTTCAATTGAACAACTTTGTAACACTGAATAATGACGTTACAAAATAATGACGTTTACCACCACTAAACGTTGCCAAGCTTGCTTTTCCTTCTTCCTTAATCGTTCATCGTGCAATACGCACGCAGTTTGCCAAAATACTTAAATAAAAACTCGGTTATCACAATACCAATATTTACTTTCTTATACATTATGTATAAGTATAGGAATCATGAAAAATTTCGAACTCGAGATTTCAACGGATATACACGTTTTGAGGTCCCCTGAATCGTTTCTGACTATTTTCGGAATGACGTCTGTGTGTGTGTCTGTGTGTCTGTGCGCGCTCTAGCGTCCAAACGATTATAGCTAGAGCTCTTCAACTTTAAACTTAACATTTGTATGTAGCAAGGAGGAAAACGTCCTATTTTGAACGCAATCTCTTAACCGGAAGTGATGGTTTACTCTTATCACCTTTTTCCATATCTCGAAAACGGTACACGTTACTGGAAAACATATTCTTACATAAATTATAGATATTGGGGTAATTACTGTGGGGAATTTGCAAACGGGGTTCTATATATACTAATTCAACACGTGTGCGCTTAAGGGATAATAGCCGCATAAATGACCGGGGAAATTCCGAATTCTGTGTGGTCGTTCGTGATGTTCTTGCCGTGTTTTTCCGCTTTTTTGATTTCTAGCGTTTCTAACAAATTCAACCGTTTGCCTTTGGTAGTTGGTTCTTTGTTATGCAGGTCTAGATAATTGATCGTGCCATCTTCGTTGTTTTCTGTCTCTACGGTGAATTGTACTTGCTCGTAGAAGCAATTACCTAGAACTTCAAATTGGGAAAAAAGAACAACACCTGACCTTCGACATAATCAGAAAACATACTTTCTCAGACGCCATAACAAATGCCAATTCTTGTCAATTCAATATAAAAATGAGTGCCTTTCGGTCATGGATACACAGGCTTCTAGTATTGCCCCTATCGACTGCCAACTACAGAAGTTGAATAAAGAAGTTGAGATCCTGAAAGCCATTGTAAGAAACAATAATTACCATGAAAGCGTCATCGATCGGTTGATAAGGAAAAAACGTCAGAAGCTATTAACCAAACAATTGTACGCACCGGTGGAGGATGTCCAGCGCAATTATTGCTTTATCAATTATGTTCTTAAGTTTAGTGACAAAATCTCCAATAGGTTACGTCACAGCAACCTAACACCTATTAGTGTAAATAAAAAGAACTTGGGAACTAAATTGGTAAACAATAAAGAGAAACTAGACCAAACATAAAAAAGCGGAGTATACGAAATTAATTGTAAGGACTGTGACGCTCTATATATAGGTCAAACCGGACGCAAGTTCAAAAAGCGCCTGAACGAACATAAAAATCTATTCTAAACAACGCAAGAACAACTGGCTTAGATGAACACTGCATAACAAAGAACCATTTCCCGGATCTAAATAAATTTAAAACATTGCATACAACTACCAAAGGCAAACGGTTGAATTTTTTAGAAACGCTAGAAATCAAAAAAGCGGAAAAACACGGCAAGAACATCACGAACGACCACACAGAATTCGGAATTTCCCCGGTCATTTATGCGCCTATTATCCCTTAAGCGCACACGTGTTGAATTAGTATATATAGAACCCCGTTTGCAAATTACCCACAGTTTAATACACTCTTTGAAACTTTAACCAAGTGTTTAATTTTTTAATTTTTTAACTATAATTTTAGATTTAGTCAAAGAGTGCAGTGATAATATCAAAGTTATTATGGATAATCAAGAACCATCAACATCGTCTGCGGTGTCTTCGCAAATGGAAGCAACAACATCAACAAGTTTTGACTCTAGATTGACTAACATGCCTCATCAAGATATTGTTGTTTTTGGTTTATCAAGTGATTTAAATGATCTTAGTTTGCCTACTAAATGTGACATTTTAAAATATTATTTTTTTTTTAAGTGATCGTGCTAAATTTGAAAACAAAATGTTCTCGTATAAAAATTTTACTCCTCACGTAACAGATAAATTGATCCAAATTTGGTGTAAATTAAATATTGAAATCATTAATAGAAAGAGTGTTTTAAAAAAATTAACTGGTTTGCTTGATAAATACCAGAAACATGTACAACATAGAAACAAAAGAGATGAATTTAAAGCATTTGTTGATTCAATAAACGAATTATTTTATATTGGCAAATGTAATTGCAAATTAAAAACAACAGAATGCTCGTGTGGATTGATTCCAGAACATCTAAAAGAATTTATGATGGACCAGCATAATGTTAGAAAATTCACAATACCTGAATATACCTTGAATATTCAAGACGTTGAAGAAGTAGCTACAACAATACCAACACTTACAACTGGTACCGATGATCCAAGTTACGAACCACCTGAATTACACATGGATGAAGATGAAAATGAAGCAACAACAGAAGTTCCAGAAGCAACTGTTCAAATGAGACGAGGTCATTATACTCAAAGATACGATGCCTTAAATTTTGCTATGATGTGTGATAGATTCGGTGTTTCAGATAGAGTCGCTTCATGTTTAGCAACAGCTTTATTCGAAGATATAAATTTTAGAGATGTTCATGGTAATCTTGTTATTATGGATAAATCAAAAGTGGCTAGAGAAAAAGTTAAATCTAGAGATGCAGTGCTCCGTACACGACATACAAATTCTTCCATAACTGCATTCTCTTTCGATGGTAGAAAAAATGACTCATTAACTACAGAGAAAGTTAATGACAAATTTCATACCACTATGGTAAAAGAACCGCATTTAGTTGTTCTGAAAGAGCCCTATAATGAGTTACTTGGATATGTAAATTTGGGTAGTCAAGAAGATGCAAAAACCAAACACAGAAAACTGAATGAATTTTTCAACAATAAAACATTAACAGTTGATCAATTAATTGGCATATGCAGTGATGGTGAGCCAACAAATACTGGAACAGAAAATGGTGTTTTATTATTTGAAAAACAGTTAAATAGACCAATTCACTGGTTTATATGTCTGCTTCATTTCAATGAACTGCCATTTCGTCATTTATATGAAGCATTGGACAAAACAGTCACCAGTGGACCACGAGCAGCAAGTGGAAAGTTATTCAAAGCTATTCAAGAATGTGAGAAATTGCAGGTATGTAACACTTTATTTTATTTAATATCATCATTATTTATTGTCATTATTTTACTTTTTCGATTGGGATAAAGTTAAAATAAAATAATTGCATTTTAATTGATCTAAACATTTTATTTTTCAGGTAGTAGCTGATTTTGATCCAATACCACTGGAGAATATGCCTGCAATGATGGATCATGAACATGAGCTCGAACTATCAACAGATGTTAAATATTTATATCAAATAGCTAAAGCAATTTCGAATGGTATTGTTCCAGTTGATTTAGCTAACATTAAACCAGGACCAATTGCACATTCTCGTTGGTTAACCAAAGCAAGTAGATTACTACGATTATATGTAACAACTAATACACCATCGACCAATTTAAAAACTTTGGCAGTTTATATTATTACAGTTTATGTGCCAATGTACTTCAATGTGAAGTTTTATAACTCTGTTATGTACGGCAGTGCACTTTTATTAAAATTTATACGTTGGACACGATACTTACAACCAAACTTTCGTAATATTGTAGATGGTGTAATTCAAAACAACTCATATTACGCACATCCAGAAAATATCTTATTAACAATGTTATTTGATGATCGAAAAGCAATACGGGATAGAGCTATCAAAAAGATTTTACACTATCGAGAACAATTGTACGATCCAACTAAACTCAGAGTTTACAAAAAATATATCTTAAATTTCAATGCTACCGATTATGTCAATATGGTTGACATGAATAACGACGATATATTATTTGAACCAGCATTTACTCGACAGATTCCATATGATCACTTGGTAGAATACTTAGATTTCGTTGAACCACCACTGGCTGATCCACAAATTCCAATGCACATACAAGGAACAGAAAGACATGTACAATTATTAACGAGTGTTTCAAAACGAGTTATAGAAAAGAATCGTGAAGGAGTTATGGCAGTGACATTAGAAAGTCGTAAGAAAACTCCTCGAATGGAAAGTAAAAAGGACCTTAAAAAATAATATTACCACGTTAAAACATTAAATTGTAGGTCGAGAATAATATTTAAAAATAAATTGAATAAAAAATGTAAAAATAGTGTTTTCTTGTTGAAACCTTGAAAATGTTGATTTTTTCAAATCGATTTTCCTACAAAAAAATTGATCGTAATAAAAGTTTTTGGAAATTATCTGAACTTTTATAATCTGAATTCTGAATTCTGAATTTATTAGTTAAAAGTTCATTTTAGGCTATTTTTCGACAAAAAATTCCTAATATCTCTACTAAAAATAAAAAATATTGGTATCAATACAGATTCTGAAAGGTGATAAAAATACCTTTCAAACAAGCCCAGATTGAGAAATCTACTATAATGCTATCCGATTTTATGACGAATTTAATTAAATTATTCTATGTATATATGGAAAAATATATATTTTGAAATTTTGGGGGGCTCCAAATCCAAGTTAGAGCTATGGTCTCTTGAGCAAAATTTCTCAGAATCACCTATATATTACGATTTTGCTATACGCTTCATCAAAAAAAAAAATTAACCCGCCCTAATATATATATATATATCTCGTATAAAATACATAACCACATACCTTGTCCAAATAAGGCCAAACTCCCGTCAAAATAATGCTGAATCCTAACGATATAAGGAACATAGTAAAGTATACAATGTATATCGAACGCCATCTCTCTTTGTAGTCCTGTTCCGTTTCTAAGACTTCGTTGAATGGCTTCTTTTCAGACTTAAACTTCTCTTGAATCCATTTACCCGCTCGTTGAACGTAACTCATCTTCTGAAACCAAACGTCAATGTTCCTATAATAGTTGATTTTGCACATCCACATGCACGATTAAAGTTCGTAGCACATTTATGCAAGATAACAATGTTTTTACGCTTAATGTACACGGTAACTTTACTTTTTGACAATAATTTGGTCCCATTGCCATCACGAGACAAATTTAAATTCACTTACGCGCAGTTTTAAGCACAACACAAACGTTAAAATAAAAAGAATTAGCCAGCCGTACATCCTGTAGAGAAGTTAATTTATTTGTGAGACTTTCACAATTACTGGCGTCCTACTTGTAGTCAAATTATACTAAATTAAACAAATCGTCTGCAACTCTTTCTGGCTTTGTAAATTAGTTTATAGGAAAAAAATACTAATTATGTTGTATATGCAATATAATTTACAGACTTACGTTGAACAAACATTGTTTTAACAAATAGGTTGGAGCAGAGTAGAGTGGAGAACACTTTTCAAAATATTATAAATATAATGAGTATGGTATCCTTGTTCTGGACCAGTTCTCTCAAATACCAAACAAAAACAATAATAACATTGGATTACAAAAGGAAATTCTCAACTCTTTCAACAAAATATGTATAAAGAATTTTTTAATAAATTTGTTATTAAACTATTTAATTATATTTCCGTTTATAATAATTTACATAAATCACCAAAGTGATAACTTATAAATTAATTTATGCTATAGAAATCCCTGTCAATGGACTATACCTCTTAATGTATTTTCTATAATCTTCTAGAAACAGCTCTAAGTGCATTTAATAGGTTATAGAATTTAATGCAATAATAATTTATTACAATACATGCACTTTTAAATTTTATTTAATTGTAACAAATATTTGTATATTGTAACATTTATTAAAATGTTGCTTTTGATAAAAGAGATATTCAAAAATGTAAAGGTTAGGCAGCATCAAAACTTTCACTTTATAAAACAGCCACTGTTCATCATCTCTAAATACCAGAGTAGCCACCATACTGACCACCCTTCTCTACAATCGAAAAATCGTATTCGCAGAGGGAAGTATACACCCCATGGCAGCCGCCCAGACAGACTATCAGAAAGACCTCCTTAAGGGGGATCCTGCTTTAGGAGGCCTTAAAATAGCGTTTTTGGGAGATTTTTTTTAGGACAGAAAAAAATGAGCAAGTCTAGTAAACTTTTTAGAGCATTTTATTGCATATTTGAGCATTAAAAAAAATATGTCGAGAGAAAAATATTTAAACGGAACCGATTTTTATGCACATTTGTGCAACACCTTTCAATTGCAATTTACAATCGGTGGGAAAGATGTAGGCCGTAATTTTTGTCTGAAACAAAAAAAAACCACAGAAAATTGTAATTCTCATATATTTTCTTCTAAGTGAACTAAAAACAACCCAAAATCTTGAAATTCAAGATTTTTCTCAGGTTTGAAAATAAATCTGCTCTTTGCAGGAAGAGAAAATCATTTCAACTTGCTAAAAAAGTTGTTTAGAATTTTTTTTTCATTAATCTTTTTAGTTCAAATCGAATAGAATGCTACTGAAGCCAACAAAAGTTTTGTTTCGTTTTGATTGCTTGTCTAGTTTTCTCGCAATCACGCCCACCAGTTTAGAAAAATCGTAAAAACGAAAACTCGAGAAAACGCGCTCAGGATCAGGAAAAATGTTAATTTTCGATTACTTACGGAATATCTCGTTATAATCTTACTATAGCTCTTACGAATTCAAAATATTATTGTTTCGAACGACCGATTGAACTTTTTTCAGTACATAGTTCGGTGTTATGTGACTGCGGGGAGGGGCGCGCGTTTCGTTTGTCCGAGCGTTCGTGCGTTCGTATATTTTTTGCTCGACACCTCACTGTGTTTAGTGCTGTACACGGTAACTTTACTTTTTGACAATAATTTGGTCCCATTGCCATCACGAGACAAATTTAAATTCACTTACGCGCAGTTTTAAGCACAACACAAACGTTAAAATAAAAAGAATTAGCCAGCCGTACATCCTGTAGAGAAGTTAATTTATTTGTGAGACTTTCACAATTACTGGCGTCCTACTTGTAGTCAAATTATACTAAATTAAACAAATCGTCTGCAACTCTTTCTGGCTTTGTAAATTAGTTTATAGGAAAAAAATACTAATTATGTTGTATATGCAATATAATTTACAGACTTACGTTGAACAAACATTGTTTTAACAAATAGGTTGGAGCAGAGTAGAGTGGAGAACACTTTTCAAAATATTATAAATATAATGAGTATGGTATCCTTGTTCTGGACCAGTTCTCTCAAATACCAAACAAAAACAATAATAACATTGGATTACAAAAGGAAATTCTCAACTCTTTCAACAAAATATGTATAAAGAATTTTTTAATAAATTTGTTATTAAACTATTTAATTATATTTCCGTTTATAATAATTTACATAAATCACCAAAGTGATAACTTATAAATTAATTTATGCTATAGAAATCCCTGTCAATGGACTATACCTCTTAATGTATTTTCTATAATCTTCTAGAAACAGCTCTAAGTGCATTTAATAGGTTATAGAATTTAATGCAATAATAATTTATTACAATACATGCACTTTTAAATTTTATTTAATTGTAACAAATATTTGTATATTGTAACATTTATTAAAATGTTGCTTTTGATAAAAGAGATATTCAAAAATGTAAAGGTTAGGCAGCATCAAAACTTTCACTTTATAAAACAGCCACTGTTCATCATCTCTAAATACCAGAGTAGCCACCATACTGACCACCCTTCTCTACAATCGAAAAATCGTATTCGCAGAGGGAAGTATACACCCCATGGCAGCCGCCCAGACAGACTATCAGAAAGACCTCCTTAAGGGGGATCCTGCTTTAGGAGGCCTTAAAATAGCGTTTTTGGGAGATTTTTTTTAGGACAGAAAAAAATGAGCAAGTCTAGTAAACTTTTTAGAGCATTTTATTGCATATTTGAGCATTAAAAAAAATATGTCGAGAGAAAAATATTTAAACGGAACCGATTTTTATGCACATTTGTGCAACACCTTTCAATTGCAATTTACAATCGGTGGGAAAGATGTAGGCCGTAATTTTTGTCTGAAACAAAAAAAAACCACAGAAAATTGTAATTCTCATATATTTTCTTCTAAGTGAACTAAAAACAACCCAAAATCTTGAAATTCAAGATTTTTCTCAGGTTTGAAAATAAATCTGCTCTTTGCAGGAAGAGAAAATCATTTCAACTTGCTAAAAAAGTTGTTTAGAATTTTTTTTTCATTAATCTTTTTAGTTCAAATCGAATAGAATGCTACTGAAGCCAACAAAAGTTTTGTTTCGTTTTGATTGCTTGTCTAGTTTTCTCGCAATCACGCCCACCAGTTTAGAAAAATCGTAAAAACGAAAACTCGAGAAAACGCGCTCAGGATCAGGAAAAATGTTAATTTTCGATTACTTACGGAATATCTCGTTATAATCTTACTATAGCTCTTACGAATTCAAAATATTATTGTTTCGAACGACCGATTGAACTTTTTTCAGTACATAGTTCGGTGTTATGTGACTGCGGGGAGGGGCGCGCGTTTCGTTTGTCCGAGCGTTCGTGCGTTCGTATATTTTTTGCTCGACACCTCACTGTGTTTAGTGCTGTATCTTTCAAAATATTGCGAATTAGCCGCTATAACTTTTTATACCTATTCTTAGATATATTAGGCATAGATTTGAGCAATAGACAGATACAATAGACAGATACAGATCAAATTACAAAAAGGATAGACTACCTTCTTGACCTAATTTTGGTGAACACTCAAGTCAAATAATAGTTATCATCGACACCATGTGTTTTATTGCCAACCCCACGATAAAACCACTTCATTAATTTTCTTTATATAATAAAAAATAATTTTAAAATCTAATTCAATTGTATTCTATGATTATTTAGAAGTTTACGTCTTCCTCGATCACTTCAATTTACTTTTACGTATTGAAAATATTAGTAAGTTATGTTCATTCCAATAAATGTACGTGTTAATACAAATTTCAATCTCCCTTTGTTAAAAATAACATATAACAGCATTTTTGGTACCCAAGGAAACCATTCTATTTTATCCTTATATCACATAAACAAATTTCACCTTGACTTTCCATTTATTCAATTATGTAATCCAATTGCATTTACATATAGTTTACTTTATCATGTTCGAACAGTTGTGAGGAGGAGCTGCCTGGTACGGTATAATTGGTAGGAGACTTAGTCGCAATAATTATGAAATTATTATTATAAAATATTACATTGTGGTCACTCGGGTAAGCAGTATCTTGTTGGGGAATTGATATTGCATTGGTTTTCTTAATATTGCATTCACTGCGAGAATTTGGTTGCTAGTCAACGAGTAACATCCATTAACAGCGAATATAGGATGTGCGCAAGCCTAATAGGTCTTAAGCTAGTGTGCTGAGCGCACCTAGTATGTTACTTAAGAAATGTATTCATAATCATCAATTTACTATTATAATCTTTGCTCCAAATCTACATATGAAGTACATAAATTATTAAAAGTGTATAAGAAGAAGTGTATTAAATATAGAATAGTTTAATAAAATACAACTATCTTTTACCCACATGATCACTTATATTATTACTCTAAATGTTTGTGTATCGCGTATTACACAGACTTATTTTAAAGCTATCGCCCTATATAATTTTCTACACGCGTAATTATGATGCATTACACGGGGCAGACTTTTATCCTCAGATTAAGTAATATTTATCGGGCAATGCAAATAGTCAATAATAGATAAGACAAGGTATTTCGATTCAACGACAGAAAAAACGTGATCTAATATTTGTTAACTTGATATCATAAGATTTAAACTTTTATTTTTATTTTTCATTCTCAACGCATGTTGCTTATTCTTGTACAAATAATTGTATAAAATGATCTTGACTTATCGAGTAGTGAATAAAAATCGGCCGAGAAATTTCAACGAAATATACTAAGAAATTAAAATATGAAATTGAAGTAAAAAACAAATGATCCATGAAGTACTTTTACGCGATTTCGAACAACATTGACGAACTGTTCGTCACGACAAAGTAATTGTGTATTATGTGTATTATTTATTTTTATTAATAAAAACCAAACTAAATACATTTCCATGAAAATGTGAAAGTTTTATTACGATCGCGATTCAATATAATAAATGACTAAATGACATTGGCAGTTTGTTTCTGTATAGCCTTGAAACACATTCCGATAAATAAACAAAAACAGAAAACAAACAGCTGCCTAGATAAATATATTACATGAAATATTCGAAATAATCGTATATTCAAATGGCATAAACAAATAGTAAAAGCATTGAATATATTTTTAGTGAACGCCAGTTTTGACGATAGTTTACTGGTTTAGATTTCCTACCCTACAAGAATTATGAGTATGAGAATATTATTTTGGGGGTGAAATCATTGAAACTGTAAATGGAACTGGTTGCAAAATACATTTTCATTGGGATTTATTGCGAACAGAGATACTTATGAAATTAGCAAATATATCCAGTTCCTATATTCTACAAGTGTACTAATCATGTATTGTTTGAAGAGTACGAGTTCGGGAAAAGAGCTTTACTCTGTAGTATTTGGCGCGATTTATTGCATTATTTTTGTAGAAACACATATTTTCATGCTTTTGATTAGATTCCATAAAATGCATACAAGTGTGGACAGTTACGTGGCAAAAATTCGCTAAGTGTTGAGTAGGGGATTTTCTCCGGTATTAACTCACCTGCTCTCAAAATGGCTGACCAATGAGTTTAAAAATGTACCTCAAAAACAAGAAAGTGTTGCAATTGAAAATTCATTAGAATTTGTAAATCAACTCAAAAATTTTGAATTACAAAGAGGTGAAATTCTGGTCTCGTTTGACGTTTGTGCTTTATTCCCCAAGCGTTCCCGTCAAATTGTAGAATGCTGGGAAGAATTACTGAATTTGAATAATATTGAACCGATTAAAATACATGAATATTTAAAACTAACTAAAGTTATATGTATGTCCCAGAATTGTTTTCAAATAGACAATAAGTTCTATGAACAGCAAGTAAATATGAAATGAAATTTAAAGAACATGCCAAGTATTTTCCTGGAGTGATGATATTTTCGCGGTGTTTGACGCAAGTAAATATAAGAACTGAAATCAAAAGTTGATAGTATAAATTTCACCACGGAAATAAAAACAGAATACCCTTTCTAGATACTATTGTCATAAGAGAGAACGATGGAATAGAAATTGGTGTATTCAGAAAAGAAACCAATGTTAACATATTTATCAGCCGGATTTAAATCATTGTTTTCTGCAAAAAATTGCCCCCTTTAATTTTCTTATCCATCGTTTATTGCGTTTCCAGCTTACAAAAGACATATATGAAAAAGAATTCAAATTCAGCAAAGATACAAGATACAAGATACAATTTCTCGGACGAAGTAGTACGATCTTCTTAAGAAAAGAACGCGGTACAGATCCTTCTAGGTAATCTACAAGACAAGATTGAGATAAATAAAAAATCCGGAATTTACGTAATTGAATGTAACGAATGGGACAAAAATATGTTGGCCAAACGCATCTCTTATTTTCGATTCAATACACCGAAAAAATCTAGCGTGGATCAGCATATTTATGACACAGGATATGCCTTAGGATCAGAATCTTTAAAACTGGGTAATCAAATTTTTATGAAGAGTGGTCCATTGTGGTAGTTTTTTACACTAATTAAATTTACAAAATCCATCTTCGATCTTATGTCAATAATAGTCATAGAAAATTTCAGCTTAATTGGTGCCATTCCCGAGATGGAATCTTGAAACAAAATGGCGGATATTTTTCAAACCCCATGTGCCAAATCCTTGTTCCAGCTATGTCAATGCTAAATTTTAACTTAATCGACGCGCGCCTTTCTGAGATAGAATGACTCCATTTTCTTAAACTATGTTAATGAGTAGTATTTATGAATGACTAACATTTTTACAATTAAAAAACTAAAATTTGAACTAAATTATCTGCTAACTGCGTGACAATAAATTAGCAATTTGAAATTGCAATTAATTTAAACTAAGTTGTGCATATTATAAATAACTTAATTATTGCATAATTGTAATGTTTTGTGGCGTCATCTAGCGCACTACCCCACATTATTCGCAAAAAGCAAAAGTCCAACATTGAACGATTGCCATTTCTGAACGATTACAGATCGATATATCCCGTCTATGCGGACAATTCACTACTCCACAACTTAATTTTTCTCGTACCCAAATAATGATAATCGAATCTGCCACTTGACAAGCATTAATTAACTGTAATGGCAATATTAATATTTTAATAAATAAATTTTGTTTGTAAATTTCTTCTCTTCTATTTTCAATTTTGATATTTTTCACATTTACAATTAATTACAGTTAAATTGCTCTAGTAACGTTTTGTTGCAATTATTTTTATACGATGTTGGACATTTTAATCAGCTTATGGTTTATGATCATTTTTAATTTTATTCAACTTTTTTCCATATTTTTTTGAATTGGATTCTTCTTGTTATATTTTTTGTGTATTATATTTATATTTATTTATATTTGTCTGAGTTTAAGTACTTAAGATCTAATTTATGTTTTTATTATTTTTCTGTTAAAGTAATAAAGTTCACGTATACTATAATTTATATTATTATACCATCAAACGAAAACAAATTGTTGACACAATGCATTTAATATTAGCCAAATTAATATATTAATTTTGATACACTATTGCAACCCTTGATATATATAATTTTTAATGCTATACAGTATACAGTACGGCAGTATAAAATTCACTTCATCTTGAAAATATTAACAGCTTGCCATTCTTAGGTATCAAAACTAGTATTTCGAACCAATATTCACAATTTGATGTTTATAGAAAATAATTTAACCAATATTCCCTCTTGTTCTGCTAATTTTCAGAAATATAAAAACCATCATGCAACAGACTTCTTAGTGTACCATTGCAACAAAATAATTTTCAAAAAGATATTAATTGGATTTATGGAATAGTCAAAATTTTAAATTGAAGTAGATCTATCAAAGCTAAGTTTAACAGAGTTCTATGCCATAATTAATTAATTGAATTAAGTTTCAATGAATAGTCCGTTTTTGTAATAATTTTTTTTTGCAATGACTTAATCTTTGAACTAAGTTTTTTCTCTAATGTCTTAAGTTAACAGGTTGAAACCGCAAATAGTTTGAAGTTTGATTTCAGTCGTACATCTACATCAATTTCTTAAAGACTTCCTTCTATAACTTGCATAGATCTTTCAAATTACCCTCCCTCATTTTCTCTTCCTGCCACCCTCCTGCTCTCCATGAGCCTTCTTCTTCTTCTCCATTCCAGATAAATCAGCTGTCGTCCACTATTAATTTTCTATACCCCATCTTTACTCTACTGGTAATATTTAACAAATCTGACTTAAAAGCGCCCATTGAACCCTGCATAAGTAGTTATTACTTATATATAAACAAACATAATCATATACATACTATTGTCTCTATCTCCATCTTATCAATTCTTCTTGTCTTGTATTAATTATTATTATTAAACGTACAAGTTTGTCTACTATCAGTTGAATGATTTTTTGCGAATATTTTCCAGTAGCAGATTGCAAAAAAAATTATATACTCACATGTGTGAGTAAGCAAAAATTTTCAAAAATTTTATTTTGAAGATTTGTTGTACTTGTATTCTATTACCAATTAAACGTAGGACAGCTACTTTAAACGCTTTTCGTTTAAAATTCGACATTTCAAGATATTCCAACAAATCTTGTTTTATGCCACGATTTTCCAATATAGCAGAAAAAACTCATACTTGATTCGTCACGGCTTTCTATATAATCACAGCAACCCAATCCAACGCAACCCAACACTAGTTCAACAGCACGTCATTTTGTATAAAAGCATGAAAAGCAAACGACATGGGAATGTCAATTTGGTCTCTAAAATAAAATAAATCGTACTGGTTGAGGTATCGAATTGCAGTCCCAACGAGCCCTCGGGTAAAATAGATGGGACTGGATTAGGTATCGAATTGCAGTCCCAAAGAACCCTCGACATAAGAAAGTACGAGTTTTCATAATGAGGTTTATGTATTAATGCATCAAACTGAACGTCAAAAAGAGTCTTGGTAGAGTAACAGATAACCTAACATAGCCAAGCAACACTAAGGGCCATGGAATCCCATACATGTCAGTTTGAACTACTGAATGCGTAGAAAAGCTCACGCAGCTGGGAAACCAAGACCATATGGTGGGTTCCGACCCATTACGGTTAAAGAGAAAGCAGACGCAGGTAGCAAAAGACTATTTTAAAGTTTAAAGCTAAATTACAAGACTGGAGATACAGCAATGTCAGGACTCTACAAATAAAAAAAGGAAAAAAAGTTATTAACAGTCAGTACATTCCTGCCAATGCTGCCCAGACTATATCTGTATAATAATATATCTAATTAAATAATTTTGTGCTAAAAGTATTTAATTACATTTCATATCGTTTCAACGATTATTTCCCTTTCAAGTAGTAAACATGTACATGTTACTTCAGGTTCAATGATTTATTGTTCTCGAATAGTGATTTATTATAATTGCCTGTAATAGGGAATTTTAACTCCAGTTACTGTGATCTCTTTCGTTTTTATTACAATTGCTAATTAACATATACTAGGTTTACCATGCCATTAAGAGCAACTGTCGGGTAATTTTTTTCTACTACACTGATATCGCCGTTTAAATATGATTTACGTTATCACACGAAACGCTCACAACGGTATGGTTAAAAGTTAACTACCACAAAAATATTTTAGATAATATCGAACCTTAAAATCCCAAAAATCCAATTTTAACCCCTCGTCATTAATGGTTTACATTGTTTCGCAGCAGTAAAATTCGCAAAAATATCCGCGTCGTTCATTACAAACAAAGGTGTGTTACACAAAATTTAATTGATCTGTTTAAAAATAGCTGTTGTTACACCAAAAAAAAAAAACGTAAAACATTTAAGATTTAAGTGAAACTACTTTTAACAAATTCTTTATTACTTGAAACCTGCATAAAATTTATTTCGCCGTTACCTTCCACGAAAAATACTAAAGCCAAAGTGAATATAATCAACCCGAAGATTGAATCATAGAAAACATTGTTGTAGAATGTAATATTAAAAACATTAAATTTGTGAGCATATTATATAATGATAACGACATTAGAAATACAACTTAACTTCATTATCATTATTGAAAAGAGTTTTTATCTTGAACGTTACAATCCATCATTGACGACGTATCTGTAAATATTAGATAACGTCCGATGACAATTTATTGAACATAAACACAAATCTGTTGTCGCGGTTTGAATGAACAATAAAATCGCACGAACGGAACATTGCGAAGCGCGCGACCAAATTTCGAAAACAGAATTCTATTATAATCAAACAATTCCTCCTTTTCAATTATAATTGTCGGCGACCTTCGTCGCTTTCCTGTTGCAGCGGTGTTACCTTTGAAACGAAAAGTCGAGTCATAGTTGTTTATTTTCGTTCTCGTTTATTGAACTTTCACCCAACAAAATACGCAAAATGCATTGTATAAAAATAAACACAGTCCACAGCAGAGCGATGTAATTAAACGTTATATAACGCGCAAGTATAACAATAGATCCAAAATATAAAATCGCACGCACTTGATAAGTTTATCTAAAACATGAATAAACAACATCCAAGCACGTGCGCATAAATCATAACAGCTTAGTTTTTTAAATCAACTTTCCATCACGTAAATGCGAAAAATATTTGTTACCTCGTTTTGTTATGTTTTCTTCTGTTAAAACACACCGATTTAGAAGCAAATCACCAACTTGCGAATTTTACGATTTGAAAACCGAATCTGCATGAATGAAGTTCGAAACAACGGGACCCGAAAATATATGAATATCCGGGCGCTGCATCATAACGTTTGACAAGATTCCAACACAGTGACTTTTAAATTTTAGCATGAAATTTATTATAAACGTATCGCTGCCGTACACAAAGGAAACTAAACGAGAATAAATAAAGAACCATATGCGCGCAACAAAGAGCCAGCTATACAGCATTTAGACCGGAGCTGGCTCTATCTGTACTAGCGCAGCCGCACCAATTGAGTAGCGATCTAGCGATACATATATGCGGCAGCAGTACCAAAACGTTTTACTAAGTTGAATATATTAAATTCTTATTTTGATTATTTAATTATATTTTGTATATAATTGGCGACCCTATACCACCCTCTCGACAAAAATTGCTTTACAAATACATATCACTGAATACAAATGAAATACGACATATCTTTATATTTCACTTTGACGTACCATATAATTGCGACCACTTACAATTAAATGCAGTCCGAAAAGGTGCATTAGCATTCGGACCCATCTAGTTGCTTGATTTTCGTCATTTGTCTCGAGTTATTTGCTCCAGTTAATTGAAACCGACCAAACAGTTCTTTTTAGAACTACACAGTTTCCGACATTTGATTTTACAGCGAGTATTATCTCTTATTATTAAATCGCCCTTGTAAATGTTAGTGCGATCCGCCACTGGCGATTTTCCCGCCGCGCAGCTCGATGATGTTCATGTACTTTACAGTTTGAAAGACCTGAAGTATATTAGGGCAGCAGTGTGGTGTGACTAGCTTTCAATATTACAATCAACCGAAATACAGTCACTAATGTTTCACTAATGTTATACTAATGTTAAATAACTAGAAATATAGAACCGCATAATATCAACAATTGTTGGTCGAACGTAAATTTGTTCTACACAATTAAATAGAAGCAACTCAATAATACGATCACAGAGCAGAGTCGTTAAGGAGGTCGCAAGCGGTGAACAGGTTTCAGTACTAATTTCTACAAAAAAGTTGTGTTTTATATTTGTTACGCTTACGTGTCTTACACGACCCATTCCACATTTATATTCACACCGATGTTAAATAGTTGTTCGTGTTGCATTTGCGAAATAATTCAATTAATATAACTTAATTTTATATTTATAATCAGAAATTGTAGCAGAATAATTGTCCACTCATAATTTATCTTCAAATTGTCATCTCGTAAAATAAAATGTTTCTACACCTATCTAGTGGCACCGACATACATACATATCATGGCAAAAGCAATGGTGCTGCGATGAAAATATACGTAATATCTTTCACAATACGATACACAGAATTTGCATACAGGGTACTAGATCCACGCTGCATCCAGTAGCTATCCTTGAATCTGCCATGTCATCCTTGGACATCTTTATCATTCGTATGCTAGTGTACCTAAACTTTTGTACTTGTCGCACTCGGCGCTTCACTGTAGAGTTTGAGGGAAGCAATGGCCATCAGCCCCCGTGCCGACAGACAGATTTGGACATAGCATACCGTGCCTTCTAGACATCACTGTTCAACCAATAGCTGCACCGAAAATAATAGCCTGCGATTCGATTCTGTGAGTAAAACTAGCCTGCGATTTTGAAAAAAAATTTATCGATTCGGCATGACATCTCTAAAACAAAAAGTTACATAACCAACGTTCAATATTAGCGAAATCGACTATCTTAGAAATGTATATGCAAACTACCAAAACAGCTTTTAAAATCGACTTAATGTTGTTTTTTGAAACAATATTCGTACATATAATTATTTAGGTAATATATCAAAGGTTGAGTCTTCTGGCAACACCTCATACTACTTCCTACATAATACAATGCGCAAACAGAACAATCTCACAATGAGGCTAAGAGTCGTCTTTCAGGTTGGTGTTTAAATGACCTTCAATTTTACTGGACCTAAGATACAAAGTGGTGATGCATATTCAAGCAGAACAGCGATCACTGCAACGCATTCTTTGGCGAAACAATCCAACTGGTAATTTGGAAAGGTTTTAACTTAAGATAATATATCAGATGTTTAATTAAATAAATTATCACAGGTAAATAATGATTCAAATCCATGAGCTTCAAGGGTAATAAATCAAAATTTGTTACAGCATCTGATGGCCTACGATGATCACAATTCCGATGTTTGTTTTATCTTCTATCAAATCTTCCAGAATTAGACAGAGTTACAAAACGAAACAAATTTTCAGGCTAAAAAATCCAAAAATGTACGATCTTCTTGGCCTTGTAAACCCATGAATATTGGTAGTGAATGTACTAACTCAAAGGCTCGACAATTACTATGGGATGAAAAATTCCAGCCGATTTGGCTTCTAAGAGGGTTCAGTTAAGAAACCAGTCAAGCGTTTAAATACTCCTTATGTATCATGACATGCCATCGGCCTCAACGCTAATAAAAAACTATTACTTGTCAGACTAATCGATATGGTCACATATTCGCTCACCACTCATTCACACAATTCTACTGGTGCGACTCAGGTTGGGTTGGAACTCAGTCTAATTTGCTGCAAACATTATAGATAATAGAGGGAGTAAAGTATACCCATTAACAAATAATGTTGAAGATTGATGTACTCTCGGGAATCATTACAATTCTATAACAATATGTTAATGTGGTCGGCGGTCTTTGCCAGAAATCCTGCTATACAAGTTATTAGAAAATACAGTTTGCTTTGAGTTCATCAAGTCAAGTCTAAATTGGGGAGCTTTCCATCACATATTATCATACGCACAGGACAAATTGGACATAATGCTGAAGATGATGACATGAAGGTGAGGGCAGAACAAAGTGAATTTAACAAAGAGATAAGACAATTAAAACAAGAAAATAAAAAAATAAGTAAGGAAATAAGGAAAGATTAAAAGAAAATAGAGAGATATAGAGAGAACGAATAAACATGAGAAACAACACGGAATGAATGGGAAAAGGAAAAAAGAATAATGTGATAATGACTTATTAATTAACCCAAATAAGGTAAAAGAACTAATAGATACGTTAAATAAAATTTTCAAAGGAAAACTAAAGCTAGAAGTAAAGGTAAAAGAAGGAATGAAACTAGGAGAAAAGATATTCCTGACTGAACTGGAGAACTAGACAGACAAAAGAAGGTGATGGAGAATAAATCAGAGTTGAAAGACATAGAAATACATAAAGTATTTATTGACCACATATTACAAAAAAAGGAGAGGGAACAGCAAAATAGTATTACGATAGAGGCAATTGAATGAAGATGGAACAGAAATACGAAAAAACTAGAAAAAGTGGAGGAAATAGAAAGAGGGAGAATAATTAAAAAACTAGGAACAGAGCAAAGGGGACCGAAGCAAGAGAAGGTGGCTAACAATTGATATTGAAAAAGAAACGCAGTAAGGATTCAAAACCCAAATTAAACGAGAAAAAGAAAAGTTAAGTAAAAGAAAAGAACCAAAAAGAAATATGGAGATTGGCAATGTGCAATAAATGGAAATGAAGAAGAATTAAATAATTGTCAAAAACACTACATATAGAATGAAAGGAAGTGACAGTGATTTCAACGTCTGGACCAAATGAAGAGGAAAAGCAAAAAAAGACGAATACTGGGAAAACGTAAATTTGGTTACTGAAAGTAGTAGACGTAATACATATATTTTTATACATATAATGAAGGCTATGAACGCAAGAGTAGATTAATAGAGAATAGGGACGATGGAATCGGGAGTGATAGGCAAATACTGAGAACAAAATAGGACGAGCAACGGAACTAGAATGATAGACTACTGTCGACACGACATAGAATAGAACGGAATCATAAATCAATAAGAGACTACATATTATCAGAAAAGGGAAGAAAGAGCGAAGTGTCAGATGCGAGAGTCATGAGAAGCCCCAAAATATATAGTCATCACATATGGTAATGTCTCAGACAAGAGAGAACAATAAAAAGGAATATTGCAAGTGAATGTAAATATATAGAACGAAACATAAAAAAGCTACAAATTAAGAGAGAGAAAATCGGAGGCGAAATATAGAGAACGTGAAGAACACAAGATAAGGTTATATGTAAGTAGTAACCTGGAGGTTGAAGAACTGTGCGAAAAATTTAAAAATGCAATAAGGAAAAGTGCGAGAGAAACTTGTGGAACAATAAAGACGGGAAACAGAGACAGAAGGAAAAGCTGGTGGAGCAAATAAATAAAACAAGAAGAAAAGATGGAAAGAGTACACAGAAAACGGCACACAAGCGAATTATAATGTATATAAAGAACAGAGGTAGAAAGTGAAAGAGTTGGTAATACCGGGCAAACAAGAAAGTTGGAAAGAATTTGAAGAGAAGATTGAGGAAAATAGCAAAATCAATCGGAAATGGTTTTTTTAAGTAGATAAAAATATCAGGCAACAACAACACAATTGAGATCACTAAAAACAAAGGAAGGAAAACTGATAACGGATGAAAAATCAACAATGGAAAGATGAAAGCAATATTTTGAAGAACTCTTCAACACAAGACGAAATACTAATTGTGAGAAAGATACAGTCAGGAAAGAAAATTAAGTGAGACCAGAAGGAGAAATTAAAATCTAAGAATTATGAAAATGGACTGAAAGAATACAAAGAAGGACAATTGGGGGAAGCGTGGAAAGGATTTAGGAAGGAGAGTACACAAGACATATATTCACCATAAACAAAATAAGAACAATAGAAAGATCTGGAAATGAAGATATACACATGAGTGAAAAAATTGCAAAGATAATAAAAATACGTACTATATAATGAGTAAATAGTAAAATAACAAAATAAAGAAAAATGAGAAATCCAAATAATTTCACTTGTCAATGAACCATCGATAAAAAATGGTCCCAGAAATCTATATCTTAGCATGAATACAAATATGTGCTCGCTCTGATTCTGTGTGGTGTTGACACCAATGCATTTTCTAAAACACATTTTTTTCTGATTTGCACATTTAACATACAACAAATTATAACAATTCTATCACGCATCACCGCTAAGAGAACATTGGGATGAATCTGGATCAAGGAACCAGGAATCGCCCCTTTTACACCCCACCAATGGAATGTTCTAGAAGTTTCTGCGCGCATTTTCAGTAATTCTGTATTCTATAGGTTTATAGATTCTCCACAGAATTACTGAAAATGCTCGCAGGCAAATCTGTAAGTCTTCACAAACACAATTCAACAGTCTTAATGCTCAGTTTGCGCTACACTGCACCGAGGCAATAAAGTTGCATTCGCAGTGGCACTGACACACAAACCAACATAATCACAAGTGCTGTAGAATGATGATACAATATTGTAAAATGCCAAATTATGTTGTACTACAACTTACAATCACTTTATCACAACCCAACCAACCAATATAGGGGTATAAAAATACATCATAAATAAATTAGACGGTATTTCAATTTATTGCCTTACGTTCTAATAACATTTTGTATAATTATTACAACTTTTTCTAACTTGACTAATTGTTTTTACTCGCAACACTGCTATATTCGCCAGCTATCGCAGCTTGTCGTTTCAGTACATTTGGAATTACTAACGTGATAACACACCCTACTATGAGAAACATAACCATTGATGCTAGCGCCCAAAACGCATCGAACGTAGTGAACAACCAGCCTAATAGCAACGTGTATATGACACCGAATATCTGTGCCATCGATACCAGAAGCCCGGAACTTGTACTTTCAGGCAGGGGATATGTCAGCTCCGCTGCAAATTCAAAGCCAACTGGATAATAAGCAGTTTGGAAAAATCTGTAAAAGAGGAAATGTCAATCTTTTCATAAAAAAACTATGTGTTAAATTACTCACCCCATAAATGCACTTGATAGGTAAACGCATACTTTTGAATTGGTTTTTAGGCCGAACATGAACGCTGCCACACCCAGAGCGGTCATGACGTACAACATAAAAGTCATTTCCCTGCACATAAATCACAATTAATTAATTAACTTAATGTTTTGCATTAAAATGTTCAGTGACTATAACTATAAACTGATTAAGTAATAGAATAAAATTGATTACTTGTATTTTTTAGTTTTGTCCAAAATAAAACCAAACACTACGCAACCGACCATTCCAATGATGACCAATAAAAGACCAATTCTTCCAGCATCTTCCTCGCTATTCTAAATAATCATCACCCATCATATATCAACAAAAACGTCAAACTGTACGTACCTACCGGAAAATAAGATAATATGAATTGATTTAGAAGTGTGCAGACCGCCGCAAACACTCCAATGTTCATTCCATAAGAAATCATCAATAACACGAAAGGTTTGTTGGTGAGGAGTTGTTTGTACGACGACCAAAATTGCTTACTGGTAAATTCTGTTTCGGTATTTCTCTGCTCTAGTTGCGTAACACTCGGAGGTAATTTTGGTTCAGATTTAACAACTAAAAGAAAAAGAAATAAATAAATATTTGAAAGAACTTGTTTGTCAAACTGTACTTACATATGTACACCAATATGACAAGAGGTGTCGTAAAGAAAGCGACGCCATAAAGGAAGTACGACAGTTCCTGGCCAATGAGGTCTAAATTCGCGTGATTTTTTATAACGATGGGCGGTAAAACAAAACCTATTGCAGTTCCCAGTTGCGTTCCGAAAACTCCAATTGCGCACGCGGTAGACACCTAAAAATTAAAGTGTTGTGTTGTATATATATATATAAGAGTGTCTTTTTTATATGCTGGCAAGTACCGGGCACACGTAACGTAAGAAAGCTAAAAATATCAAATTCAGGTAAAAATGAATCCGATCTGAATCTACGAAGGAACATACATAAGCTACGTTTATTGAACTTGTGCCAGAATCGAAGTGGAAGTAATCATGATTATTGTTAACATGAAAAGAATTTCGTGAAACATTGAAAATAAATTACGTAAATCGTCTTGATATTTTGAGCAAATGGCCTGTACGTATTAACTAAGAAAATTACTGCCATGAACCAGCATGAACCTGTAAGAAGATTAAAAATGGCAGTAGAAGAAAAAAGAAACGAAGAGATAAAGAAAAAATATGAATACGGCACAGGAACATCCAGCATGATGTGCCGTTGCGGACGAATACAAGAGAACTTGGACATTTGGAAAGCAACACTATGAAAAACATATATGGAGACAATCGTTAGAAAAAGTAATATAATGCCACAAAAATAGAAACATTCAAATATTTGGAAGTGAACATACATAAGGATGGATAAGACAATACAAAACTGTTGCTATGCACAGAACAACAGGTTTATAAAAAAATTTAGTTTACAACCGAGGAGAACAATAGGACCAACTAGAGGCAAAGTATCTCGAGGAACAACAAGGTCCTGGAAATAATAAAAAATGGGCAAAAACAATTAAATCTATTGGTATTAAAAGTGATAACAAATATCATTGCTACTGTTGGCAGGAAAAGTTTAACTCTTTAGAAAACTTATGAAGAACCGAACATTGCCCGCAAAACGTAGTTAATTGAAGAAAAAATCTTTTATTGCGAGTCAAACATAAAGTTTTGCGTGCAACTCGTACATAATCAGACTTTTTGGACTCGCCCTATTTATCAGACTCGCTCGCAAGCTCGCTCGTCCATAACTCATAGGGCTTGTCCAAAAAGCCCTATATTATGTACTTGTTACATAAATAGCTATTTTAAGGGTTTGGAGAAAACTTCAGCTTTTTCTTCTTTTTCAACACAATCCAACTCAATCCGATCCCTTATATATTTCTGAATCTCATTTTCTTGCCAGTCATTTCTTTGCTTTTCATCTTAATTATAAAATATTTCCGCCTTCTCATCATAGCTCATTATTCCCAATACGCAATTTTTTTTGGGCCGAATTTATACGCGTTTTTTCACATTAGCTTGTACATTTATTTCATTTTTCAACATATTCTCGATTTTAGCCTTTAGTAAATTTCTTTTATTTGTATCTGTCGTGGTGTATCTACCAGGTTACTCTGTATTTTTCCCTATCTAGCTTTTTCCAGTCAGATTTTGTGCGGTTCTTTAGCTTTATCGTTACTGTTTACGGTTTACTTTAGGCCTGTTTGTTTCATTTCCCTCTTTCCGTTTTTTGCTTTATATTTTTCTCTTTTTGTGATGTTATGTTTGTAATTTTATTTTGTTTAAAAGTTTCCTTTCTTATTATTCATCTAAAATATTTTTTCATTTTTCTTGTTAGTTAAGTTAACAAATGAAATCCCGCGTGCCCAATTCGTCGATAGAGACAGTAATTACAATGAAAAATATGTAACGTGGAAAAAAGATTGAACCACTTCGTCATTATTGCAAATATTTTCTCTTATGCCATTGGCATTTCATTACGACACTAGCACATATCGAGTTCCCGCTCAATAGCTGTTCCTCTGGATACATAGCTTACTTTCTTCTTTGGTCTGGATGTGGTGAGCACTTGCGGCGCCTCCGGAATGTCGTCGATGAGGATATCGATCTGTAGATAGTCATGCGAACATGTACATAGGAAAGACAAATTAAATTTGCATGGGTAATAAAATTAAGACAGCAGTACCTAGTCGAAAGTTCTGCAATCAAAGCGCATGTGTTGAGGAGGGCTGAGAACTTACAATGAATTTGCGAATTTTGTTATATTAAAATCATCAATAAGTAACACAGGGTGATCCAGCAACTTCACCTCTATTGCCTCGAAAAATGCTTCAAGATCGTTAACGTTAACACTGGATGGAATGTAGACACCAACAGTATAGAATATGCAGAGTCAAAACACTAACTTTGCACGCGACCATATCAAAGAGTGATACAATGTTTTCAAAATTGGTTCATGTTTATCATTGTGTAAAGCTACAAAGACACCACCACCAGTGGTAAGGTTTGCCAGATCACAAACAGAAAAAGTTTCAGTAAATATTTCAGCATTTAATACTGATCTATTAACCGAAATTTCAGAAAAAATATATAATTTCGTAAATTGAGCTCAACATATTAGTGTTCGCAGAATGAGTGTTCCTGCGAAAGCCCCTTAAATAAAAAATTACTGATAAAACTTTGTCCAATTAGAGTTGTTAAGTGTCAAACATTACGAATAAGAGCACGGATACTGGATTCTGATGACAGTTGAACTTTCAATGGACGAGCTCAAATGCCCCTAGTACGATGATATTACCCAAACGTGCGAAGAAGAAATGTCGTCACGTACCTCCAAGACAATCAGTATATCCTCAACCAAGACAGTGTCAAGATGTAGCCTCTGTAGATTCAGGCACGCCATAAATAAGAATATTATTCTTACGCTTTTCCATTCTCAGTTACCTCTCAGTTAACCTTTTCCATATCAATCATAGACGAAGTTTGGTTGGTGGGAGAATTGCTAGTTTCTGTTAACGCAATTACATCCCACTAGAGATTCAGTATAACAACTTTTCATCCATTGAGATCGCACAGTCAGGATTTTGCAAGACCGTGATATTCCAGAATCCTGGCAAATTTTACGAGAAAGAGCACTACTTACAAGAGACACAATCAATTATATAATTCGTCTACAAATTCAGCAGATCACAATTCTATAAGATTCACCCTCCTTGTCGCATCCTTGTTTATTTAATATTAGGGATAGGAGCGATAGACACTTCGCACCAGCGTGGTCGCTCGCGGTGACTCATAAGGCAGAAACAAACATGGACCATGGAAAGTTAACAGTTAAATAATCCGAACTCCAGTGGCGCATATTGTTTGGTGTCACAGCATATTAAGCGGAAAATGAAACGGTACAAATAAAAAAAATTATAATAAACGTCTCCCCTATGTGCTCCATATTTCTTTCAATTTTCCACATGTTCTTCACCATCCATCCATCATCTTCTGCATACTAACCACAGAATCATTACAATTGCAATAGTTCCCATTCCTGCATAGGTACCGCGTATAATTTTTCTCTTATTCTGGAATTTTCTGGACGATCTTCTTCTGGTATCCATCGCTACTGATGCCGAATTTTAGAAACTGGACTTTTAATTTTTAATGCATCACTCACTGTTAATGATTCGCAACATTACTATTCAACAGTACTTGCACATATAATATTGATAAGTTTGATCTTCACTTCTCTGTTTACTTCTTCATGAAGGCTTCATGTAAATTGTAGAACAGTTTGGATGCGTTATCTATTTTTGTTTCACGTTTCATGCCAATGTGTACGTTTTCAATATGGTTCTCAAGTACTTTAATTTCTCACTTTGCAAAATCGTCTCTTGCTTAACGAAGATGCTGGTTTTTGTAGTTTTGATCAATTGAATTCAGCACGCATCATAAGGGAATAGGAATTTCGGACTACTATTGCTCAATTTCGACTATTGTTACGTGGGTTGGGTTGGGTTGGGTTGGGTTGGGTTGGGTTGGGTTGGGTTGGGTTGGGTTGGGTTGGGTTGGGTTGGGTTGGGTTGGGTTGGGTTGGGTTGGGTTGGGTTGGGTTGGGTTGGGTTGGGTTGGGTTGGGTTGGGTTGGGTTGGGTTGGGTTGGGTTGGGTTGGGTTGGGTTGGGTTGGGTTGGGTTGATCAGATAATAATTAACGTTATACAGCCACAAGGTGTAAATATAAGAGTATTAAGATTTTTCTTCGTGTTAATAAGGCCGTGTAGAACTGCAAAAATGATTTCAATAACACATATGTTATCTGAAAAACTGGAGTCTTCTTTCGTTTAATTTCTAGTAATGAATATGTTTTTGCAATCAAAAGGTATTATATGTATATTATAGTTATAAAGTATTATGCAGTGACAGACAACTCTGAAATCAAACATTTAGTTTATTGAAATCAAACATCTCTCAGAAGCTACTACAAGGAAACCTAATAGTTCATTACTTGATTTAACATTGGCAATGCACGTTAATCAATGAAATTATTTTTTGTAACACAATTTTACAGTAGCTGAGGTTAGAATCTAAAGTGTTGAATTGACGCTGCGCTCGCGTTTTGCGTGGTACTCGTGAATTACCAACCCATATCAATAAAAGTGCAGTGTTTGTAAGAACAATACCTAAAAAAAACACTCACCTCGTTAGAGCCAAACCAAACGGCTGCAATTTTCGGCGGAAGACTCAATATGAATATCTGTGCTACGAAAACGACACCTTGTCCTAGGAGGGCTAACCAGAAGAGATGTGGCTGAACAGAAAACACTTTAATCCATGTTCCTATTGTAGTGCCGGTGACTCCCAGCAGGGCGCATGTCCTCAGTCCCTGAATAACGTAATGTAATAATGTAAATAAATAAGAACCAACAAATAAATTGTAATGGTTTAACAAATCAAATTATTCTTTGTTTAGAATAATTTGATTTGTTACATGTCTCATCAACATTAGAGGTCAGAGCATATAGAACAAAAATCTGTCGTCCGCACTGAACTTTCTTATACTTATACAGTGTGTTCACATTTTGAAGCTCACCATTGATAGAGCAACGGTTAAATGGGGAATATTTTGCAAAGTTAAATTTGCCGATTTCAAATTTCCTCGATAACGCGTTAACGCATAATGCGACAGCTTATGAACTTTTACACGTTTTTAATAAAGAAAAAAACAGTGGTGTTAACAGAAACGCCAGAAAGTTCATAGCTCTATCTTTTGTTTATCTTATGACGGCGATATATTTAACTTTAATATTAAATTAAAAGTTCAGATTCAGTTAAACAAACTGTTCAACATGGTGACCATTCTGCTCCACATACTTTTAACATCTTGTTTTAACAGTTACAAACTCTGCGTAGTATGTTTTCATTTAATGGTCTTAGCACATCCAGCATTGTTTGTTCTAAAATTTGCCGATTCTCTGGCGGTTCAAAATTAAATATTTCGTTTTTAGTGGTACAAATAAAAGTCGGGGGGGGGGGGGATCTCGCAGACCATTGTACTGGTCCATTCTTTGAAATTACTCTCTCATTCAAATTTTCTCTCAAAAATGTTGCACTTGTGGAGCATTATGGGCAGGGCAGTCATCCTGCTGGAACCAAATGTTTTGCATGCCTTCAGGTTAATAATTTGTCTCGTTCGTTAGTAACTCCAAATATCTATTACGTGTTAAATTGTAATCAAAGATGAAAGGCAAACAGAAATGCAAACAGAATTTTACTGATTTTAAGGATATGCCCGACGTGGAATTGTCATTAAGAGAAGTTTATACAAAAGATTATTGTCAAAATTAATAGTAAAAATTTCGTATACACAAATTATGATTTCGTGAGTAGTCGAAACATACTTCCATTCCTTCATTTAAGTCTGACCAGCCAAACGCCGATTTCACTAGATTTAATAGCTTTGAATTTAGCTTAGATCAGTTAATTTCAAATCATATTCCCTTTTTCTGTATATTCCCCGATATTTTTGTTCCCGATACCCCATCGAACGCTTTTGCTGGGTGCACAAGTACCAAGCATGCCTTCTTTACATAGTAAAAATATGGTATTTTTCCAAAATCAAACGCACTCTGTGACCCCTCTTGTGTAGGCTATATTATTGGCTTAAACTTATTAATAATCAGTTATTCGTAGATTTTTACACCGTGTTCAATAAAGTCACGCCTCTGTAAGTTGTTTTAATCTCTGTTTTTTTAATTTGGTACTACCAGTTTTCTGGTGTATCTCCTCTTATCCAGGTCTATTCCTTTTTCTTCATATTCGTGACCAATTGTGTCGCAATTTTATCACTTCCATGAACCTGTTTTTTGATTCTATAATTTTCATTCTCAATGCTATTTTTGTCATTCATAACAACTTCTATTCATTATACAAACTTCTATCAAGATCAATCTCTTTGATTTTCTATGCATACAACATTTTGCTACATATATTAACTCCTTATAATAAACTTCTTGAATTGAAAAGCAATCTGAAATTATTTTTTTGTTTAACGTTATAATTGAAAACAATTTATCTCTTCAGATAACTTGGTAACTTATCAATAGTTTATAAATTATAACTATTGTATTAACATAGATAGCCAGAGTAATATTCGGTTCAATTTGGCAGTTCGAACTCGCTTCCAAATTGGCTCGGTTCAGATATTGCTTTCAAAATAGCAGATTTTCTTCCTTGCTATAAACTAATTTTAAGTTTAAAGTTTCATAGTTCTAACTATAACGTTTGGACGCTACAATACACACACGCACGTCATTCCGAAAATAGTCAGAATCGATTTAAGGAAGTTAAAATTTTGAGTTCTAAAATGTTCATGATTCTATACTTTCTTATACATAAAGTATAGTAAACACATACCTGCAAATGGTTTAAAATATGTATCAGGAATGCATCGTGGGTGCTTAAAATATTATAACAATTCGTTGGAGTTCTTTAAGGAACAAATTAAGATCTTAAACAACTTGTTATTAATAAAGGAGGCCGCAACATCTAGTGAGGGCAGGCAAGTGAATAATTGAAGTTAATCTAGACTACAACAAATAAATTGACGATAAAACTGTGCAACAGTTCAATGGAAAAGTAGCCATAGTAAGATAAATGCAAATGACGAAAAATTCTACAAATGAGTTTACAGAAAATATGCAGGTCTACGGACAATGCTATCGACGGATTAAAACTTAATATTGTAACTGAGAGTGCAGTTTATGAGAATGGCTCGCAAGTGGGAGATTCAATATGGTCGTCAGTAGCTAAACATAAACCGCACATTAAACAGCAACAGATCGCTATGGTCGGTGAATTGGAGGGTCCAGCCTGGCTCAAGGTGACATATAGGAAGTTCCACGTATTTGTATGCGAGTGCCAAAAACCGAACACAAAAATTTCGCCGAAACATTTTTGAGCGGTAAATTTAGCTGCAAAAGTATAGAATCGAAATATCCACAAACATATTCCTCATTTCAAGTTACTGTCGACTTTAAGAATGCGGACAACTAATGGATCTCATGATGTGGCCAACGGATACAATTGTTAATTTATTTATTCCAGGAAATGAATTAAGTGTTGGGTGTAGCAGTTGCCAGTGGAAGGAATTGAATTGACTTGTAATTGTTTTTGTAACAAAATTAATGTTTTGTTTTTGTATCGAGCCCCAATAGCGGACCTTAGAGTTTTAAGGACAAATCGGATTGGATCCTGAGTAAGCTCAGGAATTGTAATAAAACAATCAATGTATTTGGTAATTTTAACTTAAACATTGATGCAAATGTGAATGCAAAAAATATATGCAATATGTTTGCTGCATATGGATTGAAGCAGAGTATCCGGAGTATACGAGAATTCTGGGAAATTGACAATATATTTCTGAATTTGTCTATAAATTCCGGGGTGAAATTATATATACTGGTATATCAGACCACTTCTTGCAAATGGTTATTTTAAAATGTGTGGCTAGTGTGAAAGCTGCTGAAGGTTTCGGGCGCGATGGAGTTGCTAAACAATTATTTAAACATGAATATAATATTCAATATTACAGACAGTTATTGTCAAATTAATGTTGCGAGGGCATGAATAAATTTGACAATTATGACAAGAAATATATTTATTGAACATTCTTAGTCTTGTTGAGGTGGCTATTCATGTAGAATTCGTGAAAGGCACCAACAATATTGAGAATCACATGCCATGGATTACTACAGAAATAATTGTTTAATATTGTTAAAAACTCTACCAATAAGGAGTATCAACTGTCAAGTTTATTAAAAAAATCATAAAGATTTTCAAACACTTCTTAGTATCTTGGAAAATAATAAAATATGAAGCAAATATTAAACCAAAGCCGGTCGATCTATAAATCGCAAAAGTACTTTTCGCTTCCATACCACTAAAATGGACACAAAGGCTGGCTCATCTGCAAATTAAATAAAAAAACGTTGATAGACGATATATACAAGCATCTAATTAAAAGTAACATTAATGATGCAAAATGTGAGACATGCTTGATCAAGTAAAAAGCCTTGACCTGTAGCCTACTGCAACATGCATAAATCGTCTTTGAATGAACATTCAACAAAAAAAAAAACTACTCAAATAAAGTAGTTAATAGAACAAAAACTCTTGCTCTCTTTAACATAAACATACAATCAATTTGGAATAAAATTGACGTTGATATATTATCACACTAAATGAGTTCATTCATGTTTTCCAATTGTTCAACAAAATAATTGCCGATTGATTACAGTCATCTTTTCCAATACATCAACTAACAAAATAGAGCTCTGTTGTACGAAAAAACTCTAAATGCACTTAAACCAATATCATATCAAGTAGAACACAGAAATACAAATACAAATACAAATCTGTAAAAATTTTAAACATAAATAGAAAGAGAATGCAATAACTGAAAAAATAGAGAATGCACGGTATATTAGAAACAATAAACAGAAAGTCATTTGGAATGTGATAAAAAGGGAAATCAGAATAGATATAAAAACTATGTCATCATTACACCCGAGCATTTTAACAACTTTTACTCGTGCGTAGAAGAAAAGTGTTAAGCACTACACCCAAGACATATTACAAAAGAATACAAATAGAAAATGTTGATCCATTTTTGTTACAGCCGGTTACAAAAGAATACGGATAGAGATTATAGAAATTATTCTAAGCACTACGCCCAAGACATATTACAAAAGAATACAAATAGAAAATTTTGATCCATTTTTGTTAGAGCCGGTTACAAAAGAATACGGATAGAGATTATAGAAATTATTCTTGAAACTATGGTGCAACTAATCAATAAGTGTTTCCAAGATAGCGTGTTTCCAGATGTATCGAGAAAGGTACGAATCGTCCAGATGTACAAAAAATGAGACACAAAGCAATGTGAAAATCACCGATCAGTGTCCATACTTCCGATATTAGTTAAAGTGCAAATCAACAATTAAAACAAAAGTAAGCATCTACTTGGAAAGAAGAAATTATTAAATACCAGCCAGCATGGCTATATGAATAGAAAATCGACAATGACTGTCATGATCGATGTTGTGAGTGAAATAATGGGAGCATACGACATACGAATATGGTTAACTAACAGAGGAGGCTTACTGTGACCTGAATAAGGCTTTTGATACAGTAAACCATGATATATTACTACAGAAACTACACTACTATGGAATTAGAAGTGAATCATACACTTTAATTGAATCCTATCTCACCAACAAATGTCAGATTGGTTCGAATGGAGAATTTGCTGCCGGAAAAGAAATGTTTCGTGGTGTTCCACAAGGATCAGTTCTTGGGTCAATTCTGTTGATAATGTACGTTAATGTCATGCCTGGGAATTTTAAATGTAAAACATGCATGTTCGTCGACGATACATCATTCATCAACAGAGCCTCAAATCAAGAAACGTTGTGAATCATAACAAATAATGCACTAGGAGAAGCACGAGAATGGCAGTAATAAGCTTATGTTCAATATGGAAAAAACACAACGAATGGTCTTTGAAATCAAGAATAGAAATAAGGAGTAAGTAACTATAAAGTTCTTAGTACATGACAAGCACCTAGAAACAGCATTGTGACAAAATAAGTCCAAAACTTGCTAGAAGTACCTACATTATCAGAAGATTAATAGACGGTGCAGCATACGAAGCTGCAAGACTGGCCAACTTGAGCTTGCACTTCAGGGTTATGGATCCTCGGTAGGCCATATATCTTGGACATTTTAATGACGGTTCTCTTGGTATAATTAGTTTCGTGCTCTCCGAATCCAGTGGTGATGCTTCTATTTTTCTTTTTGTCGTGTTCTCCAGGAAGGTTGTTGGATCTGTTGCGATTGGTTTGTATGCTGAAACTGCTAGTATGGCGGCCATTTTGTTTTTTTAGTCGGCATCAGTACTGTGACATTGCCTTTGTCCACTGGTAAAACAATGACGCTTTGGTTGTCTCGTGGCTTCCTTAAAGCGTGTTGTTTAGATATATTTCTTCTTGGTAGTTTAACTCTTCGTAGTACTCCAGATACCTCGTGCCGGATCACTTCGGCTGTGTCCTTCTCCATTTTCTGTATGGCAGTTTCTACTCTATTCACGATTTCTTCTAATGAAATTCGTGAATATATAGGGCCTGATATATTGCCTGACGAGGCAATATAGCGCTAAACGGATTTTCATACAGTACAAACTACAAACAAAGTAGAACCAGCAACCACGGCTTTTTTGCCATATGTTAGAAGGACTACGGACAGGATAAGTAGGATCATTCATACACAAAATGTCGGCACTTATAAACCACACAGGAACAAGTTCGCAAACAAGAAGACATTTGGGCTGTAAAACAGAGAGATCCGTCATCTTCCTTAGCTGATCATGTCTTAGACAGGGAACACAGCATCGACTTCAACAACACCAGAATAGCAATAGCTAGCATACAGCAGTTCACCAGCAGAATAATAGAAGAAGCCATCAAAATAGAAAGAAACTCTTAATACACGATATGACACTCAACGATTACCAGCAACATGGAGCCCGACACAATCAGTACAAAGAGGACAGCGCCACAAGAATCGCCACAGCTCATCGCACAACCAGCACACCAAGGTCAATTAACCAGGAGCAACCAGGAGCCGAAGCAAGAAGCAATTGAACGCACCGAACCCCAACGATAGACCGGAATATAAGGACCACCAAGTAGCTCCGAAAGTCAGTGAGACCGAGAAGAACTACCTGAAGATGGCTGATGGGACTCTACCGAACCGTCGGCGTCGAAGCGACCCTTCGGGGAACATTTCTAAAAGATATCACAGCGACTGTCCTCGTGAACTTTGTTTAACTACTAATTCTTCTTTTGTTGATGACATTTTTTCTATTATCGTCAAATAGTCTATTATAGTACCTATTAATAAAAAGAAAGAAAATGAGAAGATTTTCAACTGCAGGTCTATTTCTATACCGTTCTTATTATCAAAAATATTATCCGCATTTTTATCGAAGGTTAAATTTTTAAGTCAACATCTGTTTGGTTTCGAAAGATGCCATTTTTGCATTTACTAATTAAATTAAATTAAATGAACTTGATAATGGTCGGAAAGTTTCATATGGTTAACCATAATTTGCTGTTAAAAAAATATATAGGTCGAGAATAAAAGTGATTTTTCCCTATGGACAATTACAAAACGTTGTCAGAAATGTATCTTTAAGGGTAACATTGACATTATTCGTAGATAGCCGTTGTGTCGGCTGACTCGATACCAGCTCTGAGTCCGCCATTGACGTGGAGAATTATTGCTCAAATAGCTACCTCGCCTTGAATCACTCAAAACTTGGGCTCATATTATTCTCTCTAAATTAGAATTAGATAACAGCCTAATGGTAAATTTGTAAATTGTAAAAATTCCTGCCTACATATTATCTCTAAGAATTCATATAGCATGCCCATCACAATATATAACAATTTACCTGCAAGAATTAAGCAGATTCAAAAAGGAAAACATTTTAAAGGAAGTGTAAAAGACTTATTAATCGGGACAAGTTTTTATTCACTTGACGAATAGTTTTCCTGCAACTTCTTATGTAAAAGCATTTAGTATGTAGTTTTGATGTTTATTATGTATATAATCAAAATCCTGTAGTATTGCAATGCATGTATTGTGCCAGATGAAATAAAGAATACTAGTTATACTCGGAATTATGAGAAGGTGCGTGCACGTCATCTATGCTTGTTTTATAATGCCAACATGTAGAAATTATAAAATGCCATTTTCTTGTATTGGAATATGGAGTGAAACCAGGCCTATTTACAAGGCGATGCGAAGCAATGTTATAGATATTATTATTATCACTTAGTTTTCTAATTTGTCATGAAAAAGACGAAATGAATTTGAATCTATTTTATTTGATGTCGTAAAGATCGACGAACCGTTTCTGTGCATTCTAGTAAGTTTACATACGTAGATCAATCGACGGGCGTAGTATCTGGTATATCTGGTTGCATACCACCACATACATATACATACACACGCTGTCTGTTTGGTTGCATACGATCTTGAAGAGTATCTTTTGTGTGAGAAACATGTAAACATATAAAATTTGACGTCATTAAAAATTGATGACGTGCACGCACCTTCTCGTAATTCCGACTATATTACTATTACTGATCCTTATGCTTATTCTACCCTTAGTTACTGTTACAATTAGTTACTGTATCTTTAGTGTTCAGACTGTTTCAACATTTTCTCTTTGGGAAGCTGCCGCAAGTCATTTTAAAGAAATAAATTAGCGAAAAAATAGAAGCCTCTATCCGAAAGATGTTACTCTTATAGTTGTTTTCATGATTGATTGGAAAAACTGACCATTCTGCTAAAGACACATTTATAGAAAATCTGAATAATTATTCTAAAGTTAATTAAATTGATATTTTTTATTGAAACAAGTAAAAATAACAGTATACTATTAGTTTCACGATGTACAAACACGTCCATTTATCTCAGCAGTCAGATCAGTGAAGTTTTAGGTACCCAGTTGTTGGTTGTTAGCCAGTTAGAATTTTGTGTAACACGAAATTACATTATTATAATATATTAATAAACTTTTTTGTGTTTATTATTGTTTCAATGACAGAATAATTGTTCTTCATTGCGACCACCAAGCACTATTTTGTACCATAATTTTTCAAAAAGTATATCTGAATCTATTCTAATAACAGTATGGTACAAATAAAACGCGTGAAATATTTCAAAAATGAATATTTCTCGTAGATTTGAAATACGATTTAAAAATTATAATAGAAAATGTAATTTTCGATCATTTAGTTAGTTCTATTTTAGAAATGTTTTTGATTTTGTTTTAAAATGGTCTGGGTTGGTGAGCGTTACAGATTTAAATTAAAATTGACATAATCGTCGAAGATTTATAATTTTTCGTCAATTGTAAAATTGAAATTGACCGTGACTTTCAATTTAACGTAATATATTATAACAATTGCGTGCCAAGCTTCAATTGTGTTTAAATAATGATAGCCAGCTAGGATTCCGAGAAACATAAATCTGACTTTGCTGTATCTTCATGAATTAATTATAATTTGCAACTTGTATTATGTGCGTCTACGATTGGCAATTCATTAATAATGAATCAAATAAGGACGAATATTAACCACAATGTGTGATCAGAAGAGCATATACTTACCATCCGATCTATTATATACGATGCTGGAATCAACAGTGGGGGATACGTTATCATAGCAATCATTGACGTCCAATCGACTGCCACAGCAGAAACATTGTAATATCTCATGATTATGTTAGTTATTATGCTGTATTGAATCCATTGCGTTGCACTAGAAGCCGCGTAGAGCACAAATAGTAACAGAACCAACCATCTCAATTTATAAACTTTAATTTTAACTATGTCCACTTTTTTAAAGGTTTCGATGTTAAGTTGTTGCCCTTGTCGTAGCATTTTTTCCGCCTCCTCCGCATTACCACTCTCATTGTCGTTCATGATGATATGAATATTTCGACAATTCAATAATAACTATACTATAACACTTGTATTAAACGATCAGTTCCGATTGATATAAAACGGTCGCCAACATCCTCTTACTTTGCATTGAACTAAGCGTATCACTTATGTACGTTAATTGGGCTATTTGCTCGCAACTTTAACACACGTTTAATTTGGATAAGCCACTTGTAACTCTTCATCAAACAAACGCATTCGTCCACTATTGTTACTTTATCGTTTAATTAATTATTTGCTTTGGACGATAACAATTTACTCAAAATTCCACATTGTGGAATTCGAATACAGCGTTTCCTCGATTTGCGTGGGGGCTGCGTAAAAAAACGAACCAAATGAAATTCATAAAATTATAATATTCTATGACATAAAAGTTTATTCTTTAAATAACATATATTATTAACTATTAAAATCTCGAAATTCAAAATATTAGACGTATTTGAAGACCCTGGTGCAATTCCAATTTTTGACAAATATAGTTTTCTGGTGAGAATATAGATACGAAAGTATCGGTTGGTGCTAAATCGGAGCAACTCAGTTGATTTGTTAATAAGTTATACGGGACAAATCCATGTCCCCTTTATTAATTATATATAAAACGAGGCATATATTTGCCTCTTTATTGCGAATTAGTCCATATTTCTACAGTACTACTTATTCTCATTTATCCATCTATTCGTGACATGCCGTGGCGTTCATTGCACGGACCATGATTTTTTCCCTGAAGATTCTGGACCAAATGTTAATCGTTTTTCTGTATTTAAATCAAGTGTTGAGACTTAATCATTGAACAAAAGTGGAATCTGAAACTGACAACAGAAATGAAATGAAAGAAAGTTGGCAGGAAACGATTAGAAGATGAAAGTACATAGAAAATGAACGACGCCAAAGAAATAAAAGCTGAAGGAAAGTCATAGGTGGGCATAAAAAAATAAGAAAATTGCCGAAGACTGTCTGTAAATTATATAATTTAACAAATTTTGCCATCCTTGCAAGCTCGAACTCGATTATTTGTAACAAAGAAAAACAAGACATCTTTATTTGCTTATATAATAGTTTTGCGTTTTGTTCATTATAAGTAAATTAAGAAAGAAAATAGTAGAGATTATTGTCAAACAAAATAATATGCCTGCTCCAATGACCATAATATGATTACTGACAGTATAAAGTTTCAATAGATTTTTATATTCATTTCTGTCCGAAAAGGTCATCGCGCTATATAACATTATTTATCTCGTAAATTAAATATGAAAAATGCACAAATTGTACCGTAATTTGTACGAACCAGATGCTTAGTCTGCAATCTAGAATAATCAACAAGTAAAACCTCAAATTACCTGACTACAACTATTTTAATCGAAATTTTATTAAAAATTATTAACTACTCTTTGCAGAAAAAGATGAAGAAGTAAAAAAAAAAATAAAAGGAGACATTGCAAAGCAACAATCAAACTGAGTTGTTAGCATTTGGTTATCAGCAAAATATGCGTCTTCCACATGTACTCGGTGAAGACGCGATTTTTTAAAGTCAACTTTGGGAACAACCAGCGGCCAGCTCTGGAGAATTATACTTCGTTTACGGCGGAAAAGTGGCAAAGTGGGAGGACAGAATGGTGTAGTAAGCTTTTTACATTATTTTATTCAAAATGATATCCCAAGGACATTGTGGCTCACAGAATAAAAAAAAGCTCACAATCTTTATACCATCTCCAAGAATAGGAAGTTTTCTGAGATCAAATTTGTCGTAGTTCCAATTACCCACAAAATTCAGTGAGATGGTATAAAGCTCACTAAATTTTTTTGGTAATTGGAACTACGACAAATTTGATCTCAGAAAACTTCCTATTCTTGGAGATGGTATAAAGATTGTGAGCTTTTTTTTATTCTGTGAGCCACACTTATCAAAATAATGTCCTTGGGATATTATTTTGAATAAAATAATGTAAAAAGCTTCTACAAGACCGTATTTTTCTGCCCCAACACCTCCTTCACATCATGCTTCTCCTCATATACACCCCAAATGCTACACAACCAAGAAAGGATATTCACTTTGTTAAATTCATTAATAGCGTTACATAATAATATCACTTCTCTATTCATAAGAATAATTTACAAAACTTATACCAGAATGCAACAACAGATATGAAACTATGCTAATATGATAAGAACTATATAAGAACAATTTTCTTAATAGTAGTAATAAGCCGAAGCTTATCAGTGGCAATACATGATTCGATATTATCTGTCAATAGCAATAAACGTGAATTTTAGCATCCCGACCCAGCAACCAGTTTTTCACCTCTTCGTTACCTTACTCAACTTGTCTTTCTTGTGGGATGTTATTAGACATTTCCGGTATCACAAACGACATTGTCCTCGAACCATATTTGTTTCTGAAATCCTGTACCTTATACAGACTGTTATATTTGGCCCTTGTCCGATGTAAATGATTAATGTTAATTTTATAGTCTGTTTGAAAAAATATTTAAAACTACTCTGTATACAGGTTTCTGATCTTCAAAATATTTTGCCCCACATATATATCCACTATACTACCCGTCGGTACCATACATTTAACGATCCTATTTGTTTATCCTGCAGTTGGTCGAGATGATAGCTCGATTCATTACCACCGATAAAAATAGCGTAACTTATACGCCCAAAACCTGTGTATATATTCGTTACAATACAACACATTACACAACAGTACAGTACACCACATTGCAAATACTCTACACAGCTTCAAGTAGAAACAAAGCCTTCGAACGATATAATAAGGCCCAGGCAATAGCGGCGTAAATCCGTGAGCGAGACACGTATTCGAAATTCTCGTCGATCTTCCAAAAATCGCAACCAATCGATTACACATACATATCTTTGTTCACATCGAGCAAACAGTCAAGCTGATAATATGAGAGTTCCACTGGAATTTGTTATCTATTATTACACCAAGGTAAATCAAATTCCTCTATAACTCAAACTCCTCTATAGTCATACAACAGTCATAATTTCGACCTGGTGCATATGTTTGGTTGTGCAGCCATCTCATCGACTGGTGGATGATTTTTATCGATCTTCTTTCCATTTTTTTTTTTTTTTCGTAGAATGGTCAATTCTTTGTTTACATCGTTTGCGTAGAGTAAGAACAGCATATGTCCCAAAATACTGCGAGTCCAACTTTTACAACAAATGCACGATTCTTTAGATAAGCCTCGTACTAAGTTTTAAATTTGCCTCTCATTCCCACCACTTCTATGATTTCAAAGAGCTTATATTGGTTAATTATATCAGATGCCTTGGAGTGATTTGAGAATATGATATTTTTAGAATTGTAATTACAGTATGCACAAAACTTTCCAGCAAGGTAGTCGTGCCTTTTTTTAAATCCATATTAAGATTCGTCGAAAATTTTAAATTTGTCTAGATCGTACCACGTTTTGTCCGAATCTTTCAAAAATGTTATCGATCACTGGCAACATCGGACTGTAGTTACTGTAATTTGCGGACATACCATATTGGTAGATTGGCCTCGCAATGGCTTTTTCAGACCCTTGGGGATTCTTTCCACTTCAATAGAACCATTAATAATTTAATACGTCGTCCGAATAATTCGTCTTGCATTCTTATGTTGTCCATTCCAGCTAATTTGTTAACAGTCACGAACTATTTCAACAACTTTCGTCATATCATCGATCACCATCGGTTGCGCTTGGATGTCCTTCTTCGCATGAAATAGTTACATGCAGCTATGAATAGCTACCTGTTCGCTAAATACGTCAGCAAACTTATCCACTATTTCCGTTTCAGTTTCTTTAGCTATTTAGTAATTGTTTCATTGCCAGTTTACCTCGTCGTCCCAACATTTCATCAGTATTGAACCAGGTCCGCTTCATGTCCGTCGTTTTCCAATAATCTACTATAATATGTTTCTTGTCATTTTTATTTGGTAGTTTATTATATTCCCGGTGTTGTTATAGTTCATTCTGAGTTTTTTCTGTTTTCATAATTTCCTTGGAATTTTTTCCACATTTGGAAAAGTTTATCTCTTCTTTTGATGTTATCTGTTGATTCACCCAAGGTTTATGCTGACGACGCTTCTTTTGATAGATAGTTTTTTTGTGGCAACAAGGAGAAACTAATTCAACTTTCAAGTGTCAAGTTTCTGTGGTTCTAGCAATTTTTTTAGTATGTCGTCTAATATAGCTCTATCTGCTTTTAAAATTCTTCTAGATGTATCCACTTCCTTGCATACATCCCTACAAGTACAAGTAATGGTGCGATATTTTTATGTGTACAACAGCACTCTGTGAATCGTCCTCCTCTTATGTGTATGTCGTCCAGTTACGATTTAACAAGGGCTTCATTACAGAACAGTTCCCTAGTATTCTTTGAAATGTTATAGCCGAACCCACGCGCAGTAAGCGCATTCTGGTATTCTATTGCAATGTTTCAGTTACATGAGATATCTTATTTGCGTCCCCAATTATCACCATGCTTTTATCTTAAGTTCAATAATGAAACGTCTTATGTTTTTGCTGGGTGGCCTGTATATCGCCAACAGAGTAATTTGCAACCCAAACCAACCAAACCCAACCTTGATTCATAGGTTTCAAAGTGAGCTTCAACATTTGTTAAACATAGTTGTCTCTTTGCATCAATCATAATTCTCCACCACATTCCATTCCATCTCATAGGTTTCCCGAGTCATTCCCATTTCCTCATCAGTTATACCAATTTCAGACAGGATTAGAATACTAAGTGACTTAAGTATTTTACTGATGCACGCAATAAATTCATCGAATTCATGAGCTGGTGAACAAACAAAACCTATAATTTTTTTATCTTTTGTACATAGGAGGCAACTCCTAATTTTCTTAATTACTAAAAGAAGCTTAGCTGCGGCCTCTTGCACCGTAATCTGAAAGTCCTATATAATGCGCTATTGAACCCTAATTATAAATAATATTCAAAAGAGTGAAACATTTATATTGAATATCAAACATCGGCGAAGCTGTCTATGGACTGCGCACGTTCTTCTTCTCCTTGGCACATAAACCCTTCATAGAAAACTGATACGGTTAACAGGTACATACTTTGTTGATAGTTCTTTCACATGCCAATATTTAGACCACTTAAGTGGCATATGCACAGAGTATAGGTATAAGCCAGGACTAGGTAGAGTCAGAGTTACTCCATGTTTTTCAACATTAAATTCTTTCTTCAGACATGGATTTTGCGAATACTGATAATATTTTAAAAAAGTCAACTTTCATTTTCTTTTATTCATTAATTTTATTATCTTTTATTAACATTTTTGCTGAATGTTTTCCAAAATACAGTATCATTTATTTGTAGATTGAGAAAATGTGAGGTGAGATAAAATACGTCGAACTGTATTTTTTTAGTTGATGGCTTTAAACAACGCGGGAAGTTTTGAAAGTTTATCATTTTTATCCAGGCCTTCACTGTCAGAAACATGAAACTTGCATCGCGAAATGTATTTCTGGTCATACATTTTTTGACCAATAATGCTCCATTACCTTGTTCCGTATTCCAATAAAGATCCACCCGTGCACAGTATGATATCCAATTAGATTCATTATCCCATAGATCTTTTGGATATTTTTGTAGTGAGGGTGAAGGCGAAAATGTTATTATGTAATCAGCAATACTTTTGATGGATGTGCATATGTATGTGCAGGTGTGTAGGTGTATGTATAAAAGTAAATACTCACCATACGGTCTATTATATACGACCCAGGAATCAATAGTGGAGGGTATGTTATCATGGAAATCATTGATGTCCAATCGACTGCTACTGCCGATATGCTATAATATTTCATTACTATGTTTGCAATTATACTATACTGAATCCATTGCATTGCACTCGAAGCCGAATACAACACAAAAAGTAAGAGCACGAACCATCGCAATTTATAAACTTTAATCTTAACTATGTCCACTTCTAATAACGTTTCGTTGTTAGTTTGGCGCTCCAGCATCCCTTCCGCCTCTTTCGAATTACTCATTTTACTATCGTTCAAGACGATATTTATTTTGCGCAATCCAATAACTGTAGCACTAAAAGATCACTTTAACCAATTTACAACCTAACACGCGCCACAGTCATAATCTTTTAATTACCCTGTACGGGGTGTGTCACTTTATATACGCTAATTATGATATTTACTCGTACATTATTTCGCGTTCATTTAAATTACGTAAGCCGCTTCTAATTCTTCATTAAATAGTGGCAGTGATTTTAAAACGTCTTTTAACAAGTCACTAATACGCTCACTATTGTCATTATTTATCGTTTAATTCAGTATTTGCTTTGGGTGATAACATTAACCTTCTCAAATTTGAAATGTTTCACGGTAGAACTAGTGTAATTTTTGTAGGATTTTGCGATGTTCGCCATATAACGCTAATGAAATTTGGCAAGTGCCAAAACAAATTTAAACATACCGATGTGTCCCAACCCTTAACTTCTTTAATGGCAAATGAAGATGAAATTGAAACTGCTACGATTGTGCGATGGAATTTTCGGCCGAAGGAAACTCCACTATGCCTAAGAGTGGCTACCCCGTGTGCATTGGAGATGAAGGCGACCTAGTTTAGATCGTTCGCTACCCACTCGGGCGTTTGACCGAGAGAGCGGTTGGTGGTCGGACGTGGACCCTACAGTACTATTACAGGACTAATATTACACGTATTTTGTTTAGTGCGTTCCTTCAACGTTTAGGCCTTCTATGACTAGCTAATTTTTATTTTATTTTTAGAGTAACTTTAATTTGTTTTGGCCCGGACCTGGATCAATTGTTTGTTTTGTATATAATAATATTTCGTTTGGGGAGATGACTAATTGTCTCCGATGCCGAATTTATAATAATTGTAATTCTTTTAATAAATATTGGTGATTAGTTTAAAGCCAGAACTCGCTTTATTTCCTTCAACTCGCTCCGATACGTCGCACACTGCATTATTTGGCTAGGGCTGTACAAATTTATGTCGGATGGCACTGTAAATTGTAACCCGCTCCACTTTACACCGGAATTAGCCCAGGCACATTCAGATAAATATCAGTGCAACAGCTTCTAACCTAGTACGCCTAAATAAGTCGGTCTGTCCCACAGCCGTGGGACAGACCGACCTTCTGTTCCCTTTCTGTTTTTTTTGTGGCAAGCGCCACGCTCAAGAAGGGTGGTCAAGTAAAAGATTCTTATAATAAATTAACATTTAGAAGAAATAATTATACTTAGAACAAATTGACTGTTATACGAAAGATATTAAGGTTTACTGACGTCAGTTTTCGGTTCTGCATAAATAGACATTTCCTAAATATACTATTCAATTTCTCAACTTTACTCCACAGTACATCATTAACTGTATGAATATTGTCCTAGGTTTATTTTTCTTAGCGTAATTTTCTTTCGTCTTGTCTACTTCTTGTAACTTATTTCCATTAACTTAACCATTATTTCTCAGTTTAGTTATAGCCAATTACGTCTGGCATTCAATCGGTATAAGTCATACATTTTGGGGATACCGTCACAATAGAACATTTCCTATGGCAGTCATTCAGAGATCAACATTTCCACTTCGTACGATTTGATGTTCTTCTTAGTGGGTGTGCCATCGATCTGAACAAGTAGCAATATGATGGAGCAAGATCTGATGAATACGGCGAGTTAATACTTCCCAGGCAAGATCTTTTAATGTGTCTCTGCCCCTTTCGTGCCGTTAAAGCAAATTTTCACTGATGATTTTTTCATTTATTTGTTAAATCGTCCTTTAAAATATTTCCCATAAACGATCGCAAATGTTTGATGAGCAAGTTGTTGCAAGTTGCGGCTGACCTGTATGTTCTTTATCCTTCACATAGAAATCTCCACTTTCAAAACGTTTGAACCAGCATGCACAGGTATCTTGAGAAAAAGCGCTACTTCACAACACTATAATAGTATAACACAAATTTTAATAAAAAATTGCACAAACACAAAAACCAAAATTATTTAAACCAAAACCAAATATTTGAATTTTATTGAAATTAAATTTCTCAGGGTTCCTTTTAAATATTTTAATTATTTATCAAATAAATCGCGTGGGATAGTGTGGTGAATAATATAACTTAATTTAAAATATCTTTAAGGGTACTTCGGATTTCATTATTGAAATTTATTTCGGAAGCGTGGAATTTCAGACGAACGGAGACGAAAGGTGATTTAACAGTTACGGTTGTTTTCCTGGTGTTCAGTCAATTTCGCAAATGACTGCCCTTTTCTTCTTTATTACCCTATATACTTTACTTTTATTAACGACACTTCACTTTCTGTTATATTTAACGGTTTATTTGAATTCTGAAGACAATCGTCGTGGATACTATAACAGTCAAATTGATACTACTCTCATCGTTATCTTACGGTACTTTTATAGCCTTCCTCGCCTGGATCTATTTGGACTCTAGTTTGGTATGCTTTCTTTCTTTGCAACAGTGCTTTCGTTTTTCCTCTAAGTGCCCTACGTGCCCCTTATAAATTATAGAAATCTTTTTCGGAAATATGACAGCTCGTCAACTTAACCGTAAACATTGTTACGTTAGGTGTCACTTGAAAAAAATTATATTTTGTGTCTTAAAGTTGTACGAGATTGAAAATTCACTGACAACACGCTTTACATGCTCTTGGGGGTATTAAAATAAATAAATTCTTACATTTATGATCCCTTAGTCCACAGATAGAAAAGTACCCTCCCACCAACTACCCTCTCAGTTACGTGATTTTTTTTTTAGTATATCTAAAATTTCACTAATAAATTAAAAATTACCGGTTCTGTTGGGTTTTGACAAACAAGTTGTACATGAATATATTCACAATTCTTCATAGAATTCACAAATGTAAAATGTACAGGTATTCCATTGAAACAAATTAACATTTTTGTCGCCCCCGCAGACGAACAGCCCATGCCGTGTATGTGTGTGTGTGATTATCGATTTGCAAACCGCGTTCTAGAAATGTCCCCTCTTGAAGAACTTCTAAGCCAGTGAGTCCAAGAACCAACTCTACTTATTGACGAAAATTATTAACCGGTACACTTTTATTTTGACTGTCGACATTTATGTGACTGTCGACATTCATCAATAGAGTTGCACCCAAAAATAGAAAATTTCCCCTAAAAAAAATATTAGGTTTTATTTTAGAAAGAGAAATAAAAATTCAACATATGCAATAATTAACAATTTTAATTTGTGACAAATGCAATTTATGAATGACTCTTGTAATCCTCATCGTTGCCTTAAATGCCGATAATTTTCAATATGTCGGTAAAATTTGAGAGGGTGTAGTACATGTTCAGCTTAAACAGAACCCAGTACTGTGTCATCGTGACTTTGAACTTATCCAAAGTTGATTTTGAATTGTCGATTTTTTTGCTGTACACCGACCTCACGCAGCACTGAGACATCGTCTTAAAAGTACACTTCCTGGATCTCGTCTGTAGAGTATGTTCGATTCCATGCACTAGACCGTTGGTTTTGAAGATCAGGTACATCTGCCGATTGACGCGCTGCAATATACCGGCTATGTACGGGAAAACTTCGGGCAATCTCGACTGCACTCGATGTTTTTCTTGGTTTGTGGGCTCGTTCCTATAAAAAATAATTAATTGGCTGTAGTCGTAATAAAAATTATTCCTTACTTATCAAGTCCATTGATTATAGTATTCCACGATCTGCCTGTGACCATACAAGCGAAAAGCCCGTACATGCCATCTCCTTCGACGCCTAAATTTTTGCTATGCCGTTTCATACCTTTTCGATCCTTGTCCAAAATGCATAACCAAAAACTGGCATATTCTGTCATGAAGTCTTGATTTAGTGTCTAAAATTTCATCAGTTAATTTTGGAAATTGTCTAATAAATAACTAAATACTCTTCACTGATCAGTCATTTTTTTATTATTATTTATTTATCTTGTTTTTACTCTTACCGCGTATAAACCGTGATCCAACAAAATAATATCGCAATCACCTTTCAGCGATTTCCTTACAAGTATATTGCCGGGATGAGGATCGCTATGAACAAATCCGTGAATAAATATCATTTCTGAATAAAGTTGCCCCAACTTGTCAGAAACCTCAAAGGTATCAATATTGTTCTTCTTCATGTACTTAAGATCATTTATGTGTCCGCCTTCTATGTAATCCATCGTTAATATCCTAGATGTGGTCAAATCCCACCTGCATACAATAAAAGACATGTCTCTAGTCGTATGAAGCAAATATACGTACCTAACTTTAGGTATGTGCAACCAAGGCGAATTTTTAAACATGTCGGCCACCTTTTCGGAATTTTTCCCCTCATTCACAAAATTCAATTCGAGGGGTATATTCAGCTTCATTTCGTCGACGAACCAGTGAAATCTGAAACCGGGAAACACGAAACTCACAATGTCGCACAGTGTTTCCATGCTCTTCATGTCGACTTTCGTGTGACCCTGTACGTAAGAATGTTGTACTTTCAGCGCCACCACTGTGCCGTCGGGCAACGTTGCCTTGTGGACCTGGGCGAGGGACGCTGTTCCTATTGGTTCCGGATCTATTTCCGCAAATATCTCTTTCGGCTTAAAACCAAAAAAACAATGCGATACAGTAATCAAAAAGATTGTTTAGTTGTAGTCGTTGCAATTTTTTGTCTTTTTTAAAATATTATTAGTATATTCAAATAGTTTATCATAATTTTTTAATAATTATTATTAGTTTACCTACGATTATAAGAAACTTATAACAAACGTTAATGATCAATACCAACCTCTTTCTGCAAATCTTCTCTTATAACTTTGTAAACATCTTCTAGATTATTTGCTGGGCCGTTACTGTGTAGTACTTTCATGGTGTCCACGTATTCGTCAGGAATCAAATAATCCAATGCGGCAAGATGTTGACCGACCTTAATGTACACACCTTTATTAGACCAGCACAACTTCAACAGCTCTTCCGCTCCTCTCTTGTGGCAAACTGACATCGCTTTCTTATAATCGTCGGCATCGTAGTCCGAATTCGTTGCGAATAAAGTTGATTTGTAAATCAAACTAATTTTCAACACTGTCGCGGCGGCGCGTCCAAGTCTCACTACGGCAAGCGAGTCAAATTCTTTTTCGGTAGGTAACAACGTCACCATAGATCCAGCGAACACTCCGCTAATGCCCGTGTATTTGATTAATTGTAAGAATTTTCCATATGCCATAACTTGTAAGAATTTGAAATTTTATTGCACAATGTATAACAACATTCGAATTTTCATAGTTTTTGACAGATGTCACAACACCACACCTTTTATGACTTTGTACAATTGTTTAAAGGAACCAATTGTGGTCTTTAGATAGTCAAATTTTATATAGACAGTGCTGCCCTTTTAGTACAATTGTACTAAATTTAGTACATTTTTGTTAGTATAGTACATAAGCACATTTTAGTTATATTTTATGACAATTTAGTACATTTTGACTCATTTTGTAAAGGAGACCTATACCCACGAACTTGAGAGAAAATGATCGCCATCTATTGATTGATGAAAATTCTTTACATGGCAGGACGGCTCGTAAATTACAAAACTGAAATGAGTTCCTTTAGCTAGACAATTTACTAACATGATAAATGAGCATGACCTTGAAAGTCTTAATACAGAATGGAGAATTACCAAAAGATAAAGTTAATAAAGATTTAGATATTGAAGACTTTGTAAGAGAATTAAGTTATTGCAAAAATGCACTTGGAGAAACTATTTCATTTTGTTGTTTTTCTTTGCTTGTAAAGCCAAATACTGACACATATGGCTATGACTTGTGTTCTGTCATTTATAATTTTTAGTATTTGTGTCAATGACTTTTCTAACAAGTCTTATTTTCGTTTAAGATGCTATTTTTCTTTTCCTGTTAAACCATTATTTTCATCGAGAGCATATTTCCGTCCAAGTTTTTTAAGTACTGCTCTTTATGGTGGTTGCTCATTGTTGTTAAACATTTTTCTGTTAAAAAATGCAAATAACTCCCGAAGGAGTGGCGATGGCTTTAGTGGCAGATAGTCGAAGTGTTCCATATGCTGCTCTTGCTATTGGAAAATCGGAGACAACTCTAAGTCGAGCACTACAGAGGTACTGCAAGACACAGAAGTACATCCGACGGCCTGGTTCAGGTCGTCCGCGGTCCACATCTGCAAGAGATGATAGGTTTTTGACGCTGCAGCGTCTCCAAGATCGTCACCAAACCGCGGTTGAACTCGCTCAGAGGCTCAGAAATGTACGTGGGACAGCTGTATACAGTTAGACGAAGATTAGTAGCGACTGGTAGCGACTTATACGACAGCACAAGCAACACTGATTGGATTTTAGTAGAATACATCAAAATTGGGAAGAACGTGATTGGAGACGAGTTCTCTTCTCGAATGAATCAGGATTTTCCTTGAGATCACTGGATGGGCGCCATAGAGTTTGGAGAAGACAAGGGGAGAGATATTCTTCACCCACCGTCGTTCAACATGAAAATGTTTGGGGAGGGTCTGTTATGGTTGGGGGGGGGGGCATTTCGTTAGAGGCAAAACTGAACTTTTCATTTTTTAAGAACGATCATAACAATTACATTAGAGATATTCTTCCTTTTACACCATTTGTAGGGCAAACATTCTTGTTAAATCAGGATAATGCAATACCCCACACCGCACGACGCATCTACCGTGCGTCGTGCGGTATCTGCAGGAAGTACGACTTAGAATTTTGGAATGGTCTGCGATGAGTCCTAACATGAACGTATAGAACACGTTTGGGATGAGTTGGGAAGATGTGTTAGAGCTCGCTCGGTGCGTCCAGAAACACTACAAGAATTCATAGTGGCACTTGTGGAAGAATGGGATGGCATTGATCAAAATGTGATTAGACACTTAATTCAAGGTATGCCTCGACATCCAGCAATGCCTCAGGTATTGCTGGATGTTCGGGGATGTAACACTCGTTACTGATACCAGTAAGTGATACCAGAAAACCTTAGTTAACTTAAGATAATCTCTTCTTGCGTTTTTCATTTATTGTTCTTTTTACTGTACTCTGTGTTTTCTTATTTCTACTTGTTATTAAATCCTTTTTCGTTACAGTTTATAATTTGTTCACCAATTAAACCAATTAAGTAAAGAAATATTTGTTTTCAATAAATTAAAGAGGTGATAATTGCGATTTAGTTGGTGCGCCACTTTTTTGTAAGTTAGTGTATATATTTATACTTTAATAAATACATTTAAATTGTTTATATAAATGTACTAATTTGTAAAACTATTTTTTCATTTGTATAATAAAAACTCTAAAGTTACTGTTTTAAAAAACGCGGGCATTTCAATTTTTACCAGGAGTTTATTACAATTTAGTACATTTTCTTTCATTTTATTGGCACATACGAAAAAATTGTAGTGGCAGCGCTGTCTCCCGCCCATTGATCATGGTTTGTAAAGACTACAAACCATGCCCATTGATGATCGTAATGATGTACGTTACAAGTTGTGTTTTTTGCTTACGTTGCCTATAATTTAGATCCGTGAATATCACCATTAGGGTAGCTTCCGTGTTATTTTTTAAGCTATATATTAATAGATACTGCTCCAATGCAATAAAAACAACCTAGTGATTCTAGGGATTTTCTTGCAAACGCTCAGGGTGTTTTCAGGTATCAACGTTGGTCAAGCTGTATTAAGTAGATGTTAAATAATAACGAAGAATGACGTTTCAATATTTTAACATAACCTAAAATCGTCCTTTGGTCATCGCCTACTTTTTAAATAAAAATTATGACCGATCTAGTAGTCGATTCGAATATCAGAGGATGGGTGTTTTTACCGATCGTTGTGATAACATTTCTTGTGGGTATTTTGCGGCATTATATATCGATCCTGCTCGCATCCCAAAAGAAAGTTGAACTTCAGCAGCTACAGGATAGCCAAATCATTCTACGATCTCGAATGTTACGCGAAAATGCAAGGTTTATACCTCGAACGTCCTTTAACACGCGACGTCAGTTTTTCAATAACCAAGAAAACGGATACTTAACGCAAAAACGTGAGAGTGCTGCCCCGAACATGATGACCGACCCCAGCATGATGACCGATATGTTAAAAGGCAACGTCACCAACGTATTACCCATGATAATCATCGGTGGTTGGATTAATTGGATGTTTTCTGGATTCATTACAACCAAAGTGCCATTTCCTTTAACTTTGCGCTTCAAACCAATGCTGCAAAGAGGAATCGAACTGAATCATCTGGACGCTTCTTGGGTGTCTTCTGCATCGTGGTATTTTCTAAATGTGTTTGGTTTACGTAGCATTTACGCGTTGGTGTTGGGGGAGAACAATGCCGCCGATCAAAGCAAGCAGATGCAAGACCAAATGTCGATGTCCGCCATGGCAATGCCACCGGATCCAAAAGTCGCATTCAAAGCCGAATGGGAAGCTTTGGAGATAATTGAACATCAATGGGCGCTTACGGATATTGAGAACACAATGGCCGAAAATGAAGAATAATTTGTAGTGCAAATACAATTTTTATTTATTAATTCATTTTTGATTTTGATATATTTTTTCGTAGTCGTGCTAAATATTTGTTTTATATCATATTAAATTAAATCAAATTAGTTCGTTTTACTTAATTGCAAACTAAGCATTTCGTCTACCCTTGCTATGTTTGCACTCAGGTTTTGCAAAATATATTGTTCAACCATTACAGAGCGGAATGAAAAAGCCAAGTGCTTGTGCAAATAATTCTGTGTTATGGTTTCAATACATTCCCAAAAGTGTATAACAGAAAAATTTTAATCTATACCATCCACTTACTTTTGCACTTAGCCTAACTTATTACAGTTACATCTTAGGCTTCATATTCCTTGTTTCATATGAACAATTACACTTTATATTGATAGCAATATTTTTACCATTGTTATTCTTTATGTTTTAACAATATTTCTGTTACCTTACGAAAATTATTTTTAAAATTTGAAAAATATCCTGTAAATTATAAGTATGATATAAACCACTTATTTAAATTCTTAGAAATAACCGTCTATCCCAATTCCGTTTATTATACAATATTTGCAAGATACTGAATTTTTTCTGAATGGCAAAATAGCAGTTGTATACTTTTATTAATAGGCTTGCTTAAATAATGACCAAACTGTCACCATACTGTGCATGATTGTATATTATGCATTGAATGAATAAATTGACCGTTACTATAAAATAGTGGATATTCAGAATTAATTCTACATAAGCATCCTAAATATTTTAAATGGTATTTGCGATTCCAGAATAATACCAAATATAAATGTAATTTTAAAGAAGCATAAAGCTCATTACTGTTTATTCTTTAATTATAATGTCACTAGAAAAGTATATGTTTTGTACGCCCTTGCTCCCATGTACTGTATGAATTGAAATAAAAATATAAAGCATTAAATTAATAGTTAGTTTAGAGTATTTTTTGTAAGTAGTTTGATAAGTAACATTTTATTTAGCTTTACACATTTTGACAAAGTATATTTTTATTTCTCATCCTTAACCCTCGTATTTGTGGCTATACAGTCTATTAAAGATCTACTTTAGTCTTTACCGCATTTTTTTCCCTCATCATGCATGACCAGTTTTTGTACAGGTGTGTTGCGTTATCGTGATTGAGAACCATGCTCTGCATTTTGTTGAAGCTAAAATTATGAAATTGCCTTTGAAAGTTATTTATTGTCGTAATTACCAGACAGCATGCGATAAATGTTCTCGTACGCTTGTCCTGTCGCAGTGCTGTAGATGTAACTAACCTACATGCATATATTCAGGTGCAGATTTATTTATATGACAGCAAGTATCGACTTTTCAATATAAAATCAAGATACTACATCTACAACTATTAAAAAACTCATGAAAATGACGGTATAATAATTTATTATGAACAATTTAATTTGCAATCACATTATAATACATCTACAAAACATTAAGGCAAATACCTGTAATAAAAATGATATAACCAAAGCATTCACCGCTCTATACAAACCACTGTGGACTAATTCTAATTATTTTAGGCATGTTAATTCATTTCTCATGATGCACTTCATCAAAATGTAATATTCTAGTGGAGCTGTGCCGACATGAGATGCATGTAAAAATATCATACCTATCATATGCAGTAACTCAATTCTCCTTTATCATTAAAGTTACAAGAAAGTCGCTTGTGACTGTAACTTCCAAGTAATTTTGATGTATTATAAGTAAAAATGCAAATAATTCCAGACTAATGACATGGTGTAGGTATATACAAGTTACAAACGAATATCTGCAAAAAAAATAGTGCGCACAATATATTTTACAATCAGAGTTTATCATAAAGAAATAACGATTCACCGAGATAATTTAAAACAGTAACCAGGAAGGTCCTTCAAGCATGCAAGTTAGCAATTCAAGTAGTTGTAAACTAGTATAATATATAAAGGAAGGTTGAGACCATTACTATATGGTAATCCATATTAATAATAACAAAAATTGTTATTCTTAGTATTATATTACTAAAAAATATATATTAACAACACACCACTTTCGACTTTTTAAGGTAATAAACTTAAAATATTACTATTAACAGTAAAAAGGGCACAAAGCTTAATTTGTTAGAAGTCGAAATTCAAAAAAACCCAACGTAATCCTGTCGTAAATTTGTTGAATGAGCAACAGGATTTACTGCTATACAAATCATCCCTTTTTAAATACCTGTAAACATATGTTATGCGCCAAATTTACCTTACTTCTTTTCTGTAAAATTTTGTGTATATATATATATATATATAATTTTTCTTACCTTCTTGTCACTTGGCAATGACCGTAAAAAGTCGAAACTTAAGTCGTGTGTTGTTAATATATATTTTTTATTAATATAATACTAACAATAAAAAAAAAATTGAGGTAAAAACGTAGTCGGTGTTTTTATTTCGTTACTAGTATAATATACTTAATAAGTTATGGCAAGGAGTAGAAAAAACGTTGATCAGTACATTAATATACACATCTAAGAATGTGAATTGTTTCCAAAAATAAGATATGTTACACCACCACCGAATAGAATTTCAATGAAAACTTGAAAGTCTATTTAGAACATTTTAAATGTTCTCAACATATTAGATTTCAATTACAATTGATTAAATATACAAGGATACGTAAACAAGAGATGAGAGGATAATATAAAGTTTCATCTATTAAACATTATGTAAAATAATTTCGCTACAAGTAACTATAGGTAAATTGCTCATATTACCAAATGCCATATGCTCATATTACCACATGCGCTCCCTTCCATTGAACAAATTCAAACAACACCTTAAGAATTTTTTAGTGAGACATGCATTCTACAGCATCGACGAATTAGTGAAAACTGGGTTTACTGATATTGTGTCATCACCCGACGTGTTAACTTAATATCTTGTAATAGATAGTTTTATGTATTTTTATGTGTAATTTTTCTATTTTATGTAATCGTACATGTATATATTTGTGTAACGTGGAATTGATACATTCGACCGATTTTACAAATCGTTATTATTAGTATTATTGTTAGTATATTGTTTTATCTACCACCATATTGACCTGTACAAAACTTTGTTAATGTACCAATAAACATATTATTATTATTATTATTATAAATGAACACAAATTTCTCTAATGTGCAGACATTGCAAAACATTTCAGTATTATGTAGCTACACAAAAATAACTACAGTAATAATGACTAACCTTCATCAAATGCACTACATTGGACAAACGTACAATCTGCTGGAAACTTATTTGACTGCAAAACAGTAAGTCAACTTGCCCAAGGATAAGTAACAATATAGTGCTTAAGTTAGGAGACAATATAATTTGCATTACTGTTTATAATTTGTGTTTTAGAGGGCTGTATACAATGTAAGAAGGGAGATAGTTATAATAAACCAAGCACTCATATTTCAAAATATTGAAGAGTTTGCCACCGTCTTCATTGAGCGAGTTGAAGTCAAACATAAACAGTTCAATATTTGACCAATAAATAAAATAACAAGGTTTCTATTGAAGGTATACTACAAAATGCCCTTTAATATTAAAGTATTAATTAGTAGATACATTCTGTTTAATGAACTTAACATCTCAAGCCACATAAAATAAAGTATTTACAACGGTTTTTATTACAATTTGTACAGATCTGGTAAAATCATCACATATGAATTATATAACCTGTATCATATTAATGGTGTAGAGAACACTAGTACTTACAATGTTATGAACAAACATTTAAATAACAATACGTTTGCCTGTACATCGTCCTAATATTACTATAAAGCCCAACATTTCAATTTCACCCACCAAAGCAGTATAATATTGAAGGTGTATGTAGCCAGAACAGCTGCAACACCTGATTTTGATAGCTAATTATCTTGCTAGGTAATTGTTACACATGAAACTTCCATGTAATTCGAGGGTCAAAACAAAACAAAGAGCATCTACCGGCATCAAATGTCTATTATGTAAATGTATTGTACATGACACTGTAGATATAAATCATTGATGGATGCATGTAATAAAAAGATTGGATTGCAATGCCAATGTTACTGGAACATTATCTTGCACTTTTTATAATTTTTTACCACATATTCAAAAATCTGCCTACACAATTTATTGAACATATAACCTATGAAGACAGAAATAAAAAAAAATATTTTAATAAATTCAAAATATAAATTACACGTTACATATTGCAACACAAACAGAAATTAACTTAATAAATCCATTATTTCGTCTTTGGATAAAGCGCTAGAGCTACTGGAATGATTATTTCCAGGTGTCTGCAAAAGTGGGCGACTTGGTGTTAACATCTGATTCATAGACGGCTTGATACTCATCGAAGATGGTAGCAAATTATCCAGTGCACTCCAATTTTGATTTTCGTTGGTCCTACCATGTGCTGTAGTTTCATTGGGTTTATTCACTGAAGAACTCCATTGGTTTGTTGTATTTTGATTATTCTGCCAATTTGGTGATTGTTGCATATTCCATTGGTTGGTACTTGGCGAAGTGTATTGAGCAATATTACCAGCATTATTAGTCCAGGGTTGTTGAAATTTACTTTGATTCATAGGCAAAGAACTTAATCTCGAAGAATTCCGTGACATGTTAAGGTTAGTTAAATCTATATTATTGAAAGATAAACTCGGTGATGGAATTTTTGGAGGCAAAGTAGATAGAGGACTCGATACGTTGGATTCAAGTATACTAGGTGCATGAGCATTACTTTGGAATGTGTTTCTGCTTAAATCTCCTAAATCTACAGGTTTTGGTTCTAACGCCGATTGATTTTGGAATGTTTTTATCACCTCCTGTTGTTTTGCAATTCGTTGCTTATCTTGCAAACTAAGAGAATTCGAGACAAAATTGTCTAAACCTAGCCCTGTAAATGCCTTGTCCATTTCTATCGGTTTTGAATTTGTGGATATATCAGGCATGGACGCTTCCAAAGCTTTTTGTTGATCTTGAACAGTGTTTAATTGCTCCAACTTTGTTCTATGCTCAGTTTCAACCAACTGAAACATTTGCTTAACCAACGCCACCAGAGCGTTAAATTGCGATAGTGTTAACCCATTCTCAATGCAAAGGGGCATCAAAAAAGGTAAAATTCTAGTTGCGATGACTTCTTTGCTTATACCCAACTTTTTATGATTAAGAGCAAGTTTGTAAATTCCCAATATGCCCATCAAAACAGCAGGTTCACGCGAAGGTATCTGAGGTAAAAATGGCAAAATTTCGTCTAGAACTAACCACTTGTCTAAATGTTCTAATAGGCGACCTATGCATAATAAGCAGTTAACGCGAACAGAAAGGCTGGATGTTGACAAACATAACTTCTTTATACGCGGCAATAAACTGTTTTTAACATTAGAATGATCGAGTAATCCTGCAAAAGTCGGTAGAACTGAAAGACAAAGATCATGTACTTGAGGTGTGTCCGAATCTAAACCCCTATATAGCATTGGTAGCACATGCTGCTGGACGTCTTCAGCTGGAGTTAATTTCAATAAAATTTCCATCTTTTGAAGCATGATCAACAAAATCTGTGGAAAACACAATCATGAAGTGGTACTAAGAAATAGAGATCTTAATTTTAAACTTAACTTAAACATTTTTGTAAAATACACAATATCTACATACCTGAACAGGTTCTGCAAGTCTCATAACTGGTTTTATGTGAGGTAAAATGTAATGAATGTACTCTTTCGCCGAACAATTTTGTGCTATATCAAATATACTGGGCAACACAAATGGTACCATCGCAGGCTGTGCTAAGTCTCTAACCAAACAAGGCAAGACACGCTGTACTCGAACTCTCTGAGGTAATTTTGTCAGTGCCTCCGGTAATCCTTTAAAAAACTGAGATCTTTGCAAGTTATCCCATTGAAGTAATGAATCTAAGTAATTTAAAGTCTTCACACCTACATCTTCAAAGTATGATACCTATGGAAAAGTCTTGTTAAAATTATACATTTTACCAATGGTACACGTAATGATTAAAATTGCTTTACCTTACTGAATTGATGAGCATCTGGCCGCACTTCTGGTGTAACATTAACCATTAGCTTAACATATTCCCGCAGAGCATCAGGAACGCACTGAAATTTTGCGGGAGGCAATTGCTTTAATAATCTTGCTCTTGCTTGAAACTGTTGTATGTCTTTAGCAGGACTTATTGTTTGCCCACCATGTGAATGCAAAGCATATGCTAACATTCCTAATGAAAACATATCGCTGGCAGGGGAATGAACCTGCGTTAAAATACATTCTGGCGCTAAATAATTCAAATTAGGTTGTGAAATACTTGGCAAGGTAGGGCTGTAATCGTCAAATGGATAAAACTGTTGAACGTTGCCAGCACTCGTATTCATCACACAGAAATCGAAACCAAAAATCTTCCAAGCACCTTGTTGATTGATAATTATGGTTTCAGGACATATATTTTTATGCAACAATTTAACGTCGTTGTGCAAAAATGCTAAACCTTGGCTCAATTGTAACAATCCATATTTTATCTCAATGTCAAACAGCTTGTAATCCGACATATTGGTTGGTTGAGGCATATTGAAATTTTGTCCCAATACATTTGCTAAACTTGAAAAGACCGGTTCCGTTGCAAACGCCAAACTTTCACGACTTTCCTCCAAAGGATGCTGAACAGTTAAAACTTGGGGATGTCTTATCTTCGTCAACTGTGTCACTCCTCGCCTTAACGAATCCAAAATTATATCTCTGTCTGTCTTGTTCCATTTGTCCAACTGACGTTTTTCAAATACAAAAATCGCAGCTTCTTGTTTCGTCGACCGTTTCGTTCCATTATAAATCTTCCACAGTAAACCTAAAAAAACGCACGTTATAGATATCAAACAAAAAAACAAATCATTTACCAGGCCCCCCCGAAGCGATGTGGGAAGAAGCGTCGAATTCACGAGTTACGGGATTTCCAGGAAGAACTCCCGATAATTGGGATACGGTACTACTCACCGAACTACTAACGTGAGAATATATTTTGTTGAAAACTTCCATGTTTACACACTACAACGAATATAAGGAAACACCTGTCATAATTAAATGAGTGAATCATCGAAATCTGATATTTATGTTTTAAACGTTGCCTATGTTGCTAATTTCGCTGCATAGGTGTCAGTGGCGGCGTGTTATTTAGGCGGCAGGGTGACACACAGTTGAATGCAAAAAAAAGTAGACAAAAACAGTTTCCTGTAATTGATTTTCCTCCAATTGTTGTTGTATAAATGTGGCTTTTCTCAGTAAGTGTTCTTAATCCACGTGATATTTGACATATTTATTTAGTAACGGTTGTTTGGGGCTCTAGTTCGGGGTACCTACGCTTACGGTTCACCAGTTCATTAAAATGTCACTGAAATGACAATACTGACGTTTACATGACATTGCTAATATCAAGTTTTGAACAAACTTGATAGCATAAAATTTCGTGTCTACTTTTGTTGCATTCGACTGTACGATGCAAAACGATATACTTGTTGTATGCTACCTGAACAACTATATGCAACCAGTAATGGTTTTTCTGAATTTAATATCACATGTTATGTTATATGGTAATACAACATTTATTTATATCTTAATTATCAATAATTTGGATCATGTGGAAAAAATCATATCGAATGAAACTCGAGATCAAAATTAAAAATCTGCAGTGGTCTGTAGTGAACTTCCTTATACTTAGTTATATTTAATTTTTCGAAAAAACTTTTCAAATGAAAATTGTTTAAGATTTTAACATCTTTAACTTTTATAAGTGCCTAGGGGCCCTGGGTCTCTAAGTCCGGGCCTGCATGGAATCGGTGTAAGTCACCAGAATCACCAATAGGAGTTTCCAGCGGAAATCACCAGCAAGGGCTCGTAGGGACACCCCTCCTTAGGTCGTCATAAAATAATGTTTTTTGCAATTCTTTTAAAAGGCATTTTTTATTCGGTTTTCACGAATTGAAACTGTCAATTTGACAATTTAAAAGTTTGATTGACAAATGAGAAACGATACCCGATAACATTTTAGATGTAACAGTTTAATATGGCTACCGAATTTTGGCGATGATTGCCGATTTCGATCTCCGCACCTTGACCAGTTGACCTACTACCTACTACTTTGCCTACCGCAGGTGCCAACTCAGAATGAATTATAACATTCTGCTATAACCTCATTTTATAAGATAGCCAAGCAAGAGTGTGAAAGTAGAACTCGTGTGATGTGAACGAAATAATTAATTAATACGAACGATTTAATATTCTGTAACATATGTGTATGTTTTAGTTTAATAAAAGAATGCATCAAACGATATTTTTGCATAATGTTATGTAATTAAAAATAATCTAAAAGTGCGATATCAAAATTTTGCAATAGAATGAGTTAGCATATCATCAAGTAGTGTGTCCTTGTGTTGTAAAATATGGCTAGTGTAGGGTACCGTAAAATATTACGCTATGGTTTAATCGGTGGTGTAGTAGGAGGTACTTTTTTAAGTTTACACAAGAATCAATATCAAGTTGATTCTATAGGCATTGTTAGATTCAGTCGGGCAGCTTACACTGTCTTTAATATAGGTAGAATTTATAAAAATGAGCTGTACTCACGAGATTTTGATAAACAATCCGATGAATACAAAAAAGTCAAATCGTATTGCCATCAGCAGGGAGCCGAACGTTTGCTTAAGTTATGTTGTCTTAATAAGGGGGTATATATAAAAGTAGGGCAACACATCGCTGCATTGGATTACTTACTACCAAAAGAATATGTACAAACCATGAGAATTTTGCACAGCCACGCTCCAGCAAGTAATGTCGATGATATATTTCGCGTTATCAAAGAAGACTTGAAACAAGATGTAAGATTCTTATTAATGTCATAAATATTTAATTATTGAATAATAATTTTTAGCCTAATGAATTATTTGCTAGTATAAGTGAAGAACCGATAGGCTCTGCTTCTCTAGCCCAAGTTCACAAAGCTATTTTACATGATGGTTCAGTCGTTGCAGTAAAAGTTCAACATCCTTACGTGCTGGGAAATTCTAGAATCGATATGAAGACGATGGAATATTTGGTAAAAATCGTGGCCTGGATGTTTCCCGAATTCAAGTTTCAGTGGTTAGTAGATGAATCCAAGAAAAATATCCCAACAGAATTGAATTTTGAAAACGAAGGTCGCAACGCAGAAAAAGTAGCGGCAATGTTCAAAAATTTGACGTGGCTGACAATTCCAAATGTAAGGTAAATTTAGTGACACTTTAACGTCTATTTCCTAATACATCAATCTTTCAGGTGGGACATGACCACAAAGAGAGTACTTACGATGGATTTCGTTGAAGGAGGCCAAGTAAACGATCTGAACTACATGAAGGAAAACAACATAAACCCTTTCGAAGTGTCTGACAAATTAGGTCGTTTGTATTCGGAAATGATTTTTGTTAAAGGATTTGTTCACAGCGACCCACATCCAGGAAATATCTTGGTTAACAAGTCGACGAATGGATATTGCGAGATTATTTTACTGGATCATGGCTTATACGCAGTAAAGACTTAATATTAATCTAATCTTCAAAGCTTTAAATTTTGTTTGTAGACTTTGAATCGTGAAATCATGGTGGAATATGCAAATCTTTGGCTTAGTATATTAGGAAGGGATCGCCAGCGTATGCGAGAACATACAAAAAATTTAGGTATCGAAGGCAACTTATATGGGCTTTTTGCGTGTATGATAACTGGAAGACCGTGGGATTCGATCCTGGAAGGTGTTGATAGGTAACTTTTAATATAAAATTCTAAGTTTGCAGTTAATAAACAATATAAAACTCGCATGCAAGTACAGATTAGCAATTGAATTATCAATTCATATAATGTAAAAATAATATGTCCACTTTTGACAATATAATTTATTAAATTAGTTTGCCTCTGTCTTTGGTGCAAGCTTTAATAGCTCATTAAACAGGGGATATATATTACGAGTTTGAGTATTAATAATGCGAAATGGATCCAGTTTCTAAAGAAATTAGATTTGTTAACCTTGGGCTCAGTAATTCGGTTGTTGTGCAATCAACTTCAATAACTCCACTGCTTTTGTAATACTTTTATATATTTCTTACAATATTAAATAAAGCACACAAGTTACTATATTAAACATTATAACAAAATTTCCTTAAAATCCACACAAAATACAACAAATGAACTTAAATATCAATCATTATAAATTGATAGATCTCCATGCTCCATGCAAATATATATCTTTATAATTGATTTCTACGTAATTTGAACATATACTACAAAGGTACTGAAAATTTCAAGAGAATAGTTCTAACTGGCTGAGAATGAAATGGTAGAAAAGCAGTGGTTCAGGTTCATGTGGACTCTAATATACACTCAGAATATGTGTATGCATCACCCATAGCCTTTGCTGCAACAACTGTGATTACCTTCTTCACAATGCACTCTCTGAATAACAGTGTTATAAAACTCCTTTGTTTCTTCTTAATTTGGGTCCAACACGCATTAGTTGAGGATTTTAAAGAAAATTATCCTGTTGGGTTGGATTGAGTTAGCACCATACATGAAAACCTTCACTGAGCATGCCCTTTATTATGTTGCAGGAAAAAACAGACAATAGAAGAAAAGGACTTTTTCCAGGAGCAGGTGCCAAATATTTTACCTCAAATTATAGACGTGTTGGATCGGGTCAATCAACAAATGTTGCTCATTTTCAAGACGAATGATCTGATGCGAGGCATCGATTACACATTGAAAACATCATCTCGTATGGGTTCATTTAGGGTGATGTCCGAGTGCTGTGTGCGGTCCGTTTACGATAAAAAGGTGGACAGTGCGAACTCTAAGATTAGTCGGTTTATTTTTAGAATGGAGAAATATTGGTTACTTTTTAAATTAAATGTTTATTATACATTTGCTTCATTACAACAATATTTACATTTTACCAGTAGTTAATACTACTGTTTAAAAACTTTTAGCTGAAATGGTGTAAGCAGAATTTGTTTTGGTGTAGTATGGGTATCTACAACAAGACGGTAAAAAAAAATTATTTTATAATGTGGAATATCATCTAATTTTACAATTGACTAACTTATTTTTGTGTATATATTTATATGCTACTTTATTTTTTATAATTATTGACTACCATTATATACAGTAACATTTTCATTTATATTTTTTTCATTGCTTCTTTGCCCATATTTTCCTGTTTACGTGAGCATAAGCAAGGATTAATCATTGTCCCTGTACTCATTCTTCAAATTGCTTTTAATCCTTTTGATTTATTTTTAATGCAAGTATATTACTCAGGGTGTCTAAAGGCACATTATCGTTGATAATAGCTATGGAATATGCATGATTTTTTCCTTTAACAAATACAATCTATACTAAAAACGTAAAATTTTGTAATTTAAGTTTTTAATTGAATAAATTGGATGTGCATTTAAAACTATATTCAAATACAAGCAAGTGCTTTCTATACTGAAAACAAATACCTAGAGGTGAAATAGATTATATTCATAAATATAAATTTACCTGCAACTAAAATGTCAAGATTAACAGAAATGGTATTTCAAGATAGTTTACAAGTCAATACCAAGTATAAAGTGATATAATGTAAACAATCAGTGATTTCTGAACACACAACAATTTGCATACGTATTATCGATTACACGTCGGTGTTACCTATTGAATGATACCATTTTCTCTTAAAATTTGTTACACAAGAAAAAAATTCCAACTTTTTTGTGTTGATTGAATCTATGAAACAAAAATAAATCATCCTAGTTTGTGAAACTTCATTATTACTCTGTTAAAGTTTTCATGCTATAATTATTATAAATTTAAAATACTATAAAATATTATTATATACAATAATTTGTTACAATGTTTTATTGTTTTTTATGTTTAATTAAATGTTATTTTAAAACATGAGCCAAGCATTATCTCTCTACATACAGTATAGTCAGATATTCATATCTCTAAAGGAGCTTGACCATGAGCCTGCAAGAAGAAAAGTACATTCTTTCATTCATTATTTTTTGTATTTAAAATGTTCGAATGTATAACATGAATATATAAATATACTGTATAGCCATTGGGCGGATTGATAACTATTCTGGCGGTCCTAAGCCCGGATAAAGGAGGAAGGTTCCAGGGTCAGGCTGGCACCCATCCCTGGATAAAAAGAAATTAAAGTTCACAGAACGATCTGCTGCGTGTTGCTACCTGGAATGTGACATCACCGCAGTTTCTGAGAGACTCGTATTTTGATCAACTGGGACCAACCCTTGGTAGTACTAGGGGACTTTAATGCACCAATTGGCAACGGAACAGTCCCAGGAATTAAGCAAAGGTTCAACAAGAATGTGCTGAATGATAAAGGGGAACTATTGATGCACCTATACTTACAATGAACTGTGTATCAAACACTTTTTTTTGACATAAAACCTCAGTATAAATATTACAAATACCAGAGGCCACACATCGTCAATCGACTACATTGTAACTAATAGGACTTAACTTAAATACTCGAAATCAGAACGCTTAATTCAGCAAATGTAGAAAACGACCATAACCTTCTACTTGGAAGAATTAGAATCAAAATTCGAATACCAAAACAATCAATATCAACACAGAAACTCAACATTGAGCTACGAACCCTACTATAAAAGACCTATACAAAAATAATTACAACAAAAAAAGAAGAAAACGCGACCTCAAATATTAACGACATCAATCTAGCTTGGGAAAGAATTAAGAATAATATCAAGAACTCTGCAACGGATCAATTGGTGAACGAACTATAAAAGTGAACCAAGTAAACCAAAGGACACCATGGTTTCGCCCAGAAATCAAGGAACAATGCAAAGAAGAAAGAAAGGCCTCCCTAAAATACTGCACTCTGCGAACACCAGAATCATACAATGAATATAAGCAAGTTAGGAACAAAACTAACGAACGAACTAGTGAAAAAGCTCAAAAATCAACACTAGGAAATGCTCTCTAAACGTCTGGAGGATGATTTCTATGGACTCCATAAGCAGATCTGGCGATTCATAAGATCGCAGAGAAAGGAGGTCAACGAACTTCTAGAACCAACCCATATAAAGAAGGAAGAGTAGATCAGACATCTAACCGATCTGTATAAAACGATAAACACGACAGATGAGCCTACCATAGCAGAAATAGCCATTAACGCAGATGCCACAATCAATACATCAGACGTAGAAAATGTAAAAACTAAAAAATAGAAAAAGTCCGGGCAAGACGGTATACAAAATGAATTGCTCAAATATGGTGAGCAAAAAATTAATAGAAGAATTAACTACTTTAATACAGAAAATTATATATTGACACAAAATCCCGGATGAATGGCGAACCAGCACTACTATGTAAATTGTAGAGGAATAAACCTTTTGAGCGGTGCTCTAAAACTACAACTGAAGTAAGCACGAATAAAATCAACAATTTTACATTGTTGGCGGACGAACGACAGGGATTCCGATCGGGAAGATCTTGCACAGACGACAAGTTCGTCTTAAAAGAAATAATGGAGAAAACGATTGAATACAACAAGCCAGTGTTTGTATATTTTGTTGATTTAACTAGAGGATTTGATCGGGTCCAACTATAAAGATGTACTGCATCTCATCTACAATAGGCAAATCCCACATAATCTTATTAAAACCATAGAGAACATATACACAAACAATAAAATACGAGCACAGATGCAAAGAGACCTCACTGAGTCCTACTCTTTTCAATTTAATAATGGAAGAAAACATTTGAAATGTTCGAGGGCTAAAGGGATACTACTAAGGGATGTACTGCATCAAGTCGTAGTCAAAATCTCAACCCTATAGAGAATATGTGGGGGCTTCTAAAAAGAAATTTACAAAGTCAACGTATAATATTTCGCAATAGGGATGAGCTCTTGACTGCAATTACTAATGCATGGCAAACATTACCCCACGGCTATCACAGAATTTTATGTCAATCGATGTCTACCCGATTAAGGCAGGTGATAGAGGCCAATGGGGCAGTTACAAAATTGTTGCAAATTTATTGAGTTTAACTTATATGTTCTAATTTGCTATTTTTTTGTTTTTCTTATTCACCTTTAGATCTTTATATTGTTTAGTAAAATAGGTTTAGTTTTCTTCTTACTTATTGTCATTGTTATTTGCTCAATATAGTTTAAATTACATACATACAAAAACCCATATTCAATTTTTAAAACAGCATATGTCACTTCTTCAACTTTCGCAGTGACAGTTACTGCCCGAAATTCCGTGCCCGCGACTGAACATCCTAAATCCGCTAAATTTTGATTTTAAATCAAAACGTCGATTCAATGTTGATCACAAACAGTAAAAGTTAATAGGTATTGAAAATAGATGTCCGTGACTGTTTATAATTTCAAAATTTAGCTAGCATACATAATGTCATTTATTTCATTATGTGTCATGCTTTTATTTTCAATTCAAATAGTTATTAAATAGAATTGTTTAATTTTTTTAGTCAACTAAGTAACTGTTACAAAAAAGTTTGGTTTATGTTAATTAAATATTCTAATATTCGCATTTGATTACTATAATCATGAAAATGTTGGAACTAGGGATTTTAATTTGTATCTAGCAAGGAAGAAATTGTCTTATTTAGATTTAAACAACTTTTATTTGAAGAGTCTTTTCGAAAAACGGAGTATAAGTAACTATAATATACCAGATTTATTTCTCTACTCGTTAGGTTGGCATGCATGCACATTATCAATGTGTAGCAGTTGGCAACGTCTTGGTGCGCATCTGTTTTGTAGATGTGTTCGTTTCGCCGGTTCTGGACGCCTAATGTACAAATTAGTTTTAATTTGCATGGCTTATGTTAACGTAATATTATGACGTCGATTTCATACGTAAATTAAAAATAGAATGTATTCTGGTAACGATTCGACCGAGGCTCAGAATTACACTCAATGGGCAATGAATCCTTCAGCTTACCAAAACATGTCAAACGACCAAGTGGATTGGGCCGCATTGGCCCAACAGTGGATCATTATGAAAGAAGCTGGACCTCCTGTACCTGAACATATAACGAACGTCCCGCCGCCGAACATGAGTAAACCAAAAAAGGAAAGTTCCTTCGAAGGTGGTGAAGCACCTATGGAAGTAGAAAACGATTCGGAGGATGTGCAGCCGCAGTGGAACGACGGTGCTGGTTCAGGAGATTCTTGGACTTGGAATCAGCAACAGCAATGGGGTTGGGGTAATAATTGGTCGGCTCCTTCGGGAGTACCGCCACCAAATTCTCATAAAACACCATTACTTCCCACTCCTGCATTTAATCAATATTCAACAAATGATAATTGTAATGACAACGCCAATTATGGGTAGGTATAGGATATTACTGTTCCGATGTATATATTTATACAAATAAGTTTTTTTTTTTGACACTAGAAACTTTCAGACTGAACACATTGTATAAACTATATTTTGTAGTCATGTGATTAAATAGTATTAAGCTTTGGGTTAAATTATTTTTGTAAATAGATTGAATGTTTGTGATTATAGTGCCCATATATATGATGGTGTTGGATGTGTGTTTAAAACATAACAAAAATATCACGTTACATTTACATTTAGATTAGATTTATTATGTTACAGCGTTTCATTGCATCTTGAATAATTAACTGATATTTCAATGTAAAACAACAGTAAGTTAATACAGTTGCTATCGAACAGTTCGTTCGATGACGCATTAATTCATGTCTTGTGACGTACATAGATACACATCAGTGCAATCATCCGATTATCAAGGTGGTTATTGGACAGCGGCGGGGAGTTCAAAAGTCATAAAGCCACATAATAAACGTTACAGTAAGGTAAACGTGCCTACGCCAGTGTCAACACCAAAACCAATCACATTAGACGCTGCTAAACGCAAACAGCTTCCTGCGTGGATTAGGGAAGGTATGGAAATAACTCAAATTTTAACTGTAGCTTAAACTTGCCCTGATAGGTCTGGAGAAGATGGAACGTGATAAAATTAAACAGCTGGATAAAGAACGTGAAAGGCAAGAGAAGGAAGAGTATGAAGCTAAATTGAAAGTGAGTGAGAAAAATGCTCTAGAGTTATTAAAGACCACGGTGAAGGAGCAACAAAAGAGTAAATTTGTAAGTGTAATATGAATCAAAATTATCTGTTTTGAATAATAATTAATTTTTCTTTAGGAGAGTGATGCTGATGAATCTGAGGATGAAAATGATGGTAAACCTTTGACGCCAGAACCTGTACCTCTCAGCCAAGAGGAATTGGTAATACATCCAGCCTTATTCTATCTTTTTACCGTTTATATTTAAATTTAGATGTTGGAAGTTCGTCGTTCCATGACTGAAATATTGCTCAAGGTAACAAATCGTGAAATCTACAGCATATGTAGGGAAGAACTCCAAAGACACGTAAAAAAACTTAAAGGTATTGTACCACTAATAAACAAAATGAACGTGTCCTTTATCGTTTACGTCTTATATAAATTTATGTATCTTTTGCTTTGCTGTGTCACATTTTGCGAGACTGTTAGCAGGGTGAAAGGATCTAATTTGTATGTTGTGTAAACTTCAGCTTCAGATCAACGTGTATCTGCACCCAGCGGTGCCAACCTTAGTGCCAAACTTGGTAAGTTACCAGTTTTACGAGTCGTGAAATGCGCAATAAAAATGCATATTTCACATTGGATTATTCCTTTCTGATATACAGGAAACATATGCAAGGTGTTTGTTTTTGTACTATTTTTATGTTTTGCAATGTCTCACCATCACATTGAAATAAAAAATTACAATCATTCATATATTTGTTAAATTAATCAATTGTGATGTTTTTATTTTTAAAATTTCGAATAAAAATTGAAACACCATGAGTTTGTGGACTAATTTGGTCAATGTTTCAGTAAAGACGTATAATTATAACAAGCGAAAAGTTTAAATTTCATTATATAATTCCTGAAATAAGAATGTTTTACAGTAATGAGTACTTTCCACTTCTTGCAACCCAGAAGAAAATGAAAACATTTTCTTTACAAATACCTCGAGATTTTAATAATAATAATAAAAAAGATAGACATACAGACGTATAATAGAAAATCAACTATATTACAATATACCCTTCTTTATCGAAACACAATCACAAGGTGAGATTCAGTTCTAGGTTACCCTACTCCTGTTTTTAAAAAATAAATACATGTTATATAAGTATACCGTTGATGTTGATGACAATTCAAATTTTTAAATTCAAAAACAATAGGAAAGAGTTAGAAACAGAAATTTACCTCTGCTAATTACAAAAATTATTCAGCATGGCTCTGAAATATCAACTCACATCTCTTTTCAAAGGTGCAACCTAACAAAGAACCTATTAACTCTTCATAACTATTTTGCCATCAAAAATGTATTTAGCGGAGCTGGGTATGTCCTTAAAAATGTCGTTATCGGGTACATTTCTATCTTTAAGTTCTGGAAAATAATTATTCAAATTTCTAAAATAAGGGAAATGTCATTTTACATATGTACTTGGCCATAGAGTGGGACATTCCGCTAATACATTTTGAAAAAATATTTTGTATATGCATTTATAGAAAATATTGAAAATATGCATTTTGCATATTTTCCAAGTAAGTTGTCCTTCTTTATTGCTTGTGTTGACAGTATATGGCCAATTGCCTAAGACTTTGATCTTCAACTGTTGTTCCAGTGTGCATCCAATAATTATAATAGAGTAAAAATGCAGAAAAACAGTACAATTTCAGATTTTGTTGTTCGACTTTTGTTTTTAAAATTTTAACTTGTTCTTTTTGTTATAATTAATACAGTGAAAGTTCAACCGAAATTAGTGAATTTTTGGTGTTTCGATTTTTATTTGAAGCAGTATGTGTACTAGATATTAATACATGTTCTAAAGTAGCATTTTCCATTTTTTTTCAATGTTGACCATCTGATATAAAAATCAATGTTATAATATGTGCAATTTATAAATATACAGAAGTTCTCGTGGTATGTAATTAATGCATTGTGTAAACATTTCAGTAACTCGAATTTGTAAATTACTTGTAACTTCTTAAGGGCTCACATATACCTGAGCAGCTAAAAGTAGGTTCATGTTTAAGATTTTTTTTCGTGTATAAAACTGCATTTTTTTAAAACCATAATATACATTTTGAAGTATGGCATTTATTATAAATTGTGTGAAAATCAGGTTCGAAAATTTCGAAAGGTAAAAAAATTACAGTCGTTTTCCTGGGTGTGTTTTTGTCGACAGCGTTCGCGGTACCAGACGTGCCTCTGCCATTTCTTATCTGAAAAAAAAAACTATGCAAAATATCGAAAAAACGGCTTGATAAGTACTAGATTATTGTGTGGAGCATAACTGTGCAAATTTGATCCCGATCGGTCCAGTAGTTGCGGAGATATTTGTGGTACCGATTTTGAAAATATTATTCGAGTAAAACGCGTTAAAGTTTTGATTCCACTTTACAATGGAATAACTGGTTTATTTTTAAACTTACATGAAATTATCGTCTCGTGGGCCATATGACGGATTTTCCCTATAGACGTTGATGCTTCCATTAAATTTTTTTTTTGCTGTGTCAAGATTGAGTCCAATAATGTGCGTTTCTCCCTGTCTTGATGTCCAATATTTGCATTATTTGCAATATACTTCTCACATCCTCATATAATATGCACCGATATTTGCAGCAATTTCAACAATTTTAAGAGTGCTGTGCACTTCTTTTGGCGCAATTTTCCAGATGACGTGATTAATACTTTCGTTATTGTTTTGTGTGAATCCACCAACACAACGTTCCAACAAATTATCGTTACTGATGTCGCTTGATTCCAGTCATGCGCGTAGTCATCCAATTTGTTATCTGCATTTGCCTTTTACCATGAGCATGACCAACCAATTCCAGAAAAATCATTTCATCAATTAACTTTATATGATCGTCTAAAAAGGCGTTAATTACATTCATATAATTTGTTGAAATTAAGTATGGGAAATGCTATTCTAAAGCATAGTTTGTGTTGTTATTCGTGTACTTTCAAATTAACCTAAACAGGCTCATTTACTTTTTGTTAGAGCAACAAAATTTCGTGGAACCTAAATCGAAACGTGTAATTGGTGTGTTAAACCTAACATTACTTTCATATTTTAAATGCAACACTGTGCAATTTGTTTCAGATTTTGATGTCAGTTGTGGCCTTTTGAAAGCAATATTCTGCGCAGAAGTGGCGGTTTCAAGCAACTTTTGTTTGAAAAGTTTTTCTGAAAAATATACAATTTATCATTTTGAAATTATTTTACAACTGTCTCCATAATTCGGTCCAGGAATCCGAGCGCCTGATAACTATAAGAAACTGCAGTATGTGACACTTTTTTCATCATAGATTCACGATTCATCTCAATTATTTTTGTTTCATTCATTTTTGGAAGCTGCATTATTGTATGTGTGTCTTAAGACTCTATGCATTACATTATAGTTGTCAGTCCATCTATTCAACAACTTTTTTCTGTTCTCATAATGTGGTTGAAATATGTCATAATTCTACTAAGATTGAAATCAAATTAAAAATGAAAGAATATGCTGCGGTTGTAGAAAAATCTGTGAACACTTATCATATCGTCCTATTGTATCACTTAGAGCCACAAGTACATCTCAACAACTGAATCAACTTCATAGTCTGTAGAATCTTATTCTCGTTAAAGTGTAGGGAATTGTCTTAATATATGGGACTAATATTTACAATAAGCATAATAGCAGGTGGCATCATGGTTCTAGGTGCAAAGTCACTCTAAATGTGTACAAGGTGTTGTATTTAAAACAAGATAATGTTCTTGCTAAACTAAAATTTTATGTGTTTACAACACAATGAAAGTTTATTGATCCAAGCTAAAATAAAAACTAATACTAATATATTATATCAATTCAATTAATATTTTTGTTTACAACTTTGAAAAATAATACACAAATTGTAACTACATAATTTTTATGCATCATTTATTAAATTAATTTAAACAAATACCTTGTATTTTATTCATAATTATTGTGTCCTAAATTGGCAGAATTTGAAAGTTATATTGATCAAATTATTTTTTTATTTCTTATGTTTGCAACTATTTTGCATTAATTTAATAGATGATAAAAATTTTAAATAATCGGTAATCACAAATGACAGGTCTTGGAGCTTACGCTGGATCCGGTAGCAGCAGCGACAGTAGCGATGACGAATCCAGCAAGGACTGTCGCGATTCCGATACCGAATTAAAAGTAAACGTTGCACCTACAAACAGATTGTATAGTAACAGATGAAATTGCTTACAGGAAGTGATCAGGCGACGAAAGGCAGAGTTTTCAAGAGTCGAACGAGAAATTGAGAGCAAATTAGCGGAAGCTGAGAAAAATGAGGAGGAGGACAGTAGAGCACCTAGTCCGAACTACAGCGACAATGATTCACAGGTAGACGCAAAGGGACTAGGTCAGTATCGGATTTAATTTTCGTTTTAGCGATCAAAAGTGATTGAAACTATTTTGATTGGAGAAACGACGGATATCCTACAAATAAAAATTTTATTTGATATTGTTTGTTCTTTAAGAAGTATGCACTAGCAGGTTTCTCGGCGGTTATAAAATTTGAAGAAAAATTGTAGTTCAAGGATTATATTGTCTACTTGTTTATTCAAGAAACTTACTTATTGTACTAACTAATTAAAGAAATGATAAAATGGTTCTATATACGTTACGGACTGTTGGCCTATTAATCTTCGATATGCATCAACAAAGAACAACAAGAAAACTGCTGTTGCTTACTTTTTTGAACATCTCATATCTAGTGTTTATTTTACAGGTGGCAGACAAAAGTTAAATTCCATAGAAAGGACACCGCCTATAAAAAGGACACAAAGCTCAAAATATTCTCGCAGATCTCACAAATCTTCATCATCTGAAGACAGTGATTCTGATCCAGATAGAAAAAATAGATCAAAGGAAAAGAGACGGGACAGAAGGTCTTCAAGTACAGTGAGCAGTCGTAGCGGTAAATACAAAAGATCACGAAGTAGCAGAAGCAGAACTCCTGATCAGAAGAGAAAGTATACGTCACTTGCGGATAGCGATCGTAAACCTAAACACTCTGAATGGAAATCGAATAGCTCACAATTTAGAAGGTCCAGGTCTAAGTCGTCCACTTCAAAGAGAAAGCGTTCTAGATCCACATCTGTAAAGCGTAGCTCTCGCCGTGAAAGCAGCCGGTATTCAAAACGATCTCGGTCACGTTCGAGGTCCAGATCCAGCTCGCGATCACGTAGAAGATCATCTCACGACCGATCACGAAGCATTCGATCGACATCGAGGAGCCGTCGTTCAAGTTCCAGGTTGTATAGCAGCAGAAGGAGACGTTCACGTTCCAGGCGAAGGTCAAGATCCCGCAGTACAAACACGCACAAGAACAGAAGATCGAGGTCTTATAGTAGTAGCAGCAGGGGTAAGAGGTCACACAGACACTGAGAGCCCCCATTTTAGGAAACTGCAGGTTGTATTTTTTATTCAGATATTAATTAAAATATATGCAATTTTAGCTTTTATTATGAGTTTGTGGAGCATATAAAAATGACTGTGATAATTATGTGATAACTTACATCCTTTTTTGTTTAGGAATACTTAATAGAAGTCATCTGTAGCACCTACGACAATTTCAGCTTTTTTTTATTTATTTAAGTTGTTTGTATAAAGTGTACAAAATATGTGTATGAATTTTTGTGTTAGTGTCCAGTTTTATTCTGAGCAATTTTTGATTTTGGTAGATAATATTGTGGTAATTACCTTAGTATTCATTAATTCGAATAATTACTTACTACTCTGTCTTCCTTTATAAAAATATGTCAACGAAGTGAATAGTTTTCATAATACGCATGCAATACATTTTTTGTGTAAAGTTGGACACATTTTCAATTAAAGGTATTATATCAAATTGATAATAGCTCATGTGTTGTAATTATAATATATAATAATATGTAACATATAGCAATTTTACTAGAATAAATCTTGACAGACTAATTGACTTGCTTTATTGATATGTGTATGTAAAAATTGTTACATTTATTATAGGAATTAGCACTAATAGGTCAAATAGATACTTTTGGTCCTGAACATAGTGATTTTGGATGGATCAAACATCCACAATTTGGTAGTAAACCAATCGAAACAAGTTCCTAACCAACATAAAAAGACCATGATTACGATTCTGTAATGTGCGTTCGTACTGGTTAGACATGTATTCTGTTGCTGCGAACATCATATGATTTAGTGTCGCTAATCTAGTGACTATGACTGAAAGAATTACCAGATTGTCATTTAATGACAAGGACGAGCAACCCGACTTTTTTGGATAAACTACTGTATGCAGTCAATGAAAAATTAACGGCACATGAAGCGAGGATCAAGGAGTGTACTAATAAGGTGTCGCGTTGAAAAAAAAAATAAAACAGCTCGAAGACAACTTAGAACATGTTAATATTAGATCTCTGTTGGGAAAAGTTTATGATTTGGACGTATTTATCTCTAGTAATAATATAGATATTCTAGTGGTCACAGAGACTTGGTTAAATGATAGAATTTGGGATGCAGATGTTAATATCGATACATTTAATTTAATTAGATATGATAGATTGAGTCATGGTGGCAGCATTGGTATAGTGATTTCTTCAAATATTCGGTTATCCAAATTAGTGATGTTATTGAACAAATGTGGCTTACCGTTTCTTTACATAATGTTAAATTCGTAATATCTGGTTTATACAGACCGCCACGAATTTGACTACAAGCTATTTATCACAGAACTTGAGATATCTTTATCAATTTGCTTACCTATCAGTGATCATATCTTTTGTTGTGGCGATCTGAACATAGATGTTTTAAATAGTAATAAACCTGCATCCGGATTTTTATCGAGTTTTATTTCATCTATCGGAGGTAAGCAACTTATCAAACAACCTACAAGAATTATGCAGGATAGTGCTATGCTGCTAGATGTTATAATTGCAACTGACACCAGTAAAGTTACTTATTCGGGTGTTTTAGACCGCGAGTTCTCCGATCATGACTTTATTTTCTGCCATTTCTCTTGTACTCATCCAAATATGGATCTAGATTTATTCTACCATGATCTGCAAAATACCCCGTTTCATCATATGTTTAGACTAAACAAAGTCGATGCAAAAATTGAATTCTTTAACCACCATGTCTTGAGGCTGTTTAATATACATGCTCCATTTATTACGTGACGTTTTACAAAGCGCTACATTCCTTGGCTAACGGATAACTTAAAATTATTAGTTAGTTAGTTAGTTATAATTAGTGATGGGAATAATCGAGATGCGATACACGAATTAGTCGATTATTAAAATCTCTCGAGATAATCGACTATGCACTTTGAAAATTAGTAGTACTAAATTAGTAGTCGTACGTCGATCACGGAACGTGTGGCAGCGGACCGAGAAGGTCGATATCTCGATATATTTTAACCCCACCACTAAATATTAATAGTAGTTCCAGGTTCGAGATATTTTATTTTAACATTGGACTCGTTCGATTGTGGCAACTAATTAGTCGTATCGCTAAGCGAAGCTTCTCTTTCAATTATTTTTTGTAGTCTCGACCGATCGTCATTGTCGGATTGAAGAATACAATAATTTAAATAAGTACAATGGTGTTGATGATATTGCGTTAGTAAATAAAACGCTTCAATATAAACTGCCACAATAATATATAAAAAATATGAGCAAAAAACAACAAAAGTAAAATTCTCAATAAAAACAAAGGTACCTATATAATAAATTAATAACAATAATAAAAATTAATAAAAACAAATTTATAAGAATGTGGTATTAAGGAATATAATTTGATCTAAATTTTTAGACGAGTTTGTTTCGATGTAAATTTGTAAGTTGCACGGCCTTAGAAAACACACTGTTAGTGGTATTAGAACGTTTATGTTGTACGTTGCATTAATTAGTATTAGTACGACTACTACTAATTTTAACTACTAATATTAGTCGATTATTAAATTATATCGATTACTAATAATCGATTATTGAAATATCTCGATTATGCCCATCACTAGTTATAATTGAGTGGGGCGTTTATCGCCCCTCCACTGCGACTGCAAGGGTCTATTGTGGCTCACAACTGATTATAGTTCACCCTCCATACCCATTCTCTTTAAATAGAGTAGGATTTTAGTGGGTGAGATTTTGTCAAGTTCTCCCAGCTCCAGTTTTATCTTACCAAAGACTGTGAACCTGATTTTGTCCCCGGCGGGCCATGCACACATCACGTGCTCTGTTGTTTCTTCCGTTTCACAGCATAGTCTGCACTCAGTGGCCTCAGCCACTCCCAGCCTATACATGTGATGCCTTAGTCTGCTATGCCCAGTAACCAGGGCTGTCAGACTTCGCAGATCTTTTCTGCCCAAACCTAACAGTATCCTGGTTCGTGCCGCAGATGGGCCCTTTAGTACTAACTTGGAATGTCTCATTCCCTGGCATTCCTGCCAGTTTATCAGTACCTTGTGCTCCATCCAGCTCTTATTCGAGCTTCTGGCCAGGGCTCTTGTAATGCCAAGAGCCGATTCTGGACCAATAAATTTTCGGTTAGCCCCGCTCTTTGCCAGGGAATCGGCGGCTTCGTTTCCCTCTATTCCAGCGTGTCCGGGTATCCAGACCAGGCTAACCTTGTTGACTCTCCCTACTTGAGAGAGTACTGCGCGGCAGTCCCTGACCGACATCAGTGTACACTGATTGTCGGCTAGGACTTGCAGTGCTGTTCTGCTGTCAGAAAAATTTTTTATCGTCCTGTGCTGCCGAGGGCTTTTTAATAGCTCTCGTGCGCACATTTCAATGGCATAAACTTCTGCCTGTGCTCTAATCCAGTTCTTGGTTTGCGGCAGAACACTCCAGCTCCTGCTCCTTCAGTTGTTCGTTCTGGAGCCATCCGTGAACCAGCTCGAATCTGCCTGTAACAGGGCGACTTGGTTACGCTCCCATTTGTCACGAGATGGAAATATGACTTTGCAGGGCAGTCCGAAGCTGTATGTTGTAGACATTGTATCAGCCCTCATCCCCAGGATGTCATCCGCTTCAATGGGGCGACAGCCTGTTCCGCATGAAGGCCAATGTCTGCGGCCTTTGCATCTCCGCATTATGAAATCGATGTGTTGCCTTCCTGGCCTCACTTTGCAGCAAAATATGCAAAGGAGGAAGATCCAGTAGCACTTCCATGGCAGCTGACGGCGTGGTGCTTAATGCCCCAGTCACCGATATGCTGGACATTCTCTGTAGGCTTGCCAGTTTTAGTCTGGCTGTCCTTCGTGAGGAGACAGTCCACCAGACAATACAGCCATACATAATGATTGGTCTAATAACCACCACGTATAGCCAGTACATTTGCTTGGGGACCAATCCCCACGTTTTTCCACAAATTCTTCGGCACATCCAAAGTGCTTGTCTAGCCTTTTGTGCCGTTTTTTCCATATGGGAGTTCCAGTTGAGCTTTCTATCTAGTGTCACCCCTAGATATTTTGCCTCCTCTACCAATGGTATCGTTTCACCTTTCAGTGTGGGTTTTTGAGACTCTCAAGCTTCCTCCTGTTGGTGAATAGTAACTTAGGTTACTTTAGTTTTCATCTTATTATTATCTTAGGATTGCTATTATAATATTTTTTACCATGGTTAAGTTTAAAATCAGAATAGGTTTACCTAAATCTGAATCTCGCCATGAGATTGTACTGTACTTGTCCCATATATATTATTTGTTTTTTTTGTGTTCTTTATGATATTTTTTTATTTGTTTCTTTATTACTTATCCATAAATTGTACAAGTACATGCAATAAAGACATTTATTATTATTATTAAAAACAATGAAATATGCATAACCTTTCCTTTAAATTTAGAATATTTGAAGAATTATATATTTACTGTAAAATCATTTGATTAATGTTTATATAACTCCTACAAATAGTTTTGCAGCAGTTTGCTCATTAACGGTTTATAAAAAACTATTACTTACTTCTGTTCAATTTGTTAATGTCATTCATTGATAATTTTTAGGCAATGTGCTTTTTATTGGAAATGTAACTTTTCCAAATAAAAATTGATGAAGTTGATCCAATCAAATTACAAATCTTTCTAAAAACATAATTGAATTACATTTTTAATTAATCATTCCAGTTTGAGGTGAAGTTTCAACATCACCGAGCCTGCACCAAATTATGCTTATGCCCCCCTGATGAAATTTTTAACTAGCAAGATTGTAATTGTATTTCTAGCTACGCATGGACAAAGTGCATTAAATGGCACAAAGTGAATATATTTAAAAACGGTTGACATTTTATTTCCGATGTATAACAGTATTTGTACAGTTGAACAATTCCTTTGTTCCTAGTGTTCTACGAAACATAAACACAATAACGTTCTTTATTCTTAATGATAAATACATATATAATTTATTGCCAATAAAATTACGGATTTGGAATGGTAATAATAACAATACTTAAGTGCTGTATAACGGCAATTGATTTATTTTACATTTCTTAAATATAAGATATATATTATATACACATTAATTGGAACTTGTAAGCACCTTTTATCTAGAATCTACTTTCCTAGTCTTTGCTCACATTTATTATACCTTTGTAACAGGTCTAAAAAGGTAGTGAATGTTATGTTATGATGAGATCTTAAATTTATAAATTCAGTCACCGATATTTGCCAAGGTGGATAATCATATAGGCTAAAGGTTCTGCCACAATATATACCTAAATCCGGATTAGGAAATTCATATTGTACCTTTAGATAACTGTCTATGAGTTTTACATCTACATTTAAATTTCCCTCTGCTATTAATCGTTTACATGTAATTGCAATGTTATCCCTGCCATCAGTAGGACCTAAGATCTTCACGTGTATTTTACTACCATTAAAACCATTTTTATATGTATTATCGAAACTATTGTGCCATATTATGTGCTGACAATCTTTCTTCCTCTTTTCTACTTCGTACCGAAGTTCAGCATCGTTCCTCTTCAAAACCTCTGCAACATAAACCACTAAATTAAGTCACCTTGCACAAATTAAGCATTTATTAACCTCCGTTATCATAAAAACTAACGAAAGATATTCCTGATGCAATCGACCATAAAACTACATTTGCCAAATCTTTGTACGATGGTTTTTCTCTACCAAGTAGAACAGTTAAATGCGTTGGAACTTTATTTAATCTTTTTAGTCTTACGGATAAATCACTACAGTCATTATTCAAACTTCTATCAATCATGTTAGTTTTAAGGTACTCCCATGTATGACAAGAAAATTCAAATATATTAACAATAAAATGCAAAATTATTAATATAAATTTGTAAAACAGATCACTAAACATATTTCAGTTTGTTTTAACTCGGAACGTATGTTTAAAATTGTTAAAACACTTGTAAATACATTTCAACATAACTAATCAACCACGATCATGCGGCTTTTGATAGCAGTTCGTCGAAACGTCACGGCAACGCACATGACGTGTCAACATTTCAACGTTGGCAATTACTCTTTTTTTCGATGTTACAGAATGTCTCGCGCTTTAGATAAAGGTCGTTATTGGCATATATTTTTGAAGATAAAGATTTTGTAAAACAATCATATCCTCTTAAAAAAATAAAAAAACCGATAATATTTGTAAGTACACATGAGTATACGATCTAACGACGTGATGGTGTGAACCAGCTTTGCAATTATATAGGCGAGATTTTTTTGCGGAAAATAATAAAGCCATTAAATCCACTATGCTTTAGTAAAATTTCTTCCTCAAACATTTATTAACTTTTCGGTTAGGTGGAATTATTTTGGTGGAAAGTACGTTCTACTATTGGCAACTCTGGATGCAACATAGTTATGACTGGTTGTGACCACAGGACAATCATTAAATACAAGCTGCACTCAATAGACTTTAATCGGTAACGTGTTTCAGCGCTACCTGACGTAAGATATTTTACTAACTCTTAAAATGGCGGTAAATACAAATCTATTTGGTTTGACTTGTTTGTATCAATAATACAAATTTTAACATTATTTTCAAACATAGATATATATATAATTATATATGTAACAACGAAAATAAAGTTAAAATACATAACAAAACTTATTATTTTCATTGAATTACTTACCTCCATTACAAGTTTTCATAGCTTACTTTATCATTTATCAAACAACTTATTATAATTGTAGTATATTTTGTTACCCAACCCGACTCTTTTAACTTATTTTATACACAAACTTATGTGGTAATCATACGGAGAGATAATGTACCGAGTGATAACCACCAAACCTGGCCATAGTATGCATGTTTCAACAAAATATATGAGTTGCCTTGAATTTATGTCGCCTACTTTATAAATTCCTACTAAACAGCACATACATTTAATTATCATTAGTAAAATGTCATCAAGTTATTATAAACATTTTTATTAACAAAATAAACGAAAACAAACTACATCAAAAATAAACACAATACTAGTTAGGTATTTACAATAAATGTTGGAATAATCCTCCATTCTGGTTTAAGCAATATCCCAACCGATGATAAAAACCAGTTGTCACATTCGCGAGTTGTCTTTCAGTTATATGTCTTTCCACAATGATGGCCTCCCTCAGAGAATTAATATTTGGATGTCGTTGTCTATAACTTTAGTTTTTAAGATAGGGCCACAAAAAGAAGTCACATAATGCAAGATCAGGCGATCTGGCTGCCAAATTTATTGTACCACCACGACCAATCCAGCAATTTGGAAAGGTTTCGTTTAAGTGGGCTCTCACATTCACACCAAAATGCGCAGGACAGCCGTCGTGCTGGTACCAAACCTCCTGATCTTCATGTGCAACTTCTTCAAGTGCAGGACTACCACATTTATCAAAAGGTCTAAATATGTTTGCGAATTTAAATTTCCTACTATCTCAAACTACCCAATTATTTTATTATTATAAATACCAGCCCAAATATTAATTTTCTGAGGGTATTGAGTTCTTGTAGCTAAATTTATTCGCGGATTCTCTTGAGACCAATATCGAGTGTTCTGGGTGTTTGCCTCATTATTTAATGTGAATGTACATTCATCGGTGAAATAAATAGAATTCAGAAAATTTCTGTATTGGTTTGCCCTTCCCTGCATTTCTTCGCAAAAAGTAATTCTACTTTCTAGGTCAACATCAAAGATTTCCTGATGGCATTGAAGTTTGTACCGATGATAATTACTGTATGTTTATGTAAAATTCTCCATACCGCTGTGGAGGTTACATTGCAGTTTTCCGCAATAGTTTTTGTGCTACTCATAGGATCCGCGGTTATCATTCCCAAAACCATCTCTTCTAAAGTATTATCGAAGTATCTTTTATTGCCTCCTCTGGACTTGTTACTTGTTGTAACACTACCAGTTTCCTTAAATTTTCTAATGCAATTATTTATTGTAGATTTCGACAGTATAGGTCGGTGATTGAATTTTACAGAAAATAAATCTCACTCTTCTTAGACTATTGCTAGAGTAAAAGGATAGAACCATGAACACCCTCAATATCTTTATAAAGTTCCAAACTTACGTATTCAGGATTTTTAATATCTACCACTTGACATTTCTTTAAATAGTTCGTAGTTGGTTTTGTTAATTGAAGTTGTGATTGAATTTGCGATGAAATCTGACCAAGCCAAGGAAACCTTTAATTCGCTTAGTCGTCGGTCGATCTTAATTGAGACCTGATAGGTTCTTTTAACCCAAATAACAGAGCTTTCAATAGCATAAGTAGTTTATACACAATACACGTCGTGTTTCAAGTTCAGTCGGTTTACAACAAACACATTTTTCCCAGTGTACATTAAAATATTAATTTGTTAAATGTTTGTTTCATATGCTGGTGTACGACGAAAAAAAGATAAAAACGCTCATAATTGTAACGTCATTTTATTTGTAAGAAAGCAACATAAGTGTTTTCACACGTCGTGTAATTAAGGGGGCTTACTTGGAAGTCGACTGTTACCCGCACGACGGCACGACTCGTCATTCGCAAGCGCTAGGTAGGATGCTGTATCCACCCTGGGCATCTTAAAGACTCGTGTGAAGCTTGCACACACGGGCTGTTGCCTACACAAAAAGGGTCTGGTATAACAAGTGCTGCTCGTATGTTTGCCTCAACAGCGAGATCATCGTAATCAGGGGAAATAGCTGTGGTCCTAGGATCTGCTATCAAAGAACCAAAGAGTATGCCTCCTACACGGCGCGTGTTGCATTTATTTGCTACATCAGAATTTGCTAATAGTATCGATGTAAAATCGATGGCGTTTTTATTTTTTTGAGCGCCGGCGGGCCGAGTATGGGTGGAGCCGGACCGACTTCCCGAAGGTAAGCTTGTGAGATTTTAACTTTTATAATACGTTGCGTTTCAAGTTCAGTCGGTTTACAACAAACACATTTCCCAGTGTACATTAAAATATTAAATTCGTTAAATGTTTGTTTCAGATGGTGGTGTACGACGAAAAAAAGATAAAAACGCTTATAGTCATTTTATTTGCAAAGCAACATAAATGTTTCACTGTCATGTATTGTTTGATGGGGCTAACTCTTGGCGGTCTACTTTTAACCCGCACGAAGCACGAATCGTCATCTGCATGGTGACAGTATCCACTCTGGGTATTCCTAATCCGCGTCTACACAGCGTGTCGTTATCCGTTAAGAGCTTTGGGTGTGCCCCTTAACTGCATAATGTGCTACATTTAAATTTGCTAGTAGTATATTTTGCATTATTTAAATAATGGCGTTTTTATTTTTTTGTGAGCACCCGTAAGCAGGATATGGGTAGAGGTGCGAGGATTTCTAGCAACAACAACGGCAGCATCTACATATACTGTTGAGATTAAAAGAGGTAAGCTTGAGATTATAACTTTTACAAGTAATAGCGTTTTGTTGTAAGCTGGTGCTAAAGATGAATTTGGTTTCAAAAAAATTGTGTCCTATTTCTTGTCTGACCCTCTACACGAGATAACTGGGTATGTTCTTAGGGATAGCATAAGTAATCTATACACAATACATTGTGTTTCAAGTTCAGTCGGTTTACAATAAACACGCTTTTATCCAACAGCGATACCATGGCTGTAAATATATCGAAATTAATCGAAATTAAATTCAATGAAAAAATTACCCGCATAAATTCTTAGTCCGGATTGGCGATGTGGGTGAAGATGGTCACCACCGGCGTGTGGGGCCAAATGCGCCATGTACATAAACATGGGGTGTTTCACGTCGTCTTCCTCTATGACTCTTACGGCCTGTGTGGTGAAAATCGTGCTAGAGTATTTACCCTTCGCGTCCCAATCCACGGTCATGTTCCTCCTCATATCATAATCGACTTTGTTGGTGTACTACGAAAAATCGATTAGTTTTTATATACACTCAACACTTACGGTTGCTGTCGTCGTGTGATCGAAGTAATTCTGGTGACCCTGCCAGTAACCGTAGTGGGTGTGGGTCCTGTAGCCGTGTTTCATCAGGTGCTGTGGTAAAATCGTTTCGTTCAGCGGCAGCCCCCCCGGTTCGGGTTCAAGGATCACTAGGTGCTGCATGCCTGAAACCGTCGCATTTAATGGAATCTGCATTAACGGATCGGACTCGAGGATGAAAGTGAAACGCGTTAAACGGAGCATTACGAAGTGGTGTCGTTGGCGGTGGCAGGTTAAGGACGCGGCGATGGAATTCCACTTACGACGCCACTTAATCGTCATATGTCGTTGATAAACTGACCTAAATGGATGTGATATTTGCCGGTGAGAAAGGCGGATCTCGACGGTGTACACAATGCCTGCGTGTAGTGGCTGTTCAGTATGACTCCATTGTAGGCCAGGGCGTCGATGCTCGGAGTGGATATCTCGTTGCTTCCGTGTAAACCAACATCGTTCCAACCCTTAAAAAATTAAATAATCTAATACGTGGACACGACATTGAAAAATATGTTACAGTTACATTTTTAGAAAAATGTTTCATATGAATAAAAAAGTTAGAATGTATGGTTTTGAACCTTTTCGTAATTTTTTTAGAGAAATTTTGGCTGCTCTTGAACTTTGGCACAAATGAATTTTTGAACTATTTTTGAAACTATTTCCTTGTAAAATTTAAAAAATATATATCCGTCGTTTAGTGTAACTATGAAGACGTCGCTGTCCATAATTCGATTATTGTTATTTGCATATTAACTTGCATTTTATAATATCATCTTCGACACCGTGTGCGCCACGCAACATATCATCGACATATCATTGTGTCGTATATCTCATCAGCCCCTCTAAAACGAGGTAATTGGGTTCTAAGGGGTAGCATAAGTAATCTATACACAATACGTTTTGTTTCAACTTCAGTCAGTTTACAATAAACGCATTTCTCAATATACTTCAAAATATTAAATTCATTAAATGTTTGTTTCAGATGCTGGTGTACAACGAACAAAAAATAAAAACTCATAGTCATTTATTTGTAAAGCAACATAAATGTCTCACTGTCATGTATCGTTTGATGGGGCTAACTCGTGGCGGTCGACTTTTAACCCGCACGATGCACGAATCGTCATCTGCATGATGACAGTATCCACTCTGGGTATCCCTAATCCGCGTCTACAAAGCGTGTCGTTATCCGTTAAGGAGTGAGGTATATACAGTGTTCATCAGGGGATAATTGTTGAGTCTGCTCGGGTGTGCCCCTTAACTGCATAATGTGCTACATTTAAATTTGCTAATAATGAAAGTGGAATAGGCCTCTTGGGGATACCACTATAAAAAAAACGCGCCAAGCGCTTTACCTCTGGGGTGGTGTGGAAAAAAGCAAATGAAATAACTAAATCAGAAACTATAATAAATGCAAATATAGAGTAGTATATTGGCTCTTATGGCCCTTATACTGCATAATGTGCTTCATTTAAATTTGCTTATTTAAATAATGGCGTTTTTCTTTTTTGTGAGTGCCAGTAAGCAGGATATGCATAGAGGTGCAAGGATTTTTAACAACAACAACGGCAACACCTACATATACCGTTGATATTAAAAAGATAGACTTGAGATTATAATTATTTATAACTACATACACATAGATTTCATATTCGCACTTGTTAGGTTGGGTTGGATTGGTGTATGCAAATTAGACACAATAATATATTCTAATATAGGATACTAAATTTCAGATGATGGTGGTATGTGAAGAAAGGAAGATGTGAAAGTGGAATAGGCCTCTTGGGGATACCACTATAAAAAAAAACGCGCCAAGTGCTTTACCTCTAGGGTGGTGTGGAAAAACGCAAATGATATAACTGAATTAGAAACTGTAAACAATTCAAATATAGAGTACTTTTATATTTCAATTAAATTTAATAATATCCGAGTAGGGAATTAAATGAAATAAGGCGGGGCCATACGACAGCATTATTCGCATTTACCGCAACTTGCCATTAGGCACAAAAATGTCATAACTTTGTTTCCGAATTTAACACCGAAGCGGACGTTTCCGAGAAATAATTTTCATACCGTTGGACTTGTAACGACTCGTACAACATAATAAAACAGGTAATTCGGCACCCCGTCCCGACCGACAAAAAATTTCAACGGATTCTCATTTCTACACCTTTAATTAGCCCCCAAACAAAAAATCATCAAAATCCGTGACTACACGGTATTCGCTAATTCAGCCAATCTTTTTCACATTCACCGATACACAGTTTACTGTTTATATCAGTTACTATTACTATAAGACTATAAGAACACTTAACGCTTTAAAAATTATAATCAAATATTAATACGACCACAACAAACTAACAATGGCGGACGATGAAACACACTTGTGCCAACCTGTGTGCAGCAAATATTGCAGAAATCATATAAATTGTTACAACTAGCGCCATCTAACCGAAACTTTTTTACTAATGTCGGCTCGACCAATTAAAATAAAGTTACAAAAGAGCCTTTTCTGTGATGTACCCCTGATTGTGACATTTCGGATTGTAGAATGTAGCTAATGTGTAGGAATCTAGTGTATAAGTTTATATTAAAAATTAAAAATTGCTTTTGCTGAAAGTAAATACTTCTAAATAAAAATATGTACCTTGGAGGAAAGAACGAATTTTTCTTAACAATGTAGGGAATTTACCTATTTACGTCGAGGGATGTTGCCATCAGCGAATTGAAGTTTATTCTGGGAATTGTTCATTCTGAACACATTGACAAGTCCATGATTGGCAGTCGGCATACGACTAGCAACAATATTTAATTAATAATTTAATGTAAGTGAGAAGTATACAATTAACAATGCTGATATATAATTTTACGTACACTTTTAGTAAACATTTTATACGTTGTGTCAGAATGGCCACTAAAACATCTATAGATCGTGTAAAAGAAAATGCATTGTTTGCAAAGAAAACAATAACAGAATTAAAACATGAGGTTAGGTTTGTACAAAGTGCATTACTTCACACACATAAGAATCTAATTAATTTCAGATAAATGTATTAAATATGGAATACAACAATGTGAGAGCGCAACAGGTCCGCGAAGAAAATATCAAGCTAACACTAGCTGTTGAAGAGGCTAAAAATAAATTGATTCAGTTAGAAAATAAAAATGGAGTCGTTCAAGTTCAGTTACCGAACCAGGCTATTTTAAAAGCGAGCCAGATCCCTGAAGAAGTTAAGGAAACAGATGTGAAAATCGTTTTAAAGAGTGACACTTCAAAGGCGAATAAACCGAAAAAACCAAAGGAAGTAAAGGAAAAAGCACCCCCTGTTGCAGAACTTCCCATTGACGTAGGTCGATTGGATTTGAGAGCAGCTAAGGTGATGGACGTAGCAAGGCATCCGGATGCAGATTCTTTGTACGTTTTGAAAATTGATTGTGGCGAAGAGAAACCAAGAACTGTTTGTTCCGGGTTGGTAAAGCACGTTCCAATGGAAGAATTGAAGGATCGATTGGTTATGTTGTTATGCAACTTGAAACCTGTTAAGGTGGGGTGTTTTTATTATTATTAGCAGAATTTATGTGTCTCATTGTGCATTTACATTGTTTTAATTTAGATGCGAGGAATTACCTCCGAAGCGATGGTCATGTGTGCCAGTTCGCCGGATGTCATCGAGGTCCTTCTGCCACCTGTTGATGCAGTACCCGGTGACTTGGTACATTGTGAAGGATATACACGACAGCCAGATTTGGTTATGAATCCTAAGAAGAAAATATTTGAGACAGTTGCCCCCGATTTGCACACAAATGAAAATTTGGAAGCATGTTACAAAGGTTTACCGTTTTACATTCCTGGCAAAGGAAATTTTGTGTCTAAATCATTGAAAAATGTGATGGTAAAATAATTTATTTGTACACAATTTGGAGTTCTAATAGAATTATCATAATAACTATAGTATTTTTATTGAAGTTATATTATTGGCAATGTATAATTATACCATTTTCAAATAAAATGAAATTTTTTAAATATTAATATACATAAATTAAAAAATGTATCTTGTCAAATCTGACAGCAAAATGTAAAATTTACACGAAAGATGGTCTAATCTTACACCTCAATGGTGTAGTGAACATTAATTAAAACAGGTCCAGGAAGACTAACTGGTGGATCGCTAGACAATATTGTTTCTGGGTTATTACCCTTCGTCAGTAGCGATTACCAAGAACCTTAGTTGTTGAAATACCTTTACATGTAGTGGCCATCAAAACTTCTTGGCGCGAGCAAGGTAATCGACAGTGCAACTACTGTATTCAAAAGTTTATTCATTACTAATGCTGCCAGAATTGGTGAGCAAGGGTGACCCATTGATGAACCAGATGTTTGAAAAAGAAATCATCTTTGTAGGCAAAGAAACTACTATTAAACAAAAAATTCATAATTCTATTAAAGTAAGTTAATATGAGTGTGTAATTCAGTATTTGGCCATTCTTCCTGTATAATGGTGATTACCAATTCACGAGGTATGTTCGAGAATAAAGAAATCACGTCAAGTGATGCTAATACATGGTTTTCTGGTAATTTTATTTTTTTAATTTTCTCAACGAAGGTAAATGAATCCTTGACAATATAGTTAAAATTAGGTGTAAAGTTAGTTAAGATATTCGAAATGAACCTTGAAACTTTATATGTAGGAGAGCCTAAACATGAGACTATAGGTCTGATTGGGTTCCCTATTTTATGTATTTTTATTAAGCCATAGATTTTGGGAAATATACCATTATTGCAAATTATATAACGAATATAAGGAATACATTCGCTATCATTAATGAATTTGTTGTCCTTCAATTTGTTAATTAGGGAGTTATTTTTATTTTGAGTAAGTCTTTTTTACTCAATACATATACAATATTGTCTTCTAACAATTCTGTCATTTTTTTCTCATAGCATTTCTTGTTTATGACCACCGTACAGTTACCTTTATCTGAACGAGAAACCATAATGTTAGGATAGAGTTTTAAAAAATTCTTAGCCGCATTATAATCATTAACGTAAGGATCATTAAATCGTGTATTATTTATTTTGTGCATAAAATTAGTAATACAATTTACTGAGGCAGAGCGCAATCTATCTCTATCCTCATCCCTAATATTATTGGAATTTGCTAAGTAGTTAGTTAGTTAGTTATAATTGAGTGGGGCGATTATCGCCCCTCCACTGCGACCGCAAGGGTCTATTGTGGCTCACAACTAATTATAGTTCGCCCTCCATACCCATTCTCTTTAAATAGAGTAGGATTTTAGTGGGTGAGATTTTGTCAAGTTCTCCCAGCTCCAGTTTTATCTTACCAAAGACTGTGAACCTGATTTTGTCCCCGGCGGGGCAGGCACACATCACGTGCTCTGTTGTTTCTTCCGTTTCACAGCATAGCCTGCACTCAGTGGCCTCAGCCACTCCCAGCCTATGCATGTGATGCCCAGTAACCAGGGCTGTCAGAATTCGCAGATCTTTCCTGCCCAAACCTAATAGTATCCTGGTTCGTGCCGCAGATGGGCCCTTTAGTACTAACTTGGAATGTCTCATTCCCTGGCATTCCTGCCAGTTTTTCAGTACCTTGTGCTCCATCCAGCTCTTATTCGAGCTTCTGGCCAGGGCTCTTGTAATCCCAAGAGCCGGTTCTGGACCAATAAATTTTCGGTTAGCCCCGCTCTATGCCAGGGAATCGGCGGCTTCGTTTCCCTCTATTCCAGCGTGTCCGGGTATCCACACCAGGCTAACCTTGTTGACTCTCCCTACTTGAGAGAGCACTGCGCGGCAGTCCCTGACCGACATCAGTGTACACTGATTGTCGGCAAGGACTTGCAGTGCTGCTGTCAGAAAAAAAAATTATTGTCCTGTGCTGCCGAGGGCGTTTTAATAGCTCTCTTGCGCACATTTCAATGGCATAGACTTCTGCCTGTTGGATCGATGCATGCTCCCAAGACTGAACTCTAATCCAGTTCTTGGTTTGCGGCAGAACACTCCAGCTCCTGCTCCTTCAGTTGCTCTGGAGCCATCCGTAAACCAGCTCGAATCTGCCTGTAACAGGGCGACTTGATTACGCTCCCATTGGTCACGAGAGGGAACTATGACTTTGTAGGGCAGTCCGAAGCTGTATGTTGTAGACATTGTATCAGCCCTCATCCCCAGGATGTCATCCGCTTCAATGTCGGGCGACAGCCTGTTCCGCATGAAGGCCAATGTCTGCGGCCTTTGCATCTCCGCATTGTGAAATCGATGTGTTGCCTTCTTGGCCTCACTTTGAAGCAAAATATGCAAAGGAGGAAGATCCAGTAGCACTTCCATGGCAGCTGACGGCGTGGTGCTTAACGCCCCAGTCACCGATATGCTGGCCATTCTCTGTAGGCTTGCCAGTTTTACTCTGGCCTTCGTGAGGAGACAGTCCACCAGACAATACAGCCATACGTAATGATTGGTCTAATAACCACCACGTATAGCCAGTACATTTGCTTGGGGACCAATCCCAACGTTTTTCCACAAATTCTTCGGCACATCCAAAGTGCTTGTCTAGCCTTTTGTGCCGTTTTTTCCATATGGGAGTTCCAGTTGAGCTTTCTATCTAGTGTCACCCCTAGATATTTTGCCTCCTCTACCAATGGTATCGTTTCACCTTTCAGTGTGGGTTGTTTGAGACTCTCAAGCTTTCTCCTGTTGGTGAATGGAACAATAACTGTTTTACGAGGGTTTATAGCTAATTGCTCCCCCTCACACCAGCATTGCTTGACATTTAGCGCTTCTTGCAGTGTTGCAGAGATGATTGCTTCATCGCTGCCTCTTACAATCCAGCTGGATGGAATGTAATGGAATGAATAATCTAACAAGGTGCGGGATCAATGTCTCCCGTCCTTGTTGCAGTAGTACCGGTAGGATACCATCTCCTCACGGTGACTTAAACGGTTGGAAGGACTTAACCGCCCAGCTAACCGTTTCATATGAGACAACTTTTTTCAGCGTCGCCCAGTCCTCTTTTTTTGGTCGTTTGTCTCAACGTATATGGGCCGGGCTGACGTTTACTTCATCGCTCAGAAGCAGGCAATCAGGGAAGTGAGTTTGGGCCAGATTTGCTAAGTAATACACCAAATCCGTAAACAATCTAGTGACAGGAACGTCATGAGTATTGTGTTTGATTGCAAATTTTGGTTCCATTGATAAAATGTGTGTAATATTCTACATTAGTTGTAATTGAACTTTTAGATTATTTTACTGTTTGATTCTTGTGATGATGTTTTTTTAATTAAAAACAAAACGTTATAATGTGATATTGTTTCTGAATTACTCTACTCTTGAAAGACAGAACAACTGGTAAATTAAAAAGAACTCGCATGATCTTATTCGAAGATATTACAGCATTGACTACGTGGTTTCATTCAATGATAGTATTTGTCACCAGTTCAATAATTCAGCAAAACTCTTTCTTTTGGCAATACACAAGAATTTTCTGCTATTGCAGGTTGCTTGGAAAAATATTAATCATAACAATATTGTTGGCAAATTATTTAGTGGAGTAGTTTGCATATTTCTGGTATTCGGTATTCATATTTAAGTTCCATTCACCTATTATAACTGACGAGGACATTAATTGAAGCCATTTGAATTATTAGAATCCATAATGCCTCCTAAATTCTGTAGTAAGACTATTGAAAGCGTCAGCTATAGCTGTTCAGGGGATTCATTGTTCTGTCAATGAACATCAAAAATTGATGGAATTATGAATATTATGTAGCAATTAAAAAATGTGAATAACATTTTTTAAATTTATTTTGAGCTATTTTTAATAATTTGTATATTTAACTTAAGTTAAATATTAAACGCGGCAAGAAATTTAAAGTTTGTCAAATTCGCAAGCAACCTGACCAAATCAAATATAACTAGCATAACCGTCAACGCTGTGATGTCATTTTACAAGGTCAATTAAAATGGTATTGCTTTAATATTTTAGTCAGGGTAATAAACTTCCTGTGTGCAAATAAAGCGTCCATTTACGTCGTTAATCTCGCCCTATCAAATCTTAGTGTTTTCGCAGTACGTATAGTGAAGTGCGGTTTAATCGACCGCGCCCAGTTTTTTTCTGTGAACTGTGCGTGAAGGAGCAGCACAATAGGCCTCTCAGATACTGCTTTGATGGACATGGTTGTTTCAAATTTACAGCAACAGCGCGCTGTAACGGAGCAGCTGCGCAGGGAAGCCGCCATCAAACGCATACCAGTTTCTCAGGCCGTGGCCGATATCATCAAGTATATCAACGAACATGAACAGGAAGATTGTCTTCTGGTAGGGTTTTCCAACCAGCGGATTAACCCGTTCCGTGAGAAGAGTCCTTGTACGCTCCTCTAAATAATCATTTGTGTATATTTTCATATATGATGCTTTTTTCCCCTCAAATAATTTCCTCATAATGTGTTGTTCATTGTTGTTCTATAGTGTAGCCGATGTTTTTCATACTAATAGAACTATGTTAAAACCGATAATTTCTTTGTAAAAATCTCTATGAACTTAAAAATGTAAGTCTTTTGGATATAATTTTTATTTTTCATTTCTGTAAGTGTAAAATAAACAATACGTACTGTAAACCACTAGTTTCATTACTCTTAAATACTAGTAATACATTGTATACAATAAGTTATTAAGTTACAGTAATAAAACTATCTATTCCATTAAAATTACATGAAACGACAATAGACAATACGTTAAATCTTTGCTGGTGGAGGTTGTTTATTAAACTGAAATAAAACCTATAAACATCAGTATAAAATTTGAAAAAGGGCTTATTAAATAAATAGATACACAGGCCCAAAATCAAAGCTACATATCACAGCTATCGGGTAAAAAAAACAATTTCCACCAACAAACAAACACATTTATCTCAAAAAATGGGATCCGAATAAATATGGGTGTGATTTTGTGCCTTATTTGTGAGTCTGTTGTTGCACATTGAATTTTGAAGTGACTCGTATTGGTGTTGAACGTAGGCTGTGCTAGTGATTGAGCAATCGGGTATGCCAGGACAGATAATTATGGCAGTCAGTCTTATTAAATATTAACTTTCGGTGTGTGTTTATTGAGTTCCCCCAGATTCGGCTTCTTTTTCTTGGTAGAGCCGCAGCAAATCCATGGCATCTTGTGCTTGACGTTTTTCGCTCAAGTAGCGACCGGAGGCTTCTTTGAGCTGTTCGAGGAAAATTCTGTCGGGAAATGTTATGTCGACGAGTGAATCGGGATCCATATCGCTTAAGAGTTCCAGCTCTGGACCCCCTAACAAAGATACATGGCATAAATTGTGTTTAAGTTTTCCTACAAGACCTGCTAATTCTGGTCCACCTTTTCCGTCATCGAGTTGGTCGACAGACAGGCGGCAAGGAGGAGAAGGTGGTTGCCACTTTTGGGTGCCATCAAGTGCCATGAGATTCGTGTGCGGCTCCAACGTCGCAAAGTATTCATCGTCGTCTATTTCGGTTCCGTCACCTTCTAATACCACTGTTATGTTACCTTGTATTCCTAATTTGTCAATTATTTTTAAGGTTAGATCTTCCAGTGACGTAGCAACCACACCTTTCCGATGTTCTCTAGTGAAGTCGGTGATTTTGAACGGTTTTCCAATGTATTCGCTGTCGTCATCCATTGTGTACACTTGTTTGCAATTGTTTAGTTACATTTAACGTACACTGTACTGCCTATGAATACCAAATCAACTGCTTGCGCCAGATGCTGGTTACCTTACTAACACGCGTTTAGAGCGGGTTGCATAGGCGCATGCTTTTGAGACTTGTATGTCCCCCAACGTCCCGTGTTATCGATCTAGTTTTCCAGACAGCATTTTTATAATTGGTATTGTGGTAAATTATTACAATTGCATACGTTTACCTTCACAATTTATAGTTCAATTTCAGAAATTAATCGCATAGTAATTTATTGCATAATTGGGTGTTTTATTGCAAACGTTCTATTGTAAAATGCGGATTCATTGAATTTGTCCACACGCGACCGTCTAAACAATTATAAGGCCGGTTACGACGTGCAGCGCTGTAAATGATGACTGCAAAATATGCACGCAATGCATTTTTCAACAATGTCACTCGTCCACATGGTCCTTCAGCTGAGTATAAAAAGTGCACAGCAGAGAAAATGAGGAAATACACGTTCACTTCGTATTAATTTTAATTACACAGGCTACATACATATGAGTAGATATGCATTTTTAACGCGTAATATTAAAAATAGTTTGATAATTATTTAAATTTAACTAGATTAGTAGGGGTGAGGGGGGCACATTGGGACGCTTGAAACATTTTCCAATATGAAGTATTTATTTTTTATCGAAATCATTTTATTTTTGGTCAGCATATGAATTGGCAAATTGGCTTTGGAATAATGACGTTTGGAAAACCCAATTCATGTAAGTGAATTGGGTTTCCAAACGTATCATTCCAAACCATATGTGTAAACATATTCAATTGTTATTTTTTCAAAAACTTAATGCAAATATCTCAATGTGCCCACTTGTGGGGGTAGAATGCGATACGCCTGAAGCACATGTGGACGTAAATTTTTATATGTAATTTACGTCCACATGTGCTCCAGGCGTGTCGCAACAATTCAAACAAATGAAAATGTAATCTATATCTTTTTTCACTACAACAAAATAATGTTCTTAGAAGATATTAAAAGAACTAAGATCTATTGGAAACTTCTTTATCGAGTTTGCACGACTTGTAGTACTGATTTCTTTGGGTTTTGTAAGTTTCATCTCAATTTGCTCAAACTCTAGTAAGTCCTTGTCAACCACCGCAGGAAATACAAAACCACTCCAATTTTTTCTCAAGAAATTTAACTGGTACCGGCTATCAAAAATGTTTTCTACCTCGCTCATATAAAATCTGACTGTTTTCTTTGTACAATACTTTGCTAATAGGAAGTCTCCGATTATAGTATGTTGTTATACAAGTTTAGTAAGGCAACGGATTGTCGCACGAGTGCGACAATATCGCCTTACTAAATGAGTGTAATCTACTTTGCTTTACTAATTCTTGAAATTTCGCCTGTTCAAGTTTTCGTATTAGACTAGGAACTTTTGCGTAGGTTGGGTTCACTGATATTGACACTTGTATTAAATTTCAAAATAATCTAATAGCCGTCATAATTTCTGTAATTGCAATGGGCAAAATGGATGCAGAAAACGCTGAATTTACGTGTACCCGCCGTACATACGCGAAGCTGCTCAAAAGGCTGTTGAGAATTGGTTGCCGGTAAAATCCAAGAGGATACATGACAGATTATGTCATGACACGAACATAACCAAACTAAAAGTTACCAAAAACAGTTTAATAATACGACTCGTTATTAAACTGTTTTCGATGTAATAATGAGTCCATTATAAACGCAAAGTAGATACATATGTTTGGCAACTCGCACTCATCGTCGTCATAAATAACAAGATCATCCGCCGCATTCTCACTGTCTTCTAGCTTATTGCTTTTACTTGACTTCTTGGTATTTTTTACATCAAATAATTTCTTTTCTTTCCTTTGGTTTTGTCTATTATTCTTTTATCAAGACAATCTTTCTCCGGTGTTTCTGTAAGAATTCTAGATTTTCCTGGCTGTCTAATTTTCTTCGTAAAGATTTTCCTTTGTGACTTGGGAAACGGTCGTATACTTTCAGGAGTGATCAGCCCTTCTGTCAAACTAAGGCGACTGCTTGTAGGCGGAGTGTTCATTACAACCGAGCTGGAAACTTCAGCTGATGTGCTGGCTGACATCGTGATGGATCTTCCCATTTATTGACTGGGTGTATTTGTACAAACTTCTTCACTTGTTGAGGGCACGTGCCAGTAACACATGCAGCCGCAAAATCATCTCTCGTAAAAGTATTTGTGTTATATGGATAGATAAATTAAAGATAGATTTCTACTAAGTTTTAAAAGATCCATACAGGCACATACCGAGAGGTTGAAGACGATGTGTACAATGGGGCGGAAATGTTACAAATAATATACCATTGACCCTACAGAAAAGTATTGTCTCCAAACCCATTTTCGTGGTTGTCTAGTAATATGAGGATGATTTTTAGCCCTTGGAAAAATATACACGGGCGGCACTGTATTTCCGACGGCACAAAAAGTTACCAGTTCCTCTTTCTCTACCAAGACCACTTAGCAATAAATTTTGGCGCTTGAAAGACTGTGGAGACTCCAGTTTCGTCAAGGTTGTCTAAAGCAATTTGCAGATTATCGAAAAATTGTTTTACGCTGGTTTCATTAAATCCTGCAAGACTGGTGTTTTCAGGTTTTCGTAAACTAAGATTTCTGAACCTTTTCGTGAAAGATTTCATCCAGTCCAAACCATCTCTGCTGTTCATAGCTCAGCTTGTTGGATATCTTCTGTTAAGTTCTTGAGCAAAGTCAAAAGGTAATCTCTATGCTTGCGAATACGTCACCCAGTAATGTATTTTTGAACTTTCCATTAGATACTCGCATAATTGTTTTTCCTGACTTGCGGTAAAAACTTGTTGGGTGCTATATTTCGACTGAAATTGCCACTGAAATACATTTTTTTGAATCACTTCCCACTGTGGCAAGATCCATGGTTCCACGCTGCGTCGTTATTGGCATTCTGTTTCTCTACGAATTCATGTTCTTCGGTTCGTTGAACGACAAGAGACTCCCCTATTTCCGCATCTTTGTTTCTTCTGTTTTCCGCTTTTTGATCTTATTCAATCTGTTTAATAAGGTTGATTTCTTGATGTTATGGTTTACTGCAGCATTTCTTATTGATAACCTTTCGTCAAGGACGTCTTTAACTGCAGCGACAATGTCTTTCTCAGATATGGAAGCATGATCTGTTTTTCTTTTGTATGTACGCACCAGTTTTTATGTCTGCAACATTGTTTTAATTATGTATTTCAACTCTCTCAATGTGCCCCTTACTTTTTTTTCAGTCTCAAACTGCTCATTATCAAATCAAGCTATTTGTTGTGTGTTCTTAGTAGTCAACTAGTTTTAAACGATTTGCATATTATATAGAAAATATCCATTTACCAATTTTGATCCAAATTTTAACAGACTACCAGAAAAAACTTAAAAAGAAAAAAAAATCTGTATGTCACAACACGGCGCGAAACTCTTGATGAACGTGAAGCAAGGTATTGCCATCTGGTACACTCTATTAAAAACAAAAACAGCAAGTAATGGCGCAATTTGAAATGTCCCGTTGTGCCCCAAGTCCCAATGTGCCCCCTCTCCCTTTTCTGTATAACTATAGTGTCGTATAAAGTATAAATATAGTACAGGGTGCTTTAAATTTTATTTCTACTATCATTTCTCATTTACAATATGACGAGAAAAATAATTTATGATAATCCATTTATGAGATATTTACAAAAGTTTAAAAAACGTTTAGTTTTTTAATTTTAGCGTTCTTAGTTGCAAACATTTTGAAAATTCACTACCACTTTCTTGATTTGTAAAAATAGCTCGCAAGGGCTTGCAATCTCAGATTTTGAGATTCATACCTATTTCTTGCTTTCAAGCATCATTTTAAGGGTATGCAGTTGGTTTCGCGTTAAAGTGTCTTCAATCATTTAGTTCAGATTGCAGATAAGCTTTATATGTTACTGTTCATTTTATTATAATACTTCCTTACTTATAGTACCACTAGTACGATAAAGTATATGCTAGCTCAGCATATCAAAATATTTTCTCTGTTCCGTTTTTCATTGGTGTACTTAATACGTCACGATTTTTCTTGTTGAATATTTAGTTTTTATTTATAGTTATCCAAAACATACCAACCCAACTGTATCTAACCCAGTAGATATTGATTTCAACAAGGCAAGATATGAGGTGTGTACGTTGCCAGTCTTTCATACTAGATTTTTTCTAATTTTTGTAAAAAAGATAATTAAACTAACTTCAAATTTATGAAATTGTTCATTTCATCTTCTTCAATCTTCGCATCTAGTGATAAAAAGTTTTATCACTTGATACGTAAATAACAATTTCTGCTCGAAAGTGTATGTGCGTCGGAACTAGGCCACCTTAATTATGAACCGATACATTAGCAATAGGGAGAACTATATAATTACATGGAATCAATACAGAAAAAAATCATTCTTGCTACTTACGACGAGTGAGTATCTTATGGTAAATTTCCAGATATTTTAAAGATTGCGAAAATCATACCACAACCACGGCTGTATTCCAAAACTTGGATGAAGGCAAAATTACTGCAGGCGTTTGACATTGTTAAGACATTTGATGTAATCCATCATACCCTTCTTCTGAAAAAATTGGAACACAATGGCATTAATCGTACAGTAGATACATACAATCATACTTTTACGACAGGCAACAGTTTGTGGAGATTGGATGTGGGCAAAATGTTTCATATAAGTCGCCCAAATTACACTTAACAGCTGGAGTCCCACAGGGATTTATCGTCGTTCTTTTTTGACCTTGCCTTTGTCAAGGCTACCCGAGAGACTCACAATAGTGAATGATAATGGAATATGTTTATTTTCTAACGATACATCTATCATATCATCTGGGTAATTGACACATGAAATTTTTCAACTTTGACTGCTATATGTGTAATAAATTTGCCTTAAGTTCATCAACAACTATTTATCTGATCTTCAATAATATATACAGACAATCTGACAATAATTTGTTAGTAAGATTGAATAACAATATTTGATATTTAATATCGATATTTGCTAATGAACTACAATGCTTTTCTCCATAGTTATTCATCATATTGCGTAATTTTTTGGGGAATCTCGATGGCTATAGTTCATGTTCGAGAATAATGAGAAACATCGCGGGATGCAGTAGGATGGATCATTGTCGTCCGGGGTTTATTCGCATGGGGTTGATGATGATATACTCCCTTTATTTTTATAGTTGATATAGTGTAGTTGTAGTTATATATTATCTGTCACAAATAAGAAACACACGAATATGCATTGCATAAACATTGATAAAATGGGTTGGACCGATAACATGCATAGATTTAATAACGTGCGGGAAGCCCTCTGAAGTCGGCTACTTCTTGCAAACGATTGGGTATAGAATCACTCGCAATATGGTTGGCCACGGATTGTTTCCTACACCCATAAGCAATATGTATAGTTTTTGTTTCAAATGTCCTGATTATCCACTTAACCTTCTTATATCCCCGTGAATATACGACACATTCCGTGTATAATCACAAATATCACAAATGAACCAACAATCAACAAACAATAAATAACTCGACTAATGAAGCATTTCCACTGATTTTGAATAAAATATAAAATCAACATAAATGAGAGAATGTGCTGCAGTTTTTGAGGTGGTGGTTTCTTAGTTTACTTATTTTTTAAAGATATTTTGGTAAATTACAGCTTTGGTATGTTTTTAACCGTTGTATGCGACTGTTAAGCAGATTTTGCCAAATAAGGCTTCGCATAAGTGATTTTCAAAATGTTAGTTACAATGGTTTGACATGAAAAATTCAAATATTTGGTAATTTAAATTTAAAGTTTGAAAAACACAATCAAAAAATATTTACACTAATTCAAAACATAGAAAAAAGTATTAATATGTAAGTTAAATCCAATGAACCCGTGCTTTAGCTATTGCGTCATATTTATAATTCTAAAAGCAATACTTATACACAGGTTTATTTCTGAGGTGCAGTGGTCACCTAGGATCGTTTCGTAATCATTGATGCATAACCCACAGTCAAATACCTTGCAGCACATACTCATATTATGAACTACACGACACGTTTACCTTTGGGGGTCGATAGAAGCCGCATATGACAGGATTAATTATTTAAATGTAGTTTAAATCCATAGTTCATCCATTAGAGTCTAAATGCAGCAGGGCAGACGAACCATCCGTTTGAATTTAATGTCATTGATTAAATTACGTTTTTTTGAAATTTCATAACGGCTCAATACTCCAATTAGTAATATGATCTCGGGGTCCTAGTGAATTCTAATTGTATGTACGTGTGGTTTCATGTGGGTGATGAACATTTTTAATCGAATTTTTAGAGATTTTTCTTTATTTTTATTAATCTGATGCTTGGTTTCTCCAACTGGATTGTTATAAGTTTTATTTTCAAACTTATACTTACTTCTTGGTGTTGATATTTTCGAAAAGTGCTGCACTATTTTCTTTCCTTTTGTTAGTATTATATGCACTTGTCCTTGCTTAAATACCACTTCACTTCGTTTTGACGTTTATACGTCGTCGTTTAATAATATTTCTTCAAAACATTTAGTTTGTTTCCTAAGGGTGCACCGAGAACAAATAAATTATTACTGAAATCCAGCTGTCATGGGACGTTCCTACCATAGTCGTGATTTTCTCTATATTTTTTATCTGTATTCCCTACACAGTTATTTCGCTCGTAAATCGTAAATTTTATTGTAATTTATTGTAACGGCTACCCTTTTATTCAAATGAAGTTTTTGCTTCCCCACTATGTTCTTTCATACTCTCACAACTTACAGCTCCTATTTATATATAAATTTCCGCGAATGTACTAAGCTGTACAACTATTTTGCCATCTATGGGCTCTCCAGACCACCACACTTACATCCGCTGAAGTTTCTTTCATTTTTTAACCAATTAAAATTTTTTGACGCCCCAAGATCTATATTCTCCAGGATATAATCAAATATACAAATCATTACTACATAACTGTTAAATTTTGATTATAACACAACCTTTTGACTACTTATATTCATTTATATTTATTCCAATTACATGTTTCTTTTTCAATATTTCCCCCTCTTTCTTTATATATATTTTTCTTTTTCTTTCTTATATGAGAATTTTGAAATTTCTTCAATGCTACATGGCACTCTACTTGAGTTAAATTTCGTATTATTGCTACTTTTTAATGCCAAACCTTTTGATTCCCCATCAAACTAAGCATGTACTCCTCTTCAATTCATTCTCCGAAAAACACAGATTCACTGTTTTTATGTTTTTCTTAAGTGTCGTGTGACGTATCCTACATTGGCTTTGTCTAACCTATTTTCTATTAATATATGTTAGTATATGTGTGTACCATTGTATACCAATGATTACGAAACTACGAATATTGGGTACCCATTAGATAGGAGGAAAATACAACGAACAACTTTTTTCGTAAATCGCGAAGATCCGAAACCTACTAAAAAATAAAACACAAGAATATAGCAAATTGTATTTCAAAGCAATTCACAAAATATCTATTATAGCCCCAAGCGATTACGAGTTTCTACCTGAACTGCTCAATCCAATGAGTTTATTGGCAGTTAAACCATACGCTTCATATCTGCCGTGCTTGCAGTTGTCGCCGGGGCTAGTCTCGAAATTTTTGAGACTTATTGTACAATGTACCCAATTGCTTTGCGCAATTTTCATTTTTATACATATATGGTAGTGTTTTCTTCGTATTGTGGTGTTAATATTAATACATTTAGTACCAGTACTTTTCACATACTTGTAAATATACATAAAGTTCGTTTTGAAAATGAAACCATTTAGCACCGGACGTCCGTGCCTAAAGGGAATGATGTGATAACAATATTTATCTTTCATCAACGCTTAATAAATATTGTCAATGGATTTCTATCGCTATGATACAATGACAAAGAACAGTTTTATAATAAATAATTGAACATGCCACTTTTTACTTTCTTATACCTTATGTATAAGTATAGTAATCATGAAAATGTTCGTCCTCGAAATTTTAACGGATATACACAATGTGTCCCCTGAATCGATTCTGACTGTTTTCGGAATGATGTCTGTGCGTGTTTGTGTCTCTGTACCGTCCAAACGCAATATATCAACCGGAAGTGATGGTTTACTCTTATCACCGTTTTCCTTATCTGGAAAACGGTACAAGTTGTCGAAAAAAATATTCTTATAATGTAGATCTTGAACTTCTAAACAACTTTCATTTGAAAAGTTTTTTAGAAAAATGTAGTATAACTAAGTATAATAACGTTCACTGCTAATCGCTGCAGATTTTTATAAATAGTTATGGGAGCCATATGTTGTGACGTTGAAAACAACTGTAAATCTGATAACTTAAGAGTTGTCAATTTTACAGTACAACCTCACCAACGACGGCTATATGAATATATCAAATGTTAATCATAATAAAAATATTAGATAAGATAGATAAATGACTACAATTTCGCCTGCAGTCCGATTTTTTATTTAAGAATTTCATATATACGTATTCGTATTCCAGGACCCGCCGCTGAAATAAACAATTGCGTCTGCTAAGTACCTTTTACATTAGAAATTCCCCAATTCAAGTAATAAATTTGTCATCAATAATAATTATTCATAAACTGTTTGTAGACTTTATTTTCTATAAATTAGTTTACATATGAGCCTATGGCAGATAATCAATCAGAAATAGAACAAAACAATTACATCACTGCACTTCGTTCAACAACTACATTTGATTTTCGCGAAGACATAAACATTCTTTCCACCAAGTACAATTATTTACTAGGCAAACTTACAGTAAAGTAAACATATATAATTGCAACAATTGCACCCTTGGCGTACCGTCGAATAAAACTTTTAATACCAAACTAAGCACAAACTTCCCCAATTTTTGCACATGACACGACTACTTGATAATTACAAAGTTCGACGGTTAGTTGCGACCTTGTCGGCAATTAAGAGTAGAAGACGTCATAAACGGTCCGGGGGAAATGGTCGGCGATGAAAGCCTGGAGCTTTTCCTTGCGTGTGACTGGCGTGTATCTGGTCATCGGGAAGGTGCGAATTACTGCGTCCGAAAGGGCCTTCAGAACTGGCGATAAATCCGTGTCCTGGAAACGTAAACTCGCGTTATTAAAACATATTTCACGACGTTTTATCTGCTTCGTATTATTCACTCGGGAAAAGAAAGCGTCGCATTTCCAGCCGTTTTTCATAACGCTCCCCCTTGCATGCATTAATGTGTCAAATTAAAAGTTTTTTCCGCGACAACATTTAATATAAATTTACTGCACCTTTTAAATCTAAGCCAGCGGTTTTTTTTATTAACGTCAATCTTAAACCTTAAATATCGACTTATTTCGAAAATGTTTATGTTGTAATATTTTCACCTTTTGGATTAATTTTGTATACATAATTCAGTGCGATATTGTTCTTACTCGAAATGCGTAATTTTTCATTTCAGTTGTTTCTAATGGAACGCTATCATGGAATATTAATTATTTTTTGCTCGCGTCAAATTTTTATCAAATTTAGCAAGAACTGTATTTATTTATACTGGTTGTTAAGTTATAATTACGTAACTAAAAAAAAAATATTTCAAGCTGGAAGAAACTAATTTATTTATGATTAAGGTATAAATATATTAACTGAACGAAAAATTAATTATTATTAATGCTCAGTACATAATTGAAAAAATTGATGAATGTGTGGAAATAATTATTATTTGAAGTTGAATAACTAAACAATTCGCTAACCTGGGTCCTAGTGTACTTCTCGAGACTTCTGATGGCTGTTTCGAAGTAACTCTCGGTGTATTCGTGCCTTCTTTCCCTACACAAGCGGCCCCACATTTCTCGAGCTTCATCGATCATAAGTTCATCGGTCAGCCAAGAGTTGCAGGCGGTGAATTCGCCCGGAGCGACCACGACGACATCTACTCCACGGGATCGAAGTTCCAGTCGCAGACATGTCGCTTCGGCTTCGACGGCTGCTAATAGCGCGCAGTGAACTCCTCTGACTGGCGACGTAACCCTGCACAATCCCGAAGACAGGAACACCACACGACCGCGTGCTCTTCTGATCAACGGAAGCATCACTTGCGTCAAACGTGTGGCACCTACTAAGTTGATGTCGGTAGCCTTTTTCACTGCCTGCAGGTCAAAAAGAATTATTTGAAACAATGATATCAAATGGTTAAAAAGTTATTTTCCATGCATTATCTTGTTATATCTTTAACGGTTTCGTCGGCGTGGAGGAAGAAATGCTACAACGACGGTGTTAGTTTCGACTTTCTCCGCTAAAAACGACAATCCTTGGCTCCTTTTTGAGCAGTGAAACCGCATTAAAATGCTTTTAGTGGTGCTCGGGATTAGTCCGATGGGTCGTTCTTAGACCGACGCCCTTTATTCTATAATATAAACGTCATGAAGTGTTATGCTTACAATATGTTATGTCCTTATTACGTTATATGAGGGACAAGAAAATACTAAAAGGGACTGACACTGGCAATTGGAGAAATTACCAGCATAACCCGATTTTGTTCGTTATTTCGTATTCGTACCAACAGAAGAAATAGTACAATATATTTGTTTAGTTATTCCAGTATAACCTATTTACATGTTCTATACACTTTTTTTTAATTCTACTGTACAAAACAAAATAAAAGAAAAAGAAATAAAATTAAACTAAATTTATGGACTTAACATTTACAATTTTTTTCAAAAAGTTGGAGAATGCTCTATTCTAGAGATTGCGAAATTTTAGTAATAATTATTATACTTCTTACAAATTCGATTTATGGGTGACAAGTGATTAGACGTTAATGAGCGGTGGAACAGGTCTTGTAGTGGATTAGGGTACGCCGCCTAAACAGAGTTAACAAGTATGCTGAATTCAGTACATTATTAAATATATTATACAACATAGATATTACTGTAGAAGAAATTCACATCTCAATGGAGCAAATGATTGAAACGGTCAATTTCATTTGTGGTTTAAAAATATATATTTGCTTTGAACCTTTTCTATTTGCCGTTGTTGACATTTAAATTCATGAAAGCATATTGCTGAAGCATATTCCAGTTTTGATCTAACAAGGAGTTAAATAACGATAAGGCTTTATATTTGTAAATTTCATTCTTATGAATCCGAAGGACCTAAATAGTGCAAATCAGACTCAAACGTTACTCCCAGATCCTTCACTTTAAGTTTCCGCTTCAATAAAGTGAACTGCATAGTATATTGATAAAGATTAGGTTTTGTTACGCGAGAAACAAAACCGAACTCTTGACTATATTGAAGTACAGCTTGTTATTTTTGCTCCATTTTACTATACTATCAAGATTCGGTTGTACCACATGAACATCTACGTATATGTCTGAACAGATTGGGGTAATGAGCAAACAGGAGTGATTTGAAACTCATATTAAAGTCTGACAAATCATTCACAAATAAGAACACAAGTTGACCAAGATTACTGCCTTGTGGTACTCTAAAGCCACGAATGGCTTCGAACATGCTCCATTACTATTTGCATTAGTGATTTTACACATACGTATTATTATTTCTTTTTTCGATAGCACATTATTTAGACTTCCAAACAGTTCAAAATATTTAGCATATATTTCCAGTCCCATACCCGGTTTAACGTAAACTGCATTCACCATCAGTTGTACTCCTCCTAAATCGATTTTTACAAATATTGTTTCTAATTGGTGTCCGTTTTAACAATTGAAGAAGCAATAGTTCTCTTTACTGCAACTAGCATACCACGACATCGTTTTCTACAATTAATCTCATTTCCGTCCCTCCTATGTACATTATATCTTTCACCAAACAATTCAGAATCGCTAAATCCAAAGTTATGTCAAGTTTCTACTAAAATAATTACATCATAAACATATTAAAATATTGAGTAGAGAATAATTACATTTTGTACACAGTCCCGCTGCATTGCTAATACCAATCAATAATCATATTAAAGTACATTCATTCATTCAAATTATAAAACACCAACTACGAATAAAACAAAATCGTTTGTGTTAACTAGGTACGAATCTCACACATATATTAGTATATTCAACAATACATACTACGAAAAATACAGCTTATCCTATTAAAGTATCGTAACTTTAATTATTTGCTTGATCAATCAATGAATTATAATAGCTTTTCTACAGATTTTTCAGATTTTATATAAATTGGAATATATCACGAATGGTTCGTAAGTATATATGGCGTTGTTAAATTAATTTTAAAGATACTTTTACTAGAATTCTTATTTAAGAGAGAAAGGCGATTGCCACTGAGTGAGAAAACTAATAATAGTTTAGGTGGATGTGAAGAAAGGATTTGATGGATAAGATGAGAAGAAGAGAGTGTGAGGATGATCGGAGATTATTAACTGCCACATAGATCAAATTATTTATCAAAAAGTTTGCAACGAGTCGTGTTCGCGAAAACACTCGTTACAATCACTTAACTTCTGAAAGAGGACTAATTGGGTGCTTGCGAGAAGGTGAGTTAACGTTTAGAAAAATTGGCAGAAATTTCGGTCGGAGTAATGCAGTTGTGATAAAAGCTCTGAGAAGTTGATCAAATGAAGCTTTAGAAAACCGTAACAGATGTATTGGTCGTGAAGAACATTTTCGACTATTGGCATTGAAAGATCCAATTGAGACCTCTCGGTCATTGTGTTGTAGTCCTAGACCGTTGAGTATTCATTCGTGCAGTGCATCGAAAAATTTATTCTTTTCGCTTGTTTACATTTCGCCCAAATCTAAGACTGTTAATGACAGCACATCGAGCTGATAGGTTGATGTCTTTCCGGTTCAGGGAATACTGGCTAGCAGAATGGCAGGTTGCTTTTAGCGACGAGTTTCGCTTTTACTTATGGTGATCTGACAGACAAAGATGGCAGAGGATACATTTATATTTCGATTCAAGATGTCATTCATTTGCAGTTATGGTAGTCTTCTGGAACTTGTAACTTCAGTATCTTCGAGTTCCTGGCAGCATACTCCAACAAGATGTTGATGCCTTTGCATGTTCCGCATGATGTCTCGATCTACGCCGATCGAACATGTTTAGGACATAATAGATCGAAGGCTTCAACCGTCGTAGCATCCTCCAGTAAACCTGCAGAAAATCTTTGAAGAAGTACATATAGCGTGCTAAGAGCAGATACCACTCATTATTAATATTTTTTCGATGAGTTTAACATTATCCAACATTTAAAATTTCTATCACGTATCTTTTGGAGGTCAGTGTAAGGTAGAAAATGTACAGTGATTAAGGGACGTATGTATATAATGGGTTAAAAATAATCGTAGTACAAATTTGACACAGCATTTAAATTCCAATTTGGATTTAATATGAAGGACGAGTCAGCTGCCACACACATAGAGTGACTATTGAAGATGTTACAAAAAATTAGCACAATTTTATATCTGGCAGAAAATGAAAAAATTAAAGAGAGAAGCATTTACAGCACAAACGCACGAGAAAAAACTCTGTGTGACCAGTTTAATACGATTTGATTAATTCACACCACAGCCACTTTCTCGACTCAATTGATATTGAGTCGACATATTGACATTTCATTACATAGAAAGTTGCCCGAATTATTATTAGTATGCCTCCCTGTTTCTTGTATTGCGATTAGTATGATAAGTATGATCTGTATCGTATCTGAATCCGTAACTATTTTCGAGCAATTATCCACATCTCTATAAATATTATCTATGTAGGACCAGCTGGTTGTAGTTATTCTGGTGGGTTCTGATATTATTGACTGCAAAATGTATCCTCTGAAAATCTTATTCAGGATTCGTGTATTTTTTCCGACCTCCTCTTTGAGCATGTTTGCCGCAGAATTTATTTATAAAATATGGGTCCGTGTAAGTCCGTGTTAGGTATATTTCGCAATTTACAATCGTTTCTTCCTCTGCACCAGTGTATTCAATACGGCAGATTTCGAAAATCTTTCCTAGAACCGAGTGCAGCCTATTATTCTACAATCTAGATCCTTGCGTGGTATCTACATACACCACGTCTAATATATGTTTTGCTACTGCCGGCAACTGCTGTATAATTGCCAAACCCGAAATTGTGCAATTCATATTTGCAGCAGGTTGCACAGACGCATAAGACTTTAATGTTTTTCTTATTTAATAATAGCTTCTAGTTTTTGTATTTTTGTAGTGATGTCCTGGATATTAAAATGCATTACGTTGAAGTCCTTATTTTCCCAGAATGGTATAAAAACTATGGTTTTTCGGAAAATAACGTCTACTTAATAAGGCACCCTTCGGCCATAGTTTTCCGATAAGTACGTATAATCCCTATTGTCGCTGTTGCTATTTATCAATTCTAATTTCTGACATTTCGCCTCACATATCCCAGTTAATAAGGTTTCGATTTAGATTTCATTATATCTTTCGATGTCGCTGGGAATAAGGAATTTTCGTTTGGTCCTTGTACAAACTTTCGCTTATATTTGTATGTGCGTTTATTTTTATATTCAACTACATGGATGCCTGTGTTGTCCATTTGTTCCTTATGTTCGCTGTGCTGTTATTTTTATATTCAGCTATCTCCATGCCTGTCCGCTTGTTCCTTATGTTCGCTTTTCTTATTATCTCTCTTGCTCCATCTGCCGTTGGAAAGCATTTACAAAATGCACGTTTATTGCATTTTTGATTTTCGACAATAGATTTTAATTTAACTCTTTCCTGCGATAGCGATCTGTTCTGGTTTACTATCTTCTCTACATCTATTTTGAAAATTGTTGAAAGTTTCCCCCATAATTTTGGCACTTATGATATTTTCTATTGAAAGCGCATTACCATGATCTTATGCTCCCACCCTCTTTCATTGAAATGATGTTTTCCACTGTTCTATTGGCACATATTATGTGAAAGTTATTTCCAAAACTTTTCTACACGTAACATAGTCATCGTATCTATCAATTTCCGATTACAATATACGCATGTAAGCGCCATTACCACAATTGGAAAATTCCAATTAAAATGTATTATATCTTACATTTAATATTTTAATATGAGGCCCAGTAATGTTGGTCATAGTAAGTTATTGGTGTGTGACAGAGAAACTAGATGCATTATGTAAACAGTAGGAATTAATGGATTTATACAATATGCTAAGACAATTTGCAGCGAATTTAAAAATAGCAGCGTACCGTATATTATTTTTCAAGGACCTCCGCGACATTTTTTGGTGATAGTAGGTTAGTTTCGTCCAAATGTTGAAACGGCATGGAGAATGGCGTTCGAGTACTGTTAACGAGGGTTATGCTGAAGATGGTATCAAGAAGAAGTTTTAACAGTCAGCAGCATTAGTTTTAACAGATTATTTTATTCTAATTTACATGAAAATTGATTATGCTATGTTATTATGTTATGTTATGTTATTAACGCGCCAGGAGAATATTCATTATTTTTCAGATAACGTTCTAATTTCCCCAGGTAATATATTAGAACGTGTGCGTTGAGTATACTAACTAATTAAATTTGTTAGCGAATTTATTTGCATATTTATTTATTTCATCCGGTTCAGCGTTGAGCCCGAATGTACCTACATCATCGCGGTTAACCGATAATGACCCTAATATTATGACAGCGTTATGTAATACTATAATAATGCCTGCTTATATTATTCTATTGAATTGAATAGTAGTGTTAGAAATTAAGTGCTAATTAGATGGGTAGGCGGTTGATTACTATTAAACAATGATGCAGCATGTGTGCAACGTAGTGCGGATAGAACTATTAAATTTGATCAATGAACAGCGTGTTAATATGTAAATTTAAATAGACAACCTTTAACAAGTGGTACTGCTCTACCAGGCATAACGTGGGTGACGAAACAGGAGTGATAAACTACCTAATCGCCTCCGAATATCTGCAAATTTCAATTTTGGCCATTGCACCTGAAAGCTGTATTAAGAATATCAAGAAGATGCTAGCGGTAAGTTAGGAGAATCGTAAAATTAGACATTCTGACATTCAACCTAAGTAAAGAGCTATCACAGAAATACTAACACTAACATTACACGTGAATGCCAGAGGACTCCTATGCTGTGTCTCGCTGCACGTTATATCCAAGCATACTTCTGAGGAAATAAAAGGGCAAGTCATAATACACAATGAATTCCTGGGTTTGCTCAGGAATGGTAAACTTTTAATAATTCTACTGGCAGTGTCACCAAAAGCTGATAGGGTAATAAATAAAAAATAGCTTTCTCTCTCACATACTATGAGGCATTTCCTATTACTCGCGACATAACTCATCCTAGTGTTCTATGACTTGAAAAAAATCATCCTGAATTCGTAAATTTCGGATTTGGATTCAGTAACTTTAACACAAGAAAGAACACGTAAGAGCTGTGAAACAAAAAAGCATGTCATCATCTCTGGTAAAACACAATACACAATACAGTTTTAGAAAACACTAGAACCATTACCAACATACTACACTTCACGGCACGTTTAATACGAGAAGCTATAAAAATAGAAAAACATCCAGAAAATCTGAATAAACGGGATGATACACAGAGGCTTCCCAGAACATGGAAACCATTCCTTGCTCTCCGGAAACGTAGTACTCGAAAAAGAAGAAAGTATCACTACCCACTGAGTAGCAAGAACGACTCTCTCTACTGAAGTTAGAAGAGAAACCAGTCATGCACATCGACGCAGAAAGAATCCATAGGATATATGGATGGATGGTTGGATTATGTTTAGCAAAAATACCAAAACCAAATATTTGACTCAACAAAAAAGGAGGAAAAATCGATTTCCATAAATTGAAAAAATTGAAACAATGCCATTAATGTAGAAATTCACAAACAACAAATATCACCAAATTATTTTCATATATATATTTGAATACTGATCCAATTTTGATTCAAGGCAATTTGAAAATTTTCATATTTTGATTTAACGACAAAAATTGTAGGCCTTAACACTTAATATATCCGTTTAGAGTTTATGGTAATGTGAATATTTTGTTTTTTATAGGAACCGATTGAATCAGGTAATTTTCTTTAATTTTGTCTAAGTATTGAAATATTTAAGAATGTCAATGTGAAAAAAATCAATAAAAAAAAATTTCAGAAAATATAACTTCAAAAATATATAAAACGCTCAAAACATTTTCACTTTCAAAGTTAGTTCGCGTCTGTCTAGTACATCGACAAAATTACTTAGTTAGAGTACGAACCTCTGGCGGAATCCATTCGATTTCTCCAAGTGCGAAGTAATTGGCGGCATGAATGACGGCCCATAGACCGGACGCGTCGTCAGGGAGGTGTTCAACGATGTAAAGCGAAGCAGCGAGCACCTGTGTTTCGGAGGAGACGTCCAGTTGCAGGATGTGCAACCTACCGGAGGACTCTTCTTTCAGATCGTCCGCATACGGGTTATCTTCGATGTTCTGGAACCCAGCGAAAACTGTAAATCCCAGTTCGTCCAGGTAACGAGCGAGGGCGTAGCCGACTCGGGAATCGCATCCCGTCACAAGAACCGCTTTTCCTACTACCGTTATCTGAAACAACGGAGAATATTTTGAGTTACATGGATTTAGAACGATCATAAATAATTAATTTAGTATGATTTAGTTAACTCAGAATTTCCACATGTTGGATATGAAGTTTAATTTTATAGTTTGTCATTTAATTTAGTAAATTATTGCAACTTTTATAGCTGTACGAACGATAATGAAAAAACTCTACAATATAAGACTGAAGGTCTATCGCATCATTTTATAAAGTTAGTGTCCTATAATATATAATTAATTTAACATGCAAACAGAAAAAAAATTATGACCACTTTACATTTTTGGAAAATTCGTTATGGAAAGAAATAGATTTAGAAATTCACGTGAGTAATAAAATAAAAGAACAACCAAGTAATCGACGTTTTTAGGTTCCGTTTTATGAATTCAGGTGTATCTTTGTACCGCCATCGAATTTCTAATGTATTTGAATATTTTATATATAAGTTTACGTCGACCTAAGCACAACATGAATTTATGGTGGCTGATATAATTCAGAACCTGAACCAGTTATGTTTATTTTACATTCTGCATTGGGTCTCCTTAGTAATATTTATAATTATATTTATATTATATTTTTTCCAATATCTGTTTCAAGTTTTTATACCAATAAATAAACATAATAAAGTGACTAGTGACGATATATATTTCTTAACGTATCGTTTCCTATCTATATGAACGTTGAATTTGTCTGCCATAAAATTACTCCAATTGCCGTCGATATTGCATGTCGTTCGATATTTCGTGCCCATCAAATGCGGCTAGTTGCAACATAAAGTTTAGTTGTTAATCGTTCATTGACCACTGGTGGTGCGGCGGTCGAGCATATTGCTCGTGTCCAAGGTTGACTTGGCTCATAATCCGGCGGATTTTATGTGGCGGATTTTCACTCATCTGTTTCTCTTTCATCCATAAGGTCATCGCCTTACAAAGTGGATTAATAGACGTTTTTTATTTATTTATTTTAGGTCCAAATTATCTATTTAATAATACTAGTTGCAATATGAATAGGTTTTTGTCAAGAGGCGATTTTCGCCAAGTCAGATATAGATATTGTTAATTTGTAATTGAGTTACAAAAATTGAATAATTTTATTGTTCATATACTAATCGCCATATCGATTTTTCACACTTTTCAATATATTATAACACCGCACAACAGCATTTTTTTATTATTGGGTTATGTTATATGATACTAGCCTAATTTTTAGAAAATATGGCACATGATCTGTTTTACAATAAAACACAACATGTTTAAAGTCAATAATATTTCATTAGTTCTTAAGTTCAAAAAAACTTTTTATAAGACTTCCTTCCAGAAGTTGAAGTCAGGGAGCTGTTGTGAATGCTCCAACCATAGTTAGACATCATGTGTGCGTTCCAGTAGCCTTGATAGTGTTCCTCCATCGTACGAAAGTCCTGGTGGAATCGCTCCCCCTGTTCTTCACTTAAATCCTCAAAATTAGCGGGAAAATAGTGTAAGTGGTGGTGAAGAAAGTGTAATTTGATGCTCATGTTAAATCCAAGCGTATGAAAGTGACTCATTAGTTGTTCAATGTGTTGAGAATAGTCAGAACTTTTCCCAGAAGATTTTGCTAAGATAACTCAATAATTTTTAAATTAGCAGCAAATAAACCCCGTCAGAAATAGAATTTTTAGTGACAGCTATAACTTCGTAAACAAGAACCGTTAGAAAATAAATGATGGTATATTTAGAATCAGCGACGTTAAATTTGTAAACATTATGAGACATAACTCATTCATCGGTCAAAAAGTGCAATTTTGTTGGCCAGTTAATCGTGTTTTTAAATAACATCCTAATCAATCAAAACGTGAATTCGTGTTAACTTGTCAATTTGAGGTAGAGCTTTGAACAGATATCAATCTAAAAAATAACGTGACTGCTGTAATAAATTAAATTATTGTTTAGTTATGTTCTGTATATTACGCTTTGAAAGGTAAAAACATACCGATATTATATTTACATCGAGAACAGCGACTTGTTTTGAAGATCTTTAGATTGTTACCGTATAGTGTTTTATGCAGTTATTAGAAATGAGTAATGAAGGGAATGACTCCCTACTGTTCGCCCGAAATGAATAAGTTTAGTGCTTGATATACACGTGTGCAGTCAGCTAGGGATATAATTATTATTGCGTGCCATCATATTGGAAGGATAATACTGTACTACTATAATGATAATAAGAATAATCATCGCCGAAATAAATAGGGATTTGGAAAAGCTTTCATCGCAACTTTGCAACAGCCTGAAGGGCAGTGCGAGGGCGATTTCTATTTGGTATTGGTGCTATCGCCTTTGAAAATTACCGAAACGGTTCCGATAAAGGAACCTTTGAACGGCGTTGCATGCGGCAACACAAACATCTCAATATCCTTCCAACACGTCACCCGAAACATTTTATGATCCAGTCACGGCCAAAGGGATTAAGAAACTTTTATTTTAATTGTTATTTGTTACGTGTGTCAAATTTATCTATTTCGACGATTTGAAATGCTTTGAAATTACATCGCCTTATTGACCAGTGCCATCACGTTTTAAATGGGCAATATATTTTCTGTTAATTTATTATTATTGTTAATATTTATATATAAATACATTATAAATGAGTTCAAATTAAAATAGAAAACATATACTGAGTGATAAAAGTAAAAGAACACCAAGAAGTAGTCATTCAATTGAACTGTTTTTAATATATTATATGTAAGTGGCAAAATAAGTAAACGATCAACATTTGAAACAAAACACAACAACAACACAACTGTTAACATTAATAATGCTTCGTCTTGCCGTGGTGCTCTATGTATTCCCCAAGACGTGGCATGGAGTTGATGAGGTTATCAATTTCCTCCTGGGGTATTTCATTCCATGCCATCTGTATTTGGTGTCGGAGATCTTCCAGAGTCTGTGGATGACGAAGTAACTTGCCCAGTCGTCTGCAGGTAATATCCTAAACATGTTCGATATGGGATAAGTCAGGAGATCTTGGAGGCCAAGGAAGAAGGGTGACTTCAGCTTCTTCAAAACAAACCAACCCTGGCAATACGCGGTCGGGCATTATCTTGTTGAAAAACGGGGTTTGGAAAGATGTGAAGATACGGAAGAAGATGAGGCTCTATAATATCCACAACGTATCGTTGAGCATCCATGGTACCTCTAATGAACACTACTACTATACAGAATTGCCCCTCACACCATAACTCCAACAGTTTGGTTTACATGGCGTTCCACGAAAAACTGTGGATGTCGCCGTTCTCCACGTCGTCTCCTAACCTTTATCCAACCATCGCTCATACCCAAGGAAATCGGGATTCGCCACTAAAGACCACCTGATGCCATTCTTCATTCCCTGTAACATTTCTCGGCACCACTCTAACCGTTGTATTTTGTGAGCAGCTGTGAGCGGTAACACAAATTGTGGCCAGTTACACATGAGCCCAAAAGATCTTATTCGCCTGTAGCTGGTTCTAGTGGTTACGCTTCTGAATTCTTCTCCAAACCATTGGTCCGCAATCGAATGGGTGGTCGAAAAACGATTCATCACAGCCAGCAGTCTTAAGCGACGTCTTGACGTGTTGTTGTTTGTCGTGGACGCCCTGAACGTGTGGCTTGTTGTTCTCGTCCTTCCTCCGACCAAACATGATAACATTTTGCCACAGCTGACACCGTTCTATTTAAACGGGCTGTAATTTGGCGAAAAGATAACCCCCCTCGAAGGCCCACTACGCGACCTCGCTTAATCACTTAATTGCCTTATTGAGACAAATTCTATGCATTTTGAACAATACACCGATAACGTCAAAGTGACATTAATCATCAATAATCCCCAACATATAGCGACAACTTCAACTTTGGCATAAAAGGAAAAAATTACTGAGGAAATAGAGATAAAATTTTAATCAATCTTTATTTTGGTCACTCAGTATATATGTTTTGTTTAATGCTGAATTATGAAATTTACCGAAATATAAAAGGTTTTGGCGTAAAGAAAATAATTATATATGAAATTCTATCAGAATATCGAAACTAAGGTAGGTTGCCATGTAGAAGAGAGACATTTGAAAATGTTACATATAAAAAGTACTTTGTGGCAAACGAAGGCATAATTAAGTACATAAAAAGAGCAGAAAATTTCGTTTCAAAAATATGTAATTGACACAAGTTTCGGTTGAGTATAAGTAGTTAGAATGTTTTGTAAGGATGTGGTTTTATATATATATATATATATATATATATATATATATATATGTATATATATATTTTTACCGATGTTTTGGTTGGTTCTCCCACTGACCAAAAGTTTCCCAATTGACCAAATGCCTAATTTCTCAAAAATTACATCAATGGGCGCCTCTTCGTCGGTCTTACAGTTAGAAGGCCAATTAGTAGCATGTTGCCTAATTATTTAATCGTTAATTTCTCTAATTCTCTAACTAAGCAATCAACTCTGAAGGTTTTGTGGCATGTTTGGTCTATATAGGAACACTCCATAATTTTCTGGATTATAAACCCTATCTCCAATGCGTTCACAACTTCCTCTATCACCCATGTACATTTTAGAGTTATTTAATCAGTTGTATGTTTGGATGTATTCGCCCCATGCGTGACAAACTACGAATGAGTTTATTGTTCATTTTTATAGGTAAAACATTATGATAGAGATCCCGGAGTGGTATATTTAATTAGTGAAGTGCTGGTCATCAGATGAAATGGCGCATGAATATTCTCTAAGGATATGTCAATGTATCGATTCTGTTCTTTTGGGCCACAATCATAGGCCTTTGTTTTCCAGTTCTGCCTCAATAAGAGCGCCGCGAAGATGTCATGACTAGTCTTTTATTGGCGGTGCTCGGTGTTGCGCAATATCTCGTTTTGGTTCTAAACACATATTCCCACATTTCAATGACGTCATGGATCTTAGCGTTTGTACAGTTTCCAGGTTCTCACATTTTCATCTGATGCCGCAACACGTGAAGGTCTAGGACGAGACAAATCTTTAGTGGATTCCATTATCGAAATTTTTTGCACCATTCAACCACTGCCGTTTGGGAACTATTTCATTGTTTGCCCCCTTTCGACGGCCAAAAACTGAATAACAACATACGGATTATCTGTGTACTCACAATACTCACAATACTTGAGACAGATCAAATGTACTTCTATTAAACTTGAATTGGTATATCATGTTGGAAAAGAGTTGTTTCAGTACCAACGGTTCATGTACATCAAAGTTGTTTAATGTTTTTGGTGACCTAATGAATAATTTGGGTGATTATCTAAAAATAACAATAACAAATTAGAAACTAAAAAATATCGATTAATATAAAATACAATTTTGTGGTCAGCGTGTGGCAAATAGTTGGGTGATGAAAAGTTGGCCAATTATAAAAAAAATCAAGTAGTGCGATTAAAAGGATTAACTTATTTATTAAAATACTAAATTTAGTTGTATTTGTTTGCAGTTATTTTCTTCCTTTACACTTTTTCAAAATTCGTATCTACATCTTGTTTGAATTAACTTTGTTGCTTTCGTATTCTTGATTATTCGTTATATGTTTTCCTTTCGTTTTATTATTAGTACTTTTCTTATTTGAATTATTATTTATTGTCTGTCTTCCAGTGTTTGTTTTTAGTATGCCCTTCAAATTTGTGTTTCAGATTTATTTCTTCTGATTTTCCTGTAATTTTTATTGTTTTAAATCATTTTACCTTCAATCAGAACCTTGCTATGCCTTCATTTTATAACGATTTTTTGATTCTATTGCTTGATTTTCATTTCGAACTGATATTTCATTTTGATTTTTCTTCAGTTAATTTTATTTCTTGTTTACTTTTGTTTTATTTTCCCTAATTTTTGCGTGAATAAATGTTTACGTGGTACGAATATAATTTAATTATTTCAATTCGTCTGTGTTTATGACATTTAATTGATTTATTGGGGTAGCAGTAATTAACTCATTCAACATTAAATGAATTTTATTAGGCATCATATTAAATATAGATAGCATGTATATGTGTTGTAATTATTTACATACAAGTAAATAAACATAAAAGGGAGTTAGTATATAAAAATAAGCGAATTAAAGTAAAATAAAAATATTTACACATATTATTAATGTGAATTTGTAACTATTAAAATATTTTTTTTTAATTCATGAATGTTTATACACTTTTTAGTTTTAGTTAAATATATTTTATAGAGTGGCAGTATAAATATTTTTATTTATTTATTCAATAATTGTTTGTAGTAATATTTATATGTATGTTATATGTAACGATGTATTACTAAAGTATACGTTTATAAAATTACAATGAAATGGACAATAAACGTTTTTTATACGTTGTTTCCAAATTCATTTAAAAACTTCAATTTATTTCTATCTATCCAAAATCTCTATCTATAAATGACTGAAAAGCTCAATTATTTAATCTCGACAGATTCATATTTGTTTAGGTGTGAGAAATCCGGCAAAGAATGGAACGTTCATAAGGCCCACTCAATAACATTCTCTTGAAATACTATGGACGTCGATATACCCTGCTTTCATTAAATTCCTCATTAAGGTGGGCTATGATTTCATTGGGTTTTCTCCTAAGATTTGTAGCAGTGATTATTTAATTAAAAATGTGTTTTTCAGTAATATAACTAACTGACAGTTACTTACAACTCCTTTCTCTTCAATTGCGTGTCGCCAACTTAATAAAATACACACAGCTTACTTTAATGAGGAATTTAATTGAAGACACGGCACTTGGTATATCTTTCAGAACCTGCAGCTTATTGCACTAAAAATATAACTTGGCGAAAAATAAACAGGGGTACTGCCCTACTGAAGTACTATTTCAGATGAAGTAATTGGTTACATATCATCACATTTAAGATTTTCCGTAGATATGCGGGCTTGGATTGGTATAAACGGGCTTGGAGTTTTCTGGACAATATTATGTTACCATCGGTGCGAAAAGTTTAGGCCGATGATTTACCAATAAGATAATAACTGATATGCCGATTGTACAATGGTTTGTAGAAGAAGATTGATAATAACAATATTTTTATCGTCATTAGATCTTTTACAAAAGATAACATTAACATAGAGATCTAACATAAATACTCGCCAATTCTATAAAAATACTTCTCAGGAATATGACAAGTATGACATCTTACCATCTTAAACTTAATTACTTCAGGTTTTAAGCTGTCAGGCAGTCTGTTGTAACCTTTTAAACGAGAAGAAATACGAATTTTCTCGTAAAATGATGTCCTGTGAATGGGAATACTAATATTATCCATATCTATTAATTTCTTTATTAGTAATGCAATATGATGGATGTTTCCTTGCATATAGAGTACACTCGTACACAATAGAGATAGTAATAGATGTTTGCAAGATGCAATCTGACGCAAAGAACAGATACATTTAATACATTTCTAATTACATCGAAAATATCATAAAAAGTGGATATCCCAGATAATAATACCACATCTTAGTAGAGATGTTACTGTGGTAGAACATCAGCATATGCACTACAAGCCCTGAAGGCCTTGTGCTTGTTGAACAATTTTATTTCATTCTTTTCTGTTTCTCGTTTCTCTTTCCAATTTTGAATCTTCATACTTGCTCTGCACTTTCTCGCCATCTCTGCTCTGGTGTAGCTTTTCTCATTTTCCAATTGCGGCTCTGTTAAGGACCATTTTTGGTAATCTATTTCTAGCCACTCTTTATATATGCACTATCTACTTAAGTCGTTAGCCACCGTATATAGGTTTTAGTATTTTTTATCCATCTATCAAGAGCATCCTCATCTGCTTTCTTTAGTGATAATGCCTCACAGGCATATGTAACAGTTGTCCTTATAAATTCTTATCTTCATTATTCTTAACGTGTTCTTTGCTTTCATTAGTCGTTTCAGCATTACGTACTTCTTGTTACCTTTCAAAGTTCTGAATTTTATTTTCCACTCCTATTTGGAATTTCTCATCTGCTGACTGACCGGTTTCGCTCATTGTATTTTGTTTTTGTTGGTTCATTTCTAGTCCGAAAACTTTTGCTTCATTTTACAATTTTATTCGTGATCCTCTTCCGCTTTCGTTTTTGCTAGGTGTGTAAGGCTGTCTGCATATGCTACATTGACGTGCGTTGTTGTGTTTTGTTCCTTCCGTTTTTAATTTGCTGCTTCTAATTATTCTTTCCTAGACTAGATTGAATTGGGGCCACTCAAGAGCACTTTATTTTGTGTGTTGTTCCGCTTCATAGTTGTCGGCCTTATAAGTTTCTTGGGTGTTCCTAGTCTTCTTATTACATTTCTTTATTTACTCTCATAGGCATGTTTGAAATCAATAAATAGCACCTGCGGAGTTAATTTATATTCGTAGCAGGTTGTTTGGATTTCTTTGAGAGTTGTCAGGCGGTTTTGCCCGGAAACCTGCCTGATATTATCCCTCCTGTAACATTGCTTAATTTTTCACTAAGTACTTTATAAGTTGTATCCAGTAATATGATACCACTATAAGATTTCACACAAAGATTTGTCACCCGTCTTATGCAGAGGGTATATTAGGGCAGTTGTCCATTCTCTGGGCATTTGTTCTTTCTGCCATACTAGTTTTGCAACCTTATATAGTCTTTCAGTTAAGTGAACTCCTCCTGCTTTAATCATGTCTGCTGATACTTCGTTTTCCCATGGACATTTATTTTATTTTTTAGGCCTCTGGCTACTTCTATACTTTTCTGTTCCTGGGTCTTCCTTAATTTCCGATAGTTCATCAAAGTGTTCCTCCATCTTGCTATTATTTGCGATGGATCACTCTTTTCTGGTTTTTAAAATAGTTATTTCTGTATTGGTAACCCTTTTCATCATTTCTTGGTAAATGCTCCTTATTCCGAAAATTTTCCTCAATGGTTATTTCTCATTGCACAATCTTTTTCTCTTCCTATGCATGACTTTCGATTGTTTTCTTGTGTTCTTATACTTTTCTCTGTTTCCTATTGTGCTGTTATTCAGTAATCCTTGTCTTATTTTCTTTTCCTACTCTGCTATCTCTACACACTCCTCATCGAACCAATATTACCAGTTTGCCTTTTTCTTTCTCTTTGGGATCGTCGTTTTATTAGAATTTTTAATGACTTCTTTTGTTTGTTTCCACATCTCCTCAACTGGTGTAGTTTGGCAGCTTTTTCCAGTTGATTTGCAAACTACACCCGCTATTCTGTTTTAACATCCTTATTTTGCAATCTTTCCACATCATATAGTTTTTCTATTTTTTGTGTGTTTTATGTTTTACTTTTTTGCAGCTTATCCTCACTAAGAAGTGATCTGATCCTGTTTCTCCTCATCTCTTACTCCTCTTACTCCTCACGTAGTCATTAACTTCATATATTTTCTTTCTACCTGTATATGGTTAATTTGATTGGACACCCTGCGTATTCCTCACTACCATGTTTTTTCTATTGCAAAATTAATTAACTCGGTGTCCATTATCATTAGATATTTCGTGTTTACTGTGTACTCCTATTGTTGATCGGTACATTCCTTCTATCCCAATTATGATATTCTTCTTCTAGTTGTTCGTAAAATATATCCTTTTCTTTTCTTCTGAGGGAGCGTGGACATTGATTATACTGATTTTGTTTTTATATAAGACATAACCTCTCTCTTATTGGCTTGAAAGACATCACCTTATCTTTATAATTTGTTGTACAATGAAACCAGTTCCTAACCTTCTGCCTTTTACACAACTTTAAAAAATGTCATATCTACAATATATTTTTTAATTACCCCTATGAATTCTTTAAGACTCCCTGTCCCAAACGTGGCCTTTACATTTCAGATGCCCATAAAAATATATCATTTCCCATACCTTCTTTAATTGTTGATGAGTTTTCAGTATTTTTTCCCGTGTCCTTTGTCCGCCTGGCCATTCTTAGAACATTAATAATATGTCAATATTAGCAAAAGCTCTCTTTCTTTTGTCAGTGGTGGGATCAATCTACTAAATAAATTTTAGTCGTAGAAATAGGGAAGAGTTATGGGAATTCATCGAAACTGCATTTGAATGAAAATATTTGTCTCAGTTTAATTTACTCCTCACCACGAAAGTTAGAACAAGTAATGATGGAGCAATCTTTAATTGTTAAATATTTTTGATTTCAAATTCGTTTGTGAACGATATTAATAATATTATATCATTTTTTACAGTTTTTGTTTTCATCCCTAATTAAAGATGCGCACACATGTATAAAATTCATAACACACATGAAATAATTTTACACAGCTAAAAATTGCATAAACCGCTCTCAAAACGTGTACGTTTTTTCAGTGAATAGCAGTAGAATAGCTCCTACTGAGAAAATAATGTTATATAAATATTGTCGCAGCCGCAAATATTTTTATTTATTTCTGAGATAAATCCTACTATATTTTCTTTCAAGAGTCATAAATATCGATTATTCAAGAAAAACAACAGATACACATTTGAGGTGATGGGTGCCGTGTGTGGAACTGCAACCGACGTATCGCCCATATGGATACATTGGATTTTATGATTGAAACGTGTAAAGTGGCTGCAAATAGGTTAACGGTGTTGGTCTAGCCAAATTTGACCACGGAGACCAATGACTATCGCGAGGGTGGCAATTTATTTGGGTGAATTGCAGTGGTGAGTTTGAGTCGTATGTATGTACAATCAATATTATATAAATGAGAAAATTTCATCTCAAGGTGCAAACGGAAGAAAGTGTTGTCAATATGATCGGCAACGCAGCTTTGAACTAGCTTATATCTTTATTATGTTAATTGGGCAACATTTTCGTACCCTGTTCGACGATTTATTGTGTATGGCGAGAGAAACAGAATTTCTAATGAAAATAGACCGATAAGCAAAGTTTTAAAAATATACATTTATTGCGACAAATAAAAAAAAGAGTACAGTTTAGAACACTGGAATGCAGATATTTAAGTTTTCAAACAAGCGGATGTAGGAGCACGCTATTGTACTACTCTTTTAGTAGTCACTGGATCTAAACTATGTTCAGTTGTACATAAATATAGTTAAAAAAATCAGAAATCCTGCAAAAGTAAAAAACGGTGGCGGTATCACGCCAGAGCGAAATGTATTAGAAAGCACAAAGAGTTATCTTTGGGTGCAGTATATCATTAAACTACAAAAGAAATCGAGAATGATGTATTACAATTTACAAAAATTGCTGTATGTTATACTGCGAAGTTCATGAAAAATTGCAGTTTCCCAACCCAAGTCATACTGGCGCTGTAAATGCTGTAAAAAAGGTTTGTTTTTCAGGTGTGCAATTTAATACTCTCCTCACCCTTTATTATGCACCCATTGTTAATTTGGGTCTTTTCGTCTCGATCATTATTACCTGTAACCCAACCCACCTTATTAATTGCAGTGCCCTATTCAATTTAAGTTTCCCACATCCCTCTTCAATTCGTTGTCATAATGACCATTTTCCGTACCATATGTACGGTAAATGGTTGTATGCAGAGCTACCCTATCCCACAATAATTATACATTTTCTACAGGTAACATTATTACTTATTTCATTTTGAGATACACACACTATCATCTCAGTCATCATATGCATCTATCCAAGAGGCTTCTGTACAAGTGATTTTTCAACCCGCAGCCATCAGCATAGATCAGCAGCAAAACTTCTCTAACTGCTTTTAACTTGATCTGTTTAATGATAGGTTAAATTGAATACTTCTAGTTCATAAGTATATATTTTAAACTGTAGAGTACGTTCCATGAGTCCAATATTTTCCCCATCCTTGTCTGCTTCTGTTATAATTAGTCTCCATCAGTCCAGTAAGACTGTAGGTAGAGTTTAGTTATTGAAAATTTTAACGTTCCCTACCTAGTCACTGTCTATTTTAAACAATTCTGTGACCTTTGATATAATACTTATATAGTTGTCAACAGGTCGTTACACACATTTAAATATAGTTTCGCGAACCGGTTCGTACAACTTGACATACTTCCTACAAACGTTCCTCCATGCATTCAACCGGCGTCAAACACATGTTATTTTCGGGCGCGTGGGTAGCTTTAATCTAAATGCACATCTTTTTATAAGTTGGCCGCAGGCGCCTCAAACATTTGCCAAATACGTGTATCGCATACGTCTTAATTAATCCCACCGTATTACTTGTCGGTTTAATTGATCAAAATGTGTTTGTATACAACCGCAAATATCCGATCCAAAAATAGAGGGACCTAAATTTATTTGGAGTGCCCATTCATCATAAAACTTTTGCGAAAAATAACCGGTTGGGTCCTGCCAAATTTATTAGCGTTTTGTATTTTTGTAGACGGGACTTACGTGTATATATAGATGCTCGAAGGAGGTATTAATATAGAATTTAAATGAAAATAAATGTTCCCGGAATGTTTTAAATTGAACAAGTGTTATATGTGACTTTTTGACAAAGAAGCTTTAATAAGAAGAAATTTAAGGAAATGTGCCCAAGTGTAATGAAACTTTCCACCGAGGATTGTAAACGATTTTATTCACAATCACCGTTTCAACAATTATCATATGACGAGTAAATTCGGTGTTTTCTAATATAGTAAGTTAATGGAGTAGTTTAAATTAATTTGATGTTTATTAAATCAATTTAGTATTTGCAAATTTCATATGCTTTGAATAATTCTGAGAAGTTATGTTTGAAAGTTCACATGGTCAACATAGTCCACATAGTACTCTATAAAGGTCCTTAAATATTACTGAACTTGTAATTACCAAATGGTTGGAAGCCCATATTTTCCTCCCGTGGGCGGGAAGTGATTACTTCCACCCGTGGAATACATATTACCATAGTGAATAAAAGAAATTGCTTCCTAATGGAAGTCTGGTAGTGGCTAAACATTCTGACATAGAAACATTGAATATGACGGTTGTGTTTAATGAAAAGATTATATGTATTATATGTAATGTAACATAATTGCATGCATATTTCCCATTAATGTGCAGCATAACTATATCTATAACTGCATAATTTTAGACTACTTAAATTAAATAACAAGAAAAACAAAATTAAAATTAGGAGCATATTATAACGTAGTCGTAAGAAAGCATGTGTAAACTAATATAATTTGATTATATTTATGAGCGCAACATTGTTACTAAAAATAACTGATCTGTAGGCGATAATGTCACCAGTTGGTTGAAATATTTGTTCGAGTGGTAGAATATATTTGTTGGTAAAAAATGTTTAATGTCTCTTAAATTCATAAAATGTGTTGATGGGCTTAATTTTGTCCGGTGGGTACGCAAGCCATTCCTATTTAGTTTTGCATATGAAGTGACGAGGTGAGTAATAGTTGATTTATTATAAGTAAAAATTAAGAAAACTTGATAATTTTAAAGTATGCATGGATCAGTTCGTTTTTGGATAACTAGTGTTATTAATATATTGTGAATTTCACTCAAAATACTCTAAAAATATGTATTGAAACCAAGTTATTTTCTCGCGGTATGTATAGTAAGTTGCGCTACATAACTAATACATAACTAGTCTAGGTTTTGCCAAGACAAATATCAAGAAAACAAACCAAGTCGGCAGCTTCTATAATTCTTATAGATATAGAATGAAACATGGTTGATGTTTTATTCGTATTATCACATATATTAGATCGTTCCGGATATTAGTTGTTATAATAATATTTGTGTCGCTAATTGTGAACATTAGTAATAATAGTATTAACTAACAAGTGGTTCGCATAAATTAAGACAAGTACTGGTCCTAACACACACCCATGTGGAACTTCACATAAATTATGCACCCGACTGAACTGCAAACTAGTGTTTTGTTTCATATTTTATAATTCGGCGATTATATAACGACCAAATGATATACATCACGAAAAGCTTGAGATACCTCAAGGTTATGTGTTATGGCCCTTAATTTTTATTTCATTCGTTAATAATCTGCCTCAATTTATCACGAATTGTACTGTATTTATGTATGCGGGTGATAGGTCTACAGGTAGCGTCTGATAGTACCGAGGTAGTGGGTATGCGGGTTTGACTAACTTTATATTTATATCTCGTTTATTAACATAGAATCAAAATAGGATTTAGGTTGTGTATCTACTTTTTATTCTTTCACAATTAGTACAATTGTACAAAGTTTGGGTAGGTCTCAGTGTAAGAAGGTTAATTGGACAAATATCTATCGATAAATGTTTATTTTTTCAATTTATTATACAGTACAATTGAAGAAGTATTTTAGGTACAAATGATAGGATAATGAAGTTTTACAGGTAGGGTTATTTCCAGCAGGATGAGGTTACTCCTCATTGCACTCCAGAAATCTTGAATTTCTTACGTGAGTTCTTTGGTAAGGGCATTATTAGACGGAATATAGTAATTGCTTGGCCTCCGACATAATGTGATTTTTTGTCACTTTTTATGAATAATTCGGTGCATGCACAACCAGTAATTAATCGGCAAGTTTGCAGATAATAACCCCGCCCGCTTCCAAAATGTAATAAATGGTCTCTCACGAAGAATTATGAACTGCGCTGAGCAGGATGGAAGACAATATATTGAAATATATTGAACATTTTTATAATCTAAAATAAAACTATTATAAATTAAATTAAAATTAAATGAAAGTAATTCGTACGTAAGTTTTAATACATCGAGACTTTGAGGTTAGGGTGATAAATATAACATAGGTATGTATACAAGTATGTACGAATAATGTCAAATAGTGATATGTCTGTGAAAGGTTCACAGTAAATTTGAATTAAATTCGCCTATTTGTTTTCATTTCTTGAAGTCGACAGTAGTAGAAAATGAGTACAATAAAATTGGAGTATCGAAGTGTGATAAAATTTCTTACGAAAGAAGGCAATAATCCGAAAGCAATTTATCATCGGATGTCTACAATCTACGGAAACGATGCCCCGTCATATTATGTAGTCAAATTTTGGTCTAAACAATTTCGTTGGTGAAGAGTCAATCGAAGATGATGCCAGAAGTTGAAGACCTACAGAGGCAACAAATTCGGAAATTTGCCAGGAAGTTGAGGCAATGGTTCTCGAGGAACGCCATTTGAAGGTGTCCACCATCGCTACAGCATTGGAAATATCTGAGCCTAGCGTTATGCAAGATGGGTTCCCAGGCTGTTGACTCCTGAACAGAAACTGCTAAGGCGTCAAGTTTCTCAAGATCATTTAGCCACTTTGGAGGCTGATTCGGACTTTTAGCTCTAATTGTAACTGGAGATGAAACTTGGGTACACCACTGGAATCCCGAAACAAAACAAGAATCCATGCAATGGGTGCAAAAAGATTCTCCAGCGCCAAAGAAAGCTCGAACTCAGCTTTCTGCAAGAAAACGCATGGCATCAATTGTCTGGGAAGGCGTTCTTTTAACCCTTATGTACACGCCCAACTTTTAACACGTCGTTACACACCCGGGGTACCCGGGTGCCCAGCACTGGTTTTTCTCGATTCCTGAATTTTCGTATAAACGGAAACGTTTGTAATCAATTTACTTCATTAAGATAAGATATTTAAGTTTTCGTCGTTTTCGGCGGTCCTCGCCCACCGAGCTCGGCCAAATGGTTTTATGGCCCCTCGTACTTTCCAAACGCTCGCTTTGTGCGACTCACGCCCAGACATATTCGGAAACGTTCGTGAACAAAAGCAAAGGAGAGAGGGTTGTAAGAGAACTTGCGGTAGCATTCAGAGGAACTGGCAGAAATATTACTATGGATACTTATTTCACTACGTTACCTCTTGCTAAGCACTTACTGTCATGGAAATTAACTATAACTCTAAGAAAAAATAAGCCCTACATTCCAAAATAAATGGTTCCCCACAAATCTAAAGAAGAACACTCTACTCCCTTTGGTTTTCACGAAAGTGTTACACTCTGTTCGTACGTGACAAAGAAGAACAAAGCCGTACTTTTACTATCGATAATGCATTCTGATACTGCTGTGAATGAGGATAGAAAGAGAAAACCTCACATGGCCTCTTGTTAGAATAAATATAAAACCGGTGTAGATACTATGGATAAAATGATTACACGATACACCACGCACAGGCGCACTCAAAGATGGCCGCTTGCTATGTTTTTCAATATCCTAGACATATGCGCTCTTGCTTCATATATAATATATTATGAGAACAACAAGATAATTACAAAGAAAATTAATCAGCGACATATATTCTTGCGTCAACTGGGCGAAGAACTGGCGAAACGCTTTATTGAGGATCGTTTTGCGAATGGCCAAATAATGCGCAACGATAATTGAAAGCGTGATCGGGCCACAGGCTGGTTCCACTGTTCCTGAAAGGCAAGCTCAACCTCGAGATAGTACAGGCAGGAAAAAAATTATAGGTTCTTGTTATGTATGTTACAAATAAACGATCAAAAGACGCCAGAAAACACGAAAATCTTGTTCGGTTTGTGATGAGCATAGTTCATCGACAATCAGATGTATCCATTGCGCTGAGGGAATGTAAATATACTCTAATATGTCTCGAAAATTATTGTAATTATTTATTTATTAATCCCTGTTACCTTAATGAGAGATTCATAAATATTGATTGATTCCCGACTCGAAATGCCATTTTTCATCTAGTGGGTACCCGGGCGTGTCCGCTAAGCACCTGCACTCCAACGTCGTTTATTTATATTTCAAAAAATTTGAAAAAATCTTACGATTGTGTTTTTATCTTCAAAAAGAGTCAAATAATGGGGATTTTGAGGCCCAGACCGATATTTCAATTTATCTCCGAGTTATGAGCAAAAATATGACGAGGTGGGCACCCGGGTACCCGGGTGTGCACATAAGGATTAATTGAGTACATGCCAAAAGGCACTACAATTAATGCAGAAGTTTACGGCACTACTCTCAAGAAAAGACATCGACAAAAAAACGCCCCCATTTTTCCAAATCGAATGTGCTTCTTCACGACAATGCGGCTGTGCACGAAGCTGTGAAGTTAGGCCAATCTGGCGGATTGCGATTTCACCGAGCTTGACTATTCACCATATAACCCAGACATGGCACCATCGGACTATTAATTATTCTGAAAGTTAAAACAATTTCTAAGAGGAAAGCATTTTCAGACGGATGAACACTTGATGCAAGTTATCGAACAATATTTTAACACCCAAGCGAAGACATTTTTTTCTAGTGGGATGGAGTCCGTTCCGGACAAATGGCGAAAGTGTATTAATGTTGATGGAGATTATATTGAAAAATAAATATGTTTAATAAATCGAATGACTTTTTCTCCTGGGTGGGGTAGATAATTTTTCTAGTTCCCCTCGTATGTCCAAATACATGTGTCGCTAAAAAAATTACGGCTTACTTGAGTTTTTTTTTAAATTTTACCACACGTTATAATTTGGGTAATTTTATTAATACGATGAAATAGTTGCAACTTTTGTATTGCAGACTTTTAGAGAAGTCAGCAACAGTTTCTACAGCCTTTCAGATAGTTGGGCGCAATGATATCGGCATATAATTGCAATGAGATTCATTTTAATACAAGATTAACCATTTTCAATTTTAATTTTTTAAAGTTATATATAAGTTGTCATAGCCCGAGGACGTTTTAGCTATCATATTTGCAATATTTTCCTCTATTAGTAAAGTCGTGCGGTCTTTAAATTTCTCTTATCAGTTGGACAAGTTTGCCATGTTTAGCAAATAATGATTAGCAATCGTTGTGTTTTATTTGCATATTAGGAACATTTATAAGCATCAATAACGTTTTTTAGAATTCTACCGTATTTGGTACATGCTCAGCACAATATTTTTTCATTAATATTAACTGGTGTTTATTTTAGCCGAATACGCTTCGTGATCCATCCGTTGCGTGGGCTGCTTTTAATTCGCGCATTCTTTAAAGGAAAAGGACGGTCAAAACTGGACATGAATTTATCGTAAAAGATATTTAGTGCCCGGTCAATATCCGTTTTGAGAAAAACACTAGACCAGTCGGTGGCAGCTATTCACTAAACTTACTCGTAAGTCTATTCATTCTATTAAAGCACCGCGTTTTATTGCGGTAAACATTGTTGACTCTATTAACATTTTTGAGTTAATGTTAATGATACGTCATTATGGTAGGTAAATTATAAATTGCAAACATCCACAATAATTCGAAACTTTTTGGAATTTAAACTACATAAAGCACAATTATTTGTAAAATAGGACCTACTGAAAGAATTAGATCACGGAGATGCAAGGTATCGTATCAACAAATCGAGAATAGTATATGTAAGGCAGCGCATAAAACTCTAAGTGAAGAAATATGACATCAAGTGATAAATGAGTATTGGTCGAAATCAATAGAAGAAAGGACGTGTATTTCTAAATACATGGTGAGTGTTAATACGAAATGGATAATGTGATATGCAATCGTAAATGTTGATTTGATGATCCATATAATATTTAACTCGTAAAGGAGGATTACATGTGTAAATGTCATCGATATGATAAATAGTAGTGCAGTATTGATAACCGGCTATGCACCTGAGATTGGGCGTGATTAACGTTCCGTGGTTTCCACGGAGAATGTTATGTCTATATTGGTCTTCTAGTGGTCATATTGATTAACATCTGATATTGTGCATTGGTAAAATCGTTACTCACATGTCAATGTTCCTGAATTCATTCATTTAATTTTAAATCACCTTCAATTTCGAACATTTTTGTTTTATGGTTTTTATGCTTTAATTAATATTTTATTTTATAAACCAAATATAATGCATTTAACGTAATAATAAATTTCCGTGTAACACTGTATATATATTTCTACCCAAAGGAATCGCATATCAGAACAGGCATGACTTTTGTTGATGAAAACTTATAACGCACATACACTTGAGATGTGTTTATTCTCGTGTAAATGATTTTATTGAATCTCTCCTGAAATTATATTGTACTACAATGGCGTGATAAACATAAAATTGTTTAATGTTAATGTTTAATTAATATACGTAATGAAATTATATTACAGGTCTTATCCATTTCAACAGTTTTTTTTTTAATATAATACTTCATTAATAATGGCTTCTAGTGAATATTTACAATGTTCTTCCATAGAAAATTATGAAATAAATAACTCAAAGCGACTGCTTAGTCGATAAAGCAAACATTACTAAGATTTTCACTCCAGATAGCATTTCTTTGAAATAGTTCCAGTCGCCATTAATTAATTAAAATTTGTGGTGCAAAATAAAATTACGACTGGCTAATATTTTCTGATTATAATTTTATTTAAAATGTATAATAATGCTGAAGAGACGATTGCAATATTCAATGAGGTGTAGAAACACATACGCACAAACTTATTTTTTTTCAAGAATTGCACAACCACAAATCAAACATGTTTAGACAAAACTTATTTATTTCAATTTTATAAAAAATTGGGCTCAATATTTGAATTTAATTGCGTGGAATTTACAGGTGAACGGAGTGTCGGCTTGATTGAACACTTACTGTTGATCCTGTTGATATGTCAATTTCGTAAATCACTGCCCTTCTTCTTTATTATTTTATTCAATTTTAGCATTTCAGTTTTATTAACGACAATTCACTTTCTTTTTTATTTAACAACTTGACTTTGATTTTCGTATAAATACACGGTTGCTTAAGAAAGTTTCATTTGAATCCCGAAGAAATTGGTACTACTCTCATCGTTTTCTGACGTTTCTTTTATAGCCTTTCGTGGCTGCATGTATTAGTACTATATTTTTTATCCACCTTTACAAATTCCTATTTTCTCTTCCAGAATTTTAAAATCCCCTAAATCAACATATAAATTACAAACACTTGTTTCGTAAGACGAGATGACAGCTCGTCAACATAAACATAAACATAGCTATTTCAATACATATAGTTTATTCATTCCTGCAAGGCCCAATCCGTGGCGGGGAATTTGAAATCTGATCAGTTGACTGGTTTAAAAACAGGTGTTTTACACTATAATAAGCCTGTCATCATTTTTCTGTCAAAGTTTTGAAGTAATTCTGCTTTTTAAAAATGAGTTCAAAGTTCAAAGGAAAACTTACCGTTAATGAGAAACTGATGATTCTTAATGTCTTTAAAGGACTAGAACAGGATCATCCTCAGTTAAACAAAACGGTTTTATTAACCAAATGTTGCGAAAGTACAGGTGACATTATCTTTTATTCTCTATATAAATTAACATAAATACATTAAATACCTATCTAACAGGTCGTTCTTTGTGAACAATTAAAAGTTTTAGTTGAGGAAAAAAACCACTGGCACCCATAGACCACCGAAATTACCTCAAGGTGAAGATATTGTAATTTTAGAGGAACGCCAAAAGTATTTAATACCACGAACTGTACACCAGTTCTTTTTCGATAACCTTCCCCCAACACTAAATTTGGTTAATGTCAAAATACAAGAAAATGAAGAAGTCCCAAAAATGAGTAGATCGAAATTATATAAGGTGTTAAAATCTCTAAATTTCACGTGAGTAGACAACAAATCGAGATGTTGATTAATTAAAAGCGTAATCTTTATAATTAACAGATTTACCAAGAGAGGTAAGAAAAGTATATTTTTAGATAGAGATGCCATTGTAATTTGGAGAAGAAAATATTTACGTCAAATCAAAGACCTGCGAAAGCAAGAAAGAAAAATATATTATTTAGACGAGACATGGGTGAACTCGGGTCATGTCAGATCTAAAGTTTGGGTAGACCAAACGTGATGAGCAAAAGACAGCTGTTTAACCAAGATTTGTCAATCGGATTAAAAATCTCAGTGGAAGAAGAAAACGTCTTATAGTGGCACACATTGGAAACGAGAAAGGTTTTGTTAACAATGAGTTGTTAGTTTTTGCGGGAATTAAATGGAGATTATCACGACGAAACGAATTCTGAAAAGTTCGAAGCTTGGTTCACTAAAAGTTTGATTCCTCAGAACTCAGTAGTGGTATTAGATAATGGTTCATACCATAGGAGAGTTTTAGAAAAATGGCCAACTTTAGCATGGCGCAAACAACAAATTAAGGAATTTTCGGAAATTAAACAAATTTCTTTTGAAAATAATTTGCTCAAATGTGAACTGTTGTATTTAGCAACATAAACCAGTGCATCCACTTTATGCAGTTGAGGAATTAGCAGCAGCGCATAACATCACCATTCTAAGAACTCCTCACTATCACTGTGAAACTCATTCCAATAGAAATGATTTGGGCTCAAGTAAACGGTCATGTGGCTGCTAACAATAAAACATTTAAGTTGGAAGATGTTAGATTGTTGCTAGAGAAAGGCATCCAGAATGTAACACCAGAAAGATGGGAAAAGTGCGTGCAACACGTAATTAAAGAAGAAGACAAAATGTAGAACTTGGATGGGGTTATGTCGCATTGTTAATTTTTAATGACGATTTCAAATCTTTGATCGGAAGTTCTATATCACTTCTAGTTTAAAGAAAATATGGCACATGAGACATTTTGCAATAAAACACAAGTTAATCATATTTTATTAAGTTCTTAATTTGAACAAAACTTTCTTTTAAAGAAGTTGAAGACAGAGAGTTGTTCTGAATGCTCCTAAAATAGTCAGCCATCATGTGTACGTTCCAGTAGCCTTGATAACCTTCCTCTATCGTACGAAGGTCTTGGTAAAATCGCTCGCCCTATGCTTTACTTAGATTAGCGGGAAAATAGTATAGGTGGTTGTGAAGAAAGTGCAATTTAATGCTCATGTTAAATTTAAGCGTATGAACGTGACTAATTAGTTTTTCAACGTGTTGAGAATAGTCAGAACTTTGCTTATTCCTCAAAAAATGTTGAACAAGCCAAACAAACTCATTCCATGCAAGGTTCTGTTCTCTTTTGCGGTAGTAAGAAATGTTAGTTCTTTCTGTTACTAGTTTCTTTCTTTTAGCCTAGATGCGAACATTTCGGAACTTCGCCAGTCCCAGATCTCTGATTAGGTCGTGTAAATCATCGTGCTTGAATGGTTTTGACGTTTCCAGGTCACATTCAAAGTCACTACCACTACTGTCAATTTTCTTCTCAAAGTCAATTGGCTCCTCCTGTGAAGCATCAGCTTAAGGTTCAGGTGTAGTCCTATCGTATGTAAGGCTTCTCCCATTTGGCTTGATCGGTTAATGCCAGTTATGTACACCAAACAAAAAAGCAATCACGATGGTCGTTCACTGATTCATTTCAGATCATTTCGTACCGGAAACTATGTCTTTTCTTATTTGTCCGTAAATGTATCAACACACGCTTTGCATATCTTTTGAGGAATCCAAAGCTTATCTTTCATTTCCAGCGGGTCCCAAAGTATTTTTTGTAAGCCTCGAACTCGCATTTAAACGGAATTCTTTAAATATATACTCTCCGCAAATGAAACGAAAATGGTCTGGATCATTCACATAAACTCTTCTTGGCGATGCCATATCAAATTATAGTAAGATACGAGTAAGTAAATAATTTTTAAATAAGCAGCAAATAAACCCTGTCAGAAGGAGAATTTTTAGTGATAGCTATAACTCGTAAACAACAGCTGTTAAGAAATAAGTTATGGTATATTTAGAAGCAGCGACGTTAAATTAGTAAACATTATTAGACATAAGTCATTCATCAGTCAAAAAGTGCAATTTTGTTGGCCAGTGTTATACATCAAATTTAGATCCCGGGAATTTTTTTTTCAACCCGCACGATTCTGTATTTACCACAATATTCAAATATAGCGCGTTACAAAATTTTACCACATTCCGTGCTAATGGTACATACTAATATCATATTTTGACAACCTATATCCAACCGAAACTTATGTTAATCATATAATTAGTAACCAAATTTAAAAACGCATCTAAAAGTACCAATAATAAAATTGGAAAATTATCAAATTCTGCACTAGCAGCATATTAAAAAAATATATGACGTCACAACCATCGTCATGTATATACCCAGCAGCCTCTGATATTTGGAACTCAGCAAACAACTCCCAACAGTGGATTTATAACTTTCACACAACATCCAAATTTAGTACCAAATTTAACACTAATCAACCAGCAGACATTCAACAAAGAATATAAAGAGGACGAACAAGAAAACCCATACGAATGGCAACAAATAAAAAACGTGAAAGATCACGCCGAAAACCAGCTACACAGGAACGTGTCAGTATTTATACCTCAACAAATGATCATATAAGATACGATCTGCTAGCCAGTTAAAATACTAATAACGAAACAGAACATGCATGGAAACTACAGGAAAGAAAATACCAAAACTCCCTCCCCCCATAATTATAGAAGGAATTACAAATTATAATAACTCGTACACTCGTTATTATCACATCACACATCTTAAAAAAAATTATATACCACACCTACCAGTTCAAAGAAGACACAGCCTACAAGATTGTAATCAGAAACATACACATACACAGGGCTAAATAAATTAGAAAGAAAATCACTTCTATCCAATGCATGTGATATCAGATGTACGGACATAGTGAAAGCCAATGCACAAGACCCTACATACGCGTTAAATGTGGAGGGGACCATAATTGCAAAAACCCCAAAAATACTCTTCCTAGGCGTGCCTTGTGCCAGGGTCCACATCCGGCCGATTATAAGGGCTGCCAAGTATATCAAGAACTGTGATTTGTTAGAGGAAAGCCAGCTGCCTCATCAAGAACTTCCAGTGCAATAGCTCGACCACCGAACACCGCACAAAACGCCTTAGTACCTTCATTGCCAACACAAGTTATACAAGCTACACAAATATTGTTGCTGCCTAACATGGCCAACAACAAAATCCCTAGGGTCAAGGAAATGACAGTAATATCACACTATCTCAATTTTTATCCACATTCGAGTCAATATTCAACCAACTTATGCACCAAAATAGCAAATCTGCTTACCTAGTAATTAATCAATCTTACTAATGCACTCCGAATTGCATCATAGCACGCAAACGGATTATCCCAGCACCGTCTAGATATTGAGATATTTTTTAAGGAGCAGTTTCCGACCATCCATTATAGCTACAACAAGCATCTCCGTAATTCGAAAGTAAAAAATCCCAATGGTGTAACAATTGCTAAGTGCGAAGTATTTAAAACATCACTAAAAACTGAGGACGAAATTGGCACGGCGGTTGAATATATAACAAACAACATACAGCCTAGTACTCAACTCCACCTATTCACGAAAAAAATCAAATCATTGAAAACTATCCCCTATATTTTAAAGAAAAATTGCTGAGAAAAGGAGAATCTCGCGAATATATAAGTAACTTATCCCCATCCGCACACGATTACTATGCTTTATGGAAAGCGACAAAAAAGCGTTCCAGAAATGCCATTCCATGAATTCGCAAAACTGATGGCAGATGAAGAAAAATCAAAACACCCGTCAGTAGCAGCAATAGAAGAAGAAAGCGAAATCTTAGATTAGCTAAATGTTCGACTATAACTAAGATTGCCCATAAAACACTTCTAACCTGTAGAGGTAAAATCAGAATTTAAACTCTGAATTGAATGATAAGAAAGCACCAGGTTAAAATCTTATTACTGCCAACCCCCTAAAAGAACTACACAGGAAAGCAATAATAACAATTACTCAAATCTGAAACGCTGTGATAAGATTATAATACTTTCCAATACAGTGGAAGTTTGGCCAAATAATATGAATCCAGAAACCATCCAGTAAACATGCACATGAAACAACATATACGCCGATAACATTGCTATCAATATTATCTAAACTACTGGAGAAACTTATTCTAAAGAGATTAATACCCATAGTAGAAAACCATGACCTATTTCCACAACACCAATTTGTTTCTCGACGGAAATACTCTTCAATTCACAGAGTAGTGTATGTTGTTGAAAGAGATTGAAGAGCACATATATTGTGTTTGTGTCTTCCTAGATGTGATGCAAGTATTTGATGAGTCTAGCGTTTTAACTTACTACTTAAAATCAAGTTCCTGTCTCAATTCCACCTCCTGATCAAACCATAACTGGGTGAGGGATATTTACAAGTTGAATATGGCGAAAGTCATTATAACTTATATGCAATAATTGCGGGGTCCCCCAAGGAAATGTCCTAGAGCCAACTTTGTATCAAATATTTACAACAGACTTGCCATGTAATGAAAATGTAGGTTTTGCATGGCGCTACTAACAGGGCATATTAACCTTGGTCCAGCATCACAAAGCCTACAAAGAATCTTCACAGAACAAAAAAGTGGATAAAGAAATGGCGAATGGAGATCAATGAAAAATGACATTCATTACAAAACATGGCACTGCTCTACCTATTGCTCTAAATGACATACCAATCCTGAGAAAAGAAAAGAACTGGACACCCGTATGAAAAAAAATGTACTGTTCATGCCAAGAAAGTCCAATTTAAATGATTTTTGTACATTCGCATCTTTTGAACAATATTCTCTTTTTATAGTTTTGAAACTGAGTTAATCTAAATTTGTATAACTAAAATATTTAGACTGCATACATATTAAAACTTTTACGTCTATTTTTCACCATCTGGTTGATATTTAACTTAAAATAATGAAATAATTCCGGCTATATACAATTATATGTATGTATATACATTATGTATATATATATATATATATATATATATATATATATATATATATATATGTGTGTCTGTGTGTGTATTCGTGTGGGTTTATGTGCCTATAAATATCCCAGGGATAGCCAATGATAGTAATTTAGAGTAAAAAACTGTAATACTGCGCAAAATCGTTTAACGATCAACAATGAACGCCAATGAATAGGAAAGGAAGGGATAACTAAAACACTCGGCGCTCAAACGCTATCGGTAAAGTTTTTTACTTAGTTGCTTGCAGATACGTTCGATTGTCATTGGATGGACATTTTTGCTGAACCTATGCCGTGCATGGCATTATTTTATGCTGCGGTAACCAATAATAGTAATTTAGAGTAAAAAACGGTAATATTGCGCAAAATCGTTTAACGATCAACAAAGAACTACGCCAATGAATAGGAAAGGAAGGGATATCTAAAACACTCGGCTTTCGAATGCTATCAGTCAAGTTTTTTACTTAGTTGCTTGCAAATACGTTCGATTGTCATTGGATGGATATTTTTGCTGAACCTATGCCGTGCATGGCATTATTTTATGCTGCGGTAACCAATAACAGCAATTTAGAGTAAAAAACGGTAATACTGCGCAAAATCGTTTAACGATCAACAAAGAACTACGCCAATGAATAGGAAAGGAAGGGATAACTATTTATAAAGGACGAAGTTTAAAACGAACCCGTAAGAAACCACACAGTCACCGACTCGTATTTCTGACTTATCCATTACCATCCCATCACTGTATTTATTGAAGTCCCACGTGAAATGCCTTTTCCTTGTACTAGTACGTATGCATATACGGTATCCGCGTAACATTTTAATTATTAAAATTTTAACTATATCGAAATTTTTTTTATGGTATTGTTGTTTATATTTTCCACCCGATGTGGCTTCCTAGGTTAATGTATCAAATTGGCGTCTATATATATTTTTTCGTGTCCATTAGTTGAATAATAAGCTTTTTGAGCAAAATGCATGCAAAAATTATGTACAATAATATCAAGTTCTGCTGAAAATAATTCATTAAATTTCTCCCAAAAGTATTTTATTGCGATCGATAAGAACTTACATATATTGAAATGAAACCGAATAAAAATTGATAATTATTTGAAAAATTGTTATTGAGAAATCAGAAGAAGAAAAAGAAAAGGGCTGCCGACCACCACTTCGAATTCCGTAATAGACTTGTCGACAACGGTCGACCAAGTACATGATATAACAGATGTCATAATGAAATTGTCCGGAAGAAAATAAAACATGGTCACCCATTTTCGGGATGTGGCCGAAGCATTTGATAAAATTTGGCATGACGGTCTGATCATGAAATTAAAAAGTACAACAAAAGTACAGCTCCTGGAATCACACATCACCTTCAGAGTTAAGCAAGAAAATGAATATTCAGAACTGAAGAAAATAAACGCAGGAGTGTTTCAAATCAGCGTGCTTGGATCAGTACTTTGTCTGATATACACATGCCACTTATAGGCAACATAGTTGAATTTGCTGACGATAATGCAGTGTTCGCAGTCGGGTACAATAACAATACAATTATATGCAAAGAAAAAGCCACATAGTCAACCTAGATGCCAAGCTGAAATGAAAAGAAAGAAACATGTTAATATGACAACAGGACCATTAAAACTTAGATAGCAAAACATGTATTGGCTGCTGAGAAGAAACTCCTAGCTGTGTATCCGAATTAGGAAACTGGTCTACTAGCAGGTCCTGAAAGCTTGGAAGCAACAATTATTGATTTCAAGTGTTCCAGAAACGAGTACTACGAAAAACTGTGAATACTCTTTGGTATGTATTGCGCACATATTAATCTTCATCAAGAAGTCCAGGTGAGTAACAGTTAAAGAAAACATTAAGAAAGTTGTAAAGAATCATAAGTAAGTAAATACTTTAAGCCAAAGACTAAATATTTATTAATTTTAAGATAAAAAATTCTATTTTAGTGTTGCCAGAACCATATGAAATACTTGATGATGAATTTTACATATATTTAACATTGCCAACAATCTGGGCCTACGTGACAATAGCACGACAATATTTTTTACTCGAGTACATTTTAAAGTCAACGGTATCATTTATTATATACTGCGACAATTCCTCGACAACTTTGTTAATATTAAAGACGTAAAAAAGTTTTAATTCAAAAAAGTTTTAAATTAGCGTGTGCGTAACCTAATAATTCTGGCTCATATTAACAGCTTTTGCTGAGGAAATTGGGTCAGATAAGGGGCAACATTTTTACGATAAAATGAAAATTGGTTGAGCACGTCTGAAGGTATTCCTTTTAGATTAAATGTTTTTGAATCTATCGTCGATATTTTACCTTTTTTTAAAATTTTAATTGATAAGAACTGGTTGTCCATAAATTATTCCTTGGTATCTTAATTGCGATTGTAAATTGTTTTGCAGGCATTTTCCTTTATTAAGTATATTTCTGTGAAAGTCTGACTCTATTCCGCTTTGGCATTCGATGTTAATTGTCTTTTCATTTGAAAATACTATAGTATTGGTTAATTTCGTGAATTATTTCCATGTGGTGTATGTTTTGTGCAACTTGGCGTATTGGCATTGGCTCGAATTTTCTTCCCAGAGGATTTACTCTCCGGAACTTGATTTGTGATTTGCTTGTAGATAATTAGGAAATATTTTACCAGTGGCACAAATATCATTTACGTGCTTTATTGCATTATTTTTAGATTTTAGTAAATATTTGAATTATCATTAAAAATTCCGGTTCGTGTATATGATGTAAATAATAGAGTTCAAATTTCTTTTCGTGATAGGAAATAATTTATTTTTGTAGATTATATTAGTACGAAAGGGAACTGTTAACAAAATTAAAACACTTGGTTTAATGTTCACAAAATTTATTGTATAGCGACAATTGTTTCGGCTTGTTAGGCCATTATCGAGCATTGCGAATGCTCCAATGTCATTTCTAATGCTCGATAATGGCCTAACAAGCCGAAACAATTGTCGCCATACAATAAATTTTGTGAACATTAAACTAAGTGTTTTAATTTTGTTAATATTACAATCGTTCACCAAGCGCCTACCGCTAACTCAATTAATGTGAGGGAACTCTAATGGATTTACAATAAGTAAGATACTTAATATAGCATCGTAAAGTATAAATAATTGATTGTAGAGGTCTCTTGCTATTAAAAAAGTTTGGTTTTTTATTCCGTCTTTAATCATTTTATTTAATTCTAAAATTGATCTTAATATCAATTCACTATGATGTATATCTTGTGTTATATCATTAAATTGTTTAATAATACGTTTTAAAATGTTACTCTATATTTTTCCATCTTCTGTACCTAAATTTCTAGATACGGTTTTAATTATTGATCGTAAACCATTAATTATTCCTCTTTCCATTCTTACGTCCAATGCATGTGCTTTTAAATTATACAGTTTATCATTAATTGTAGTTTAAATAAATTGGATCATTTTGTTGTAATTTCATAATTCTCTTGCAAAAAATGCATTGTTGTATAAGCTATAGTTAAGATTTTCATATTGGTTATTTAAAATAGTAAAGTGTGTTTTTTAGTCGCAAATTAATTGGAAGTACCTCTAAGTTCTAGGTGATATTCCTTCTTTCTGTTTCTTGTAAGATTGAGAGGAACCTGGAAGGTTTTAAATTGATGTTTGTGTGAGTTTATTGTTTGTTTTGAGTTTTCCTCTGTTTTTGTTTTTTCTTCCATTTCGGAATTTGGGGTAATTTTTCTTTATTTTCGTTAATGTTATTAAGGGTGTTTTCTTATAATTTCTTTTGCTGAATTTTATTATTTAACTTTTCATATAATAATTTTATTTTATTCTTATGATTCCAAATGTGGTTATTTACAAGATGTTTATCGATTTGTATATCAAATGGGGTTTCCTTTCGAAATGACACGATATTACTTCATAAGGTTTCAATTCCATTATTTTTTTCATTATATGTGGAGTTACTATATTCTAATATTGCGTAATTAGTTTTTATTTCTATAGGTTCATTTTTATATTTTACTTGATTATTTAATAATCTATGTTCAATTAGTATGGTTCTATTAATCCATTGAATTCTGGATGTTGGGAACTAATAATAGTTGTTTCACGAGAGTGTTTTTAAATTCATAAATTCATCCAATCCAATCCAATTTTATTAAATTGTTAACTACACCTTGGGATAAGTTAAGTTTATAAGCTTGGCTCGGTTTATATTTTGAAAATGAATCGATAATAGTTAATTAGTCTTTTCCAATGTTATACTGTCAATATGAAATTTATGTAATTTCACAGATATTAACATAGGTTTGTATAGAATTCCTTTGATTATGCCAATAATAAAAATTTTCAATTAGTTTTGCGTTTCATCGAGACCACGGTGGTGATAATTTTGAACCGTTTGTATTATTTCGTCTTCATCACTAATATCTACTAAATTGGTCGAATATTTGATCATTTTAATTTAATAAATCTATTTATAGATTGCAATATTACGTATTTGCGAAACATCAAATTAAATAATAACGGTTTATACCAACATATATAATAAATTCAATTCCGCATGGACCCAAATATTCCACGGGCACTTAATTTAATAAAGTCACGGTCGGAATTCTACTTTCATTTCGCTATTTTCACGCCGACTGCAGGCTCCTATTTTTTACTTGAAATCCTTCATTCTATGATGTCGTTAGGATGGACGCAACAGAATCAAGTCGGGTTGGGTGCGATCGAGACAATTCCAAATTGCAACGAAAATAAATCTCACAATCAAAAATTTTCATCGTGTACCAATAAATCACCCTGGATCGACTATCAAACGTGGTTCAACTTGCCGAGTTCACCGCGTAAATTGTATTCTTATTTATGCTCAATATCGTTGGGTTAATGTAATCGGAACGTTTGTCAACTCACCGAATATACCCTGTACGATGTAATTAAATTAAGTTTCTGTATTTTGTGTTTTATGTTATAATGTATTTCGAAGTAAATATACTCAGTGACATATAAACTGCACCACCTAGAAGGGGTGGGAATTTTTGGACCAAATTTGGCAGAAACATTGGACTAGTCTAAGGTAACAATTGATTAAAATTTGATAAAGAAAACACTTCATCTTTTTGATTTGTCTTTAATAATGTGTTGGTCCGCCACTATTTCTGATCCACTCATTGACCCGCCTTGGCATTGATTCCAGCAGGTGATCAATGTCTTCTTGGGGTATGGCATCCCAAGCAGCCTGTACTTCATGCTGTAGAGCTTCTATTGTCAGCGGTGGGTTCGGTAGATTCCTCAATCTTCTACCCGTCATCTCCCACACGTGCTTAATGGGCGACAAATCGGGAGATCTTGGCGGCCAAGGCAAAAGATTAACATTGGCCTCTTCAAAGAAGTCAAGAGAAACCCTTGCTACGTGAGATGGTGCATTATCTTGCTGGAAAAGTGGGTCTTTCAGCCCTCGAAGATATGGAAGAACATGTGGTTCTACCACTTCGTCAATGTAGCGTCTTGTGGCCATACTGCCCCGAATGAAGAGCAGGGGTGATCTGCTGCCGTTAGCAATAGCACCCCATACCATCAACCCCACAGTTTGGTGAACATGCATCGCAATCGAAAAATCAGGATTGCGCATTTCTCCACGTCTTCGTCTAACAGTCATCCGACCATCATGCATTCCTAAACAAAATTGCGATTTGTCACTAAAGACAACTCGATGCCACTCCAAGTTCCATTGAAGTCTATCCCTGCACCAGGCTAAACGTTCCTGGCGATGTTCAGCAGTGAGGGGTAGCACAAGATATGGGCGGTAAGACAGCAAGCCAAAGGTTCTTATTCGACGATAAACTGTTCGCAAGCCTATCGGACGACCTTGTTCACCTAACCATTGATCAGCTATTGATCTAGTTGTAGAGAATCGCTCTCTCAAGGCCATTAGTCTTAAGCGGCGATCTTGATGTTCATTGGTTCGTTTTTGAGCCCTAGTGCCTCTTCTCCGACGTTCAACCGCCGTCCCAAACGGTTGCCGATTTCTCTAAACGAAAAACCTGCTTCTCGTAAACCAACAATCCGCCCTCGGTCAAAGTCACTCAACTGCTGGTAAACTAAAGAACGGGATCCGAAAAAGTGGAACAAATTCAAAAAATGACTCAATAATTGCTTGTCTATCACCACCTCTAAAAAATGACACAAACGTCAAAAATCCCATGACTGCTTGATGATTGGGTTTCAATCAACTATTTTCCTGGACTAGTCCACTATTCCTGCCAAATTTGGTCCAAAAATTCCCACCCCTTCTAGGTGGTGCAGTTTATATGTCACTGAGTATATAAGCGAGTGTGGTCTCGTTCCAATTAGAGTATAATGAAAAGTAGTGCTATAGACGAAGTTGACTTGGTATATTGGAGCAATAGAGGTATATTGATTTTTCAATAATTCCCTCAATGTTTATATCTACGAATGCCATCAAGATTCGATATGTCGATTATTAGAATCAACATTTCTTGGTAATCATCGTCCTGAATGTCCCATCGATACCACCTGAACCCACCATATCCTTACTACATTACGCCATTCCCAAGCAAAGGACCAGAAATTACCAATTTAAAATTTCGCCCTAAAATTAGTTAAAAGTTAAGGGCAATGGTATCGAAATGTGTGATCAATTCGTCAGAATTCCAAAATCTGAAGAAAAAAAAACCGACGACAGGAAGGATCAAACAAGGAAGCAGATTAAATTACAAAAAATCACAAGCATGAAATTTAAAAGTTTCACCTTTGATATTCGAAAATGTTGCTGATTTCTGATTAAACCAGAAATGTTTGACCGCACTAATTGTAATTTCTTTGCAAATGAAATGCCAGAGTGCTTCCCGATAAAGGTGATATATATGATGTGGAGCAAATAGAATCCCAAAATGATAGTGGCTACCAACATATGATATTGGGACTCAAATGCAACATATTTTCTACTAGAATTCAAAGATATAAACCATTTTCCGTTAAGCGGACGTAGATGACGGCGGACGTAGATGACTCAATTGAAACAAAACATCGCCTATTTCCGATTAGAACGATGTTATATGTCAAATGAAAGGGTGTCATAGCATCTTATGAATAAATAGAGTGAGTGAGGTCAACAAGTGATCCTCATCGTCGAGATGGAATGAAAAACGGACGACTCTCTAGTACTTGCTCTTCAAACTTTTATTTTCTTTCCTCTTCTCTCGTCTTTATTTACATCAATCTTATTTTATTCAACAACGTTTTTGTGCTTTCTAATAACATTTTCTTTTCACATTTATTTCCATTTTTCGATGTCGTTTAATTTATTTTTTCGTTCTCACCAAATTTTACAATTTTATTTCAAATTATTTTATTTCTTTATTATTTAGTTCTACTCTCTAGAGCATGTTTTTAGCCTTAATTTAATTTAATCGTTTAATGCATTCTGGGTTTCGTTTCTCACCTTCAATTTATTTAACTTCATTGATAGTTTTTCATAATTTTTCAAAGATTCAGTACTTTTCGACATTTTACTTATCTTATCAATTATTTAGAAATACACCCGATGGTTGCAACTTTGCAACTTCAAACTGTTTTCGTGGATTTGATTTGATTTAATTCACCTTGTCTTTTGCTTAATTCCTGTTGTTTTATTGGTCGTTAAAAAATGTTTGTTCAATTCTAGTTTTTATTTTTTGAGTTGATACGATTTTATGATTTGCCATGTGGTGATCATCTGTTCCAAACGGTTCCAACATTTTGACTTTGCCTTGGTGTTTTTCCCTAATTTCGTTGATGTAATATTTACATCGTATTTGACTGTATTTGGTTAATTGAATACAAATAACCGACGGTTGGTAATGTTCTCCAGAACAAATTTAATTTATTGTTAAAAAAAAATTGTTTTTTTCGGCGAAAATCTTACATCGCCAAGTTTGGTTGGTCTTGAACGAGATGACCATTTCTTGTTTGAAGTTGTTTTTTGAAAGTTGTGCCGGTATTTTTGTCTTGTTTTATAAAGTTTTATTAACGTGGTTTTGCAGGTGCATTTTTGAAATTATTTTTTTATTTTTTTCCAAAATTAACAGGATAATCTACAATTGGAATGCCAATTATGTGGTCTTCGTGGTTTGAGTGAACTGTTTCCTCATCATTAGTAATATGTAATAATCCTGCTTCGATGTACTTTGTGTCGATTTCCTTCAAAATGTGTTTGGTCTTTTGATTTATAATTTATATAACATTCTCATTTCGATGTCAGAATCGTGAATCATTAATCAATCCCAATCAATCCCATTCTTTTTATCGAGACCTGAGCATATTCTGGGAATAGCTAATTGTTTAATTTTATGTGTCTTTAATAATTGTTTAAAGTTTACAAGGGTTTCGAAAATATTTTTGTACGAGGGTTTGTCGTAATACTTTTCCTTTGTGATCATGTAATTTGATGAGAAATTACAAGTAGAATTTCAGCAACGTTTTTTGCTGTTTCAATTCTTCAATCGACGAATATTTATTTTTGCATCCATGTGCTACAGCATAATTGTTTGGCATTTTTAATAGGTCTTGACAGTTAAAAATTCAAACTGTAAATATGCGAAATTGTATATTTTGTATCTCTCAAGGCGTTTTAAATGTAATTGAAAATAACTTTATTCATTTTGATCGGTCTTAAAAAAATATTTTACGGTCGGTAATCACTACATAAAATTGGACTAATCAAAATCGAAACTCGTAACTAAGAGTGTAGTGAATCATCATGTTTTCGATATAATATTGTCGCAAATATTTATGCTTTGTTAGAGTAAACACGTGGCTTCGTTTCAAAGAAAACTAAGGTTAGTGTGTTAAATAATCTGTCAATGTAAATTCTGATAGTCATCAATGTCGCCAATACAAAGAAAATCGTAATTTATTTCAAAATAACCCTTCTTCAAATGTTACAAATGCATACGTATTGTTTTATAGTTTTATTTTCTCAATGATTGGTGTTTTAAAATCACAATAATTTTTTGACTCGGACCAATGACGAATGGTTTTGACACTGAAAATTAATAAATTTAGGCTGTAGTTATTTGCTAGAGTTAGGAAATATATTTATCAACTCTTTCTTTACAATTTATTTCATTAGCTGTCGGTGACCCACGGGAAAATAAATGGTATTTTCTTCCCTTCTTTCACAAATACCTATTATTGTGTTATGTTTTTATTCCCACGTAAGAAAGTGTGGCCAGTTGGAACGCGTTTCGACTATTTGATTTACGATACACCAGCATGGAAATACGCCGCTGTGTCAACAACCTTGTTGTTATTTAGTCATAACTAACAAAAGTAGTAACATTGTCGCTAATTTACAATTTATCTACTAATACTTCGAATATTTAAAATTACTATAATAGAATTAAAAATACAAAACGTAAATACCAAATTCGTATGAAATAAAATTGTTACTTCTTCCCGAAATAATACTTTAAATTTAATCACAATTTGATCACAGAAAATTAAAGCCAACGTCACTCGTCGACGAACGTGATTATCATGTGTTATAATTAATTTTTGCAGTGTACGATTTCAACTGATTTCTTTCGAATCTGATGTATGTATGTGCTAATCTACGGGCGGGTTGTTTCCCCTTTTCACATCGCATTTTGCCAGTATTGTTTAAAACAAAAGTTTCGTACGTGCTGTTAAGATACATATGTTTAATGAATGTTTCGATGTGTTTGAAATTGGATGTGAAAACATGTTTTTCTGCAAATCTAAACAAATGTATAATTTCACCTTTCAAATATTAATTCACGTTCATGTAAATAAATACGCGAAAACAAATGAAAATCATTCGATTTGTTTGAGGCAACAAATTCCAAATGAAATTTACATATATGTTCAATTCGGCGTGAATAAATTTTTGCCGGAGGGTTAATAATTGCTGGTATGTGTTAAACCCACCGTATCAAAATGTAACATAAAATACGTACATTTTTCTCAACACAAGCATCAAATCTTACAAAATAAACAATAAAGTCTAAATACATTTTTTATAAATAAAATTAAGGAAATTTGTGGACTTTATCACATTCCCAGTGTTTCACAGGGAAGTACTAATTTCTCAAAGCTCGTCAAATATTGGCGAGTTGATGGGCTTAATAAATAAATCTCTTCTGAAATCGACGGTACAATGGAAGTTCCCATGCAGATCGTACACGTTGTTATATTTTGTGTTCAGTAGTGACCTTAAATTAATACGCAGTAATAATAAGCAATCGAAATGATGCTGGGATGTGAAATATTGAACAGACTCAAGCCAGAAATTAGGAGAACGAAGTAGAAAAATCCAGAGATAAAACCGATAGAATGTTAGAAAAGGACCAAATGCACCCATTCTTATAACACAAAATATTTGAAATGTGAATATAAAAACTTCGTCTTTTTTATTGTCTTTGTTCTATAATTACATACAGACTTTTCCGATTGCTTTTCACAATTTATCAATTGTGTTTCCCTTCAGGTTTCGTCAAACCTGGACCACATCATAAGGCGAATGAATCGGAATGTGACTTCTGGTGCTGTAGGAAGCGAGTTGGAAGCGAAACTTAACACCGACAGAAATGTATGCAATACATTTACAAACTGGGTGAATACATAAACTACCAGCATGACATCGAAAGCAGGTATTAACCGCTACTCAAGTAGATGGTATTTGCGATTGTATCGATAAATATTGCCCATTAACAGTTCTTAGGAAAAAAAAATGAATGGGCCCAGGTTTGCGGATTTCAACTATTAACAGTGCATTGTAAGGGTCTAACTATTCAATGAAAGCAGTCACTTATGTATCACGTCACAATATACAAATGAAGACCAGTTGTATGAATCTGTACATAGGGCATATGACACAATCAACCTTAAACATTGCCTCCACTAAATTCAACATATGAAATCGTGATAGACAAATGTAAGAACATACATATACACTGATCGCCAAAAAAAAAAACAGAGCACCCAGAAGGGACGATCGTACGAACTTGAAATTTTGGTGACAATTTGAGATTGAGTAAGACAATGAATGATAACAATTTCAAGAAAATCTGTAATTAGGAACAATGTTAAAAAAATAATAATGCGTGGTATTTCGTCCAAAACGAATGCATTCATTTAAGCGCCGGAGCATACTTAAAATTAAATGATCATATTCTGCTTGAGGTATTTCATCCAAAGTTCTTTGAATTTGAACTCGAAGTTCAGCAAAAGTGTCTAGGGGCACTGGAAAATATTCGACTCTTTTGCCGGTCATGTCTCATACATGTTCAATCGGCGATAAGTCTGGGGACTTTGCAGGCCATGGCATTGTTGCCATTAAAAACTCTCTGCGTTATTCTTGCAATGTGTGTTAATTTTGTCTTCGAGGGGTTATGGTTCCAGATATTTTTATATCTCCAGTCCGGCCCTGGTGATCACCAACAATGTTTGATCATCTTATTGGAGGTGTGTGGTCGACGTCACAGAAAAGCCAACGATAATGACAAATTAATTAAGGTTGGTGGTAGTGGCACGAATTTTTTATATGGTCTTCAAACCAGCTGAACTGAAATTTATGAAGAGTAATGTTAGGAACGTGAAATTACCACTTCAGGTTCTAGCCGAAAAGAATGTAGTAAGGTGAGAGGATATTAAATATAGTCTAACATCTAGATGTGCTAAACTCATTCAATGCATAAAGCTTTTACCAGTACAAGACATAAAAAACGACGCAAAGCAAGAAAATTGAAGAACAAAATGAAATTATTATTGTTGTTTCAATGAAAGCTCAATCGGAGATATCGAATGATCTTGATCTGCGAGTGAGCTTCAGTCCGAAACAGATGTCAATGCGACTATTGAAAACCCTTTAATGTCAGATCCCACTGCAACGATACAAAGAGATGAATCAACGACATAAAAAGGAGTCTCCTTCAAATAGAGAAAAAGATAAAAAGTAGATAAATCAAAAGATGACATACATGATGTATAAAAGTTACAAAAACAAATTGCAGTAAAATATAGATTGAAAACTGTTTATAGTAAAAAGGATAGTACATTTTTGGTAGCCGTTCAAAATCCAATAATCTTCAAATTTCAATTAGAAAATGTAACAACCCAGCGAGATATTAATAACTATTTAATGGAAAATAAATGTAAAACAATTGATAATTATGCGTAATAATTTAGCTGGAACATCTACAGATACTAAAGTACTGAATTACATTAATAATTATTTCCTAAATATTTGTGCAAATATGAACGAGGATAAGACAGAATAAGACATTGATTCGTATTGAACACTATACTCATTTGGTATTCTATTTCCTACAAACCCAGAGAAGGTTTTAACAAGCTAATGCCACTTATAAATAGATTAGCAACTTGATATGACGGGAGAGTGCAAAAAACGAGTTTTAGTATGACTAATATATATTGTCGAAACAGATAATCTAATAAGTTACAACCAAAGTGTGTACCAAAAAGGTAAAACAATCGCTACAAATTTATCAAGTTATTATTCGATATTGGGAGCGTTAAATATTAAGAGGTGATCGCCATAATTATAGATTTTTCAAAACCGTGTGGTAGTACATAACATACATAACATAATGAAACTATGTTAAGGAAAATAATAATAACGTTAAAGTGTATTTCAATATTATTGCCATCCTACATACATATATAAGCGTACACGAATAAGGGAATACCTCATGGTCCAATAATGAGGCCATTATTATTCCTTCGATGTAGTATATAATCTATAAATATCAGAACAAAAGTAAGGACTCATACGGTTGAATGGAAATACGGTTTAATAAGAAAAATTTAAAATATAATGTTGAGAAGATTGTACTTCTGAAAGTATCTTTCCCGGAATCTGACAACCTGAAAATTTCTCATGATAAAAGTTCATCACCTTAGGAATCAAAAAAGATAAACATTTTACTTGGAAATCACACATAGGATTTCAGTTATGTACTACAGATCATCTCAACCTCCGTAAATGAAGAGGTGATACTATCCGGAGTAACATGTCATTATAAAGATCACTTACATGTAGTCTATAAATATTCCGCACGAAGATCCAACTGAGTATTCTACAATTTTTTGTAAATATTTCAAATCTTAAGACCTTGCCACTTAAAATAAAATAAATTATTTTTATTAATTTTTATTTTTAATTGTATGTATCATGTGTCCATGTATATTTTATGACTTGCCCACTTACCTAACTTAACATAAATAGAATGTTACATTTATTGGTATTATATGGAACCAATAAATGATGACGACTGGATTTAGGTTTTATTAGGTTTCTGAATTAATGTTTATTTGCATTTAGAACAGAATTATTATATGTTCCAACATTAAATATCATTTTGTCCTCTACACTAATTTTCTAGCCTCTCTCTCCCTTATTATAACAAATACAATCTTTACAGATGTGTGCGTATGAAACGATTAGTTTCAAAAACTTAAATTGCATGATTTAGCGGCGTATGATGGGCGTCGATATCGCTTGCATGGGATCTCCAGATTCAACAAAATTACATGACGATTATATGTGATGATGATTGGTGGAGGATTATCGTATTTTGTTTTTTAATTAGTCTTGGACGTACGATGACGGGATTCTGTACTACATGGGATAGATCTGACGTATCCCCATGATGGGTTCAAAGATTATGTGGTACTATCATGGGTTCTAGGATTCTGGATGACATAGGTTGGCTTCAGTATTGTCCGAATGGGTTGCTGTACGAGGGGAGAACATTATTTAGCCTCCCTGACATAGTAGGCGTTTAGTGACGTTGAATCAATTTGACGCATTAAAGTATTAATCATTTGTTGTTACCTTGGTTCAATTGTAGTTTTCTCACTTGTTACCTGTTCAAATAATTTATAATTTAAGTAGACAAGTTTAGAGAAACTCTAAAAATGTAAAAATCAGAGGTTCGTGCAGTTATAAAATACTTGCAAAAGAAAGGGTTGTCGCTAAAAGAAATTCATGAAGACATGGTAGGTGTATTAGGTGAGGGTGCTGTTTCTTACCAAGTGGTGAAAAATATGTATCGAGAATTTAAACTGGGAAGACAAACATGTGAACATGTGCTGGACGACCAGTGATTGTCACAACCCAAGAAGACGTTAATCGTATACACGAAAAGGTAATAACAGATAGACGACTGACCATTCACCGGATAGCTGAAATTACGAATTTTTCTTATGGTACTAAATACAAATATTTTGGGGCTAAAAAAGTTGTATGCACGTTGGGTCCCACGAATGTTAACATCTGATCAGAAACGTTGTAGAGCATGCGCAAGCCACTTTGGCAAAGTTGAAAGCAGTTCCGAATGAATTTGTTTCTCGATTCGTCACTGTTGATGAAACGTGGGTTCACTTCGATCGTGGGGCGAAGCAACAAAGTATGGAGTAGCATTGCCGAGGTTATCTGCCACGCAAATTTCGTGTTTTGCCATGCGCTGGTAAAGTTATGGCTACAATTTTTTGGGACGCAGACAGAATTTTGATAACATGGACATAAAATAACGGGCGATTGTGTGAAGGAAAAAGGACATTGAGTAAAGGAATTCTGTTCATTATGGCAACACTCCTGCCCATAAAAGCCATATTGTCATGAGCGCCATTCTGAACGCAGGATTTGAATTATTTGAACATCCCGCATATTCACCAGACCTGGCCTCTGATTTCTTTTTATTTCCAAAATTAAAAGAATATCTTCGGGGGACCAAGTAGTGTTGGGCACTAGAGATTATAAGTTGAATGGATCTTTGGATCTTTTATTTTTATTTCATTTCATTTTCAATTGGAAAATTAATTAAACAGATTTTCATCGTTTCCATAACATATAAACTAATTATTATGATTTTTATGATAATTTTTATGATGATCAAAACAGGTTTAATACGCTATACGCAATAATAGGCGATTTTGATCCCCGTTTAACCTACTTTTTACTTCTTAACCTTCCCAAGATTGGGATCTCGTAAAACAGACCGCGTTCACCGCGGCCAGGCGGTCGGCGAATTTAATTTGTATTTTATAATACCCACTATTCATACCGGAACGCGTTAACTTCATTAAACGATTCGCAAGGTGCGCTGACGTAAAGGAGTGGGCGTCGGTGAGGTATGGAGTTATTAGGCTTCCCGTTTTGTTTTATTGAAACATTAAACGGATTTATGTAAGTTATGGATCGTATGCGGGTCCTTTGGGGCGATGGATTATTACCGAAGTTAAACGCGAAAACTCAACCGAGTGCGATCATAAATTTGTTTAATACGTAAATGCCTGTGAAAACAAAATTGCGCTAAATTTATACTAATTGATTTCACATGGGCGCCGATACGAATTTAGGCACTCTTGGAGCATGCAAACCAAATCCTGAATTATTTTTTTAATTGTGCGTGTACACCTGAATATTTACATATATCACGACAGTTATGCAATATAATGACAAAACCTTGGTAATTCAATCGTATGAATTGTGTAAACAAGGATTACTGGTTGCTCTATACATTATTTTTGAAAACCATTCTTGATTATGACGAGGCCTGCTGAAGACCAACTAGATTTAAATGCGGATCCCCTTGCATGCGTTAGCTTTGTTCCTAGATATAATTTTTGATTTTTTTTGGTTTTTTTATACGATAAATATGAGCTCACAAACTAATTTCAAAGTAATCTCAAATTGTCTTTGTAGGTACACGTGTTAGATTCAAAGAATGCACCTGCCAGAGTTTTAATCACATAAAAGTGTAGAAGAAAACAATTCAAAAGAATGTAAACGAACTACAATGTTTTATTGCATGCATTTTTTGTTCGCACATTGTTACTATCAAATATTTCATTTCAAGAATTAATTAAATATTTAGATTAAAAATATCGATTTTTTTAATGTATATGAAATGCACATCTTGAAAACATTTAATGTTTTTTTAATTTGAACTTTTCTGAACATATTAATATTTTGAAACAAATCCATTTTTGTGTGCATAAATTTTAGGTTTGGATATGGCTTTACGTATGTGTATGATAACAAGTTTCTGATTTCTTTCGGAACAAATGTGCATCTGTTGACTTTCTTATACTTTACGAATATGAAAGGAATAGTAATGGTGAACATTTAGGATTTGACTTCGATAAAATTTACCGGTAAATTTATTCAGTAACTTGTCGTTAAAAAGTAATATATGTATATCTAAAAGAACTTATTTATGTATGTTTCATTAGTTTACACTTTACTTTGCATTGTGTAAATAACGCATCAAATGTCTATTCTATTTTAGTACCAAATATTGACCAGAAATTTTGGAATCGTATACTAGATGTGTGTTCTTTATATACAGGTTTTAACGCGGTCGTTAATTTTATTGTTTTCTTGTCACCTAGTCTTGAAAGTGTTTTTCTCTTTCTGAACACAACTATAAAAAAAGTAATTTGTTTGTGGAAAGTACAATGTGGACGTTTTCAAATTTCATGATCAGGCAAAAGGTTAATATAATAGCAGGCCAGCTGTGTACGAAAATAAATTTGTGGAATTTCTGATATAGCTAATAGCGTTAGTGATGGAACAATAATAAACTAACTTCAATTTTCACTACAACTGTGGGATATGTTGGCGAAATGAATTTACGATTGATCGTGAATAAATGGTTTAAGGTAAACATTTTAGGAGGCGGAAATTGAGTTCAAAGATTAATTAATAAACATTTTCATAGCAAACTCTTTCCTGTTCATAAATGGCGGTATAAGTAAATGAATAAACGACGAACGGAAATTATTAATATTACATCAAAAAGTATTGGTAACTTGTCCTTGAATGTGTTGATCCTCGTGCACGTTTTGACTTTTTTGACTTAGCAATTCATTTGTTGAAGGGTATATTCGTGGAGAAATATTACAACTTAATGGTGTTGAAGATGTATATAAAATATAGCGGTGTATATAAAATGTGAATTTGTAAAAATAACAAAATTGGTGATGGACAAAAGTTTCAGTCTTTTTGTGGTTATTCAGCAAGCAGGCGGGAAATTATACTATAATGATTTGTTTAGCACTCTACTAACCACCAATTAATACGCGAATGGCTTTTCATGGGTACAAATCCTACGAACACATGTGTACCGGTGTTAATAATAAAAAATAATCTTAGAAATTCACATTGATAAAAAAGAATTTCATATTTCATTTCTTTGATTAACTGACACGGCGTTCTTATAATTTACAATCACATTTGATTAGGGTGGTATTTATGTTGTCCGATAAACAGCCGTGATATCCTGTTCAGGAGAGGTTTCGACTGTCAGTATATCCTCCTCTTTTATCTCCGTCTCCACAAATTGTAAATTAGAGTGCATTCTGTGCACTTTGGTTTGCTTTTATTCTAGAATGACGAAAATTATCTAACTAGAAACAGTAAAATAATACGTGGTAATCTGTGAAATAAAATTCCATTGCCAGAAATTTTAATGCTAGATGTAAAGATTGGTTGTGATGATCAAATATTAATTTGCAATTTAGCATGATGGAATCGGTTTAATTTTCATTCCTTATAGACTTTATAGATTAGATTGCTTAGTTGTCTTTTTTATAATTTTAGCTTGACATGTACATATAAGTATATACATATATATAAATCTTGCAAATCTTGTCAATTATAACAGATGATACCCAGTTGAATTTGCAAGGATGCAGCTTTTAATTGTGGACGGTACCTCTTTACTCTTCTGGAGATCATCAGCACCATGCGATAAGCTGCAGCAACTTAAACCAGAGATGCTGACAATTTTTCACAGAAATTCACTTACCACTCACGTAGCAGGCCACTAACTATCAATCAACAGTGTACTGGAGCATCAACTCAAGAAATCTTCATGTCGCCATGACAGAACTGCCCACTGTTCATTAGTTTTGATTAATGACAAGTGATGTTTTTATCAACGATGGGCATGTCTGTCATGGTAACATGAAGATGGTCCATTACAGTGTTAATTAGTGGTTAATGGTGTGCTACAAGACTGGAAAGTAACCCTATCAGTTCTGTCAAAATATATATTAACATCTGGGTTAATTTGCAGCTCCTTATTGGATGGTGTTGATGATCTCTGATCTCAGGAAGAGTTAAACGGTACAGTCCATCACTATGAGCTGTATTCTTTGCAGTCTTTCAAAGTCAGGTTTATATGCATGATATTTACATATTTTTACATATATATAGGCAGGGTGGTTGGTGCTCATTTTCCGATATTCGGGCACATTTCTAGAAAGAAAACATCATATGATTATTTAAATATTACAAAATGAATTGTATGAATATCTAGTAAAATTAGGTGGAAACAAATATATTATTGGGCGTATTTGAATTATGCCTATTATGCTATTCCGGCGTTTCGGAAAAGTCACCTTTTTCATCTTCAGGTACCTGCTCTCAGTCGAAGTGATCTAGGAGAAGTGAATAACGCCGAAACGTCGGAATTGACCTTTTAGCGACAATTCAAATACAAGAACAAGAACAACAAGAAAAATAGATTACCCGGGAGAATCTACGAAACAATAAATATATGCATATTTTCCATTTTGCTGTAAAAACAAAATTAGTGATAATGCCATAAATAGAATTATACAAATAAATTGTTTCGACGCTGGGAAAATTTATGGATGAGCTCTGGGTTACGTTTAGGGTTGTCGTAAAATGTAAAGGTACACAAATTATTAAGTTTATACGAATAAAAGTAATTAATTTGGCATTTATTTTTTTAAGAAATAATAATGTGTCGGCCTCAACTGTTCGATGGTCCGGATTCTAAATGAAAAACTATGTAATTTATTACGCGTTTCATACTTTATATATAAATGTTTCTATATTTAGACCATCATTGGTGTCAAATTATATTTGGACGTTCACATATATGTAAAATGAACACACTGGCGTTATTTTTGAAACCTGCAAACGAGAGCGCGCGTCGAGAATAAAATAAATGGGCTGCGGTGCGATCGCAATTTCAAACTTACCTTCAAGCTGTGATAAAATAAGATGAGCGCTATGGTAATAATCGAGAATAATATGAATAGTGTGAGCCAGGACACCTGCGATATGTCGAGGGTGTTCAGGACGGTGCTGATTATGATTGCGCTAGCTTGACAGTAAACGACCGGTAGTAAACATCTGTCTAGCACGTCCCATGGTCCTTCCTGTTGCGTTGCCGCCGGTATCTGCCCGATGCCGAGGGAGGATCTCCTTCGCAACGAGGCGGATTTAATCAGCGGACCTGGAGGCAAAGTCTTTAGAGACGGCCTTCTCTTGAACGGACCACTCATAGTTCCTAAATGGAATCGATCACTACTGAATGACGGAGAAAACTAACGAACCGAAAACACCGAATAAAACTGTCTGAACCTTTCGGGCCGGGTGTCCCGGACGAAGTGCCGCATTTCTGTTTCTTGATCCAGTGCTCTATTTTAGAACGCTGCTGCACCAAGACGAATGTTTGTCTCCTATTTTATGATTTAAATTTAACCTGTGGATAAAATATTGCAATATTTTGCCAAGATGTTCGCCAGCCGCGTTCCATCGTTCCTGAAAACTTGATAGATGATTTGTTGAAACAATAGTTGTACACAATGTTCAAAATAAATTACCGGTAATGGCGTATATATACGGTATACATAAAATATCTTAAATAACACTGGATTGAAAATATATATCATTACGTTATATTAACGATATAACGACGAATGTCCGCTAGATGTCAGCTACGAACAAATACGATTTACATTAAATGCAAATCTATAAAAAATCGATAATAAAGTGAAAAGAAAAATCAATTTTAAACAGCAAATTTTAATTGCATACTCTAAATCCTACACTCAGGACTCATATTTTTTTTAGGAAAATTGACTTTGATATAATTTAGAATTACTTTCCGGTTTTAGATATTAGTGGGTCCACTACATCACCGTTAGCTTTAATTACAATAACCTTTTTAATAATTATTAAATGTAATATTAATGTACCATATGTATATAATATTGATTTGCACAGCACTTTGTTCTAAAATTATCCGATTCTCTGGTGGTTCAAAATTAAGTACATTGTTTTTAGTGGTACGGAACAAATAAAGGGGGGTAAGGTCGAGTTATCTTACAGGCCATTGTACGGGTCCATTATTTGAAATTACTCTCTCATTAAAATTTGCTCTCAAAAAATATTGCACGTCACGAACATTATGGGCAGGGCAGCATCCACCATAGTCGATAGACCATGAGCCATCCGACCTTCATCTGTTTGTGTCGTTTTATCTGTTTGTGTTTGTGTCAAAACCATTTTAATGGTAACGAATTTGCTAACGAATTTGCAAAAAGAGAAATGGATGATTTATCTGCATTTGAACAGCAATTTTACTGTGAGAACTTTGTTGGAAAGCTGGTGGAGCAATAGAGCTAGGTCATATGTGCGATGATGAATACCATCTCGATTAATTTTTCAGATTATTTTGAATGAAGTATTTTATTTATGTATTTTATTAATGTATTTCATGTTTACATAATTACATAATTAATATATCTACATGAATGTAAATGATTGAGAGCATTTTAATGTATTGTTATTTCAAATTATCATAATAACAATTTTTCAAATTGCCTTACAGTATATATTTATATTCAGTAGCTTTACAGGCCGTGCTTAATTTAACATATAATTATACATATAATATTACAATACAGAATACACCTTTGTTACAGTGACATTTTATTACGGTACCTCGTATTACTTTCACCACCTTCTTTCTAAAATTGCGTGAACTACCTCTCTCCTTCTTTGCTGTTTTTTCTCCCAATCCCCTATATTTATTACCAATGTGTGTTTTTTTTGGATCTGCCCTTTTCTACCAATTGGGTATGATTGGACATCTTAGTCATCCGGCCACAATTTAATTTTCCACGTACCACACGTACTTACTCTTTGCGACTTAATATAAGCTATTATATTTGCACTCTTATACTATTCCGTATCTATCTGTATTTTTTCCTCCATATACAGCTCTCCGAATTTTCCTATCCCATTTCTCCAACTTTTCCTTCTCTATACGATTACTTATCACCTTATCATAGATCCTCTTTTGGTATTTCCTGAGACGTATTTTGATCTCATCGTTGTTTTCAGAGTCCCATGCCTCCTATTTCCTTTTAGTATTCTAGCTTGAATTTCATATCACACCCGCCCCTTTTGTTGCTCCTAGAGAGACGATATTATTAACTCTTTCGGGGCTATATTCCTGTCCGTTTATAGCTACAAGCACAATACTACCTTCTTCTTATTATCTGTGTTCAGCCATAACTATGCCCAATATGTATCTCTTCTTGTGTTCTAGTTTTCTTACGATTTTCTTCAGCTCGTTTTTTGTCCTTCCTAAAATTGTTAGGTTATTGTTGGGTTTATTGTTAAAGGTTGTGCCGTCAGTTTTGTCTTACTATTTTATCTTGAGTTATTGCTTAGGTGTAAATGTAGGACTAGTTGAGCTTTTAATTAATATTATTACGAATTTTTGTAGTGCAGTTGTAATAATAAAAGCAAATTTGTTGCACGAAATGTGTATCAAAATTATTACCCGTGTTTTTACTAAATGGCCCCTTATTTTACTTACAACTCTTTCTAGTACAATAATGCCATAACAAGTGAGCAGTTTTGTTCAACATTAAATTAATACAAAAGTTCCTTAAACTAACGTCTTATTAATTATTAATCCCTATAACGTATTTGTTAATTAAATGAGACTAAGCAACGCAAAATATCGTGTACGCCAAAGGCGTACTGCTTTAACACATCTCGGTAATTCAAAAGGTTTCGTCATTATAAGGTGTCTGACAACGTCAATATTGTCAAGGAGTTGGATTGCGTCGACATTGACTTGATCTAGAAGTCGATGTTTGTGACTTCTCTTGCTGTCTTGCAAATTACTTGCGATGTCAAACTTGAGGTCAATCAATGTTGATAACGCTGCTACAGATATACCATGTAGCATGAACAATATTTTTTACTACTTTGTTCCGTTCTTGTTGGCGCACTCCCAAAGTTGGGTTGGGTTGGGTTGGGTAATTGCCCTAAGTTCTGAATAAGCAGGCATGTTCTCGTTTGACTCTACCTGTTATATAGATAAGATTGAACCAGTTGAGAGAATTGCGTAGGAAGGAATTTTCGCATTAAACATACCTCAGTGACAAATATTCCCAACGCCTCTGCGATATCTAGAAAGATAGTACGGTGAGAGCTTTTTCTATGGCATGATCCTGTGTACCTGATCAATGATGGGGTGGTTTTCTCTAAAGCCAAACTGATGCACAGGTGTGAGTCATTTTTCTTCGAATGTCAATTTTAAGCGTTTCAGAAATCATATTTAGACACTACTGGCAAAAGTTAGATAGTAAGCATCGTGACTTCTGCAAGTTGCCACATTTATGTAGATGGTTTACCTCGCTTAAGAAGCATCGTGACTGCTACAAGTTTCCACAGTTGCGGTACATCCTTTAATCTGAATGAAGCATTGATAAAATATTTAAATTTTTTGATGGCATTTTCCAGTAGTTGTTTGCGCCATTTACTTTCCTTTCAATTTCGGACTATATCACCTATTTTTTTATAGTTGTTCTAATAATAAGATATTTTTGTGTGGTTTCTTCTAGGCAATCTTCTTCATTAGGTTCAAATATATTTTCCAGATGCTCTGCAAACTGATTGGCCTAGCAATCGATATAGGAGAGAGTTATAGAATTGCTCGGCTTAGACTTATAGTAGTTTTTCATAATGAGTAATCCTCCATCGAATTGTCCGCTCCATGTTATTTTATTTAGTGTTTTATCCGGGGTAATCATTGTTATTATTATCAGTTTTCAGGTATCTTCAGTTGTCTTATTTCTTCGTATATATTTCGCTGTTTATTTTATCATATACCTGTTTAAAACCTACATATAGTGTGCTGTAATCAAATCTTCTTCTTGTTCTTTAGCCCCATGTAGCCTTAAAGAATAGCAGGAATATTATTTTCACATGTAAAAGTTCTTGATAATGACATATCACAGCAACATTTGAAAATGTTGAGAGAGTGAGAGTTTAACACGTTGACTGCCACTGGTGCATAGTTATCACCAAAAAGCATAAAAATGTGTTTTTGTTAAACGTCTTCTGTAACAGAAATCTCTTCGCGGAAGCCAAGTACGAGTTAATTCGCAGGCAGACATGTTTCGACCTGTCGCTTCACTAAAGCTGATACGCGTCCATATTCGCCAGTAGTATCTCAGAAATTGTCGAATGCATCACATTTACGTCTTTTTGAGTGTTTTGTTTTAGAAATAATTGTTATAATTAAATTATCAGGATCCCAATATGGATAAGAAAAGACCACTGACTCAAAATGAAATTGAGTACTACGCAAATCTAAGTGATTCAGAAGGATTTTTGGCGAGGATGGTAATGACAGTAGCGATTATGCACCTTCTGAGAATTCAAGTGATAGTGAAGATGAAGTCGTCTCCGAACCTGAAGATAATGACGATGATTCCCAAGCAACAACATCAAATGCGAATGATAATTTGTGGACAGAAATTCAACAAAATCCTGAATTATTTATTTTCCAAGAAAATGTTGGTGTGAAATTGGATACGTCAATTTTTACAGTACAAACGCTGGTGGACTTATTTTTTTCGGATCAGTTTCTTGCATCACTGGTGGAACAAACTAATTTATATGCTGCGCAAGAACTTGAAAAATGCAAAGCAATAATCTAATAGGTTATCAATGTGGCAAGACGTCAGTGCTGCAGAGATGAAAGTTTTTATTGCACTTTTGTTGCAAATGGGACCTTGTACTTTTCCATCAATTGAACATTACTGGAGGTCAAACAAGCTATATAATGTAAACTTTTGTCGCTCACATATGAGTCGAAATCGATTCCAGTTAACTTCATTATTTTCATTTGGTTGATAACTCAATACTATCTGTCGATAGATTATACAATGTGAGACTAACACTAAATCATTTCAATAATATTATACGTGAAAACTATTTACCAGATAAAAATAATTGTACTGACGAGTCCATTATGCTATGGCGGGGAAGATTGCTTCTCTGCCAATACATAAAAAATAAAATACACAAATATGGTATCAAACTGTATGAACTGTGCGAGTCCAACGATCTTGTAATGAAAATAAAGATTTACAGCGGAAAATCTGAGGAAACTGACAAAAATGTAGATCACACTACTGACGTTGTTGTAGGATACACGGTTTACATGGATAATTTTTATAATTTCAAACATGCATGCTGTTGAAATGGTAGAGGTACCTAATCGCAATGGAAAAATTTCTATGAAACCGAATATAATTCGAGATCGAAAAAAATTTAGTTTACAAGAGCTCCATTATTTAGAGAGCCTACCACCTACCGAACAAAAAAGCCTCCGACAAAGCCATGTCGTATAAGCAAAAAAACGCTCGCCAGCCTGTAAAGAGAAGCCGGCCCTTTGTGTGGAAGAATAGTATTTTATTTCTTGAATTTGAATTAATTTTTATAATTATATTTTTTGTTAGTTTTTAATAAATTTTCTGTTCATGCAAGCCAGCATTGATTTTTGTTCTTTTTCCAGAAACCATCTATGGATATTAGCACTGATATATTCAGAGTTTAATCGTAGCTGCACAAAAATGGCAAGTAAACAAGGACGAGATAACTCGTAGATTGCGTTTTTTTCTAGGACTCCAAAAAAAACGCAATCTACGAGTTATCTCGTAGTCGGCAGTTAACGTGTTAAATATGGCAACTGCACAGTGCACTAGGTGAGGATTGGGTATTGTACCAAGCTGAAAGAGATGGCATTCTAGCACGGATTCTGACGTATTCAGGGCGTGCTATTATCTTAAAGCAAGAGAGCAAACGAAGAATGACGTCATAACTAATCGCAAAAACCAAAAAAGATAAAGAAATCGTGCAGCGCAGCTCTCGATAGGAAATTTCCATCTTGGGGTTACAGTGGCTTGTGTCAGATTTCCTAAGAACTCAACAAAAATATTTCAAGTTTGATTCTGTACTATATACGTTATTTCTCTGATTACCATATCTTAGGTCTACATGAAGATACATTAGATTGGAACAAATGTCAGAGTAATTAGCAATGAGCAAATGGTTCAGATATATGTACGTAGTGATTTGATATTTCGTCAATAAATTTTAAGGCTTTGACATTTCGTCGTACTTGAATGAAATATTAATTTAGCGGAAGTTGGTTAAAACGGCAACATATTTCCGCAAATTGCAACTCATATTTACGTTGCAATTCAATCCAATTATTAAAAAAAATGCATATACATCTGAGAAAAAAAAAACATCTTTACAAACATAATTCATTCGCTTGTAATTTTTGTATCATGAAAAAATAGCAATTGCATATAATTTCCTCAAAACAGTTATTTGTATACCTAGAATCGAGAAGGAATTTTTAGACGGGCAAAAGGCCGTGGTTAAAATATCCTGACGGACACATGCCACAGACGAGGTACACTATTTTTGTGCATAGTACATAATCAAAAATGCATTCATTTAATTTTTAATTTAAATTTTAGTAAATTTCGCTAAAATTATAATTATTACGCAGACGATACTAATAGCAACGACCACCAGGGTTCGCGAAAAATATTCGTGTGAAATTTGCTTACATGACTACATATATACATTTGAGTTGGTTACATTTTCTTCAATGCTTACTTAACATGGTGGAAAGTTTTTCCATATAAAAAGATATTTTTTTTCTGCCCGGATGCAATCCTTTGTATTCAAATGTTGTAAAAAGTCTTTACAGGAACGATACTTTTCCGGTTCTTGAGCTGTTCAGCCGACTATAACCTTCTTTTGCAATATTTATTTCAAACACTTGCATGACAATTTTGTGACACGAATTTTAAAGCATGAATAAGTGTGTCGTAGGCGGTAATCTGTATAATAATATTGACGCACATTCTGGCAATATTTGTATTTAAAAGAAACAGAATAAAATGGGCGTATTTATTTATTTATATTTGTTATTACTACTATAATTTTTTTATAGTAATTATGAACATTTCGAACTTGAGATTTTAGCGGAGCTTTTTCCCCCAATACGTTTAATATACGACAGGCATTGACAAAACCTTTTTTGTATGTATTAAAGATTTAAAACAATAATCGTCTCATTATTTTGTTACGCTTCGTTATTTTCTTAACGAAAATTAAATTAATTAATAAATTAAAATAGACTGGTACAGCAGAGCGCAATACATTAAATTCTACAGCCCTTAAAATAGTATTTTATTAACCTTTTCATGAGGTAATTTAGTCTATGCTTTTTAATTTCAAGTAAATTTTTTATAATGTATAAATTGGTGAATTGAGCCGGGTTAACATTTATTATAACTTTCTTATAAAATTTTAATAAGGAACGAAAGTGGTGTTATACTACGATATAAAGAACTGTTTCTTATACACATAATTTCCTTTATTAATTTTAATCATGAAGTAGAATAAATTACCTTTTAAATGCAATTAATTGGATTGAAAAACCATTGGCCACTTTAAAAATTGTCATTTTGATATTATGCAGTAAATTCAATATTAAAGTAAGATAATTATCGTTCTTAGTTTTGGTTCCGCACATTTAATAACGGAGTTATTAAATATGGTTTGACTGGCATAGGTGTCACTCAGATTAAATTCGAAGGCTCGAATATAACGTGAATTTGTAAATCCCGTCGAAAAAATTGCTTGAACTTAATGATAAAGTACTCTATAACATTCATGTCTACTGTTATATGGGTTAATCGAAAACAATGATTTCATTCTTCAAAATAATTTGGCCTAAAATGTATTTTTGATCTCAGGGCACATCGTCGCGTTTCCAAATGTTCATTCGTTCACAGTATAAGTTTACATTTAGAACTTTTAAACAATTAATCAAAATTATTATAATTATTATAAATTATTGTAGAAAAATAGGCTCTAAGTATAAAAACAACCCGTGGTAAGGTAATCTCTTAAATGATAAATGTGGTATGCTCATGTGATAAAATGTATATTGCATAGGTGACTGTCCGGATATATATTTATGGGTCACTATCCTTTTAAAGTTAGTGGGATAGGTCTTGAACGAAATGACCAAAATAGAAGTAAGAGCGGAAAATGCAAATTATTAACGCAATAGAAATAATTCTTTTTAATATATACAATAGCGTTACGTAACTTACTAAATGGGATCTATTAAAATGAATTATTGTGGCAAATTGTACGATTTTAAAATTATTTTAAAACGTTAGCAAGTAATAATAGGAGGATTTGGAACGGCGCCGACTACACATCAACTGCCAGGGTCCAAATATAGTGCAATAGTAATAATAAATAGACATCCAAACAAATCTAGCCGATAAAAACACTTCAGGGAGAATATAACCTGGGCCTTGCCGCTGTTGTTATTGGCACGTATCTTCCAATGTATTCATTTTATTTACGTCTATTATAACAAATATATTTTCTACAGTACAGTGGTGATGTTGAAAACATTTCGTTAAAATCTTTCTATATTTAAACGATCTTTCTCAAGTTCATTGATAACGCTTCATGGGCGTTTTTAAACAATCGCGCAATTTATTGCAATTCGGAAAAATTGAGTTTATTAATTGAATGTTTCGCGTGTCAATCAAATGCGAGGTCAAAATAGATCTAAAAAACATTTACTTAACCGATTTACTTTGGAAGGTGGCAGCTTGCCAATTTTGCAAAATTGATACTTTATTCACGCAGTTACGTAATTTGGACGTTGTTCGTAAAGAATGCTTCCCGCAGGGAAATATGTGTTTTCGGCGATGTAAATCGATTTTATATGAAAATTAATATCGGTAGGATGCCGAATTATGACGGCGGCTTTGGCGGTTCATGTTCGCTCTTATGTGGTATTCTTATTGATGTTACTCATATTCTCATCGTATGTTTCAAGTGCAGGAAATATATCTTTTATCCTTAGTCTAGAACAATCATTATCGACAATAACAAATCGATTATCGACGTCGCAAATGACGTCATAGTTTTCCTTATGAAAAGGAGACAAATTGACTGTGAGTAATCAGTTCTCGTGCTACACGTTGATCTTATAAAGTTAACCTCTCTATAACCTCCACGTGATAAATGACACAGAGGAAACTTCGGCCTCTTGGAATTCCAAACCAAACGTTGTAGGCCGAATTGGTTTTTAACGATGGTCGATGGATGGGATTTAACAGAAACCTTAATACTACACTTTTGAAACTTCGGTAAAATAATGCTTTATTATCAACTAAGAAACGATGAAAGTTTAGTTCAAAAAACCAAAACAAAAATTAATGTTTTGCAAGAAAAAGCTAGTAATGAGTTGCATCCCCACGCGCAGCTATGCATGCATTAACTCTTCTAACCATGCTCTCTATTAAGTGAATGGTAGATGGTGTCGAAGTTTATGCAGATTCACAGCAGGCCTGGGTACTTGTCTTAGTCGCCGACCCATCATATCTGTCATGTTCAATCGGCGATAAGTCCGGTAACCGAGCAGGCCAGGAAAAATCACAATCCACCCTGGGTCAGGAACCTTCTTGTAACCACAGCAGTATGGGGTCTTGCATTATCCTGTTGAAAAGTGGCATTCTGCAACATCTGCATGAAAGGTATTAACACCGGTTCGATGTAACGACGTGCATTTAATGTGCCTGGAATGAACGTAAGGGGTGACTTTCGTCCAGCACATATCGCCCCCCCCCCCAAACCACAACCCCAGATGTTAAGGCTGTGTGTCGTCTTTGAACGAACTCCAAATTCCGTCTTCCCCCTTGATGTCACCGCACCCTTCTACGACCATCATTCAACCATAAAAAAAACTTTGATCCATCACTGAAGACGATGTCAATCCATTGAGGAACCCACCCTTGCCGTTCTTGACACGATGCAAGTCTGGCTGCTTTATGGGGAGGTGTTAATGGAAGTCGAAGGGAAGGGCGGTATGACTGAAGCCCAAAGGAAGAAATTCTCCTGTAAACAGTTGCTATCGACAATTGTCGGTTCAAAGCTCTCCAATCCACAGCAATCGACCTTGTTGTTTCAAATCGATCCCTGGTAGCCATCCGTCTAAGGAGTCGGTCTTCACGTGCGTTGCTTCTTCAGGCGGGTCTTCCAACAGGACGGCGCCTCTGAATACCTTCTTCGGACCATAAAGACCATATCCGAGCGACTATAGTGTGGTCCCGATTCAGCCTTCTCCCAATCTCTCGGAATGAGAGACCCGCCCCTTTCATACCCATAATTCGGCCCCTATCAAAGTCATTGATATGGGCAAAATTTCGACGACGTCGCACTGGGATCACTACATGGCGTTTACTAGACAGTTTCACAATAAAATAAACTGACATTTTCTGGGCAGAATTTCATTAAGTGCTAGGAAGAAAATATTGAAAGTTGAAGATAACAATGGTAGAGCAAACATATCAGTTAAGTTTTTTCGGCGGAAACTTTCATCGTTTCTTAGTTGATAATAAAGTATTATTTTATCGAAGTTTCAAAATTGTACTATAATTCTTAATGGTTGGTGTTTTTCATATGAAAGTGAGTGTATATAAAGATTCAAAAGCATGGAGTGAAACGAAACTGGTCCCATTAGAAAGTATTGGGCTGCGATAAGTTTTAGCAATGACCGTCGCTTGAATTTCAATAATACTTCAAATATGAGTTGCAAGTTCTATTCATAATCCTTTTAGTGGTTTTCATTTCGTTTCTAAATTAACCGCAACGTTGTCGAAATCATTCTTGCTAGTGTTCAAAAGCTCAACGCTAATAAATTTCATGTAATAAATTCATGAAGTGGAAGTTTTATATTTGACATAACATTGAGGTATCAAGTATAGGAGCGTTAAGTATTGAAGGATATACTCAAATCATAAGTTTCTGCAAAATAAGCAGTAAACATGGTCGTTCTAGGATACTCGCAAAAAAGCGTATACAAGTGAAAGTAATAAATGCAATTAATTGTAATGAATTGTTTTTCAGTGAAACTGAGCTTCGAATTCCGTGCAATTGTCTTGGACAGGGCTGGCGAAAAAACTATGATCCTGGCCATATATAGAGTCCACAGGGCGATATATTTCTTAATGTGCTGAGCAGAGCATTGGAAATATGCATAGGAATGCACTCGCATATTGTATTATGCGGGGATTTAAATATAAATGGAATTGAGAATAAAAAAAATTATAATATGCTTAAAAATGCATTCAATGCATGTGAATTAAATAACAAAATCGAAGCGTTTCCAACACGTGTGCTACTAACATAAATGGAAGAACATCTACGTCATGCATAGATTACATGGTGCAACACAGCTACTGACATTTGCAGCCAGCGAGAAAAGCCATCTAACAACCTAATCGAGCGTCTGATTGTGTCCAACGGCTTCTGTGTTTAATGTTAAATAAAATTGACTTATTTAACTGCTCCAGAGGCTATTAAAAAATGAACTTTTTAGTAAGAGTGGAACGTTAACAACAAATATAAATTCAAAATATCATTAACTGTAAACAACAATGAAATAAAAAATCCAATCGAGGTGTCAAATATGTTTGGCACATATCGAGTCAACTCCGAAAACATTTCTGTCAAATAACAACAGGATGGTGCACGGTCATGATATGCATAACAGAACTATGTTCTTCGAACCAGTATGCGTATGAAATCGGCCATTATGAACTTAAGGAATCAACTGGTCCAGATAAGGTTCCAGGGTGATAGAATAAGCGCGCGGATGGATCGCAGAGTATCGAATCGGAAATAGTAAAACATTAAAACATACTGGAAGGGAACTTTCCATCGAAACTCAAACACTTAACGATCTTCTCCATATACAAGAAGGATGACCTCTGCAACATGGAGAATTATAGAACTACTAACTTGCTCAGCGTATTTTTCAAGATTTTTGAAACGATTGTCCTCGACGGAATCACAGATCACTATAACATACTGAATGACAAGATGGTTTCCGGTCTAATCGCTCAAAGGATACGGTGGCAGTTTTATGGAACATATACATTCTGAATTAGACAAAATGAAAAATCATGTTACTCTTTTTGACATGTGGAGACCGTTTGATAATATTAACCCCAAAATTTTCGAATGTGAAATGTATAATCTTGGCATACAGGCCATCTACTAAAGTGTCTCATATCCTTCCTACATGAGGGGACCACTACAGTAAGATTCGTAGCAAGTCACTCCGAAATATATAGCATTAATGAAGGAATTGCACAAGCATCGGTGCTGGGGCCATTGATTTTTATTATGTTTGCGAACGACATATATACTTGTATCAGTGAGGGCTTAAATATCAGTTATGCTGATGACGTATCCGTCGCAGTATCGGCACCGGACCTTGGGTAGCTCCAAGAGCGAGTGAACCTCACGAAGCATGACCTGAAAGCATGATGTCACCGTAACAAACTGGTTTTAAATAAACAAAACACAAAATGCATTTACTTAAAAGTTGACAAACATGTTAAATTTAGATATAGCACAAATTATTATATTATTATATTAGGGGATGTTAGGTAAGGTTTGATAATTATTATAATGCAATAACTTACTTAGTAACTTAGTTTAGAATACGGTGTTTGATAAACGGTGATTATTTATATTTTTTGAGATTTCCAGGAACACGGTCTTCCTTTCAGAAACGTAGGAATCTTTTTTCCATTGGGGTAGATTTTTTCAGTTAATTAATTTGTATTTTTGCTGCCATCAGCTCGAAACAAAACGTTTACGTCGTCAAATTAGATTAAAAAATGGAATGTATTTTAGATCCAATAAGACAATCAGGTAAAGTCTAATTTACATTAAAACAATTATATAAGATATAGTATGAAAGTTACAAAACGAGCATGATTTAAAATCGTCATTATTAGAAATTACAGTATTAACCAAAATCAAACTAAAAGGAAGAAAAATGAAAACAGCCCTTGATTAATTAAAAAAAAAGTTTCCCGTTAATTTTAATTTCTCAAACAGGTAAACGTACAGAACAAACATGCACACAATATGAATGAAAATTTCGTCTCTTACTTGATTTTTTCTGTCTCCAATCGAATAAGAGAGATTTAAAACGTCTCTGTTTGATTTTCCTTGCTCAATTTATTTTAAAACACGACTCGTGAATTTACAAAAAAGAACTATTGAGTTCTAACAATAGAAGTTTCACTTAATCAATTCTTGACATCGCCGGCTAAATTACATATTTGCATTTAACGCAGATTTTTATTATTTGAAACATTTACTTTCCGCGGATTGTCCTGTCTCGATATCATCCGATTCAAACCTGGGACGAAAAGTAAAATAGATTTCGTAGAAAAAATTGAATTTTACTTTCAATTCATATCAAATCATAATTTTTATGTCAAGTTCTTGAAATATGTTTGCCCGAAAAATCTCAAAAGCATTACTGCTCGAGGTGTGGAGTTCTGTTTTGCTAACTGTTATAAAATTGACGTTCACAAGCCTTGGCACATTACTCGTTACCAAATGTCATTGCAGTGTTGGGTATATCTTGAAAATACACCAATATTTAAAAGTATTGTATAGTCGCTTATAGCATCCTATGGATGCTTGAGTTGCTTTAATATGAATTGTAGCAAATTCTTCTGAAGCACTCACATTATAATATACGCAACTGAAATATGTAAACCTAATTTGACACTGGACAATTAGTGTTGAACAATGATTGATTAATTTGTCTTAGATAGAATGTATTCTTCATTAAATTAGAATTGGTAGTGAGAAAAACTTTAAACCGAAAACTTGTATATGGGCTGGAAGAAAACAACATTTTTGAAAGGAGTTCTTTAGAAGTTTAAGATTTTTCAATAGTTCTTGATGGAAGGATTGTTGTTACGGTAATAAGTAGATGACAAATAACTGGTTCTGGATTGTAGAGAAATTGTGGTATCTGTTGTGAACGAATTAATGAACACAGCTTATATAATATGTTGAATGCAGGAAGTTGGAGAGAAATGGAAGAAGTGGTATTATAGGACGGTGTGGTGTGGAAATAATGGGTAGAATGATGAGCTAGCGGGAAGAAGCAATTCTCTTCTTAACAACATACATATACACACATTACATACATTTTATAAGTGATTGGCAGTTTCGGTTCATATTTTTCAGTTTTCGATTGTTTGATATTGGAGTGTTTAGTCCATTTCGATGCCGAACTGTCACACGTCACTTTTCTGGTCGTTTTTCGTTTCGTTTAAAACTCCTAGAGCATATTTCAAAATAATAAGTTTTCCTGTATACATACTGTATACAACATACCGTTGAGTTCCTGCCATCGAATTGTGTTTATTATTGCAGTCCACATTATGCAGGTGTTATGTGAGTTAAAATATGTATGTAGCGAACATTTTGATAATGTTGACTTAACTTTAACTTTAATTTTAACTTAACCTACAAAACATTATGAATTAATGTAGGGAGTATAAATGTAACGAACTACTATGATTTTGAAGACTAATAGAAAATTGTGTATTATTTCAGTGATTAAACTTGCGTAAGTTACACTAAATTTCAAATAAATGCCCGAAAGATAATATTTATTTCATTACGATCGGTTTATGTTAGGTTATGTGTAGTAAAATCATAGTATATAATCAGCACGGTTCGGTACAATAAACGTCAGTAAATTCTAAAGATCTTACGAACACATGGAAGCTAACAGAAACGAACCGTTTCGGTTCGCATAGCGACCGATAAATTTAATACGTTTACTTCGATAATTGATTAGATCTTGGGAAAAAAATATTGAAGGGTTTCTATTAACATTTAGCAACATTCCATGCAGTTTGTTTGTTCTTTGATGAACCGGACACGGAGAACAATGACAATAAGACAGTGTGCAGTTAACGAGCAAGTTTGTGCCGGTAAATTTCAAACGCGGAGTTAAATTTAATATGTGCGCAGTTACAATTTCGTATTTGTAATCTAGCGAAAGGTCAAACCAATTAAACTTACCAAACGTGTTATACGCAAAGCACTCGAAATTCACTTAGTGATAACGTGCCGGGTATAAAGTTGGTGATTACATTTAGATCTATGTGTAGGATTTTGGGCAGTTTTTACGATGGTCAGGAAACTGTACTTCAAGTGGAAGCCGTTATTGAAACGGAGCAGAAGGTTGACGCTCATTTGTTAATCTGTACACACGCTATTTATTTTTGAACACTGGCTTAAGTACACCATGCATCTTATTATTTACGGCAAATGTGTGTGTTTGCGTTACCGCAAAATATTACTTTCCAAACCTGTGCGAATAAAATGGATCCGTCCTTGCGAAATCACAGTTCATCAAACATAAATGAAAAATAAAAATCTCTTTGAAGATCCGCTAATTTGAGTTTATTTGCTTTACTAAAATACGAGTCGGCAGGACTTCTGGTAGGAAATAATATAAAGCACTTTAATTTAGCTTCGTCCTTGTCTGTGTCTTCGGAGTGACGTCTTTACAGAAATTGGCAATAGATGCTATTATATGTGCATTCTAACGCAGTTGCACATTATTTATAGGATACTTGCATGTTGAGTGCTTCTTATATCGTAGGAATGGGTTGCGTAAGATATGTACGAGAATGATTTCGACTATTCGAAATTGCGCACGTTCGTATTTGTAAAATATATAATAAATGCAATTATAATCTGATGTGACCTGATAAGTATATAAATTCAAAATTGCCATAAACGGATAACTATGTACGGTAGGTTAAGGCGTAGAACATTTATGTACGCGGAAGTCGACATTAAAGGGCTTATACGACAACAACAAAAGCTATGTAAGAAAGGATTCGAAATAAGCGAAGGTGGAGTGATGAGCACAACATTGTTTTTGATAATAATGGACGATGTAATTAGCGGAAAGGAAAAATAATATCATTATAGAAGGAAAGGAACAGATCTACAAGAAGGGAGAGAAATGGTGTCGATGAGGGAACTGCTTCGGAAAGAATTTCATATAAAAGTGAAGATAGTAGTAGACACGCATAAAATTAAATAAGCGGGGAAACCAGAAACAGTAGTGGCGCAGGTTGAATCATGGAACAAAAAATAAGAGATCATGAAGAACAAGAATAAACTAAGGGGTACTAACATATGCATAGAGAATGATATGACCGATGAGGAGAGGAAAGTTCAGTTTAGAATTTGGAACATTGCGAAAGAACAATGTCCAAGGGCGCACGAAAGTAAAAATAGGATATAGAAAAAAGTAATCATCGATGGAACGATGGACTGGGGGGTCCACAAATATGGAAAAGCGTGGATCGATAATACAAAACTAGTAACTACGAAACGAGAAGCATACCAGGAAAAAGAACAAAACAGCCCATGCGAGAACAATGGATACGATTTGGAAAAACGAACTTGCTCGTAGCAGTATCAAGCAAGAAGGATATGAAGAAAGGCATAGTTAAAGGAAAGTATACAGGCATACAGTAATGAGAATGGGAACGTGGAATGTACGAGGAGTGTATGAAGACAGGGCGCTAAAAACGCTAGAGAGCAAAAAAGTACAGATTGGACAAAATAGCACCACAAGAAACGCACATAAAAAACGGTAATATCAAGATTAGAGAATACATTCTTTGCGAGTGGGGGAGAAACAAAAATGATAGAAGAAGCACACAATAAAATAAGATAAGCATGGGATCATAGTGCTGTTAGGGGACCTAATGCAAAAGTAGGGAGGGAACTTATGTACAAATATATAATGGGAGGACAAAGTAAACATCAACAATTGAAGGAGCATTTGCAGAAGAAAAACAGATGAAAGTAATGAGCAGACATTTTTAAATGAAGGACATATCAAGGTACTTGGGTTTCAGCAAATAGGGAATACACAAACCAAATAGATCATGTGCTGATAGACAAACAGCAGAAAAGAATAATAAAAAATATAAAATCATTCAGAGGCGCAGAAATAAAATCGGATAACTACTTATCGGGAATAGATGAAAATAAAGAAGATAACATGGAGGGGATTATAACATGGATGAAAAAGATAACGAGAAGGAAATAATACGAGCATACCAAGAAAGAGAGACGGAATTAACCCAAAACCTAGACGAAGAATGGAAGAAAATGGGGTCGATTATTGTAAGGGTAATCGAAAAGACGATGCCAGTTAAGATACATCAGAAAAGTGGTGGGAAAAGAATGATGCAGAGAGACAGAGAAAAGAAATAAACGAACGATGAGAGCGATCCAAACACAAAGAGAAGAAGATAAACAAAGTTATAAAGAGCAGAGAGCGATAGTTAAAAGGAATAACAGACAGAAAAAGAGAGCAAGAAACGAACACAATATCAAGGTGGTAGAGAACCACTACAAGAGGAAAGAAATAAGAGAATTTTTATAGGGAAGTAAAAAAATTAAATCAAAGGTGTAGCCAGATGGTATTCATCAAAGAATAACAAGGTACCTTGATAGGTGAGGTCGAGAAAATTAGAATAACGTGGGAAGAATATTTCCACGAGATGATGAATTAAGATATAGCAGAGGACGAAGAAAAAATTGTACATGGGGACGATAACTACCAAATCGCAGAGCCAACAAAGAAAGAAATAGATATAGAAATAGAAATCATAGGGCAGTTCAAAAATAACAAAAGCTCAGTACTGAACAGAATAAAGGCAGAGAATACAAAATAGGCTGGAGAGGACCTGGAATAAAAAATATTTGAATTAATACTGTCAATATGGAGAGAAGAAAAGCTAAGAAATGCCACAATTATACCAATCTGATATGTCTTATATGTGAGGGTACGATCATATTGTCGATAATAGATGTGTTATACCAGATTAATACTCTTTTCTAATATAATATTCGCAAGCGACCTTAAAAGTGTCACATGTCGAATACTTTAGAGTCAAAGGAAGAGGATTATAATATTTTATATTGTAATTAAAGGATCGTTTAAATAGTGTTATATGTAGTGGTAAAATTTTATTGCGTATATTTGGTGATGTAGTACATCCACTCTGAATGTAATTTTATTATATAGGTAAGGCGGCTGTCGAGTTATTATTTTATGGCACAAACATATTATTTGTATCATGGTGTACTTTTAGCCACGAGATCAGCCAGTTTATGCGATTTCGTACTCTTTTGATTTGCTTAGCTGTATCATTCAGTAGACAATAACCATACATCGGCATACAATATGTGAACTGAGATACTATCACAGAGTAAAGATTTGAGCTTAATTGACAAGTAATTCCGGTGTGTTAGTTTTTTAATATTTTTTGCTATATGTGATTTGAATCTGATCGTATTGTCCATAATCAGATCAAGATGCTTTGCTTCATTGACAATTGGCATAGAAACATTATCAATTTAGCTACTCAATACTTTAACGGCCGGTTTTGAGAATCCAATGTAGTGAAATATGATCTATCGTGTCGAATGCTTTGCTGAAGTCTAATAGTGTTAATATCGATACTTTGTCTTCGTCGCAATTTTTTAATAGACTGCCAATTAATTTTAAGACGGCGTTGTACAGCTAAATTCAACTATGTACCTCGACTGACTTTCTGAAATTGTCATTTGCATTTAGGTCATCTCTAATTTTTCAACCAAATTAGGTAACACAGGTGAAGGACTAATAGGTCGCAGGTTTGCATAATTCTCCCTACATGAGATCTTTGGTACTGAAATGACTAATGTCTTTTTTCAAATACCTGGAAATTTATAAGTTAGCAAGCAAGCGTTTATAATATGTGTAATTTGAGGAAGTATAAACAAACATCACTACTAAATCAGGTCCAGTGTTAAGCCATCAGGACCCACAGAATTGCTTTTAATTTGAAGCACTAATTCTAGTCTTCGTACTCATTGTCTTAATATTTAGTAGTGTAGTATTGTTTTTAATTGTATTATTATTATGGTTTTGCAATACCACCTTGGTGGTTATTTAGAAAGAATTCAGCGAGATCAGTTGGTCTTTGCAGGTTTTGAGGCGCGTTGGCGGTTAAGATATTTACATTTATAGAAATTAATTCTTTTCATATACATTTTTGGTCAGCATTTGACAATTTAAATTCAAAATAAGCCTTCTTTTCAATTTGCACGGTTTTGTTAGTAAGGTTACGGAACGATTAGTAATTCCAATATGCTGCTGTCTTAGACATATATTTTGATTTTCCAGCAATCTTGGATTACACAGCCAATATGTACTTTTCTTGGTGAATTTTGAATAGATTTTGATAGTTTGTGAACATATGGGAATGTTATGTATTGTGTTTGATGATTTAATATTAGTGGATTGGTACGTTGTAATGTTTGTATATCCGTTGTTTTGTTTTGCATTTTGTAGTGTATGAATGCATTATTGTGGATTGGTAAGTTTAATAGCCTTGTCGGCTATAGCGATATTTTTTTTAAATTTTAAATATATTGGTCGAGATAAACATAATTTGAGAATTCTATTGAACTGTAACACGATTTCCTGCGATATTTAAATACTGAGATAACAGAGCACACAGAAAAATAAAGAATTAAAAAATAATAAAAATATCCGCCGGTGCTCGATACGATGGGCTATGTCCAGTCGAATGTTCATATTTTTTTGCCGAATGGTGAAAAAAATTGTAAAGACGACCATCGGTTAGAATCGCTCAAATTTGCAATTTTTTGCACTTAATGATTACTTTTAAACGCATTGACGGCAATAGTTGAACTTAACTTAATATGTTAAGAAGAAATTGCTGATTTTTACAAGGTTTATTTCATTTTTTTTCGTTAAGCAGTTTCTTTGATATAGGCCTTCGAACACAGGCGCCTATTACTTTAGCACCGATAGTAGATGTGTATCAGAGGCGATGAGAGGAAGAGTGGAACAGCTGTATGAATGGTGAGGGTGGGGGAAGAAAGATCGGAAAGATTTAGGACAGGTGTGAGACAAGGGTACCATCAGAGCCCGCAGCTTTTTAACATATATACAGCAGAACTGGAGAACACGTTAAGGAAAGGACAAGATCGGAGATCAAAACTATGAAAGGAAAAGATATGGGATATAGCGTTAATAGCAGGGACGGACAATGGGTTGAAGGAAATGGTGAAGAGGGTGGAAAGGTTCATGGACAGAAGGGAGAACTAAACACACGGAAAACAAAAATAATGATGCTTAGGAAATGAGGGGGGAGAAGGAGAGAAGTGCAAGTGAAATGCGAAGGGGAGAAAATAGAACATGTGAAAGAATGGATGCATTTAGGATATGTAATGAGGGAGAACAACAGAGGCACATATCACATACATGTAAGAAGGCCAAGATAGCGGAAGAAGGTCTGAGGTGGACTCTATAGGGAAAGAGGTGTGGAAACTTGAAATAAACCATGACGATTTGGAATACATGCATCAAAAGTACTATGATGTATGGAGCGGAAGTGTGGGGTTGGAAGGAATGGACAAAGTTAGAAAGGGTACATCAAGGACATATAAAAAGAACACTGAATTTGGAGAGGTCAACACCAGAATACACAGTGAGGCAGGAGACAGGGAGCGAAAGGATGAAATTCAAAGCAGGCAGGAGAGCGGTAAGGTATAAAATGACAAAGAGCGGAGGGGATGACCAACGTTTAGATAGGAGGGCGATGGGGGAAATAACGTAAAGAGGAGACAAGAGAAGGGAAATATCCAAGTCGGAAGAGGGAAGGATGAAAATGTTTGAAAACGCAGGAGTGTCAGTAGAGGAAGCAGACAAGAGAAGAAGAGAGGGGGAGCATGCAAATAATAGAGAGATGGATACAGGTTGAAGCTCAAGAAAGGGTAGGCAAAATACCGATATAATCAAAGATACAAAGGAATAAAAGTAGAGGTAGGGAGACCGTCGTATTTTAGGGAGGGGAGGCCTATAGACGAAGAGAAAATCTTAGCAAGATTCAGGTGCGGGAACGAGGAGAAGTCAAACAAGTACTGGATGAACGATACATACAGGAGGTGAGAATTCTTTGGAGAAGGTTGGTATAAATGGGAACATTAGATAGAAGAGTGCGACGAGGTGAGCTTAGAAAAGAAGAGAAGACGAAAGGAAAAGATTGGAGAAGAAGCATGGGGGAGAATGGAGAGGGGAAGATACTCTTATAGAAAATAAAGGGGATGAAGGAGGAGTATAGGAGAAATAAGGAAAAGGAACAGCAGAAAACAGAGGGAATATAGGAAAAGAAGACGGTGGGGCAACAAGAGAAGGAAGAAAGAAGAGGTGGAGCCGAAGGGGTCAATGATTGAATTATGGTATTCTTTTATTATGGAATGTGAATCATACCAATAAAGGTTTTTTTTTTATTAGACGTGTAGTGCATTTGATATGTGACACTAATGCGCAAGCATTAGATTTTCTGACAATCCATAAATAATTTGTAAACCGTTGAATTAAATGATTATATTTTTATGATGTGATGTTACAGGGTAAGCATTCTCTAAGTATATTAAATAATTTTCTAAAATAAGTATCGTTAATTTTGTTGATTCTATTTTTGAGACAAACGTTGCAATTGATTTTGATTTGAAGTGGTTGATATGAATGAAAATTAAAGTAGCGGTTTGATGACGATTTTTTTAAAGTTGCTATTTTCAGTAAAGTCAAACAAACTTTTTTTTTAGTTTACTTTTGCACTTAACTGTACTGTTAGTTGATGAAATATATATCATGATTTTCAAGTATGGTATGTGATTTAAATTTGTAAGTAAAATATATATTGTTTAGCAGAGAATACGTAGTAAATTAAATTAAACGCGAATATCAGTAATATTCGTCTTTGCAAATCTGCAGTTCTTAAATAATTGAAGAAGAACCATACTACCAGAACCCTAATATAATATCTATAGCTTTAAGGTTATTCCCTCCATGCACATATTCCATGTTTTGCAGAGCAGTGACACTTAATTATACATATCATTCTATTTTTTAGAGTGGCTGTGTAAATATCATCACATTAGATGGAGAAGAATACAAAAGTAAATTTAGATGAGCTATATTTAGATAATGATATATCTACTATTTCTGGCGCCGTCATATGTAAAGAAATATTACTCACTGTAAAATAATAAAAATCGCGAACATAAAAGTAACAATCAGGTTGAATTTTCGTATGATGTGAGATTATTAGGATAATTAATTATTACACGAAACAGGTGTGCCGATTTATAATTACGGATAATTTAAAACCGCCTTCATATTCTAGAGCAAATATTAAAATAGGATTCTAAATTTATCCTAGGAACTATAACGCAGACAAACAACATTCCTTTACGTTTGGCTGAAATAAAGGCCTTAAAAAATTATGAGCTTCGTGATTTTCATGCATCCCCTAAATATATTTATCGCATTTTCAGGAAGAGCATATCTGAATATCGAGGCATCTCAGTTTTAATTGTGGAAGCAAATATCTTTCAAGTGGCGACATCCCTGGGCCAAAACAGTAAAAATAATTTAAACGGCTCCCGCATAATAAATTTATATAAAATTCATTTTAATGATTTATGTCATTGTTTTGTAATATTGTGTTTGTGTTGTTCTAATGCTTGTTTGTGATAATTGCATTAAATCAAGTCATTCTTTTCACATTTATTGGTGATAATAGTGTCAGGTTCTGATTAACATATGAGAGTTTGCTATTATTTATTTCATATCAGTTTCAAAGTTAATCAAAATTAGTATGAAAGTGCCCTGAATTACTTTTTGTGCTACGATTTTTTATTAACAATGTAGGTATATTAACTATTGTGTTATTAACTAATAACAATTCATTTATATATTTTTAGACGCTGTATATGATTTTATTATAATACGAAGTGCATATTTTTAGCTTTTAAAAAAATATACATAACTGATATGTTCCATTATCTTTATTATCGACAATTGACAAGGCACAGGAGGCAATAGTATAGGAACGAATAAAAAAGCAGTGACAAGGGAAAAAGAGGAAGTGGAGGATGGTGTGGCTAATTATGGTTGGATTGTTGTTAGATATTTTATCGGTAGGCAAACATCCCTCGTTGAAATAGATCTTTGGCATTGGGAACAAACCATTAACTTGAATGAGAGGCTGTATGAGAGGGAAAGTATTTGTCGCCTCTCATTAAGGTTGGAATAATTTAAAACTCAAACTCAAACACTTTTTATCACGTATTCCTATAAGGCTTTTGTATGTAAGTACGTGTTAACTCAATTGGATACTTGTGAAGTCTTCATAACAGTATATTTTTCTTACTATAAATATATGCTAACTTCCTTTACAAGTAAACATACAATATCGTCTATCTGGGCAAAAAATGTTTTCTGTAGATATCCATCGAACGCCTTTGTTTACATCGTCAACAAGAATACGCCGTGTATTTCAATCCAATTGTGGTGCAAATACAGACATAATAAAATATAAATGTATGCGCCCGTAAACGCAGCGGGGGGATCGGTTAGAAATTTGCCTGCGGTTATGAGGGATGTAAAACTGCGAGATAGAACGAATCGCAAAACAAACTAGCTGCAAAGTCCACAGAAGCACACGAACATGTTGCAGGAGCAACGCGCAATATGTTAGGCTTTTAGTTTATTAATATTTGCGTTCCTGGTATGGTGGTTATTGATATTGCCACGTCCCAAAATAAACTTAATAAATGAGTAATTGATATTATTTACTAAATTATTACTGGTATAGATTTTTGGGTTTTCGAAGTATTAGGAGTGTTTAATGGCCAATTTTGAAAGTAATTTTTGACCACTTACATAGTAGCTGTTCTATTTACGATGCAGGAAAACTAATTAACCAACAAATAATAGAAAATGTACGGTCATATACCATTCAACAATTAAATTACGGAGCCTGACGACTCCACTAAATATTACTCCGACGATTTTAATGGATAAAGTAATTCATATATAATAAATGGTTTCACGCAATTTATGAAAACTTGGCAATTGTATGTTACGGTACATACGGTTACATTCGCAAGCAATGCGTTAATGCGTTACTCATTTGTAACTAATTCTGTTTATCCTTCGCGTCTACATTGACATATATACGTCGTTTTAATAGAATGCGCAGCGTTAATGTAAAACGCAGATAGTGTACCCTGGTGATTTACATAATTATCACAATTATTCCATTTTAAATGACCTTCGAGAATCGTGTACGGATCGTATTCGAAGATTCGTTACTCGAATAAGGACACTACAAACGTAGGCAACTAGTACATGGTTGCACACGCTGGAATTGATAAGATTTTCGTGAGCAATAGGAAAATCTTATATATCGGAAGTCGATTTGACAATTCGACAATCCGAACTCAAGCATCTTTGTCACTGCTGTCTGCCATGTGTTGTATGTATTTGGTGGAATGTTCTTCTGTATGATAAATGTAACTTTGCCGATACGTCGGGGTAATTTTTCTAGGGACAATTCAACAGTTCTTCTACGAATGCCGAGAAAATCTAATTTTAGCCACGAGAATCTACGAACCTTCAAAAATCTAAACTGTAAGGTTTTTTACATTACATTTCAATTTATGTACAAATTTAGATCACCCCTTCTTGTTTGTTGCCATAGTTTTTGCTCCTGCACACTATCTGGTTTTTCTCTTCAAGATGTCTGCTACTTCGCCATTCGACATCTTCTTTGACCTTCACTTGCTCTGTTTCCACGTACGCCTACTTCCCATATGCGTTCAGCTTAACGCTTGTAGTCCATTCTGCACAAATATCAAAATTCCAGTTTATCTGTTATGCTAGTAAATAGTTCAATTTTCAGTTCCTCTGTTACTGAAATTGTTAAATTGTGAGCAACTAAATTCTTCGTGTTTTTTTCATTTATTTGCATTCTTCAGCACTTTGTAGAATAATTTCTTATTTGCTTGTCTATCCGCTTCCAATTTCATGCCGAATTCGTCCTATGTTTGCTGTGATACCATTTCTTTTATTTCTTCTGATTTATTGTTTGGATATAATTTTCACTTTTATTTTTACTTGTTCTTTTATTGCTTGGTTCCACCATCTCGTTTGTTTCTTGTTTTTATTTTTAACTATTGTGTAAGCATACATGCTTTCTTTCTTTTAAGTGATACCATAATTGTTCTTAATTCTTAGCTTCCCACTGTTCTGTTTCTTTCCTTATCTTTTGTTATATAGCTTCACTGAATTTGCTCGCTGTTTCAATTTCCTGTAATTTGTATGTCTTAACAGCTTCATTTGCATTTGTATGATTCGTTTATGCTTTACCATGTTTTCCCATGTCTATTCGCATTTTTGCTACTACTAGATAGTAGTCACTGTAGATTTCTTGCCCCGTATTCACTTTGACTTCTATAATTTCTTTCCTACATGTTCTATTGATGAGAACATAATCTATTCCTGTCGCAACCGCTCCCGGTTTTACCCCACTTAGCATATGAGCTCTTTCTAGTTCCATCATTTCTTCTGGGTTTCAATGATTGCTAATAAATCTAGTTTTGTATTCTCAGATTATTCTATGAGTTCATGCTCTCAACCATTTAGGTTTCTTGCATTCCAAGTGCCTATGCTTATAATTTTTCTCAGTGTAGCCATTAGTTTTTTGAATCTAGTTCCACCATGTGGCTAGTTTTTGCATTGGTTTTTATTCGACTTCATTTCTTTCGTTCATTTTCCTTCCCATCTATTATCATTTTCTGGAACACAGTTTTTCCAACTTTTATGATATTTTGTTGAATATCGAATTCACTCCTTGGCTTCATTGTTTATATTCACCTTTCTGTGAAACTTCTTTAATTTTATTTTCCATAATCTTTGGTTTTCGCTTGCGTTTTCTAGTTCTATTGTACGTGTTTTCTGTCCTACTTTGATGACATTTTTTGTACTTGTATATTTAGTTTTTCATTGATGAAATTCTCCATAAAACTTTTCATTTTGGTTGTATTGTCCTTACCCATATTTAGCCCCGTCATTATGATGCTAGATCTGAGCGTCTCCTCTAATCTTTCTACACTTCCTTTCGTTTCTAATTTCTTTCTTGATTTCGTTATTTTCTATTTTTAATATCTCGTTTTTAATTTTGATCTGTGACAATTCTTCCTTGGCCCTGTTTTACATCCTTCACCATTTGTCTCATCATATTCATTAAAACTTTCAGTTTGTCTTCTCCCTTGTTTCTCTCCTTTGTCGGAGTTCTCTGTATTTTTCTACTTCTTTTAGGATTGTCGCTTATCGGTTCAGGCGTTATAATAAATAAGGTTCTTTTCCGAACCGTCATTTGTTGTTTTATTTAACAAACTTACTTTAATAATAAATTTGTTTAGGTTCTGATATTATTTAATTGTGACAATTTATAAACTTAGCAACCGATTTTATTCATATTAAGACCCCAGAGTTCCCTTTCTGGAATTGGTGGATCTTAAATGTCCCACAACTCTCTTATGCAAGCCATTAATTGTTCTTCGTTTGCATTTTTAGAATCGGGAGGAGTTGGGTTGGGTTGAGGGTCCATTAATTTAATAAAGTGCCAATAAAATAAATTTTTTAATGTATACAGTATATTTATATATTTTTATGTATGTATGTATAATAATAAACCATTCTACCTGAAGACGTATGTCATAAGAGTTTAATAACTTTTAATAAAAATCTTCTATTCCTTTCTATTCTGTGCACGTTTTTTGTTTGTGTGATATTTACTTTTCTCAAAAATCCTTCCTGTTATATTATCCCAAGTCTCCTTCGGTTTTTCTTTTTCCTGTTTTACTTTGTACACCTGTTTGGTCGGTATTTTGTAATTCACCCTCTGTATGTGTTCTCGATTTCTATATACACCTTCTATGATTCTCTTTTCTAATTTGTTTGCTTAAATTGTTATCTACTTGTATAGAGCAAGTTCGGGCAAATCTCATATACGTTTAAAGGACGAAAAGTGAGATGATCTAGGTGGCTACGGTAAAATATCGATATTGTTTTCTTTGGAAAAGGTTGGAAGAAAATTCCAGGGTGCTCTTATAGAAATATCTGAAATTGGGTCCTCCTGCAACCACTGACGACATGTCAACAAGTGTCTATAACAAACACTCAATGTGTTTTGTTATTGTAGCTTATGCCAGCCTAAACCATTAGCACACCAGCAAGATGCTTTCGAATAAAGTTAATTTATTTTCGTGGTTTTCTAATTATGCCAGGGCCATCTGACCCCTATATACAATAAATGCATTCGTCACTGAAGATGGCTGTAATTGATTGCTCTCTTTCAATTAGGACTACTTCACTAGGACCAGTTCTAATGAATTTTTAAAATCACATTAATCAGTATAAGCTACACCAATCGAAATTTACCTTTTTTAAAGCAATTAGTTACAAACGATATATAATTTATGAACGACATTTACAATTTTTCTCAGTCTCAGCTTTTCATATTAACTGACAGTCTGTTATATTTTCAGCTAAAAAGTAGTTCGAATGTTTACTATTTATACGGAATCTGTTTCTACCGAATTTTATTGTAAAGGAAATACTTTCCTCGTCACACTTGCGACAAGATAAAACCTTCTCTCGCATGTAACGTTAAATATCAATTTAAAACGGGATGTTGAAACAGAATATGCATGTGGAAATAGAAAGCAGGAAAGATTGGTTCGATTGTGTGCATACACATATAACATGAATATGTAGAGATAGCAAAGAAGAAAAAGACAATAAGACAAGACTTACTGAATAGTAGCAAAATAGAAAAGAGAGAAAAATGTAAGATCATAAGAAAACAGTCGATGAGCATGCATAAGAAGAAAAAAAGATTATACAATGAGAAAAAACTCATAACCATTGAGGAAAAATTTCAGAATAAGGAGATCCCAGCATTTTGCCAATAAATAAAAAATATAGAAAAAGGTTACCGTAGTAATTTTAGAATCCAGTCTTACTGACATTACAATGCCAGAAGGGAAGAGGAAAATAAAGAAATACCAACAAAAGACTAGGTCACAAAAATATCAAAGCCTTAAATAATAATGAAAGTCCAGGTTGAAACGAAGTATGAGCAAAAATGATTAAAGCGGGCGATTTCACTTAACTGAAATAATATATAAGAACTACGAATTGCTGATAAGACTAATAATGAATAACAAGAGAATGAATAATGTATAAAACCGTTGCATATGCCCGCGAGGCATGGTCGCTAAAGAAACCAGATGATGAGGATGCCTTTGGTTGATGAGAAAGAAAATTCTATATACGTTGGAATAAGCACAGAAGATGGCTAGCGAACAAGAACAAATAAGGAATTAGACATTATGTACAAAGCAACGGTGCCTCAATTGGAAAAAGGAGGAAATTGTCTCCACGGAAGAGATGGCTTGAAAGTGTAGAGCAAGATCTAAAAAGTAAGGAGTGAGAAAACGAGAAACAGAAAGGAATGGAAATAAAATTGTTCAACGAGCCCACTGACTTCACGGCCTGTGGTGCATACACATATAACACGTTTGCATTTTTTAGACAATTACATGAAAGAAATATTTTAATTTTCATGCTTATCGGGATAGCTAAAGCAAAATCTGCATTTTATTGTCCGTCTCCGGTAGCTGATTTTTAACTCGGATATATTGTTATTGACTCTATTTGTGCTTTATGTGGTTATACGATCAATTTCTTATAAATTGTACTAAATTAAACAGTGCGTTTTTTGTCGACAGAGTTATTCATTCTTATATTATATGTGTCTTATGTGTATTATATGGATCTAAATCGTAACGAAAATCCACTACAATATTATAACTCAAAACTTGAAATGTATTAATTACAACTAGAACTAAACTAAATGCTCATGTATGCGAAGGCAGAATTATATTACATTAGCAGTTGCCAGTATTAGATTACCCGCGGTGCATATATCATGTTGTCTGCACAAGAAGTTACTGTTTTCAATTATTGACGCCCTGCTCGAAATCGACCGCTAGTTTATAATTATTAAAACACGCTAAATACATAAAATACATACGTTCCAATATTATTTTTAAGTGAAAAATCTTTATTGACAGCAGTCATAAATCGTTTCCAAATGTCGATACATGTGCACTTGTAATGAACCCACTAACATTCGCTAAATCTGCATTGACATAATTGCAACAAAAAAATTACACGCAGGTTAGAACTGCGAACTTTGCATGCATCAATCGCACAATCGTTTTGAAAAATATGTGCCACCTTTTATCAAAATGTCATCATGCCTATAATAATAATAATTTGTATGCCATTAACTCATCTATCATGCCACAACAATTCAAATAAATTTAACAACGTTTATAAGCATACACTTCAATAAGTAGTGTGGCTTGAGCAACATCGTACGCCGTAGATAGTATACTAATTTTGTAATATAAATGTAAGCGATGCAGTATTTAGTCAAGTTGCTAAATTAATTGCTTTGTACCACGACCCGTGAATATTGTTTATCGACGCATCAGCCGAAATGAACAACACGTCGAGCGATAATAAGCAGCCTTTGCTTGTTTTATAATTGTTTGTAAAACCTATTTTTAGTTATAATAGATATTATATAAGCATTATAGTTTAAAGCAATTTTAGAATATTTGTCCTTGTTTCTTTTGTTTATTTATTTCTTTATTGCATATTAGTACATAACAATAATAAGCAAATGGAGCAAATTGTTCCAAAGCGATTTATAAAAATACGTACTTACACAAGCTGTTTCATTCATAACTGTCCATAGAGTAACTGGAAAAAATATGACGATTTAACCTAAAACACTTTAATAAAATATTCCTCTCCACTGAGATACAGGATATTTATGTTTCTTAAAAAATGTATTTGAACTACTTGGAACACAGAATAAAAGCAACACTGGCCAACAAAATTGCACATTTTGACTGATGAATGACTTATGTCTCATGATGTTTACTAATTTAACGTCGCTGACTCGAAATATACCCTCATTTGTTTCCTAACAGCTCTTGTTTACGAGTTATAGCTGTGGTTAAAAAATTCTCTTTCTAACAGGGCTTATTTTCTGCTAATTTAGAAATTATTGATTTATCTTACTATAATTTGTTATGGCATTGTCAAAAGAGTTTGTGTGAATGATCCAAAGCATTTTGTTACATTTGCGGCGAGTATATGTTTAAAGAATGCCGTTTAAAGAATACCATTTAAATGCGACTTCGTTCGTGAATGAGGCTTACAAAAATTACTTTGGGCACCCACTGGAAACGAAAGAGAAGCCTTGGATTCCTCAAAAAATATGCAAAACGTGCGTCGAATTTCTACGTTTATGGACAAATAACAAAAAGAAATAGTTTCCGGTATGATCTGGAATGAACCAGTGAACCACCATGACGATTGGTATTTTTGTTTGGGGAACATAACTGGCATTAATTGAAAACATTTTGCCAAATGGGAATATCCTTGCTTACGATCGGTACATAGACGTGTTCTGAGGAGCCAATTAACTTTGAGAAGAAAATTGACAGTAGTGATAGTGACTTTGAGTGTGACCTGAAAACGCCAAAATCATTCAACCAAGATGATTTAAACATCCTATCAGAGATCTGGGATTGTCGAAATCTGCGCACCAATTGAGCTAGTCCGGAGAACGGTGCTCAACAACCACACCGGTTCGGCACGCGAAATCGAATTAGCGTCGAAAACCATATTATTGCTACTTTTTGGAAAAGTTTGTTTGAACGTAGCAATACATCCATTGCTCTGATTTTGGACAAAATTAATTGTGTGGAGAACAACTGGCTCATGTGTGTTGATTTAAAATTAGTCAACTTTCTTCTAGGCCAACAAGGTTGTTACACAAAGTATCCCTGTTTTCTTTGCTTGTGGGATAGTAAGATAAAGATCAACACTGGGTTAAAAGGGATTGGCCTACTCGGGTAGAGCTAGTTCAAGGACAAGAAAACATGATAAACTCACCTTTAGTATAATTTGTCTCCGTTGAATATAAAATTAGGGCTTATAAAACAATTTGTTAAAGGTCTTAACAAAAATGGCACTTGTTTCCTTTTCCTATCAAAATAGTATTTGGCTTGTTCAAGATTTCCTGGGAAAAGTTCTATTATTCTCAACAAGTTGAACAACTAATGAATGACTTTCATACGCTTGGATGTAACATGAACGTCAAATTACACTTGCTTCATAACCACGGGAAAATAGTCTAGTTTCCCGCTAATCTTGGAGATCTAAGTGAAGAACAGGGCGAGCGTTTCCGGCAGGACTTTCGTACGATGGAGGAAAGCTATCACGGCGTCTAGAACGCACACATGATGGCTGACTATTGAAGGAGCATGCAGAATAGCTCTTTGACTTCAACTTCTTCCAGGAAGTTTTATAAAAGAAAGTTTTTTTCAACTTAAGAACTTAATGAAATAGGATTAACTTTAAACATATTGTGTTTTATTGTAAAACGGCTCATGTGCCATATTTTCTAGACTAAACCTGATACAGAAATTTCGATCACAGATTTGAATCGTCAGTATCATGTAATAACTCAATCATCAGAGTGGGGTGTAATGAACAATATGATAATAAATTTTCAAAATAGACTCCATTGTCTTCAATACATTTTTGAATACGTTTGTTAAAATTTATCCTAATCCTTAAAAATATGTTGTAGTGGCTGATTTCTAATAAAATTCGCAGCATTTAGTATTTGTCGCCATAATTCTTATCGGAGCGGCAACATGTGTCCCCACAAATTTAAATCTAGGAATAAAATCGGGACTCTGAGAAGGCCAAAGAAGTTCACAACAACGAATGTCGGGGAAGTCCCCGCCCTATCCATCTATGAGGAGGTTCGTTACTTAAATAACTTTGCACAACTAAGGAACAATGTGGTGTGGAGCCATCTCGCATAAACCACATATCTGTTCTTTGGTTTAATGGCAACTGTTTCAAGATATCATAAAGTGTAGTTTGGAGAAATTGTAAATATGAATTACCATTTAAATTTGCAGGTAATTTGAAGGGACCTATTAAACTACCTCTACAACGTTCACACCAAACAATTATGCTTCTATAATGACATGTGGAGTTTCAGTATCCCAATAGTGGCAATTTCTCCAATTGAGAACGCCTCTGCGTGTGAAAGTAGCTTTATCACTAAACATGTGTTTATTGTTAGTATATTAGTATGTGTTAGTGTTCATAACGACATTGTTATATGCGTTTGTCTCGTCCGTAATAAATTGTGCAAATTCAATTTGTCCAAGCAATAAATTCTGCATTGGAGTGAAATGGCTAGGTCTTAAGTTCGCTTTTTTTAATATTCTGAAAACTGAAGTATGGCTCATTCTAATTATTGCTGATAAGGGCCTGGTACTTAACTGGGGATTATCTGCAATTCTTTCTAAAATATAATGTTGCTGATTTTCTGTAACAGTTTTTGGACGTTCGACATGCTTTCGATGAAATTGACCAGTTTCCTATAATAGGTCATAAATATATTTAAAAGTTCTGTAATGGTGCTGTCGTTGACATATAATTGCAAATATGTTTGAGCAGCAGGACGATAATTTTCTTGTGCATAAACACATCCCATATCTTGCATTTCTGCATTTGAAAAATTATTATGACGTGACATTTTCACAAAGAAAGCTTTTTTTAAAAGTAACTATGTTACACTTACACACATTTACTGCCTGATAGTTTAACATACACAAATAGCGCCTCTATCATTAGAAAAGAGGAGGAGGAAATGCTGAGAAGTTTATTATAAACCAATCTAACATAAGGATTGGGACAAATATTAACAAAAGAATTAAAAAATATATTGTAGTCAATGGAGTCCACTTGATTATTTATATTTTGTGTTACAAATACTGTTTACGAAACACACTGTAACTCTTAGAGTAAAAGCCACAGGTTTTCTAAGATTCGCAGGACTTTACCAGGTGAAATGATTTATTACCATCTGTTCAAGGTATCGAGAAATATACAATTTTCCCACAGTCCACAGCTTTCGCATTTGAATCATTCGCTGCATGACGGTGGTGCTGGTGTTTATTGAAACTGCAGTATCCTGTTAATAGTCTTATAAGGATTAGGATCTCCAGCCAATGTTCCATTCCCTTTCTCTAACATCTTTAAGATTTCAAATCCACCAGTTTTAGATGAAGCGCTCTATTTTTAGTCATGGTAATTTTATGTTTCACCAAATCGCTATGAAATTTACTCCGGTATTAAATTACTTTATTCAATTTTACTATTTTAAACGATATACTGTTTCATTTTTTTTTAACTCGTAATTCAGACTCTGAGTCGATGTTTCGTTTAATAAAAATCACTCCGCCGTTCGTCTAGAATTTCTTCCGATCGAGCCTGACCGCGTCGTTGCGAAAGTTGATGTCAATATCCTGTCAGCTTACCGATGTATTAGCAGTGCGAATATTGCGATAAAATGACCTACGCAGACGTGAGAAGGTCGGTCCACCCTTCTTTGCTGAAAATACCGGGAACATTTTACCCTGCCACTGTCAAGAAAATTCTTGTTACATGTATCTTCCAAACGTCAATCGATGAACACTTAAAATATGAAAGCAATTAATTCATTAACCGCTAAGACTGAAAATTTATTATTATACATAAATGAAAGTGAGAATAGAAATTAAAATCAATTTTATGCTCAACAGTGAATGATTTTAATTTTTATTTTTTGCAGAAATCGGCGGTAATATGTATACATATTTAAAATAAACTCCAAATTTGCTATTTAAAAATAATTGCCTTCCTGTTGCACTTATTCGATTTTGTCTTAAAAAGTTTATTTGGCGAAAAAGCAGTATCGAAAAATATTATTTTTTCCCAAAACTAAAATTAATTTTCATCATCGTCCAAATCTAGTTAATTTTTTTCAACATGGGAACCATCATAGGTTGGAGATATCCACCTGAAAGACACCACAAAACTCGCACAGTTTTTTCGTTTATGAAAATATGCAATATTAAATTACAATAAAATTATCCTTGTTTACTATTCGACAGATAGGCAGACATATTCTTCAGATAAAAAAATTTAAATTACTGAATTAAGATCTTGCTCTAAATATTTATGTAGTACAACGTTCTCTCTGTATACTTTTTTAAAGAAGTTGTTCGCAATCACCTGGTAGCTATGTAAATTCTTATGTTTAGAATTTCCACTGACCTGTACAATTCCTCCGAACTTGCCTCTGGTGCTATATGCTTCACAATTTCGCTCTGCAGTGACTGAAGTCTGTCGGATACTCAGACGCAGAACCTCAACCCAAAATTCCGTAACTCAAAACAAAATCTATCTGACCGTAATATGCGACTATGGAACTATATCTCTGAGATAAAAATGCCCGCAAAATGCCAAAATTTTTTCACTACTCTGTCTGTATGCCGACCCCATTGGAAATTATATTCAATTTCTATTCCCAGATGTTTGAAGGATTTCATTTCCTCTAGCCTTTCACAAACGCTGTTATTTCTAATTCCGTCTGAAGTATCATGTAGACAGACTTGCCATGGTCCTAACGGTGGAATTTGTTGTACTCCCTTTGCAGGTAACTGTCAGCCACTTCAATGTCTTTGTTTATGGACACCACAACCATGTCATCCGCGTACAGCCAATATTTACAGCTCTCGCAGCAATGACCAATTTCATTGACATAGAGTAGATACAACAATGGTCCTAAAATACTGCTCTGTGGTACACCCCTGTTAGCAATTTCCTCTTTTCCTAATTCATCAACGATCTTAACCACGAATTTTCTATTAGTGGAGTAGTTCTTAAACATGTATATATATTTCACCTCTTACTCAAATTCTCTCAAGTATCTCTAGCAGTTTCTCTTGACTTATCACCTCAAATGATTTAGAAAAGTCTACATACGGACAAAGTAAGTGCATTTTAATTTAATTTATTACTTGAGAGAATTCCTCCAAAAGCGTTTTGGTTCCCTTCTTTTTCTGATAACCAAATTGATTTTCATTTATTATTCCATACTTATTTAATCCCACATTCTCTTGGAAATGTATCTCTCCATATTTTTTTCGATTGATTACATGCAATATTGAAATCGGGCTATCGTTTATAAATTTTATGGTGCTGCCCCTGCGTGTAGATAGGTCTTAATATGGCCTTCTTCTGGCACTAACAATGATTCCCCTTCGAAGTGAATCCTTAATAATGTACATTATTGGCGCACTTAACTGTTCCTCAAATTCTTTTATATCTGCTGATTTTTTATTATCTAAACTGCAATTATCTTCCCCGACTTCCTGAATCGATATCTTTTCTATTACGATTGATTGTAATTGACTGTCGTCGTTCTTCCAGAGGAGCATCTTGATGCAGAAGCAATTAATGAACCTGATGAATGTACTGACTGTTTCGAAAAATCTTACATAATGTAACACGTTATGGATCCAACATCGTACCCAAATAGAATAAAGACACCAACAAAAAAAAACTGTATTATAGACGTGAAAATATCAGACGACTATGGAAGTACATACCCTAATATACGTCGGTGGTGTCATCACTGTAACAACATTACACGGAGAGATTGTAAAACCAGAACGGAAATTGGAAAGAATAAGAACGAATGTCGGCTTTGGGAAATACGATACTTAAAACAAATTAAAAACCTCCGAAAATGCTCTGAAGAAAGTATGTATAAAAATCGAGAATAAATACAAAGACGAGAAAGTTACATGTAGAGTAGAAGTACTAGACCACCTCAAACAGAAACTCGCAGAAACCGCAAAAAGCTTACGCCGGTACAGAAAAAGCAAAGAACGCAGAATACAGAATACAGAATAAACCCACAAGGAAAAAATAATAATAAAATAATAACACCTGCAGCTGAGGATATTAAGAAATTTTTGTCGGCCATTTGGTCGCAGAACATAAACAAACACGATGGGCTCAAAAAGTAAAAAGAGAAAGAAATAAGGGAACCTTTGTATAATTACGCTAGAATATGTTAGAAACGTTATTAGGAAAGTTCAAAATTGGAAAGGACCGAGTATTGACAACATCCACAACTTCTGGCTGAAACGCTTCACGTCCACCCACCATACTATAGCCAATCTCTTTAGCGACATAATGGCCCAATGCAAGGACCTATCATACGTCATGTTACACGGGATAACATATCTCCTCCCGAAATCTGCCCCAACTAACAAATACCCTTCCAAGTACAGACCGATCATGTGCATCAATGTCAACATCAATAATCACAGACAAGATATATCTACATGTAGAAACGAACAATCTGTGATAGATACTGTGGACACACAAGAGGCGAAGAAGAGAATGCAACCAATTTACAAGATCTATGTTGACTATCAGAAGGCCTTTGATAATGTCCCGCTTCCTGGTTACTGGAAGTGCTAAGCCTGTATAAGATCAACAACGAAACCATCGAATTCTTGCGCAAAAATGCAGAATCAATGGGATGGTTAAGGGGAAATGGGAAAAGCTAGAAGGCTATACCCTTGGGGAGGATGCTGGGGAAATTGTGGCAATGATGGAAGATGAGCCTTACAAGTATCTTGGATACAAATAAATAAAAGGCATTGATCGCAAGTCTTCGAAGGCGAGCTCGCTAAAAAATACCACAAAATCTCCTTGCACTTTGACCAAAGTAAAAATAATCACCAAATCTGCATGTAAATTCGCTTGTATTTTTACAATTTTCTAACTCAATGACCTCAAACCTTCTTTCATACTCGATTCTGTCTTAATTATGTTGTTCTCTTTTCAAATTTTCATAGACTTTATGTATCCATATTTTGCGTCCTACGAAAATACCGTAAATGGAATGAATTTCAAATGCTTTATATCTAACTTCATCTGTTATCCAGGTATTTATCTCTTTTGCATTTCTTACCTTTTCGAAAGGAAACGGCAGATTGTAATAGCAAAGGAATGTATTTAGAAAACATTAATATTTACTATTTATTTTTTTCTATATTTTTGCCATGCTTCGTTTGATAAATAGTTTTTAAATATTTTAATGTTTTCATACTTCAAAATCCTCTTGGACGTATATTGAGTTTTGTTTACCTCATTCAAAGACAATTTCAAAACAACCAGGTCATGGTCTCTGATAAATCCGACGGTACCATTCGTTCAAAATATGAGCATCACAGCTACTGAAATCATTATCAATGCATGAACCAGATCCCTACTGGTGTTCTGTGGAAATATCCAACTTCTCAGCGTTTGTAGTTTTTCGGACATACATCAATGCCCCACCCCCCCACCCCGGCACCAATAATTGTTTACTTTCTTAAACATATCCAAATTGAAATTTCTTATTTCTTAATTTTTGAGTCAAGGCTGAAATACCTGATGTGATCTGTATATCACATATAGGCAGAAAAACATCAACATCATAACTACGTATAATCTCTAATAATTGAGAATGGGTTTTTTTTTACCATGCTTAGATGCTGTTTACCTTCACATGCATCTACTTTACTTATTTTTGATTTACATATGTTTGTGGATTTACTAAAAACACGAATATACAATGTCAACATTTATAAAATTGTCCACGTTTACACAATTGTGAAGATGCACATTATTCCTGTTCGAAACTTCGATCTTTAAAGATTTAAGAATGGTCTAAATCTGTTTTCACCAACAAAAATAGTTCTTATTTAAGCTATTACTAAGACAATTTTTAATACCCAATGTTTTATACAAAAAATGACCATATTGATGTAAAACCTTTTAAATTAATTACGAAAAGGTACAGAAATATAAAAAATATTTTCAACGTTCAAGTGTTTTTGCGATGCAAATATAATAAACGTACAAACGTAACATTTTCATGCCCTGAACGAACATCGACAATAATAACTGGAATTAAATTAATTTTCGGTGACGTGAATCTATTACAATATCAAAGGTAGCCGATACCGAAGGAAGGCTAAACAATTAACAATATCTCGAAACGCGCAACAGTACGCTCTACAGGTAGTGGGGCGAGGGTGGTAGGAGCGGTCGATCGATGGCGCTCGTCGCCCACACAATGCGGCCGCCGCAAGCGGGAGCGCGACCTCTGGTGGCCGTGCAGGCGTCCGCAGGCTCTTTCTTAACCGGTATGTCATAATTGACGAACTTCTACATCTTCCGCCGATCAAACGTGATGTAGATATCTGGGTCACGAGCTCCGCGAACGCGTATTCAATCTGGCCTGCCAACTAGAAGCGTATAACCATGTCTTAATTAACCGTTATTGATTTCGTTCTAGCATTCTGCTGAAGAAAACGAAGCCCTATTGTACAACCACATCAAACGTAAAAACTTTGAGTTATGATATTAGTCGCGTTTGAGAGTTTGAAATTACTTACGTTCTTGTTTAATTTTGTAATTTTATTACTTAAATAGAAAATATCGGTGTTCGTGAAAATTGTGTTCGCAACTTTTCTTTTTACGCAAGGGTTTTACGATTTACGATTCTATTTTCACTCTTCGCATAAATAAACACGTATTTTCCTACCTTGGATCTCGATGGCATTGAATCTCGGTTGTTTATATAACTTAATAAACCATTTTTCAATGAATCCATATTTGTCTACAACGCTTTCAAATCAAATACTATCCTCTCTCTAAACATTTCTGTTTGTGATTCCTTTTAGGCCCGTCTTTCACATTTCGATTTTCTTTTTTTACGGTATCTGCATGTAGTTGCTATTGGTAATGCCCACTCGAAACAAATGCGCCACACAGCTAATAGAAGAGATCATCAAGTAAGAAACGTAAAGCAAGAGTACAATTGACTGATATAAAACAAAATAAAATATAAACTGTCAAACACAAAACAAGAAACATAAACTGTGCTGGAGGGGATGACGGAGAGATTGATAAAGAAACCCTGATCTGTTTGGTCATCGATGGTGTACAGATGACATGGAAGGAGGATGAAATGATTGTAAATATTTGGACCATTTGATGGGCTGCCTATATGCGGAAGGCTGCGATCCAAATGGACAGGGGTGTCATTAATTACAGAAAGGGAAAACTCGCAAAGAAAGCACGTAGTGTTTCAGACTTACTGGTATTCATAAGGGTGACATAGTAACAAACAAACAAAGGAAGATGGTTACAATTTTGACCTTTCACACTTACAGAGTCAAGAGCACGTGGCCGAGTACCATGTTGTGGCAACAGTCGGCTGATCCTCAGAATTGAGGGTGAAAATCAACTTAATCATACGGGAGGACATAGTCATTTGTGTGAACATCCGTGCCCTGGATATGTAATAAGCAATGTAACACGGGGTCTATTAAAATTACAGAAAGGCAACAACCCATATAGAAAGCTCACTGTTGCCACAATATAGTGGTCACCTGCTGATAAATCTCAAAATTATATTTAGCTATTTTAAAGTTACTGGGATTGCAAATATATATTTATTTACTTCAATGTATGGTAGACATTAATAAACCACAACCTGCTCGTCGTTGTTGTTACTGATATCATCTTCTATTCCTTATGTGTGGTAAATAATAAATTATTTACCAAGATAGAGGGACAGCCGTTGTTTACTAGCAACTCCATTACTTTTAATACATTTTTTCCATGAAATTGTAAATGGGAATTACTTAATTTAATGATTCAATCTTTGATACCTAGGATGTTCTTTGTCTAATCGGATGGCTAGTGTGGAAATCAAACGGTAATGGTAATGATGTAATCTAACAAGTAATCAATAATTATTTGTGCAATTATGAGACCCATGTACCGACACTATGTTTGCAGAAGTTATTTTTAAATATTAATTAACAATTATTGAGGATGAAAGTTATCGAAGTTAAAAAGGTTTCTGAAATTACAATGCTGTTTTATTGTTCTTCCTGTCATCACTCGGCCGTGATGACAGCAAGTACTAAGTTTAGGGGAACGATTAGGAAATTTTAAGTCCTTCAACTAATCTAAACGAATCGTTGATATTTTAACTAGTACTTTCAGCTAATGCAAATGTCAAAATGCGTGCCATAGGGCTGGTCAATTTGTAAGTCGACGAACCAAGAAATGAGGCAACCCTGAACCTGAACCAAGAAATGGGTCTGAATGGAAGGCCACATATTCAAGGATATCTTCCATTAACTCCAGGGCCTTTAAGACTTTGGGGTTGTCTAATTTCTTGGTTCACCGACTTACAAATTGTCTAGTCATGTGGCACGCCTTTTGACATATGCGCTGTTAGCTGAACGTACTAGTTACAAGTAGAATGTGTAGAATTGTAAATAATTAGATGTTGATAATGAGATGTGCACCTTTTTGTTTGAATACTGAAGGTGACCCTTATCAACGGTCTTATAAGTGGTCACCATTCCATCATATAGGTCCAGGGATAGAACATTTTCGATATCGTACGTAAAGTGTACGTTGCACACGTTGACGAACCAACATTCGAGTTTCTTTTGACGTTTTAACTTTCACCAATGCTTCCCTTAGCTTAGTACTAGCTGTCGTCACGGCCGAGTGGTCAACACTAGAACAACGTTGTAATTTTACTTCAGAAACCTTCTTAACTTTAATAGCTTTCATCTTCAACAATTCCTACTTTACATTTAAAAATAAAATCTACAAACATTGTTTTGGTACATGGGCCCATATCCCTTGAGTGCCATGACTGCACAAATGTTAGATTACATAATTCCAGAACTACTATTTGATTTACCCTTTTAAAAAATATGTAGATGGTATCATTTGTACTGAACCCGTTGGATGGGTACAGGAAACGTTATACATTTTGTTTGAATTGGAGAACGACCGATCTGCATCTTTCTTAGACAATAAAATAATTAGGAATGACAACTATATTATCTTTGATTGGTACCAGAAACCTGCTGCTTCTGGTAGATTTAATAACTTCTACTCACCATTCCATTATACAAAGAATTAACAACCCTTCTATCCAAAATATATACATTAAATTAAGTAATCTCCATTACTTTTAGTACATTTTTTCTATGTTACAAGTACCTTGCGGGTAGAAGAAAGTACCTGAGAAGTATAGGTCGGGAGTTGTCTATAAAATTAATTGCAACGGTTGTGATGGCTGCTATATTGGGCAGACATCACAATGGTTGCATATCAGTCTTGTCCAATACAAAAGTCACTGCAAATTGTCAACCAATTCTTGTGCCTTATCTGTCCATTTCATAGAGCAGAAGCATACTTTTGCTTCGAACAATGTAACTATTCTTGACATTCAATCAAAATTTCGTCCTGGAAATTTTTTTGAAATGTATCATATACAAAAAATAATAATTCCATTAATTTTAGAACAGATAACAACAAATTAAGCTATATTTCCTACTGATTAAGTATTAATTTAGACAACTCTCCACAACTTGCGGATAGAACCATGTAACACTCAATTTTGTCATTTTTTAATCGTCGTGGTCCGAAGGGTTAATCGGTGTATTTTCGGCTGCCCTTGATGTGTGTTGTTGGTAATTGTGGAGTCAGCCATTATAATTCGATTTTAGCGTGCATGCTAAACCTAGAAATTTCATGAACATTTTTGTATTTTGTAATCTTATTTTAATCTTAGCTTTGTCTAAAGAATTAAATTATGTATGTTTTTACTTAAATCGAACTCTCAGTATCGCATGATTTTCTGCTGGCCACTCCATAACTGGGATTTGATGTTCGTCCAGGAATTGTCTTGCCTGTTAAACTTAATATTTATTACCTGCGAAATATTTACTTCACATGTGAAATACATCAAGAGTAAAGTGTACCCAACTTCTACATTCAAATGAACACAAAAAATGTGTAAGTTTATCTGAAAATTAATGTAAAACTTTAAAAACTCTCGAGAAGTTCGTGCAATATATTTTTAACCAATAAATATAATTTTTTTTAGTTCGCAACAATTTACTAACTACATGTGGTCTTGCTCTATCACGCTGGAACAGAAATCTAGGGCCTATAAGAGATCCAGCCGGTTGTACATGAATTGTAAGAAAGTTCTAAATATGAGTTCCAGTCCACACCATGTCGGATCCCACTCTAAACCAGTCCTTCGCGATGGCGTTCATCTGTACGCGTCCAAACTCGAAGACGATCATCAGAACGTGTCCACCGAAATCTGGACTCATCGCTGAAAAGCACTGAGGGGCACTGCCCCAAATCACCATGTTTTTGAGCGAAAGCCAGTCAGTTTTTTTTGTGATCTAAAGTCAGCGGTGGCTTTCGAACCTTAAGTTATATTCTCCCCGTTGCAATCATAATGTCATTTTGCAGGTCTCTAGTGTGCCGTCTAAGTGCACAATTTCGAAAAAATGTGTCTTGCCGAGCGGTTGTCGCACGTTTCCGACCTTGACCAATTCTTCCACCATAATGTCCTGTATCCAGGTCCAGATTCCAAACTTTGGACATGAAATTGACTTAGGATTAATAATAAATAAATTGACAGTCGCCCACTCGATTCTTTGGGAATATGGAGCTATCCAATTGATAAATAGACATTTTCCCTAAACTGTTTCCAATGTTTTATCTTTTTTTTTGTATAATAAGGTTAAAATACTCAAATTGAATGCATCTTATGGCAAATAAATGATAATATCACCAGATTATAAGATTTCATTCTTTCATAAAATTAGAAAAGGAATTACAACTATTTTTCTTAGCGTTCTTATAATTCATTGACGCAGTGTATATATGTTCTATGGTTTCTCGAGTCTTCCGTACAGCTGGTTTATAATTGTTAAAAGTCCACCCTGTCCGCCGTTTCGATTGAATATCGTTCGTCAAATTCATGGTGTAGCTGCTTTGATGTCATCTAACTTCAACAGCTTGCTTCGTTTCGCTTGGCTCCGTGTTCCTCCATGCGGTGGATTTTATCCTGCAATGTCATGATTTAAGACGTGCCAGAGTGGATGTCGTTGTTTTGTTTTCATATATACATATGTTCATTCATACCAGCAGATAGTTTTCTGTTTGTTTGCCGAACATACGTTTCCTCACAATTATTATTATTATTTCGTCCTCGTGGTTTCTTTGTATTGTTACTATAGTATGTGTGTGGGTTTGTAGACAGGTTTTAATTGATGTCTTCTAAGAATGTCCCTAATTTTGCCCGTGGTGCCTTTCACATAACCGGCTCTTGTTCGTCAGGGCTTTTATGTTTGATAGAAACGCTTTATTGATGATTTTCTTTGGGTATCGGTTTTTCCGGGGAATGTATTTTAGTTCATTGTTTCCGTTGAATATGTGATCTTAGTCGGCTATCTTGTCTGATCTCTTTACTAATGTTTTTGCAACGTACATTAGTTGAGCTATGTGATGGTGCGAGTTGCTCTTTAAATACCTGTTTTTGTGCATCTCTTTTTGATAAACTGTGTGAGCTAGTTTACCGTGCTGTCCTCTGATTAACATTACATCTAGAAACGGGAGTTTGTTATACTTTGTTTAAATCGTAAATCTAATATCATAGTGGCGATTGTTAAGATACTGCAAGAAGTTTTCCAGTTAACGTGCAGCGTGCGGCCGGATTATAAAAGTATCATCCATATAGTGTAGCCATAATTTCGATTTCAGTGGTGCCGAGTCAATAGCATCATCTTCAAACTGGGTCATAAAGATGTTTGTAATGATTTGTGGAAGGGGAGAACTCAGTGGTGCTCCGACTAACTGTTTTTAAATGTGTCCTTGGAAACTGAAGTAGGTATTGTGAGAAGTGTTCACATAGCCAATCATGTCATCCGAGATAATCAGTTTTGGATATTGGAATATTCTTACGTCAAACTCACCAGTGTATCTTGTGGGCCAACTCTCTCATTTTGTAATCTTTCTAATAGCTGATAATACCTTGTGTGGGTTAAACTATTGAGCCAACAATGGCTCCTAGCGGTTTCCTTCTTTATGAATGTTATTGGACAACGTAATGGTTTTTCTCTTGAGATTTCTAGACGCTGCGCGCTGGTGCAAAATTGAAACCTTTTCCAGTGCGTCTGTAGTTGCCTTATCAAGTTGACAATTTGAAATATTATAAACGATCTTCTTGACACCAACCGTTTCTATTTTTGAGCTCTATTATCTTCTTTTGCACCACTGAAGTCTGATCACTTTGTGATGAATACAAGTGTTTGGACGATATGTTTATCAAGCTTATTCCAAATGAACGTGATGGTTCGCAATGATTTTGAATGTAACTTCTTCTTAACAGTTGAGTTTATCACATGAAGTATATATTAAAAAAAGTCAAGTTTAAGTTTATAGTCATTGTGATCATTTAATGGGTATTTGGCTTCAGGTGAAACATCCACAAATCGCAGGGGATTCATTATTTACCTATGCAGATAAGTGACAGCACCAAACCAAACTTCGGTAACTGCGCTCGAACTTACGTAAACAGTAATCCTGATATAATTCACATATTTAATGTAAAATTAATATCTTGAGTAAATGAATTGGGAATGTGGAAATGGTTCCTTAGCCGCATAACTAAGAATTAATGTACTGCGCCGCAATTTACGAAGCGCGTTGGCGCAATGATTTATAGTTTAAGTAATAGAAGTTAGCGCATCGATTCAAGCTCCCGCAATACCGTTAAGCAACTGCATTTTCGAATACTAATCACAATTATCTAGGTATATGCAAACAATATCGCGATGGCAAGAAAACTTCGTGTTTTCTTAGATTCGACGTACAGTTGGCGATTTCCATGGAATATCAGTGACCGAGGGTGGCGCAACTTTGTTGCATCTCCAGAAAAGTTTGATTCGACGTTATTAAATCGTCGGCAACTATTTTCATTGATACGCTATTAAACTTATTGATTTTATCAGATGATTTTAATTACTTCTTGTTCCTTGATACACATGTTAAGGTTGGGTTTTGATTTTCTCTTGTCTGAACGGGTGAAGAATTATCGTTAAATATCATATTGCATATTGTATATATAACCTAAGCTCAGGCTGCGCAGGGAATTGTTTCTAAAATGATAACAAAAGTTTTGGGAACATTTTTGAAATATAATTATTCAAACTATATTATTTTATTTAATTTGGTAGTGTATAAAACGATTCATTGAAGCTTTAACTATAATTATAATGTATTACATAGCAGCTAAAGGGCCATGGGTTTCAATTGTTCGTAATTTGGTGCGAATGCATCTCACCAGCCTTTGGATGGTAAGTGGGTTCAACCCTCGTCGTAGTTCTACTTGATTTTTGGCCTGCCACCCATCGTCGTAAACTTTTCTACCCTCTAAAGCCTAAAACTCTTCTATAGGACGTGCATGTGGAACATTCGAGTGGTACACATGGGATATTTTGTTGCCAGATGGCACGATGCCAGACCCGGCCAGAACATAATATTATTATGTGTTTGAATAAAATTCATTAATTTGGGGAGGCATCTTTGAATATAAATTTCTGCATTTACACCTTCGCCACTAACTCACCCACCATAAGGGCTTGAAAAGCCAGCTTCTGAAATGGCGCACCACACTATTACCTTGTCCTCAAATTTCGCTTTTTTCTTATACCCTACGTTATTAGGAACGTCCTCAATGTTGTCTGTATAAAAGCATTCGTTTCCTTTTATTTCGGAGTTAGATAATGTAAAATCTTTTTCGTAAAATTATCGTGGCATTGTTTCTGAATTATTCTAATCTTAATGGTTTGCAGTTTCTTGGAATCCTCTATAATTGAGACATCTTTAAAATTATTTCTGCTAATTTCCCTCTTGATTGTTCAATGAAGTTCTGAAGCCTGAAGTTTTAGAAATATTTTGGTTTCTATAAATGGCGACAATGCTACGTTTGGGCATTTGGCCAACCAAATTGTAAATACCTTCCCGCAATTCTAACTTGTAGGACATTTTGTAAAACTTTGTAAACAGAAATGTAGTGTGAAACTGCAGGAGAAACTTGACAGATGCTGAATATGTAATGGTAATTGATTGCTTCATTTTTGATACGAAAAAAGTAATACGAAAAATTTCCCAAAAGTTTTGTTACATACGTTATTTAAAAGACATTTTGTTTCACTTTAATCTATCGCTATCACCACCCAGAATTATCATAATCCTTTTCGTTTTTTTTTTAATCTAATTTAACACATTTATGAGGTAGATTAATCGGAGCCAGCCTATTCTTATTAATTCTAACCTGTTTGACGCCTCCTTAGATTTTATATAATTCCGACCGAATACCATCAGTTCGATGGTATACAAACTAAATTTGTTTAATGGAATTGATAGTGTTAATTGGATTTGTTTAGTCGTATTTACCAATGACACAGAAGTTTTGTAGTTGTATCAGCGATATAATATTTTTTCTTGTCAGGTTTTTCTAATCTCAAGATAAATTTAATGATAGCCTTAAGGTTATGGTTTTATATACGTTAATTCAACGAAATTTATAATTGGATTACAACCGCTGAGGTTTTTCAATGCAAATAACGATAGATTACAGCAACATTTATCGATATTGTGTTCTCAGAAGTACGTGAGGGTTGAATTTTATTGTTCTGCTTTGAATAATACAACAGTAACTGCCGTTGCGTTTTAATGAGATATAAATTATTCATTATGAAAAATAAACATATACTCAGAGTTAATATTTTTTAATATTTTTATATTTTCAATGAGGGTTATTTTTATTTGCACGTACTGTCAATAATTTCAAGGAAAATGTATGCATGGGGATTGTTCATGTTTAATTTGACTTAAATAAGCCAAATGCCAGCATTTTGATTACGTAAATATTGCATATATGTATTTACGTAATAAATTAAAAAAATCCATCAATTTTATCAAACCTTACCACTCTTGATTTTTAACAAATACAAAGTGTATCGAAAGAACGATTGTTGTTTGATTTATTCTTTGGTTTTGAAATTGTTGAACTGTTACGTTTAAACTAAACTTGTTCTTAAATTAATGATCCGTGATTTCTATGATCTTTCTACGAAAGTGACACCAATCAAAAAATTCAAAATAACTTAAGTTACTGGTTAAATGTGAATGCCATTTTTATAATTTGATTTCTAACTTAATTACTTATAGTGATAATTAAGTTCAGAACTGAGGCATTTACTTTTTGCGACAAAAATTACGTTACTACAAATTTTGCTATTTGTGATAAACTTACTTTCATAAATTTAGGAAAAACTTTGTGACTTTCGCATCATTTCAAGAAATTATTATCGACATTTGACAATTTTATCTCACCTCTTCAGCTAAGACCTATTGTTTTACTAGGCAAATTGTAAACAAAATGTTATCAAATTTTGTAATTTAGACTCGCCCCACTGGCAATCCTTTAAAATGGGTTAGTTAAGTTTATCGATTTATTACCTCTAAGATAAATCATTAACGTAAAGGTTACTGAGTTTCAAAATACCCGACCGTTTAAACACGGTTTACATACATTTCATACTCATGGTTGGGTTTCCAATTAATAATTTCTTAGAATTGACATCGTATACATGACTACGTAAGTATTTAGTGTTAATACATTCGTAGTAATCAAATACGTCCAAATAGATATTTCCTGAAAATAAGCAATGAATTAACACTATTCTCCGCTGAGGTGACATACTCAAAGGTGTCGAAGCGTTATTTCTCTAACCACATTTTCATCCGGTCAAACACGTGTCCTCCGTTGCCAAGTCTGGGTTTTATAACGCGTGCTCAAGCATGCCCCATTCTAACCCCTCAAGTAGTTTGATTATCCATGGTACAGTGTGAGTGCATACATTTGCGTGGATAACGACAACATGCCTGTCTTGTTCTGTGTTCAAGGAATTAAGAAAAGAACATCAAAATATGTTCAAACGTAATAACACTTTAAAGAACACGCGGACCAACAACCAATCAAATCTCATTAATTTTGTAGACTCACTAGCTCAGTCTTTCTATATTTTTCCATGTATGACCAATAACGTCGAACGTAATTTGTATTTTTTATGTTCAATTACACAGGTCAACACGATTTTTGAGTCTGAGTTCTGTACCTCCGATTTTGATTACTTATGCCAAACTAAAGAAAGAAAAAATATTTTTATCTAATAAAGTTTGCTTTTGTAGATACCAGAACGAAATTTCAACATTTATGGAAAAGGTCTATTTTTCAATGTTAATCATATTTAAAATTAAAACAAGTTATGAATTATATATTTTAATTAATTTTTATTATAAAAGACAGCACAAATAAACATAAAAATACAAAAAAATGATACAAAAGAAGCTTTAAAAATGAATACTTTTAGTATTTCTAGTGTAATCGTCAGAACTTTCTCGTATGAGCATCCAAATGTAGTCACCCATCATGTTCTCATTATATTGTCCTTGATATCTTTGTTCAAAGTTCATTATATCCTGGTGGAAGCGTTCCCCTTGCTCTTCTGAATATTCACCCAAGTTATCTTTGAATTTATCCAAGTGCGTATGTAGCATGTACAATTTGAGTGACATTCTGCAACCCATGACTTTGAATCTGTCAAGCATATTAGAAATAAGCTCTTCATAATTCTCGGCCTTCTTGTTACCAAGGAAGCCATGAATGACTGCTTTAAGGCTGAGCCACGCTTGTTTTTCATGAGTACTTAGGAGCTGAAGAAAATGTCCACTCGCCATTATTTTCTTTATTTGTGGACCGACGAAAATACCAGCTTTAATTTTAGCCTCTGACAGTTTTGGGAAAAATGTTTTTAAATATTGAAAGGCTTCGGAGTCTTGACGAAGAGGCTTTTCGAATTGCTTCATGAGTCCTAATATTATGTGCAGTGGAGGCATTAAAATACGATCAGGCTCTACAATTGGTTTATTTTTTACATTATGTTGTCCGATTTGAAACTCGCTCCGTTGAGGCCATGAATGCTGCTGGTAGTGAAGTGCATCGGCTCTACTGTCCCATAAGCAAAGGTAACACGGATATTTAGTGTATCCCCCTTGCATTCCCACCAGAAAACCAACCATTTTGAAATACCCTATTACGGGCCAGGCATACTGTTCATATTTTATAACTTGAAGAACCATTTTAACGCTTTCGTAATTTTCTTTGAGCATTACAGAATGAGCCAGAGGAAGTGATATAGACATTTATTCCCATTATGAAGAAGAACAGCTTTTAAGCTTCTTGTAGAGCTGTCGATGAAAAGACGCCATTCAGAAGAAATGCAAGGGATTTCGATTGCATCAAACAAACCTTTCACATCATTACAGTAACACAGTCCGTCTTCCTTCGTGAAAAACCCAGCAAACATTTCATGACGCTTTCTTTGGTCACTTATTTTAACGTTGTCTTTGAGCAAATTCCACTGTTTTAGCCGTGAAGCTAATATTTCTGTTTTAATTTTAGGAAGGTTTAAATCTCTTATTAAGTCATTAAACTCTTTTGCATCAATGATATGTGGTTCAACAGATGGTGTCGCGATTACGAACTCGCTGCCTTCGCTATTACTAGATAATTGTGATAGCGGTACCATCTCTTGAGTCTTCACGTTTGGACTAGAAGGAACTGGAAAAATTTCACTGTGAGGTACTGGAGCAGACGTTGATGGTAGGTTTGGATACAGGATCTTCTTGGCATTTTTTCCAGCACGACGCTTACGTGGATTAACAACACAAAAATAGCAATCATTGATGTGATCAGTTGGCTCTCTCCATATTCTTGGTACTGCAAACTTCATCTTTTTTTTTCTCCTCGGTACCAGGCTGGAAAAAAATTAATATCATTCATTAACAAATGACGCATTTAATGTATATTTTAAAAATATCTAAATAGGTATACAAATGTACTTTAAATATAAGGTGTATTTTCTTACCTTCTAAAGTGTTTTTGCAGTTATTACACGAGAAGTGGGGCGCCCATATTTTATCCTGACTTCGTACGGGCATGTTAAAATAAGCTTCATAGGCTTCACAAAGTTTCTTATTTGATGATAAACCAAATTTTTTGGCTCTCACTTTAATAAATTCAACACAAACATAGCAAAAAGAGTCCACGTCGTTTTTACACATTTTCGATTACATTTTTAGGCCTCGCGACACATAAAATACGTTATTCCTCTAGAAAGCGCACTCGCATACTGCCATGACACTCTGCTACCTCTCACTTCACACCCACATCCCTCTCACCCCTCTCTTGCATCATAAATGCAACGGCTTTAAAAAAAAATGTGCAAAACCACCGTATATTTAGTTTTCATTATATTAAGTACAAAAGCAAACTTTATTTATTATTAATGGAGTTCCTGTTTACTTTTCCATTTATATAATCAGAAAATAATCACTAAATAAAAGACTCAATTTTTTTTTGTTGATCTGTGTTATCTGTGCGAAGATAGACATAATCGTAAGTAGACAACTACATGTTGCACGTGTACTACCGCAAGCAGGTGAAAGCAATACATTTGTTATTTGCCATATCACTCAGCTTTTAAAAACACAAATGAATCACACAAATAAATGATCATGCTCTACACGTTGACCTTGAATCAAGCAATCTTATTAGAGAATGCCAAAATAAAATATATATCTGAAATCTGGAAGATATAGTTTTACATTCACCAGACCTTAAAAAGGAAGTGTAATCTAAAAATTGTGGAAACTTAGAACACATGACCTTCAACCTAGGCTGAACTGGACTTTGGAAAGAATATCGGGTAAACTAAGGTAGATGCTGATGGGAAAAGTGAAAAAAATACAGCAAATGCGAAACGAGAATATTGAAGGACTTCACATCATGGACGTAGTTCTTTGGCAATACATTCAGAAAGAAGATAAGGTGGTGAAGGAAAAGGCCAGGGGAGAGGAAAAAATACCATTAGGAAGGTAGATAATATAAGAAGCTATATAGAAATGCAAAATGCTGAAGCTTGCGGCGAAGATAGTGGTAGCGCAAGAAATGGTGCTACCTCAATGGCCAAGAGAAATGGTGAATGAATGTATCAGGCGGATATACTAAGAAGCTATAGGAAAGGAAATAAAAACTGAAAAAGACATTTTTGAATACAATAGAATAAAACAATTATCTGAATATACTCACCATCAGTAGCGTTTAAAATGTGTAAGAGAAAGGTAATCCAAAATTGAATATAAAAGAGGCAAGGTTTATACATAAAATTCATATGAAAAGTCAGCATTTGATATTGTTAAACGGGGAGAAATATGGAAGATCCGGAAGAAGAAGATTATCAGAGGGGTCTCATGGTAGAATATAACCACTATAGAAAGCACACAAGAGCAGAAAAAAGTAAGAATAGAGGGACTTAAAATCCAAAGAATTTGGAATACAAAGGCGACCTGTAATTCGATAGTAAATTTCACTACTGCACATTATATACATTGATGATATCTTAAGAAATTGCAAGAAGTGGGCGTCACATGTGTAATGTTGAAATATGAAAAGTACAATTGAATTACATGAATCAACGAATGATGACTGCAAAGGGAAAAGAATGATTGCAAAGAAATGGTGTCTTCTTTCCAATCCTTCCGGTGCCAAGTAAGGAAGTAAAAACACGCGAAAAACTGGGTATAATAATATGAATAAATGAATATATTTAGATGTAAAAAATCAGTTGAGTAAAACTTTTCGAAAAAATATTGAAGGGGAATGAACCGTAGGCAAGAAATCCAGTACGAAGGAAGGACAATAGCGACCGCGATTAAAATCGCGAGGAGAATACATTGAGGAACTAAAAGAAATAGGACGAGGAATTGGCAGATAAAGGAAGTGGGAGCAGGAAAAATAAGAACAACTGTTTATTTCCCAAAACAGTTGGGTTTGTAATACGAGTCGAGTAGAAGCGTATCTAATCTTGTTGATTGATGAACGGAATTAAGAAGGATTGGGCACTAGAAGAAAGATGAAACAATGGAAGGAATTGAAAATATATCAATGAATAGAGATGTTGGACATATAATAGAAGAAATATGAAGAGTTACAATTATGAAATTATTTGAATGAGTCTTGACAATGACTGTCTTCCATTGTACAACTTATTTGAATTACTAGATTTGGTAAATTACGGGTTACGCAACTGAGGGCGTTAAATAAAATAGTAAATCGTGAAACGATATGTTTTCTTAGTTTTTCCCTGAATTGAGGAGTATAAATGAATGTATTTTTATTAATTAACTTTAGCTTCAGCCTACTGGTGATCCAGTGAAGATAATGTCGTGTTAGATTATTCCTGTAGTTAAAAGTCATCCACTGAAGTTTGTAAATTAGTAGCTGAAACACGTATTCAAAAATTTTGTGTGTAAAGTTTTTAATTCTAGTTGTTCGACAACAGCCATTTACTTAGAATTTATCTCAGAATACATTAAGTAGTAAGCAAATATGCAATTTTTCATTTTTCACATTCTAGTCCAAATGTATTAATCTCTATCCAAAAACATGGTTCTTGAAACTCAACAGATCTTATAACTTTGGTGCAAGTGTTAATTTGTTATCAGAATATCACTGCGGATTATCAAATGGTATCTTCACTGGCATTGAATTTTTCGGGACAGTGGACGTTTTATTTGAATGTCTAAATGTCCTGAGCATTTCACATCCACCACCCGACAACTTGTATATAAATTGCTAGTCATGGGAATTCTCGGACCATCAAGTTGGTGGTTTTCGCAGTAACTTCCTCAGAAGCTAGGTAGTACAAATAGATGACGCTATATATATGATACTATTGATTACACAATTTGTCGTCAACGGACTTCTCTAATGGGGCCATTTTTCTTTATAACGTGAGTGGATGGATGAATGAATCTCTGTAATATCGAATGAAAGATGACGTTAAAAAGCAAGGAACGTCCAAATGCTATAATGAAGGAAGTGGACAACGGGTGTATCAATTTAGTCGTGATTTCTCAGAAACTATATTTCATTCAATTTGTTTCAATGAACTTAATGTCCCAGTACACGAGATGTTCCATAACATTGCTAGCTGTATACCTTGATGAAAACTTAACGTGGATTCAACATATACGGCGCTTCGAAAGTAAATTATCTTCTTTGTTTTTATTAAAGAGGTTTTACGGACGTCTGGGGTTTCGACGTCTTAAAACTTGTTTACTTTGGTGTATTTGAATAGTATATATTTTACGGAACGTACATACTACCTCCGGGGAAAGTCGTGACGGACTGATTCAGGGAAGTACTGTAAAATGACTTTGAAAAATTTAATAAACATGCAAATCACGTACGTTCCTTCACTGAGTTTATTGTTTATCAAGTACGAAAAATATTCCAGCGCCGCAATTGTGTTTTTACCTGGTATACACAGCGAATCAATGCTATTTTCGTCTGGTATATTCGCATCCTTTATCGAAGGATTTATGAGATTTGTAGTAGTTACTGCCGAACAACTTTGTAAATTATTCGCTATAAGTGAATCATGACGGTGCACGTGCGTTTTATTTCGAATTGTTATGTGCCAGAGATACGCTATTACATCCAAAGCGGTTAGCTGTATAAATATTTTCATATGTGATGTATAATTGTATTTGTATTTGCCTCTTCTGTCCTTCATATATTTATTTATTTCTCGCTATTCGTTTTCGATGTACACGTTCCATATTTCATGCCTGGTTTTAACCCATTGAATAACCTTTTGTAGTAACATTTCATTTTGAATGTACTGTTTATTTAAATTTAAACTACTTAAACTACTTATATATTGACATTCTGACCTTATATTTTTGCTTTCCTTCATAGCTTCAGTGCGTTGAAGATTGCAAGTTATTATACAATGGTCAGCTGTTTTGGTTCTTAGCACACAATTTTCACAAAACTCTCTGCGTCAGAAGAACATCCATATTTTATGCTAGTATCACTGTTCTTTAATATGTTTACATATGTGTTACGATATATTTTGTTTTTTTTTCAACAAATTGTAACTCAATCCGTTTGGAAATCTATAAATCGCCAATATTATACTCCAACTATGTAAATTGTGCCTAAGTCATTCACTTGCATTTGAAGATCCGTTGTTTATTTTTTCTTATTTCTTCACCATTTTCCCATATTATTTCTTCGCGTGTTTTCTTTTTTATTCTGCTTCTAATCTAAAAAGCCATATAACTGGCTAAACATTTTAGCATTTAAATTTACATCGTATCTTTTAGTTTTAAGTTCCGTATACTCTCTTGGCGTTCTTCATATGTGTTTACTGCTTAGTTACTAAATCGGCTTTCTCCCGATTCTCTACTCCCATTCTTTGCGTCGTCTGTAGAACATTATTTATAGGCATATGTGGAACGGCTGCACTTCGGACTATTGTCGGTTGCTTATCCGTGACGGTGCCGCATCCGATTCAACGCTTCGAATATGCAACACCACCATCTCACGCGTGAACGCATCGATTATTACATAAGGTATACTAAATCGCATAAACGCCTCTCAATTGACTGTTCATCAAATAATTCACAACATAATTATATTATGACGTTTCTTTGATCGCCTTCGTATTCTGACACTAATGACCATTTTTTCAGCGAGTCGGTGCTTTTTTTAACTGGAGTTTCCTTGTGTGGTACGATTGCAATTAGTCCAGTGTACCGGAAATTTATCTAAGGATACGAATGCGAGACATTGCAGATTTTTTCTTTGTACATTTGTACAATTTAATTTGCAGTTGATTCACCATAATCTTCGTTTAGTTATCACTCGAATCAATTTTCTTTTTTTCACATTATCACATCATCACGATGGTTATCTTTATCTTTGAGATGATTATTAACGATACACAGGCTGTATTTCTCGTGTAACTCTGAAGCGGCTTTTTACATTACACATTTTGAGATATTAGTAGTACAAAACCCCATTTCCTCGGTGGCGTTGTCTAACATTTTCCGCATAAGAACAAACATCAGTTTTATTCCACCTTCACTTAGTATAATACCAGTATTCATGCCCATTGTACTATACCGTATACTATAGAAGACCGATATGCAATCCTTCATTTTTTTAGTAAACGTTCGATCTTCGTCGCCATGGCAGCTGAACTCATTCGTGTTTATTGTTTGTTTAAGAGATAAGACCACCATGCGCGTCGAAATGAAAGGACAATTTTAGGATTTTTTTACAGAAGTACGGTGAAAAACTTGTCGATTTTTTTATACAGTACTTCACGAAGTGTCTATGAGTACAAATTTTTTTTTAGTTTTTGACTGAAAAATAGAAAGTTAATTTTTTTACGTAAAAATTACATATTCGATTGTTTATAACACAAAAAGTACACAACTTATCAAGAAATCCGTGGTCTACTAGATTATATATGTTTTAAGCTACTCTCAAAATTAAAAGGCAATCGACCAAGATTTGTGGCGCTATCGGTTCGCCCGATTTAAAAATAGTGATTCGAGAAAAACGCGTTTAAAGTTGCGGTAAGGGTCGTGTTTGCATTTGGTGTGCCGCGAGGCATCACCGCAAACGAGCGGTTCGAGATTTTTCTAATTACGAAACTTTTTTACTTATTCTTGTGTTTGAGGAAGGTTGTGAGCTAATTAAAAAAAATCGATTTTTTAAAAGTTGCATGGTGGTCTTACCCCTTAAGTACTAGTGACACACATCTGTAATACATATTTGCAGTTTGTTTTTTTCAGTATTGTGATTGAGTTAGAAAATTGCATCTATGATAGCAAATCCGTCCAAAGATGACCTGTATACCGTTATTCAGCTTTTGCCGTAAAGTGGTCAATGGAAATTTATGAGAAGGCAAGCAGTATATGGTTACCTATAGTTAATCTCATACGGCGCTAGTTGAATTGTCCAGAAAATTTCGACAAAAGACAATCGCACACACTAAAGATTTGTCACGTCCTGGATCTGTACGTACTGCAGCATCAGATGAAAATGAGAAACTGCTTCACGTGCAAATAGGCGTATCAAAGTTAGAGTACTTTCTCAGATTCTGAACGGTTGAATTCGGACGCAGAGGTTAGTGTTAGAAAATAATTCCGCAAACAACCGCATGGATTTTGTCAGCAGGGAATCTATAGATGAGTGTAACGTTGGTTTGCATCTAAACGTGTTTCAATTGAATAATCCACGAGGTTGAATTTTTGAAATATATAATATGCTCATAACAAAAGTTTTTGGAACATTTTTGCTATGTTTTTCCATTGGCGCTTTGGGTATTTTTGTTTTTTCACTATAATAATACTGAGCAAATAAATTGCATATTGAAGCTTTAGAACAGATTTCTAAAGGCATTAATGAAATATCCTGATTTTGGTTGTAACATGTAATTAGAACGAATAACAATAACGACAATATAACAATAATTAAAAGTAGTTAGTATTTCCGCGTAGGCATGCTCCGCAGAAGATCTTTGATGATGTCTTGCGGAATTCGATGCCACTATTCCTGTGCAGCTATTGTTAATACTGCAATTGAATTAGGAGCTAAATTTACGTGCTTGCATACGTCGCTTTAGGATGTCCCATACGTGTTCTATGGGATTTGCGTCAGGACTCATTGGTGGCCAATCTAGTGGCTCAATCCCGACATCTTCGACATACTGGAACACTCTTCTTGCGGCATGCGTACCGGCATTATCATGCATTAGCACAACATTATCGTACCCAATGAAGCCAGCATAAGGTACAACATGCTTTTCAAGTACATTGCGACTGTAGCAATCAGCATTCATTTTTACGTTTACCTCAATGAGCTCCGTGCCACTCTCCAACTTATGCCACCCCATAGCATAAGGGAACCGCCACCAAAGCTAACGTTGTGTGCGAGATAACATTCTGCAAAACGTTTCCCCGACCTTCTGTATACTAGACCACGTCCATCTGGCTTCCATAGCTGTATCCTTGTTTCATCCGTAAAAAGAACATGTCGGTATTGATGTTCATTCCAGTGAGCATGGGCTCTGGCAAATTATAACCGTCTTGTTTTGTGATGTGGGAGAAATCTAGGCACTTTGGCAGGACGTTTTGGCTTCAAACCGAATTCCTTAAGTCTTCTTATTACTGTTTTAACACTTACATTGACTAGTCTTGTAATCAGTAATTCATTTTTGAGATGCAGAGCTGTAAATATGCACTTTCGTAAAGATTGGATTCTCAAATATTGATCGTCTCTTGGAGTAGTACATCTTTTACGTCCCTAACCAGGTCGCCTTTTGTATTCTCCAGTCTTATTGTATCGCAATATCTTCTTATCTACAACTTCCATTGGCTGAAGTAACAATTTGAACAGACACCAACTCGCTTAAATGTGGCATCTTACTAACCAAAACTGCAGAATCAACAAACAAAGCACGAGAAATGCCATTCCTATAACAACAAACAAAACAGTAGCAGTTGATAGTCGTCAAGCCACACCATACCTTATTTGTAATTTGTAACATTTTTTCTTATTCAACTATAGAAGCTAAATCTAATTTGTAATACGTGTACGTAATATACTCCAGTGAAAAAACATTTGCAAAAAACCACCCAATGCGCCAATGGAAAAAAGATAAATACCAAAAGACAACAAAAAAATATGCAATATTTTTGTCTGTGAGTGTATAATTATATGTATCACATAGCAGCTAAAGAAGGGTCGTGGGTTTCAATGGTTCGCAATTTGGTGCGAATGCCTATCATCAGCCTTTAACGGTAAGTGGGTTAAACTCTCGAATCTTTTGGTAAGTTCTTCATCGTAGTTTTTCTTCATTTTGGGCTTCACACCCACTGTCGTAAACTTTTCTACCGAGTAAAGCTCAAAACTCTTCTATAGGTGCACATGGGATATTTTGTTGTCTTAACCAATCTTGGGGTTTTCTCGCATAATGGCACGATGTCAGATCCGGACAGAACATAATATTATCATTAATATGATAATATTTGTTTGAGTAAAGTTTGGGAGCCATCTTAGAATATAAATGTCTGCATTTACAGCTTCGCCCCTAACTGGCCCAGCATAACGCCTTGAAAAACCAGCTTCCGAAATGGCGCACCATATTTCCTCAAATTTCGCTTTTTTCTTATACCTTACGTCATTATGAACGTCCTCAATATTGTCTGTATAAACTATTTTTCGTCGTCTAAAATTATCGTGGCATTGTTTCTGAAATGTTCTAATTTTAATGATCTGCAGTATCTTGGAATCCTCTCTAATTGAGTATTTTGGACATTCTTGTCGCTTTCTATATTTTAAATTATTTCTGCTAGTTTCACTCTTGGCTGTCATATGGGAAATGTGAAATTTTCTAGGCCGAATCTTCTCGTTGAAACTTCTTTTCTTTATTTCTTTCCGTCTTGGGAAGATTTATGTATGGCAGACCTTCCTCACATTCCTTAATGACGCGATAAATTGTTGTCTTAGAAATATTTTGGTTTCTGTAAATGGCGACAGCGTCACGTTTGGACATTTGGCCAACCAAATTGTAATACCTTTCGGCAGTTCTTACTTGTAGGACATTTAGTAAAAGTAAGTTGATTGCTTTATTTGTAATAGGAAAAATATAAGACGAAAAATTTTCCCAAAACTTTTTACATACGAGAATATTACTATTCCTCATATTGCAAGATCAGTGAGTAGGTTAACCGTGAAATACATGTGGGAGAAGGTATAGTAATAATAATAATAACGATAATAATAACACGTTTTATAAAGAAATTCCGCTATAAAACAAGTCATGGCCCATATTAACAACATAATATAATCTTGTTATTAAATATTTATATCCTCATCTATGCATAAGAGCAAATAAAGTTGCCTACTGAAGAGTTCTTTTCGAACAAAGGCGTTCGAACTGCATACGCACGTTGTATAAAATAATGCGGTTGTCAACTTTTACGTAAGGGAAATTCTTGTTTATAAAGACATGTATTTGTATTGGGAACGTTAGCGACACTTGTTAATGTAAAATGCGTAATCGGATTTTCAATTTTTGCTCGCATGTAATAATTAAAATTGTACTACAAGTTGTATAATAAGTCAGATTTGTATAGTTTAGTAGTACATGCACTATAGTTAAATCGAATTGAAGCACTGATGATTGCTTTAAACAGCCTCAGAAAATTTGTTCCAAGTGTATATTATGTGTATAACGCTTCATACTAATAAATAAATTGTTTTGTAATGTAATGGAAAACTACAACAGTGAAGAATGATAAATTATCGTAAATATTATATTAAAAGTACTGTTTATTTTAAGTCTGAGCCATAGAGAGAAAATCATATGCTGATATGTTAATGTTTAGAGCTGATGAAAGTTGAAGTTTTTAAATGATATATAAATGAATATTATTTTGGATACTGTGTCCTTGAGGCTACAGTGTCGAAGTCAGCCCCACGCCCCCTTAAATCAGAAATCTCCCTCTTTTATCAGTTAGCAACATAGCTGATGATAGCATAAAATTCTGTACACAGTTGTTGATTTCTGGAAATCTAAAATATTCAGTGGTTTTTTGGCACACAAGGTGGTTAATGCCAAATTTTCTATTTTGTTAGCAAATAAAGAATCTACGGTGGGTAATATTTTTGGCCGCAACTGTTTAGAGTTGTGGCCAAAAACATATATAAACACAATTCAATACTGTTGGCTTCGTAAGCGACGGCAAATTTATTTTTGTCTTCTTCATTTAGTATTACGATTATAATTAATTCTGCTTTTTAGCGTCGTTTTCATGAGTAAGAAAGTTTAAATAGGTTCGAACGTCAGAATATTCGATTTTTGGGTTCGTAGCTTTTATAGCTTCTCTTTAATTGTGCAGTTAATTATACTCGATATTTCTAAAGACCCATACATTAGTCTACATCGTTTATATCCAATATTTTGTTTGCTTATTTATTATTAGTCATGTTTTTAGGTAGGTTTATTGCACGGCAAGTGCGGCTTGAATAGCGTGTCCTTACGAAGAGCGCAAACTAAGTTAATTCATTTAGGGAGTTTCGTTTACAGCATTAATAATACAACATTTGATACATCGTTTTGTGTGAGGCGGTTGTAGATAAGTAACTGTTATAGCGATAGGCCGTTTGTTACATATTTAACCAAGGACCATTAAACATACATAGCCCGCAAAAGTCAACTACAAAAACCGTTATTTGTCACGAAATGTCTTTTGTTACTTTATCCAATTGATAATTGAACTTTGGTGCATGACCTCCCTCCAACGTAAGAGTTAATTCTTGGACGGTCTAATACGGACAGCCACAAAGCCTATCAGGCTTTTAAATATGGAATGAAAGTTTTGAAATAAAGTTGCATGATAATAAAAATTGGAACGAATTATTTGAAAAGAGTTTAACACAACAATTAATAAAAATGGTTATAAACCAGCCAGTCGCCAGAAATTGTACATCAACTTCTGTTGATGTCCATCATCTAATTTGAATCGCGTCGGCATCGAATTCTCTAAGCTTTTGGTAAATTGTTCCCTATGATTATTGATACGTTTCTTCCTTTATTTTGTTCTAAGCATAGCCACAAATTTCTCAATTGAACGAGCCAGGGGAACATTTGGCTAGTTGTCCTTATTGGAAACCAAAGATATAGTATTTTCGCCTATTTTGAGTTTTCTTGTATACAAATCCAATGTTAAGTCACACCAGAATCATAAAATCATTAATAGTATTATCCATGTGTTTAAATTGTAAATAATTTTGGAAAGCTGCCGTGTTCAACATTAAGTTTCAAAGTAGATGCCTCGGAAATGGCACACCATACCAGGAGTTTATATTAAAATGTATTTAATATAAACTCTTTATTTTGTATGGTACGTCAACATCATCTGTGTAGAAACATTCGGGAGTTATTGCCAACTGTGCAGCTGAATATTTACATTTGTCTTTCCCTGTATTTTAAATAATCGTTTATTTTTTAGTTTTCATGGCTTCAAGCAGCTGCTGGCGTCTTCGATCACTCAAAGCTGGAGGACGCCCAGATTTAAGATTTAGATTTTATGCATTGCTTATTTTCCTTCTTTTAGGCAACAATTATTGTTGACATTTTTAGGAATCAGGCCAACCAAATTAAAAAAGATTTTCCGAAATTTCTTTCTATGCCAATTTGATGAAGATAACTTTCAAAATTTGGGGGACAGTTTGTCACTGTTAATCTTTGTCGGATTCGGAATTGCGTAGCGCCTGTATCGTCGCATGAATGTGATCGTCTCACATTTAGTCGGGTTTGCAGTCAGTTTCCAGTCGGAATAATATCGTTCGAGTTCCCTCATCTGATTGTCGATGTTCGCGTGTGCTATATTTCTGAGGATGAGACTGAATATATGGCCGTGTCGTGTGCGAATAAGGCGATTGATATGTCATTGTGCCTCGGTATGTCGTTAATGTATAATGAGAACAGTTGCGTACCAATGACGGATCCATTAGGGCACTCCTGCCCTGACATGATATGATCGGGTTTTATCTGAAAGTGTCTGTCATACAGGTATAAATAGATCAGTGTGGTTAATGATAATGGTAATTCGTACGTAATTAGTTTGTAGATAAGTCCTTCTATCCATAGGTTACAAGTCTTACCACTTTCTCGGAAACCAAATTGTTCGCTTCTAAGAGGTCATGCCTTTGGACGTAATCTCTCAGTCGATCGTTGATCACTGTCTCTGTCACCTTCCATACCGTACAGGTATGAGGAGGCTAATAGATCGGTAGCTGTCCGATTTGTCGCGTTGCTTCCCTGGCTTAGGAATAGGCTACCTTTATAGGAATAGACTATAGTATTTCTCCAGTGGCGTTGAAAATGCTGCAGAGTTAGAGGTTCCGAAGGATTTTGTTTTGAATATTATCTGGTCCCGGGGCTTTTTAGTGATCCTTGCTTTTTAATTATTTTACCGATTTCCCGGGGAGTGGACTCCCCGTTGTCGTTGTCAGTCTAGCTAGTCATAGCTGTCCTGACAGACTCGACTATGTCCGCTTGTTCGTCAGTCAGTTCGTTTAATCCGACGTCGTGAATCTGTTCAAAGGTCGAAGCAAGGATTTCCGCTTTTCCCTAGTTTGTCATTTCAGTCGTCCCCCATACACTAATGGCTGCACCGGCTGGAATTTCTTCCGCAGCCGCTTTGGTTTCGTTGATGCACATAATGTCGAGTGGGGTGTCCCTCACCACATTTGAGGCACCGGAATTTGGCGTTGCAGTTGGAGGTTTCGTGGCCCCACCCTTGGCATCGGTGACATTGCACTGCTTCTCTTTTTTAAGGTATTTCGCCCACGATATTCTTGTGTAATTTACGTATTTGCATTGTTCGCTTAAGGTTCCTGTTTTAAGTTTTGACTCCGATGTTATTAGATACAATGGAGTTCTTGTGTTTCTCATTTTCATGATTGTTTTAACGTGTAATTTTTAATTATTATTTAGTTCTTCTGGTATTTCCTCGACTATAGCATCTCTTGCTAATCCTCCAGGACGTGTGCTCGCATCTTTTCTGTTACTGGCGTGTATGTATGGTATTCTATTTTGTTTAGGCTTCCGATTAGTTTGTCGTAGTCAGTCTTGTTGTATGTGTGGATGCTGACTCTAGAGGCCGCATATCTTATATAAAAATTGTTGCGCCCCCATGGTGGAAGCAACGCTTTTGACGAAGTCTGCATGCCTTGTAGGCTGGGCATGCAGAACTACTGGGGTCATTGTGTTGTCGTTGGGGGTGGCGTTGTCCGTTGGTATTGTGGTCAGTGGCGCGAATTGGTTTGACGTCGGCACTGACGTAGATGGTACATTTCGCGCGTTGTTGGTTTCGTCGCACATTCTTATGGATTGCGAGATGAGCTTTTCCATCTCACCAGGCGTGGATGCCGCGGACGTCTCGGGTATTGCAGGTGCCTCCGCCCGTTGGGCACTAATGTTTGTTTCTGCGATTTGTACTCCCGCATTTTCACGAATGCTAGTTCTCGAGTGGATTTACCGTGCTTTTTCTTCGTCACGCCCGTAGGGGCGGAGCCAGTTTTGCTTTTGAAGTTCTGGTTTTAACATAAAACTATCACTACACACTATAGTTTACAATAGCACTAACACTAAAATCGTCAATGGCGACACTAAAACTAACTTAATACTAAATATTGTTTTTCAATAATCACACACTACTTCGCAAATCGTACAAAACGGAGCACCTGATAGCACGTCCTTCTCCAACAAGGTTCAGGTCCATGCGACGAAATAGAGAAACAACCAGAAAAACTGAATCAACGGGACGGTGCAGAACTACTTCCCAAAACATGGAGACAAGCACTTGCTTGCAGGAAGCAAAATACTACACAATGCAAGCCTACGCCAGAACAGAACATCCACGATTATATTTGTATTTGGTGCCGTTATTTTGAAGTTCTGAAATTGAACGAATTAATCAACTGCAGTTTTTTGAAACTCATCGACTGCATCCGATAAAAGTATATAAGAGCACCTGGAAAAACATCGTGGTTGAACCAAAGTTAATTTACATTTATTACATCTTGCATTTTATAAATGCATCATAAGGCTAATGTAATTAGGTTAACATTCATATTGATTTTATATCTAAACGTTTAAACATATTGGATAATAAAAATTGCAACTGACTGTGTGCTAGTGTATTTGGAAAGAACCAAAACGTATGAAAACAATTTAGTAAAAACATTTTAAAACATTCATAGGCTCTGAAAGGCTGAAGATATTAGTGTAGACATGCATTTTAATTAAATGCGAAACGTAGCGAATGTAAACTATCCTTGATTCAACCACAATTGTCGATTGATGTTGGTTCGTCGATTCTCGGGGGTAAAATTGCATTAAATGTAGTGAACTTTAATTGATGAAGTTGGTAATGAGTTCCAGATACAGACAACTAGATATATTATTGTAGTGTATCTATCTAGTTAGGGTTTCATCTATGTATACAGTATTTTTACATATTTTTATAAAGATGTCTTATTTTTAACAAAATACACATTTTTCAACATTATTTTGATCCATTTGTTGTGTTTTTCATCAGCGAGACATTCGTTGCATAATTGTAAAGATTGTGTTATAAAAACTGTTTTAATAAATAATTTAGTTTTGTTCATTTAATTTTATATAACACGCGAGTGCCGTAATATTTCTTTTTCGCGCGCGCTTTTGATAAACTAAATCGTTACTTAATTGAAACAAATGTGATTTGTGCGTTTATACCAGTATGTTTATACTATAATGTAAAAAGTTTAGCAAATGTGTTACAATATTCTGAAACTTAATTTCATGCCATTTGAAAACATTTTCTTTAGTGCATCTAGATGGCAGTAAATTGCTTTAAACAAATGTTGAATAAATCAAGTCAGTAAAATTTTCCATTGTTCACAATTATAATTATTTTTAGTGTTCCTCTACTGGTACAGTTTGCACTTAAGTCATTGTTAAATTGGCCAACCATAATCAAATGAAATGTCTTGTTATCCAACAAGATCACATTATTCCACGACGATCGATTTGGATGAATTTACTTATTTTTTCGTAAGAACATTTCTATGCCAATTCAATATATGTTATTTTCTAGCAATTTTACAAATTTTTAAACCAACCCACGTACTTCACCGTTTAAAGTTTAAACGAGGCAAAGTTGACAATAAAATCCTTCTTTGAAAAGACCGGATTAGACAAGCGTATCGAACGTGACTCCTGTACGTAACATGTATTACAAAATACCGCATCAACATATACTGAACTTTAACATTAAGGGAGCCTTTGGTTGCTGTAGTTTAGCATGTCGCTCGTTAGAATATTTACCCGGGCGAAATCCTGAAGTTCCAACTGGAGCGTTTGTAAATATAATACAGTACACTGCTCGTATTTAGGGTATGAATAAATAAAATAAAAATTGAAGTATCTTTTTTTTATAACTTTATATATATTTAAATCGACATTAACATGAAATATTGGTGTAAAATATATGAAAACAAATCAATACAGAATATCAATCGAGAACTTGCCTGATAAGTTAATTTCAATGTCGTACAATTTAATACAATTTGATTAAGCCTGCATCTAAATATTATGGATATTCATATTAATAATAGTAACATGTACCAACATAAAAAAAATGCTAACCGAGGAACGACACTAATTTCATTATTTCTTCCTTAATTAATCCATGCTTGATTGCACTCATCACAACGGGTACAGACATATAGGGCTATTCATATTTTAAAAATGGTGCGAATGTGCAATAGTAAATATTACTGAGACACCACTTGTTATAATAAGCTATTTCGAAGGTTGCCATATGCGTATTACTTGAGAAAGATCTTCTGAAACTCATTGGAAGATCTCACAATAAATTTTAATATTGCTAAAAACCATTGCTTTTCCTCAAATATTATTTCATTATTTTTTAATCTTTACCTCATTAATGAAATGCAGCATATTATTTAGAGCTAATATGACATGTTTATCACCACTATTTCTGTGACGTCTTAGTGAAGTTAATTTTATTTTTTATTTCATTTGATTTATAATCCACAACTATTTATAACTCTCCATCTTACGTGTGTGAAGCAAACGTTGATTTTATTTGGGTTTTATTTCTACATTTTCGTCACATAATTTCACCGACATTTCACGTACATACTTTTGAAAAGGCACGTACACAAATTCTTTGCGACGTTTTAGAAGTTGGATTGTGTATTCATGCAGGGTATTGGAATGGCGAGTATGAACTACTTGTGTAGCATTTGCAACAAGTAAATAAACTAGAAAATTCCAAAATATACGTAAACATCTTTGCCAACTTGTAAATTGTGTGTATACATAATTTTTCAAAAAAAGTGCAATTGAATAAATAATAAAAATGTAGCAAAATTTATATTTATAATCTAATATTAAGTTTGATAATTTTGAATTGTTTATAACAGTTTTATACAGTCTTCTAGACTGTCGATAATAATAGAGTTATGATGCAATCATATTAAAATTAAATTCACTTGTTCTATATTTGCCCTGTCAGTTCACTGGCGGATTTTAGCATTAAATTTTATTTGAAATGAAATGTTCGGTATTATGTATATATCGATCGTTATAAATTTCACAATTGTAGATGCTCGACGCGTTGTTGTTAATATTAACGCTTATGTTATGCAGTTGATATTTGTATATTTTTGAACTATTAATGCAGTGAAAAAATGTGGTATTAGCTACAATAAATGTCAAAATATGTTGGTAATAAATTTGAAAGTAAATGACGTTGGGCTTGTTGAACAATTGTAGTCCATTCTTTTCTGTTCGTTTAAAATTTTAACGGTTTTATAAATTTTTATCTTGATAATTCTTGACGTATTTTTTGATTTCCTGAATGTTTTCAGCAATCACTACTTCTTATTACCTATCGCAATTCTGACTTTTATTTCATGCTCCTCTTGTCCTTTTTCGTGTATCGTGATCGCAAGTATAAGTAAAATCTGCTGCTCGGTTTAGCCCATTACCATGTATTTTGTTTTTTGTTGGTTTGTCTCTAGTCGGAAAATAATTGCTTCTTTTTTCATTTTTTTGAAATCTTCTTTATTTGCATTTTCGCATTTGCTAGAAGTATAAGGTCGTACGTCATATACTAAACTTTGGCTCGTTGTTGTATATTGTCCCTTGCATTTTTAATTTCTATTCACGCTTTCCAAAGCACAGTTGACGAGTGTAGTAGAGAGAGGGCCACCTTGCTTCACGCCATTTCCCATAACAACTTCTGTTGATTTGTGGCCACTCCAGAGCACTTTATTTTATTTTGGGTTTTATTCAGCGTCATAATTGTTAGTCTTGTAAGTTTTTCGGGTATATCTAGAATTCTCATTGCATTGTACATTTGTTTTTATTTACTCTACCTTAGTCTTCTTTGAAATCAATGGATAGCGCAGCAAGGCTAATTTGTATTCGTGGCAGGCTGTTTGGAATTCTTTGAGAGTAAAAATTTGTACTATAAAGTTTTGTCTTGTAATATAATACTTCTATAGTTTCCACAAAAAGATTTGTCAATTTTCTTTATGTAAATTCTTTTGGCATTTGAATTTTCTCCCATACTAGTTTTACAACCTCATATATTCTTTCAGTTAAGTGAACTGCTTTCATCATTTCTGCTGATACTTCATTTTCCCGAAGACTTTTGTTAATTTTTAGTTCTTTGATTGAATTTGTGACTTCATCTTTCCTTGGTAGTTCTATATTTGCCGCTTCCCTTCTGGCATTGTAACTTGTCTCTTCTTGGTATTCCTTATTTCCCTATTTAGGAGTTCATCAAAGTCATGAAGGGTTCACTCATTAAGAACACTTCCGGGTTTTTAAAATAGCTATTTCTGCTATGATAACCTTTGTTTGTCTTTTTTATTTTTTAGAAAAATGCTCGGATTTCCTTATTCTGAAAACTTTCCCCAATGGTTATAAATTTGTGTTCATTGTACAATCTTTTTTCTTCCTATACATGGTCTTCGTTTGTGTTGTTATATTTTTTCTTATTGTGTTGTTATTCAGTAATCCTTGTCTTATTTTCTTTTTTTTCATCTGCTATCTTTACTTACTCTTCTGCAAACCAATTTTTCCTGTTTACCTCTTTCCTTTTGTTTGGAATCATCGTTTATGCAGTTTTTCGAATGATTTATTTCGTATTTATTTTGTTTTTCCATATCTTCTCAACTTGTGTGGTTTGACATCACTTTTCCGTTGGTTTCCAATCCCCCCCCCTGATATTCTGTTTTAAGATCCTCATTCTGCAATCTTTCCACATCAAATAGTTTTGGTATTTTTTGTGGTTCTTTTGCTCCTTTTTTTGCATACTTCTCACGTTAATAATTACGTTCATATGTTTTCTTTCTACAAGTCCATGCTCAAGTTGATTGCACGTCTGGTGTTGTTCATGTCTCTTTATATATTTCATTCCGTTCCAGTTACGTACTCATAACCACCATGTTCTTTCCATTACAAAATTAATTACTCGGCGTCCATTGTCATTAGATATTTCGTATTTACTGTGTACTCCTATTGTCGATCGGTACATTTTTATTTCATTTTAATGTCATGTCGCGGTAATTGTTGATATTCTTCTTCTAGTTGTTCGTGAAATATGTACTTGTATTTGTTGTCTTTTCGTCTGAGGGGGCGTTGACATTGATGATACTGATGTTGTTCTTCTCTCTTCGTAAACGTATACACGTAACCTCTCTGATATTGGTTTGAAAGATATCACCTTATCTTTATAATTTTTTGTACCATGAAGCCAGTTCCCAGCCTTCTGTTTTTCAACCACTTTAAAAATGTCACATATTCTATATCTACAATATCTAGGCCTGTTATTTCCTATATTATATCTTTTAATTTCCCAAGAAATCCTGTACTTAGCAGGTAATGCGTCGTGATCAAATCAAAAGGCACTGTTCATCAGAACACAAGGAACCACCAACCCAACGGTATATTATGGACGAAATAAGGCTCTAATCGAATACATTTCCCAATGAATAAAGTCTGCGCTGTCAAGGTGTATACATATAATAAAGTTTATTAGAATGAAAAATGTATTTTTCGGTATAATGATAGTCTAGAGTAATATTAACGTATATTTATTATTTAATTACTTAATTATGTTACTATTAATTAAACCGGCACACGTAGCGTTAAGCAATACAAATATGTTATATTATATTAAATTCACAAACATTGTCATGTCTGCAATAACGCAGGTATTTAAAACGTTTGCATAAAGTTACAGACGAGCTAGCAATGCGTCGAGTCATCGTAGGTCAGGCGACCTCACTATATCACACGTATGTGCTACGCTCGCTATATTACGTTTTTAACCAATAAACTACATAATATTAATGCATTTTGCATTACGATTAATGGAACATATGATTGTGCTACGACTGGTGCTACAACCGAACGTTGTCAGGGCAAATACTACTACTACTAACTACTAATAAATGATAAATTATAGGTATTGGGTTAATTATATATATAATTAATACATATTTTCGTTGTTGTTGCATTTGCATTTGCACTTTTTCCAAACCGTGTGCTTATTTGAAGGCAATATTGGAGGGCATACTATTTGGTGTTATTAGATTGCGTCAGTGTATTTCATCATTTTAATAAGTATAATCAGATTGTAATGCTAAAAGTACTAGAAAAACTCAAGTAAGACAATACTTTAAATAAGCCAAAAGGATTATAGCGTTGCCCATTGAAGTTATCCTTTAATCGATTTCGTACATCGCACATACAACGACTAGTCTGATTATTGACGAAAATATTCAGAAGTTTTCAAAATATTCATAAGTTCAGAGCTAAGTGTTCTACAAATATTAAAGGAAGACTGGAGCCATTTTTCAGCAAAACAATAAAAGTAACTTGTAAAATGTAAAAAATGTAATGAGCTCATTACAATACCGCCTGTAGCTATTTATATAGCAGCATAAAACTGGACCTGTAATTTAAGGTGAAATTTTTGTAATAGAACAAAAATGGAATATTCGCGATATACAAATGTTACAAAGAATATGAGCAGAAATTAAGTGGAAGCAATTTGTTGCTTCAACGTGTCTTGTATTTTGACGTAAATATTATCGCCGTAACAATTTTGGAAGTAAATATTATCGATGTAAAGCGTAGCTATTAGTTGATTGCACAGAAATACAAACAAGAATTTTTGACGTAAATGGCATCGATATACGAAGCAGCTATTGGTATATTTGTATATTGCGTAGAATTGCGAAAATTTTATTGGTAAGTTTATTTTGGTTGGAATGTCGACATTATACTATTGAACTTAATTAAATCCAACTTTCCGATTATGCGATATCGGTTATAAAAAAAACACATAAATACTTTGTTTTATTTACATGGTGTTATAAGCAATATGCAATAGCATGGAATATTTACAGGTGAAATAATTTTGAAAAACCGGTCCCCATCCTTCCACCTCTTAAAACTTAGACGTAAATGAATTAAATTTAAGTAAGAACATTTTGTTGTTGTTGATGTGCATGCTTCCATATGAAATTTGCTTGGATTGTTTCAAGTTTTCTCTGACTACATATTCATTAAAATAAAATTGTTGTTTTAATGCGCCACGCACTCTTAGAGTGTGTCAGAAAATGTGTTACTCTGTGTTGGCAACCATTTTCATATTTTAAAATATTACAATTACTTTTTTTATTTAAACAGCCATTAAGATTGTTCTATAAGCCGTTCTGCTCTCTTCGGAATCACTTTTCCTAACCTGATCAGGAGATTGTGCACCTTATTTCAGGTCAGTGAACTGGAAACTGGAAGCGCATAACTGAAATTACGAATTTTTCTTATGGTACTATGGAAAATATTTTAACAAATATTTTGGGGCTAAAAAAGAATGTTGATACCTGATCAGAAACGTTCTAGAGCATTGCATTCTGAAGCCAGTTTGGCAAAGTTTAAAGCAGATTCGGATGAATTTCTTTCTCGATTCGTCACTGTTGATGAAACGTGGATTCACCACTCCTGAGTCGATGTAACAAAGTATGGAGTGGCATCGCCGAGGTTCTCCACCACCCCGCAAATTTCGTGTGTTGCCATCCGCTGGTAAAGTTATGGCCACAATTTGTTGGGACGCAGACGGAATTTTGATGACTGATTTTTTGGAATGTGGATGTACAAAAACAGGCTCCTATGTGCCAACTTAATTTCAAGATTGCATGATTGTGGGAAAAAAGGAAAATAGAGGGGGAAAAATGAGCAAAGGTAGTCTGTTTCATCAAGGCAACGCTCCTGTCTACAAAAGCCATGTTGCCATGAGCGCTATTGTCAACGCAGGATTTGAATTGTTTGAACATCCTGCATATTCACCAGACCTGGCCCCTAAGCAGCCGAAGGAATTTTTTTCCCAGAGGAATCAAAGGTTTGGAACATCGTTGGAGCAAATGCATCGACGTTCAGGGAGATTATGTAGAAAAATAACATTTCTTTAATTTGTTTCCTTCCATGTTAGGGGTCGTGAATGCTGATCACCCTTCGTAAATTATGTACCTTATGTAGTAGAACAGTGTGTCCAACTTAAAAAAATTACTTTCTATTATGCCACAACAACTTGAACGAACGGTGCTTAAGTTTATTATTTTTTTATATAATAGAATTTTCTTTCCTAAAGACATACGTTTGACAGCAATCAATCTTGTCTCCTCATTCTCAACTCAATGTGTTGCCTTTTATTCATTACATGATCTCTTCAATTGAATTTGATTTATGATGTACACATAGATATTTCACACATGCAGCTCTTGGCGTTTCTATATTGTTACTAAAGAGTGGTGGGTACTGCTGTTTCCATAGAGTAAATGTTTTGACTTAGTTTCATTGACTTTAAGTTTCCATTTTTCAGCCATTCATCTAAATGGAAACGGTGGTGTTGTAGCTCTTGTGTAGGTATGCAGTCTTCATGGGTCGCAAAGATCATGATCATCAATAAATGTAGCTAAAGTTGGGAATTCAGTTGTTGGTAGGTCGATGTACTGAGTTCAAGAACGCTTCCCCATTCTCCATTTACTCTTGCTCAAAATTTTTTGCTAGTATGAATTTTTTAAAGTATAATATGGCAGAGGTAGAGACTGTCTGATTTTGTAAAGTGGACCTTTGTGCCAAGCTCACGTCTAAGAATGTATCTGATCTATATTTATTTTCATTTAAATTTTCGTTAATAGAATCTCAATTCGGTGACATTATTGAAAGTTCATGACGAAAGCCAAATCGCTTATTTTGAATTATATTCAATATATGCGATATATGATGAAGAATGTCTTTCCAGGGTTTAGAATTGACAGTGGTAAACCAATTGGTTTGTAGGAAGTCATATATAAAGTATTGGTGAAGCGTCTTTTTCTATATTTGTCAAATGAGTGTAACTGTAACTTCTGGTCACTCATCACTTATTGCTTTTTTGTTGTCAGATGATTTTTATCTTTCACACTTCCTACAACTTGTCAGGAATTTTCTTCGTTGGCTATATCTATTTTTTCTTCGCTGGTTGAGATCTTTCTCACTTCGCACTGTTGACTATTATGTGTGATAGCGGGATATTTGCCTATGTTCCTGATTAGGGGCTCATGTATTCTTGACTTAGGGCCGTGTATATCTGGGTAGAAAATATTTATGTTTGTGGTGCTTTATTGTTTGATGGGTACTCTGGTTCTTGCATTTGTATATTCGTTATTCGATACGACTGACTATTAATACTATGGTAGTTTTATCAGCGGGATTCCGCGGCATTTATAGTTTTCGGACGTCTGCATACTACGAAAGGCAAACCGGCACTTCATTACGTCAGTGAATAAATTATTAAATTAATTGTACACTTAGCAACTTTAGTTGTCGATACGATGTCAAAGAGTTCCGATTTCTGTTACATAAGGTTCCGATTTTTCTAAAGTTGGCACTGTGTAGTAGTTTCAGGATGTAAAGGACATGTCCGTCATCAACGAGTTGCGCGACAGGAACGATCCAGTGGCAGATCGCACTGGTATTTCAGGCGGACGCGAAGAGAATACAAACGTGTTCTACAAAACTCGCGACTGCTTTGACAATCAGCCCCGTTTTCTGCTAATGGACTGTTCCAAACCAAAAACCCTATGCACTTTACGTTTCAAATCATCTCTATCTACGAAGTGTTTAAGTTTCTGATACCGGTTTATTAACGAAACGACTCAAAATGATTTTTGCTTTTACATTCCATAATACGATGCTTCCCGAGTATCGGTATCAATTTCTATGACAAATCTTATTTAATTGTAATTTCCTTTTCAGGTGTTATATAAGCTATTTGTATTTGAACTTAGTCATACATTCATGTCTTGCAGCCAAGTTTATACCATTTATAGGTTGGATACTTTCATCGAGAGGTTTTTTTTGTCATCGTCATTATTATTATATCCAATTATCGCGTATCCCATCCGTATAAAATAATATATAACATTTCTCTCTTGATTTATTTATTTGTACTTCCGCGTGTTCGATTAATTAGTGGAATAATTAATTAATGGATTTGGGGTAAAATAAAGGAATTCTTTGAACAGTTGATTTTTAAATACCGGACCGCCGTTCGATGTAATTTAAATATTGTGATGAGATGTAGAATTGATTGGCGGGTGAACTTGCATGATCATAGGAAAAGCTTGGGTCTATTTAGAGAACGAATGATAGTAAGGAATATCAATGTGTATTATTTGGAGGGGTATTGTCGGAGTAGGTGTAATAATAAATTTTGACGTGGGTGGATTCCTGGCGTATTTTCTTGCTTGACATTTTTTTCATTTATTGGTGTATCCTGCACTGTTTCGTTCACTCGATGCCAATAATACAATTTTCGGCGGAATTCATGTTTTATATATTTCGCGACGGTTTTATTTCCTTTCATGGTGCAACTATATCATTTCATTCACATCGTTTTCTTTCGATGTATCTGTGAGTATATTTATAGAATTTGTGATAGTACTCGGAAATGATTAAATTATTTTAGAGAATGATTCGTATAAGTTGGGTTTGAATAAGACGACGGTATATAGTACGATATATTCACAGCGATGGAAGCTCTGATGAATTCTACGATGTCGTTAATGTTCTTGAAAAGTTGTGCTGTAAATCATTGTTTGTTGGATATCTTCAAAATTGTTAAAAATTAATTTAGCTAAAGTATAAGTTAAATTATTTACGATAATTATGAAGTTAACGAGGTGTAACGAGTTTAGAAATATATATGTAGCTGTTGTATTAAATTGCAGAGTTTTGATTACATTAGTTATGATATTTGCGCAATTGCTTGCTACTACTTTCTTAAGTAGCACGGTTACGAGACTTACAGGAGGCAAATTTGAAATATAATTAGGGTTTATTAGGGACAGACCCCACAACCCCCTTTATCACTATGGGATTGCTCTATGAACTAGAAAACATATTATATGTATGTGTAAGGCAGGGTAGTGTGGGGAGAACCAAATTGTATCACAGTAAAATTAATACCATCCTGACCTATCGCGTTAATTTTTAGTCACTATATAATTTATTTTTGTTGTCGATTCCAATCCAGTTTGATTGAAATGCTTGTTATTGTAAAACGAAATAGTTTCATCGTCCCATTACGATACAGTAAATTTTAATTTGACTATTTTGTTTTGTAAGACTGATCGGTTAGAGTTTTCCACATGACGTAAATTATTGTTCGAGCGTGCTTTCTGCTCACAACGTATTGCAAATACCGTTTGGTTTCGCAATGATTTATATCTCTACGAGTTGGTAGCATAGTTAGTTTATATCAACTTAATGCTTTGTGTTTGAATCTCATTATCTATTTCATAGTTTCTGTTAATGATAAGACGATTGAATTTATGAACTTGCTTTAACATAGTACGAAGCTAGTGAGCTGATCTTTATTATGCAGTGACGAAATTCTTCAGGGATGTTTATAAATTCAATGAAATTCACCAGCCTGAAAATTCTCGGTCTTCAGTTCTAGGATTAAAATTACCTGCTTATATACTAAAGTGCAAATCAACAGAATAGGAAGTATTTTCGATATTTTGTCAAAAAGTTTGTATATGCTTGTATTTGAACAGCATATGAATTTACTTCTGCGGGAGATGGAGGATATTTCACCAATATGATATTTGTTTATTAAATTTCGATTTACACCCGCCTCGTCTGTGGGTGTTTCCAGTAGATACGCTGCTGGGTATGGGTTTTTTCGAATTGGAGTTATTTGGATTCACATATTAGTATTGCTAGGAAATACTTATTCTGTATTGTATATCGGGTGGGATCGGATATCGATCGACTAGTTATGCAAATTTTGTTTATATGAAACTTGTGGGTTAGTACCGGTAATTGAAGCTAGAAATTATATTGACGTATTGTGGAATATTTTGGCAAAGATGTCATTATTTTTCGCGAAATCAGGTAATATGTTGAAAATAGTATCCATGTCAAGTTACGAAATGAATCTTATGGACGTATCGAATGAATTTTGCCCCCTGCGGGGTCCATGAGTGAATGTGTGTGGCGTTAAATATCTATAAAATTGATGTTTCGATGCTTTGTACGCTTTTTTGTGATTGATCGATATCACTGTTATTCCTCTTTGGATACGACGTTAAATAGCGAAACTATTCTGGAGAACAATTGTTATAAAATATATCGGTAACTAAGATAAGATGGCCTTATTAAACAATTATTTAACCGGTAAGTAGCATGTAGATATAATATTTAAACAAAGGATTGCAAAAAATTTGAACATGTCTGTATTAAAACCTTGTAAATTAATTCAATTGACAAAGAAATGGTTCTCAAATTAATATAATTTGCATCCCCTTTTAATTTTAAATCAAAATATAACTTGTTAATAAAAATCTAAAAATCTAAAAAGTGGTCTACACTGAACAACCTTATACTGAGATATACTGCCTTTTCAACTTCCTGAAGAGAAAAAAGTTACAGGGTGTTAAGTTAGTGCTGTGGGGTGAATTACTTTATTATGTGAACTTTAAATCCTTCAGAGCAGTCTGGACAACAACGGCCTTGGGCACTAGCTATTGTCATGCAGAATAATTCCTTTTTTAATTTTCCCTTGTGTCGTCCATTATGGTCATCGTGGTCATATGTGGCAAGTAATCTAGTAGTAAAAGTCCTAAAAAATGGTGACCACAATAATGGAACTTAAACAAGGAATGGAAACAGGAGTTTACCACCGCTAAAGAGACGGTGGAAAACCCTTGTTTCCATTCCATCTACTCGTCTTCGCTTTCAGAATCATTATAACGAACCCACGGTTCATCGCCAGTAACAGTTTTCTCAATAATATCTTCCTATTGTCCTTCATACAGCTCCAAAAATTGTTGAGAAGTTTCAACGACGTTGTTTATCGAATGGACCCAACATGCAAAATTATCATGGACGATGTGCCAAACACGTTCCTAGCTAATTTGCGAACTTTCAGTTAATTAATCGTTCTAAATTGGTTGAACTTCCAGAATCAATTTTTCTATTTTTCTGTTTGTTTTCTTCGGCAATGGCTGAATTTGGTTGGCCACTTCGCGGATAGTCTTCGATGGATGCCAGCCCCCCATTGAAATGGCCGTGGCCAACATTTTATTATCGTAACAAGGAAATCATTTTTTGCAACTGCAATTTTCGATATCGACTATTATGGACAATATTCTGACAGTTTAATGAAAATAATTTAATAGAAACATTTTTCACAGTATACTTCTTATATGGCTTTGGGTTATACATCTTCAATGTAAAATATAAGAAATATCTCCTAGTTGTCAGCAATATTACAAAGATCAGTAATCATATACAGTAAGCGCACAAAAGTTGGTAACTGAACAACTTAATTTTTGGGTAATGTTTTACTTTAGCTTTATTTGGAATTGCATAATAATCGTCCATTCTTGTATTTTTTGACTTAATCAAGAATAGTCCAATTGTGTCCAATTCTTAACGATTAGTGACAAAGCCACAAGGATAGAAGTTTCAGGCAAATTGGATCATATTCTCCAAGACCACGCCAAGAGCGAACAAAGTCAACTAATGAACAAGATCAAGGTTTTCTCGGGAAACTCGTTCTGAGAAGTAGAACTACTATAGGCTCAGAGTCAAGAAGCGAACCCAAGTTCAAAAAGTAGCAATTACTTTCCGAATAATCAGGAGATCGAATGAAGTATAATGAAATAGTAGCCCGTAATTGCAACGCTTCTTCTCAAAGAACTGAGTTGTTCGATTCAGATTTGCAACGAATGATTCCAATTAGACTGTGCACTATTAAAAACGAATTTCGTTTCATGAAACAAGAGTGGGCTTGAAGATGGACGAATAAAAGTATGCCGAGGCGATAATTATTATGTGAACTCTAAATTCTTCAGAGCATCATGGACACTACCTATTGTCTTGCAGAAGAATTCCATTTTGAATTTTCCTTTGTGTCTTCCATTATGGTCATCGTGGTCATATATGGCAAGTATCTATTAGTAAAAGTCCCAAAAAATAATGCCCACAATGATGGAACTTAAACTTCTTTGGCGGTGGCAAACCTTTATTTCCATTCCAACTACTTTTCGCTTTCAGGATCACTACGATGAACCCACGGTTCACTGCCAGTAACAATTTTTTCAATCTCCTATTATCCTTCATACAACTCCTCTTACAGCTTTAAGATGTGTTCATGAGGAATCATTCGGTGGGGACTAAGGAGAGTGAGGTATTGACTTGGACCCTAGAACAGAGTTATCATCTATTCGTGACCATTTGCTCAGTTTGTTGGTGGAAATTTGTCCCTTTTGCAGGATATTATTCCTTGAATGTCACGAAACTAACTAAATGAATTTATATTCCGGTAATGGATTGCTACAACGCCTCGAGATAACCATGGATAAACCCTAACGATCAGTTATTGCTGGAATACCTGCGAACCTGAGAATGGGATACAAATTTAAGGAGCAATATTCCAAGAAGATTGCTAGCGGTTATTAATGCGAGAGGGGGCGATACACGTTATTGATTTTCTCTTTTTGAATGAAATTTATATTTTTGTTTTTTAAACGTTTCGACATTTATCATGTTTTTGATTAATTGCTATTTTAACTGTTCTCGTCTCTTAAAAGTTTTCCAAACTTCAGTCAATCACTCTAGTTTAGTTTAATATAACTTTCAGTCAGAAACACAAACTTGAAATTAAAAATTTTCGGATTTATTATCATTATATGTTAACTCTTGCCATTGTATGCAAGCTAATGGTGCTATAAAATTTACTGATTTAAATAAAATAGTACTTCAAACCACAAGCATACTGAAATAATAGATTATTATTGCGTTATAGTTAAATGTAATTGAATTTATGATCATATAAGTTGTCCCCATTTATGTAAATTTTAATACACTGTCGCCGCTCGCCCACGAACGTTAAAAAAGCCCGATACAGTGCCAAGTATACGGTAAAGAGCAACAAGACCGGCGATAAAAAAATAGGGATGGTGGCAGAAGTGCTGCAAAGTTATACGCACGCAGCTTTCCGTATATAGGTCACCAAAAAGCAGGTCGTGTGCAGGTCAAGGCCGCATCTGTATTTCGTTATTAAGTTATTACAGTTTAAATCGTTTGTTTTATTAGGAATAAAGAGGACGTGCTGTGAGAACTAAATAAATAATACATATACAATCGAATTAGGAACAACATTGTTTTAAAAGCTGATGAATGCACCTCTTTGGGAATCCAAACACGCCCATTAGGTAAAAAATCATTCTAGTTCCACCAAATGCTAAGCGACGTAGGATAAACTTTATGTCCCATGTTATTTAAATTCAAAAAAAGATGCGCTACATCATTAGTAGCGGAATCAGCTTTGGACCTCGTCCTGTTAGAAACCGGAAGGATCAAATGTGTTGATCACTATGCAAACGCTGCCGCAGACATTATTTAGGTAAATCTGTTCGTTCAAGAGAATCGAAATCCTAATTATTAATTTCATTAATTCATGTCCATGTTTTCCATGTATGTTGAAGGAATGTAAAAAAGACCATAGAACACGTCTGATTTAGACTTGCCTCCAAACATTTCTTAGGCCTGCTGGAGGGATTATGAGTGGGATGTCTATGGGGTTGGACGTGGGGAGACATAACGTGCTTGTGTGCACTGGATTTATAAACTCAAATTTGAATATAGAATCTAGATCTAATATGTTATACATATTATTTCATAATAATTCAGGGAATATGGGTCGGGTAAACTTTTGTACAAGGAATTTCATGTAATGCATTTTCAATGTAACTATCTCTAGATTTAATTTCTAACGCAGCACAATCACTTCCGAGTTACCCTTATAATGAGCGATGCGGTTTCTTCATTGTTTGGTGGTCGCGTGCTTGATTCAATTAAAAATGTACGCAGTACAATACATGAGAGTAATTATAGTCAATGGTTGACTGTTTTATTAAATTTCCTGGAAATAAGTATAAACTTGTTTTTCGTTAATGTTCAGTGCTGTTTATAAAGTAATGCAAAGATATAACGATTACGAAACTTTTAACAATATTCGTCGACTCGCACTATATGGACTCTGTTGCTGCGAAGATAGTCAGCGATGTGATGAGAAGTATTTGAACTTGAACTTTTCGAAGAATTCAGATGCACTGGAGTGGAAAACGACATGAAAGTCTAGGACTTTTGCGTATTAGAAAAATATAAAATACAATATTGTCGCATTGAATTGTATGTTATATTTCTCTCGGGTTAAGTAAGAAAATATCAAATTTATTATTTGAGCAAAGGTGTTTCACAGCCACAGTAAGGTACAAATAAAACATATATGGAATAAAGATAAATATAATGTGGAGAGTTAAAATAATACATTAATAAATAATAAAAAAATGAATATGCCTATAGTCTAGGCTGCAATACAACGAATGAAAGAATCAAATTCGATATCGAATCGATATATCAAAGAAATTCCAAATGAACTGGTGTAGAAATTCACAACACAATTAAGTAAATTTTGTAATTCTTCCCTCTGAAAATATAAAAATAGCTGTTGTAATTCTTCGTTGGTTTTTTTTATTAGCGATTAAAACAAAAAATTGAAATTCTGTAACTAAACTTCATTTTAGGAATTCAAATTCTAGCTGGGTTTCGAAAATTCTGTAATTTATCTTATAATTTATGAACAACTAATTATTACTATTTAAAACATGTTTCTTTTTTCGTTATTGCTCCAATATTTATTGTTCTCGCCAATTTAATTAGGTTAGAAAAACACATAACAGTTGCCATATTAACTTTCAGTTCATTTAATTAAAAATACATTAAAACAGACTTATAGGAATTTTTCTTAACCAAAGTCTCTAAGGTCTGTTTAAAACGACAAATCCAATTCAAATTATTGGATGTCGTGGATATGGTGAAGACGTGGTAAATGAATGAAACCCACCCTTGCAGAATTTATAGCCTTTCAAATAGCAACTGATAATGATCGCGCTGTGATGTTACTTGTGGACAATTTTGAACTCCTTTCGGAGACCAATAGACTTCTAAAGAATAATATCTATATTGTTTCGAGTTTAATTCAATAAATGCATGATTTGAAAATAGTCACATTTCAAATATTCTTGAACTGTACAAAAATAATTGAAATGCATCAAGTCGTTAATATTAAATCAGTTCTGCAGTTCATTAAATCTAAACGGGTACATTTAATCAGGCGGCAGACAACCCCTCCATAGGTTTCTGCTCGCACGCCTAATGAAAAACCTTTATCGTAGGCGAAACGACCGCAGAACGCCAAAGTTAATTTCAAACCGACATCCCACAGGTGCAATGTATATGTTTTATTTGATCCTTCAGATTTATGTTCAAGTATGGATTTCGTTTAACCTGCACCGCTGAAATAGAACAATTAAGTCAATTAAAGAAATACGATTTTGCAGCGAAAAGGACCGGAATAAATCAACGTTGGATGTTCGTTTGTTTTTTCCCCTTATAAGTTAACAACCAGGATTCAAATTAATTGCGAGCAAATGGTGAATGAAACCAAATAATATATGAGAATTAATAAAGCACCTGAAGTTCCGGCAATATTTGTTCCGCAATGTGGGTTTGCTTTATACTGAAACAGCGGAGGGAACATAATTTGTACACAAGTTTAATTAAATCATAATTGAATGAAGCTTTTGCTTTTATTATAAAGAACGTAATTTAGGGGATTCGGATATATATATATATATATATATATATATATATATATATATATATATATATATATATATATATATATAGTGATGGTATTTAATTTTTAATTAAACTCAATTGTTAAATAAAGCGCAGCAAAATAAACACAAATCTCAAAGTCGAGCGCAAAAGTGTCTAGATACAATAATTTCACTGTCGTGAAAAGAAAACACATAAATACATATAAAATAATGGAAAGCTTTATTTATTAAATCTGAATACAAGTAATACTAACAAAACTCAGTTTAAAATTACAAAACTACACCATAAGAGAAAAATAAAGTTGAACTTCATTTTTATGGGATGGTAGGAATAATAATTGATGCATCTCCCTCAACTCGAGAGTTTCTGGTACTAATTTAACATGATGGTATTGTCTGTGTCTAATCACTTTAGTGTCAAAAAACGGAACACTGTTATTGTTTTCTCGTTCAACCGTAAATTGGATATATTGGTTATACGAGTTGAACATGTTGAGGGTTTCCTCCACTTTATTGGGAGGGACAGCACCGATAATGTCATCAACATATTTTTTAGGAAGTGCAAGTTGAAGGAAAGTTTAGGAATGCACGAATCCAGAAGAGTCCATTACCCTCTGGGCTATCGTAGGACTTAAGTTGGAACCCATCGGGCATCCTAGTACTTGAGTGTAAAATGCATTGTCAAATGTAAAATAGCTTGATTTGAATAAAAAGTTTATAATTTGAGTGAAAGTGGCTAACGGAATTTTACAATGAGGACTAATGGAGTCTATGCCTATGGGATATTACTAAACAAGAAAACCACATCCAAGCTTATTAGTACGAACACAAGAGGTAATTGAAAGTTGTTAATGAAAAAAATAGGGGCTGTCTTGTCCATCAATTGATAGGTCTAGAATATGAGCACAAAATTTAGATAGCTTTTCGGGGGGGGGGGGTACAGGCCACAATGGGTCTTAGTAGGCAGCCCTCTTTATGAATTTTAGCTAAACCATACCTACCCCCACATACATTTTAAGCAATCCCGATTGAATGTTTTCTATAAATTTGTGTTTCTTTAAGCTTTTTTTGATTTCATTGTTTTTATTGTGGTGGGATCACGGCTTAGGGGTTTGTGCGTACTAGTGTCGGTGATGATGGCCATGGCTTTCTGAACATAGTCCGCCTTAGTCATCGCCACCGCCACGTTACCTTTGTCAGACCTGAGCATTAGCAGCTATGTGTTTTCCTTCAGAAAATATTTACATTTGTCGTGCCAGTGTTTTTGTGCGCGTAGTTAGTGATGATATTGGTGACACGAGCGCGATATATATCTCTACGAGGTTCCGGTACCTCCATTATTATATTTTCAACGTCAGCAAGTTAGTTCTGAATTTTTATGTCTTCAGGCGAGGGAGGAACACAAAATTTACGAGCTAAAGCCAGGAACTCCTGTATATCCTGAGGAAACATTGCTCAAGTTTTTAAATCAACGTTCATGAGTTATAATTTATTCAGTTCTAATCTAGCATAACTGTCCAATGTCTTCAACTTTTTGGCTTTAATATTGTGAAACTGTCTATTATAAATAATTTTTTGCCTACTCATCCACTACACCCCCAGGTAATATATCATATATTTTAGTTGTTAGGTTAATGCATTGTCTTTCTAATCTGTTCAAGTTATTAATTGTAATTTTAATCTTAAAATTTAGAATTTTATTCTTCAACCTTATATTGAAGTCGTCTATCGGTTGTCCTAATTGTCCTTGTTCTATGTCCGCGAGTGCCAGGATGTGTCTGATGTTTTGTGTTATATGTCTGTGTTCTACACTGTAGCAGGAAAATCTTTCGATTTCTTGCGGAGGCGAGTTTCATGTAGATGTTTGCAAGAAATCGAAGATATTTTAAATTAAGCTATTATTATATTATTCACTTCAAGAACCCTCGTGATTAATTTTATAAGTAATTATAACAGTTTAAAGTAACTCTAAGATAAAATTTAAATTCAATCAAATTCCAATGTTAAGCATTTTTTTAAATTGAAATATATCAATTTTTCATTAGTAATATTAGTTTTTTAAGTGTATGTGTAATTTATTTGAAAGTTAAAACAAAATAAAGTTTGTGATTTGGTATTCAAAATGACGCTATTTATTCAGCCGTGTGACATATGTAATACCTACTCGTTATCCTTTGTCTTGGCTATAACAGAGGTCGCACAAATGATTACTGAGTGCAGTCTAGCGGCAGAATTGGCCTTAAACAATAATCGATATTTATGTCGTGGCCTGATTTAATTGTTGCTTGATTCATGGCTCATGGCATTATATTAAATGCAAGAGCACTGATTTTAATTCGCATTTAATTTTCTTATTTCAGCGATATTTTTGAAATTGTTCATAATATTTATTTATTTCCATTTTTTTTCTTGCTTGTGTAATTAATTATTATGCTTAAATTGATCTATACATCCTTGAGGTAAGTCATGTTTCTGAACTGATTCTATACGGTATTCGTGGTAACGTACATCTTCGAAACAAGCTTGATGTTGTTGCAAGCATCGTAAACAACCCTTAAATAAATGCAGCCACCCTATTGCGCTCGTAACTGCTCTCGTGTGCTCAAAACGTTGGAATTTACATTCTGACGATTTGGTATTTGAAAAAGGCATTCGTATTTCTATTCGATAAACAATTGACATTTGCATAAAAATGCCAATGGTTAAAAGTGTCAAAAATGTGTAGAATGCAAAATGTTCCACACTTTTCAAAATTGTACAAAAATTACAAATTGTCAATTGCAGTTTTTCTAATAATTCAGATTCTAAAGAATGACAAAATTTAAAACTGTACTGGACTATTACCGCTGCATAACTTGTTGATGACGTACATGTCCTTTACAGCCCGAAACTACTCTATCCACGCAAATGGATAATTAAATCCAAGCCAAGGAAATGAGATAGTTCAGTGGAGTAAAGGAGGTGACGCGAAGATACAGAATCAGAAACGAACTAGTAAGAGAACCACTGGAAGTGGAACATATCCTGAAAAGTATCAAGAGACAACAACTAAAATGGTTCGACACCTTATGATGCTAAAAGAAGAATTTATAACAAAAAAGAATATGACGAGATCCCACAAACGTAGAGCCTAAAAAACATGGGATAAAATATTCGCAGAAAGTCTAAGAGAAAAGGAATTGTCATGAAACAAGGGGAAGAGGATGATGGACAGGAAGGAATGGGCCAGAGTAGATTAAAGTTAGCTTTGTATTTATGAATTCGGTTTATGTAAATTTTATACTTTAACACCTAATGGCTTTGATTAATAAAGTAATAAAAATAATGTTTTCAAGCTACGTCTATATTATTACTTTCCATCATTATTTCTATTCCATAATAAAAATTAATTTTATTTTTTAACGCATCACTTCTGAAAATCTGTTATTTCGTCTTGACTGAAACAAAGGCAAACATTTTCAGGAAAAACGTTTTTTTTCTTTACTAACGATGTAAAAAATATAAATCTCACGTATATCGAACCCACAGTCAAAATTAGCATTGCTTGGTGTAAGTTGAAAAAGCTGATAAATTAAACGAAATTTATATTAGCTTTATAGTTATAGTACTGTAAAATAAAAAATCCGTAATTTCGTCCTGCAAGAAACAAAGGCAAACATTTTTAGGAAAACATTTTTTTCTTTAACTGACCATATAAAAGAAATAAAACTCAGAACCCAGGCTCAAAATAAGCATTACTCGATTTAATTTGAAAAATGCTAATAAATTAAAAAAAATTAAATAAGCTTTATAGTTACAACGGTGTAAAATAAAAAAATCAGTAATTTCGTCCTGACAGAAACAAAAGCAAACATTTTTAGGAAAATAGATAACCATTTCATTTTTATATAGATGTTCTCGAAAAAGCATTGGAAACAAACATATGTGTCTGCATGTTTTGCGACTTCTGGTTTTTTAAGAATCATCACGATTTGAGCTCTTTTTTAGATAGATGGGAAGTAATTAGTTCGAAGTATTTTATTGTATATACTCAGTGACATATAAACTGCACCACCTAGAAGGGGTGGGAATTTTTTGACCAAATTTGGGAGGAATAGTGGACTAGTCCAGAGAAATAGTTGATTAAAATTTGAAACCCAATCATCAAATAGTCATGGCATTTTTGACGTTTGGGACGGCACCACTCAACAGTAATGCGTGGTCTGAACATGGGGTTGAACGTCGGAGAAGAGGCACTGGGGTTCAATGACGAACCAATGAACGTCAAGATCGCCGCTTAAGACTAATGGCCTTGAGAGACCGATTCTCTACAACTAGATCAATAGCTGATCAATGGTTAGGTGAACAAGGTCGTCCGATAGGCTTGCGAACAGTTTATCGTCGAATAAGAACCTTTGGCTTGCTGTCTTACCGTCCACATCTTGTGCTACCCCTCACTGCTCAACATCGCCAGGAACGTTTGGCATGGTGCACAGAAAGACTTCAATGGAACTTGAAGTGTCATCGAGTTGTCTTTAGTGACGAATCGCGATTTTGTTTAGGAATGCATGATGGTCGGATGACTGTTAGACGAAGACGTAAAGAAAGGCGCAATCCTGATTTTTCGATTGCGAGGCATGTTCAGCGAACTGTGGGGTTGATGGTGTGGGGTGCTATTGCTTAGGGCAGTAGGTCACCCTTGCTCTTCATTCGGGGAAGTATGACCACCCGACGCTACATTGACGAAGTGGTAGAACCACGTGTTCTTCCATATCTTCGAGGGCTGGAAGAACCACTTTTCCAGCAAGATAATGCACGACCTCACGTAGCAAAGGTTTCTCTTGACTTCTTTGAAGATGTTAATCTTTTGCCTTGGCCGCCAAGATCTCCTGATTTGTCGCCCATTGAGCACGTGTGGGACATGATGGGTAGAAGATTGAGGAATCTACCGAATCCACCGTTGACAATAGAAGCTCTACGGCATGAAGTACAGGCTGCTTGGGATGCCATACAGAAGACATTGATCACCTGCTGGAATCAATGCCAAGGCGGGTCAATGAGTGTATCAGAAATAGGGGCAGACCAACACATTATTAAAGAAAAATCAAAAAGATGAAGTGTTTTCTTTATCAAATTTTAATCAATTGTTACTGTAGCGTAGGCCGAATGCGCATACGCGGCTTACCTGGCGGGGGCTGTAAAAGCCAGTTGTAGAAATGATATACACGTGCGAAGTAACGATTAGTGTAATTAGGATACCAGTTTATTTGGGAAATATATATATTCCGATAGGAACGTGTGTGTTTCATTAAAAACAAAGAACGAACCCTACCAGACGTTACAGTGGCGACGAGGATTAGTGGTTACGGCAAGAAAGGAAAATACATCGAAAACTGAATAATAATGGCGAACCGGGAAGCGATCGAATCAACGGATCAAAGTGCAAGCGGTACTCCAAGACCTTATATGGGCAATGTAAAGGAATTTTACCCTACCGTACACAACTGGGAAATTTACAAGAAGCAAATGACGCATTAATAAATGAAATTAAAAATGACAATTTAAAGCGTGCATTTCTCTTAAATAATCTAAATGAAAGTGCGTATAAATCATTATGCGATTTAGCGGTGCCGGTTGAACCAGAAAATTTAAATTACAACGAAATAATCGCTAAATTTGATGAATATTTTGGTGTTAATAAAAGTGTTTGGGGCGAACGTATGATCTTTTATAATTCCAAACAAGAGGAAAACGAAAACATAATTATGTGGGCGACCCGGATAAAACACATTGTGAATTTGGTAATATATTACAAACAGTATTAAGAGACAAATTCATATTTGGTATGCAAAAGTGTCGTGCATGGGAGAAGCTTCTGCAAGAAGCTAGTGGTACCCTAACGTTCGAAAATGCCATTAAATTAGCTCAAAATGTGGAAACGGCTAAAAATTATTATACGAAATTCGAGCAACAAATCGAAAGTGAAGTCAAGAGTGAACCACAGTTGTATAAAATGGAAAAAGCCAACAGCAGCAGATGGGATCACCACCGGAGGCAGTCTCGGACCGACCATCTAGCATTACCGGAGGCGGGAGCGCAAGTACCACGGCAGTAGTTCTGCACCGTATGCGGACGAAACAACCATACTTCAATAAAATGTCGGTATCGTAACCTTTCTTGCAATTTGTGTGGTGTCAGGGGCCATCTAGCAAATATATGTAAAAAATTTAATTCTGGAAATCAACAAAACAAAAGGTCACATTTTTTAGAAACAAAGCAAAAGGATGATAATTATTTGCATATATTTAATTTAAAAACCGATAATGGGGCGAAACCTATCAAATTAAATGTAAAATTGAATAATGTCAATTTAGATATGGAACTGGATACGGGGTCGGCGGTATCGGCTATATCCGGAAATTTGTATAAAAAATTGTACTCAAATGTTGCTTTGATGAGTTCAAATACCACTACATTAATTAGTTATACAGGAGTACAGGCAATGGGAGTAGTTAAATTGAATGTTGATTATAATGATAACTCCCAGTCATTAGATGTGTATGTGGTAGATGGAGGGGACCCCCCCCCCCTCCTCGGCAGAGATTTTATGTATACATTTAATCTAGGTATTAAGGAAGTTCAATCAATTTGTATTGATCAATCAATTATAAGTAAGTTAAGTGAAAAATACAAACAAGTATTTGATAGTGGTATCGGAACTTTTACTAAGGATAAGATTAAAATTAAATGTAAAGAGGGGGCAAAACCAAGATTTTTTAAACCCAGAGTGCTACCGTTTGCTTTAAAAAGTAAAGTGGAACGCGAAATAAATCGACTAGTAGATTTAAATATTATTTCACCTGTGAACTATAGTGAATGGGGCACACCGTTAGTGCCAATACTGAAATCGGACGGTACGGTACGTCTATGCGGGGATTACAAAATTACACTGAACCCTGCATTAGAGATTGACAGATACCCAATTCCTAGAATCGAGGATCTATTTGCTCAGCTTCAAGGGGGACAGACTTTCACAAAAATTGATTTGTCTCACGCATACCAGCAAGTGCTGCTCGAAGAAGAATCAAAAAGACTAACCACCATAAGCACTCATAAAGGCCTATTCCAATACAATAGATTACCATTTGGGATTGCATCAGCGCCTCCCCGATTTCAGCAAATTATGGAACGTATATTGCAAGGTATTCCCGGCGTTATATGCTTTCTCGATGATATATTGGTAACTGGGGTTGATGAAAAGGAGCATATTGAAAGGCTGGAAAGTGTTTTGTCCTGTTTAAAAGAATGTGGACTAAAAATAAAAAAAGAAAAATGTACATTCTTTCAAGATTCGGTATGTTACCTGGGATATATCATAGATAAAGAAGGATTACATAAGTCGCAAAATAAGGTGAACGCTATATTAGAAGCACCAGAGCCGAACAATAAAACCCAACTAAAGTCCTATTTAGGTTTAATTAATTATTATAGGAAATTTATTCCTAATTTAGCAACGAAAGCTTATCCATTGTATAATTTGTTAAAAGATAAGGTGACTTGGAATTGGTCGAAACAATGTCAGAGAGTTTATGAGGAATTAAAGAAAATAATAGTATCACCTAATGTGTTAGTACATTACAATCAAAATTTAGATTTAAAATTGTCGTGCGACGCCTCCCAATATGGGTTAGGATCAGTATTATCTCATGTATTCGAAAACGGGCTAGAGAGACCTATAAGTTTTGCATCTCGTACTTTGAATGAGACCGAGCAAAAATATTCTCAAATTGAAAAGGAAGCTCTTGCTTTAGTATATGGAGTGAATAAATTTAACCAATATTTATTTGGACGCACTTTCACTCTTGTAACCGACAGTAAACCTTTATTGGCCATATTTGGTAATAAACGTGGCATTCCTTTAATGGCCGCAAATCGGTTACAACGATACGCTTGGCTACTATCAGGATACCTTTACAAGGTAGAATATGTACAATCAGAAAAATATATATAAAAATATATCTGATTATTTTTCACGACTACCAATTAGGGACACCATGGAACAAATAGATCACAGCTATACGTATTTAAATTATGTAATGGAAGGAGACTTAACTATTAATGTGGATCGGGTGAGAAAGGAAACCGAGTGGGATGACATATTAAAGCAGGCAAAAAAAATTTATTGTCATGGGATGGCCAAAAGTGATAGAGGATTCTTGCAAAGGGTTCCTAGCAAGAAAAAATGAATTGACCATTGAAGATGGAGTACTGTTATGGGGTCACAAAGTAGTGATTCCCGCAAAACTGCGAAATACAATACTACCAGAATTACACAAAACACATATGGGAATAGTGAAAACAAAATCGCTGGCCAGATCTTACGTATGGTGGCCAAATATCGACAAGGATGTCGAAAGCATTTGCAAATCTTGTGAAAGTTGTTCGCGATATCAGTGTTCACCGGAAAAAAGTACCTTAATTCCCTGGGAATACCCCGCAACATTTTGGGAACGTCTCCACATAGACTTATTAGGGCCATTTAGAGACAAAGTTTACCTAATTACATTAGATGCCTATTCGAAGTGGATTGAAGTATTTCCTATGAATGGTACGACAACAACACATACCATCGAAAAATTAATGGAAACCTTTGCGAGATTTGGATCACCGAAAACATTAGTATCTGATAATGGACCACAATTTTCATCGTATGAATTTAAACAATTTTTAAAGAAAAATGGTATCGTCCATAAAAGTAGTTCCCCATTTCACCCCGCGACGAATGGAGCAGCAGAAAATGCGGTCAAAACGATAAAACAATTTCTTATGAAAATTGAACCAAGTACAAATATGAATACAAAATTGCAAGAATTTTTATTTGACTACAGGAACACAGAGCATTGTTCAACAGGAGACGCTCCTGCAAATATTTTATTAGGACACAAAGTCAGAACACGTTTCAGTTTATTAAATCCACTAAAGGACAACATTAACAACACAAAGACAAATAGTAAAGTACAAATTAATGTAAAACGTAGTCAAGAACGTCAAATAAGAAATGCTAGTGGGAGAAGGAAAGTGAAAATGAATGTTGGACAAATGGCGATGTGTAAAGACTACCGCAATAAAAATGTTATATGGACAAAATGTGAAATAACAGATAGAATTGGACGTAGAACCTATATCGTAAAAGTGTGTGGAACAGAATTAAAATGGAAGAGACATATAAACCAACGAAGGAACATTTCGGAAAGGAAGGAACAGTATGACAAATCGTGTTTAAATTCAGCTAGTGACGTAAAAAATAGTGATGTGGAAAAGTCTGAGAGTTGGGAAATGTTTATAGCAGACGAAAAATGTCAAGGTAGAGATACGGGTCGAACCAGTATGAATTTGAATAAAGATCCTAGCGGTGAAATTCAAATTCACACTGATTCTTAATTAAGGAGGGTATGAGACCGCAGCGTACGCGCAAGCCGCCAGAACGTTATCAAGCACCCCTGAAGCACATTCAGGTTAGTACACGTAAAAATTGGAGCGGGGATTGTAGCGTAGGCCGAATGCGCATACGCGGCTTACCTGGCGGGGGCTGTAAAAGCCAGTTGTAGAAATGATATACACGTGCGAAGTAACGATTAGTGTAATTAGGATACCAGTTTATTTGGGAAATATATATATTCCGATAGGAACGTGTGTGTTTCATTAAAAACAAAGAACGAACCCTACCAGACGTTACCTTAGACTAATCCAATGTTTCTGCCAAATTTGGTCCAAAAATTCACACCCCTTCTAGGTGGTGCAGTTTATATGTAACTGAGTATATCTATGTTATTACTTTATACCAACTTTGATAATTCTTTGAGTGATCAGATCAAAATTTGTTGATATTGATATCATGGAAGATGCAACAAAGCAACAAAGCATGGAGTATGGAGTGGCATTGCCGAGGTTCTGCGTCACGGCAAATTTCGTGTTTTCCATTCGCTGGTAAAATTATGGCCACAATTTTTTGGGACGCAGCCGGAATTTTGATGACTTTTTGAAACGTGTGCATACCATAACAGGCTCCTACTATGCCAACTTAATTTCAAGGTTGCGCGATTGCGTCAAGGAAAATTGAGCAAAGAAATTCTGTTTCATCAAGAGAACGCTCCTGTCCACAAAAGCCATGTTGCCATGAGCGCTATTCTGAACGCAGGTTTTGAATTGTTTGAACATCCCGCATATTCATCAGACCTGGCCTCTGGTCATTTATTTTTATTTCAATAATTAAAAGAATATCTTCGGGGACCAGATATTACGACGATAATGAACTGATGACGGCCGTAAATGACTGGTTGGAAAAGCAATTTAATTCCAATTTCAGAGGAATCAAAAGTTCATCGTTGGACCAAATGCATCGACGTTCAGAGAGATTATGTAGAAAAATAAACGTCTGATATTTCTTCAATTTATTTCCTTCTATGTTAAAGACAGTAAATACTGATCTCCCCTCGTACATTGAAAATGACTTAAGATTGAAAGAGGATGGTGCAGCCACAAATAGGAAATATTGCTAATAATTTTCTACGAATTCTTTTTCAGTAGCGACGAATTAATTACATTCTTGTGTACGTGGAGATTTTACATGGGTAGTGTATCAAAAATGGCCTGGAAAAAAACACGTTTCTTCTTTATGACATCATGAGCCTAAATATGACAATAATTAGTTTTATTCTGTTTTCTGAAGGTGTAAATATATTAACCTCTCTATTTGTGTTTACCAAGAAAATCTTGAAAATTATAAAATCTAAATTCAATTTATTAAATAATTCCAAATTAGGTGCCGAACCCAACCACAGAAATATCCTGTGACCATCGTATGTTTGAATATGGGCTGACTCAAATATGACATATTATTACTATCACCAATAATAAATACCTTGTAACTAATAATTCTGTCGTACATCCAGGAGAAATTAAAAAATAAAAACCATTATTTTTTTTAACAATAATTATTGTAAATCTTGCCCGACTTTAATTCAAATCCTTCCAACATCGGCCGGTTGAGTCAAGCGTACACTCGATCGTTACTTTCATCGATCGGAGCATCGATACTTATCACCAATATTTTTTGCCCGTAAATTCGTAATCGGGCGTCGCATAGTCCACTTAGTAATAAAGGTGCGTTCTGTGTGTGAATATATAAAATTCGCAATTAAATTTAAACGCGCGGATAGTGTTTCGATGTTCGGTGTTTGACTTTCAGTTGGTGATGGGGGTGCTTGGCGATGTTCCTTGCGACAGCTCATCGTAAGTAGAGATTTTCGGTCCATTCTGACCATAATTTGGAGCGGGTGAAGCCGCATCGCAACATGACGACGCGACGCCGTGATTTGCACTTGCTTATTAGGTCATCTGCGCCTGATGATATCATGCGTTGCGTTTTTTGTGTGAAGGCTTCGATTTGTTCCGCTGCAGCATCTATTTTTAAACATTCACAGCCGCCATTTTGTTTTTTTTAAAAACAGACAACAGATTCTTAATCAGCAACCTCGAAAACCCCCAGAAACCAAATTTCAAAATTTTATCTTAATTCTTTATAGTTTTGGCCAGCTTTTTGGCGTTTCCGACCACTGTGCGCTGGCCAAATTATGATTATGAATAATGTGTCGTAGTTTTTTTATTCGTTCTTATGCAAACTTTCTTTATGAATTTGAACGTACAAAACACCGTTTATTTATAAAAATGTGATAACATTTTCTCAGTACACTGGTTTTCAATTATTTATATTTGAACTGTTCTAGTTCATTTATTCGTCAGTATTCAATCTCAACCCAACCCAACATAACTTTTGCAACGTATGGTATTTAATTCGCCGTTGCTTTGTTTTTATTAGTTTCAATTTTAATTATCCTTTATATTTACGTGAAACACACACCTACCTCGACGCAATACAATTTTTCATTTATAATTTAGTTAATCGCACTTGTTACAATGTTCTGTTGTATGTAATACATTTTCGTTGGGTCTTTTACGATGTTTTTCTACCTTGTGTCTTAATCTGTACCCTGAAGCTAATTTCGCAACTTGTTGTTATTGTTATTGCTTCAATGTGCACGATATCTTGCACATCTTCGAAAATTGTGATTATTTTCGCTTTTCAGATTAATGCGTTCTTACTTTAGTGGCTTTCAAACCAAACAATTTAAATTTAACATTAACTAACAAATTTTAAATGAATCTCGATCAACCGATGAATTTGCCGAATTAACGATGAAGTATATAGGAAAAAATATGTGACGGCGATCAAACCCAACGTTTTTTTTTAAATGTTTTTATTTCATAGATTTATTCGTTGTTGAAAATCTTCAAAATTACATCAAATAAAATTTTGGATAATTCGTTAATGGGTCGCTAAACCCTCCGATTTTTTATATCATTATAATTTGATTTCGGTGTTTATTTAATTTTAAGTTATCATTTAATTTTATCTTATTTATATTTATTATTCATTTGTTTTGCATTAAATTAATAATTCAAGGCCACACAACCCAATCTTAATATTTGCAATGATTCGTTATTCGTTTTAATTTCATTTATTTTCTACTTCTGCTTGCAATGATTAACATTTTAACATATAAGGATCGTTTAGTTTGTGAAATAAGAAAAAAAACGATTGTAATATCATTTATTACTAAAGCAAAACAATTCTTCAGTACCATGCATATAAAGTGTTTTTGCAATTAAAAACACTTGTGTTACTAAATCGCAGTCGAATTTTACCCGCACGTAACCCGCGAGGGTAAAGTATCAACTTCTGGTAATCGTAATCCTGTCTATAAAGCTAGTTGTTGTCTGAATGGAGTTAGATATATACAACGTTTTTCGTATGTTAGTAAAGCAAACACAATCAGGGGACAATATAAGAGAAATATTGTATTTAAATTTTTTTATTGAAAATATTTTATATGGGAGAATTAGGCAGTACGAATTGTATGAACGTGAAACATTGACTGTTTTGAAGATTTTACTGATAACCTCTAACAAGATGGAAATACGCGTATCTGGGTGTTCATTGTATGTATCTGCGTTTTATTCTAAAACGAATGCAAGCAAAATCAATATGATATTTATTCAATACGTATTATGTTGTTTTCCCGCATCAACTTTATTAATTGCAAGCACTGCGTGGCGAAACAATTGTGGTAGAAATACAATAAATGTAGTATAACCGAACAATTTTTGTGTTAATTTATATAAACATTCATATCAATCAATATCTCACCACGACCCAAAGGAGCTCTGCTCCGTTATCAAAACTGTTACCACAAAATCAGAGAAGGGAGTCAACATCAATGAAAATAATGAAATGGAGAACATACGTAAAAAACTGCAAGCAGATGGCTACTAAGAACGAGAAATACACGATGCTATAAAACCCAAACAACGAAAAACGAAGGACTAAGAAAACATATAGCAACAGCTATGTGGAAAATGAGTTACAAACGTAATACGGGGAATCTTACGTAATCAGAACATCGACATCGTTTTGAAACCACGTCGATATGGTCAGAAATTTAAAAACCAAAATCTTGCTGGAAGAACAAGTTATATATATATATATATATATATATATATATATATATATATATATATATAAACGATCCCATGCAACGACTGCTAGGAAAATTATGTTGGACCGTCCAACAGACGCATCGATTAAAAATAACTTACAACCTACCTGAGATTCTTTGAATTTACTCTTACGTATACATAACATAGATTTTTATCTGTAGAAAATCGTTCAAAGTAATTCACACAATAATTTCTCTACAAAAAGCAATGTTCGAAAAAGCTCTTTTCGTGCCTGCATGATATCATGTTTTTATTGTGCTTTATGAAAGTTACATGCTGACGAATCATCAGCCGCCGAAAAATTATTACAACACATCGACGTCTCTAGTTAATTTGATTGAAAGAAAATGGATTTTAGTAATTGTAGTTTATAGATAATGCAACGGGAATGAAATACATGCACAAACGTACAGAACGCTATTTTATAAAGAACATTTTCGCGGATCTTTGCTCATCGTCACAAACGCTAACTTCAGTGACCATCTTACTTCCGTACGATTTAGTTAAAAGTGTTTGATCGAATTGCGGCTTCATTTAATAATACCAACTGCGGCCCACTTTTCTACATGTTTAAGATCGTTTTATTGGACCAAATTGAATGGAAAATGAGATTAACTTTTACGGCGCTTGGTGTAATTTGGTTACGGCATTAAAAAGCCTACGCACAATGTAGTTGGAACGGAATGGAGGATCGCGTTAAGTCAAAGGACAATTTTAAGGATCGATATAGGAATAGGATGGCAGGGGTGCTCTGCGTTTAACGAGAGTTATAAAAATTGTGTTGAGGTGACAACAACCGAAACCGATTAATTAAACTACGCTGTTATAATTATACAGCTTTGTTTGTTTTGCACGGCGATCAGTATGTAAAATTTAAATTATTTAACAATTTAAAAGCCCAATTAACAATTTGTGAAATGAGTTCATAATTAATTGAAATAAATAATGAAATGTTCTTAAAAGTCGAGAGAACTATTTCAGGAGATTTCAGGTGAATGTTGGAGCCTTGTTTATCTTAAAAATGGGACTACATCCGATAACGTACATAAATCAAGATTAGATGGGGTATGGAATATGAATAAATTGCCTAACTTCCCTGCCGGTTATAAATCTCAAATACTTGCTTAGAATTTTTATAACACAATACATAGTACATTTCAACGTCCGCAAACATATATATCAGTAGGTCGATTTAATTTAATGATCTATTATTATGCTTTGACCACATTAATGAAATTATACCCAATATTGAATATTTATATGTTGTTTGAAAATAGAGGTCATTTCAAATATAGAAGTGGAAAACGAAGGTAACTGCGGAGTATTTAATCTAATGATTTTAGTTTTCATTACTACTTAATGAATACCTTCGTTTTAATAATTATTAAGACGTTTTTTTTTGAGGTAGTAACCTCTACGAACAACTATGGCCAATTTCTTGTCTCCACTTATATCTAATTTAGTTATTCTGAAATAGATGCATAATATTAAATATTTCATTAAATTATGGAGTATGCGATGATATTTTCTATTTTACTAGTAAATGAAATTTAGATGCATTGTTGAATTAATTAAATTCGAAATACAAAAATCGAAATGGAAACAATAGTAGGTTTACAATTTTTAAGGTATGTTTAATAATTAGAAATATTGACAATGTAGAAATATCCCTATTAATAAATGCAGCAAAAAATAGATAAACAGTTTGAATTTGCAACAGCATACAGCTTATGCTGGATGGTAGTATTTCACTCATTCATTGAGATCATCTGCAGTATGCGATAAGTTGCAGACGATTTAAACCTGCCATGGTAAAAAAATGATAGAATCTATAGAAAGGAACTTGCCACTCACGTAGCACGTCACCAACGCCATAATGCACCATCAAACCATATCTTCATGACGCCATGACAGAAATGTACATCAAGTGCCAATAATTAAACCTAATCATTGTAAGTTCTATGGTGTAATTAATGAATTGCAGTCTTATAGATCGCGGCATTTATGTGCCTGAAATATCGGTAGGGTTATTTTTAATTTATCAGTTATAATTGACAAGATTGCAATGCAATTTAATGTAGAAATATACATTTCTCAGGGGACGAAAACAAAATAAGGAAATTTATAACCGCAGATTCATATGATGAGCATTCGATGTTCTTATCGATCGTTTATTTTCACTAACATGCGCAAGATGCAATTCCGAAGTCAATTTTATTAAAAACATCGTGATTTTAATGGATTTACATGGGAATAATAATTAACCGTATTAAATTTACTATAATGTACCGCACGGTAGAGATTGCGTTAAACGTCCACATACTAATTATCTGCGAGGCCACAGCGATTGCTACCGCGACATTATATTTATAATTTATAACAACCACTTTTTCGATTTCTCTCACTGCAGTCGTGTTTAAATCTAGTAATTGTCTATATGGGAACGCCAAAGATGAAATTGTGGTTAACAGAAATCTGGAATAATAGAAATTAATTGTAAGGTTTGTAATCAGAACTATGTGGGGTATACGAAACATTCAACGAAAATCCACTATTACGAGTACAAAGAAGATTTTAGATTTAACTGGCCTGAAAAATCAAGTGCGTTCCAATATGTTTTAAAAGCAGGCCGTGCATTATCAAAAGATTGTATTAAATTAGTTTAATATGTACGACATTATGGAGAATTAGATAGTTAGGAAAGTATTATTGAACAAATAAAGAAAAATAAATAAGCGAATGCTGACAATATACCTACACCACAATCCAGATTATTTGAATTCAAAAAATTATGTTAGATTAAATTTACACTGATAACGGCAAGAACCTTATGCTATATGCTTCATTATTTTTTCCGTAAGGTTTAGGAGTAGGTATTTATAATTTTTAATCCCACTAGTAATTTAGAGAAGATAATATATTCAAACGTTATAGCTTAACTGAATATTATAATATAACTTCAAAGCCAACATAATCTGATTATAGAGAGTAACGATTAAAATATTAGTTTGTTAAAATAATAAATCGGAGACTGTTGTTGGAAAAGGAAAATAAAATAAATATTGCCCTTGACACATAGCAATTTATTCGATCTGAATGTACATTTCGACAACTATGTTATCATCTTCAGAAGAAATACCACTTAATTCTGGTGCTTTAAACAACCATTTTAACACAACGATAAATGAATTTAGAATTAACGAAAATTAATTTCTCCAGTCAAATTTTTGCGCAACCCATTTACAAGATTAGTTTTCCTCGAAGACTCTTCACTATTTCGCCAAATTAACTTTGTTACATTAAAAATGTTCGATTAATCAGAATATTTCTGGTGGTCGTATCGTCCTCATTGGCTAAGCCCTGATTAAAAAAACTCACGCCTTACCAGGGTAGAAATTAATGAAATCATCTACCGAATCATTTCCATCATAAATATAAACGTGTGTTCCCTGCTTATGTCATTAGAATTAATAATCGATTTGCGCGTGAATTAAAACGACGAATTTTATTTTTTTTATTTTTAAATGAAATTCTCGCTATTTATTTATTAGTTCATTACCGGGTTGGGTGCCTACAAACCCTAGTATTATGAACAATTTCTTGCTATGCACTTGACCTGTTCTAGAATCGTAATTCTTGTTGGGTTGGGTTGGGTATCAGTTACTTAGCAATAATTACCTCTACGTTTTTAATGAAGTATGACCCTGCATTCGTACAAGATTGTGGTCTTATTGGACATACATAAGGACAAGTAATGTTTTCATTTACAGTTAGAATAGTGAGCAGACTATCCCAAGTAAACTGAGTCTCGTTATTTGAACAGCAAGTAAACGAAAAATGCAAATGTTAAATGTTAAATATAACAAATATATTGTTATGAGGAGAAGGTATTTATGAAGATTTTTTTATTTTTCATTAACAATTGGCTGATAAAATTTGTTCTTACATTCAAAGCGTATAATTTCATGCGTTTGGTGGATACTGATACTCAAAATGGCAAGAAGTAGGATGAAAGTAGTATTTATGATCCCCAATTTCGACGACCACTTAATTGTTGAAATGCTCGACTCCGATGGAAGTCTTACAACAATCGCTTGCCGATTTTGTCCGATACATTAGAAATAATCCTAATTATGATACATGTTTTCACGTAAAAATACCCATTATGGGGTCCTAGTTAAATTTCATCGTTTCTCCTAAAAATAAGGCCAATGGCGTATTTTTACAATTATACCCTGTTTTTTTGGGTTGTAAACTAAAATTACGTATAATTCAAACTAAAATCACTTAATTTATTCTACACCATGTACAGATCCTGTCATCATGTTGTCCAAATACATGTAAGGTTTTAAGTAAAGCTGAATAATTAAAAATATAGAAACAAATATCTTTTTAGAAGGATGATATATATATATATGCAGCGTGTCGTAAGCTGCTTGTTGTGTATCACATTTGTGTTACTTCCCGCTTAAGGTTTTATTGCTTTAATATGTGTGAGAAAAATTTTGTGTATATTAAAATAGTTAATCATACGGCAGAGTTATGCCCAAAAAAATTCTAAAGTCACTTGCCTAGATACTGAGTTTGTAAAAGTGTACGATTGCGATCAATAGAATCTGAGCAGTATGTTTGCCTACTGTAGATATGACTTAGATTTTTGCGGTAGTCACCTGGAAAACTGTCATATTGATGTAAACCTCAAAAAATGCCACATTTATCTTTCGCTAAATAATTAAGGGTTGTGACATTGCTCGAAGAGGGTTGGTCAGAAAGGAGAGTAGCCCTCAGGTTCAAGGTAGTGGCAAGGCAGTGGCAAGCCTAGAGTCTCTACAGAGATTCAATGATTGAAAATTAGTTCAATTCTATTGCTGCGACACACAATGAAACAAATTTCCCAGTGTCTGTTCGAACCGCAAGGCGTCGTATCAAGAAAACATAGGAACTGCGAAATCATCCCACTGCCAAAAAACCTTTTTTGTCTCAACAAAACAAAAAACAGAGAGTAGGATTAGCGTTGCTATATTCTCTTGAACTCTTACATTTCTGGCAGAATGTTAGAAGAAGCTTTTTCAATCGTGCTATAACGGTCGAGTTATAGTTTATAGACCACCAAATTCTTGTTTCGATTACCGTTATGCACAAAAAGTGGTAGCAAACGGTCACTTTTCTGTGAATGTCTGGGACTGGATTATCGCGAGAGGACTTGGAGTTTAACACGTGTAATAGGCAGAAATAATGCAGAGGTATACCGTCAGACTATGGAGAATATCATGTTGCTATCAGTGAATGCTGCCTTCCTCGAAAATAATTTTATTTATCAGCACGATAATTGCCCCATTCATACAGCGAGAATTGTTTCAAATTGGGTGGAGCACCAAGGAACACGCGTTCTGCATTGGCCTTCGCGCAGCCGGGACTTGAACCACACATTTTTTAAAGGTTTGCAAGCTGAACCTAGCAAAAATGTCCACTATTGCATTAAACTGCAATATGAGTTTTAGAATTTAGAATTTTAAAGTAAGAAAATATAGAGTTGATACCGTGCAGATTTATAATTTTCGTAGAAGTTTCAGTGTGGTTTTTTGTTTGTTAGTAAACATTGCCAGGGCATTGTCAGAAAGCTACAATTACTGAAGAAAATTAAAAATTGTTAAATTATATACATTAAAATTGGTTTTGGTTTACATATACTACAAGAAAATGTTCCTATCTTAAATAAAACTTAATTCCATAAAAGTTGAAAAAAAACAGAATTTTCAAACTGTAAATAGGAAACGGTTATGTACATTCTACATTTATATAATATTAATTAACAACAGTAGATATAATTTTATATGCCTATATTTTTGAGCAGCGTTTACTGCATTGTGGACGTTGTATTTTGTGTTGACTGCGATAAGCAGTGTGCTTGTTGATTACTTTTGTTTAAAAACGTTTACTAAGAGTATTAACGAGGTGTACTTGTCGCAACTATTTTCAGTGGCGGATTTTGAACTTTTAATTCTTGGTAAAAGGTTTTTTTAAATTTATTATATTCAGTCGATGGACTTGTATCCATTACACTATTTGAATAGTAAATTGTAAATTGGTTTTAATCTAGGCTGCATTTACTTTTAATTTTAATTGTTATCAAAATTTAAATAACATGTGCTTTTAAATAACTGAGTTTTTATAGAGCCAGCGGGTTATTTTTAGGAGAAAGCTCACGGTCATTTATCAAAATATTTTAGAATTTTCTGTTTGTGGAAAGCATATAAAAGCGTACGCGTTAAATTATGTTTTGATGTACTTTGTGTATATTGTCATTTCATACGAGATATTAGACACAACAAACAGTGAACCGGGAATTTTGGGGATAAATGTGCAATATATGCTCAAAAATATAAATTACGAAGCGAAATCAGTACAATAGGTTGAAGAAATTAACGGTTTTACATCAGGTGATCAGTGATTAAGAAAATTAGGCAGTTTCGCCGTCGAGTTTCACAACTACAAAACAAAATGTATTTACAATTGCACCAACCCGGAAGGCAAACAATGCTGGTGCTTCAAAAGGAAAAGAATGGAAGAATCTAGATATCGATGAGGAATGTGTATTTGGGATTGGTGTGCAAAGTTCCATCAAGGAATCAGAGAATTTTTATTGCACGGTATTTAGGTTTTTAGAACTAACAAGGTAACATAGATATGATGCCGCTCGAAGAAGATACGCAAGGTTGAAAACTAATAAAGGTTCCACACAAAACAAAAGGCGTTGAACGTTTATTGTATTACACGATAAGTAAGCCAGCAAACTATAGTCTAGAAATATTTGGTTATGCGAATCTGCTTCTGCATATGCTATTGATGGGCTAATTTAAAACAAACAATGTTTCTACAAATATTCCATTGAGAACATATATGTTAGGAAAAATATGGGAACGGTGCCTTGACATAAAGGTAACATTCTAATAGAGTGAAGACAACACAGCGTAACGAAGGGGTTAAAGGTGTTATCGGAACAGGAAAGCATGGAAATATTGAAGGCAATAAGAGATCTGAAAGGTGAAATAAAGACTACTAAGGAAGGACAAAGAGGAAAGTAAGCAAATTGGATGTAATCGAGGGATTAAAAACGGATATGAGGAGGAATATGGAAGAGAATGTGAAATTGAGGACCGAAATAAAAGAAAATGAAAAGCTATGGAAGGTGGAGAGGGAACAACGCACTTCAAGGTGCTGGAAGGACATATAGGCAGGATGGGTCAAGCAGCAAGGAAATATAATGTACAGGAGACGCACCTACACCTACAAGCAGGAAAGGAAAAATGAAGCAAATTATCTAATTGAGAATAAAGGAAGTACACACATTGGAAACTCAGCACAACGTGATTAAGGTGGGGAGGAACAACCTCAAGCAATTTTCTTGGTAAAGATGGTTGGACTAAGTGGTATAAAGTCCCACCTCGAGTTGCGAACCAGGCCAGAAAACATAATAACTCATTTACGGCCATCAAAAAACAGACCCCATTACAGTGCTTCGAATAGTTCGATAGTTTTAAATTATACGAATCAGAAAATTGCTTGCAGAATGGAAAACTCTATCCTTGACCACTCACATGCAGAAACTAATAAAGTGGAGCTAAATGCCGTTTTGGGTTACTAATTTTAGCACGTTTATTTAGATCTGACAGGCAAATTCTTATAGACCTGTGGGATAGTGATGGCACTGGAATCGACATATTTAGGAATACAATGTCTAGACAAAGATTTGTATTTCTAATAAACAGCTTGAGATTTGTTGATGTAACAACCCGAGTACAACGATTGACTATCGATCGCTTGGCACAAGTAAGGCACAAGTGGCTTTTAGAGGAAGATGTTCTTTTCGCCAATGTATCCCGCCCAAACCAGCCAAGTATGGTTTAAAAATATATGCCATAGTAGATGTTAAAACATTCTATACAATGGACTTGGAAATATACTGTGGTAGGCAGTCAGCTGATAGTCCATATTTGGTAAGTAACAAACCGGTTGATATAGTAGATCTTTTGGTAAAGTGTGTTCCTGGAACTGGACGGAACATTACAATGGACAACTTTTTTATGAGCTTTGAATTAGCTGAACATTTACTCAAAAATCATAAGTTTACCGTAGTTGGAACGCTAAGGTCTAATAAAAGATGCCTTTAGTTCAAGGCAATGCAAGAAGTAAAGTCATACATCTTTGGATTCCAGAAGGACGAAACTATTGTGCCGTACATTCCCAAGCCTCGAAAATACTTGCACATGATGTCAACTTATACCACGATGATGAATTGGATTCAGAAAGCGGACACCAGCCAAAAACCTTCCTTATAACGTATTACAATACGACTAACGCGGTATTGACGTTAAGTTTGCAAGAACGTATAACGTATCCTGTAATTCAAAACGGTGGCCGTTAACTATATGTTTTTCATTACGTAACCATGCTGGTATAAATGCTTTTATTATGCACAGGCTTAATAATGGAATTGAGGAAAAGAAAAGCAATCTAAGAAAAAAATCTTAAAACAATTAAGATTTTCACTAACAAAAGACCACATCCATGTTAGGAAAGATAACCCGCATATTCCACGAGACATACGAAGACGTTTGTATGAGATTTTGGGGGAAAAAGTCCCAGGGCCGACATCAAAACAAGCCAGAAGCACTCAAGGATGTTCTTTTTGTCCAAGAAATAAAGATGGAAAGACTCTGAACGTTTGCATAAAATGCAATTTGTAGGGAAGGCGTAAATTTGTTATGCCAAAAGTGTAGCGATTTAGTGGGTTAGTAATCGCGCCCAAAATAAATTTATGTGAATTAATTTTATGTTTTTATTGATACCAAGTATCTCATACAGTATTCTAGTTGTAAGAAAAAAGGCTGAATTATTTTTAAAAGAACGTTATAATTATTTTTTGTTATTTTAAATTTTTTATAGAAGATTTTTTTGTTTCTCTCCATATTTTTTAATAAAATTGTTAAAATGAACAGTTTAGTGTTTTATTCCATTGTATATTAATTAAGTTATTGGCAAAAATCAAAAAGTATAACATTAGTTTAGTAAAGAAATAAAATTGATCAAAATGTACATGGGCTTAAATTTACCCCACGTTGTATACATAGGTGAGGATTTTTTTTCACCTTGTACATCGAAGGTTAAGGAAATTAAGTAATGGTACAGATGGTGTCGTGTGGGAACATCAGGCAGTTTCAGGAGAAACATATCGGGAGATGACCACATTTTTACTCTGAACGAAATCCAAACAGCCTGCTACGAATACAGGTTTGCAGGCATCGAGTAAATAGTGAACAAATGTACAATGCAATGAGAAGACTAGAAAAATCCAAAAAACTTATAAGGTTAACAGCTATTACGCTGAAAGAAACACGAAATTAATGAAGTGACCACCAATCTATAGAAATTATGGTGGAAAATGGAGGTGGTCTACAATACCCGCCAAGCTTGTATTTGGAAATCATAATTAGAAACAGTAAATTAAAAATGGTCGGCACAATACGCAGCATAATGAGCATCAATGTCTAGTATATGTGCACGACCTTGCACTCCTAACAAATGCGAAACCAGAATAAAAGTGTATCATAAAAAAATCGAAAAAGAACCAAAGTTTTCGGACTAGAAATAAACCAACAAAATACATGGTATTGGGCGAAACCAAATAGTCAGCAGATAAAAATAACTACGAACGATGGAAGGGAATAATGGCAAGGTAAAACAGTTGTTATACTTGGGAGTCATGATAAATGAAAAAAGACATGAGGAGAAATAAAAGCTATAATTATGAAAGATACCAAGAAGTACGAAATTCTGAAAAGAATACGTCAAGCAGAATGAAGATAAGAATTTGTAAAACCGTTATACGGTCAATCGTTACATATACCAGTGCGGCATGGACCCTAAAGAAAGTAGATGACGATGCCCTTGCTAGCATGGGAAAGAATAATATTAAGAGCTTTATATGGTGGAATAAATACAGAAAACGGCTGGGGAAGAAGAACAAATAAGGAACTAGATATTATGTCCAAAGAAGCAAAGATAACATCCGTTATAAACCCAAGGATTAAGATGGCGCATCCATATATAGAAAGCAGAGCTAGAAATAAAATAGAAAATGGTCTTTAACAGAGCCCCAATTGGAAAAAAGATACCACGGAAGAGTTGGCTGAAAAGGGAAGAGCAAGATCTAAAAACTATGAAGATAGAAAATTGTAATGGAAAACGAGAAATAGAAAACAATGGAATAAAATTGTTCAACAAGCCTTCATGGCCTATAGCGCATATACATGTATAAATAAAACAAAACGCGTCGTCGATCTAGCTGATCGAAAGTAAATACCAAGTCGTATTACCATTAACGAAGAGAAAAGGGAACTCAGAAAATCGAAATGTAGAAAATGTGGATGCGTGTCTCTATATCCGCCCCATCTTGTGGAAGACACTCGACACTCGGGTGAAGAACCGAAAACAGTATTTTTGTGTCGGTAAAGTTGATTTCCAAAAATTGTAAGGTTAACATTTACGATTAATTTTATTATTTATTATTTATTTTTTGTAACTTGTTTTCTAATGAAATTGCTTAACAATTAACACTTAAAAGATAAAAATACATATTACTATTTAAATATTAAAAATAGTAATCCATATAAGTAAGTTAATTACATACAGTATGATGCGTGTTGCTCAGGTCTGCGATATGAAGCAGTCGATTTATAGGACTACACCCCTAGGGTTAATGTAACTTGTTTTGAAATTTGCCAATCAGCTGTGATATCTCAAATTATGTACGAATAAAAGCGTTTCAGAACCATACTATTATTACTTCTGTTCGTATGTAGCACGTGTTTTCATACAAGTTTCTACCTTGATTGATGTGAAATACAGTTTCCCTGTTGTATTTTTTATGTATTTGAAAATATGTTTTTACTTCGGCAATCAGTAATGACATACGGTAATAAGGGTGTTCGTCGCTGCCGATTTATTTCGGTTCCAAAGGCCCCCTATATTTTCCGCTCGAATGCCATCGGTGATAACGAGTCTGCATTTTCAGCCAATCCACGCTCTAACCGTTACTGCTATAGACGCGATAATTAGTATATATGGTTGCACAACTACGTACATGCGCTATTAAGATGCCATGCGAGCTAAAACGCTTTTCGCCACTTAGTTACTCCTAAGTGGCTAAGTACACATTTTGAATATCGAATGAGCTATGAAAATAAATTTTAGTTTAGAGTTCTATTAACAACAATCTTAACGCCTTAAAACATGTAGGAATAATTATCCGATGTAGTGCAGTATTGAATATTCAACAATAAAGTATACCAAACAAAAAACGTCAAGTCTAGTCATATATGATTTTGAAAAGTGAAAGGTTTAGAATTGTTGCTATTTAAACAAATTATTATTATATATATCTAGCACTTTATGACGAACCGATTCCTATGAATCGATTCATCTTACTCATGGTTCGTTCTAGTCCTATCTCGTGGCTTATCATGTTTGTCCGTTGAGTCCCACCAGGCGCGACAGACGAGATGATACCACAGACATATTAATTGACAATTCATTTGGTTTTGGAAAGGACAATAAAAAAAAATGGTGGAGGTAAATTACTACCATGCCATCCAATCTTACTCATTCATGACCATATAGACAAATCTCAAAATTGGAATCAAATTTTTGGTGTATTTTATGGTAGTGTGTCGTTAGGATTAGAAGAAAAATTATCACCATTGAAGAAATTCAATATCTTGGAATGTTTAATCCAACCGGACAAACTTTTATTGGCTACAAGCCTAATCGAAATTATTAAAAGGAATACAGTAAAAATTTTAATTAACTCACTTCACTATAGTAGTTTATTTAATTTATTAAATTTCAAGCATATTTAAAACCAGGTCGACCAATTCGTTTGCATTGTACAAATATGAAACTCTTAACACAATCGCTAGATCCTTCAAATATGATGCAACGAACTAAGCTACTTGTGGTACAAGAAACGAAAACCGCGGAATGACAAGCAGTTAGTCATTCAAAAATAACTGCGTGTTCGTAAACGGCGCACCTCTATTATGCAATAGACGAATTTCGCATTTTCCGTACTAATTTTAGTTATTGCCACTTTATTCGAAACGTGGTATTCACGAAAACGCATTAACATATATTTTTCTTTATCGAAAACTTTCGCATTGACGAATTCAATATTTCTTTGCATTACAATGGGACCCAATGATATATGAGGGCTGTTGGAATAGCAATATCAATAAAATTTCCCACGCTTTGTTGACTACGATTTTATCTTACACTGGCATAGATGCGCTATTTCAACCCACGCGCGAGGTTATTGTATTTTGTTAAAGCTCCAACAGCTTTGCAATTAAGCAGCGTTGCATTAAAGATTGAGACGTTGATAGCTATTCCCTGATGGGGAGACGTTGTAGGTTTAGCAACTGAAACATGCATGTAATTTGCATAAATTGCAGACACTTATACTCGAGATTTGGTATTAACTGCTGATAATAATTAAATATATGTCGATATATCAATATACATAAATTGAGATACATTAGTGAAATTTCGTGGTAGTTTATTTAGCTCTTTTTGCAAGGGCGTAGTTCACCTCTAAGTACATTCCGATTTATAGCTTTTCCAGATATACATTTAGAGTATTTGCATCTTCTTAAGATGCACTGTTGTCTAATTCAGTAATCATTTAATCAATGCCTTGATATCGATTGTACCCAAGTCTGTATGTGTGTGTGTGCGCCGAAAATGTGTATTTCCTTGAAAATCTCTAGTTCGAAAATGTTTATAAGTGTAAGAACGTAAAGAGCGAACTATGTATAATTTCCCTTACTTGCTTCAAAAAAGGATCTTAATCGTCACAGGAAAATGAAACTAATACACAAGTTCCTTTATTTTTATAAAGTCAACTTGGTTGTTTATGGTTTGCAGCATTTGATACGCAAGAAAATATCATTATGGTGTCCCTTTGGTCTTAAGTGACACGCTTACCATTTATTCAAATGCTTTGTAAATATTAGAGCCCTGTTGCACAGTAATAGAACATTGCAGCTTATTCGAATTGCTTGATTATTTTAGATTAGATTTGCACTGCTGACCACGTGAACGTTACACTATACGCTTCATTATGTTTTCCGTTAGGTTTGGCAGTCTTAAGGTATTTTTAATATTTACCTTAGTACGGCGGGCAAGGAATGTTAAGATGTGTTAGACGTGTTAAGAAATCGGCGGTAACAATACTGGATATCGAACGTTATCACGAAAGGTGCTAGACGTTTTGAAACGTAACGTGGTGTTATATAGGTGGATATTAAATTTATATGAATAAATGTTATAAAGTCGAAATTGAGAAGATTCAAGATATGTTTGACAATGCGATAAAGGAAATCAAGGATAAGAAATCGGAGTAGTGGAGAAGAATCAAAAATTTTAAGATAAAATGGATAATATTATTAACGAAAATATGGAAATGAGAAACCAAATAATGAAACTAGATGAGAGAGAGCCGAGTCGAGTCCAGGTAGAAAGGAAACGAACTAATCTGATTAGGCCTGGGATGAATAGCATAGATAAAGAAAGTAAAGATATGAAACAAAGTGGAAAATATGGTCACGAAATTAAAACGGGTGAAAGCCAAAAGTGAGTTAAAAGACTTCAACGAAGACATTGAGTATATAAATGACGACCTGAGTGAAAATGAAAAAGAAATCTAGCAGTACATCAGAAGAAAGGGAAAGGAAACAAGGTAAACAGGTAACAAGGTAAACAGAACAGAACAAGGTAAACAGAACAAAAAATAGCAGACCTGTAAAGTAAAATAGTAACATAGTAAAGATAATGACCGTGTTTTTATATTCCACCCTCTGTATTCTTTCTGATACTGATTTCCACGTCATTAAATTGTTGCCTTCCCTTTCCCGACTAAGCAAGCTACTTCTTCTTTGGCATTGTCGTTTCTTTTGTCTTCATTTTTGTATTTTCAAGTTCTCCTACTAACTCTTCCTCTTTAATATCGAGACTCCTAATAGTCCAATAATCCCGTTTGATTTTCTCTCATTATTCTTATTATTAATGCCAAAGAAGAAGTAGCTTGCTTAGTCGGGAAAGGGAAGGCAACAATTTAATGACGTGGAAATCAGTATCAGAAAGAATACATAGGGTGGAATATAAAAACACGGTCATTATATTTACTATGTTACTTATTTACGGATCAAATAAACGCGATGTTAAACAGCAACTTGACGAAACGAGTAAAGTGCTTATTGAAGTATAAGAAAAAACAGGCTCGGTGGTAATTATGGGAGACCTTAATCGTAGAGTAGGCAATGGCCCAGAAATATTAGGAGATATAATTGGCAAATTCGGTGAAATAAAAAAAATATACGAATGGACAAAGGATCATTGACTTCGGTATATTGAATGACTTAGTGGTAGATAATACAAAGTTCGATCATAAAGATCATAAAAAAACAACCTTTATTGGCATTAATTTACAATTATACTATTTCCATATTTACAATTTCATGTGCCTGTTCCCTTCCTTCCCCCTGTATCTCTCCTTCGCTCCTGTTCTCTTTTCTCCTCCGTCAATCTCTTTATTTTCTTCATTATCTCTAATCCCTCTCCTGTAGCATCCAAAATATTTCCTAGTTTCTTCCCTTTATTTTCTCCTCCTTACTCCATTCTATTTCCTCATAATCCTCTATCCAATGCTTCAACTCATCTTTTCCCCCGTCGCAGAACTTACACCTTCTATATTCTTCGTCCATCCAATATTTGTTATTTTTCTCCTCACTTCCGCACCTGAATCTCGCGATCATTCTTCCCTCCATCCCCGATCCCCCCCTTTCAAATATTCCGGTCTACCCCCATATGTACAAATTTCTTTATATCTTCTATTATATGTCACCTTCCTCATTCTCCCTTCTCTTCCTTGGGCTTCTACCTATTTCCACCTTTCCAATATATTTCTCGCCATCTCCTTCCCTTCTCCCATTAACCTTAGTGCTTCATGCCATGTTACGCCTGCTTTTTCGTAAATGTTCTTCCTATGTCTCTCCCATTTTGATAGTTCTGTTTTTCTTGTTTCCCTTGCCATCATCTCTTAACACCATCTTCCCGTCTCTCCTCCCCCTCCATCCACTTCCCCAGCTCATATATAACTACCCTTCTGACAGCCTCTATTGCCATCTTTTCCTGTCCTCTCTCCTACAGGATAAATATGCAAGGGAAGTGGCTATACGGGTAGGGAAGTCAATAATAGATTTAATACTAGTAGATAGATCTACTAAATGGAAGTTAATGGACGTCAAAGAAAAAGAGGACATAAGGAATCATTTAGTTGAAATCAAACTTAATCCAATTAGAAACCACATCCCAAACTAAGGAGTAGGAAAGTTAGAAAACTTAGAATACCAATAAATGAAAATTTACGTATAACAAGAAGAAACAAATAGAAGAAAATTCCAACTCGACAAAGAAACAAGAAATAATGAAAGTGGATGCAGAAGTTGAGTTAAAATTACAATTAGCTTTGCTTTCTAAAGCGTTATGGAATTATAAAATTGAAAGTGAGGTCAACAAGAAAAAAAAATCACAATGGAAAACTTATTTAGGGAAAAACGAAGATAAGACAATGCAAAATAAATAAAAAAAAATTAAAAAATTACACGCCGCAAAAGTGCGGTCATGGCAAATGGAAATAAACGCCCGAGGAAACTGTAAGTTGTCTACCGGGTAGTAAGAAGTTCAAAGGAAGAAAGAGAGAATCCACTGATCAACATAAGGGACAAGGAAGGATACACTATCTCAAATGGGACAGACATACTGGTCAGATAGAGAGAGTATTATATGGACCAACAGGGCGTAGCACTGCCGCAGCACATATCCTTTTTTGAAAATCCGATCAATTCCGTTGGGTTCGGTTGGCCGAGTGTTCTTTTTAAAAAAAGCAGATGCCTCGTGCATTGCCTTGTGAACATGAATGATCCAAACATTTTAACCACTGTGAACAGGTAAACGATATGGTCTCGTTGTAATCTGACCTTACATTTTCATTACTCTTAATTAAAACATTAGATGCAGGGAATTTTTTTCGTTACCACATTATTTCCTTCCTACAGTTCAAACATTTCATTAGAATTTTCAAATTTTCGTTCGAACGTTTGAACGTTCTTTTTCCATTCAACGAATGAATGGGGAATTTCCCAATGAACGAAAACAAAGCACATTAGTAAAATCTGGTGCGCTGTGGCATTAGTTACATCTACATAGTACACCTAGTAAGCTGTCTCTCAATACCATCGACCAGTTCCGCCCTATCTTATTTTTATTTAGAAATCTTTTGTACTTCACACCTTTGAATTCGGTTAATTAACAATTCATTTTGAGGGTGATACTCAATTTGGGATTTATTATTAATATTCTATGTATCATATACGCCATTAATGTTGCATTCTCGTCAAATTTGAGAAATATATCAAATATATGTCGCTTGATGCAACGTTGATGACAACATTTGAAAAATTATGATATATATTCCTTGGACACGAAAATATAGATTGCCTACTCTTAGCAAGCGTTTAGAGTGGAACATAGGAATTCATTTCATTCTAAATATATGTCTCTTAACCATAAATTAGCTCAAGGAATTGTAATAGATAATTGACTGTCATCAAGGAAATATTATTATTATGTGAAAACAAATTTCTGCGCATGTATCAGATGAGGACAGCTGTTTCCCTCTATTTGGAGCTCATGATACCACGACTCAGAAGTTTATGTGTCGGTATTAAATCCATCTCACGTGTGCTGTACACGTGTGAGCCTATTACGAAATTACAGTGAAAATTTGCTGAAAATTATATTATAATATTATATTATAGACATATCGGCTTAGTCGGTCCATAAAGGCCACTGCAGTGAAGTAGCAGCACGATGACAGAAACGTTTAAAACAGAGAAGGGAGTTACACAAATATTACCCTGCTATTCATCACTTATTTGAGTGCATATTACCTGTCATGGCATTTGCTGCAAGATTATAGTTCCATTGGTAATTTTCTGCCAGCGTTCTATGCGGCGTTGCTACAACGTTTTGTCCAGGTATAATCCAGGCAAAGTCATGCAAACTTCTCTAAGCCGAGGGGTAATTGTCATGGCATCAATTCCACGATTATACCATGAAGCATTTCTATAACTTGAAAGGCAGTTGTAACGCAAAACTAACCATTAACAATACATGCGATGAGAAGACATGTACAAAAATACTATTATTGCTAGTTGTTGCTGGGCCCTATAACATTGTTTAGCAGTTAGCTAACTATAACATTGTTTTTAGTTTGCAAATTCCTGTTAGAATCATATAATCGTATTTTGTTAGGGAAATTTCACATTTAGCAATTACCACTGTTTTCTGAGACTACGTTTCAATAAAATTAATGCAACACTGGTTTGGGTTGGGTTGGGTTATATAGGTATATCCAGTCGATTTTTTCGATCTCAAGTGGTCCACAAACTTAAGAAAGGGCGAAGATTTACTATTCAAGATAAAATATTGGGACTAGCTCAACAAAAACAAAGCGGAAGTGGTTAAGATTGTGGTTGAATATATGTATTCTTCCATCAGTTAGTTCATTAAGTACATTGACGGGGTCCTTAATGAGTCAATTTTGAAAGAATTGACGAAGCAGACTTCAAATCAGTTGGATAAATACTGTACATACTATTGGAATACTTAAAGTTAATACGTATAAGTGAACTTTTATACGCCGACGACCTGATAGACAACTCGGGAAAGTTTAAAAAATAAAATAAAATCATGGTCAGAAATATTCAAAAGGAAGAGTCTTAAAATAAATATTAGTAAAACAGAGGTAATGACTGTAGGCAGGTACCCACAACAAACAGCAATAAAAATTGTGAGCGACACAATACAAGAAACAAACGAAATAAATGATCTGAGGTAATGGCGGAAAATGTGGACTGGGTGAGTTAGCAATAAATAATTGTTGGGCAATTTTTGAAAATCGACCATTTGCTAGTCCAAAAAAATTGTCCCGGGCAAAATGATGTCACACTGACGCGGCACACAATATGTTAACATATTTTATCCAATTCAGTATTGACACGAAGACGGGAATTCTGTATTGTTATTTATCATGTTATATAGTATTCCTTAACAAACCATATCGTTAATATTAATGATAATTTCACGAATAATACAGTAATAGTATTCTTGTATCAAGAGCACAAAATTTTTTGACGAGCCATCAGAAAGGATTTGTTCGAACGTTGTAACTGAAGTAGATGTTTGTTGCTTATAATAATTAGCGTGAAAAAGTTTTCCAAGCAATTAAAAAGCATTTATCAGAAAAACTTTCTTACGATTATTAAGATGCCGTTAAAAATGCACAACACTTCACTTTTTCAACAGTTGTAGAAAAATATATGCAACTGGCAATGATCACACTAATAATAATAATTTTCCGGAATATGCTTTGTCGATGTCTTGTTTTAATTTTTCCCTAGCCTGAACGATCGCCACGTTCTCCGACGAACATTCAACGCCGCTTGTTTAATAAAAAAGTCCGGGATTTCTATCACGACGTTCGTTTTCGTTCTCGCCAGTTATGGGGGGATGGTGTTGATGACGTCATTGTAATAGGTGCGAACGTCTTCATGTTCCAGGCGATTCAGCGTAAAATCGATGATGCGTTGCAGTTTTATTTTATCCACACGTATTAAATGAATTACGTATGTAACTATAAGTACATACAGCTGCTCATGTAGTAGTATAGTATAGTAGTATAGTAGTTTTATATGAAATTTCATATTCCATGACAGGGTTTTTCTAATTGACTGGGTCACCAATTAATGATAGTAAAGTCAAGTTAATAAAAGCGTACTTTGTTTTGCTGAATCGCCAAAGTGTACTTAGCTGCTAAAACAATACTACTCTTTATGATCAAGAAACTTTATTGTAGATAAACTTTTGCTCTTCAGTTGCGTGTTAGACTCGTATTGCAATAAAACTCGTGCAACATTCATATCGTTGATTATAAGTTTGTTAAATAAATTAATGTAGCATTGAACTTAAAGACATGAACAAATATTTTTATAGTTTATTATTTTAAGTTTATTATAGCATTCCAATTTTCTTGTCCATACGTATGTTATACTGTATCTTATTACACAAAATGACGCACATTGAGAAGTATTTTAGTGAATGTGTATAATAGGAATTCTCTAATTAACAAAACCCACATTTCGCCACGCAGTTGCATATTGCATGAGTCATTAATAATTTGAATAGCATGCCTCTCACGTAATTTGGTTATATTTGCTGTCAATTTGGTGGTCATTTTGATGACAAACAATGTAATTTACTATGAATTTTAGTCATTTTAAAAATATTTCTGCCACATTTTGAAATCACGACGACTACATAATTATTTTGCTCGCAGTCCGCCAGTATATGAAACTTCTGTGTTACATAGTTACATGCAACATGCACGTTTTCAAACAAAATAATTAAAGTTAGTTCGACCTGTACATTATACATTTTCACTGGAAGCGGTGTTTCTGTTTTAAAAGCACAGCCGTGCAAACTTGTTTCTTGTGCGGAATGGATATATCTTACTTAGCGCGCGGACTTTCTTTTACACAAGAGTTAGTGAAATAGTACTTATTTGTTTGCTCGTTTATAAATTGTAGTTCTATTTGTGGTCTACAATTTCGCGTAGGTGTGTACTTGTATTGGTGAACAATGAATGTTCAATGTATTTTTTGACCCACAAACCGTCACGGGATGTTGGCCGTGACGGTTTGTGGGTCAAAAAATACAGAAAACAAATGATTGCTCCATTCCGTCGCGCCCCCGCAATATTATGCAACACGCATCATTTTTCATGTTTAGATCGCATATTCACATTTTGCGTTCATGGCTTGATTAACGAATTTTTTGTTTGTTGCCGTTTACGCGTTCCATAAAGCTCTTCCGAAAATGAATAACAATTCCATTCATACGAAAAGTTATGTATAAATATAAAGCCCGGGATCGGCATTTAATGGAAAGCGCTTTATTTCTGAAATGAAAGGATGGATGAAATATCCTTGTTAATATCCTAAATGAAATAAGAAAGACAATCAGGAAGTAGATATACTATATACTATATATATATAGTAGAATGTACATAAATTATTCCACTGTAAACAAGTTCTAAATTAGTCGTTTGGAATAAGTATCATTGGAACGTCCACAGAATTCAAATTGATTTACGACACTCAATGACGCCAGTCGTCCCAAGTTTAAGTACTCTCATACCAAAGTATTACATTTAAATGTATTGCTCGATGTAGCAGACTTAAATAAAGCTACTGGTTGGTTGGTGGTAGGAATGTCTCGCAAAGTGTGATAGCAGGGACCTGGTAGAAACAGTAAGAAGTGGTACAACAAATTATGGCCATGGAGGCGCCCCACGAAGTAAAACCACTTGCTTGTCGGAATAGTTTCATAGTGCAACTGGGCTATGTAATGGCTTCCAAAATGGTACTGCTGATACAGTTGCTTTTGAGGGTGGCTTGATAAGTGTATGGGGAAGAATAAGTTTGGAGCGGAAAATAGACATAGCGATATTCAGAAATAAGCCTGTGAATGCAGAACTGTACTTGAATAATATTTTAGAGCATCCTGCCGTACCGTACGCACATGTAATTGGAAATGAATTCACCTTTATGGACGATAATGCACAGGCTAGAGATTCTCGCGGGTAAAATCTGTTTTTCCTATTTCTCGGGTTAAGTACTACGTGGTCCAATTATTATGATAGTTATGATCAATGACTAATTATTTTTGTCACTACATTATATTTTACATGTGCATAATACATAATAAATGAAAATGCGATAAAAAAGTCTACGCGTTTCATTATGTTGAATATAGCGGTGTCCACGATATATCTCCTCCGTTCTCAGAATGAAGCCGAAGTTTTCGGTCCTTGATTCTAGTCGAATAGTCGAACTGTGGGGGATGGTTTCATTCTTCTGGTTTTCTTCCATTTGACTAAGACTAAGTAGATTCTATTGGATATAATGGCAACGTATATGATGATCGTCCATGCACTTGACATGAGGACGTCAATGGATTAATGGTAGTAGGCACGACAACGTCTGAAGGTATTCCCTTTAGATTTAATGTTTTTAAATCCATCGTGATGTTGGATACTGTCATCTTTCCATTTTAATTGTATCCTATTGATCAGAACATCAAATTATCTTTTGGTAGGTTAATTCATTCTGATTGTAAATTGTTTCGCAAAAATTGTCTTTTATTAATTATATTCCCGGCTTTGATTCTGTTATGTTACGTCTTGGTATTCGATGTTAAGTATTATTTCAATGTGATTTCTGTTTATGTTCAACTTCGTGACAAGAAAATTGCCAGGCTCGAATTTCCTTCTCGTAGGATTTGGCCTTTGCACCTTGCTTTGTGATTTGCTTGTAGATAATTAGCATATTGAAATATTTTACCATTGGTACAAATATCATTTTTCAATATCCTGTAAGATATTTAATATAACAGTATGGAGTATAAATAATTGTCCGTTGTTAAGTAAGTCCCAAATAAATTAGAAGTAGCCCTAAATTGTATATTCCTTGTTTCGGATCCTTGTCATATTGAGAGGAACGTTCCAGGTTCTGAAATTGATGTTTAATTTATGGTTCTTTTAATATTTGTAATGTGAATTTTCAGTAGCATTGAAATGTTTTGGTAGAGTTTTGTCGCTTTTCAATTTCAGGTTTATGCTTTTTATTGTTTCTGTTTTAAATTTGTTTTCAGTTTTCCTCTGTTTTTCGGAATTTGTAGTAATTTTTATTCAATTTTATTTTATACTTACGATATGTAGTCATTTACAAGTTGTTTACGATTTCTATATCTAATGGGAACAATTTTATAGTATACGGCGAATGGAAATATTATATGCCAACAATGCGAAATTAGTATTCATTTCTATAGGTTCAGTTTTATATTCTACTTCGTTATTTAATAATCTAATATGTTCAATTAGTATAGAATGGAACCGTTGCGTATATTTTGCAAATGGATCGCTAATAGTCTATTCCAATGTTATACTATCAATATGTAGTATTTGGGAAGGCATAATTGCCGTAGAAGTTACGTTTAGTTCTTAGGGTTTCTGCCATAGTTTGTCATATAACAAAGTTCAGATTTATCAAGATAGATTTGTATAGAATTCCTTTGATTTGGCCAATATATATTTTTTTTCATTTCATTTTATGATTCATCGAGACCACGGTGGTTTACCTTCGTGATAGTTTTGAATCGTTAGTATTATTTCGTGTTCATCACTAATATCTATTAATTTGGTTGACAGTTGATAATTTTAGTTTCCGAGTTTTATTTTATGGTATACAAAATTTTACGTGTAAGGGGCCTTCAAAATATATATATAATATTTATTTCTGGATGCAGTAAATTCTTTAATGAAGAATTATCTGGAATGTTATTCTTTGAAAATTCCGCCAGTATTTTTTGCTTTGTTTTACAAAGTTTTATTAACGTTGGTTTTGCAGGAACATTATTGACTTATTGACTTATTGACTGTTGAAATAATTAGTTGCTAAAATTACAGTCTACAATGGAATGTTAATTAAAGGGGCTTCAAGATTTGAATGAACTGTTTCATCATCATCATTATTATTATCTAAATTTCCTACTTCCGTTGTTAGTGATTTAGTTTTTATATAGTTTTCGATATATATTTCGAATTCATTGTTAAATTCATACATATATTTGACAAAAGGAGTTTTGGAAGTGGTTGGTGATTCGCTGAAGTATAATTCGCGATAAAGCATCAGCATTTTTGTTTAAACGACATTTTTTGACATTTTGTACGTTAACATTTATTATTTGCTCTGTCGTTAGTTGCCCTGCTATAAAGTTTATACTTGGATTCAATTTTTGTTATTGTAATTTCACAATTTAGTGTAATTAATAGATTAATATCTAAATTGATCGTAGCATTTAATTTTCTTAAATTATCAAGCCCCAGTAAAGAATCAAAGTAATTATGAAAGTGAAATTTTAGAGGAAGATCCGTTTGTAAATTAAATAATTTATAACATGATATAAAGGTACTGTACTTCTCGAATGAAGTATGTGCTGTTGAAATTTGAAATGGATCATGTTTGATTGAATCGTTATCAATATTATGTAATTCTTTGACTACAAAGTTCGATTTATTTTGTTTAAATTAACTACTTTGGTTTAAATTAGGTTGATAAATATTTCTGCATTATGACCATAATTAGTTATTTGTAGTTAGGAAATCGTTTGTGAGCATGATTAAGGCGATATTTAAATCTTATTTATTATATTTTGTTCACATAAGAGATCCTATTGGTTCGTTCAAACCTCTTAGTAATATTCTTAACGCATATTTACGGAAATATAGTGTTAATGCGTTCGCTTCGATAACCGTTAAATAAGAAATTTGCAAATTTAGTAAATGTTGAATGCGATTTTAAAACTGGAAATGTATTTCGTTTGCTTGATTTAATTCTCTTATTTCTATATTTAAATTAAATAGCTTGCTCTTTTGTCTGAATAAGTATTTACTAAAGCAGTTCTTAATTATATCCAATTTGTGATAATACAAGACGAGTTATTCGTCGTAGCCTTGGTTTTTGCTACACTGCTAGACATTAGATAATCATTTTGAAAGTCGCATTATGGGCATTGTAAAACTTATTTACTAGTTTTTCGTTAATTTGATGTTCGCTAAGGACGACGGTGTGTTTATCTATATTGTCGTTAAGATATTTATTTTAACTCCAATACTATTTTTTATTCTTTTTACCAATAAATATTCACTAATAAATCGGTTGGTTATCCTACCGAATTCGACTGCCCCATTAATATTTGTTTTTACTGTAGGGCCGTTTTTAAAAAGATTTATTTCTTAATAATACTCTGTTAGAGGGTTCGGTGTGTTGAAGCTATAGGTGTCCACGTTATAACACACTGACACACACACACATAAGAATTTTATGCAGAAAAAAATGAACGTTCAAAAAGCCTTATAACTACCTGCGAAACTTAAAGTAATAAAAATCCACCAGCAACTAGTTACGATGGGGAGTTGACAAGTTAAAATATGTATTTATTTAAAGTCAATGAATTAAAATTTGGAAAACAATCATAGTTAACTTTACAAAGAAAGGGTCTTAATCAGATCTATCACAAAGGGGAAACAAATCACGAGAAACACAAAAATGGAAATTTTTAAGGATTATGGTAAAAGAAAAGAGTCGTCGACAAGACAGGTTTGAAGTTAATTTAAATTTAATTTGAAAATGTTGTGTGTCCTGTGTATTATTCAACCTATACGAGAAGTACGAAAAGTTTGTAAATTTTCTGCAAAACAATTTCAATGAAGCGTTTCCATTGGAGATAACGAAAACGAAACGTACTAATTTGAAAAATGGATCACACCTCATATCCCATACCCATACCCATATTAGATCTATTTCCAATTTTACTGTGTGAAATGGCGGCGGTTAACAAAATGATAAAAAGCGATATGTACAACGAAATATACATTTCTTTACGCACTTTTTATAGAAAATTCGTCAAGAACTCGTCAGATATTGCAGAATGTTGTCCACCACCACAAAAGCTCCATGTTGACTCGGTAGGACTATTAAACAGCATATTTCTTAAACCTGTAAATCCAATTGAAGTCGAAGACGTAATCAGTAAATGCTGTGAAAAGAACTCCTCTGGCATTAACCTACCTGGCAAGGTGCTGTTATCGGCAAAGCATATCATTAGTGGACCTCTAAGCCCGATGATCACCAGATCGTTCGACAGTGGAATCTATCGCGATAAACTGAAGATTTCGAAAACGATTCCGGTATATAAAAATAAAGGTAGTCCGAAAGATGTCACGAATTATAGGTCTATAGCGTTACAAAACCATACCTCGAAAATCTTCGAATCATGTTTCCAGACTAGATTATATTCGATTCTGGAAAAATATGAACAATTAAGTCCTGCACAAAACGGATATAGGAAATCTAGATCGACTATCACAGCCATAGACCAAATGATCAAATCAATTTTTACTGCCATTGGAAACAAGGATAGAGAAATTGCTTTATTATTTGACATGACCAGGGCGTTCCATACAGTTCACCATCCACTTTTGTTGGAAAAACTTGCCAATAAAGGCATAAGAAGGAATGCAAATAAATGGATCAATTCTTATTTATCTGGAAGATCGCAGCAGGTATTGGTGAACGATATGTTATCGGAAATTCGGCTGATGAATAGGGGTGTGCCACAGGGCACGATACTTGGGCCGCTCCTATTCGTTATAATGATAGACGATCTCTGAACGATTTGCCCGGATGCTTCAAAAGTTTTATATGCGGATGATACCAGCATGACCATTGCGAAACCTACTATACACGGTATGATCTCCACTGCTGAACAAGCAATTGTTGAACAACAAAGATGGTGCACTAATAACGGCATCTTATTGAACCTAAACAAAACTCAAAGTGTACAATTTTACACGATCAACACTCAAATAGACAAGTAAACTTTAATAAAAGTTGACCACATATCTGTGAAGCAAAAAAGTAGTGCAAAGTTTCTGGGACTGACTTTAGACAATAAATTCACATGGGAAGAACATTTAACTATACTCATAGATAAACTTAGTGCGGTGATGTTTCTATTGAGAAAACTACGCCCAACAGTGACTAACGCAGTGTTAAAACAAATCTATTTCGGACTTGCTCAGTCGCTTATCGCTTACGGACTTGTTTTCTGGGGCAGTTCAAGGTTTACTGCTGGCGTGTTTACAGTGCAGAAAAAGATGTTACGAATAATGGAAGGGGTTAAACCTGGAACAAGTTGCTTTAACGTCTTCAGGAAGAACAAGATAATGACCGTTTACTCATTATACTTGTTTAAACTTGTGCTATACTGTTTCGAACAAAAAACAAGCATAAATACCAACTTTCAACAATACAGGTCCATGTTCGGTAACTCAATTCGAGCGGATTTTTGTAGACCCACTGTATCACAACAGTCGGTGAAATATAGGAGCATCAAATGCTTCAACAAGTTGCCATCAGCAATCAGAGACGAAACCAATGTGCGAGTGTTCAAGAAGATGAGTTCAGATTTTTTTATTGAGAATGAATATTATACGATTAAAGACTACTTTATTATTTCAGTAATTAGCATTGTTCATTTTTGACATGCACACATGACGAAATCTTACAATGTACTACACATGTATTTACATTCAATGATAAATAAACATCTATCTTTATCTTTCTTGAAATTCAACGCATATGGCGAGTTAACAATGTAACTCATTTCCATAAAAGTTCTTTGTTGAAAAGCTACGATCTTGGTTTCGATATAATTCATGTGATGGCCATTTATATAAATTCATCGCTGATATCCTCTTTATAGCTTTTGAAGAATATAATTCCTTTCGTATCAAAGATAGTTTTTCTTTTTCTGAACTTATTAACAATTTTAAAATACCCGAAAGTTATGTGATCGCTTCACTAGATGTGGTTTCTCTTTTCACTAACATTCCCGTGGATGTAGTGTGTAATATTATCACTGATAACTAGGATATGATTGATCCACATAGCTGCTTGCCTCACCTAACTTTTTACTACTTCAAAATTTATTTTTTTATGTATTTCTCTTTCAACAATCAATATTTTTCTCAAATTTTTGGCACCCCCATGGGATCCTCTCATTGCTAAATAATTGCTATATATATATATTCATAACTATTTCGTTATGAACATAATTATATAAGGTTCAGTCACACGTTTACCTTTTCAATTTCCTTTCATATATCAGCATGTTGACTATACCATCTGTAGTATCCCATATATATTCCACGGAAGCTGCCTTGGAATTGTTTAATTCCTTCCATGACGGTCTCCTATTCACCAACGAAATGAAAAAAGATTAAAAAATACCTTTTCTTGACATTCTGGTCACCAGCACTGGAGATGGTATCATCAAACTTAACTGGTATCAAAATCCCCCGAGTTCTGGGAGATATCTTCATTTCAATTAATCAATTCGATTCTTTCCAACACAAATTACACGTGATTTTATGCCTTAAACAGAGAATTACCCATAATGATCATCAAGATTTTCATAAATCCAGTGTACATTTGTTACATATATAAAATTTTAATTGAAAATAACTACCCTCCAATACTTCTTAGTACATTACTTTTCTCAAACCATCCTCCAAGACGACAGACTGAAATTGCCTAACAAACAGTAAACATTTATAAAAGTTTCTTGTACATACACCAATACGCCTTAACGTCTTAAACAACGTACTACGCGGCATAAAAGTGACACTTTGACTCAAACATAAATATTGTGCCCTGGCTACTCATGTAACTGGCAATGGCCATCACATTACACGAAATTACAACGAAACCAAGATCTTAACGTTTAATCACCATCTTCAACAAAGAACTTTTATGAAAATGTGTTTTTAATTCACCATATGCGATGAATTTACGAAAGATAAATACAGATTGAACACTATCTGCACAGGAAAATTTTCACATTTTTATTTAAATTAACTTCAAATCGGTTTTGTCCTTGGTACCTTAGTTTTTGAATAGCAGGCGATCTTGTCGACGACTCTTTTCTTTTACCATAATCCTTCGAATTTTCCATTTTTCCGTTTTTCTTTAATATATTTTTATCCTTTGTCTGATAAAAACCATTTCTATTTAACGCTAATTATTACTGTTTTTCAAATTTTAATTCTGTGACTTTAAATAAATACACATTTTAACTTCTCAACTCCCCCACGTAACTTGTTGAATGCTGGTGGATTTTTATTACTTTAAGTTTCGAAGTTAGTTATAAGATTAATTTTCGCGGTTTTTTGAACATTCGTTTTTTTGTGGGGATAAAATTCTTATACGTTTTTATTTAATGCGTTGAAGTTTTTGGATACATCTCATTCACAATATGATTTATCAGCCTTAAATTCGTTTTAAGCTGTATTTTTCCGTAAACGTAGTTAGTATGGATGGTTTACTTATCACTTTCACTTTCATACATTTAATATTTCATGTAAGTAATTTTTTTTCTTTTCTTTTGTAAATTGTTTAAACAATTTTTTATAGTATTGTATCTTCTAGGCTTTGAAAATGCTTCAATAAACAAGCGAAACGTCGGCGTGAACAAAGCAATCAACTTTTTCTTTTTCCTAATCGTTTAAACCCGAATAATATTTTCGTAGTAATTTTCAATTTGATTTTTGTCTATAACGCTTGTTATGAAAAGGACTCATTGTCATAAATTACATTCGAAAAATCTTTCAGTATGTTTAGATACTAAATACGCGATATGGGAGAAAGGCAAGACTATTAAGGCTAGGCCGGCAGCTGAACGATAGCAACCATAGAAAATTTTGTAGAAAAAGTTTACGATTCCACTAATATTAAAAAAAAATTCTTCAAGCATTGCCTTAAGAATCAATCCGAGAGCGAGTAATAAGAAGATTTCCGATTTAAAATGATTGATTGTTTCCACTTTTTAAGAGTTGCTTGAACGGAAATGATTAGGTCCAATTAGCAGAGTTGTATTGATACAATAAACACATCCCTCGTTTATATAAACAAATCGTTTAAAAAGAATTTTCAAAATTTATTATTTATAAATATTCCTTCTGGTTAGTAATTTAAATTTTTTTATTGATAATAATTTTACATAATTTTCATTTACCCTGAGTTAGGAAATCAAGTATTTTATATTTTACATAAAATTTTACATATATAAAAAAATTTATTTGACATAAATTATGTGATTTGCCGATATTCACGGTCCTAGTAACTTTTCGCATGTGTCCAACCTGTCGACCATCTGTGTTCGTGTCCACTGTTTCCTGTTGGTAAGTATAAAATGTTATTCGCCCATCTTGCTTAATCCGGTGTCCTGTAACTTTCTTTATCAGTAAATATCAAAGCTAATCAATGTTATTATCGTCTTAATTGTCGATTTAATCTATTTTAATTGATATAGAATACTAAATAAGTTATGGTGATATATATGAATAAAATTACTGTTAGTGTTATGTTTGTTTGATTTATATACCTCTAAGCTTATTCTTAGTATAGGCTTAATTGAATTGAATTTGAAATTTAAATGAATTTTGGTGGATGCATGTTCACCGCTCCATCTATATCTACTTTCATCCCTTGACTATACATTTCCCACTTTGTCAAAAAGGATTTGTGTATCCCTGCCAAAAGATTTAAGGGGTAACGCTTGCTAAAATGTATATAGCAGGCACGTGGTAAATGTTAATAAATCTTCCATAGGTAATGTGGTTTGCATGAAGGAACAAAAATTTGAATTTTCTCACATGTGCGTGAATTCATACCGTTTAGCAATTTCAATTCTAATTGAATTGCATGGCAGTTTTATTTTTGGAACAAAAGTCATTTAGAAATATCTCAAAATTTTTCCCATAAGCTACATCGAAGTGTAATAGTGTTTTCCTGTAACTTTGTTTTATCGTAGGAGCGCAAACAAATCCGTTATTTTGCTAGATAAATTACCAAAATGGTTTTTCGATCGCGAAATACACTGTGGGCTTTATCAATAGAAAACGGCCGAATCTCATAAAAAATACAGTAAACAAATAACCCTCACGTTTTTTTATCACGGAGTCTTTGCAAGTAGTAAATAAAGTTACACGTTTTTACTGCATTATAAAGCTGTGTTACAATAGTTTTCGTTTATGTTTATGAACTTCAGTAAAGTCGCTTAAAGATCAATTTCTACACAGGTTGCAATTTAATAAAGAGCCGGAAGTTTTCTACGCCTCCACGTATTTACGCTTAGGTGTAGCTTTAATTAATCAATTAGATGTTTATTTATAAAAATTCCAACCTCATTAATTCATACATTTGCCGTTATTTAAAACTAGCCTGGGATTAATTACAGGCCTTCAAGTCGGTTTCGCAGTCATCAGTTAAGCTTAATTTATTTGCTTAAGACCGGGTTGTACAAAAAGAGCTTAAGCTCGGTTTTCGAACATTTGCGTTATGTAGTAAACCACGTTTAAATAAAAGCTCACGTTAAACAAATGTTGTAAAACCGGTCATTTATACCAAGACTAACAGTAGCAGTATTTTATAGACGTTTGTGATTAAGTAAATATTCTCCTGATATAATATTATAAGACACATAAAATCTAATAATGTATCGAAAGAAGTTGTATGTTACGCAGAAGCAGTGTTAAACAAATAGTTATGGTTTATTTTTTTGTGTTACGGCTGAAATGACATGGTAGACACCGTGGTACATTCTTTATTTTTTTTGCTAAAACGTTTTAAACAAAATGCTATAATAATTATAATATTTAATTATGGCGATAATTTATGTTGATAGACATTGTCAAATTTGTATCATAAATTTATATTTGACGTGAATGCCCGAATTTATGATGAATGAAGCAAACTATAACATAAAGCCGAAATTGTTGACGACCAACGACGAGATTGTGCATGTGGAAGTTCTGTCTAATTCAACATAATTCTGTTATCATTGAATATATTATGGTTTGAAAATATTAACAACCGTGAACTACTGTGCTCGTAAATAGCTTTAAAGTTAATGTTTCATATTTAGCGCTGTAGCATTCCACTTCTCTTTACATTTTCTCCCCATTTGTGCTTCAATTTTTATATATTTTCAGTTACCATTTGTCCTCTTGGTACGACAACCTTATAATCTATGGAGGTATATTGCCTGAACCGGGTGCCTATAGTTTCTTGTATTGTTCGTAATTCCTCTTTCAACTCTTCCCTTCCAATTAAGTATTATAGACTTTTCTTTGCCATTGTTCTCATTTTATTCAAAAAACTTCCATTTCAAATTATAATTTTTATACATTTCACTTAGATACCCTTTCCATATAATTTTCTTGCTTCGTTTATTTGCATTCTGTATTCTGCTTATCCCGGCACATTTTTTTCTGGATTATTTTGGTGGATCCATTTCCATTTCTTTAGTTGATTATCGAAATCGAAATGGATGTAGAGCAAATACTAACACGAGCGACGCCATATATGATAATCTGGATGAAGTCTATAGCAACATAAACATTAAGGAAATAGTAGCTGCAATTTTCTGTGACCTACGGAAAGACTTGACTGCGTTAACCATACTATGTCTTAAATAAATTACAAAAATATGGTTTTCGTTGCAAGGCGTATGAATGGTTTCGGTCCTATCTTACGGATCGTAAACAATTTGTGCAGATTGCTGACGCAGATGAAACATATGTTAATTCTGATATAGAGAATGTCACTTGCGGAGTTCCATTCTTCGCCCGATACTGTGGCACGGTAATAAAAGAAAACCTAAATCGTATATTCATGATACAAAAGAGATGAATTGACTCTGTGATCTGTTATTATCATGATATACTAAGAATATTTTATATTTTATAAGTATGTAGTTTTATACTCTACACTGTATGTTGTGTGCACTTTATATTGTAATGAAGTTATCTGCTTGTAGCAGTGTAGGTATTCGTATAAACAAGAGTTGTGATTAATTTATTTGATTACTTTTTCAATCAGCTACCATAAACTTAAATAACGTTTTGAAAAAGCTTGAGTTTCTGACTGCGTTTAACTCTACAACTTATTCGAAACCCTGGTAGGGAACACGGAAGATAAAATCGAATGAAAATGAAAAACATGTGGCACATTTTACATTTAACAGGCATAACATTTAAGCACGGCTCTTAGCAAAAGGCCATGCAAGACCCACGTGATACTACTGCAGTTTTTATAATTTTTTCTTCACTAGAATTATGGGTATATATTATGGTATTTTAATATACGACTTGTATTATCCCACTCCTGATCTAGTGAAGAAAATGTCTTCAATTGATGTACCATATATATTATATATACCATAATTTGTTGATTGATAGCTATCAATAAATTAAACGTTGTCACTGTGCAGTAATCAGCGGTAATTTATTGAAAGCGCAGAAAGATATACGATACTGAATCATTAAGTGACCTATTGGAACTTAACTAATTTTTTTCAGACCTTACATTTATCGATTTTGTGACGTAGTATACTATTTTATACCTTGAATGCAAATAAAACGTCGTGCTTAACATAACTTAATATATAAAAACTAAGATCATACTTATAAAAAATATACTGTACTTATTTCCTATTAAATACAAAGCACATTTGAGATAAACAATAGTAGTAGTACAACCTTTATTTGTTGCATCCCTTACTTACTTATATTATACTTCCTCCCTCCTAAAACCTGGTGCACCTTCCTGGATCCTCGATTCCTTTCCCTTCTTTTAGCTCCATCTCTCGCCCTGTCCTTGCAACTGTAACAAATTTTACTTTATATTTCTCTTCCTCCTACAACCTTCCCTCTTCTTTCCCTCCTTCTTTAACTTTCCCAACAGCTTGGAATAAGCAATATAAAAAAACTTAAAAACTTACTTTATGCAGATGACAAACGTTATTCTATAATCGATAAATTTAACGAACTTTTGTCTTTCGTTGCTTTTCTAAAAAAAATATGGGTTATTCATATTCTTCTCGTGTTGTAGCTAATAAACCTTTCACTGCAGTTTTTGCAGGCTTATAGTTATGAACAGGATTACGCCCTTCTTCAAATTTTGGCACACCCGACCAGAAATGAAAAGATTCAAGGCATGTTTGAAAATATGATGGACATAAATGATATAAAGTCAGAAATCGGAGTAGTTAAAATGAATCAAGGAAAATATGAACAAAAAATGGCTAATATTATAGAGGAAAATAAGGAAATTAAAAACCAAATAATGAAATTAGATGAGAGAATCGAGAGTCTTCAGAGGAAAAAGAAGCAGGATATCCTGATTAGGGCAGAGATGCATATAGACAGGAACGACAACAGAATGTTAAAAGAAGCGCTCAAGAACTTTATGGTAAGGGTTCTGAAGGCGGAAGCAAAAATAAAGAAGGTAAAGAAGATATGAAACAAAACGAAACTATGGAGGACACAATAAAAGTGATTAAAGCCAAAAGTAAGGTACAAGTATTTATTAATGACGATCTGACAGAAACAGAACAAGAAATTCAGCAAAACATCAGAAGACGTGAAAAGGAAGAGAGAACGGGATCAGAATTTGATCATAAATAGTGTGGAAATGGGACAAAGAGAAGCATTACTAATAAAAACGGAGCAAACGAGCACGGAGCCAAAAAACAAACGGTGACAGATAAAAGCACAGGCAAAACTGATGACAGTTTGGTGAGAAACAAGGAACTAATGATAAATAAGAATAAAAAGAATGAGACAGAATACAACAGAATTATTGGTATGTAGGCACTTGAAATGTTAGGAGTATCAATAACAAAGAAGAAGAGTTAGTAGTAGAATTTGAAAATACAAAACTAGAAATACTAGTAATTTCTGAAACGAAGGAAAAGGAAAGTGGGTGAATTGAAGTAATGGGGAAAATTGATATACAGTGGGGTTAATAGAAACGATAATGCAAAAAATGAGTAGTCAGAAAAAAGAATGCAAATAAAATAATGACATAGAAAGCAGTATCAGAAAGAATACTGTGGATAGAATAGAAAAACATGGACATTATCTTTTACAATATTAATTATTTACGGACCAAATGAAGAAGCGCCTAAACAGGAACTTGACAAGTTTTGGAGTAAAGTGCAGAATGAAGGGATACGAGGATCGCTGATAACTATCCTTGACCTAAATGGTAGGGTAGGCAATGACCCAGAAAGATCGGGAGAAACAACTGTCAAATTCTGTGAAATAACAAAAAATAGACAAAGGATCATCGACATGGAAAGTGAAATCGACAACAGAATAATGAATTTAAGATATGCTTTAACAAAAAAGAAATCAGTAAGAGAACGAAAATTAGAATGTACGAAACAGTAACAGCACCCACTTCGATATATGGTTGTGAATCGTGACCATGGCAGCAAAATACAAGGTACAGAAATGAAGATCTTACGAAAAATTGAGAGGGTGATAATAATAGATAAGGTACGAATCAAAGTAATCAGGGGGAGGCTGGAAGTAAAGAGAATAATTGAGAAAATTGAAACACAACTCAGGTGGACAAATGAAAACGGTGTGGGTAATGATGGAAGAAGGGGAAGAGGTAGACTGAGAACCACATGGCATGCAAGAATTAGAGCATTACATGGAAAGAAGTGAATATATTAGCACAGGATGGAAAAAAACATGACGATACTGAAGTATAGTTCAAAGTTCAACACCAAACTTACAAAGCCAAGTGAGCTCTATTTATTTATTTGTACCGTGACAATATTATAGATACAACATCATGCTCTTTAACATACTTCATTATAAAAATTGGGGAATTAATTTTATCCAAATAAATTTAACCTTCTTTACGATTTCACATAAAATTGTATGCATAACGCCATAAAAGTTATTCCACAGGACCTTAAAAGTACTAAGGACTATGCACTCTCAACTTTTTCCTTCGCTCTATAATACATGACTTTCTTTATTGGATATGTAAATAACTGCTATGTTACATTTGTGTTTTATTTAAAACATTTAGGTAAATTATTGTATATGAAAAATTACATATTTTCGCGCAATACGGATGAGTAAATATATATTTATGAAAACGTTGCAGAGGTTTATTGCTTTCCCACATACCACATTAGTCCTAGCGGTGGGGTTGTTTGCGGAAAGTACGTATTCATCATCGGTCCAGTAACAGTACTAGTTGTGCTCTCACAGTGGCGTGCAGGTTCGCCTGGCATAAGGCGAGTGTTTAGTATAAGGCGTGATGTTTGTATTATGGACATTGTTGTGAACAATGACTAGTATTATTGGGTGGTTATTGAGATGTATTAATGACAACTGCTTTGAGCACGTTACAGTTGCGCGAGTGATTGTCAGTGGAGTTGCGCAGACTGAATGCACTGGTGTTGCTGTTGATTATGTGTTGCTGTTTCCTTTGTTGCGGCTGTTGTTGTTGTTGCTAGATGCAACTGGGTTCCCGGCGTAAGGTTATCGACATAGCTAGCTATATACCGCCGTCATGGAATGCGGAGGTGATACATTCCTGTCAGCGTTGCGAGGCTGGATCACACATGGGCACATTGACACAATTCGATGAATTGTTGGTACCCGAGCTGACGGCTTGTGTGCACAAGTATGCACATGCCACCTAATCTAGAGGTATTGCAACAACCAGGTAACGGCGTGATCGCTTGACCTGGGCGGGCGAGTCCAGTGGTCCATTGTATCTATTCTGGTCAGGTAATGGGAGCGGGCATGGAAGTGCATCGTACGTGACTTGACTATCTGGTCGACTATGTCCATTAACTGTTCACTTTGACGCTACGAACTGATGTTTAAGTGCATATGAAGATCACCGATGGAGGAGCAATGGAAATACGGATAAAGAAGGTGAAGGCACGGTTCGAAGAGTTCTCAAGCAAGGGTGCTGGAGCACCCGGTATGTTAATACTAATTATGGTCGGTATGCATAATCACTAATTACTGCTTGTTTTTCATGTCGCTTGTGGTATTATTTGGTTGCCCGAATGTGGAAATTGACAGAATCGCGGACAATGAACGTGTCAATTCAATTATTGAATGATATAAATAAGTATTTCTTAAAATGACATAGAATATTTCATAACTTCATTGAACAAATTCACATATTTTTTTGGATATATTTTCCCGATACATTTTTACTCTTTTTACTTCCACACTATGTAGATAAATAAATACTATAATATATATATATATATATTCACACGGGCAAAAAAAGTATTTGCTATCCCTCTATCTGCATGAACTATATTACTATGTTCTACGTGAAATGCACTAATTGTGTTTTATTGTGTAAATGCAAATGAATGTATACTATCGTATAGATTTAATTCTATTTTAACGCTCAAAAAAACGCACCAGAAATAAGTTAATTATGTTTTGATTAAACCCGTAAATACCATACGCATTTTGCATTTATTATTCATAACATGAACAGTGAACACGATTCAACATGATTACTATAAATTAGAAGTCGAGTGTTATTAAATCTAAATTATTCACGTGTCGCATCCGACAGCGGCGTCTCATTCTATCGTAAGGCCGCCTAGTATTTCAGAAGGAACGAAGACGTGAGGAAAGTCTAAAGGATTTGTGGAAGTGGAAGCAGGATTTACTGATACCGAAAGGAAATATTAGTGTGTGACGTAATCACGGTAGCGTCGGAGATACTCGTGGATGATCGTGGCGCCCCCGGGGCGAGAGAAAGCCTCGCGCCGTCTAAAAATAGATTCGGGTGTTTTACGTTACTTTAGCGTCGGACGGATTCAAATTTAGTGTGACATCATCATGCTTGTACGGTTTCGTCCTTGTTATGTATGAATTTCATGTTTTTCAATTTTTCAATGTAAATTTTATACGATTTCCCCGCATATCAATACATTATATATAAGCAAATTAATGATGAATTCCTGCGTTGTGTTTCAATCAAAGTGGAACTGCGATCATTGACGACGCCTCTTTCATGTTCGTCGTATTTTCCGATCGTTTTTATAAATCAGAAAACCATCAGAAACACACAGGACCCGAAGTAACTGAAATTCTCAGCTTATTGCCTAATAGTTTTTAACTTATATAGAAATTTAGGTGTCATCAGTTAAAACTAGAACTGAAAATATTGAATTAGTCATCATCTTTAATTTAAAACCAATACACCACAAAATTCTAATATATTACTGGGTTTTTTCATTTAAAGTTTCAATTATTTGTAGGTAATAAAATTTTGACCTAACGTTTTATTTGGTTGGGTTGACTTAACTTTAAACAATTTATGACAATCGCCTAAATAAATGAGTGAATGCGTACATATTAATCACTAGAATGAATCGTGATGGACACTTTTAGATGTATTGGTTGACTAAAACCATACAGTTTTATTTCAATCAAACGTGAAATATATAAAATTAAGGACAAAATCAATTAAAAGTTATTACTTGTAACAATAGTGTGACGTAAATATGGCCCGATGCTAAAGGCAGAGTGCTTGAGGACTGTTATGAAAGTGAATTTTGAGAGTCCGTTCTTCGTTACGTAAGTTTGATTTATTTTTAATTGAACTTCAATTCAATTGAACTTCATTTTTTGCTTAATAATTAAGTTGTGATTAGAAGATTTTGCTCTGTTTTCATTACATTTGAATCTTAATTTGATGTTTTGTCAAAAGATATTTTCAAAATAAACATTTCATTAATACATACACCTTGAAATAGAGACCACGTCGGCTATATTCCGCCTTTGAAGAACGGGATTATGGAGGGATATCGGTTATGGAAAGGTGATTGCGTCACCTCCTGAAGGACCCCTGTAAAAAGGTTCATACTGATAATATCACCCCACTTTGGTTTTTGTTAAAATAAAATTGGATCAAAAACATGATATACTTCTGGGTCATCGTATATCCTGGGCCACTCAATATCAACATAAAAATGCCACCCAAACATAGGACACACACTAGCTCTTGTCGTACAAGAAATTATAATTAAAAATATATTTATTCTAGGGCGTAGCAGGAAAGTGATACTGGTTCTGCACTTTTTTCATAACAGTAATCAGTAATACGAAGAACGACACTTGTCCTTACCTTCATTGTATAAAAGAACATCATGGAAGAAGCTATAAAACGCTAGGATGAAACAGAAGGCTGTAACATTTCCAAGATGACATTAGAGTGTCCGATTGAAAGAACAATAAGACACTATCTGCGACTTGACAGCAATTCTCACTGGTCATCACGGATTAAGTGGACACCTCCAAAAAATGGATTTGGTGGATACACCAGAGTGTCGAGCTTGTGAAACGGCTGGACTTATCGTCACTGAATGTCCATCCGTATCGACGATAAGAGAACCATTCTAGGAGATAGAAATAATGACATAACTGCCCACTATGGTATTAGCCTACATTTATGGCTTAAGGTGGATGATCATTTTAAAAGAAAGAGTTTATTGTTCTGAGGTTTTTAATAATATTTGATATCATTGATTTGATATCAGTTTGTGCTGGTGTAAGTTTGCCTGACCAATTTTTTTATCAACCGTTTATTAAGTTTTTTACTAAAAAAGATATAGTTTATGTCGTTAAAATCTAGTAACTCTTATAAAACCCAAACGTAAAATTAAGGTCGATCAGAATTGAAATATATGGACTATATTTTAAGGTTTGCAATCAAATATTTTTGGCAAACGAAATGGTCAATTAAAATTCACGAGGAAGAGCATATATCCCATTTTTAGTATCACTCGTCGATTTGTTAAAAAGGTTTTTAATTTGTCACAATTTAAAACCAAAGCCTCTGTCAATTTATTATTGAAGGAATTATAATAGTTTGATTAAATTATTTTCATTAATTCTTTTGGAATATCGTTACTCGTCTTTTACCCAAATAAAAAGTAACTAATACAAGTTAATGTATAATAAAAGCCACATAGTTAAAAATTAATTCAGCTTTATTTGAGACTAGGGTCGAAATATTCCCGAGTAAATAGACTAAATTAAGGACTAAGAAAACTCTCAAAGTTCCGTGTCACAAATTTATGTAAATTTGCGTAAACTGGCCTCGTTAAATATTCCCGTGACAATAAATGCGAACGTACAGACCGTGGTAACTGGCTGTGCAATAATTTGTGTAAAACAATTGCACACAACGAATAATCAATAATGCAGAATGACGCCGAACTCCAAATATTCAAACCACCTACGTTGGTTGATTGAATAAATCAAACATGATATTTCAGAAATCCTAGTAATGATAGTGTATTATAATATGTACACCAAGAAGCCCCTATGTAGCTTTGGATTGTAATTAATTTGCGATTTCGTAAAATGATTTATACAAAATACCACGAAACAACTAGATTTGTGTAAAACCAACGATCGTGAAATGTAGACCAACACATACACATGCTGCATAACTTTTTATTTCATTCTTGTATATAAATGTATAATTTTTAGCAATTTAATTTTTTGACCTTATATATTTACAATATAATGTGATTGTTTTTACGAAATTGTCGTCTGGAAATGTTGCTAATACGCATGAAGAGAAACTATCGGATATGTCCACCGAATAGCTCGCGGGTGCAAGAAAAAACGATTTCATTTGGAAAAAGTTGTGTCGACAATGAATTAGCGCTAAGTCCTATAGCGAGATCAATGAGAAGAATCATCAGCGATCTTTAGCATTAACAGTGAGCAATCGACTAATTTTACTAATTACATTAACGGGGAACTTTATCTTATTCTTGCATCTTGTGTACTTCTAGTAACGGACACAATATATTTATCCTGTGCTGGGCGTTGGGGCAAAGATGTCGTGTTAACCTGAAAATGAATAATCTCATGCCACGTCGTTTCGAATGTACATGATTTATTACGACAGGCGCAGTACAACCGAAAATCTAATTATTGTAATACCTTTGAAGTAAAATTCGTCTTTGATAATATGACTTATCCACGTTTCATCAAAAGATGATTGTGTAAGGGAGCCAGAGCAATTTACATCGAGGAGAAGGATGTATATTATCAATGTCGAAATTACGTTGCTAGCATAATTAAGGGATTATATGATGAGTTTAGATTTTTTAACTGATGTTTCACGTCGGTATATTCGCCGGTGTCATATCGGGAAAAAATATCCTGCAGGACTACCAAACTTGTATCAGAGTCTAGTTTATTTCGTATGTTAGATCGTTCTCTAGGTGGAGGTTACGCGGGACATTCCACTACGTTTAAAAATATATATTAAGGATTGAGTGTAACAGTTTTTCTCTTTTAGACTACTTTGAACATGGCAAGTGCGTTAAGGGCAAGGTTTTTCTTGTTACTTATTTGTATTCTCCGTCTATTTATTATGGTTTGAATCGTTCTAAAAACTCTTGAATTAGTAGTTCATAGATTTTTGGGCTCAAAGTTTGATTTTCTCTGGTTCTCGAAACATTGCAAATATATGTATAGGTTTACAATTATTTGTCATTGAGATTGACTGGTCGCTGTATATGTAATAACTAATAAATTAAAATACTTTGTCCATCAGTATTAGTATACTATATTAGTAAATATAAAAAATCAGCGAGTCTAATGAAACTGTATACGAAATATATAAGATGCCCCACGAAAATAAACTTGTCTTCAGTATTATTGAAATGGAAATTGGCTATCCAAAGAAACTTTGCCCAAAATATGATCTGTTTTTGGTCAAGTAACTGGTGATTTATTAATATTTCAGTTATTTTACACCCTTTGATGGAAACAAAAATTGTATATAGAAATAAAAATAGGCATTAAATAAACAGGTCAATGGTTTAACTTTAATGGTTAAGTTGCATTAATTTTTGTAATCAATTTAATAGAGTTAATGAAAATAATGGCTATTGTAACGAACTGGAGTACTTAGGGACAGAAAATGAAACCGAACTGTATCAGATGCGTTTGATTGTAATAATTAATCACTCTACGTTAAAGGTCGCGTTTAAAGAAATTTAGAGTGGAATGTCCAAAATGATTCATAACACAAATATATGCTCAAGTTTCGATTTCCATAATTTCGAAAATTGTTAATTCGACAATTTTGTCACATTGATAAATTTATTTTTGAAATCAGATCAATCAGAACAATAATTAAATAGGAATAGGTAAAACAAATTTGAATATTATTTTTGAACATATATATATAATTTACATTGTAAATATATGTAACAACAAAATAAAATTAAAATATATAACAAAATTTATTATTTTAAATGAATTATTTACCTTCGTTACTTACGAGTTATCATAGCTTAGTTTATTCGATTCCAACAACTTATTACTATTATAGTACATGTTCTTACTGCCGAATGAAAACTATTTATATATTTAAATCGCTTAGAAGCAAAATCAATACAATCCATTTTTGAAAGTTCCCAGACATATATTCTTACTAAGAATACTTACTTGGAGGAGATAGAGGTGAAATGGAAAGGGATGATATGTGAAGAGAGCAAGTACCAACAGGGAAGGGCAAACGAAACACATATATAAAACACAACAACATCATATGGTGTAAGAGGAAAGGGGGATTTGAGGAGACGAAGAAGATGTGTGAAAAGTATGTTGATGTATGGGGTAGAGGTATGGGAGGGCAAGGAACACAAGAACATGTAGAGGGCGCATTTAAGGCAGATTAAAAGATCACTGCGCCTGGAAAGGTCGACGGCCGACTATATAATAAGGCAGGAGACGGGGTGCGAGAGATTAGCGGTAGAGATGGGGAGGAGAATGCTGAGGTATGAGTTGGAATTGAGAGGGTGGAGGTAAAAATGTGTTGGAGGAATTAGACAAGCGCGGAGGGGATGGAAGGAAAGTTATTAGGGTGGGAGGTAGCGAGGATAAGGCTTTATGAGAAGGCGGGGCTGTCGACAGCAGAGGTGGAAAGGAGGCGAAGAGAGGGGATGCAGGTGGAAAGGGAGATGGTAGAGAAATGGAAGCAGGCGGAAGCGCAGGAAAGAGCAGGGACGATAAGGGAGGCAAGGTACAATGGGAGATACAGAGCAATACAGACGTTTGGAAGGAGGAAGAGAAGTTAATAGCGGGGTATAGATGCGGGAACGTGGAGAAGGCAAATAAATATTGGATGGGGAAGAATACAAAAGATGTGAAGCATGCGGGAGGGGAAAGAATGAATGGAAGCAGGGATTGGAAGTAGGCATTGGGAGAGTATGGGGAAGGGGTACAGATATTAGGGAAATTAAAAAGAAAAAGGGATGAGGGTAGGAAAAAAATACATACAATAATTTATAGGCAATATGCACAAAGTTTTAATCAAGGATAAATAAGGCATGGTACATTTTGCAATAATTAACATTCTGTACACCGCCGTTAAATCGGCTAGAGATTCAAACAAATTAAACAACGAATTTTTTTTATTAATTCCGCCCCTGTTACATACATTATATTTGCCGAACGAAAGCAAATTACAAAATAACCAAGCGCGATTTTTTATAATATAACGGCTGATCCTATCAACATTCGCTCTCGAAAATACGACGGGTCCTGATAGTGGTTTGAAAAAGAACGAAGAATCACATATCATAATGATTCCGGCAGGAAATCGATATTTATATAAGGCTGCAGGAATAAGCAATTAAAAATATACATAATCTTGAGTTGTGTTCTCAGCCATGTAGCATAAACAAAAGAAAAAAAAAATGGTTATCCGACTCAGATCATATCGAGGCGGACCAATCCACGAAAGTAAACATAATAACAAGGCAACGCCAAAGTACGCCCTGCACAAAAGGAAGTATGAAATATGATTACAGTTCGAAAATCTTCGGTTCAGTTAATATCGAGAAAGATATCATCGGGATGCGTGAATGACAAGTTTATAAATATCGGTTCACTGGACGAGTTTCGGTGCTTGTCCAGAATAACATTAACATTAAAACAAGCAAGAAGTTAACGATCGACCCCGGGCGAGTTAATATCATAATATCACGCGTTTCATTGAGAAACTGTAAAAGTTAAAATCGGAACAATCAGCGAAAAATCTGCAGTGAAATTAAGTCATTTAGCTGTGGAATTAACTAAAGTTCCATTAGTAGTTCTATAATTAGTGAATATATATATTTTTATATGTAAATTCGCTAGTCGTGTATTAAATTTAAGTGCGCAAGGAAAATCGAGGCGATTTAAACCCTCTTCTCGCCAATTTGGTATTAGAGAGACAGAAAAGATTAAATAAGAAATGAAATTTTGTTGTAATAATATTGGAGTTATGTTGGTTCTGTACGTTCTTTTTTTGTCAAGTTCAAATTAACGGGAAACTGATATTTTAAAAAAGAAATGAAGGGCAGTTTTTCTTTTCTTTTCTTTTTCACAGTTTTTTCACCTTTTATAATTTACTCCCTGAGTATCCTAATGACACTAGTAGTAGGCCCGTGGTCACATACGGAAAGTATCACTTCTAGATCAATTTTGTACGCCTCTTTCATGATAATGTTATAGAAAGCCCTCCATGTTGACTTTTAAAACTTAAAAAATTCGAATTGTCAACTGCGCTGGAGTTGCTTCAATGAAAGCTGAAAATTTGTTAAAATGGCCTTCGTGCATCGCTTTGTATACTTTTTGCAATTGGAAGCTTCCTGTTCATCGAATTTTTTTTTAATTTTCTACGTGCACTACAATTTACGATTTTTGAATAACATTAAGTAATCTAAATTTTCATGAACGTTCTGCTACGCAATACTCCCAGATTTATGCTTTTAAACCCACTCAAATTTCTAATCTCAAACCCAAATCGTTTTTGAATAAATGACACCGAATACTTGACAAATTACTATTTTTCTAATTTAAAGAATAAAAAAAGTTATAAATTAATCGATAACTTTTACGATATTTAACTATTATATTAATTAATATTAAGCTTATTGTATGCAATTATGTATATGCAAGTCATTAAAAATATTCATAAAAACCATGTATGAGGTCCAAAATGTATGAAAAGTTAACCTGTTTTACCTTTAGAGTATTTTGTCCTCACTAAATGTACATATGATTATATTTTTTATGTTATACAGGGTGTTAACAAAAGGGTCTGATTAAGGGCTGATAGTATGGCCCAAAATATGCCGAAAAGTTCCTAATGGGTTCACAAATGGACGGTTACGAAGAACAGAATTTTTTTTATTTCCAGAATACCTATGTGTGGGCCTATGAAAATCCCTACATTGTTATGGAATCCAGACAGCAGGTACAATTTTCATTGAATATTTGGATGGGTATTTTGGGCGACACGTTAGTAAGCCCTGTTGTTTTACCAAACCGATTGACAGGCACCGCTTATCTGAACTTTCTGCAGTAATTTTTAGACGAGATTCCTTTGCACCAAAGCCAACAAATGTGGCTGTAGCATGATAGTGCTCCGGCGTATTGTTCGATTCCTGTTAGAGAGTATTTACACGGAACTTTTTGACGAAGATCCGTACGTTGGGCAGACCTGTATCATGGCCTCCAATGATCGTCCGATTTACCCCTTGATTTACCTTGATTTCTTCAAAGGTTCATGCCACGGAGATGCCGGGCCTGCCTTAAAATGGAGGGAGGGAGGTTTTGCTTTTATTGTTTGTTCATAAATTACGTTGTTTGTTTGTACATAATAAAAAAGTGGCATAAACTCAAAATGTTTCGTATATTCAAAACCGTCCATTTGCTGACACATGTTCATTAAGACTTTTTGTTATACATAAAGTACAAGTTTTGCTATCGTCTTCCACATTATTTATTATATTTTGTACTAATAAATTTTATAATTCTACAGATTTTCAAAGATAATTTTCCCTTCGAAACGAGACAAAATTAATAGCAATTGTGATATTCACCTTTTGTATATCCTCTTCTGTCTATGCAAATTAAATAAAATCAATTCATATCAAAACATATAGTAAAATCATATCCATCCGTTCAATAGCAATTTGTTAACCAACTTGCAGGAAAATTTAATTTAACTCACATTAAAATGTTTATCACTACATAATACCTATATAACATATTTTGCCCTTATTTTCACACACGTGTGAGCCTTAACTTCTAACAATCAATTTATCGAAAAAACGTAGATTTGAAAAACGATATTTGTGTCACTGTTATGCTTTTTCGTTAGAGGGGGTGAAAGGCAAAAAGTAATATATGCTAATGATTTTGGAATAACCTGTTTTCACGATACACTTACATTTACACCCTCCTGCGATCATTGTTGTTTCTGTTTCGAGCGTATTTATTATGCACGTTAGAAAAAATGAGAACTCGAGATCGTAAATTACTTCGAAAAATGTAAATTCTGCAAATTTTTATTCGCCGCCCAAAATAACTTCCATGCACGACGATAAAAGGAGAAGAGATATTTATGTCATAATCTGCACGCCAGTAAAAACTGTAACTTTCCGCGGAAAGAATAGAAATGATCCTACGCGTTTCGTCTTAAAAATAAAAGTATATGAAGTAGAATGCATTTTGATTTCCCTCGGATTCGGATTTTAATTTTCCTTTCAAATTTTACTGTAAATGTCGTTATCGGATTTTATGATTAGCCTGTCATACGCAAGTTGTAAATGAAATGAGTCCATTAATTTAAATTTATAATATTTGTCAACAAATTGAATTTTTAAAATTTTTGGAAATTCACAAAATTATAAGTGTATTATAATACCCCCGTCAGTTTGACAAGCGGTCACCAGGTCGACGTTTTAAAATTGAACGAATATTATTAATAAAGTAGTAGTTGTTTCTAAACCTTGATCCTTAAGATTCAACTTGTGAACAAACAACACCTAAGAGTACCTCCTGTTAGTTCATTTTATTATGAATATTGTTTGGAATTAAAGGCGACTGAAGAAGCCCGAATTTTTTTACCAAAATAAGAATATGTTTTGTTCCCTACACGATACTTCGCAACTTTTTTAAAACGATTGTGAAAGCAAGTTTAATGTGGTACATAAGATTATAAGCTAATTATAGTAACTATTCTGTCATTCTGTCAAATCGCCTTGGACACTTGTTTGTCAATGGTAAAACTTTATATACTTATTGAATGAAGGCTAGGTTTTGTCGTGGTCTTGGATTGTAACTTGGCGGTCGACATGCTGCTAGCTTCTTCAAATATTCTCTACAGAGTGATGTGGTGTTCTGTTCGCTCCTGGTTAATTCGAGTCGATATCCGTCTTCAACGATATCAACTTCACAATATTTGTTGCTGTTTTTCATTATGTCTAGTTACTCCCACATTATCCTTGGGTAATTGTGATTATTTTTGGCAAATATCTTAAACTTGTCGTAATCAGTGTTGTGGTTGCTTTGCTGAGGGTTTCCTGCAATTCAGATATTCCTTTATTTTGCCGCTTTGGTATAGCGCCCTTATTGGATGTTGTACCTTTTTTTACTGTATTTTAATGGACTCTAATTTTTCTTCTCCAGATTTTTCAAGAGTCTATCCGTAACTCCTGGTACGTAAGGTAAGTGAGTGTAACCTACAGGTTGCTGCTGAAATTAGTTCTCCTCTTGGCCAAGCGTGCTTTGCTGACATTTTTTCCTAGCATTTCCTTGACATATCAGATTTCTTCTGGATCTGTCCGACAGGTCTCTTCTCTTCCATGCGTCGCATATGACCCCACCGCGCAATTGTCCATTTTCCATGTATTGCAGGGTTGGTTCAATTTATAGTTCCTCTCTTACATGCGCATTTATTATCCTGTTCTCTTAACCACTCTTACGCATTTCATCTCCTCTACTTGTATTTTGCTTTTCGTTTGTCTGTAAGTATCCATGTTTCATTTCCTTCGTCTAGAAGTGGTCTATTGTCTTCAATATTATCTATTTGGTTTGCGTTGTTACCTCCTTATTCTCCATAAAGCCTTGTCTATGTCGGAGCGTCATTTCCTTGTTCCCAGTTTCTCTCAATTATAGTTCCCAAGTAATTGAAGGATATTACTTTACTATTTTCTCTCCTTCTACTTGTATATTCAATATTTCTTTGTGTTTAGCTGTCATCGTAACTTTCGTTTTATTTATATTTATTTTCATTCCTAGTTGTTTAAATTCATTCCATGTGTTCATGTAATTCTGCAGACCTTTCCCACTTCCCGCCATAATCACAACGTCATCCGCATCTGCACATTCCGATATTTCCATTGACTGCAATCTTGTACAACGTATGTAATAATAGTTTTGCAATTTTTTTTTAATAATATTCACAAATTCATCTTCGAATATAAATGTCTGCATTTACAGCTTAGCCTCCAACTCGTCCAACAGAAGGTTACTTATTGCTGCCCATACCTCTTCCATATTTATTCCCATTTTCTGTATATTTTTCCATAGTTTTGCTCGTTTAACACGACCAAATACTTTTTCCAAATCAATAAACGAGAACAATGTTCACATTTAAATTTAACTTAACTTAAAGTCAGTTTTTTTTTGATACCGTAGTTTTTGAATAGGAGGCGATCGCGTCAACTACTCTTCTCTACGATTATATCCATTGTGGTCGGTCTGTATAAAGACCCCTTCTTTGTTTCAATTTTGACTGTTTTTTTATTTCAATTCAAATTAATTCACATCTCGGACTTTATAACTCCCCCTCGTAACTTGTTCAATACTGGTTGATTTTTATTGCTTTAAGTTTCGCAGGTAATCATTAAGAATCATTTCGCCTTTTTAAACGTTCGTTTTTGTACGCATAAAATTCTAAAACTAAATCGGTGATTTGCTAAATTTAAATTAATTTTAACCTGTATTCCATAACCATAACTTTTCATCTCACGCATCAAATATTTAATGTAAGTGATATTTTTGTAAATTACACTCACTTTCATATGAAATACACCACCCATTAAGAATTAGACTACAATTTTGAAACTTCGGTAAAATAATGCTTTATTATCAACTAAGAAACGATGAAAATTTTCGCTGAAAAAACTCAACTGTTATGTTTCCTGTACAATTGTTATCTCCAACGTTCAATACTTACTTAATGCATTTCTGCCCACAAAATGTCAGATTATTTTATTGTCAAATTGTCAAGTGGGCGCCTTGTAATGCCCCCAGTGTGACGTCGTCGAAATTTTGCCCATACCAATGACTTTGATAGGGCCGAATTATCGGTATGAAAGAGGCGAGTCTCTTATTCCGAGAGATTTGGAGCTGAATCGGGACCATACTACAGTTGCTCGGATATGGTCTTTATGGTCCGAAGAAGGTATTCAGAGGCGCCGTCCTGCTGGAAAACCCGACCGAAGAAGCAACGCACGTGAAGACCAACTTCTTAGGCGGATGGCTACCAGGGATCTACTTCAAACAACAAGATTGCTGTGGATTGGACGAGAGCTTTGAACCGATACTTGTCGATTGCAACTGTTTACAGAAGAATTTCTTCCTTCCGGCTTCATTCATACCGTCCTTACCTTTGGCTTCCATTAACACCTCCCCATAAAGCAGCCAGACTTGGATGGTGTCAAGAACGGCAAGGGTGGGTTCATCAATGGAATGACATCGTCTTCAGTGGTGCATCAATGTTTTGTTTATGGGTGAATGGTGGTCGTAGAAGGATGTGTCGACATCGAGGGGAAAGACAAAATTTGGACTTCGTTCAAAGACGACACACAGCCTTAACACCTGGGGTTATGGTTTTAGGGGCGATATGAGCTGGACGAAGGTCGCCCCTTACATTCATTCCAGGCACATTAAATGCACGTCGTTACATCGACAACGTTCTGGAACCTGTTTTAGTACCTGTTATAGAGACGTTACAGAATGCCACTTTCCAACATAGGATAATGCAAGACCCCATACTGCTGTGGTTACTAGAAGGTTCTTGGAACAGGTTGGATTGCAGATTTTGCTCTGGCCTGCACGGTCACCAAACTTGTCGCCGATTGAACATATCTGGGATATGATGGGTCGGCGACTAAGACAAGTACTCAGGCCTCCTGAGAATCTGGATGAACTTCGGCACCATGTAGAGGTTGCATGGAACGAGATTCCCCAGGAGGACATCGACCACTTAATAGAGAGCATGGTTAGAAGAGTTAATGCATGCATAGCTGCGCGTGGAGATGCAACGCACTACTAGCTTTTTCTTGAAAAATGTTAATTTTTGTTTTGTTTTTTTCAACTAAACATTCATCGTTTCTTATTTGACAATAAAGCATTATATTACCGAAGTTTCAAAATTGTTGTCTAATTCTTAATGGGTGGTCTATCTTATATGAAAGTGAGCATATTTAAAACAAATTTTCTTAGAATTGTAAACCTTCTAGGCTTTGAAAATGGTTCAATAAAGAAGCGAAACGTCAGCTTCAACAAATTGTTAGCTTTTTCTTTTTCCTAATCGTTGAAAACCAGAATACAATTTTGCAGTAATTTTAAAATTGATTTTTAAATATAACGATTGTTATTATATGACGTGGGATCCAGTAAAGAAGTATATAAATATGCAAAAAACATAAAACAATATGTATAATTTTGTTTAATGGTTTTATGAAAATTCACACACGGTCATAATGCGAGGCATGCTCACACAGAAAATAGCCCACGCGAAAAAATGTCCACATGGAAAAGTTCCCAACGATAATGTACTGACGGAAAAATGCCCATACGTACAAATTCTACCCACGCAGGAAATTGGGCACGCCTCGCCAATGTATGTACGTGATCTGCCGAAAGTTCCACATGTAGTCTACCCGCTCCCGCACATATAAACCCGACGCATATACGTCATTACGAAACTAGTCACAATCTATCCAGCGAATGTCATAACGTATATTTCCGTTGAAACCTGGTGGTGATAAGTTTTCATGATTACTATAGGTATATAGGTAACAACCTAAAATTTAACATGAATTAAATGGAAACGATTGTACGAATAATGTCAAATAATTTCGTTCATAGCAATAATAAATAAATTTCTCCAGTTCCCAGCTGTTCCATCAATTTTTTTCTTGATTTCGACGAAATACCTATTTACGAGCGGATCAAGCGTATTTTTGTAATTATACATTATCATCACCGCTCGATATTTTATGATTCTATTCTATTCTATTCTTTTATATCTTTAATTTTATGTTTTACTAAACGTACACTCCGGAGCGTCCTTGTGGATTTATATGCATAGGCCACCATATGTGGCTTGAGAAATATATTGGTGTTGATAATGAAAATCTAGGAATCTAGGTGTTATTTTGCTTTCAATTACATGAGCATTATATATTAGAAAAGTATGTTTGCGGCGTTTATGAAATTTGTACATTTTCTTTTGACATCCTGAGTGCTGTGTATTTTTACCACCTTAAACACGATGTGTACTCTGGCCCGTAAATTCGCCACCGACGTGATTTGCTAGTAAGTGTACACAGAGTACTAACACTGGCATTTAGAAGAATATATAATGATAACGTAACGTTTTAAATAGATATGATGCACCCCGTACATTGAACGCGACGGCGTTATTGATGTCAGTATCATTTTGTCAAACGCTATTTTTTTGTCCGCAAATCGAATAATTTACCCTGCAACGTAAAAAATATAATTTGCAATCCGCGTTTACCCTATAGCGTTTTTACCTAAAGTAATCAACGTACATGTGAAACGTGATTTGCATAACAATCTGCATTAAGCGTGACATTTCGACCACATTGATATTAGCGGCGCTCTTCCAGGTCCTAATAATACAATTGCGTCGCGATTTCAATTGCAGTTCGTGTTTCATTCATGCCAGCAAAATCATCATGAAAGTTTAATTTGAAAATCTCATTCTCGCTCATGTAAAACTGCCGTTCGAAGTTTTCATTCGTGGTGTTACGATGCATTTATTAATGAATTTATCGATACCATTTATTACCTTTCGATTTCATAATCGATATTTTCTGTTTGGTTTGTATGAATAATAATTACAATTCAAGCAAGTCGATTACGCAAGTAAGAGTTTTTGTTGAACCTAGTGCCCTTCCTGGTTTAGCGGACCTGTACTTCTCACCAGTTCTTTAAGGAAATAATTGTAATCAATCGATTTTTGTATAACTCTACTATAAAACTTTAGTTGTTTGATTTGTCTTGATGTGTATTCCATCTTGAAGATCTTGGTTACTTTATTAAGAAATTGCTAAGGGGTGAGTTACACCCACCTTACGCTTTGTGTAACAAACCTATTCAGATTGAAAATCTAGTATGTCGTACGAAGAAAATAAAAACATGTTATTGCGGCGTTTAAAAGAAGCTGTTAGTTCTTCTTGTGATTCCGATAATGACATCGAAATCGACAATATTAGTGAGAGAAGCTGTGAAAGTGACTCCGAGCAGGAGATAGATAAAGAAGAAGAAGGGTCTGTTGAATCGGAGGAACATGAGAGCGAAGGTAACGGAGGATATTTGTAGGGGAAGAATGGCACAAAGTTGTTTACTGTATTGGAAAGACCTAATGTATGTACAAGGTCGGAAAATATTGTAAGACAAAGGCAAGGCGTGAAAACTATTGGACAAAATGCAAAGACACCTGTTGAATGTTGGAAACTGTTTTTTACTGAAGACATTTTGCAAGGAATTATAATTCACACGAATGTTCAAATAAGTCTCGGGTGAGCTGCATGCGAAAATAGTCACATAAAGATAATTGATATGACAACATCAGAATTGAGCCTTTATTGGTGTTTTGTTCTCGAATGGACCAAACTGTTTTGTTTCGAATTGATACCGGAATGGTTTTGTTGCGTTCCGTCCGACCACTAGATACTGCCCTGGATCTGTTGATCTAAGCCGGAAACTCTCGAAGGACCACCGTAAATACGGAAATATGCTCGATGTAGTTTAATTGTTTATTTATTACAAACACATATACATTATGTACAACAAACAAAAGACGTATAAAAGAAACTTAACCGTGTTAATGTAAAGACTGACTGGTAGCGAATCACCCCCAGAGACCCGTGTGTCTTAGTTTTGTCCTTAACTCCCCTACTTTCCTAAAAACTGTCCCCTGCACGACCGTGGTGGGGGAGCACTACCCTCCGTCCATCATCGGACCAATAAACACTAAATGCAACACGTAAATAAGAGAAAACATAAATTAAACAAGTGGACGTACATGAGACTAAACATCCCGGCCACCGTTGAAGCAGTGCTTCAACTAATAGAATTACACAGATATAAGGATACGCTTAACCCAAACACTGTAAGAAACCCAAGACAAACAAAAAATTGTAAAATAAACAGTAATACAATAACGTCTGTGACATACATAATATAAAAGAAAATATTCATTGTTCAATAAAGTCTTAAATTTAATCACCATCACTCTCACTTGGTTTGTTTTCCAAGTCCGTTAATGGCACGACACAAATATTACGCACTGCACGTTTTGTAGTACCGTGTTCCGTTTGGATGCTGACTACGCGGATGACGCCGTCTGCTCCAGGATGCAGTTGTAGTATTCTGCCGTACTTCCAAACGAGGGGTGGTAAATTGGCATCCTTCAGGATGACTAGCATCCCAGGCTGCAATGTTGTTGGTGGCGTTGTTTTGGATTTGGGCCTGGGTTGTAAGTAGCCCAAGTATTCCTTGACCCAGCGCTGCCAAAAGTGTTGACGAGCTTGCTCTATATACTGCCACCGAGACAATCGATTTTGCTTAAGATGCAGCAACGAGGGCTCGGGAGATGTCGTTAGTGGGCTCCCAATTAAAAAATGACCTGGTGTCAATGCTGACAGATCATTTGGATCACTTGACAACGGACATATTGGCCGTGAGTTCAAACAAGCCTCAATGCATGCCAGCAAAGTATACATCTCCTCAAATGTGAGCAACGCATTACCTAATACTCTTTTGAGATGGTATTTTGTTCGTTTTACACCAGCCTCCCACAGCCCTCCAAAATGAGGCGATCGGGCTGGTATAAAATGCCAGTTTATACTATTCCTGATTAATTGATTTACAACGTTGATTTTAAATTGATCTGATTGAAAGAATTCTGATAATAATTGTAATTCCTTTTGCGCTCCTACAAAATTTGTAGCGTTGTCCGAATAGATGTTTTTTACTAGACCACGCCGCGAAATGAACCTCTTTAAGGCACCTAAAAAACTTTCAGCTGTTAAGTCACCAACAAGTTCTAAATGCATAGCCTTTGTAGCAAAACAAACGAACACGCAAATATACGCTTTAATTTGTCGTTTTCCGCGACCACGACCTTCCTTGAGACCTATAGGGCCAGCGTAATCAACACCACAATTAGCAAATGGTCGCGAGTGATCACAGCGTGAGGCCGGTAAGTCGCCCATGACTGGATTCAACCCTTTCGGATTTGCACGAAAACAATTTATACATTTGTTTATGACTTTTCTAACTTGACTACGTCCAGCTAACGGCCAATAACGTTCGCGAATGGCGGCTAACGTACCCAAATTTCCGGAGTGCAAGTGCGTTTCATGTGTGAACTTTATAATTAATTCTGTAATGTAATGTTTAGGTAAAACAATTGGATGTTTTTGGTCGACTGCAATGTTTGCATGTCGTAAACGTCCACCTACTCTAATTAACCCCGTTTCATCAAGATAAGGATTTAACGTTTTCAAACGACTGTTATTGGAGACTTCATGACCGGCTGATAAATCTTTTAATTCATTATAAAAGTCAATTCCTTGTACCGTTTTAATTATGAGGTTGGTTGCGCCCTGAATTTCTGACACATCTAATTCCCCACTTAACCGTTTATTACTGTTTCTCAGATTGTAAATAAATCTTAATATATACGCAGAGACACGACATAATTTTTCAAACCTTGAATATTTTAACATCCAATTATGTTCGGGGATTGTAACTATATGGGATGATACGCGTCGATCCGGAATCTCTTCACTATCAATTTCCGAGGGGAATTTTATACAATAATTTTCATCATTTGGCAACCATGTTGGCCCGTGAAACCATAGTGAATTATTAATTAATTCGATTAGAGTAACACCTCGCGTGACTAGGTCTGCTGGATTTTCGGATGACTTGACATGTCGCCAATTGTTTATATTTGACAGAGATTGAATTTCGACAACTCTGTTCGCCACAAACGTCTTTAAAGTATTTGGGGCTGTATTTAACCATGCGAGCACAATGGTAGAATCCGTCCAATAATGTACTTCATCGATTTCTATATGGATTGCCTCTAACACTGTTTTCATTAGCCTACAAAGTAACAAGGCACCACATAATTCTAAGCGCGGAATTGTTAATACTTTTAAAGGTGCTACACGTGATTTTGCACAGAGTAAATGAATTGCTACTTGACCGTTAGAATTTGTGGATCGTACATAGATAGCTGCCCCATAGGCTTTCTCTGACGCGTCCGAAAAGCCATGTAATTTAATGGACTCTGTCGGGTGAAAATCAATTACCTTGCGCGATATATTAATTTGATGGATATTATTGAGTTCATTCTCCAAATTTACCCACGCAATATCTAACCTATTCGTTAAAGGTTCATCCCAACCATGTTGTATTTGCCATAACTGCTGCAATATTAATTTTGCATTTATAATTAATGGACTAAGTAAACCTAGCGGGTCGAATATTTGTGCAATTTTGGATAATACTGTGCGTTTAGTATGTTTAATATTTTGTTGTTTAGTGTGATTGAAATTAACTAAGTAATTTAAGCAATCTTTGTCAACGTTCCAACCTAAACCTAATAATTTAGTGTTATTCCCTTTTTCCAACTTAATCATATGAGATGCTGAATTTGATTCGTTAACTTGAGGTAAGAGAGATACATCATTAGACGACCATTTTCGTAATTCAAAACCACCGCGTGATAATAATGATTGAAGTTCGCATCGTAATTGTAGTGCATCTTCATATGAATTTGTGCCAGTCAACAAATCATCCACGTAAAAGTCTCTTAGAAGTATTTCCGACGCTTTCGGGAAATTATGTTTTTCGTCGGTTGCTAATTGTTGCAGGCATTGTACGGCGATGTACGGTGCACATGCTGTACCGTACGTAACAGTGTTCAATTCATATATTTCTACGGGATCTGATTCATTAACTCTCCAAACTATTTTCTGATATTTTCGATCTTCCTCTGATACTAAGATTTGACGGTACATTTTGTTTATATCCGCCGATAACACGTATTGATGCGTACGAAATCGGAGCAATATTAAAAATAGATCGTCTTGTAATTTAGGTCCTACCATTAAATTGTCATTCAAACTAACTCCGGATGCTGTTTTGGCCGAAGCGTCGAATACTACCCGCAGTTTAGTTGTACTACTAGTGGCTTTAATGACAGCATGATGGGGTAAGTAACAATTCGGTTTTGACTCTAAATTGTGATTTGATAATCTCATGTGATTAAGTTCTTTATATTCTTGAATAAATTGATGATAGCTAGCTTTTAATTCAGGATTGCGCCTAAGTTTATTTTCAATGCTGTATAAACGCTTCGTAGCGATGCTTTTTGATTCTCCTAAATTTGGCTGATTTGTTTTAAAGGGTAAGCGAACTACAAACTTGCCTTCGCTATTTCTTTTATGAGTAGCCTTGAAATGTTCGATACAATGATATTCTTCTACCGACAGTTGAGAGTTTTTATGATTTGGAATTTCTTCAATTTCCCAGAACGCGGTCATCTGTTTCTCTAATGTACTTAAGTGGCATACTCTACGGATATCGTTACAATTAGATTTTATATTGCCCCCAATAATCCACCCTAATGCGGTTTCTTGAAAATGAGGATTGTTCGGGGTCTCGGGTATCTGACCGGCTTTCAACAAAGACCAGAATATTCCGGCGCCTAATAAGACATCTATTGTATCGCTTTTACTGAACGTCGGGTCTGCTAACTGTAAAACAGATGGGATTTTCGGCTCGTTATTTGTAAAATCTGCTGTCGGCAATTTCTCCGTAATTTTAGGTAAAACTAAACATTGCGCTTCGAACACGTGCGATGAATAAATAGATTTGAATTTTATCACCATCTTATAATTCGCGTTGTCGGAAGAATTATTTATACCACTAACCGAAATGTTTACATTGCTTAAAGGGAGTTTAAGTAGATTACACGTGTCATTAGTAATAAAATTACACTGCGATCCCACATCTAATATTGCTCTACATTTTATCCATTCCCCTTTGATATCTTTAATTAAAATTTGTGCTGTGCTTAACAGTACTTGATTAATTGCATTAGAATGATTCTGGGTATGAGCCACAACTGTTGACATTGATGGAGTTGAATTTGAATCTACGTGCAATAAAGTATTATGTTTTTGATAACACGTACGACATCCACCAGATTTGCAATTACTAACTACATGATTTCTTCTAAAGCAATTCTCACAAAGTTTGAGTTCTTTTACCTTTTTAATCTTATCGACTATTGATAAATTTAAAAATTCGTTGCATTTATATAAAGCATGATTGCCTTTACATAAAAAACATTGAATTGTTTGATTCGTGGCTAAACAATTAATCGATCGCGGTTTATTATTGACATGATTGATGTGTTTACCGGAATTGTTTAAATGAAACTTACTATGTTTTTGTTGTTGACTTGCTCCCATTAAAGATTCAAGCAATAAACATTTCTTTTCTAAGAACCTTATCATGTCTTTTAGTTCTGGAACTCCTGAGTTTAGGCTGCCTTCCCACTCTTTTCTGGTATGAAAATCTAATTTTAAAACAATTACGGGAACTAGTATAGCATCCCACTGATCTACCGGTTGCTTCAATGATTTCAATGCTTCTAAATTAATCAAAACGTCGTCAACTAATTGCCGCATCGATGTATGGGAATCCCTTTGTAATTGTGGGGATTTTAATATCGCAAAAGCATGATCTTGCATTATGAGACGCAAATTTTCATATCTTTTTTTTAACAATTCCCATGCCGTCGAATAATTAAGATCTGATATAGATACCGAATCTATAGTTTTAAGTGCGTCGCCGCGCAGGCACGAACGTAAGTAGTGAAATTTCTCTATATTTGAGTATAAAATGCTTTCGTGAATTAAAGACTTAAATGTATCGTGGAAGGCAATCCAGCTTGTATAAGACCCTTCAAATGTGGGTAAATTTAACAATGGCAATCTAACATTACTGAAATTTGCTGATTGTAGTTGCGCAACGTTGGTACTGCTAGTAGATGTACTACAAGGACTTGCATTTTGTTGATTTGACTTATCGATTAATGTTGAAATAGCTGATTCAACATCATAGTATTTTAGTTCAAATTCTTCTCGCTCTTGCATTTGTTTCTCTGAATTATCTTTCAATTCAATTTGATCTTGAAGACGTGAAAAATCGCGAAATGTTGCTTTTAAATTCGGCAGACGAACTTTCAATAGATTAATATTATCTGAGTCGCTAAATTTATCGACTGCTGTTTTGATTCGGGTTAAGGCTGCCTTAACTAAACCGCGTTGTTCCGTTAAAGGTTTAATAGATTCGACTGGCATTTTGACTTTGATAAATTGCTCACAAATGTGGAAAATAAACCAACCGACAATGCGATGAGCTTACCTTCGAACACAAGTCGAAGTTGCTGCCTCTGTGCCGCTGCTCCAGGTGACTTCGATGAAGGTGCTGCTGCTGACGGCACCAGGTTGATTTCGCACCCTGTGATGATCGCTTGTTCATGTGTTGCTGGATCACATCCGGCTCGAAGGACCAAAATGTTTTGTTCTCGAATGGACCAAACTGTTTTGTTTCGAATTGATACCGGAATGGTTTTGTTGCGTTCCGTCCGACCACTAGATACTGCCCTGGATCTGTTGATCTAAGCCGGAAACTCTCGAAGGACCACCGTAAATACGGAAATATGCTCGATGTAGTTTAATTGTTTATTTATTACAAACACATATACATTATGTACAACAAACAAAAGACGTATAAAAGAAACTTAACCGTGTTAATGTAAAGACTGACTGGTAGCGAATCACCCCCAGAGACCCGTGTGTCTTAGTTTTGTCCTTAACTCCCCTACTTTCCTAAAAACTGTCCCCTGCACGACCGTGGTGGGGGAGCACTACCCTCCGTCCATCATCGGACCAATAAACACTAAATGCAACACGTAAATAAGAGAAAACATAAATTAAACAAGTGGACGTACATGAGACTAAACAATTGGTTTATTGTACGTAGCTGGGCGTTTCAAATCTAATCATCTAAATTTGAATGATTTATGGAGGAGTGATGTCACACGTGGAGAACGAAAAAAAATGACAATTTGGCTGCTATTCGTTCTGTTTTTGAGAAGTTCGCAGAATGTTGCCAGTCAACTTATGCACCATCTGAGTATACGACTATTGATGAACAACTTCCATCATTTCGAGGCCGTTGCAGTTATCGTTAGTATATGCCGAACAAACCCAGCCAATATGAAAATATATGCATTAGTGGACGTCAAACCCTTTTACGTTGTCAATCTTGAAATTTACCCTGGAAAACAACCACCTGGTCCGTACGCACTCAGCAACAAAGCTTTCGACGTTGTAGATAGACGTGTAGCTCTGATTTCAAAGAGCAATCGCAATGTAACCTTTGATAATTGGTTTACTAGTTATCCATTGTTGTTGCACTTGCAGAAGCAACATCGTTTGACAAGCACGGGAACTCTTCGTAAAAATAAGGCTGAAATTCTAAATGAAATGCTCGTAAAATGTAAAGAAGATATTATCAGCACGTTATTTGGGTTTCAAAAGGGTATCTCTTTAGCATCATATGTGCCAAAGAAAAATAAGGTGGTGTTGTTGATGTCATTATATCACGACGACAAGATTGACATCACAAGTTTAGAGAAACAAAAAGCCAGAAATGATTACCTTTTACAACCACACTGGAGGAGGTGTAGATGTGGATGAGCTGTGTGGCAATTTTGATGTTGCACGCAGTACAAAATGATGGCCTATGGTAATTTTCTATGCAGTTTTTAATATGTCTGGCATAAACAGCATGATAATATATAAGACCAATTATAACAGATCAGTATTACGTCGAGATTTTCTCAGAGATTTGGGACTAGAATTGATTTCGGACCATTTACAAAACAGGTAGAATTTTTATTTACCAAACGAACTTCGTAAAAGGATTCAAGATCATGTTGGTGAATCCTCGGTGAAACCATAACAAAAAGTAGCCAGACGGATCAGAAGATGTGAAATTTGTCCCACTAAACGAGATCGCGAAACTAAATACGATTGTTACCAATGCAACCGTTATTTATGTATGGAATATGCTATTTAGTCTGTCAAGATTGCACTAGATCTCTAGATGAATAAGTCAAGTGTGATTAGTTATGTAATTAAGAATCTTTTCACCGTCCGCTCGCCGGGTTAATTTGTTTTTATGTTGTTTGTGATTCTATATGCTGTTTTGATGTTTTCGTTTTTGAAGAGCGTTGTTATTCTGTGAATGTGTTTTCCTGCGCATCTGAATGTTGTCCAGTTTTTTGTTTCTGATTGCGATATTCCATCTTCGGTGTTTTGTGGATGTATCCTTTTTTATGTGTTATACTTTTATGTATTTTGTTTATGGTGTTTTCGGTGTAGCCGTTGCCTTTTGGTATTTGTTTTATCTCTTTAGTTCTTTATGGTAATTTGTTATGTTCGTTTGTGTGGCTTTTCTTCATATGCTGTATTCTAGTTTATTGTTAGTTTTGTGATTGTTATGTCTAAGTGATTTTATTTTATTATTTTGTTCGTCTTCGTTGGTGAATCGAATTTTCTAGTTTATTTTGTTTATATAATTTAATAATGGGTCGGAATATTTGTTTTCGGTGGTGCATAATAAATCATCAACATAACTGAACCATTTCATAATCAAGCTTTTGTTATGTTCTTTTTTTCATTAATTCTTCGCCGAATGTTTGTAGGTAAATTTCAGAGAGTACACCTGACTTTCTGCTTCCCATCGCGAATCCTTCGTTTTGTCTGTAGTATGCGTTGTTAATAGGTTTGATTTAATATTATTTTTATTATTTACAAGAAAATATAAAATTTTACTAACATAATGCTAGACAAAAAATAGAACTTACTGAAAAAGGACTAAACTGCAACAGAGCAACAAACCTTAAGATCACAATAGAAATACTGATAATAGAAACGGAAGAACACAAAATTCCAGAAGAAGAGAAAAGGACACAGAAAAAAACAAACAAGAGCGAAACAAAACTAGTAAACTCACAAAAAAGAAAATGGAAAATCACAACGCCATAATCATAATAGCAGACAAAGAAAACACAGACAAAGAAAACAATTCATATAACAAACTAAATGCACGAAACTGAAAAACGGGTCAACCGACAAATATGAATTAAAAAATACAATAAAAATAACAGTAATAATCCGAGTGGAATCAAGATACGAGGGGGAGATCATTATTTAGCGTCCCTGACATAGTAGGTGTTGAGTGACGTTGAATCAATTTGGCACATTAAAGTATTAATTATTTGTTGTTACGTTGGTTCAATTGTAGTTTTGTCACTTGTTACTTGTTCAAATAATTTAGAATTTAAATAGAGATAGAAATTTAAAAAATTGAAAAATCAGAGGTTCGTGCAGTTATAAAATACTTAAAAGAAATGGTTGTCACCAAAAGAAATTCGTGAAGACATGGTAGGTGTTTTAGGTGAGGGTGCTGCTTCTTACCAAGTGGTGAAAAATATGTCTCGAGAATTTAAACTGGGAAGACAAACATGTGAACATGCGAAGGGTTCTGGACGCGCGAGTGACTCTCACTACCCAAGAAAATGTTAATCATATACACGATATGGTAATGACAGATAGATGACTAGACTATTCGGATAGCTGATATTACGAATTTTTCTTATCGTATTATAGAAAATATTTCAAAAAATATTTTGTGGCTAAAAGAGTTGTTTGCACGTTGGGAACGTTCTAGGGTATTGCATTCGGAAGTCAGTTTGGCAAAGTTTCAAGCAGATCCGGATGAATTTTTTTCTCGATTCGTCACTGTTGATGAAAGATTTTTTTCCAAAGGAATCAAAGTTTGGAGCATCGTTGGACGTCGATACGTTCAGGGAGTTTATGTAGAAAAATATACGTTTGATATTTCTTCAATTTGTTTTTTCCTGTGTTAGGGACCCTAAATACTGATCTCCCCTCATATAGAAATACACTAGTGATCCCGCAAGCACCAACACTAAATGCGTTACCAAAAATATACAAACAAGACACAACAATAAGGCCAATAGAAAACTGGAATCTGGAATACACATACGTCATAAAGAATATCATACAACTGATCGATAAATTATCACACCAAACACGTACATAAACATCATTCGATATACACACCTACCTATGCACAAATATATCCTTAAAAGAAATTTTACAAACAATATCCAACACACTAGCGATGAAACGCGAAGAAAAAATATATACAGAACAATTAACTAAAATAATAAGAATAATATTAAAATATTAAATATATATATTAATATTAAAAACTATTTCACGTACAATAAGGCCATATTACAGACAAGACGAAAAATAAGCGATGGGAAGTCCAATGTTGGAGGTATACTCTCTGAAATTTACATTTTAATTCGAAGAAGAATTAATGAAAAACCGGGAACAAAGATTACCAAAAGGATCGGTTATGTTGATGGTGTATTATGTATCACCGAATATAAAAAGTTTGACAGAGAACTGCTCCGACGAAAACACCATCAACAAAATACGTAAAAATATAAAACACGATAAAGAATACCACAATACACCGACGACAAAACATCGCAATCAGAAACAAAAAACTGGAAAACATTCATATACACAGGAAAACATATTCGCAGAATAAAAAGCATATACGTAGCAGCCTAAAAACAAATTAAAAACGGATGCGGAAAAAAAAAGACATACAAGGCTAAAGCGGAAGTACAATACAACTCATGCGAAAACAGATACACAGGATAAACGTGTAGAAAATTCCGGGATAGATAGAGAAGAACATATAAATAAACGGGCACACCCAATAAATTATTCAGTTGAATCTAAAAAATCTGCAGTGATCTGCACTGAACTTTCTTATACTTAGTTATGCCTCATTTTTCGAAAAAAACTTTTAGTATCTTTAACTTTTATAAGAACAATTTTGCGATAACTCGTACCGCTTGCAAGATAAGGAAAACAGTGATAAGAATAAACTACCTCTTCCGGTTGAGCTATTACTTTCAAAATAGACGTTTTCATTCGTGCAATTTCCTAAACTTACGTTTAAAGTGTCATAGCTCTAGCTATAATCGTTTGGACGCAAGAGCGCTCGCGCGCGCACACATACACGCAGCCACAAATAGGTTATTATACATAGTCAGAATCGATTCAGAGGACCACAAAACTTGTATGGCCGTTAAAATCTGGAGGTCGAAAATTTTCATGCTTACCTCACGGAAAATAAAACAACCTGCTGCGCTACGCTGTTTCCAAATTTGAGTACACTGAACAGGTTTGGTCGTCCACGTATGATGCCGAATTATCCAATTATAAATATACGTATATCCACGTGTAATGCATTAAAAGCGTTCGTGTGTGAATTTCCCGGTTTCTTGCATCCTCGACATGCACAAAAGAGACTTCATGCATGATTCTACAATTATCAATTATCACTCTTTTATATATATTCCGTTATAGTGTTTCTGTATTTAGAGCTTGTGGGAGTATAATTCCTAATACTATACGGATTGTATTTGGCAAAATTTATATTGATGCAAAAATTTAATATTTGCAACAGCCACGGTATCAGGAGAGCAAGTACGAGCCTGACAAATCAGGCAGACAATCACGCTGAATGTAATATATCTAACATATATTACCTAACAAATAGTTCAGTTCGGTATCAACGTTGAAAATAGAGAAAAACTGCAACGAAAGCATTTCATTTTTTCGAATTAAATTCTGCAGTAATCCGCACTGAACTTTCTTATATTTAGATAACTTTCCAACGAGCGCCGGTTTGCGATGACAAGTACATTTTTCTATAGAACTTCAAGGTATGGAAAAATGTGCCAAAAGTAATCCATCATTTCCAGTTGAGATATCACTTTTCCAATTTGAGGTTTTCCTCCTTGCTATATAAACGTCTTAAGTTTAAAGTGTCATAATAATTCAATGGCCTGGTCGATAAAGCGAGCACATATACATATACTCGTACGCAGAGACACACGTAATTTCGAAAATAGTCATTAGATCAAAATAAGTATTTTCGTTAAAATCTCGAGTTCGAAAATTTCATGATCACTTATGATCTTTATGCATGAAGTATAAGGAAGTAGGAAGTGACATTTGTCATTCATTAGTGGTATACGATCACAGCAAAACGTCATATTTTACATGCCGTTCTAATTGCTTCAAGGTTAATGCGAAAGCATTAGTAATGGAAAAAGTGAGGCTATATCTCGGGAAGTCAATTGTAATTATCGACCCATTCGCCGACATGGATAACACATCGAATGATAAAAATCAGCTAATTTTGCAAATTGGCTTTTGCTTTTCGACTCTCATAATATTAAATGTTTGAATCACATATGGATAATGAAATAATAACCTGTATATAAAACTTCTCCAATCCATTTGGTCAAAACCAATTACATATGCTTACTATTACTGGAAAATATTCCATTATGTATTGAAACGTACAAAGGAAAGGGTGGAAAATTTATCGGACAAGTCCATCATAAATTCATTTAAAAGCAATCGTTGAAATATAATATGCGCACAGGGAACGCATCATTCGATTCGAATTTATCGATTCCTTGATTGAATTACTATACTATTAGCGTTCCCCACTATATTCGTATACAACAAAGCCTCACCCTAGTCATGCACCAAAACGAAATTTCATTTTTGATGAAACTCGTAAAACATTATAAATGGATTTTATTTTAGCGATCTTAAGAGTCATGCGAAAATAGACAGTAAAACGAAAACTCATCAGTCAGATAAGACATAGCTTCATAGTTCGTGGAGTTTCCCGGTCGCCAAATTGTTCTGCGTGGGCAAATGTGGGTGTTCGCAAAACCGACATAGTTGAAACAGAATTGAATATCCGCACACCCACTACATAGTTTTAATTCCATGCGATATCGTAAATTTCTATTAATGCCAGCCAACAAAATCATAAATTTCATTGTGTGTTTCTGTGATGAATACAACTTTCAAATATAATTATTGTGATACTTCTCGAAATATTACCGGGATACCGAACCAACGCTTTGTTGACGCGTATAGCGCATAAACATTTCCCGAGGAAAAGCCTTTGAGGTTGCGTTGTGTACCTGACAGTCATGTCGACGTAACGTTTGCAGGGTTTAAATGTTGACATACAAAAGATGTGTCTTTAATAGAAGAATAATGCATGCAAACCGTGAATGTGGTGGAGATATCAAGATTAAATTAATATTTATTGCATATTTTGATTCAATTCGTCCCTAATTAAAATAAATTAGACTATTTTAAAATGTGCAAACATTCTCTAAAATAATTAAATATGCAATGCCCCGACATGCAATATTCTTGAGTGGGTTTACTTCGAGACGCTAAATCTTTTAATTAATCACTAAGTAGGTAGGAGTTTCCATTATACGTAATGTAAATAAAACAAATGTAAATAAAAAAGAGATGCAACCCATTAATACACCAAGTGGGCCAGAGGATGAGAAGGCAACCTCGTGGATTAGCGTTGCTTTAAATTAAGTAATAAAATTCATATCAATATATCAACATATAATTTCAAAATACGCAATACCCCTAAGCTGATTTGCAAATAATAACTGTATGAAATTCGAGAAATGCGATAGCTGTTTCCTTAAATAAACAAATGTGAAAAATTTTATATTTAGCAAAATAGTTCCTTGATGATTCATAATCGACTATTCATTTTTATTAAACGTATCATCTCTGGTAAAGAAGTTTTCAAGATTAATATTATTATTAACGTTGTGTAAAATGAAGAACAAAGTACATTGAATTTGCAAAAGAACACATATTACAATGCTGATCAGAACCGTATCGTCACCATTTGCTGGAGATCATCGGAAGTACAGAATGCATTTATTTTTATGCAATAAGACACCTACGGTGCCAAAGTAAAATGCGGCTGTGTTCGACGGCCTATGTCAAAGAAATGGCTGGAAACTGAAACCTACGCCATGCAATGCTAAAAAGTGATAAAGTACAAGTTAACCATGCCAGGATGCTCCAGCTTAACTTTTCAGAACATAACTATTTTACGTCAAACTATTTCGAACAAATCAATGAACTAAAACTTATCTGCAATATATTCGGATTCGGAGCAATCGCTATGATTAAAAAACAGATATCAGCTTACAGCGACTCCTTTACATAAATGGTCACATTCACTAAGAATTCGCTCAAGACCCGCTGCGAATTTCTTTTGAAGAAAATAAATGGGATGGTATTCAAGACTTGAACGATGGAGAAGCAAGAATGAATATATAATGTTGAGCAAATCTATGAAAAAAACAGTGAAGGCACTAGGAAAAAAATCATCGACACTCCAGCCACCTCTGAAATTCCTAAGTTTCCAAAAAATATAAATTCAATTCTTCAACGGTGAATATGGCCAAACTGGTCACGCTTCTACTTTCATAAGGCTGATTCATGTAAATTCCTCATTATTCGACATCGAAAAGAAGCAGCACATGAAAACCCATATTCGCGGTGAGCCAACAAAATAATTCATCATCTACAACTAAGTATGGTCAACTATTAAACTGTGATGGGTTTCAATCACAGCAACTACAAATCGAACCAACCTCGCATACCGGCCAACGTGGCAATTGGGCAGATATCGAGATTAAATTATTCTCACGTTAAGGTTCCTATACACTTCGATATATGTATATATATATATATGAAACTGAAACCGGCAGAAAGTCCGAAACTAGTCATACAAAGGCTCCTGCCATGCGAGTGGATTGTTATAATGATGGAACGATGACTTTAGTTCAACATTATTACTATAACGCGCCACCCAATGCATAGCTTAAACTTGAACAAAGAGTGTATCTAATTCCATCGCCTCGAATCCGTGCGCCAAACAATGTAATTGAAAATTTGCAATCTGCTGTACTTTCCATTTGATGTTCGTCCAAATACTTTTAAATAATAAATCATATCTGAGATCGAGATCGAGTCGAGATGAACAATTCCATATTGCACGAAATATAAAGCAAGATACATATTAAATAAAAAAAAAAGAATCGGCAAACATTTTCATATAGTTATGGTTTGGTTAAAGAATTTCAGGTATCTGTTAACCGAATTAGAATTTACGCAGCGCAGCCCATGAGGAAACGCGAAGTAGCTAACAATTTATATCAAATAACATCGTTATAGTTAAATTAATTTATTGCTAAATCTCGCAACTTGCATTCAAAGCGCTAATTCGTAAAAGAATAATTCGAAATAATTAAATTGCGAGAATTTGCGAATTTCAGAGCTACATTTCTCTGAGCTGTTTAGATATTCCCGTCCACAATTCATCAAGTTCTGAAAGCCGCCGACGCAAACGCCCATATTTGTGAGCGCTGCATGTATTTTCTAAAGGGCTAATTGTTTACACCATACCATGTTCATTAATATTATTCAAAGGGATTTCATAATGAGACAATATATACATTTACAATATTATTATACACACGCTCATAATGCAAAAGAAGCGCATAGTTTATGATTTTAGTTTAAATGTGCTTTGTAATGTAATTAGTAATCGTATCAATATCGCCATGCAATTTAATTGACAATTTATAACAGACAGCGTTTTCATAAATTTTTGGGAAAATAGTGCATTATTCTGGTATATTGCGATCATGTCTTTCAAGAAAAATAAATTGTTTAGAAATATTTGTTAAAACATTTTTTCATCAGTGGAAAAACCTAGAAATAGTTCTTTGAAATATGATCTAAAAAGTCAGATAAGAAAAGATACCAAACAAGTCAACCATAACATGGTCAAATGCAGAGGAAGAGCACCTGAAAGCAACATTCCAAGAAGATGGAATGCATGGAAACAGTCAATGTTACGAAAGGTGAGTAGTAAATCTTCCTCCCATACGATCAAATACCAGTTTTGTCGATGTACATACATGTAGCTGAACAAAATCAAGGACAATCCCAAATGTAAAGTCTCCTACTGTCTTTCTACCGTTTATCTTTATTTCTATAAGAGTAATAATATCATTTTAAAGGTTGAAGAATCTTTCTACAATTTCGCTCGATGCATTTTTGTAGACGATATGGCAGTTTTACAATGCCAATGTTATACCAGCTTGCCGCCATGTCCTTCAGGAAGCGTTGACACTCATCTTTCACCTCGTCTCGGAGCACAACCGCCGTCTAGGCAAAGGAAACAGATGGTAGTCGCTCGCTACAAAATCCGGATGGTGGATGGGTGATGACGTTCTAACCAAAGTTTAGCGTTATCGTAGAGAAGGTTTACGCCCTTGCTCAACATTCGTCTTTTCCGGTACTGAATTCTTCTTCTAATTTTATTCTGTGTCTCACAGTACCTGTTAGCATTTATTGTTGTCCCAGCGTGGTGGTCTTCTGTCAGCACATGTGGTACCCATCCGGCACACACCTTCTGATATTGCAACCGTATTAAGAGCTTCTTTACATTCCCAAAAAAATAGACCTATTTTTTGGTATTACCGTCGTATTACCTCTTGATACAAAGACAATGTCCTATAATATTTGAAAATACATAGACTACTGCAAGTGGCTGTGTGGTTGCACTTTAGTCGAGGTAAGGGGAATCACAATTTGTCACGTCCAACACATAGATTCGACTAAATACCATGCTACAATTGAAAGCGACGTCCTCATCGCAACAAGTTCCACGGAAAGGGAATTATGGGTTACTTTGAATTCGAAACTTATAGAAGCTAATACCAGGCTCTAAAACGATTGAAATTGAATTAGATGAACCATCGACGAGAATGGAAAATTAAGTGACGATATTGTCATTGGACGTAACTGTTCTTACAATACGCGGTGTAAGATTAGAAAATATTGCGATGCAAGACGGGGAGCCACCAACATTTCCGATATGTATGCAGTTCAAGTTGCCTCTAACGATTCAAGATCACAACTTAAGGAAACAGGCTGCTCTTTTTAGATCTTGCCCTTCGAAAAGGGTTACGAAGGAAAAATATGGTGCGCGATGTCAATAAATTTATTTTAGGAGTAAGAGAGCATGCGGTTGTTATTGTTATTGTTATAACAAGCAGCGGGATGTTTAGTTCACTGGAATTCTACAGCCAGTCTCTTATTCTAAGCAATGGCGAACCCCACAACCGACTCGTTAAATTCTGCTTGGCCTCCTGATATATTGGATATCGAAAAACACTCACTTGATAGGGTAGAGCTTTTTGGCCAAACAACAGTTATTGGGATGCGCAGTTGTACATGAGACATAAACATGTACAAACTCAACGTAGCAAGATTGACGATCGTGTTCCATTGACGTTTTTGACGAGATTCTAAAAGCGACAATATTTAAATTTATGTTAATCGAATCTATAGAATTTGCTGGTTCGAGTAGTATATGCTTTCCTTCTCTCAGAGTTCGACGTTTCTTTGTTGACCTCGGGTGTATTCATCTTAAATTTGTGACCTGTGTTGTACTTGCTCTTTTATTATTATACTCAATTATGCACTTTTGTAGCGACCCTTTTTCATGGCCTTTCTCTTGTCTGTGAACATTTTTTGTCACGGGGAAGGAGCCCCCCCCCGTGTTCGTTTTTTTTCCTTTTTTACATTTATACCTTTGTTATTGCCATGTAAACTATTGTATTTCAGTGTTATTTCTAATAATGTAATTTTTACCGTGTGGATGTCAAGCATTTGTTGAGGGGCGCAAAATCATTGAATGCTGCGTATGTATAAAAACCTTTAAACATACATACGTGCGCCAATCTGACTATCACTGATATCCGTTTCATTAAAACCAAAAAAGGTATCACTTGGTCCTGAGAGAACTGCAATGCGATTGGTAAAGACACAAATGAATTGAAAGCTAGCATATCATCGCTATTACCGTGTAATACTGATACCGTTAGTGATTCAGTCTTTGAGGAACCCAGGCATGCATTAGATGAAAGGAACATACGTAAACAAAAAATAATTATCTACAATTGTGCAGAGATTCAATCTCGCAATACTGCTCAACATAACGCAACTATTAAATGTCTGCCAGTTGGTGTTGATGGTGTCCAAGTACTATTTCTTGAGTAGGTATAAAGATATTAATGAGGTTTGTTCTGAATTTTATACTAAGGATTATGAGAAATTGGATACATACGTGCCTTTGAAAAATATTTTTCAATCGACTTACCCAGCTTGGTATACGATGGGATGACATTGACAATATCAAACTTAAGCGCAAGCATCGCATCCCTATTTTCTCAATTAGGGATTGTGTTTATGCATTTTCAACACCCTTATGTTATCTTCTAAATTTATCTATGTCGCGCAATGCTTTCCCTGAAAATTGGGGGGCACAGCTTTCATTTCAAGCAATCGATAAGTTGATATAATCAATCGGTATTTGAAATGTGCTTTTGTGTCAACATTTTTCCTCAGATTGGTTTTATCATTCGTTCATGGCTGCATACATAGCAAGCTTACCCTGTTAAGTGTTAGTGTATCTTAAATGATTTTTCATTTTGAGTGTAATTAGTTGAAATGTATATTGATTGAATATTCAAATTTTACCGATTGGAGCAGTATACTCTTCATTAAAACAGTTGGGCTCAGGCGTCGAATTTGCTGTTTGTAGGTACAAAGTCTATTTAGTTTACATGTGAATTGTTTGTTATTAATAATCTTGATATTATTCATATCACACCGTTAAGCAGCTTCTTTATCCCTTATCCTTCCTCTTGCGTGTGAATTATTTTTAGTCACATCGAATGACCGCTTCGTGCAGAAGAATTGTGTCCTGTTTTTTTTTTGGTCCCTAAGAATCCCTAATTATGTCATTTATGCTGTGTGCTTGTGGATGTAAATAATCCGTCGATTATTGAATGCTGTGTTTGAAAAAAGACCTTTAAACATACAAACTGATTTATTATTATTATCACGTAGTACTGATGCCTCAGTTATTTATATTTGAGGAACTATTGCTTGAAATAAATTAAAGAAACAAACGGAAATAAAACGTAGTGATCTTCACTTATGCAGATACTAAATCACGTGACGTTCATGAACAGAATGCTCATAATCTGGGCGTCGCAAAATCAATTATTGAATGTCTGCCAGTTGACGTTGGGGTTGACAGTATCCAAGTAACTCAAATTGGAGGATTCGATAAGAACAACCCCTGGGTGCGTCCTGTCAAAGTAAAGTTGAATAGCACCAAAGATGTCGATAATTACATCAACAATTCCAAACATCGAGATATCACTGACTTCAAGCGTATATCCATATCGTTCGATAACTATGCACCAAATTAAATACTACAAGATCGTCAAAGCTGAATTGGATAGCCGCGTTCAAACTGAATGTGGCCAACAGAGATGTGTTGATGTACTATCAAAACGTGCGTGGCTTGAGAAAGTAAAACAAATATGTGTTTGTGGTAATATTTTCGATTTTATTTTCCTGACTGGGACATGGCTGTCTGACTGTTTCCACCGAGCTATACTGTTATGCGTTGTGAAAGGAACTTAAAACTGTAAAGCGTGTCAGAGGCGGATGTGTATTATTGGCGCGCAGATCCCATTCATAAAATTGACGTCAATTCTGTACCTCTAGTGGATATCGATGGCTGTACAATATTTATTAATTCATAGAAAAGACATATTTATATTGTTTATATACCTCCGAATGTTTCACTGTCAGATTTTGAGTTAGTTTTCAATTTATTCGAAATACTGAATGGAACACATAATAGCAATATAATTATTATCGGCGATTTCAACGCACCTAATTTTAATCATAGCAATGTCAATGATGGCAAATGTCACTTGATTAATAGCTTCGTTAATCTTGCCAACCTCAAGCAACTATAAACTCCCATGGACGATTGCTTGATTTATTTATGACTAACTTAAACGGTGTAGGTATCGAAAAAGATGTTACGCTTTTAGGCCACAAGAATATTAGTTATGCGCACTATATCCCCCTGCCAGGTAATAACTTTCGTAGAATATATAATTTCAGGAAAGCTGATTACCTCAATTTGTACAATGCTTTTCGTGAAATCGATTGGTCTTTCTTGAGTGACTACAGTGACTACGAGGCTTGAATTACTAAGATTTATGAGGCATTGAATATATACGTGCCCTTGAAAAATATTGATAGATCTACTTACCCTGCCTGCATCAAGAAAGAACACATAAGGAACACTTAAGGACAAATATCGTTTACAGTTTAATAAATATAATTATCCGCATGATCTTCAACAATTTACGCATTTGTGTAAAATAGTCAAAATTAACTCATCAAAACTTTTTAAAAATTATGTGTGCAACGTGCAGAATAAAATTAAGGATGATCCCAAGTACTTCTGGTCATTTCTGCATTCGATGAAAAAAAAAGAAAATAAGGGATACCTAATTTAATGACAGACACTATTGGAGTTATATTGAATTCACCAAAGTCCATTGTTGATAGGTTTCAAGAACATTTCAGATCCATTTACAGATAATCCACTGGTTAATGTTCTTACTGTTGATGAATCTGATGTCCTTAAAACATTTCAAAAACCAAAGAATAATCATACAATGGTCATGACTGCATCCCTAGTTTCGTAATTAGGGATTGTGCTTATGCATTTTCAACGCCGATGTGCTACCTTATAAATTTATCGTTGTGGAGCAGCACTTTCCACGAATGCTGGGAAATTACCCGCTTATGTCCTGTACACAAAAAAGGGCTTCTGATGAAAAGTATCGACCCATAGCCATAATTAACTACTTCGCTAAGATGTTTGAAATGTGCCTGCACTCCAAGATTTTCCCCCAGGGCAGACTATTTCTTCCTGTAGATTAACATGGTTTAATGAACATGATATCAGTCGCAACAAACCTATTTTTCTATCTCAGAATCTTGATAATAATATACAAGTTGATGTAGTGTACACGGACTTCATTGAGGCGTTTGATAATATCGATTATTCAATATTTTTACTTAAACTTGGCTTGATTGGTTTCTTTCCCATGTTAGTATCTTTTTTTAAGCATATATTATGGGTAGATAAAAAGTGTATACCATTATTGGGGCATTTATTCAACTATTTCATACCAACTTCCGGGGTTCGCCAATGTAGCAACTTTGGGCCCTTATTGTTTCTCATCTTCATTCATGATCTACGTAACCAGCTTCAATGTAAGAAACTACTTTCTGCAGGTGATCTCAAGCTTTTTGCACAAACAAAACGATTGATGATTGTACAACTAATGAATTGGTGCTCCAAAAACAATTTAAGTAGGAACTAATCTAAATGTTATATAGTAAGTTTCTCTCGCAAAGTTCACCTGATATTCTACAACTATCACATTAATGATTACCTGCTTCAACGTTATACATGTACTAAAGAGCACGTGATGCTCATTGCATCTGGTGGTGTAAAGGAGTTGGGATTTGTAATCAGGAACTGATAATTTGATCCTATCTAATTAAACTATTTATCTTTCGTCCGATCTAAACTGGAATATGTTTCGGTGGCTTGGTCTCCCATATAAAAGTGCAGAGGATATTTCTTAAATATTTGTACTTCAAAGAGCATGGGCATGGGGAATATCCTATTCAGGGATATGACAACAATATGTTGCTTGAGAGCTTAGTAATGAACTCTTATTGCTGCGACGAAATTAATTAAGTTCTTATACAATTTACTCTCGTAAGGTTTATCCAATGATGTATGCTTAGAAGATAATCCACTGCAATGTTGTTCATCTATTAAAAATTTGGGCGTCACACTCGATTATAGATTAACTTTCATTCTTGATCCTATTGTTATATGTTTCCTTCATCCGGTCTAAACTGGAATATGCTTCGATATATTACAATCAATGGGATATGCTCGAAAAGGTCTAGAGGAGTTCCTAAAATATCTTCACTTCAAGCAGTGCGGAATATATCCTGCTCAGGGATGTGATAACAACGTTCTCGTAGATACCTTGGGAATGAATCCTTTGTCACTGCGCAGGATCCAGGCTGATGCCAAGTCTTTATTTAAGCTACTCCACAATTTCATTGGTGCGCCGAAACGGGTACTGGGCATTATACACATTGAGATGTTGGTTGTGTATCAATACGCTGACCGTTTGCGCAGGAGGTTTTATCGTTTATCCGTTAGAATAAACATGATGATTTATAAATTATGTACTTTTTTCAATCAAATTTCAGATGTTGATATATGCTTCAATTAGTTATCATATATATTAAACAGTATTTAAAAATATATTGTCCCACATATGTACGTAGTGCTAGATTATAAATCTTTCCTATGTGTATGTTTTGTTGTGTCCTATTATGTTGGGCATTAAATATATTACGGTTATTATTATAAAAAGAACGGCGAATGGCATCTACGAGGGAATTATCTCTGATTAAATTGAATAACATTTTTGCATCTTTCTTAAATGAAAACACAATATTTTCAAACATAGTCACATCTATTTGTCAACCGTTTTGGAAATTTGTATGTTCAGAGAATCATTCACGAAGTCACGCGAGGCATTAATTTCTTCAGTTCGATATGTATGATCTATTATCTGCATCTACCATATTTCATTTCAAACATCTACCGAAGATGTTCATTAGTCATAAAATCCAATTTGCATTATGATATTTCATTTCTCATTTCGGAATCAAACTACTCGGTGAAATAGTATCGACGATATTGGATTTTAAAGAATGAACAACTGTATGAGAGCTTAGTTTTATAATTAATGTTGTATACCTAAGACACGAAGATTTTTTAAGAATCGAATTCTGGTGCCATTGGTATTGGTTCTAGACAAAAATTTCAGGAAATTTCAAGTTGTTATTTTAATATGTTCCTTTTACTTGCGAACATGCATGAATTTATAAGTTTTATATAGTCAAGTTTGTTATTTCAAAACTCTATCAGATCAGGTGTAGTTATAATCCTACCATTTTTTTCGCCTGTCCACGCACAGGGGCTTCAACGAGTGTTGGAATTAATTTATTGACTAAAGATCCACAGACTAACAGATGATCCCAACAAGTTCGTTTGATGGTTGCTTGATTAACGATTCATTGGATCAAACATGCTACAACGCAGGTAATATTAGACAAAATGGAGTCGTCCGTTAATCTTTGGTACTCGTGTCACATAGAGCGTATTTACCGTAAGGCCGTTTATAAAAAGATTTAGTTTTCTTAATAAAACTATCTTAGAGTATTCGGTGTGAGTTACAATTCATAACTAACTTTCCCAGAATCAAACTTCTCCAGGAAGCTCATGTTTTTGTTCTCGAGTTCTAGTCCTAACTTTAGTGCTTGATTTCGTTTTTCTGGTTGTCTTCCATTTGACTAAGAAATAGAAGACGTTAATGCATTCTTGTGCAATAGGCACAACAGCGTCTGAAAGTATTTCCGTTAGATTTAATTATTAAATGTGTGGTAATATTGTATATGTTGCCTCCTTTTAATTTTAATTTTGCTCTAATAATCTGTTTTTTCATAGGGTATTTTGCAGGCATTTTTCTTTATTAACATTCCTGTCAATGATTCTGTTCCTCTTTAGCATTCGACGTTAATTTACTCTCATTTTGGAAATACTCCTAAGTATAATTGAAGTTATTATTTCCATGTGATTTCTGTTTATATTCAACTTCAATTTTATGCTCGTTGGATTTGCTCTTCCAAAGTTGTTTTGTTATTTGCTAGTAGATAATTGGGTCATTGCAATATTTTACCTTTGGTACAAATATCATTTAGAGGATTTATTACTTATCTTTAGATTTTAGTAACTATTTAGAATTATCATTCAATTCTGATTCGTCGTATGGTTGGTACAGTGTTTAAATAATTCAGTTCGAATTCATTTTCATAATAACTTGGTATTGATAGGAAATTATTTTTGTAGATTCAATTTTGCAATTGTTAGTTGTGATAGACTCGAAGTCGAATATATTCCCGTATTTTAGTTCGAAAGGGAACTGTTCTTAGTGGAAAGATATTTTTTGCAACTCTTGAAAGAGATCGATATGTTTTACAAAGTTTGGGTGCAATGTTTTTAGTTTACAAAATGTAATATTTTCAATATCCTGTAGATATTTAATGTAGCATCATAAAGTATAAATAATTGATCGTAGAAATTTTTTGATATCAAAGAATTTGATTTGATTATAGAATTCCTAACTTGATTTCTTTATGCTGTATATCTTGAAATGTATCATTAAATGGTTCAAAAATGATTAATGATGTTGGTTTCAGCGATGTGCTTTAAAGTATTATGGTATCTTTCCGTCTTCTACATCTCAATTTCCAGATATGGTTTTAATTAGTGATCCCAAACCATTAATTAATCCTCTTTTCTTTTTTACGTTTAGTGAGTTTGCTTTTAATTTATACATCTTATAATCTAATTAGTCTCATTATCTCATTAATTTTAGTTTGATAAATTTGACCATTTTGTTATAATTTCTAAATCTCTTGCACAAACGTAATTCTTGGAACGGCTAGAGTTAAGGTTTCCATATTGATCATTTAAATTCTGTTCGCTGTAGTTTATCAACTCCCAAATTAATTGGAAGTATTCTGGGTGATATTTCTTATTTCTGTTCCTTGTCCGATTGAGAGGAACATAGAACGTTTGTAAATTGATAAGTTTGTTTTCTGGGTCTCATAATATGTAAAATTGAATATATTCTGTAGTATTAAAATGTTGCTACTTTGGCGATTTTTAATTCAGGGTTTACGCTTTTTATTGTTTCTATATTAAATTTGTTTTGAATTTCCTGTTTCCGACTATTTAAAAATACTCGTTTGGGAATCTGTGGTAATTTTTGACGTTTTCTTTCATTTGTTGAATTTTATTATTTAAATTTTCATATTATAATTTTATTTTAATCTTGTAATTGATATGTGTTCGAATGTGGATTTTTTCTAAATGACCTGATATTGTGTCATATGTTCATAATAATAAATGTGCCATAACTAGCATCAATAAAATATTATGAGTCATATTCAGTGGTACATATTTACGACATTTTCAAATTGAATACATGGGAAATTTTAAAAAATGCCCGAACTCGTTCGCTGTAACTTTCGTTTTCATCGTTAAAGTGATTCTTCATAATTTCGCAGCGTTTGCTTAATAATTTTAATTGACAACGCAATTTAAATGAATTGAGAGTTCGTGCTAATTCAATTTTGTAACTTTATCGTGAAGTAGTGTGCATTCGTTTACAGAAATACGAGTACATAAAATTAATGCGCATGACTTTCCCGAATTATTCGTAATATTAATTCAGCTTCATGGTAGTAAAAACTTCCAAACTTACTTACTTATTTAGACTTTTTAATTTCTAGAATGAAGTCGCTTCCAAAAGTGAAAATGAATATAAAGTGGATAACGCCTGCAACGGTTGCCTAGAATCAGGATTGCTATTGCTGTCGGTAATGCAATTTTGTAATTTCACGCTTGCACGTTCTATTACGAGTATATGGCTAGTTTTTTATTAGCGCCGTAAAAACAATTTTTTGCGAGTCTTTTACTTTTGTGGAAATGAAAGATTTAAATGAAACAAGTATTATTACTAAAAGTGTGAAAACTGTTTATGGTCCACAAGTTTTGAAATTAATATTTCAATTTATTAATTGGGCAAAATTTATTTTTATGGGTGATGACAAATCAACTACCGAACAGACAAAACCAATACAATGCATTTTATGATTGTAATATTACGATCAGACAGATTATTATGGATCTAAGTGAATATGTGAAGTCTTGCTGTCAGGATAAATATTATTTAAGATTTCATAACAATAGAACATTTGAATTACACAAACGGGCACCTAATGCCAGGAAGTATATAGAGCAGATACGCGAGGGCGTGCTGATAAAGATCTCAGTAAATGGTTCGATTGCATTTCTAAAGATAAATGCTTTTCGCCCTTCAACCCGACCCAAAATTTTAGTGTAGGTTTGAATAACTCTGAAAAAATATAAATTGATTGTAATACTTCGATCAGACTGGTTATTGTGGCAATGTGTGAAGTCTTACTATCGTGATAAACATTATTTAAGGTTCTACAACGATATATCAAGTGAATTGCACAAACCGGCACATAATGTCGGGAAGAATATAGGGCAGCCTACGCAAGGGCGTGTTGATAAAAATCTCAATAAATGGTCCAATTGCATTTCTAAAGATAAATACTTTTTGCCCTTCAACCCGACCCAAAATTTTAGTGTAGGTTTGAATAACCAGGAAAAAATATAAAATGCTACAATTGATGTCACGGAGCATTCATGAATTCAATCTATATTTATTACTTTTTTATCATATTGCATTAAAATATGTATAACAAGTTTATTTTTTCTTAATTCTGAATAAAAACGCCAGTTGATTATTTATTATATACGATTTATGATTGGATATTCTAAACAGTATAATGTAAAAGTGATATTTTGTACAAAAAATTTAATGGGAGAAAATGTCCGCTAAACTGACAAATACGAAACAGTGGAGTTATAAAAGCTCATTATTTCGTTTGTTTCGTCTCTCTGAGACATTTACCAGATTAGCTTCTGGCGATATCTGTGCTTGTGATTCGCAAGATATCCTCCAGTAGGCGGCAAGTCACTCGTCTACTTCCTTTCAAGGAGAGTTTTAAAACAGTTTTAACATAATAATTGCCATTTCTAGAAGCCGGTCTCGTCGACGATTAATTGCGAGTTGATATTTGCCAGGAAAATAATAAATCGTAAAAACTTGTCCCGAAATTGTAAATCTCTTTCGCAGCGCAACTTTTTCGGGGATGTAGGAGTTGATTTATGTCGGTATGTACGTATGATAAGTACTTTGCTTAAAAGCTCGATACTAAAGTGCGCGCGCGAGAAAAAATCAATCCTGCATTCGCGCACATGTTGCATAAATGTTATGTGCATGTGCTGACCGGGTTCACTCCTGCGGACTCGTTTTTCACGCGAAAATAAAACTTGAACGTTCAACTGAAAATAATGTAATCTTTGCAGAAATTCGACGACAGTTGAATGAGGAGCGGCAGCGGAAGGGTGGGGGTGCGGCGTGTGGGCGGACCCGGTCGAGACGACGTCGGGCGCCGGTGCTGGCAGTCGCGAGCCGCCTCCAGCGTCGAAAACACGACACCAGCACCAGAAACAGCAGCACCCTCGCCAGAGTAAGGGTTATCGCGCGATCATTTTGGGAGGAAAGTCCCGAACGCTCACACCGACGGTAACAATCCCAACGCATCGCAACGACAAGGGGACTCGCTAACGCAACTCGCAGATTTAAATTTCGAACGCGCGGTAGTTTTCATTTTCGGCCGCTAAAAGAGGCAACAAGTGGAAAATCCATACGGGCTATTTTTGGAACGGGAGTAACCGATGGTTGGACGCTATGATCACCTGAGGGCGTGAAGGTATGTGGGCCGTTGTGGCGGCCGCGGTCTGGGTGTGTGCTCTGGCCACCCCACAACCGCTGCACCTGGAGCGCGACTCCTTCAGGCGCCCTCAGGCGCTGGAGTGGAAGAAACGTGACCAAACCGCATCGCAACCACCTCAAATTATGCTGAGGTCTCCACGTGCGAGTCGACAGTACGACGTTCCCCAAATCGGTAAGTACCTTTCCGCCATCTCATGAACTACAAAAACTAGTTAATATAAATATTTTGTACATAAATGTCACTAAGCGTGATAATAAGTAATAGAAGCTGAAATCTAGATGATTTCACATCGAAAATATTTGAGCCACTTAAAATCACTTATTAGATTGAATTAGGTATAATTTCTACTGGAGCTCTAAGCTTCCAAAACTCCACTTTATATTAAAAAGTTACCAACAGAATCAATACTCTCTTCCAACGAGGTATAAGACCTTGAATTCAATAAATTTTGAATTTGCTTTGGTATATGATTGTAGAAACTATTTATTGTAAAAGTTACATCAAATCAGTAGGATAGATGAAGAATTTGAAGAGTTTTGTAAACTAATTGGTTTATGTCAAATGTTCATATACAGATCAGTGTAATAAACTGGCGTTTTTTCCGACTCTTCCTAAATCGCTCGTTAAGTCAACCAACGGCGTAAATGTTAATGACTGTGGTCCAGTTTATTCTCTCATTCATTACCACCAAAAATTTAAAGAACATGTAGAAACGTCTTGCCTGGGCAATATGCAACATCTGGCATCAATTTTCATTAACACGGTTTCTTTGTAACAAGCAAATATTTCAAATATTTAGTAGTAAAATTTATGCATCGATTTATTTACAAAATTAGAAATCGTATAAAATATGATGATAAATGCATACACCGTGTATTATAAATACACGCCTAACCAGTATATATAAAGAATCATCTAGAAACGTGACATTTACGCCCACACTAGGTGCAGTACAAGGCATTTATCGCCATGTCAATCTAAATCACAAAAGGTTCCAGCCAAGCAAGCTGGCAACCGTCTAAGTCGACCTACCTCGAAAGGCTGGTGCTAGGACCATTTTCTCGAATCAGCGAAGAAACTTTTTGTCCCTATTAACGCCGGCTTTTGCGAATATTGAATGAAATAAAAAGATAATTGCACAATTTTTGATGTTTCATGACATATTGAGTGCGGCGAAGTGTATTGGCATCATCGCGGAATGTGCAACTTTATTTCAACCCACAGGTTTGTTGTAGATTGATTTACATTATAAAATGTGAAACTTCAGACCTAATACATATTGTCAAGCCGAGCTAGTCAATGTTTAATAGTAAGCAGTATTTCCGTAATTATTTCCGTGTACGTGTACTATTTATATGAGTAATTTTGAAATTTCATGTACAATCCAATGATGTAAAATTTTTAGATTATAGATTGTGATAGTGATTTCAAATCGATTAGGTTTTTTATTAATTTTAAGTGGTGTTAGCAATTTCATCAATGACTATAGATACACCAATACACCAATTGAATATATATAATTCGTCATTTATTTAATAATTTATCCCTTTATTCCTCAACCATCCCAATTGAATTTTACCGAATATATAACCAATTGTTTGCTTCCTATCAACCTCGAATACTTTCTAGTATATTTTCTCTATTTCCACGAATCGAGATTAACGAATATGAATCCCTTTCCCGTCACAGCTTCTTTTCAAAAGATACCCTGAACATAGAAAGACAAGGACATATTTGGAATCTCTGTCTACTATCTCCACCCAATAGCATATTTCCTTGTATAATTCCTTTACCATTTCATCTAGTCCTACATCTGTATAGATTTACTGTTGAATTCAACAGTTGCCTTGAGATCCACGCACACCCACTATTGTACAAGAATTCCATAAATTTAGGTATGTTCATGTGTAAAAACAAAAAAAATGTATAATTAAGCATGAGATTGGTCATATTATGTACGATTGTCTTCAATAATCATGGTTATTGAAGCTTTGATTAGATTTATTTTTTTGCAAAAATATTAAACACACGAAAACATCAAATTACAGTTAATCATCTTCATCGTGGAAAGAGCAATTTACCACATGAATCATAATTTTCCGCTTTACGTGACGAATTTAATTAATAAATTTCACGGTATTTCAATAAAATTAATCAGTAATGCTATCATTGTCATTTGTCGCTTACATACTAACAAATGATCAATTCGTGGACGTAAATTCGCAAATGCGAAACATAATGGCCAATGTGCGGGAGCTGTTCGTAAAGCACATCACTGGAGGAAACGCCAGAAACTTAAAAGTTATTCCCGGATTAAGCGCAAGTTCGTCGGTGAGTCATACCTTGTTTTTGACACAAACACGATGATAGCATCGATTCTCCCCGGTAATGGCCAATGAACTTTATCATTGAGGAAATTTATGCTACAATCCCAGACCGGCAACGGTGGTGGTGGTGGCTTAACGAAACAAATGACGCAATCGATATTTGTGTAAGTATTCCGCGTTTGTCTGCCGGACATTTCGCTACTGAGCATGGAGGGGGATAATTTATGAGCGCCCCAGAAATACAATTTAGATCAACGGTATAAAAACAAAATTACCAGACGTCGGATTTGTTTGTTTACCACATTGGATTTTCTCTTGCACTAAATGCTATTACTTATTAATTATTTGCGCCAGCTAAAATTGTTGCTTGCGAAATTTGCTGTGCCCGGGAGAGAGATTTATTTGCACGTAACGGATGTTATAATCACAGCGCAAACTGAATGTAGAGGAACGGACATGTAACACTTGGTTGCGTTGTATCATTTCTGGTTCATAATGCTCGAACCTACACAATCAAGTACCATAGTCACATCGGTGGTTTACTTCAATGTCGTATCCTCAAATTTGATTAGAAACATCGTTATTACATTGTACATTAAAATAACAGTGATCAACAATATATAATTGGCTCAATTTTTTTAATATTTTTCGAATATTCTTTTATAAAATATAAAGTGGTGTAATTCTGCAGAGAATTGCGTTTAGTATAACTACGCGTGCAATAACCCAATATTTGATATTATTTTAGGGCAGCGTTTATGTCATGTATTTATGTTTGTACAATTAACGATCTCATTACTATATTAGCCTCGAACAGTTGTCTTTATTGCAGAATTCACCACATTTACATGAAATTTAAATAGCCCCCAAACTACGTCGATTATTTTTTCAAATTTTGCGACAGCAAAAATAAATTATAGCTTCTTCGATTTACGATTTTGAATCTGATTGATTTCAAAAGTGAAATATGTTTCCCATAACATTTAGTTTTCTGTCTTTGTTTTTTCAAGGATTTTTCAATTATTGGTTGGTCTGAAGCAACTTAGTTAATGTGTGCCGTGGTATCCATGTTCCACTATATTAGTTATGAATTAAAAAATGAGCAATTTGTAGAATTTATAGCCACATTAATCAAATTTATAAACGTCAGAAAGAAGACAGCTTAGGTGTGGAATTCAATTTCTTTTCACTAACATAAAAAAATTCTCTGTACCAAATACTTACTATACTACTTACTTACTATACTTATATATAAAGTATAAGAAAGTAAAAACGAGGTTTATAACCTTATAACTGCAAAACATTTCTATCTTAAATTACACCTTTACTTTTTTGTTTTATAAAAAAATAAGGGTACAATTCAAGATTAAAATCTTGAATGATAATTCCAAATTCGTAATTATATTGCCTCAGGTATTGGAATTGATCGTCTTTGCTCCCTATTGGGCTATCATCGAAAGCGAGACCACTATACTCATATTTCTCAAATCTCGGCTTATTTATGTTCTGTTTGTAGTTAATACAAAATTAAATACTGAAGGAAATTGAGATTTATTGCTTGCGTAAATTTAATATTAGAACTGGTATTTGAGCGTATGAATTTAATATCCGTCTCTTTTCTTGAAATTGGTGTATTTCATTATAGTTTCGATACAATCGACGGTTTATTTTTTCACTCTACGAAATAATTAATTATCATTCCACCAAATACTCCCACCAATATAATTATTTCTATAAAACTGTAATGACCTACGTTTTAACACTGGTGCTGAAATAAAAACATGTGTGTGCCCTTTGATTCAATCGACAATTTCGATAATAGAATATATAGAATTATCGCCATGTCATGCGTATTGTTGGGCTAATCATTGAACCTCGTTACGCCTTCAATTTTCGATTGCATCGTCGATATTAATTTATCGCTAGTATCGCATTGGCATTGTTCTAATTCAAGTAACTAAATGTCCTTAATCTGGTGTAATATCGTTTGAAGCGATCTTCCGAAACCGTCGAAAGGGTAGCGCATCTCTTGTTTCGGAGCCCATTCACTCCAACACACAAGCATTTCCTAACAATTTGACTCTTTTCTTATCCCCCTAAATTTTCCCGACCTACCCTTTGTCAGATTATCCAAGAAGCAATTGGATCATCAACGTATGCTTCAACGTGTGCTCGAAGAATACAAATACCAAACGACCCGACGACGTCTGTAATTTAGATTTTGCCTTTTGTTCACTGCAGTAACAATTTTAACAAAAAATCGTCACATATCTAGCGATATACCAACCTGTAAATAGTTATATAGCGTTATACCAACATTTGATTGAACTACAAATCCTAAATATACTTTACTATTACTGTGCTATGAGAAGAATAATGATATATACAGCCGTCAGCGCACGTAAGCACTGCCAGTGGCGTACCAGTGTACTCTTGTATAACCGTTTTTAAAGTTTTTAAACTAAGAAAAAATATAAAAAACGTTAAAATTAAAAAAACGCTTTAAATTTATTTGTTACACATTCAAGTAGACATTATTTATTTAAAAATAAAATGCTGTGAAAATGTGCATTTAAACCTTACAATTCCATCGCGTCTGCGCATATGCAATATGAATTGTACATAAATGTCGCTTGATTCTTAATACTTATTTTATAGTTGGTAGAAATATTTTCGCATGTGAACATATATAATGAATTGAAACACACCCTTTATATTACTAATCAGTCTGTTGATAAAAAATAAAGTACATAAGCAGAACTGAAAGCAGAGGCAGATGTGCGAACATGAAAGTTAACCATTCGTTAGATTTAACATTCTGCACATACACGTAATCCTGCGATAACTAATACCGGGCTTAGTGGCATGTGAATAACACTATTTGCGTGCACTGGTAATGGGATAAACCACTCACAGCGGAAGTCCAATAATTATAACAAACAGTGACGCGAACGGATACGCAGAGAAGAGATCGCACTTTTACGGCATCCAAACATCGTAATTCAGAGTTCAATTAAACGACGATAAAAAGATTTAGATGTGTCTTATTAATTAACAATAATCTTGCACTTGCGGTGGAGTCATTTATTTATACATCACCCATTGCAGAGTGCGCAAGTTGGGTTGCATTACGGTAAAACAGTTGTTATGCCGCATCCACATCTTGTCGAATTACTGGAGGCGAATGTAGCTGAACACATTCGGCGTTCACGCTCACTTGCACTTTCATTGAGTATGTTTAGTCGCCTTTACGCCGAACATTCCCTATGTGGCGTGTGAAGCGAATACACTCTTTGTATACTCGCGTTCTGTTTAGCACGGCAATATTAGAAACTATTGGAGTATTCACACTGAAAAGGATGAATAAAAATGAGAATAGCAGCCGGCCAGATTTAATTCACCATCGAACTCATCATAAACTTTATATCAGGAATAAAATTCACGGTTCGGCTGACAACATATCACCAACAACGTTTTTTTAAGCTTTTTTATGGGAGTGCAAGCCTCCAAATTTAACTTTATATAATTTGCAAACACCCATATTCGGACGCACATAAAATACACACATTCGCACACATCTTAGTTATCCAACTCTAACTAATTTTCTCGCTGTCCCAAAATTATTGCCTAACATTAGAAGACTCGAATAATGTATTCGGAATGACGGGTAATTTGTCTGCCTTTGTAATGGTTCAGTATCAGAAGCGGCGAGACATTAATTGCCATTACCTTCAGTATTACCGGTGTTTCCAATTATCGGCTGATTTGAATCTTGTTTTCTCATAATTCAGTTTTCTAGCCCCGTGTCCGTTAGGAAGTAATTTATATTTCGTAATATCTACGTATGAAGATAAAACGCAGCACTATTTATAGAATTTAATATTTTATAAATAAATTTTCGCTCATTCTTCTTTGAATTGGTATTAACGATTACATGATTAAAGTCATATAGCCCATTTCATGGTAAAAATATTGTTCTAATTGTTACCTAAGTTTGTTTTGAAAAATCATTTAATATATATTTTTTAACTACTACACTGACTGATAGTGATAGACCCATGTATGTTTTATCTTTAATATAATAGAGTATTCCTTATTTATAAAAAAGGTAGTATTGGTAATAGAATGATAATATATGTAGCAGTTTCATTTATTTTTTAACTCTAAATTAATTTTATTTATTTACAAACAAGAAATACTTATCTTTTAATAACTTTAACAACATAACAACATAACAACATAACAACCCGTATATAAAAACCTAAAAAATGTAAGAATATAAATTTTGAACATTTTGGTTGCATGTTTGTGCAAATTGTAATCATGTGTTTTAAACATTATATTTTAACAATATTTTGTATTAAATATTGTTGCTAGCAGAGGACAGGTACAGTAGTTTTTTATGCGGTTGTTCAATACTGTATGTGTGGCTGCAATATTTTGTTCCTATTTTCTGAAGAAATGTTTGCCTTTAGTTTGTTATCATTGTTTTGTAAAACGTCTGAAAATGCTTTTTATATTAAAAGCGAAACCTAACTAATGTGATTATTATTTAATTAATGTACCTATCCAAACATCCCCGAAGAACTCGTACATCATTGAAAAATAATTAAGAATCTTACCATTCATCGGCTCAGAATGTTAACCTTCACACATCAATCGACGAATTGGCGAAGAACATACGACTATTAAATAAATCGAAAATTAACTTCGTTCAGCAATAGAAGAATTTACCCCTAACATGTAAAAGTAGTAACGTTGTTTACTCTCATTTGCTATATTTCGGCAAAATTATTTTCGAATTTTTATTTCAATAATAATAAAAATAGATAACATTATAAACCAATTTCAATTAAAATTATTAAATTAAAAATAACTTTTTTCATAATTAATTAATTTTTTTATACTTTTTTAATGCCCCAACTCCTCCTTCACTCCTTGCCCCCCTGAGCAACTGTGCACCCCTCCAGCACTGTGTACTGTGCTGTGTACAGTCCGCTTATTTTTTTATTACTATTATATATATTTCAGTAATAAACAGATACTGAATAAACTAAATATTAAACTGAAATAATTCTAAAATCTATCTAACTACCCATATAGTAAACTATATCAAAATAAAATAAGAACTAAATAAACATATCAATCTTGAGCGAAGTAGTCTGAAACTGTACTTGCAAGTCCGGCACCACTAAACCGAAGACTTATCAGTGGCGAGATTCGTTGTCGTTGCTATCGTCAAATTTCTTCTTTTTTCATAATACTTACTCTAGCAGCCACCTCCTCACTACATCCTTGAATCCTCCGCAAACTCTCCATGTTAATTATTTCTTCTGGGATTTCATTGGATATTGTTGGTATCTCTACCGACATCGCTCTTAATCCGTAATTGTTCCTAACTTTAGGTATATTATACTCCTTCCCTGGCCCTTGTCCCATAAGTATGGTCTAATTTATCTTTGAAAGTTCTTTCGTAAAAGTTGTTCAGTACCACTCTGTATTTATATAAATTGCGAACATTCAGAATATTCATTAATAGTAATAGTCGCACCTTTCCCCTTTCTCTTTTGGCATCATAAATTTGCAGCGATTGGAACCTGTCCATATAACCCTGCGCCCCAAATTGAAATTGCATAACTTAGCACTGATTCAATCAAAGCGTGATATATGGTCCTCAGGGTATATTCTGGAATTACTTCTTTAAATAGTAGAAGTTTCTGGCGAAGTGGGACAATCTTTTAGCCAGACTGTTTATCTGGACGTCCCACTGAAAATTTCTGTCGATGATGACCCCTAAGTATTTGTGCAGTTGTACTTCTTCTATCAGCGTTGTGCACACTTAGGTCCCGAACCATCAAAATGATGCAGACGTAACGATGAAAACTATTGTATAGGCCTATTGTCTCCCAATTGTTTTTTTGTAGTTGATTACCAGTTCCTTGTCGTGTGCCCAGCATTGAAACTTTCTGAACTTTTCTTGTAAGTTTTTCTCAGCCATGCCCAAGTATTTATGGACTGATATAATTACAGTATTGTCCGCATATAGCTAATATGCGGCACTGGCCGACATCGTTTACGTTTACCAAGTATAACATTGGACCCAAGATGCTTCCTTGTGGAACTCCCCTCAACACCTATACGCAATCATATGTTCTCCTATTTTTACTGCGAATGTACGACCTGTTAGATAGTTTTCAAACCATTCCTTAACAAATTCTCTTATTCTAGCCCTTTATTATTATTTCTAATAATTTGCCATGATTTATAATATCAGAAAAGTCTACAAACATACAGAGTACGTGCATTCTTCTATTAACTGCTTCATATATGGTATGTGCAAATTTTTCTATCAGCAAAATCGTTCCTTTTCCTTTCTGGTACCCATATTGGTTTTTATCCACTATGTCAAATTTTAGTTATGTTTTTGTGTGATGTACCTGTCCATAATCTTTTCACTGACAGGCAACAGTGAAATCGGTCTGTAAATTCTTTGTGTTTACCGCTTTTGTATATTGGCTTCACCAATGCTCTTTTCATGCCTGTTGGTATTCGTCTCGATCGTATGGAAATGTTTATTATATTTTGTATCGGTGTGTCAAAAAGATCTTCAAATTCTTTATCTCTCGTACTCTTATTCCGTCTGCACCTGTCGATTTATTTTCGTCTAGTTCCCGAATTTTGTCTTGTACTTTTCCAATTGTTATTTCTTCCAAATCCATGGATTGGGTCTGGGGTTTCGTCCTTTTTTGAATAATTAGTCACCACAACTATGAACAATGCTCTCAACCTCTCTGCTGAAGACATCTGCGAAATTGCTTGCAATTTGTTCATCCGTCATATTAAATTGCTTTTTCATTTTGTCATCTCCAGATTTTTCCTTTGTTCTTCATAATATTTTATTTATATTAATCCATGTCCTTCTCATGTCCTTTCCATCAAGGCAATGTAATAACTCTTTTTCGCTATATCTATACAATTTTTAATCAAATTTATTGCTTTGTTATAACTTAATTTCACATTACTTTTGTTTTGTGTGCAATGTTTGAAAAAGCTTGTCCCTATGTTTTATTTTTTCCCTTATATCTCGCGTGGCCCGATGCTTCGGAATTCTTCTCTCTACCTTGTTACACATTGGGGTTGCTAACTCGTAGGCTCCCTTATTTGCTGTTATTAGTGTTTCGTAAATTTCTTCTATATCAACAATGCTGTTAATCTTCTCAGGATGCAAAGATCTCCTTAGTTCCGAGGTAAATAAAATTATATCGGTCTTTGATATTCTACTCCCTGTTGTCTCATTTTGACTGTTACTTGTGTATTTCCAAGCAGAGATAATCAAATAGTGGTCAGAAATTTGATTCTGCACGATTGCACTCTGAGTAAATCTCAATGATTTTTGGTGTAAATATGATCTAGAAATGAGCGTACCAAAATGTCGCTCCTATACACTTCGGTCGTGTAATTATTATTATTTTGCTTTCAAGGCCATATGATATTAGCATGTTTTCGTATTCCGCAGCCACGTTCGTTACACTCGTTATGTCAATGTTTGCGTTCCCCACAAACATCAAACGTTTGTCCTTATTTCCAGCAAAAAAGTATTCAAGCTCATCAATGGAAATTCGTGTGCTGTTATTTGTCGGTCGACATATTGCAAGTAAGGTCGTTTTTATCTCTAGAAGTTGCTATTTTAATCAAAGATATCAAACAGCCAAACTAACCAACTGTTAATTTCTTTGATTTGATTAATGAATGTACCCCATGATTTGGTACTACCACAGATTATTTTTTTTCAAAAACAGTTATTCTTTTGCTATCATAAATCTTGATTGTCGATATGCCATCCTTCTTTTCTTGCATCTTTGGTAATAAACAAACTTTTAAAGTCTGTAATTGCACCATTGCCTTTTATGGTTCCAGTTCTTTATATTTATGTCAATGATTTACGCGCAGGTAAATTGAATTTTCTGTACTGTAAAGACTTTACAAGATGCAAAAGACTGTAACTATGTACTAATGTAACTATGTATAGTTGCCAACAATATTGATAAATTTGATTTTTCTAGAATTTGTAAAAACGATTTCTAAAATTTGTAAATTTCGTATTTTTTACGATTTCCGGAAAATTTTATGCAAAACACGTCAGTAAAATCTCTTACTTGTCTCGGAGCTTTAAAATGCTCGGCACAAAGTGCCTCTTGAGTAATGTGACATTTTCCTGACTTTTATGTAAATAACTATTAACTCATTTTAACATGAATTACAATTTACATTACTAAGTAATAAATTAAACCTTTTAGACACTACGGTCATTCGAAATGAGGATCAATCATTGTCAAAGTTGTGGTATTCGAAAGGAACAAGCTCAGGCAGGTTATTAATTTTTTTTTATCACAATATCCTATGAAACTATAAAACATGGGATAGATCGATTAGGTAGTGTTGTTCCCAAATGTTTTTTATTTTTCTGTTCTGTTCTACAATTTCCAAGATTTTGTTCGCGAAAGGAAAACCAACATAATAATACACCTTAGCATTTTTAATCCATCATTTAGATATCCATAATTTGTGAAATTTCCTTCTATGATTGATACCGCCATTATTTATATGATATATAATTTTATACCATTACGTCTCCAATGTTTCTACTGTGAGATAAAATGATTCACACTGAGGGTGAAAGCGTTGTATGTTAGTTAAATTTCCCTTACCCTGTTCTATAAATCTCATTTGCACGGATTATATTACACGAATATAAATTACGATTTATTATTTACATTGCTGTATTGTATTTCGTATCCTACATTAACTTTATTGAACGTCGTTTGTTCGTATACGTTGGTTTGTAGTGGACTATCTAAAAACTTCTTTGCTTGGACATAAGTTTATTATTTTACTGAATAAATAAAATCGTTTACTGGCCGAGCTATCAAACCAGATAACAAATGTTTATGACCTGATCCGTTGACTTTGCATCAAAACGAACGAAGGAACATGATTTGTAGTATATTTTATATAGTACTTTAATATAATACGAGTGCATAATGTATGCATTTGTACAATTAGGAAACGATTCTAAATTAATAATATAAATCAGACAGATTGACGTTGACTTGACATTGTATGGCAATGTCATATAATTGAAACGCGCATATCGACAAAATCTACTTTAAAATAGTGAGACATAATCAAATTCGATTAATAAATTACGTAACTTAAATAGCTTATTTTAATATTGCCAATTGCATAAAATTACAATAACTGAACAGAACAATTCACAAACTTGCTCTAATATAAATAGTCACCTAGCGTTCGCCTATCTAAATAATCACAAGTGGATAGTCACGCGTGCGAAGCCATCAGAAGGGAGATATGAGAAGTAAACATAAAATTATAAAAACTTTGGCACTGATACCTTCATCGTCGATTAGCACCACACGACGTCAATAATTCTTTTGCACTGTTACACATTTACATTTAGTTAAACAAATTGATTTGAATAGACTAGGGAGTCAGCTAGCTGTTTAGAAATTTATTGTTGATTTGCTTGGCCTGAAATCTGTTGAGTTCTTTTGTTCGTAGTTGTGTCCAATTAACTTTGGTGTCTGACAAACTTTCGTTTGTGAAACGTTCTTGGTTTCTTCTTCTTATAGACTTGTTCTTAGTTCTATTTTGATTTATATTTTTGAATTGACAAAGAAGATGTGGCATTGGAAGCTCAATTTTTCATAATGTCCAATAGCTTTCGCGCCATGTATGAAAGTTTTTTAAAGCAGGGTTGTGCGAACAGCATTATAGAACTTAGGCAAGTTCATAAAGGGTTTGCACAGTATTTGGCCGTTTTTCATGGCCAAAGTAATTTGAGTTTTCGTGGATATGAAAAGGCTGATTTCGAAAACGTGAGCACCATACTCCCTAATGCGTATGTTACAAATATTTTACTACGACTATGAAAAAGGGACTGTTCGTTACTATCGTTACAAAATAATTTTATTTACTTTATAAATCTTACAATCGATGTTCAATTTAAAAATGTAAAACGAGTTCATATCAATCATGGCTGTGAATATTAATTTAAAAAATGATATACCATGATTATATTTTGAGCTATGAACGATCGTTTTGCCCTCGTTGTAAGGTTTTTAAGAAGTCACAAGGAAATGCACATCAGAGCTAAACTATAATTACTCAGCATTTCTCGTTGTAGAGTATTAATGCTAACAACATTTTGCATGATTAACACCAATACTCTAATTTAATTCAAATATTTCCCTCGGGTTTAAGATTTAATTATCTGCGTACGTTTTTGTTTGTCTCACAACAACCACAATTTACAACGTGCTTACAGCTCTGACCTTTGGCATTCGACCGGAACATTAGCAACGAGCGAAGTCCGGCAAATATGTATTAAGTAATTTTTTGTTTAACGTGCCGTATGTTAAAATCCCAGGAGAGAAATGCTCATTCGCGGAAATGGAGCCATTATTTTCAAATTCATTATGCTACATGCCACGATGAACGTAGTACTAATGCATTTTTTCACACAAAATTACATTTCTAATAATGCAATTTAACACATGGTCTTGTATTATCATCGTAAAAGTATAGTGTGGTAAATATACAGCATGATGATTTTTCATTGTATTTGCATTTTAGATTAGATTTAAAATAAATTAACACATGTCAAAATGATAACACGTAATAAATACAATAGAATATTGAATTATTAGAAATCAATATAACAAATCGTGATTATCCAAATTAAAATTATAAATCTCAAGTATTAATATATGTAAATAATTTTGTAAATGTTTTGAAATACAAATTAAGAATTAGATGTAGTGTTGGTCGTGGCAAAATATAGAACATGGAAAACTGAACGTTCATTAATACAAATGTGTTATATTTTGCAAATCTGCTTCAACAGACTCTTATTTGAAATTTATTCCTGATTGACTGTTTCGGATAATCGATACAGTATGCAACGGATTATCCAAGACATTCCTTTTTATTTTGTCGCAAAAAGTCCAGGGTGCTCCTCCCACTTGATTCAGTTTACTTGCCAAATATCGAATAGGGAACTAAGATGCCAAATGTAAATTTATCTGTCATGAAACTTATAAAAGACTAAATTGCTCCCCACGCTCGCAACATAAATATGTCGACGAAAATAGACGAGGTAATTTAACGCAAAGAGCTAAATAATTGAAGCCTCAACTTTGCTACCAACATGTAAATGAAATAAATATAGAAATCTTTTGTATGGTCTCAAAAGGCCAAGTTAATAGTTTCTTTAGTAACGCGTGAAACTTGGTTTCAATGAGTTTTCCGATAGGAAAGCCTGCTGAAAAATAATTAAGACTTGCGCTTGGCATTTCTAATTAAGTTTTAAAAATCTCGGCTGAACTTTAAAAATATTGGTAAAGTAAGCCTTTGAACTAACAACACTGTTGAACTTGGTGCACGCTCTTTTCAATTAAGATAATTATTTCGGATAAAGATGTAATTTTAAATTTCTTTAGTATAAATATTTATTGCCGGAAGGTATCGCACGAGAATCGTTTTCGTATCACTATTTTTAATTTCCGCGTTTTTGTCCTGGACCTCGAATAATGTATCTTTTGATTTTTAATAGATGTTCGCTTCGATATTGTGAAAATAGCAGGTAGCCATTTGCATTCACCGCATTCAAACTTTGGTAATTTATTAAAGAAACATTTAGCACACAAGCGCAGCGATCGCTTTTCCTTTGAATTTAAATCGAAATAGAATTTTAAATGGCTTGTAAATAAACCGAACGGAAACGACGTCTTTCACATTAATGTTTGCGGTGGGAGTGGCATATGTTCGTATGACTCGTATATGATATGAAGGATGCCAATGGTGCCAATACAGAAGCTAATATAGTGATATGGACGCCATAGAGCGAGCGTTGCCCTGCACTTACGACTATTGCACAACTTACACAACTAAACTCGAAGATAAACTCACATATCTAACAAGTCACAAGTACACTTTCCAGAAAATAATTGTTTTCCTAAAAACAACCAACGCCGGTCTATTTTCTGAAAGGCGTATATTAAAATTACGAATTTCACTTTGGAGCTTCCATTAAAACGATGCATTTTAATGAGGAATTCCACGTTACTATAAATTGCTTCCGGTTTGTTTATTTTTCGGTGAAGCGGGATTATCGGTTAAGCCTTTCTGTTTGAATTATAAAATTAAGTAAATTAAAAAGTTTTGCCTCGAACGAACGTTTATTATATTATACCGACTGTTTTTAACTTAATTTAATGTATCAATAATAATAATAATAATAATAATAAGAATTAATATATTCTTATTATTATTATGCTCGTAAAAATATAAACTTTTACAAACGAGTATCTTATAACAATTGATAAAGTGGCGATCTCGGTATCTGTCCATAATCTGAATTAAGTAAATGTTTTTAAAAATAAAATTACTCTCAAAAAAATCTAATTAATTTGTTAGAAGATTAAAATTTCGAATATATGTTGGGCAATGCTAGATTTTTACATGCTATTATGTTTTACATGAGCTATATGTTCTTTTGCTTATTGTTTGTAATATTAATTAGCCAACTTATTACATTTCTAAATGACTTGTGATGGAATATAAGAATTTACCGACCAAATTCAATACTTTTTCAATAGAGAATTCTTTAAATTTTATAAACAGAGTTAATAATTTCCAGTTAGAATTCGGTGAAATCTTAGTTTCTTTTGACGTTCATTGTTTCCCACGTATCTATTCCATTATTTTTTTTAAATTTTGTTACCTTGTTTTATTAGGGAATATGTTAATTAGATTAGGTATGTCATATATAAAAGAAGAACTATAGTTACAACAGATTCTAACCATTGTTTTCAATATAAAAAGCTGCTTTTAATATATTAATTAATCGTTTATTAAGTTTCCCATTAATACAGATTACATTTGAAATGAATTGTGTATTAAATTTATGGCAAATTACAATGATTACTCTAATAATTTAGTTAATAATATTCTTCGAAAATGTAATCGTAATTTTTGGTTAAAAATGCTACAATTTAAAAATTAGAAACTCAGGTCAATACATAAAACATTACACAAGAAATTTAAAACACACCTCCAAACACACAACAAAGAATAACGCGCCGTAAACCACAAGTTCTGCACAAACACAGAGAACCTCACGAACATCCAATTTACAGAACAAGAAACAAACCTACTCAACAAAAAACTAAAACACAACATACCTCACAAATTCAAAGAGAACATACTCGTCATAGACACAGAACTAGCGATACAAAATACACCAGGAGACCGACAAGAACGACTCAGACACCTAGCAGCACACCAAATAGAAAACATAATAAAAACACACCAGAGAAACAAACACACAACGAACGAAAACAAAATAATCAAGAACATCCAAACAAAACTAAAATAACACCACGGAATAATCACCAAAGTCGCTGAAAAACATTATAATTCGTACTCAACAACAACTGCGAAAAGCTGAAATCCGACCCAACGAAAAATTAAAGAAGTCCTCAAAAACAACTCCATAATAGAAGACAGTGAAAAATACAAACTAACAAACATGAACCCTAGTGCACCAAAATTACAAGCCCTACCAAAACTACACAAACCCAACATACCCACGAGGCCATTGGTAAATTACACGATGGCACCAGCATACAAACTCTCCAAATTGAAATACGCTTACACATTACGCAACAGTAAAGAACCCACCGAAAAACTTAAAAACATACGAACCACAAAATCACACGAAACACAAAATTAATATCGTTCGACATTATCGACCTACACACAAACATAGCTATCCAAGAAATCATAAATATTGTAAAATTCACATTAGAATATAATGGCATAGAACAAGGGATAATCACCAAGGTCATTAACACCCTGCAGGTACTAACGCAACAAAACTATTTTCGCTTTAATGACGAATATTACCGCCAAACAGAGGGATTCCACGTGGGAGTGTCCGAAGTATATCTGCAAAACCTAGAAGAAAGCATCATGCAAAAATAGAAAATAAAATCATGGCACAGGTACATACGTCGATGACACCATATACACGCAAGAAATACTGAACCACATAAATACACAAAACACGAACATACAATTCACAGCAGAAGAGGAAACAGACCAAAAAATCAACCTGGACCTCACCATTGAAAGAAAAGCACAAACACTACAATACAGCATATATAGAAAACCTACACAGACAAATAACCTAATACACGCAATTTCAACACATCCTAATCAACACAAACACGCCATATTCCGAAGCCTACTACACAGACTAGAAACAATACCAGTGAACAAGAAAAATTACGGCAAAGAACTACAAATCATAAAACAAATGGCAATTGATAACGGATACAAAAAAAACACCGTCAACAAAATATACAAAAACATAAAAAACAATAATTTAACTAGAAACACACGCAACAAACACGGAGGAAAAAACATGGAGTATATTCACATACTCAGGCACACACGTACACAAAATCGCAAAACTCGTCAAAGACACAAGCATCAAAGTAATATACAAAATAACCAACAACGTTAAAACAAAACAGCAACCAAAATGGAAGCACAGACAAATACGAACGGAGCGGCATTTAGAAAATAGAATGCCACAGAAAGCTATATAGGACGAACGGGCCGGCAATTCAAAGACCGATATACAGAACATTTCCATTCATTTAAAGCAGGAAAAACAGACAGCAACTATGGAGAACACCTCATCAAAAACAACCACGAACCCAGGACAAAGGGCAGAACAATGTAAATATTTCACTCCCAACAAAAAAGCAAGAAGCTCAACATTATGGAAAAACTCGGAATATTTAAAGAAAACTCAATCTAACAATCACATCATCAACGTACAAATCAACAGCACATCCTACTCTATATTCACCACCATAATAAAACCGCAGGCAATTCACAAAACAGGCGAAACGCATCGTGGTCAAACCGACCAAGAAAATGTTTGTCAGAACAAGGGAACACAAGAAACCAACGAAATTATATAGACGAAACAAGGACCCCACCACAATAATCGAATTCTTATTAATACATTTATTAAGGTTCATTTTTATGTCTCTACAAGAGGTTTTAGTAATATTCAAAATTTTAAAGTAATTTTCATTTTGGTACAGTTTGAAAATTCTTTTAGGCACTCCAAAAGACAAAGTAGATGTTTAAAAAATCGGGAATTTATTGAATTTCTTATAGTATATGTGATAGAATGCTTGGACAAACCAGATGTTCTATTTTAAATTTTTACAAAGAATGCATAGCTCATCTAAAACATAATCAAATGGAAAAATCTAGTGTGGCCCAATATATATTTCAATGTAGACATGTTATAGGCTGGCCTGCCAGCCAGATCCGCATAATTTTGGATTCGGAGCTTAAAGTATCCGCGTATCCGGATAGTGCTTCTTCGGTTGCCGATGAAGAACGGGATATTTTTGTTTTGGATCCGGATCCGGATATTACTATTACGGATCCTGATACGCATATTGTTATCTCAGATCTAGCAATTCAAACCGTGCATTTCTTGAATATACGTTTGCATATAATATACAACATTGATTTAGTTCTTGTGTCGTTTTAAGTGACCGATTTTTAATGACTAACAATCATACCTCTCATGTGGTGATTAATATTATTATAAAACAACGCTCCTTGGGTTCCTTTAATGTAATACGAATCGTAGTCATGATTATATACATTTTTGGAGCCTCTATTGTAATGTCATAATTTATATATCATAATTGTAAAAAGAAACATTATTTAACACGTACAAGATGCAATCATTTTTGGAAAATGGTTTCGGATCCTGCCCCCAAAATTGAGAACTCCATCCGTTTCTAGAATCCGGATATTCGGTTGCCGAGATCCCGAACCGAAATCCGGACCTGGATCCGATATACAGTTCCGATATCCGGATCCCAGTTTCGATTTTCGGGTCCGGTAAAGTAAACTATCCGGATATCGGGTATTCGAATATCCGGATACTTTCGGATCCAGATATCCGAATCCTAAAATCTTCGGATAGTAGCAGGCCTAGTTATAAGTTTAATTAATATAAAATTGTTAAAAAATTATCGCCTGAAAATCAATTAGATTTTTTGAGAGTGTTTTTATTTTTAAGAACAGTTTTAATTTTTACTTAATTTAATTTAATTTTTATAATCAGATACCGAGATCAACATTTTATGACTTTCTATAAGATACATTTTTTATTTATTTGTAAAAGTTTATATTTATAGCGTTAGTGCAGCTATTTTTAAGTTTATTTTGTTAATTTTACATAACTACACTTTCTAGAGATGGCAATATGGTTGTTCAAATGTGTATACCTTAAATTGAATAATAATAAAAAAGTTGTGGATAAAGATATTAATGACATGCTCGTAACATATTAATTCTATATGGAAATTATCACATTCCGAAAAACTCACCACAGTTCGAAATCACTGAATCATATTACGTGTTGCCGTAGAATACCCAATTGTGACATACACCTTTTCACGATCAATTACATTATGAGTTTGAATTAATTGCCGACTATAAAAATAGTCCACGCTGGTGGTGTTGTCCGATAATGGGCTTTCTCATTAGTACGAACTATCGATCGATAAGACAAAGTTTAGGAAAATTAGGCCTTTTGCAATTCAAATAATGAATTTAAAGTTGTAATTATAAGTTACCTGCATATGGCTTTCACATGTGACCTCCTCCTTCTCTATAATTAGTCATAAAGAATTTCAACGATTGCCCTACGAGTCCAACCTTTAATTGTCAATATGGAAGAACTACGGCGACCTATACCTCCTTTATGTCACTACAGTTTACCTCTCGATCGTACTTCGAAACCAAATCTGCTGATAATCTCGCTAATCTCGAGATACAATAAACCAGCTATGGTCTGTGTGATAATTTTACCCAAAATATTCTCCAGAGTGCCATATTGACGGTGGAGCTTATGAAGAAAGCGAAAATAATCTAGCCGGCCATGATGCTTCAGCCATCGACTAGATACTAACATACCGGTAGCCTGTAGTCTACGAATAAACAATGAAATCCTTTTGAAGTAAACTAACAGTAGCAGCAGTGATTAGATTGTGGAATCTGTTATGGGTTTGTGGAAGATCAGTCGAGTTTAACAATCAGAATGTCTGCGATCTACATCAGGCATTATTGAAATATTCTATTTTAAAGTTAAGTTCATTCCATCCAACAATGATGCTGTGTTTGTGACAAGTACCATTCACTATAAACTAAGTGTACGCTTACAAAACCAAAACCAAGCCAAATCAACGAAAGTTAGAAATCAATGGAGATAACTTTATGTCCCGTTCGACCAGTGGCAAATATGCTTAAAACCCGTTTTATTTTATTTTATATTTGATCATTTACTTGATGATGAATTTACTTGATGATAAATCATACATTCTTCACTGGACGGGGCATGAATCGTTTGACTATCACTCTTTGTTGGGTTGCATTTTTGTAAGCGTGGATTTCGACGTAAAGTCAGTTTTTATTAGCGAAGCGAATAGTGTGTGCGCGAACATATCGATTAAGACGATTTCAGTCAGAGAAGTGGCATGTAATTACGTACGAGTAAGACGATTCGCTAAACAGAGCGCAACATGTAAGATTATTTTAATTTCAGGTGCGCCCTGACAAATTCTTCACAAAATATTCTCATTCGATGTCGCTCATTAAACAAATCCTTTCGTTAGTAGATTTTCGTGTAACAGTATTATTATGAATAAAATCCCACCACAGTTTCAAATTATCAGAAGTTCTGGAGTTTTTATAGTCATGTTCTAAATTTATTTACATATTATATACTGTTTATAATTATGACTCGAAGTCATCTGAATTCAATTCTGACTCTCTTGTTGGCTTAGGTTTAGATTCTGTGAGCGTGAATTTTGATCCAAGTCAGGTTCAATTAGCGAAGCGAAAAGTGCGTGGGCAAACATATCAGCTAAGACCGTTGCAATCAGAGAAGTGGTCATACGAACCTGATGTACTAAACGTAAAATGGTGAAAATATACTCGCTATAAACAAAGAAGCAAATCCATTCATTAGTAGATCCTAATAATCTCCGTTAACCGTCCATTCCATTATTCTAAAAAAAAGTCATCAGTATTAGTTCCTCGCACAGCACTTTTGCACCACAGTTTTATAGTAATATTCTAACTTATATACATATTATAGCGTATGTTTAAAATTTTGCACACAGCACACTTACAAGGAAAACGAAGTTAAGTAGCGGCATATGAATAATGTAAGTCTAGCTTGGTTTAGTAAATAATGCCCATTCTGTGGATTTTAGGAATGTCTATCATGTCATGTCCTTGCATCGAAACAAATGTGTGCAACGGCTTTATAGAATTTTATCGAACTGACTTTGACTTAAACTGCTAAGCGGACGTTTATTTGTTACTTATTAGCATTTCATTGGACAATTGGGTGTTTCATATGATCATATGACAGCAACAGCTATTGGGGAGCGCCAGTGCACTTACAAGGACGACTGAAAAAGAAAGAATAATAAAGGTAAAATTGTAATACAAAAAAACACAATTAAATTACGCCTGAACTAATTCTCTTGGACTTTTTTACCATTAAAAAGATTATGAATAAAAGTGAAAACAAACATTAGGCCATGATGCTACAACTATGGACTAGATTATATATATATATATATATTATTATTATATATTATATATATAGTTAGTTAACACGTCTGCGAATACAAATCCCGTTGAATTTAACTATCAGCAGTTATTCGACCATGAAAACAACATAATGAACTAAAATGTGATCTGCAGTTGTGGGTTTGTGGAAGTGAATCAGAATATCTGCGGTCTAAATCGTGATTATTGAAATATTTTATTTTAAAGTTAAGTTCGTAATTGTTACGACTTTGAGTTGGGTCAATCCGGATATTCCGATAAAATTCTCCAAGTTTGATAAGAGTGAGTAATTATAATTACATTTCTGTAACTATTGAACTGGTATTAAAAATGCGAAAATTCCTAATTATCACATATGATTTTGCCAAGGATTACTTTAACGATGGTCAATTACATTACATTCAATTAATTATTGTGATTGGTTATCCAATCTTGCGTATTTAAAATTCTATTTTGTGATTAGCTACAAACCTCCTATAAATAATGGCACATACTACTTTTTAAAAATTATGTTGTTTAATATAGTCGTCGATAATAGCCTAGCGTAGGATATCACATGGAAAAAAGCTAATAAAGAACATAAAGAACAAGAAACCTTCATAATTGGGACTACGAGGTGAGTCGATGTAAGTCTACCCAACCCAACCCAATGCGTAATATGTGGCAGTATATTAGAAATTTGCAAAATTTGGATATTATCTTGTCAAACTGCTATATCAACTGCTTGTCAATAGCTAAGGTTAATTGTGTGAACATATTCTCTTCACTCGATCACAAGTGATATACCACTAAAATTAAAAGTAAAAGTACCGTAATTTATAGTTCTAAACCTAGGGGATCGTGAAGAGTAAAATATGCAGGGTGATGTCAGAGTATTCAACAACGAAATCCGATAATATGTCAATTTGCCCACTGAAATAAGCTGGCCTGTACATCGTACATCGAACATGGAACCTGAAAATACGTATTGCATATTATTCATAACTAAATGTGGTATATATTAATATCTTTTTGAAGTAACACATTTTATCCTAACGCAACGGTGTTGTTGTTGATGAATCAGGGTGCACCCGACTTAATGAGTGAATAAATTAACGCGAATTATTAAGTGTTTTTCAAAGAACAACAATGTGCTTTCTCGTACTATCGTAATACTATAGCGTAAATTGTAAACCATGGGCATATATATGGCAATTATTTATATTAATAACTTTCCGCGACAATGTTAAATATATTTTAATAAAATGTTTACTACCCAACTACAAAATGAGGATAAATTCGTTCAGATTGTTTTATATTTGTGCAAGTATTACTGTTTCGTGCTCGATTGACGATGGTTAATGTCGCTCTCGATTGGGCCACTGTTGTGCACCGCTACATCGAGTTGACGGTGCCAGAATCATTTTCATTGGTCCTTTGGTTTGTTGTTCTTATGCCCAAGGAAAGTTGCGCTTCGAAAATTACCATTTAGACACTGCAAAACATACAAGTTGTAAAAGGATTTAACTTGCTAAGAACGGACACTTATCTTTTAAAAGGCTTAAACACAAAAGTGTATGCCGTTCGTAAAATGTCTTACAATTGGCTTCGAAGACATGAGTTAATTTCCTAGCAGAACTAACCCGTCTGGTCGGTGAATAGACGCGTCTGGCTTCTATAGATAATTGCGAATTGCCGATGAAAGTTATTTCTAAAAGGTCGTAGAAATCCATACATACAAATATTTCGACCTGCGGTAGCCACTGCAGGGATGCGATTCGATCTTTTCGTTAACCCAAAATTAACAGAAAAATATACAATCATTATGTGAGGCCTCAAATTATCGGATTAAAATTACTTGTGCACGTGTAGACGGGACCAAATAATTACATTTTGAAATAATACGAATTATTTTATTAATAAAAGGGGTTATTTAGATTTTAAATTCGTCGAAATTTGATTATTGTAAAGTATTTTATGAACCGTCATAAGAAATTTTAGAACTTTTCGAGTTACTTTTGTGTGCTTCAAAATTCATACTTCGAAACACTTTGTTTTTGAAGTTTGCTCGCGTTTTGAATCACTTATTATTTCTTATAATAATTTTCAAGTTTACAACTTGCAAATATTAAATATTTGGAGAATAATATTATTTATTATTAACATTGGAAAGTTCCATGTATCATCATAGATATATATTAAAATATCGATTTTAAAATTATTGAACATAAAGTTTCACAATAGTATATTGTAATACTTAGTTGTATAAGATATTCCATTGTCGCACGCATGGGTTCATTCGTATGCTCCAAAGGAATGATTGCGACAAAGATGTCTTGTACAACTAGTGTCACATGCTATTTTTTATATTTCGCTTTAATTAATATATTTAATTTAATATTAAACCATTTAGTCAGTTTTAATCTCTTAGGTTGGGTATGACTGACATCCATAATATTTTGACATTACAGTTCCAAAATACCGAATTTTCAGATTTTCGTTTTAAATATTCAAGATCGCAGCATGGAATAACTAGACCACAATGTTAACGCCTTTTTACTTTGCCAACATGAGATTTCTTCGGTGATCGGTGCCATTAGTCTATTAGCAACTAATGTCAACAACCACCAACCTCACTGGAAAAGTCACTAAAAGCGGTTGTACAAAATTTCATTTTATCTAACTACTTTTTTTAAAAACAGTCACAAAATAGTCATTGTGAACGCGAAATAGATAAAAGTGAAGAATGGTATATGTTTTTAAGAGATATATAAATGTTGATTCGACAACTTTCCACCAGTTTTCAGATTGCTTACTCCGATTATACACATGTCTGGATAATTACTTTAAATTTAAATATTACTTGTTCAGGTTAATTTTTCCTGAGCTGTTGGTACTTTATTACCAAAGAAACAGAGTTTTATTTGTGCGTGTTTCGATATGAATACAATAATTTTCACTTATTGTTCGTCGATCGTCTACTTCTGTATAATAAAATTAACTGTCGACTTAATTAAGATGAATTGTAAATACCCAGTTTGTTTCGATTATTTTGTATCGAAATTTGAAATAAATCTCAACCAATGTTATCAACTGCAATCGCAGTCACAAATTGTTGGTTTGGCACATGTTGCAGTCTCGAGTGCTTTTTGATACAGTCGTGTTTACCGGCATTTGCAATATAATAGCGACAATTAAAAACGTGGGTACGCGTATCGATGCGCTTATTAAAATGACATATGGAGTGCCTAATCGTCGATGCTCCAGATAAACCTTTACAATACGCTGTTTATTTGTCGACAAATATTATGGTTCCGATGTACTTACTAATTGAACCGATAAATTAATTGTTAATGCGATAAAATAATGAAAGTACTCGGAACCCGTTATGAAACGCTTTACTTTTATCACCTTTGGGGATACGTCACGCCGTTATTTTTTCTACGTGCCGTCATTATCGGCGTTATCTCGAACGACGAATTTGTGATGTAATTTTTATGTCTATAATCCTGCACATTTTCAACGCAAATTTCTGTCGTCGTTAATTAACCTTCAAATGCGCGACTGTAAACAACGCCAACCCCTGACATATTTAGTTTGATTAGTTTTGAAATTAAAATGTATGCCTGTAAATTCTCCCTGGTAATATATGTTACATCAAAATAAATATCTATGAAAAAATGTGTTTCCACACTTCTGTGTCATTATGTTTAGCGATAATTCAAATATCAGGTGAATATTTTGTACATAAAATAATGGTAGAAATTTAATGTCAAATCTTGAAATCGGCCTCGGAAATCTGATTTGGACGAACACAACCAAAATCAGAATCTATCCTTTAAATATAAGTTGCATCAGCAGCATAGCCTTTGTACCTAATTTAATTCCTCGAAATTCTGGATACTTTCAGCCCCAAACGAATTTATTTATCTATTGCAATTTTGGGAATATCAAATACTTTATGTTCGAAATTGTGCAAATTAATTTCTTATTGAAGTCGATGGAAAAAGTGAGGGTTTAACTTGTTGGTAAAATTTTGTACATTCGTGTAATGTAGTAAGCCCATTTTCGTATTCAAAAACGATTACCGATGCAACAAGCACGCGAGCAGCTTTAGACAGCTTAGTTAACCATTGGCATTAGACTTGTTATTGAAGACCGATGCGCAGCAAATTGATATCTGTTACAAATGGTATTTTCACAACACGCACTTTTTATCCTTGATATAAGAGCCCATGAACTATCAACGAGACCTATATGAAAGTCTTGTCCCTGCAAAGCTTACATCGTAACTTCGCATCCGGCGAGTGTTTTTTTTCTGGTTGCAACGTGTAGAATAAAGCACACCGCAAAATAGAAATAATTGGAGTGAGCAGTACGAATTATATGTATTTATAGAGCAAATTACCAATTGCAACCTCAAATAGAAGTTTCGTGTTCGAATCAATTATATGTATGATCTCAATAATTCACGTGATTGTTTAACCTTTCCCCCATAATAAATTATTCAATTAGTTTTGATCACGTGTCCGCGTAATGAAGTTTTAGAATGTCCGGTCGGATAAAAATAACCGAACGTGTGCGGCAGGTATCAATTATGGAATAATAAGGAATTAGCATTCGCTTTGTTGCCTAATCGAGTTACCTTTGAAATTAATGGCGTTGTACGACTCCTTGTATTATGGTGGTTATTGGTGCATATAAGTGTGTATTGCGAATAATACATGTGTCATACACCAAGCGATTGAAAAGTTATGTAGATATTAAAGAGAGTTAATTCTTTTGATTCAGAGCTGCCAAATTATTAACCCTGCTGTTCTGTTCGTATTTACTCTTGTAACGTTTGGGTTTATATGATCAGAGTCGTTATTCTAAATTCAGGGCTGTATGAAACATAATACAATTAATAAAATATTTATTATATTTGATTATTTTATAAATATTAAATATTAAAAAAATACATATTTAAATAATAAATAAATAACTTTTTCACAAAATAACATTTATTTCGAATGCTAATTCATCTTTTCTATTGAAGATGAATGACTGACATTACAAATGTGCCTTTGAAAATAAATGTGATTTTGTTCAAACGACGACATGCGATTAGAACAGGATAAATATGTATTTTTTGTGCCTGGCTATTAGTGCATATGCGGGCTAATAAGCTCTGTCATTTTGTAGTGTTTCCGCTTTTATCTTTTGAGGAATGAAATCCTAAAAAATAGGGTTGAATTTTAAATATATTTTTAATGGTGTTGTTGGTTTTGGGGCTACATAATACAGAATAACGTGTTGCATAATATTAGTTCATGACGGATAGTATTTACGAGCTAACCGCACGCATGGGCCCTAACAGCGTAAGTGATGCAATATCGTCAATAAACCGGATCCGTTGACAAATACAACGCCATCACTTAACGCGAATTTGATACTGACTATCATGTTACAATTAAAATTTATGTTATGCAATGTGGAATTTATTTCGGTGCATTCCTTACTATGTATTTCACTTTATTATTTGCGGTTTAATGACATTTCATTATATTTCCATCTAACAAATTTACATCAAAATTAACCAGCCAACTAATTAGTGGAGCACTAAGGGAAACTTAAATAACTGCTGATAGCTATTTAAACAAAAGTTAACGAAACTTCCGCATCTTTAGATTAATTGCCGGAAAAATAAGGAAAGCGTTTATTGGGGATATCAAATAAAAAAAATCTGCAGCGGTCCGCACTGAACTTTCTTATACCACATATTTCCAAAAAAAACTTTTCAAAGAAAGTTGTTTAAAATATCAATATCTGTAAATTTCGTAAGAATATTTTTTTCGATAACATGCACTGTTTCCGTGATATGGAAAAAGGTGATAAGAGTAAACCATCACTTCCAGTTGACATATTGCTTTCAAAATTGGGCATTCTCCTCCTTGCTATATAAAATGTTAAATTATAGTTTCAGAGCTCTAGCTTTAATCGTTTGTGGACTAGAGCGCGCACAGGCACCCAGCCAGACAGACAGACAGCCACACAGACGTCATTCCAAAAATAGTCACGATCGATTCAGGGGACCTCAAAACGTGTACATCCGTTAAAATCTCGAGTTCGAAAATGTTCATGATCACTATACTTAACCTTCCGTGACTGGCGCGCGGACTCACACTCCGCAACCGAATGTTATCCGGATTTATTTCAATATTACCTACCCTAGACACCCCTCACCTTCGGTATTCCTCTAGCATGTTATGGTTGTCCTCAGTACATCGTGTGATCTATATAAGTGCCGTCGTTTGTTTTTTATGGCAGATTGCGGAGCGAGAGTCCGCCGCCAGTAACAATGTTCGGTCCCACATATGTACATATTAGCATTTAATTAAGTCAATTTAGATCCGCGCAATCCAGTGCAAAATATTCGCTACAATTATTTCGTTTAGACACTCAGAATATTTCATCTGTAAAATCCTGGTACAACTAGGAGAATATTTTTGCATAGACTTTCGTCCGAGTTAGCCGAACATCATATTCGTTCTCGAGCAATGCAGGATTATATACCGAAAACCATAAGGCTACGAATCAAACAAATGTTTGCGATTGAAGATGCCACTCCTGAGCCCCCCAATCCTGAGAATACTAGAGGTCGTTGCAGTTATTGTGACAGGAAAAAAAATCGACCAACACGATTCTCATGTAAGAAATGCACCAAATTCATGTGCCTTGAACATTTAACTTGTGTATGTGCAGAATGTTATTGTAATATGGTTTCGTAACTTTTGCTGATTTTTGTTGTCTAGTTATTATGTACAGAATATTTGTTTTGTTAAATGTTCAATGAAAGCTATGTCAGCTTAACCGCCTACTTTCTAAATATAAATATATTAAAATAAATAAATAATTATTTAAAATGTCTTTTTATACAAACAAGAGACGTATTACATATGTATATCCCTTTTCGTAGACAAAAAAAGCTATGCGGACTCACAGTCCGCGGCCACTGCCGATGTATAGAAATGAACCGCCAGTCACGGAAGGTTAAGAACGTAATAAACTGTTTTGTACACAGTTTTCTTCAATATCGCATTTTTTCATGCAGGTATAGGTAACTCTCATTGATGACTCATGCATTTGTGAAAGTAGTTCGATTCATGCCTATATGTATATGACATTACTGATCAGTTTCTGGACATCATACGTAATCATTCTTTAAAACATCCTTATCCCTAAACCTGACGATACTGTACAACAATTACAGAATGTTGCTTGCGCTAGTTTAAAATATACGAGAGATATACAATCTCGCGCAAGACTACATAGTTATTCAAAAAGAAAATCCCCTAATTTTTTTTTGAACTTCACATCATCGCTGAAATAGTAACGAATTTCCTTAGCAGAATGCTATCATACGTTTACCATTTCAATTTATATTTTTATGCCAGTATGTCGATGATCTCATCTGCAATATTCCTCTAGACTCCAAGGAGACTGCCTGGGAAGTGAATAATTACCATTGAAATGGAGCAAGGACAAGATCACTTTTCTTGATATCTTATGTATGAGGACTGACGATCGTATTATTAAACTTAACTGGTTTCAGAAGCCCAATAGTAGATATCTTCATTTTCTTTCGTATAGCCCATTTCAATATAAAGTTAATGTATCCAGAATTTCATAAATCCAACTTTAAATGACTACAAAATTAAGCTTGAAAACAACTATCCACTCTTGCTTTTAAGTAAGTTGTTTTTTCCAATCCTTCTTCCCGACAATAACTGGCAATACCCCAACAAAATCAAAAGATATATAGAAGTTTCCCTTATATATACCAACTATCCTTATTCATCATAAAAAATTTCCATGTTACTGGTAAGATTGCTAACCCGCTGACAAATGCTTCTCTGGCATTAAGGCTAACCTCCAAAACCAAACCTTACAAAATAACAAGTATCAAATTCCTTTTGATGAATACGATCAATGTACATAGGACAAACCATACAACGTTCATATCAACGCCTTACAGATCACAAAAGTGTACCCTAGCGACTCATGCAACCGGAAAGGGTCATCATGATGAAACGAAGATCATAACTCTTAATACCCACGTCCAACAAACGTACTTTTATGGAAAGGTATTGCATTGCCAACTCTCAAAATGCAATGAATTTCAAAAAAGATAAGGATATTTTGAACACTATTTACACAGGCTTTTGAGATGTTCTCATGTTAACTGTAAGTAAACATATGGCTAATTTAGTCCTTATTTACTTTACGTGACCACCTTACGTTGACCACCCTTTTACCATTCATTTCCTTAAAACCTTCATAGTTCACCTTTCTCGTTTTTTTCGACTGCGATCCTTTGAGTTTTGGTCGGATTACATACCTCTTTTTAGTTTTCCTTTTGGGGTAATCACATTAATTTTACATTTTGACTTATTTAAAAACTAAATTCATCGTCGACTTGTTATTCCACCTCGTATGTTTGTTTTCATTATGTAAGCGTTCGTTTTTTTGCGCATAAAATTGAATTTTGCAAAATACGCCACGTTTTGCAGTATTTTAATTCAATATGTAATTTTCTTAGTTTTTAAATTGTTGCATTCTGCGTGTCTGTGAGTTTGGTGTTAGTATGAGTGATTATCTCATCTCTAGTAATTTACACACAATGCTTAAGTAATTTTCCACGTAGTTGGTTTAAAACCAAACACTGTTTTTGTAGTAATTTTTCGATTTAATCTTTAATTATGTGGGAGTGGCAAACTGTTGTAGATTTTTATCGTCTTTATAAGCGGTCCCATTGCAGGTAATGATTAATTCTGATTGGGTAGTAACATATCTTTTGTATACCTTAGATTTACTTTATCTTTCTATATTCATAGCCAATCATTGTTAGATTGCACATATACCGATATACAATACATATACAATATGCACAATGACAGTACTGTATAGTATATTTAGAGTTCGAAATGACTCTATAGAAGTATGATCTTGGTTTAAATGACATTGTCCTGACAATTCTCTTCTGCAATATAAGCAGATCAGAACTAAGCGTTTCCCCAATACACAATCTCACATGACAATATATAGTCCACAGAAGCTTGTTAATAATTCGACAAAATATTGAAATTAACATATTTCCTAACTTGCCATATAACATAGCAACTTTTCGCCATTTTAGTATGTAACTCGTCTATATGAATATCCCCGTATAACTCCATCCATTTATGCTCCGCGAAACTTTACGGAGCGCTCTTGTATAATTGATCAGGTGTGTGTCATCAGTAAGTTATTAGGCTATAGCTTATCGATGACACATCCATTGATTTTACAAAGTAATGACACCTTATCGCATAACTCTGATATGCTATCGGCATGGACGTCTACATGGGTATCGCCTGTAAACAGCGTCAAAACCATCTTTAATATAACTATCCAATATCGTTGATAAATACTGTAAATAATAATGGCCCCAAGGTACGGTCTTGGGGGATGCCCGTGTTCACTAAATTAAACTCTAACCGGTACGAATTGCCGACATCTTTCAAGTTTGTAGCATGTGATCGTCGTGAAAGAAAATTGGAGATCCAACTAAGTCGCAAACCATTTATAGAGAATTAATTGATGGTTGATTATATCGAACGCACGCGCTAACATGATACCTTGTTCCTTCTTTCCAAATTATTTATCAGAAAGTTGTAGAGCGACATGATTGCAACTCCCGTCTCAATCCCGATCGTAATCCAAATTGGCATTTGGATATAATTTTATTTTTTAGAATATTGCTCTGTATAAGCTCATTCAATAGTTTTTGAAAATACGGACAGTAATGTCTGTAATTTGATATATTTTCACCTGCTGCTTGTTAGCTAACAGTTACCTACACGAATTCCATTTGCCTAGCTTATTTCCGGATCGCTCTTTCCTGTACAACAAACGTAAATTGAACATGTTTAGAATTTCCCCAAAACTCAATACCGAATTGCAACAAACTTTGAAAATAAACAAAGTGATCGTAATGCACTTTTTTATCACGATCACGGTGTTCAATATAATAGAAATTGCGTAACTCCAATATTAACACATAAACAATAGTCTACCATAAAACTATACCTAATGGCCTCCTCGACATTTCTACGTGGGGTAAATAACATGGAACATGTTTTATGGACGTTCAATGCTACTCCAGCCGCGGATAATTGAATGCTATTTATACCATTAACAATTGTATTGGCATTCCTCATTTCAGAATCTCCAGCTTTGAATGGAATTTCTGAAACAGGCATATGTTAGTTGACTCCTGTCAAAATTTGAACAAGCTGTGTCATTTATTTTGTGTTTGACAGCCATTTATATAGAAAATGGAATTTCGTGTGCTCATTACTCATTATTTTTTGCGGAAAGAAAGCATGACTCAAACCAAGGCTAAGCTTGATAAATACTATGGGGACTCTGCACCATCGATTAAGAAAGTGGTTTACTGAATTTCATTGTGGCCGTACAAGCACGGAAGATGCCGAACGTTCTGGACGGCCAGTTGAGGTCACTAAACAGGAAACAATTGAAAAAATTCACGATATGGTGTTAGCCGGAGATTAAAATGAGAGAGATTATGGAAGCCATAGGCATCTCACATGGCTCAGTGGTTTCAATTTTGAAATGATCACTTGGGTATGGGAAAGCTCTCCGCAAGATAGGTGCCGCGTTTTCTCATAATCGAACACAAACGCAAACATGTGACAACTTCGCAGGAGTTTTGCCGTTGTTCAACCGCAATATGGACGACTTTTTGTGCCGTTTCGTAACCTTGGACGAAACGTAGATCCACGTGGATCGAAAGTGGGTTTCTCGGGGTGAATCGGCGCAAAAGAAGGCGGGTTTGTCAGCCAATAAAGTCATAGCGACCGTTTTATGGGATGCACGGGGTATTATCCACATTGACTACCTTCAAAAGGATAAAACAACCAATGGCGAATATTATGCCAACTTATTGGGTCGAGTTAATGAGAATTTGAAAAAACGACCGCATTTTGCAAAGAAAAAAGTTCTTTCCACCAGGACAATGCAAGGGTGCAGTTTCCACGGCAAAAATCCATGAATTGTGTTACGAATTACTCCCTCATCCACCTTATTGTCCTAATTGACGATTTGTTGTTCCCAAACCTGAAGAAACGGCTCGGCGGGAAGAGATTTGACCCCAACGACGAAATCATCTCACAAACAAATACATATTTTGATGACCTCGACAAATATAATTTTTTGGAAGGGATACAAAAATTGGATAAACGTTGGACAAAGTGCATATAGCTCAAAGGAAAAACGTTGAAAAATAAAATGATTTGTTATCCAAAAACCTGTTTCATTCAAAAAGTTACGGACTTGACCCGCCCTCGTATTCTATTTCTGCGTTACAAACAGTCAACTACCTTCATCAGGTTGAAGAACAGTCCCATGGCTGCCTGCTTGTCTTCTATTTTTTGATAGATAATGTTTAATACGAAAAAATAGGCGTTAGTTCTACTACAGTTTTTGCGGAAGTCAAACTGTGAAATTGAAATGATGTTATATTTTTTTATATAGTCAGATATATTTAGGTATTATATTCAAAAGCAAATTGGCCGGTAGTTGGAGACACCTTATTTCGAACATTTTTTCAATAAATTGCCATCTTTATGAAAGTGAAATTGAATTTTAAATTTACTCAAATTTCGCGAACTAACTCACTTTCATGGAACCATTTGCATGTACAATGGATATCACAGCATTTTATTACTTGGCAATTGTGAGAAACCAAGTTCCGATGGGAGGATTGAAATAACTCATTTTCGTTAAAATATTTTATAATATTGACTCTCGTCATTAATTCAAGTCATTATAGTTGTTGGTAAATTGAAAATATTGATGACTGTACGTCAAAATCCATTTTGTTTAAATTGTTGTTCAAGAAATTTCCTACATACCACCACATGACTATGGCTGAGTGAGTGCGTTTCAAACATTAAATCCTAAAACAAGTCGAAGAATACCAAAATTTTAATCGCCGGTGCCCGATAAATATATATTACAGTTAGTCTCAGAAGGTACTGTCGAATATTCAAAATCTTTCACAACACAATGTTTTTAATATTTTTATGAATGTTCTTTGTATTTACCATTACTTTTAGCAAAAATTAATACTTGCATTTACAAAACCCTGAAATTATTATGTAATTTTTTATTTAATATTATTGTATTTCCTTAGCAACAAACCAATACTCTGACGGACACATCAATTTCAGAGCCAAATTGGGAAACAAAATCATTAAAAATTAAGTCTAATCCATTAATTTTATTGTTATTATATAAAATAAAAACTATTTTATTACTATTATGAAAGTTGCCTCAGTGTAAATGATCGCAAGTCATTAGCAGTAGTTAGGTTTTGACAATGTTATCGAATACATTATTGACATGTCTTATACACTATTATTATTACTAAAATCAGTGGAGCGACTATTACCTGTTTATCAACAATTCTAGAAAAAAATATTTTAGAATAACTAAAACCTATGTCAGAATTTGGGTCGGGTAAGTATTCAACAGAGTTGGCGCACATAATTGATGGCATAATTAAAGCTGTTAATGAAAATAAATTAATGTTGTCAGTGTTTTGATTTAATTAATTCCAGTTTACTCATTGCAGTTTTGCATTATAATACGTTGGACGTCCATGGGGTACACTTTGTGCACAGGCAGGTTATGAAGTGTATACTTGGACGCTCAATACAGGCGTGCAGTAATTTTAACATCGGTCGCACCTGTGCCACCCCTGTACCCCTGTATTTATAAATATTTTTTAAAATTTTATAACATTCATACATATATGCGGATTATGTGCAATTGTATATTTCATTTACAGAGAAAAATTATCAGTTCGAGCTTGAAACTAAATATCGATGCAGTTGGACATGATCCGGATAAATCATGATATCATGCTCAGTAGAGCAATCTGGCATATATGTATGTATTAAATGGAAAAATGAAAATGTTGTTATATTACGTTTTTGTGGTAATTTTAACTTCTGCGATGGTGCATATGGAACGTGTGCTTCAGATGCAAAATGATTTCATATGAACAATTGCATACGAAAAACCACATACCGCACTTTAAAAATTAAATTTCATGCCGACATACAAATTTAATAGTAAATATTGCATGCAACCTATTTGATTATGAATTGTTGCCATCATTACTCACTTATATTATGTATTTATTTTAGGTTCACTTTTAAGTCAATAAGATATTTTCATCACACCATTAAAATAAATAGGGTTTCAGAGACGTAATGTTTTTATTAAATATTATTTAAAGTATTTTATTGTAAAATAAGTACAATTGGTTATAAGAAAATTCCAGAGCATATGGCAGCAGGTGATTTTAGGGGGAGTAAAAATCAATTGGTTCGTCGACTAATAAAGATATATCAGCGCATATTCTGTGGGATCCTATAAGCTAATGGAGATCCTGCAGGACTACAGGACATCACAGCACATCATCCGACTGATCGCTGAAGCGTACCAATTGACTACTATTCCACCCTACAATCTGCATGTTGATGCGCGAATGCATGTCGGTTACTTTGTGATTCTCCGTCAATAGTGGTTTGCAAGCTAGCGTTCTGGCCACCCAGACAGATAAAGGAAAGATATATACGATTACATTTAATTTTATCTACGATTATATTTAATTTTATTACTATTGTACGGCAAACGCAAAGTTTGATGAGAATTCCTCCTAAGGAAAGTAATTTCTTTTATCGATATATGTTTAACTACGACCGTGGCACTCGAAAACAATCATAATGCAGGTAGGGAATGTTATTGTTAAAGGTACATAAAATTTTATCGCTAGAACTGTTTTCCTCGATTTCCGTAAGCAATTTCGGTGTAAATGAGTTTGCTTTTATGCGATTTTTCAATTCTCGTGTTTCTTTCATGGACGCTATGTTAATTTAAATCTTGTTTATGCAAATTGATGGATATTTACTGGGTTATTAGTTTTAATAAAATGTAACGTTTACCCAGATAGGGGATGATGTAATGCGAAATGTTGTTTTAATAACTTATGAAGATAAAAGTGCTGCTATACGTCTTTTTAAAAACAACAACGGGAACTTGCTCGAACTTAAATATCACTCGAAAATTCAAAATAAATGAGGGAGTGCACGGGAGCAGATTAAAAAAACTTTGTGCCGTCGCGTCCGTGCCAGCATCGCGTAATTTTATCAGAACATAATTTCAGTTTCCAACCGGGAATTCTTAGTTTTATTAGTTTTATTGCGCGTCTTTAGTTTTCTCTTTGTATCAAGATGCTTTACTTGTATATGATAAGATCAAATGTTAAAGTTGCGTCGTACTTACTTCGATGTTTGCCTCTTCATATATTACGTGGGTACGTTCTTGCTTTTAATAAATGTTCCAGTCTTTAAATAATTAAATCGAAATTCGATACATCGTTTGATGTTTATCACCAATAATGAAGTTATTAGTAACTATGGACAAATTGTTCACTTTAATGTTACACAGTTCAACAACTTTGTTGTCATTTTCAGGAAATGTAGGTATCTACATTTACAAACAAGTTAAAAATCTCTTAGCAATTCATAAAATGGAGATCTCGATATCTGCTCATAATCTAGATTAAGTAAATTAAATCTGTTCTTGAAAATGAAAATACTCTCAAAGGAATTTAAGTGATTGTTAGAAGATACATTATTAACAATTTTAAAATATGTGACTAAAATATAAGTTTAAATATAATAAATACTACGGCCATAAAAGTTCCACCTTCCATGCACCATGATCTCACGGGCCTGAAAATAACACTAAGCTACATTTGCGTACGATTAACATTAGGGGACAACGAAGAGACGATTGAAAAGTTAAAATCATCAAATGAAAGTCGGCAAAAATCGGTTCATCCGAACTTTACTAGGAAACGTATTCAACACTGGATAAACAATACGTTTTACATTATATTGAACATTTCAGATGTTTGTGGCATCAATTTAAAATTTCTATATTTTTTTATTTGTGCACGACAATTCACGCCGCGCTTATCAGTGGGATGTTCTTAAGATTTCTCTTAGTGCTGCCGGTACTGCTCCATATGTTGCTACCAAAATTGCATTAAATAGGGAATGCACCAACCTGTAACATATCAATTTTTTTAGCAAACTCAATCAACCCAAAAATAATTATCATATAAAGAGAGTTCGCAAAATTATAAAAAACAAATACAATACCTAACAATCGCCAAATAATTAGCTTAGATGTTACATCTTTGTACACAAATATACCAATAGATCTAGCGATAAACATAATAGAAAGGAAATGAAATAAATTGAAAACCTACAGCCCATTGAGCAACAATTATTTTGTAAAAGCCACAATATTATGTTTAAATTCCACATATTTCACTTTCAATTACAAATTCTATTGTCAAAAATATGGAACTGCTATTGCCCTGTAGCAGTCACAATAGCTAACATAGTAATGGAAGATTTAGAAACAACAGTTCTTTACAAAATTTAAACAAAAGGATTAAAATACTTTTCTTTAAACATTACGTAGATGCATAATAGTTATCCCCTATAAGATACAAGGAATCATCGTCAATGAATTTAACACATTTCACTCTAAATTACAGTTAAAAAAAAAAGAAATAAAATTTCCAGATCTCAAAATAATACACAGGAACTAGGAAATATCACTGATGGGTTCACCAAAGGTAGATATTTAAATTACTAGTCATGTGCTCGCGTATATTAAAATAAGCATTATTAAAAACTTACTGGATAAACGTCACAATTTTTCACAAAAAGAATTTTTGGATAACAACATAAATAACATAAAACACTTTCTAAGACAAAATAACTATCTCGAAAAGTTATTAACACCTACATCAACAAAGGTTAAGAAAACGGACTCGACAATGTCAATGATTTTATCGATATTTTCGACAATTGGCCTTCTAGTGCGTGGTGCATCTTCGACATCGAAATTACTGGAACGGAATCGACGAAACCAAAATTACGCATGACTCGCTCTTGCAGTATCAGGACCATAAACACTATTCACGTTTTCGCCTTTACCGAAGAATCACAACTGTCAAAAAGTTTTAGTAGTACGAAATATCATCTTTCTAATGCCATAAATTGTGATCTAATCGGACTTATACAACAAATAATGGATTTATTTTTACTACACCTATTTAAAAAAAAAAAATAAAATAAAGTAATAGAAGAGGGATGCGAGTTTTTGAGTTTTTCATTGGATGGGTAGACCTAAGGTAATTTGGTTAGTATGGGGGATAGATAAGAATAATCGTTGTATAAAGAATGGAAGTATTTGTCTATGTCTCACCATATCAGTATGGGCAAAATTTTAAAACATATGTAGAAGCACTGAGAGTAGTAACGAAAAAAAAAATCTTAAAAACACTCCTCTGCGCACATCAAAAAAATGTGAATTCGTCAATGTATTGTACAACGTATTGTTTATCGAGTGTTTTAAATGGTTTTAAAAGTTAATGTTAATTGTGAATAAAATTAGGTTGTTATATAAAACTATCATCTAAATAGAATAATCATTTTTGCAGATACGGCGAAGCTTAATTGTTATTGCTTTGACAATGAATTTCTACAAAGATTCGAAACGTAAGCGGGAAATAATGACACAATAAAATGTATATATATGTACGTTGGTTCGTAGATTCTCGCCGGTAAAATCTTCAGGTCTTTTCAGGTTTTCGGGTAATGAACCGCGTATTTGCCAACCAGATATATATATATATATATATATACCCGAAAACCTGAAAAGACTGAAGATTTTACCGGCGAGAATCTACGAATATATAAAAAAAAAAAAAAAAAAAAAAAAAAAAACCTTTATTGGCATACTATATATACATTTCTATTGCACTATCTACATTTTCATGTGCTTGCCCTTTCCCTTACGTCCCGCGGTTGCCCTCCTATTCTCTCCTTTTCTCTTTTCTTCTCCCTGCATCTCTTTATTTTTTTCATAATCGCCAATCCACCTCCTGTCTCATCCAAAGTCTTTTTCCAATTTCTTCCCTTTATTTTCTCCTCCTTACTCCATTCTAACTCTTCACACTCCTCTAACCAATGTTTCCACTCATCTGTCCCCCCCCTCGCAGAACTCACATTTTCTGTACCCAATATTCATCCAATATTTGTTATTTTTCTCCTCACTTCCGCACCTGAATCTAGCTATGATTCTTTCCTCCATCCCCGATCTTCCCCCTTTCAGATAATCTGGTCTTCCCCCATATGCGCAGATATCTATGTATCTTTTATTATAAATTGCCTTCCTCATTTTCCCTTCTCTTCCTTGGGCTTCTACCTGCTTCCATCTTTCCCCGATTTCTCCCTCCATCTCCTTCCCGTCTTTCCTTAGCCTCATTGCTTCCTTCCAATCTATCCCTGCTTTTTCGTAAAGCTTCTTCCTATCCCCCTCCCATTTTGATACTTCTTCCTTTCCCTTTTCTCTCGTCACCATCTCCCTTAACGCCATCTTACCCAACCTCTCCTCCCCCTCCATCCACTTCCCCAGCTCATATCTGACTACCCGTCTTCCCGCCTCTAATGCCATCTTATCCTGCCCTGCCTCCTGCAGTACTATGTATTCTGGTGTCGATCTCTCTATCCCTAAAGCCTTTTTCAATTCCCCCTGCCATCTTATCTCCATACTTCTCTCTTCTTTGACTCCCCATACTTCGGCCCCATACATCAGTATGCTTTTGACGCACACCTCCCATATTTTCATTCTCTCTCCAAATTTGACGTCCCTTTTATTCCACAAGTTCCTTATTATCCCTTCTTCCGCTTTCCTAGCTTTCTCTCCTACCTGTTTCATATGTTTGCTCCAATTATTCCCGCTCGTCCATGCTGCTCCGAGATACATCCACCCATCTACTTCCTCGATCTCTTCGCCTTTCCACACCAACTTCATCCGCTTTCTTTTCCCCCCACCTTTTCTAAATACCATTATCTTTGTTTTTTCGACGTTTATTTCCATCTTCCTTATCTCTAGGTATTTCTCCAACCTTCTCCCAGCTCCCTTTAACCCTTCCTCCGTCTCTGCCAACACCGCAACGTCGTCAGCAAATGCTAACGTCCAAATCCTCTTTCGCCCTATCCTAACCCCCCCTTCTTGCCCTCTCCTTAATACCTCTTCCATCTCCGATGTGTAAATGTTATATAATTTTGGGCTCAATGGGCACCCCTGTCTCAGTCCTCTTGTTATTCTGAACTTTCCCGTTGTCTGACTGCCCACTCTTACCTCGCACCATGTTTCCTCATACAGTTCTTCCGTCTTCTTCCTCAACCCTTCTGATATTCCCACTCTTTCCATCGTGTTCCATAATATCTTCCTATCCACCCTGTCGAATGCTGCTCTAAGATCCATGAACATTACATACAACTTCCCTCTTTTCCTTGACCTTTCCCTCTCTGCTAAGTAGTTGAGAATGTAAATATTATCCCTTGTTCCCCTGCCCTTCCTAAAACCCGCCTGCCCTTCTGGTAAAATCCCCATTCTCTCTACTTCTACGTCCATTCTTTCCGCCATCATCCCCACGTAAATCTTATAAACCTCATCCATTAGCGTTATCCCCCTATAATTCTTGACATCTTCCTTGTTACCTCTTTTCCATATAGGCACCACCACACCCTTTTTCCATCCTTCTGGTATCTCTCTTCTATCCAACCATACCTCGTTTATCCCTCTCAGGAGGCTCCTCCACACCTCTTCTGTCGCATATATCAATGCATTACTGTCAACTCCATCTTCTCCGGGGGCCTTCCCCTTCTTTAACTTGTTCCTCCCTTTCATTATTTCTTCCCACGTGAATTCTTCTCTTTCCATCTCCCCCTGCCCTGTCTCTTGTCTATTTTTCTCGTTTCCCCCTCCCTCATCTGATCCTCCTAGCAACTCCATATAATGCCTTTTGCATTCCTCTAATTCTATCGACTCCCCTCCTCGTTCGGCTCTTCCTTTTTTTCTTCTCAAATAACTCCAAATCTCCTTCTCCCCCTCTAGTCCCCTTACCTCTTCTATGTCCCTCTCCTGTTGTTCTCTTTTTTTTCTCTCCCATAGGGTTTTCTGTTTTCTCTTCTCCTCCCCGTATTCCTCCCAGCTCTTTACCCCTTCCTTCGCCTCTCTCAATTTTTTCCTAACTTCCCTTTTCTCTCTTCTGCACTCTTCATCAAACCATGTGTTTACATCTCCTCTTCCTCTCATCTTCTTTGTTATCGCCTTCCCCATTAATTCCACTATCGCCTCTATCCTCGTAATTTCCTTCCAGTCTATCCTTTTTAGTTCCTCTTCATATTTTCCTCTTGCCACTTCTCCCCATTCATTTCTTAGTCTCTTAATGTCTCCCTTATCTTTTCCTTCCTTCTCTCTCTTCGTCACTCTTATTCCTACTCCAACCTCCAATGGCATGTGATCTGATTCTGACCTTTCACCCACCCTAAATTCCATTAACTCTTTTTCCATCTCCTCATTTATTACAACGTAATCTATCACCGACCTGCCATTTGGGCCCACGTAAGTGAATTCTCCTTCTCCATCCCCCCATTTCCCTCCATTTAACTTGCTCCATCTCCCTTCTTCCAACCACTCATTTAATACTTTTCCCTCCGCATTTATTATTACGTCTTTTGACTTCCTTTCTTCTCTTCCCTCTCTCCCTCTCCATCCTGCCATTTTTTCCACTATTCCTGTTCTTGCATTCATGTCTCCCCCTATCATCACTGCTTCTTCTACCCCTTCAGTCGCTTCTTCTATTTCTTTTATTATGTCCTTCATTCTTTGATTGCGGTATATCGTGAAAATTTCCCACCATCTTCCATTATTCAAAATTCTTCTTACTTGCATGTTGTCTGACCCGCTTTCAGCTCCCTTTACTTCCTCTTCCCATTTACTCTTTACCCCCGTTATTATACCTCCCCTTGCTCTCCCCCTCCCCTCTCCTTTTTGAGCTCCCTGACACTTCCATCTAAACCCTCCTGGCATCTTGTCCTTTATCGTCACCCATGTTTTGCTATCTACCCACGTTTCCACCAATCCCATAAAATCAAATTCTTCCATATAACGCACTAACCCGCTGTACTCTCCCTCTTCTCCCTGTATCCATTTCTTCAACCCCGCTATATTCCAAAAACACGCTTTGAATCCCCTCTTATTCTCCTCCTCTCTCTCCTTGTCCGATCCCCTACTTTCCCTTGCTCTTCCCGTTTTTCTCTCCCCCCCCCTTGTTTTGTCTTAGTTTTTTGGCACCAGTGTTTCTTTCGCCCCATCCCACACCCACCAATTATTTTCTATTTTCAGCTTTCTATACCCCATTTTCACCCTCCGTCCTTGTTCTTTTTCCTTCACTGCTTGCTTCCATATCTCCCGTTGAACCTCTCTTTCCTTCTCCGTCAGGTCATGGTCAATGAATACCCGTTTTCCTCCCAATCTCGCTTTATTGCTCATTACCTTTTCTTTCTCCTCTCCAGATTTCATTTTCACTAAAATGACCTCTTTTCCTTTCCCCCCCATCCTGTATACTTCCTCTATTTCCGCCACCACCTGAATTTCCTTTTCCATCCACTTCTCCAACTGCTTTTTCTCCTCTCCCTTTTCCAGCTCTAATCCTCTTATTACCATATTGTTTCTTTTTTCTTTCTTTTCCAACCATTCCAATTTATCTTCCATTTTTCTAACTCTCCCCTCAACCTCTCCTTTTTCCTCCTTCCATTTCGCCTCCATCTTTTCCCTCGTCTCCCTATCCTCCTTTAACTCTCTTCTCAGTTCCGCATTTTCTCTTCTCATTTCCTTCATTTCTTTCATTAGTTCTCTGATTAGCTCTATCACGCTTTCACTCTCCGTATCTTTCTCTCTATCCTCCTCTTTCCTCCCAACCCCCTTCTCTCTCTCTTTTGATCTGGCTAATTTCCTACTCCTCGTGAACATCTCTGGAACTTTTTCCCCCGCACTTCCTGATCCGTCCCTGTACGCCATTTAAATGTTTCTCTCACTTTAAAACTACCCCGCCGGGACTCGCCCCCTTCTTTATTTAAATGTCTAACCTCTCGCTTTTTAAAATAGACGCCACCACTGTGTCACGCAAATAGTAACGTCTTTCCCGGGCTTTCCCCTCGAAGGAAATCGTACTATAAACTTACCGCGCGATGACCGTACCCAAAGAAACGATCCAAAAACCAGCCCGGCAAAAACGCGTCCGTACTCGCTGCTCGTAAACAACTTTACACCTTGTTTATTACTTGGTCCACTTCTCGCTATTATATCTTCGTCCCCTAATTACCGATTTCCTCGCGGAAACCACTACCACTTAGCTTTTCTCTTCCACTATTTTCTGGTACCACTTTTACCCCCAATAGTCCCTTTTTTCCCTACCAAAACTCTTATAAACTCGGAGCGACCGTCAAAACACCTTATCGCTTCGCACATAAACTTACTATCTGTACTGTACGAATATATAATCAATTCTAAATCATTTCACCAACGACCTATTTCTCAGAAAAAAACAAGCGGCATGGAATGGAGAAACATCTAAATAAATTATTTCACAAATGTATTATATACTTCATCGTTACAGACAACTTTCTTTCCAATGAGCCGTTTCCTCAAATCTGGTAGTAGGAAATAGCCATTATCGTGCGGAAAGTTTTCTCATATGCAAATGATTATACAAAATGATCAGTATCCCTTCGGTTGAGATGCCTTCAGCCTAACCAATCTCGTGCACTTTCACTACTACTAAATTGTTGACTTTTCCAATCATTTCTTGTATGGTGGCTTCATTTGGACGAGCTTAACATTCGCATCTTTTGTGCATGTGCGACCGCAACGAAACCCAATAAATCACTTGTGAATCATTTTACTCGATGGCGTAATGTCTCTATCATAATTAACAGGTATTGTTTTGGTTTGCGAAAACGTTTTTTCCCCTCAAAATATGATGTTTAAGAGACATTTAAATTCACGTGTGTCAATCAATACAGGAGGTTTCCTGCTTTCAATGGTTCAAATTATACCACTATTAATTATTTTAATATAGACGTTATGTTAATTTTATGTACGAGATTCATTTCATTCAAGTTCTATAGAAGATTCGTTGTGCAAGATAACCGCCGCATAAGTTTCGTAACAATTTTATATATAATTAAATAAATTTAAAAGTATAAAATAAAAAGCGTTCAGAAACACATTTCGCTAAACCCGAAACTTAGCACATTCATACATGTAGGCTATTCGGTTATTAGATCGTATATTAATTTTTACACAAGTAAATTAACGGCAATCCACACTTAGCCATGAAGAACCTCCAAGAACCAGGAGGAACGTCACTTGTTCACAAATCTTCTGCAAACGACTAACAGAAGAAAAAAAATAAGTTCAATTTTAAAGCCAGCAATGCAACTAAGGAGCAATTCCTTACGGTGATTCTGTAACTAATCAGAGGTCCTATATCATTACACCCCTTGCCCTGGAAGCAAAGATGATGTTAGTCGCGTCTTCTGTTTACACATTCCTTCGACGATACAATCATTACCAGACTCGGAACTAGAGTATCAATCATAAATCGACTATATCACTTTAAATTATTTAGTAAACGTGGTAACAAATATATTGCTTGTGGAACTTTGAACACATCGACATAATTCCAACGTTTGACGGAAAACAGGTAAATCTATAGAAACAAGCATACCAATATACAAAATACATGGCATAAGCAGCACAACTACATATCTTCATCAATGGAGCCTTCCCCAGGATATTGAATACTTGAGAGGCGGGCGCCATTGCAATGCACGTGAACATGGATAGAACCTGCCGGCAGTCAGTTTTACCATTGAAATTGCATACATTTCAAGAACCGTCGTTGCATTCGTTCAATGAAAAGCCGAAATGGAGTATGAGTGGGTGACCAAACCATTGAAGTATATTTTAGTTTGCTTATAACGAAGGAATAATATAATATTTTCAACATTATTGGATTATTGAAGTGTTGGGAAAGTTTAATTACCTGGGACGAAATTGGGCGCGAATTAAAACGTACATTTTACCAGTAGGGACATCAGTATTGATATGGATGGAACCAACTTCTATGAAAGAAACGTATAACTATATACAATATTTAATAAATGCATTATACAGTCAGAAAAGTTGTAAAAAGATGCAATCACAAAATATTCCACAAAATACTATGAATGTTACACCATTCCAATCGACGTGCAATGCAGCAAATTTTCAAGAACAACTAAGTGACAGATCTGTATAATATTTTAATGTTACCTACTAAAAGATGGTACTCGATAAATTTTGTATGACATTTGCGATTGTTCCGCCATTTATTGTAGTTTTACAACACTTATCATACTGCCCTTCTTAATGCAGCAAAACTACCAAACGTTTTCAATGCCATCTGCAATAATCTTACCGCAAATTTTGAAACCGTGTGGGCGTACAGTAGCCAATAGTAATCGATATCATTCGCCAATTTCAAAGCGAAGTATTAAGGAATATCGTGCGTATAGTGGTAAGAAACATTGTCCCCCTAAACTCCAGGGCATGAAAATATGAGATGTTTGGTGAGAACATTTTTATGCAGATAATAGAACTTCAACATCCACCACCACGCGACTAGCCAGCGGTGCTGGACAATGCGTACCTAGAGGATGAGGGGGTGAACAGAAAAAAAAGCCCATTAGTATAACATTAGTTTGAGTGCAGAAGCAGGAATTCTGGTATAAGAGAAGTGGTACAAAAATATTAATAAATGCAATTATAATTTCAGCAGCGTTTGCCACTGTCACAAACAGATAATGTGAAACATAAGTTAATATAAGATGTTTAGTTATTAGTTAGTTGGGATGAAACAAAGTTACTCATTATCTATAAGAGTAAGTAAACAAAATAATCGTACCGTGCTCATTTAAACAGCGATTAATATTAGGGAACACATTTTCGAAAGTTCAATCAATTGCACTTAAATTAACGAATACTAACTCTGATGTGCTATCGATTTGCCTTATACTTTAGTATCGTTTTGAGAAATTTCGAGCGTATAATCCATTTCCAATAACACAGAGTAGGACGTTTCCGATACTTTTTTCAATTATTTGTCTTTGATCTGACAAAAAAATTTCATGACACATATATTAAACACTTCCTTATTAATGACGATAGAGATCTAACTAATTTGCATATAATTGTAACCATAGATTGTAAGCAGGGAGTATTGCAAAAATGTTCATATTTTGGGGTCATCCTCAAGCATGCAGGTGCAGCGCGTCCGATCAATACAAACGCGGGGGTGTCGGGCCCGGCTGGCGACATAGTCATGAGACATCCCAATTCGGTCGACTCACCGCAACCACATAACCCAATCGTCTTTGAATTTATAGCTCGTTTGCGCAGATTTAAATTACTCTCACGTGTGAAACTGAATATATCAGACTTCGTTCGCACTATTAAACGTGGGCGAGTCCGACTTTATTATGCCGACTTGTCTCGTATTTCTCGTGGAAGAGGGAAGCGAGGAAATAACGGCGAATTTTAAAAACAATGCGGGTACATTTATTTGTTATTACCCCCAGTAAATAAAGTTGCATAGAATCAAGAGACGTTGCTTAAATATCAAGGGACGTGTAATACAACGAGATTATGGACGGATGATCAGTATTTTTAACGAACAAAAATAAGTTTCATTGATTTGGATTGATTATTGAATTTATTGATTACCGACCATTATAAGAGCTCCATTATCAAAGACTAATAACAAGACGGTACAGGAATATGGGCGGAACGAAACTTTATGTCACATAAATAATACAATCACACGATGCTAGGAACATTTATTAAGGCACCAGACCACGGTGCGTGCGCGGTACGAAGGTGTATCTTTCATAATTATTTTCAAGCGAATGATGAATGCAATTCATTTCATCAATGTTTATTGTCAATATATGCATATAGAAGACTGTATACAAATTTTTATACTTGAATCTAAAGTATAGTTTGCGGTGTACGCCGCTCCTAAGAGGAGACTGCGCGCGCGGTGGTTGACAGCGATTAAGCCATACGGCTCATCTAAAAAATAAAATAAAAATATATTTAGAAACTAGACATATGTGTCTACAGCATCACGTAGGGGAATTTTGATATCTAGAAGGAAAAAAAAATGGCGGACCATCGAATTTTATTTTCGATTTTTATGAAAAATTTTCACGGTTCATATGAAAAAAAAAATAGAAGGAGACCTATTATAAAAAAACCCCTACGTGGTGCCATAGAGACTACATTTTCGAACAGTTTAAGACTTGGTGCATGCAAATCGGATGTACAGTTTTTCTAATATGCTGTCAACCAGGTTGAAAAAGTAGGTTTCGAGATAAACGCGTTCAAAGTTTTGCTAAAGCATAATTCAACATACAAACTAACTAATTTCTTGGTCTATTTTTTCTTGTTGCGTACGTTTAGTCAGCTATTCCTGGACCATACAACAGCTCCTCAGCGTCCAGAGAATCATTATTTGTTCCATGTTTTGCACGAAGACGACCCTCATGCGTGCTTGTTTCGGCTTCGTGCTCGGCTTCGCATATTCGTTTCTCGTCGATGTTTTGACAATATTGGTAGAGTGCGTCACCAATTTTGATGTCTAATATCTCCAATACATTTCTGAGGCCAATGTGACCATTGTTAAAAAGTATTGATGCAATATTAGCGACAGTTTCGTGACGGCTTAGGTAAAACGGAGAATTCAGCGCTTAATATCGGGCCGCAATTGTATTGAAATAGATAACGTCTTGTACGTGACAGTACAAGTGTTTTTGGGTTTCTAATTTGGAAAAATGAGTAATAAATGTAAACAATCGAACCGACCGTTAGCTGGTGCATCTGCCGAACAATCTGTACCTGCACAGCCGTGAATTTGGGACTAATTTCTTATGCAAAATATTCTGAGGATCGAAACGAAATAATTGTAGCGAATATTTTGCACTGGATTGCGCATATCTAAACTAACTTAATTAATTGCTAAATATATACATATGTGGGACCGAACAAATCGAATGATATTATATATACGAATCGTACGACTGCCGCTCGGCGTGGTCGTACGCTAGCAACGGTTCACATAAAATGCGGTATCTCCATCAATTTGACGAATTTCTCTAAAATATTCGGTGAAAGCATTCTTGACAAATGCATCTTTCAGAAAATGAAGAAAAAAAAAACAGGAAAAAAATTATTTTTCACCGTGGTCTAGTGCCTTAAAGAGGTTAGGCAATTGCCTTTGGATTAATTAGAAAAACTTATCGATGTATGCGCAAGAAAATTAAAGGCAGTATAAACCATCGAAAGAAACTAATAATGAGTGAGATTCAATGGAGTTTTTTCACTGGTATAATGTCATTACTAGTAACTTAATCAAAGTTGATCTACTGCAATTTTACATCTATTTATGACATGTACAAAAGTAATAATGTGACAAGGTTTCAACCCAGGCGACAAAAACCAAAAATGACGTGATAACGATAATTTTCGAATTACAATAATTTCAAATACGTGCTTTTAAAATTGTATCATTGGACTGCCTGCAAATGAAATTGCACGACCTGAAAAATGTTACCATTCATTATTTTTTTTGAAATAAATTTAAAAATTTACTTACATATGTATACAGGCCATCCTTTTAATTCCTTAATTATAGAACTATAACAAGCTCGATGAATTTCCCCAGCTTGTTGCGTGTTGCTGCCATACAACACGTTATATTCAATCAATCTTGAACGTAACGAAATGTTAAATTCTTTAATAATAACAAATATATGTGTGTCGTGTCAAGTTATAAATAAGAAAAAAAATTACATACATATTTCAATTTGTCCCACCAGCGAGCAAAATGAAATGTTTATTTAAAAAAATTCGAAAAACGTACTAAATACGACCCATACTGCTTGGGCGACTTTTCTCTGATTGTTGTGACTTATCATTACAAATGACTGTTAATAATAGTTAATCATCATTGCGTATTTATCAAAATTTATCAAGATCTGAATTTTCAATTTTATTGATATTAAGTGCTGGAAAATTATTACTTCTTATGCGTAATTATAATTGCAAAATTACATTCGCTTTTATAAAAACCATACAAAATGGTAATGTTGTTGCATTGTTAAATCGTTTTTTTTTTATTATTAATTTTAAATTGCGTTTCTGTAACAATTTTTGTATTGAAACGTATGTTTTGAATTTTTAAATTGACCTGCTGTTTATATTTATCCGCTTTAAACCCTTTTTAAGCTATGTCGTTGCTTTTTCATAAAATAGTTTTATAGTTTTTATTTTAGTTATTTTTGGAAAGTTTTCCTCCACATCTTTATTAAAGGCACATGTCGCTATAACTTTGATATTCCAACCCCTAGTATTTGATTATAACAAAGGGCAAGTAAATCCAGGAAGTGAATTGGCTAACTTATTTTTTCTGCGAAGGAGCCGTTGTTATATTTCGTTTACCTATAAAACCTTCGTAGGTTATCCCCTGGGTAGAAGCTTGCACAGCGTTTGCACGAGAAAGTAATATATATATATATCTTTACACAATTGCCTGTAGTTTTAGGAGACGCACACAACATGAATATGCAAATTTAATGGTCGATGCTCCATTTGACAACATGTTTAACATTTTTACAGTAAATCGAAACATATGTATAAATATATAAGTATTAATTACGACGTAATTACGTAAGCCATTACTAATAAAGAAGACCATTCAGTACTAAATTTAGTACTTAATATTTAGTTTTACTTCCTTATACATCATTCATGTATAACGAGGTAAACTAATGAACATTTTTAACGACAATACATGCCTTGATCTTCCCTAAAGGAATTCTGGCTACTTTCGAAATGACAAAATATTGGCTCTAAGATTGTGAAACATTAAACGTAAGATTTGTATACAGCAACGAAGAAAATCTCATATTTTAACATTGGGACTGCGCCACTTTGGTGGACAAATTTATTTAAGAAAAAAGAAGGAGGAAAAACAACAAAAAAATCAATAATCCCACAATTGAAAACCGCAAGGCGATGTTGGGTTTACTGTGCACTGATCACCATTCTTACACTTAACATTAAGTATACATATGACATACAATATAAAATGAATATTTATGCCTTAAATTAATTTAACTAATTCTGTTAATAACTTTAACATAGCGGAGACTAGCATTTTGTACTCTTTTGCATTTCATTTTGACTACATGCGCCAATCAAAGGACCTTACACGACTGCCCAGTAAAATTAAATTAAACTAAACTAAAACATATAAAGCTGTTGTCGATATGTAATCAGAGATGTTTCGCTTGATTAACGACAGATTTCATTTCCACCAGCACGCTAATATATCATAGTTTTGAGTCTTACATAATTTTTGAATTTCAAAAAGTACGATTAATGATTTAGAAGAGTGTGTCGGATGTAAACAGTGCTGTGAGCCACAGAAGAGACCGTGCCTGCATATTACACTAACACGTGTGTATACCCTAAAATAAATCGCAAGTATAGAGCGAGAACAGTAAGGAAGTTAATTGAGCCCTCTGGAACACCAGATATACGAATCTGTTTCCGATTTGTTTTTCATTTTTACCGTTGGTTCGTTGAGGAGCTATTTCCTGTCACCTTACTGAAATCAAGGAGCGTCAGAAGTATTATAAAACTTTTCTTGGAAGCCTACATATAATGCTGTAATATCTAACAAATTAGTTACGCAACATTCCCCGACACGAAACCCTGACCGATAGTCTACTTAATTGCTATTGTTTGTTTGTTTTGTGTCTTCCTTTGCGCGCGTTCTACCGCCCAAACGATGAAAGATAGACCTACGAAACTTTAAACTTACGATTTGTATATAACAAGGAGGAGAAGCTCGTATTTTTAAAACAATATCTCAATCGGAAGTGGTGATTTACTCTTATCACATTTTTCTGTATCTCGAAAACAGTAAGAAGTAGTAACAGTAGAAAATGAAAGTTGTAGATATTGAAATTCCAAACAACTTTCGTTTGAAAAGTTTTTGCAAAAAATGTAGTATAACTAAGTATAAGAAAGTTCAGTGCGGACCACTGCAGACTTGTGCAAATATTGCATTGAAAGTAAAATCATAGTATTATTTCGGATTTACTACTTCGGGTATAGGAATCACATATATGTGTTTTCAAGCATCTGGGAATATGTTTTTTGTTATAGAGATATATACGATGTGAACAATGTACATCAAAATGTGTGTATGGGCAAGCAGTCTGATCATCGCAACTTGGATGAAATTGAGAAAATCGTTTTGGAGAATATGCCCTTGTCGACTAAATCAAATTTGAATATAAAACTGATGTTATTGTTAGCTTGCGAATTGCAATAATCTGTAAGTTCTCTATTGGTTACCGTATTATTGGAAATATGCACCACAAAATACTTCTTGACTTCATCTGGATTTCGTAAATTAGCGGGCAGATCCACATAATTTTTAGTTTTTTCCAAATCGATTTAGAGTCAGTTGACTTTACATGTCTAAAATAAGCTATCCTTTACATAGTTTATAATATGCTTGTAGGAGTTCCATTGAGATACTTTTTGTTCTTATTAAATTTACTTTACCTTTACCTTAATGCGTAGTAACTGTAATCGAAGGAGTTTTAGGTTTTTATTACAGTAATGAACAATTCTATTAACCTATCGGTTAAAATTTGAACCTTTACATTTACGACCGAATATGAAAATGTGGAAGTTTCTATACTTGAGAAATTGCGTGGAGATCAGTATTTAAGGTCTCTAACATAAAAGGAAACAAATTGAAGAAATATCAAACGTTTATTTTTCTACATAATCTCCCTGAACGTCGATGCATTTGGTCCAACGATGCTCCAAACCTTTGATTCCTCTGGAAAAAATTCTTTCGGTTGCTATTCCAACCAGTCGTTTACAGCCATCACGTCATTATCGTCGTAATATCTAGTCCCCCGAAGATACTCTTTTAATTTTGGAAATAAAAATAAATCGCTTGGGGTCAGGTTTGGTGAATATGCTGGATGTTCAAACAATTCAAATCCTGCGTTCAGAATAGCTCTCATGCCAACATGGCTTTTGTGGACAGGAGCGTTGTACTGATGAAACAGAATTCCTTTGCTCGATTTTCCCCGTCTTTTTTCCTTGGCACAATCGCGCAATCTTGAAATTGAGATGGCATAGTAGGAGTCTGTTATTGTATGTCCACGATCCAAAAAATCAGTCATCAAAATTCCCTCTGTGTCCCAAAAAATGTTGGCGATATCTTCACCAGCGGATGGCAAAACACGAAATTTGCGGTGTGGCGAAGAACCTCGGCGATGTCACTCCATACTTCAACTCAGGATCGAAGTTGCGGAGCCACGTTTCATCAACAGTGACGAATCGAGAAAGAAATTCATCCAGATCTGTTTAAACTTTGCCAACTGGCTTCAGAATGCAATACTCTAGAACGTTTCGGATCAGGTGTCAACATTGGCGGGACCCAACGTGCAACGTGCATGGTTAGTCCTCTATCTGTCATTACCATATCGTGTATACGATTAACATTTTCTTGGGTAGTGGCAGTCACTGGTCGTCCAGCACCCTTCGCATGTTCACAATTTTCGAGACATATTTTTCACAACTCGGTAAGAAACATTAACCTCATCTAATATACCTACCATATCTTCATGAATTTCTTTTGGCGACAACCCTTTTTTGCAGGTATTTTATAACTGCACGAATCTGTGATTTTTTCCTTTTTTAGATTTCTCTAAACTTGTCTACTTAAATTTAAAATTATTTGTACAGGTAACAAGTGACAAAACTACAATTGAACCAACGTAACAACAAATGATAATCCATACTTTGATGTGTAAACTTGATGCAACGTCACTCAACGCCTACTATGCCAGGGACGCTAAATAATGATCTCCCCTCGTATATCTACATTAAGAACCCCAAAATTCAGTACGAAACGTATGTCCGTGACTATGATTATGTCTACAAAGAAACAAGTCTTCGAAAATCTTAGGTTGATTTATAAGTCCAACAGCTTTAAACATATTGCTATACATATATTTATATTTTACATACTATTATTAATGTCGCTGCATTTATATAAGGTACGAACAACTACACATAGTGATTTTGCAAAAACACTTATTCAAGGTGTTTGTAACACAATTCAATTCTGAAACTATATAAAAGCGCAATGCGTCAGTTATAATTTATAAAATTTTCGTTAAACTTTTTCAATCTCGTAAACGACCCTTAACTGTCGCACAATATACCTATTGAAACAATATGTACCTATGAGTATATACGCAGTACGTTTTGAATGTTAATGCTAATACTTGTCCGGAAAATAAATTCCCTTGCTATACATGCATATGTGTAGATATTAAAATTAAATTACACGTTTGTACATCTATGCCATTTCGTAAATTATATTGCCTTAATTTGTAACGTATTTTTCCCTTTGCGCTAACGAATTTGTCATTATATCTTCAGTTTCGTATAATTTTGGAATATGATGCTTAATTACAAATTTTATTTTAACATGGAATATTCATGAGTACTACTAATGATGTCATTGTGCAAATGTTTATTTTTGTCATCAAAAATAAGAAAATAATGTTGTTGCATTTCTACTGTGAAAGTAAAAAGTTGGGGCACAACCGTTTGGTAAATCTACAATTATGAACGGCGATAGTGTCTTAAAATATTAATGCTTTTATAATAGGTGCCGGTTTGTTTGTTGTTGTTTGGCAGTTTGATTAAATAATTGGATAAAGTTGTTTTAAATGTGAATATTAGTTTTATAAATTTCAGATAGCAGTATCGAAATAATTTGTTAACAATCAAACACATCAAATTTGTTTTTTGTTTTCATCATCGTAATCAACTTCGTTACTTCGATAATAGTGGTTAGCAATGCGGGACTAATTACAACACCACAATCCGATGAAAATATTTAAATCGAATACAAGGAAATTGTATATTGATATAGTTATTCTAACAATCTAAATGAGATGTGAACCATTTTACGCTTGCCCACGGTAAGCGGTAATCCGGTTTCAAAATCACGGCGGAAATTACGATTTCATTGAACCCTTGTGGTTTTTATTTCGAAAGGAGCAATAATTATTAATTTTGAGCGGCGTGAAGTCAAACTACGAATGTTTATTGTACTTATTATTGTACTTAACAACCGTCCTTGATTGAGAAACTTGATTAGTAGTGTAAAAGTCGTCGCTCATGCAATAAATGGTCAACGATAATAATATTATGTAATAAAAATTAGAAGACTTCGCCATGATATTAAAGAAACCAATTTCACAAGGATAATACACAGGTCCAAGTCTTACTAATATCAATGCAGTTAGTGACCATGAATTTGAAGTTATTGACCATCATATTTCCATGAATCAGTTCCTATTGATTTTTATTTATTTCCAAATTTGAAACAAAATCTTCTCGCAAAAATGGCGATGTGGTAGATACGATGCAAGGTTTCTGTAATTAAGAGTTTTTCAGGAATTGTTCTGCTTTGCTTGAATATAAGTGGGATAAGTGTCTTCAAATCAAATAATGATGCAAAATAAATAATCAGCTTCACATCAATTTTAATTCGTCGATCTTCAAGAATTAATTTATCTGCTTTTCGAACTTCGGTAATGGCTGAATTTGTTCTATGCTCGTCTTCGATGGATTCCCACTTCCCATTTAAGTTGCTTAGACCAAAATTTAATTGTTTTGAAAGAACTGTTATGTATATGTACATAACTTGGAGACGTCTTGATAAAATTAAATGCAAACGAAAGTGAAATAGTCTGGGTCCCCTATTGTTTAATGTTATCACGGACAAAATTATAAGCCCTTACAGCGGGCGACGGCAGGATTTAATGATAAGGCCCTGATAGTCTAGTTCATTTAAAACCGCTGCTGAGAAATATAATGATTGACTTAACATCATAAACAAAATTGATTTCAAATGACCTGTGCTATCCAATGTTGCCAATCGCGCAACTAATGCGTGGTAAAATATGTAGATTTTTGAATCTTTATCATGTTGCCAGACATCAGATTAAACAACAGTTATTATATTGGGACACCTGCATGAAACTATTTACAAAAACAAACATGTAGCTATGTTAACGAGTCTGAAACTAAACAGAAAAGAAAATGAGCACCACATATATGAAGGTGCCAAGAGTAATGGCTACATATACAGGGTGCTGCATTGGCGGACGCAACATAGGAAATTCCATGTTAATTTCGAGGCATTCAAATATTGGCTTCCCTAATTATTTTACAGCAAAACGCCATTTACGTTTTTTAAAGAGCACTAGATCATGGTCCAATTAGCGCAAATTGGGCATTTTTGCTATGCTCAGTTCACAAATATATTAAAAAATGTATGGGCGAAATTTTGAAATTTTAAATCAAAACATCAATACAGCCTTGGTCAGGACTGTCAAAGTTGACACATATCTCATTATCGTAACTGACAACGGCCAAATTTAATAAATTTGTACATCGGAAACAAACATAATTGACTTTGTTTTTTCATTAAAGAGGCAATTAGAAATAAGACAATGCCTTGGGTTGGGTTGGGTTGGGTTTCCCTATTGCATTTGCAATTTTTCGAAACTGTTCCTTGTTTCTCAAACTTTGTTACTAGACGTTGAATAGTGGATCTGTGCGGTATTGGTCGATCTGGATATTCAACCGAAAAGCTATCGCAGACATTCTGGAAACTCTTTGCTGCATAATATAACTTTACTATGAATATTTTTTCTGGTGTTGTATAACTCATTTTTAATTCGGCCGTTGTAAGTTAAGTTTATCAGAGAACTGTCTGTCAACTTTGACAGTTCGTGACCAAGGCCGAATTGATGTTTTGATTTGTAATTTCAAAATTTAGCCGATACATTGTTTAATGTACTTGCGAACTGAGCATAGCAAAAATGCCCAATTTGCGCCAATTGGACCATGATGTATTGCTCTTTAAAAAACTTAAATGGAATTTTGCTGTAAAATAATTAGGGAAGCCAATATTTGAATGCCTCGAAATTAACATGGAATTTCCTATGTTGCGTTCGAAAATGCAGCACCTTGTATAATGCGAGATAAATGCACCACACATTTATGGTTATTGTATTTCTACATTTATGAGACATGTGGAAGTGGAAGTATGACCTAGACACGCTATTAACGCGTATGTACGTGGTACAAATGGGACACACTATAGCAGCTAAATAGATGCGTAATATCTTTAAATCAACATACATAGAACAGCTGCAATGTTTCCAAAATGAACAGACATTTTCGCCTACTACAGGAGGAGAAGAGAAGAAGTACTAAATGCTCAGTCGAGGTAGTAACGTAATGCGTTAAAAACAAAATATAATTCAAATGCACTTCTTAATAGTAATAAAAATGTGAGAACTTTTATTGAAATGAAAACAGTTTGGTACAAGAAACATTGTTGTTTGCGAAAATTGATTTATTACTTTTCTTACCTTTATTGGAATGCAATTATTTGTTTACAATTGCATACAAGTTTTTGTCTTAAACACATACGATTCATATTGTATTTTAATTATCAACAGGATTTCCTTGAAGTAAAATAAATACATTTGCTTGCAATTTATAAAATATCTGTTTGAAAATTTAAATAACGAAACGTGGTCGATCAAGTTACACATTTTAGAAAGTACATGTAAATATAAATATAACGCACATTCTTTCCATTTCTTTAATTCGGTCATGTTATGACAATGTTTATTTATAGCCGAACGACAATGTATTGATCACCATGTTCCGTGTCCATTCATTTAATTTGTGCGGAGTAAAAACGTAATAAAAATAAAAGACACGCTTTTATGGCGAGTAATAAAACAGAGGCAAACAACCCTGGTGGGGATTAACGCCTTATTCCGCGTACCTGTCTTTATACGGTAAACATGAAACTCAATGTTAGCTATTACGTCACACATGCGTTACAATTTGTCATTGTCATTATGTCACGTTAAAAAATCAACAAGTTGCACGATTTCCTATCGTGCGAGCTACAATTGGTACGTCAATTTTATGTGTCACACTCCAGGAATTATTAATTAATTATAAGTAAATTAATCTATGTTGCGTTGCATTATGTCCTAGGCTATATAGGCGTAGCAAGTGCAAATATAGACGCAGTTTTGTTTTTCCAGTGTTGATGGGTTTGCCACGTAGCTTTAAGTATTAAAATGCTTCACTTAAGAAATTAATCTCCTTTAAACCTGAACCGAAAATAAAGCATACATTCAGGTTTTTTCATCACGCCTCTTTCTACTAAATTCCTCTTCACACTACAGCGATCAGGCGGTCCAAGAGATTTGTCACCCCAGCTGCGTTCACCACCACGACAGCGCTAGGTATGGGGACCTCAAGATTCGCAGTATCGGGGCCAGTGGTGTTTCAAATAGAGAGTAGATAAAATTAATTCAAATTCGAATAGATATCGTTAAAGTAAAATTTAAAAATTTACTAAAATATAATCGACGTTACCCAAACATATAATTAGCGTTTAAGTAAAACACCGAGTGATGAGTTTTAATGAAAAGCGTGGTACGAGACAGACATTGTATTATCATTTTCATTCCATTATTTCATACGGACTTTTTTTATTGTAAGAATTGTAATGTTATGTCTAATTCTCCCAAGAGTTTACAAATTATTCTTTTGTGTTCCCGCACAAAAACCGGTCTAGAAATGCCGAAGGCGAACTCAATTCGCCTTGTTTTCTAACTAAATTTACCGCTGCGTACATCATTCAGACAGGGAAGCTATAATTGCAATCAATCATGGCGCACGCTATTAATAAAAAGCTTCATGCCTTGTTTCGGCGTTGTTATTGAAAGGGCGTCCTTTACAAGCGAGACTGCTTGAAAGGGGCAATTTTATATGCAAATTCCGTTTCAGCGATAACGAGTACGATAATTTACAATTTAACGATCTAAAAGACAAACTATTTGCTATTATTGCCTTTGATGTTTTAAAGAATTATCAGGAAGTAAATTTTCAACGGAAATGTTAATTAGACCTGATCGGTAATTTCTATTTTCCAAAATATATTGTTAGGTATGCTTTAATGGCTTTTATGGCTTAAATGACTTTTTCTAATATCAATCATGTATTATGTTATGAATTTTAGGAAGTTAAGTGTGTAACAACGTATATTTAATATCGACGCTACAATATCTGATTTTGTTAAAAGTTGTTATCGTAACTGTATTCCGCTGCGGAAATAATATTAAATTTCTAGGTAAACTGATTGTCCTGGACTAATGATTTCACAATTATAAACGAGACGTCGTTATGTTTTCTAAGAAAAATCACGAATAAGAAACAGGTAAATAAGAATGTATTTTAAGAAAGGTCGATTATTTTATGTAACGTGTAATTGAACTCTACTCCGCTTCTGGGAGTAAATAAATGTACATAATAGTTTTCCTAAAGCCCTATCATTTGGAGTAGGGAGAGTAACATTTGTTTAGCTTCGAATTTTTCAAAGCACGCGATGCCTAAATACGTCTTCTCCATTGTCGGTTAATTGGTCTCCATGTTTGATGGCGTTATAAGCGGGAAATTTGATGATGCTATTGATGTTTTTATAAAATTAATTTATCAATTTATGTCTCAGCATATGCTTTTTTATCTATATTCAAATTTATTTACACGACAAGTAATTGCACAATATGGTCATTTTCAAATTCCAAGTTTAATATGTGGTCCTTTAAATTTGTAAATGTGTTACTGTATATATCACAAAGCACCTTGTTAACCATTCAATTTAAAATGTTTTTCATCGCATTTATTTTTTGTTGCCTTCAACACTTTTCTACAAATTACCTGACCAATTTTACATATTTTTAATATTAATTTCGTTTGTCATTAAAGATGAATTTGATGGCACAAACGATAATACCGACAAAAGTAATTCATTCTCAACAAGTCATTTTTATATTTAACTTTTTAACAACAAATATAATTTGAAAGAGTGACCAATATAATAATTTATATTTTGTTATAATGTCTTCGTGAAATACATTTGGCCACTCTTATTATTGTGCCTTCCTCGACTTCTTAGTTCCGCTAGTTTAATTTTTTTAATTTTGTTTCATTGTTGTCCTTCATAGTTCATACCTTACCCTCTATTTGTTGTAAAATCTGTATAATTTCCTAATTATGGTGATTTTGCTCTTTATCTAGAATTTGGGTTGCATTCGATCGATTTTTGCAATTTTTATTTTGGGTTTGTTGTTATGAAATCCTGTTTCGCTATCTAAATCCATTTAGGTTGGTTCCTTTATATGCTTCCCTTTACTTTCAGAACTATTTCTTTCTACTTATTTCTATCCTCTGCTAGTTTCCTCCTTCATCCGTTATCCTGCTGAACCCACATTACCCTATACCTCGTTGAGCCATCTTGACTTGGTCTGCCCTTCTTCGTTGTCCTATGTGCCTTAATATGTCTTTATACAGACTTTCTATTCAGTTGGTCCAGAATGTCTTCATTTGTTCGCTTTCTTGGTCCCATTCCTCCCATAGGGTTTCCGAAATACCTTATTGCAAAAAAAGGTGTCGCAATAAACTTTAATATTGCTAAAAGTATTTTATTCAACAACGACTGACTGAATATATATATATATATATATATATATATATATATATATATATATATATATATATATATATATATATATATATTGAAAATGTGTCTTGTCAAATATGACAGAAAAATGTAAAATTTACACGAAAGATGGTCTAATCTTACACCTCAATGGTGTAGTGAACATTAATTAAAACAGGTCCATGAAGACTAACTGGTGGATCGCTAGACAACATTGTTTCTGGGTTATTACCCTTCGTCAGTAGCGATTACCAAGAACCTTAGTTGTTGAAATACCTTTACATGTAGTGGCCATCAAAACTTCTTGGCGCGAGCCAATCACTCCTAATGAACCACTGACAACAGAACACTGACAAGACGATACCTTGTCTAACACCTCGCGGCGAGTAAACAAGACGACTGTCAAATGTCCAGTGTCAACATATAAAAGGATTGCTGCAATTAAGTTCAAAAACAATTCAAATTGAAAATGTGTCTTGTCAAATATGACAGAAAAATGTAAAATTTACACGAAAGATGGTCTAATCTTACACCATCTAGGAGTGATTGGCTCGCGCCAAGAAGTTTTGATGGCCACTACATGTAAAGGTATTTCAACAACTAAGGTTCTTGGTAATCGCTACTGACGAAGGGTAATAACCCAGAAACAATATTGTCTAGCAATCCACCAGTTAGTCTTCATGGACCTGTTTTAATTAATGTTCACTACACCATTGAGGTGTAAGATTAGACCATCTTTCGTGTAAATTTTACATTTTTCTGTCATATTTGACAAGACACATTTTCAATTTGAATTGTTTTTGAACTTAATTGCAGCAATCCTTTTATATGTTGACACTGGACATTTGACAGTCGTCTTGTTTACTCGCCGCGAGGTGTTAGACAAGGTATCGTCTTGTCAGTGTTCTGTTGTCAGTGGTTCATTAGGAGTGATTGGCTCGCGCCAAGAAGTTTTGATGGCCACTACATGTAAAGGTATTTCAACAACTAAGGTTCTTGGTAATCGCTACTGACGAAGGGTAATAACCCAGAAACAATATTGTCTAGCGATCCACCAGTTAGTCTTCATGGACCTGTTTTAATTAATGTTCACTACACCATTGAGGTGTAAGATTAGACCATCTTTCGTGTATATATATATATATATATATATATATATATATATATATATATATATATATATATATATATAAGTAGAATATGCCAATCACGAGAGGAAGAAAACCATAGCCAGTTACTCACCAACCAGTAGCCCAATGTTATTTAGCCAACAGAAAAGCACTTGGACACACCGCGACGTTTAGTATGTTGACGAGTATAAAAAATCACGAAAATTTTCATTACATTATGAAACTTTAAACTTTAGATTGGTATGTGGCCTGGAAGTTAATTCCACATTTTTGAAAGCCATAACTTAACGGGAATTCACGGTTTAGGCCTGTGTAAATATATATATATAGAAATTGCAAATAACTAAAACGTAGTACGTGCACCTACTCCACTTTTTCATAATCGGAAAAACACTTCGTATTCTATGTTTGTGTTATTGAACTTATTAATTATTAATGCGAGATAATTGCTGTTGTCTTCGTTTCCATTCCCTTCCACGTCAACCAATCTATTCTAGTTATAAAAGGGCGGACATATTCTTCAGATTATCGCATTGGCGGACACGACATACAATATCATTGACTAATTACGAATCATCAAAAGTTTTTGGCCGCTTCGGAGACAGTTAACATGCTAGGTAAATTTTGCAATTTTAAATAAACATCAATTCTTTTAAAGGTCCCTGGTCAAGATCGAATTGACATTTTTATTTAAAATGCTGAAATTTAGCTCATATTAATTTTGAACTGCTAACGCACCACACTGTAGATTAATAATAAAATAAAAAACATTATAATTGAAATAAATTACATAAATATGTATTGGCAAAATGAGCACGTTACGATAAAATAAAAAAATAAAGCATGGCGGATCCCGGATTAATATTAATTAATTTTCCTGCCTTCGGAAAATAAAATAAAAGATGATATATTACCACCACAGCATCACAAAATATTTGATCACGTCCACACTTATAAGTGAAAACCTTTTTCTTCCAAATGTATTAGAAATGAAATAACGCCATAAATAAGACTTCTGAGCCACCGAGTTCTTTATACATTACACAAACTTAACACGTCCTACACCCAATGAATCATGTCTGATGCATGATCTTCTTTAGTACAACTTCATGAATCACATGTTCATACAAATCTTTGTAACTTAATTTATAGCGCCTTCATACTTCGCGTCAATGAATGCGTGGTAGTAGCAAATTTAAAGATCGATAGCGTTAACATGTTGCCAATTCATATTAAAAAATTGTAAAAATTCGCATGTGGTAATATGATATCCCCGGCGATACCCCCTCGAAATGACATTTAAGAGCAACAGATTGGCGAAAATCGCTTAAATTAGCTTCTACCGATGAATATTTTCCATCAAGTTAATTCACGAACTCCCGAAAGGTTAAATCACATTACCGTTTGGGCGAAGTCACGCAGCTTCAGATTTTACCTTAACTTAATGAACATAGAAACTCGGCGTTATTTAACGACGCCGAACTAATTACAGAGCAAAAATGTCACATATTAAAGCCGTAATAAATCCCGTGTAAATAACAACGAAAGCGAGCTAGCGCATCGTAACGAGCTTAATAATTACCTAGGTACTAAAACTTGCCGAAACCTCCGCAAAAGGGGAACGGCCTAAACATATTTATTATAATTAAAACCGTGAAGCGAAAAAGGAACTCGCTCACCTCGCCGGCTATATTTAGTTTTGTCCCCGCAGAGAGTGTCCTTAGAATTCCTGGAGCATTCACGGGCTCCCTCATGAATTCGAAATGAGCTTCAAGAGCTTCCATGGAAACCTAAACGACTTCATAATGGAAACAGTGTTCATGCCATCATCTGGTTACGTCATCTATTTCAGCATGCAGGGTGTCGTAAATGTGATTTGCTTGTCGCTAAACTATTTACTGAATTGTTTCACATAATGTTAGCGATACCAGAATCAATATACAAGTTCTAACTTAAACCAAAGATTTAAAACGTTATGCCGAACTCCATATAAACGGGGATATTTATAATTTTTTAACTTTTAATTTGCCGTTCAATAAAGGAATTTTTGCAACAAAAATTTCGGGTAAGACAAAAATTTATGAAATTCGTTTTAATTGTCTGTTGTCTTATCATCCGTTGTAAGTACCTCCGCCAACTTAACTCTCCTAGTTCTATAAATTATAGTATTGATTGATCTTCTGTCATTTGTTTATTGCTTATTTACCCTTCTTTGTTGTCCCCTTTGCTCGTCTCAGATAGCTCTCTTAGATATGTTACCTACACATTGCTTGGAATGTTTACTACATATTTTTAATTATTGTAGATATTACTCTTTTGTTAATGCAGCTTTCATTGCATTCTCAATTTTTCAATTTCTGTTTCTTTTTCCTGTTTCTAGTATTGTTATTCTTAAAAAATAAATAAAATAAAATTTTACTTGATCTGCTTTGATTCAATTTACTTGAATATTTAGTTTGACCTGTTTTTTTGTTGTTACTATGATTTTTGTTCTCTTCTAAGCTCTCTTTCTAAACATCTAGGTTTTTAGCTCTTTTCACTATCTGTATAAGCACATTCTGACATTTTTATTGTTTGTAGGTTTCTGTGGCTCATTAATCACTTCTTCTTCTAAGACAATGAATATCATACAACCTGTTTCTCTCTTCGTAGTCTTCTGCCCTGTTATTGTTTTTTTAGTTTTTCATTTCGGATTTGTTTGTATAATTTCATGCCAGTACTCAACGATATTATTCGGCTTTAATTATTACAGTCTTCCTGATCTACTTATATGAATATAGGGAAATCATTCCCGCTTCCCAATCGGCGTTATTTTCTATTTTTAGTAATTGTGGTAGTGTTTTCATACTATTTGATGCAATATTATCTATCCGTTTTTACCACGATTTTCAGCAGGTTAAAAATAACAAAGATATTCTTGTGCAGATGTTATTTATAGTCATTGGCTGCGATACATTTTGTATAAATGAATAATCTTAAACTGTTTCGAATCATTATGTCACTGCACTGATATTCCGAGCTTCATCTTTTCTTAAAAACTCAATAAATAGTGCATTTTTGGACAAGTTATTTTCGCATGTATTTCTTCGGTAATGAATAAATTGTCTTTTTTATCCTTAAAGAAAGTATTGAGCTAATTCGACATTTTTGTGCTCAAAATCGATCTTCATTGCCTGGCCTATGTAATATATGTAGATACCAATCCCGCCGTCGTACCCGTCGATGTGCGCTTCTTCACGCTTAATTAAAACAATTTTAATTACATGCATCACATTAACACTAGATGTTAGATATTCTAAGTGGAGGGATTAGAGGCGGAAATCAAAACGGTAGCGCTATTTAGAACAGGAAATGGAGGTGTCTTACACGGAAGAATTAAACCGAATCGCTTGTTCCGTTTATCCATATGAATATCTCACTTCTCGGTAAATTTCAATTTAAAGGAGGTGTTCTGTCGAACATCAAAGGATCGGATGTTGTGATATGCAAAACGGTATTAATTAACTTAAGTTTATGGAATTACGTATTTCGTGATATTTGAAATGTGGGACGACTACTGTTAGATGGAAACCTATGCATCATTGGTTGGGTAGATAGCGACGTTTTGGGTTCGTAATATATGGTACTGGCTGCCATAAATACACGAACACACTCAGGTGGAAATACCTTAAGATATATTTTTTTGCATTTCCAACCATAATAATAAAAAATCCTGTTCTCTACTTTTTAGAGATATTTTAAATAAAACATTTTTTTAATCACAATAAATTATTAATCACAAAACAGATAAGGGTAATTTTACGGTTGCCATGGAGAGTTGTTAGTACGAAGAAAAGATGTTGGATGATAAGATGACATATGAGAGAATAAATAGAGACAGCGTCGTTACAAACAAAAAGCAATGATATGTTCATGGAACTTTTTTTCCAAAAATTCATTATAAAACATGTATACAAGAAACTTGTAATACATAACTCAGTACCATCTACGATCTACGGTTTTCCAAAAATACCTAATTCTTTTGTTGGTTCATCAACGTACAAAATTTTAGTTGAACATTTAAATAATTTTAAACTACCTAATAACTTTGTTTTAATTTCACTTGATTCGTTTCTATGTTTACTTCCATCCCGTTTAATTTAGTTCTGCACATTATCAACGACAAATGACCATTCAAAGATCACTCTGATTTCAGCCTTGATGCATTCCTTTTATCTCTCCAGTTTATTTTCGATAACTGTTATTTTACATTCAAAAATAATTATTACAGACAAATATTTGGTGCTTCCATGAGATGCCCACTCAGTCCTATTATTGCTCAGATTATTTTAGGCCATATGTTTAATTACAGCGTTTGAGTACATATTTCTTTAATAAAAAAGTATTTGGATGATGTCATCAGCGCAATTACAATCGAATGCGTGGTTCATTCCTTACATATATTCAATAATTTTCAATGGAAACATACAGTTTACCATAGAAAAAGAAACTGATGGATTTGTATAATTTTTGGATAGTAAAGTAATTCGAGATCAAAATAAGAATGTCATCTTTAATTGGTATAGTAAAATAAACACTTTCAGGAAGGTATATACCATTCAAATCATCCTTTAAAACAAAAAGTAAATATTATTGTTGGATTAAGAAATGGAATTTTTAAAATCAGTAATCTATTTTTGTTCATGAAAATTTGAGCTACCTTTCTGAGGAGTACCTTAATGATTAATAATGGCTAGCCTCGTTCCTTGGTTAACTGTTTAATTTTTAATACCCCTCAGATATAAAACTTTAACGACACAGTTAGTATTGAACCCTTCATAACCATGCCATTCGTTCAGGATATCACTAATAAATTACTTAAACTATTTAAAATAAATGTGATACGGATAGCTGAAGATAATTTTAAAACTATAATTAAATTTTCACAATATTATAAATCGGACATAACGTGCAAGATGTAACGTTAAATCTGCAAGTAAGTATGCCACACATTACAATGCTTTATATCTAGGATTATTCAACACCGAATAGTAGTGGTAACGGTGAGAGTTCTTGAATTTTGGCGTTGCATTTTTTTGAATTTGATCACTCGTTTCATTTTTCAAACGTTTCTATTTTAGAATCTTAATTTGTATTAAATACCAACATCGTTTATTATTGGAAATGTATCACATTTATGGCCACAATGGCTCTATCAATGTTAGGTCCGTGTAAATCATCTTTTATTCTTATTTATTACTTTTCAAATCGTCACATAATTTCTCAATTACTGGTGAGACGTTCTAAGTTTCGGTTTCGCAATTGAAATTCGCTTAGTTTTTAGCAAATTGGTATCAATTAAAAATAATTATGTAGGTACTGACCAGTTTTGAAGTTACTGGCTTCCATTGTATATATACGTACAATGCTGGTATGATGATGGAATGATAATTATTTTGTACAAAAATGTCATTATGGCTTAAAAAGTTCCATAAGTTACGTGACATTCTGCTGTTATTAAAATAAGCTATTTAATTTACTTGCTCGATATATGCAACACAATACAATACGTACAATGTAATATTGAAGCGATAGTTGGTCGGTGGCACGAATCGCATGTTTAATTAATTGGAAGCAAAACTTATTTTTAATTAAAACCGAAGTTGGTGGAAATATCAGACTTTTCATTATTGTGAAAGAGTTACAAGGATAGACATTGTGGATTAAGATGTATCTATAATTAATTGGCTTATGAACAATCCATTCGTTGGAAAGCTTTTAATGAAATACGAGTATATTACCCAGCTTGTGCTGACAAATTAGTTTAATAATTATGCAGATGCAATAAAGTTGGATTATTTAAACATAGCGAGGAGTGCGTCTTGCTAACAATAATATCCACGGAAGTGATGATTTGCGCAATACCTTTTGTAATACACTAAAATATACTATATGCTAAAATTGTAATTCATTCATTACCCTTTGCGTGCACAGATCAGGAATCTTTCAAGTGAATTGCGTGATGTAATAAATGGCGTGATATTTTTGAGTTGAGTGATACTTATATATGCATTAACACTTTGAGTCCCTGGTGTTTTGAATATAAGAAATTTGGACGTAGTTTATGACGTGAATAGTGGAAGTTAGTATGGTGCATTGGAATTATAATTAAATACATTACGGTAGCGTCTTGATAGTTAATCTTTGGTATATTTGTATAAGAAACTGGACTGGTCTAATAGGTTATATGGTGCATAAAAGAATATATCTACGAAATTCGCATGTACAGATAGTTCCCGCGAGGATTAAATTAGCATTAGTAACAGGTCTTTCGAAAAAAATATTACCTGTTATTTCGAAAGACACTCGATTCCACACAGTACTGATTTGGTTAACATGTAAATAATAAAAAGTAAGTAGGAATTGTCCAATTTGGGTCGGGAGAAGATTGAGCGAAAATATTGTTAACGTTAGAAATTTTCTACACCTTTGAAGTCAATGTCCCATAATTTACTAAATTGTTTCGTTTCGGTTTATTGTTTCAATTGGGTAACCGCAATATATCGGCCGCAATGAGAGGTGCATAGCGAGGTTTAGATGCGGCAATGAAGAAAAAGCAAATAAGTATTGGATGGGGGAGGAGTATCAAAGGTGTACGGCATGCGGAAAAGAAAGGGAGGATTGGAGTCACTGGTGGGACACGTGTGAGGAATTGAGGTGGAGCAGGGAAGAGAGAGAAAATGGGAGGGATTGGAGAAAGGTACTGGGAGAGAAGGGGAAGGGACTAGAGTGGCTAGGGAAGTTAAAGGGGAAGAGAGAAGAGGCTTGGAAAAGGAGGGAAGGGGAAAATAAAAGTTAGTATGTTTCAGGCAAGGAGGTCTAAAGTTAGAAGGGGGCAATTGTAAAGAGGGAAGAAGAATGGAGGTGTGGAGAGGACGGACACGGGCGGAGGTCGAGCATGAAGGCGGGCCGCACGCACCACGGAGCAATGAAGGGGATTTATTGTATACATGTAAATAGATGTAAATAGATTTAAATGTATCATGGGTATGCCAATAAAGGTTATAATAATAATAATAATATCGGCCGCAATGTGTGAAGGAATGAGTCACCTTTTCATCACCTTTAGAGAAAATTTGAACTTGAACGTAACTTGAAATGTTAGTTTCCACAAATTAAAAATAAATATATAGAAGTGACAGAAAAAGTAATGCAGAGATATAGGAATAAAACCTGGAAGATAAATGGGAAAGGTTTAACGAAACATGATTGACAAGTGCAAGTAAAGTCTGTGGATTCAGTAGCAGCTGTAATAGCGAGAAACAATCTAGATGGTGAAGTAAAAATATCAGAAGTTAGGGAAAAGAAATAGTTTTGGGAAAAGCGTCTACAAAGTGGAAATCAACAAACACTAGCAAGTTCTAATAAACAAAGAAATAAGTATAGAGTGACGCAACAGCAAATACTTGGGAAGAATTGGCAGAGAAATGCAGGAAAACAGCAAACAACAAATGTTTTATAGAACGCTGAGAAATACAAGAAAGCAACATGAAAATACCCTCAAACGAATAAAAACCAACATGGAAACACTATAATAGATGAAGAAAAAATTATTGAAAGATGATAACAATATTTTGCAGATTTATTAGGTAATGAACGACGCTAGATACTCTAATTACATAAGAAAATACTAATGAATAAGAAAAGTAGTAGGATGTGATCAACTAGACGAGGAGCGTATCTCGGAACAAACGGGAAGAAATAAATACTTGACATATTGGACATGGCATGGAAAACTAAAAAGGTACCGAAAGAATGGATTAGGATAACTATATACACTTCTATATATAGGATTGAGGATTGAAAGTGTACGAAATAATACCGGTAGGGAAATTAAGGCAAATGTTAGAATTCAACGCGGATTTAGAACAGTACTACCAAGACCATTATTTCACCCTGCAACGAGTAATAGAAAAACGTTAGCCAAAAAATGGGGAAAATTTTATAGCATTCCTATACATGAACAAATCCTTCGATATGGTGAACAGGGAATCAATTTGGAAGAGTCTACAGAACAAGAATCTGGAAGAGGACCTCATAAGGGTAATACAAAATCTATATTAAAATACGCTGAATACGTTTCAAGGACATTTACGAATAAAGAAAGAGTGGGACGGGGATGGGGTTTATATCCACTACTATTTATAAGTATTATGGATGAAATCGTAATAGGGTATAGAAATATGCAATAAATGAAAGTGGAAGTATGCAGAAAACATATTTTAATAATGAATAAGGAGAAAACAAAAGTGATGGCGTAACAAACAACACGGTAAATATAAATATATACATAGGAGGAAGTAGAATAGAACAAGTAGATGCATTTAAATATTTGGGAATAATGCTCAATGACAAAGGAACACAAGAGGCTGAAATTAGCGCCGGAATAAATACAGCAACCATAGTATATCATGCATTATACAAAATAGAAAAAAGATAACAAAAATGGTTGTATAGCAAACGGTGTATTTACTATTACTAACGTACTAGGCTGAAATTTAGATCCTGAACAAAAGGCAAGGAAAAGGATTGCAAGCTGGCGAAATGAAATATTTCAGAAAAGTACGAAACGTGAAAAGAACAAAATTAGAAATAGACACCAAAATGGAAGAAGAAAAGAAAATTAAATGGTAGCGTCATGTGGTTAGAATGAATTAGAGTCATTTCAAAAGATGACAAAATTGATGGTCTAAAACTGAAAATTGAAAATTCAAATAATAATAAACTGTGCGTAAAGTGCACAGTGATGATAAGACAACTCGTAGCGGATTAATTATTTCTATAGTGAACAACAATTATATTACGCGAATGAACTATTTTGGTTATTTAACATTTGAATATCTTTAACTTTTATGAGAACATTTTTTCAAGACGTGGAAAAAATCGTTTTCGAGATCTGGAAAAAGGTGATAAGAGTAAACCATCACTTCCGGTTGAGATATTGCTTTAAAAATAGGACGTTATATTCCTTGGGATACACAAATCTGAAATTAAAGCATCATACGAACTCACCGACACACAGATGTCATTAGACGCGAAAAGTCAGAACAAGCTTAGGGAAGATCAAAACGTACATTCCTGTTCATATCTCGAGTTTCGTAATTTACATAAAGTACAAAAAAGTAAAAGCGTACGATGTAAGTTATTCAAGTTTAGTTTCATATTAATTTAACAACATGTTGTTAACTGATTGTTTTAGGTTCTATATCTCTTTAATGACGTATTGTTAAGGTAAGCATATATATATAAGGTGTTAAAATGGCCATTCCTAGAGAGTAGGCACTATCTCCTAATAAATCAAAATTTGTGGATAACAATACTCCAAGTTGTGTAGATAAAGGACTTACACGAAAAATTCTTGAATCATGAAATTTACCGCTCTTGCCAAGATAAATATTTATGAACTTAAGACATACTGTAACACGACAGAATTAAACTGTAGATGTACGATTGTAGAAGACAAAACAGTTTTCAGCAGGTGCTTCGGTAGGAATGTGACATTCATCGATCATAACTACACCAGGAAACTTTATTTCCTATTTTATTTTCATGTCTGGCACATTCATCGATATTAAGCCATTTAATGTTTATTTTTTAAATCGCATACAGGTAGACATATCTCGATATTACTTATATACATATATATATTGTCCGTTCGTTCTAAGCAAACTGGAATACGTCTCAATAGTTTGGTCATCCACTTATCCTTCATACTTCAGCTTTCCATTGAACGAATTCAACAACGGTTCTTCAAGTGGTTATCATTTCGACTCGAATCATGGCACGATATTTCTCTCGAAACTTGTTTATGGTAAAACTGATTGTCCACAGCAACTATCGAGGTAAAATTTTCATGTGTGTCTCGCAGTGGTTCCCGTCCCTCACCAACGTTCAGCGAACACATGCGAATGTGTACTTGTGCGGATTCACATTACAAGGATATATTTTTCAATCCATTGTAAATACGTTTAGCTTGATTATACCATGTATTTTCTTTATATTGTTTATTAGTATTTATGTTTTACATTATTTCTATATTATTTTGTGCTGTTATGGATTTTGCTGTTAGGCAATAAATATATATTATTATTATATCTCAATAAATATCAAATGAGTTGTGCCCTTCCTCAATTTAAATAGATCGCTTGTTGTACGATATGAAATACATTTGCATTTGAATATATATTTGAATATCTAGGAACGTTTTTTTTGCAAATAACTTCTGACATACACATGACCTTCAACACTGTTTTCAAATGATAATGCAGTATTTGCAATTAACAAATTGCTAGAAACAATGCAAAGTACTGCAGTAGCATAAATGTCTTGCTCTTTTTCATCATTACTTAATAGCTGCAGCATAATACGATAGAGCACGTAATTAATTCTTACTCATTTTTGGCACAAACAACTTTTGTAATAATTTGGAGGTCATGTTCTTCTTGTTTGTTTCTATTAGTTCGCGTGTGACCGTTCAGTAAACATAAACTGCCTCCAAAAGCAGCTATGTGATTAATAATAGCACGTACATTGAACACGTCCTGAGTCAACTGTAAGTCGAATACAATTCGTCCAGTCTTTTGACGTGATATTGGAACTACCTTCTCTAATGTGGTTTAACGTACTTTCTCTGTATTTTAGATTTATGTTATTATGGTGAATGTGTTTCTTCGGTCGACCACATGCTTCTGCTTCAGTCGGTTATTTTACACGCTTTTCGTGAAGCATTGAAACAGTATCCATTACAATTACACTCACCTGTGGTGAGGTCAACATTTGGTTTTGAAACCATTCTTCAACTAAAGATATCATATCTTGATTGTAATCAAGGTGAATCGATTTGTTGTTTCCTGAGGTTAACAAGTTGACATTCACCAGACCAACGATTTTTAGCGAACATAGTTAACATAAATAAAATCTTCTCATAAATTCAAAGAAAAGCAATCTACTACAACCGTATTCAGTTTGTACGTTGTACATATATAAATATTATGATATTAATTAAAATGTTACGGTTGGACCGAAAAGATCATAATTATATAAATTTACTCGTATAATTTAAAATATATCCCTCTCCCAAAACCGATTTTCGATGCCTTGAACTGGAATATCTTTTTTATGCATATGATTCTATGGTTTTCACGAGTACTATGAGAAAGTCCAGTGCAGGAGACTTCAAGATTTTTTTATATGCTTCATTTTCGCTGCGTGTCATAAATTGTGATGTGTGAGTATCGCGGTTGAAATATGTGTCGCTTATGACATCTCTTAAGCGGGGTGAATTTAAGGGGACACGAAACTAGCTATTTGACAGTGGGCAGGAGGTGTTGCGCCTATTCGGAAGTTTACTCAGTACTCATTTTACAGAGAAGGAAAACATGGAAAACTTTGTACGAGTAAACGATCCGATGTTTCCTCGTATCGGCACATACGGGTACCGACACCGAAACCGCGGATCCAGCATGTGCCAGTCGACTTTTCCGAGCAAACACGGAGGGCGGTGACGGTTGTCGTGCTCTCAGCGGCAGGTTGGTTCGCGGTTCGCGTTGCTGATCGCAAGGTTTGTCTCGGTTTCCTATGTTTTCACAGTGTTTCTATGCAAACTATGTGCCTAGCTTACACCGCTTCGAATAGCTCCCGCTGGAGTTGTATCGGTTGCGGTTGCTCTAGTCGCTCGCGCTTTGGATACGACACGGGCGAAGGCATACGCACGGCACACTTTATGACTGACAGGATAGGATCTGGTGCAGTTAGCGCACTTTGCCGGGGATTGATGCAAGTGCTGCCCTCAAACCTCGACCGGCACGTGCTTTGTGCGTGGCTGAACAACTGACAGCGGCAACAATGTTCGACGGCCGTCTGCCGACGTGGAGAATCGCCGGAGATCATGATTCTCAGGACCGTGGTATTGAAAATCTTCTCGGCGTCCGTACTCCTCTTCTCAGTTGTACTATCACGAATGGGCTCGACGTTCTCTCGGGGCCTTAGCGGAACCAGCACCCCGTAGCCATGACCCATGAGAGCAAATTTGATTTTGCCGTCGGCGGTTAAATACTTTATAATCCCTCGGGAGGAACCCCAGATTATTCTCGTTCAGTATTGCCACGAGGTATTATCGGCGGAATGCGCGGCTTCGTCGAAACTGGTTGTCTCGTCTTGTGGTCGGTATAATCTGAAAGAGAATTGAGCCCATTAATCGTCTCGTTTCGCGACACTCGACGTTTCGCAACCTTTCTCCGAAGAGGACCTTCCGAGTCGGAGTCGCTAACCTCAGTTACCTTGTAGCAGGCCGCTTCTTCTCCTTTATATTCTTGATCGCTTTCGATGTCGATTTCTTCATTGTTCTTGTACAATCATCGTATACCCCTTTGCCTCGTCACTGGTGATAACTCTGTTGGTGAAGCGTGTGCGCATAGATACATCTCAAATGCATCCGTGACGTACTCATCGCAGTACTTGTCAGTCTCCGATGACCATTCCGTGCTGGAAAAGATTAAATTCAAATTAATAAAATTTCGCGCACTTAATTGAATTAATGGAAGGGAACTATGTGAATGGTGTACAAGTTATCACAACATAAACAGAAAGTGATATTAATATCCCAAATGAAATAATATAAAAGACAACACCTTATTTTATTATTTTACAGTATTGATTTTTTCATTTTTATTATTTCTCTATTTAATTTTGCACTTGCCTGAGAATTTTTTAATTTTTTATTAATTTCTACAATTGTTTTAAATGTTTCTATATTTTTGCTTATTATACAATTTTTATGGCATTGGCAATTAAAAAAAAATGTTTTCTCTTACTCTTTAAAAATTTTAACTTAGAAATTTGTCGTATTTTGTCTATTTTTGCAATTTCAAAAATTTTGGTATTTTATCATTTTTTATTGTAGAAAATTTTGCATTTGGGTCATTTTGGCCTAATTTTTCCACTTTGGTATTTTCCCTACTTGCATTAGAATTTTTTAAAATTTTGTTGTTTTTGATTTTTAAGCCAATTTCTTGCATTAGTTACAATTTCGTTAATTTAGACACTTACGACTTATGTAATTTCGACAAATTGGCAAAGTTTAGCCAAATATTACAACTAATTGTTTATTTTGAGAATTGTTCTCACAAGAAAATGAAAATTTACACATTGTTGGCAATTTTGACGTTTTGTTAATTTTGTTCGGGCAAAAATCTTCGTAGTTATTTACTGTTTCCACCCTTCGCACAAATTTTTAAGTTTCGCCGTTTTAGAAACAAAATGTAAATTTTTGAAAATGTTCCATTAATATTTTAATTATTTTTAAGATTTATTTCCTTATCATCATGTATTGTAGTGTCTTAAAACCCCAAATTTTAATGAACACTTTCAGAAATTATAAAAAAATTACCAATGTTGGGTTGCTTTGGGTTGTGTGGAATTAACTCTAAAAGGTTTAGGAAATTGCAGAATTATTTTTACATTTTGATAATGCTGTTGGTATTTTTGAATTTTATATATTTCTATTTTTTATACAATTATTGCCTATTTTGTCAATTAAAGATCTGTTGACAATTTTGTCATTCGTGGCAATTTTAGTTTTGAATGTTTTAATTCTTTTATAATTTTTCGTTTAAAAATGTTTGGAAAGTTGCCTATTTTCGACCGTTTTTGTATATCGCCAATTTCGCCCGTTGCTCGCCTAAATTCCTCTGTTATTTTATTTTTCTCCCAATTTTGTTATTCGGAAAGTTTTTAAAAAAATTAACCAACTTTTAGTTACGTTGGGTTTGGTGCGGTAAATTTTAAAAGATTTGGGAAATTGGAGAACTATTGAATGAAAGAAATTCAATATTTTTATTTTTAATTAGTCATATTTTTAGTCATCTTCGACATCTACTTATATTTCCATATTTTTAATTTCTTATATTATATTATTTGTATATAGCGAGAAAGAATATTTTCAAAGCAATATTTTAATCGAAGTGATGGTTTACTTTTTCTCTTTTCCCATATCTCGAAAACGGTACGAGTCATCGAAGAAAGTGTACTAAACAGTCTGTATATGTTTTCGCAGAGAAAGCTTGAAATGTGAGATGCCAAATATACGAGTACTAATTATTTAATACATAGCATCTAATAGACGATGACATTTATTAAAATTAAACATAATCGTCTATGATGAAAATATATATTGTTAGGCTAAAATGTTCACCGTAACAGTGTAAAACAATATTTGTTCTTACTTTGAGACATCGGCTTTTTAGATATATTTGGTAAAAACGCTTCATGTAATACGTTGCAACATTTCTACGCCGTTCTATGGGGAGAAGTAAAACTTTTTTATTTCTGGCATCGATCATACTCTATTGCGCGTTCTCTTTGCTGATTGTTTGAATATGGTTTCTGATATCGACAAGCTCGTATAATTACTAAGCTAGGTGGATCGCTTATAGGATCATTCTGATTGGTAATGTATGCGAGTTCGAACTGGATATACATTGTTTCATTAATTCCTCGGCAATTAATTACATTAAATTAGTTATAAGGGTACAGTCAATAAGTGCATTTGAAATCAATTGACGAAATATATTATTATATTACATTCATCATCAACTCGGGCATATCTAACCTTTTCAAATGGATTCAATGGTTGGTACGTTTTTACGTCAATAAATATGTACTCCTATAATTAGCTTTTGAGAACACAATTGCAATTATTCCAATTATTGTGGAATATGATACTGAAGATCTTATAATCTAAAGCAATAGCTATAACCATCCTATGAAAATAAATAATCATATTTTCGTTACAAAATAACTCGTGATGAAAGGGAATACGAAACGATCGACGCGCTTTTATTTAAATTGGCTGAGTAAGTTTACAATTCCGACAGTTGTTCCATCGTCGTGCAGATAACAGACTCAAAAGTTTTTCATTAATGGAAACGTCTTACTTTGATACATTTATCATTAAAATATCAGTGTTTCATTTATAAAGAAAAAATACATATCTGATTCACTTAGTTGCCCCTCATCCATCAAAAGTGAAGCGTTTAACGTTATATCCGCACGTCGTAGAACCTACCTATTTTAAATTGATTGCTTGCTTTATTTTTAGAAAGCGGAAGATGAATAGACACACGAATTGCTTCTTATGTATTGTTTATACAGCTGTCCCATCGCAAGAAATGAATAGGGACTCATTTAATAACACTTTTTTCTTTGAGACGGTAAAGTGCGATTTGACATTTGAAAATATTTTTGATTAAATTAATGACTGCTAAGAGTAAAAAATATAAATGAAACTTCCTGTATATCTTGACACAAGCAAACAGTATTTTAAGTTACCTTTTCATCAATTGTACTCGTATGTTTTAACCGAAATTTTCATCAATGTATTTATCTCCATGTACTGCGCACCAATTAAAGCACTACGGATTGTTTAATAAACGGGAACTGTTCAAATGTAAAACAAATTATTTTTTCGCAAAGAAAAAACACCAAGAACAATATTTTGTGAGCTTTCATTCATTCAAATTCCATATATTTTTTAAAATAATATATTCATAAATCGTTATTGCATTATTCTAGAACTCAGTTTTTATGCCTAACAAAAATACACCAACAAAGCTAAAAGTCCTTGAATGTGGTGGTATTGCTAATTACCAAGCACTTGTATCATGTTCAATTAGAAAATATGGCTAAATATAAAACACTCGAATAATTTAAATTATGCGGGAACTCTTGAATATCCTCAAGGAAAGTTAAGATTAACACAATATTCTCTTTTAGAATCTATTCTGTAGAATTAATGCATTTCTATTACATTTGCTTTTACATCGCGGAGTAGAGCCTTTGACATAAATTGCATTCAACAAGTTGCAGCTAGCGTGCAATTTGCACGGTCACGATTTTTTTTTTGAGTAGTGGTTTAACGCGTATTCATGAGATGATTAAGGTCTGCTAGAGAATCAATTAAGTATTTTTTAAATAGAGCATCGTTTCAGATGCATAAAAGACTTACTGTTTCTTATTGTTAACTTATTGTTTTTTTTTTAATTTAGAATAACCGGCAGGGGAAATTATCTGTGAAATATCTTAATCGGGAAAAGTCAACAAAAAAAAATATCAAAATCGTTACATGTAAAGCAAGGTAATCTCGTTCAACGCGATTATCACCTTTGTATTTTTAGCATTAAGCTTACCAATATAACTCGTCTTTTGAAACTCGCTGGTCGCGTGTTGGAAGTGATCCTGCCCGCCCGTGCCGCTTTGTTTAGGTTTTGTGCCCACCGGGGGAGCCACGAGCTTCAGTCGTTGACGGTGTTATGGGAATTATCTATGCAAATGGCCGTATTTAATTTTCCGCCAATCTTAATCGCTCTGTTCGCGATACAATGTTTTCGAAACGTTGATTTTATTTATTGGACAATTGACGCTTAAATATTTTTTTCATTTCGCTGCAATGAACGTAACAAATACTGTTATAAAGAGTGAATTAGGGTGGTTGTGTAAAAGGGCGTGACATTGAAATAATTCGTTCCGCGGGTAATGATTGCCTGTTATAATTTTCTACAACATTATAGAATTTATAAAATAAATAGAAAATTGTGTGTTTGTATCTGGTTTGAAGATTTCACATTTCCTATACGACAGCCAAGAGGGAAATTAGTAGAAATAAAATATGCAAAGTTAAAAAATCTCAAAAATACACGGCTGCTCAATTAGAGAGGATTATATGATGAAAAATATTTTACATTTACATTATCTGACTCAGAAATAAAAGGAAGCGAAGGCAACATTGAGGACGTTCGTAATGACGTAAGGTATAAGAAAAAAATTTGAAATTTAAAGACAAGGTACTAGAGTGGTGCGCTATTTCGGAAGCTAGTTTTTCAAGACCTTATGTAGGCGAATTAGGGGCGAAGCTGTAAATGCAGGCATTTATATTCGAAGATGCCTCCCCAAAATAGTGATTTTTTTCAAAAGCGTCATGTTAATGATAATGTTATCTTATGGCCGTATCTGGCATCGTGCCATTATGCAAAAAGAACCCTCGATTGGTTAAGGCAACAAAATATCCCACGTGTACCTAAAGAGGATAACCTCCACAAGCACCGCTTATAGAAAAGTGTTGGGGTTTACTCGGTAGAAAAGTTTACGACGCCAAAAATGAAGGAGAACTACGACGAAGAATCCACTAAAATATTCGAGTTTAACCTACGTAATTACAAAGGCTAATGAGAAGCATTCGCACCAAATTGCGAACCATTGAAACCAATAGCCCTTTAGCTGCTATGTGATACATTGTAATTATAGTTAAAGCTTCACTGAATCGTTTTCTGTCTACCAAATTAAATAAAACAATTATAATTTGAATAATTATATTTCAAAAATTTCCTCAAAATTGGCTTGAAAATTCACAAATTTATTCTTTTCAACACAATTGAAATTACAAATTAAATATGAACATGGAAAATTGTAGTTGTGAGGCTCTACTACCCAACCCAACCCAACCCAACCCAACCAAACCCAACCCAACCCAACCCAACCCAACCCAACCCAACCCAACCCAACCCAACCCAACCCAACCCAACCCAACCCAACCCAACCCAACCCAACCCAACCCAACCCAACCCAACCCAACCCAACCCAACCCAACCCAACCCAACCCAACCCACCCATAGCTCCTTCTAAAGAATAGCAATATAAAGTTCGTTGCTCCTATGTTAAATATGTACAGTTTCAGAAGCATAACATACATTGAAAACTTATTGTTTACTGAAAAGGCTATACCTACAAGTATGACCGTAAGTCTTCAATGAGGGAGCACGGTGTTCTGTGATATTTATTATGTATTTTAATGAAAATATGGAATCCACCCTTCCTGTAACATAATAATGTGTGTAATAAAATGATAATTTAAAAATAACGATATCACGATATTTTAATTTGTTACATAAAATTAATATTTCAGAGGCCGGTAAATAATGAAATTTAATAGACAATCTAGTTTATACGAAACATCACATTACAAAAGACGCTTTTAATAATTAATTAAAACTTATTATGTCCTCTCTGACAGATGCGTTCATTGTATTGTGTTTTATTCCTATTTTGCCCGTATCTCGTATGCAATGCACATTGCAATTTTGTTTTTTTGCGACGCCGACACAATTTCTAGTTCATTTGCATATAGCTTATTTGCAAATGCGTCTCTACTATGCAGATTGTTAATTAATATATCTCAATTTGTTATAGGATTTCCGTTATGTACAAAAATTGTACAAAATCATTACATGGAAGAAGCTGACTATGTCATTTTTAAAATTTTAATAGCTCCACAATTAGAAACACAGAAGCGTGTAAATAATTTGTCATGTCTGAGGTTGTATAAAAGTGTTGTGTAATGTCTTTGCTTTAATTGTCGTGGAAGGAGCTTGATATTTTCATGACAGAGCATAAACAACGTCTATAAAGACCATGTAATACACAGGATAATCTATTGTTTAGGCAGCTCTGTGCATCACAGTATCTACAGAACTCATTCGTAGATATGTGTGTATTATTATTATTATTTATCTATGTTACTGTCTATTTATATTTAGGTTTAGTATAATCTATACAGTGTATCTTGCCAGTTATTGCCATCAAACGTCTCAGTTGTACGCCGGTTCTTAATCTACACATCCCTCCTGTATATTATCTGCGTGGTCGTCCGATCCCAATTCCATAACACAACATGAATTCTACCATAACTTAGCCTACCATGTGGAATTGGATGTTTTATGTTAATATTATCAACTTTGCCCTTCTCTCCTACCTATGCCACCGCACCCAAGTACTTAAAGTAATCGCATTTTGGCGTAAACATTGTTGTTGATCAGTACTTCAAAGAGTACCCAGCTCCTCCTGCTGTTCTCAGCGTCTCTCATAATCTATGTGGGGATACTTATGCCTTCATTATGGCTACACGTACCTCTGTACCCTTGTGTATATTTTTTCTATCATTTGTTGAACTGTAAAAACATTATCTATAAATGAGCGTTTTAGAATGACCCCGACTTGATCATCCGAAATGGCATCTCGCAACATTACTGATATATAATTATCTGAAGTATTCTGCAGTTCAGCCAGCTCAGGGAGTTCTTGAACCTATTTAGTGTCCGGATCTCTTCTTATACAGCAATGTGACGTAGCTTACATTCCATTCTCTCTCAAATAATTATCTTTGTAATATAACCATTCTTCGACTCTTAATCGTTTATGTACATTGATGTCCTACCGTCCAGATGCTCTGCCATTTTCATTAAGTCACACGTTGTTTGACTTATTGGTTCGGGGGTTTCTATCATCCAATTAGGGTTTGTTTGTCTTCCACGAAAGCATTTTCGATCTCATAGAAACTACTCCATGCCCCGTGTATGATGATGATGATAAGGTTAGTGACTCTGAAATTACACAATTATGATCTTAAAAAAATCATGCTTCATAATTATGTCGCCTTTTGTTCGTGGCCCAGGATAGAGTGGAATTTGTAATAAATGTGCAATTAATGCACATATTTTTAATAGTACATCAAACACAAAACATGTCAGATATATATACGTAAATAAATGTAAAAAGTTTCGTACTATAATTTTTCCACTGCATATAATATATTTCTTTAACGTAGAATAAGTGTAGAAAAATTGGTAGCGTGTTACTATGATATTTCTCCTTTCAATATAAATCAAATGCACATGAACTTGACAATTTGCTTTAGGTAGTTACAGCTCCACTTAGCAAACATGAGAGTCGGAAAATATGCGAACTATAAACATTTTATTTAAAATATTTTAAGCGGGAAAATAATCAACCAATCACGCTCAAGTATATTGGTTTGGTACATTCTGAATCAGAAGTAAAAGTAATAAAATATGAACTAGACAGCAGTTGACAGATTTTATGTTATGAATTTTTTTATATGGTTATTTTGTAATAGCATAGTTAATTTCTTCAGTTCGTTATTAAACATTAAATTGTGACAAAAGTTTATTGCAACACTACGTTTTAAATTTCCCGCCGAAATACTTTTTAACCTGAATGTACGTTGAAAAGCAGTGCCGCTCTCGCCACGCCCCCTCAGCTCTCATGTTTGCTAAGATGAGCTGTACTTATTGTTTTGTTCTAGCACATTAACTGATTTGACTATAAATTTGTGTCGACATTTCAACGAAGTTTTTAGCGTATTATCTCCTCTTATACCTCTTATTTAATTTGTCATTTCTCAATATAGTAGTACAACAGCTTTCAATCACGAATGCTTTAACGAATGCAGCAATTGGTTCTCATGAACAAATTTTACTTTGAGACACCAATCAATATTTTATTTATATTTAAATTTTTGGATTCGTCTACAATAAAATTCAAAGTCCATCCAATTTATTTTACTTCCTACTACTACTCACACACTCCTCGAAAACATATGAAAACAGTTGAATGCACCGACAACTATTCATCCGTCTTGGATTAAAGTCGCAACAATTTTAATAATTGTCACGTTGATTATACCTTTTGCAGCACATTACCTATGTTCTTACGACATACGTCTGCAATATTAATTGTTGAAGTCTTGAACCCGGTATGTTACTACTCCATTGGATCTAATTATATATGTACACAATACAGTTTCCCAGACGACCTATTAGTGCCTCCCAATGTACAAAGACTGAGAATTGTGTCACATATAATGCCGCAGCAAATTTTCGGTAAATTGTAATCCTTAAGCTGTTGTTTCGCTGTTGTCAACAGTTGTACATCAAACTAACAAATAGCTTCATTGCGACAAACAAGTTAAAGTGCAGCAAACAATTTATTTAATCCTTACATTGCACAAAAAATAATTGTTTAGTAGTTTAACATTATTAGTTACCAATATAGCCTTTAAATATTGTCATATTTTTTATCGGTTCTTGTCAATCACATGTTATTTTCTGGTGCAACGTGAATGTAGAGATTTGACATGGTTAGCGATTCGTCGAGAATTTAGAATACGTCTCTTGCTCACGGAATTACACCACTGTTATTGTTGTGCATTACTTTTGTTTGGACTGTTGGATCGTTTGAAGTCACTTGGTTGCAGAAAAGACTGCTTGTGAATACTGTTGCACTCTCCTAGTTTGCAATGTTATGCTATAAAATCATGTATATATGTTTGTCGATATTCGTTTAACGATCGTTCGGTAGTTGTGTTTGTTTGTTAGCCACTTGCACACAATGATTTGGAGTTACGGTTGGTCTGACTCCCAATGAGTAGTTACTCGATGCTGAGTAGATGAATACTAGTTTTTGAAGTGACGAAAACTTCATGACCTAGGAAATATACGAGATCATAACGTGACGGTGCTAGAGCACAGAAAATCCGAATTGACGAAAGTGTAGGCCAAATTTTAATTAAAATTAGCAAAAAAACATTGAGAATGTTTTTTACAACCTTGACGTTGTGACGGAATTTTGCAGTGACGATTTTTTGGAAAGTGGGTTTATGAAATGATTGCCGAACCATATTAGTTTGACAACGGCCGATAAGTCTAGGCATGATTGTACAAGAGAGGCGAGTATGTTGTTCTGAAAATACAAGAATTTAGAACAGTCATAAATTCATTTGACCGAGACCATAGTGACAAAATCCGTTAGGTATCTGCGATGGCCGCGGAAGGTCGAAGGGTACTTGAGAAAGTTGGGTTCGGGAACATTTTGCAATTGTGTAGCGCTAAGATCATTCTAAAAATTATTGATCTTAATTAAATTATCTAAATATACTCAGTGACATATAAACTGCACCACCTAGAAGGGGTGGGAATTTTTGGACCAAATTTGGCAGAAACATTGGACTAGTCTAAGGTAACAATTGAATAAAATTTGATAAAGAAAACACTTCATCTTTTTGATTTTTCTTTAATAATGTGTTGGTCCGCCCCTATTTCCGATACACTCATTGACCCGCCTTGGCATTGATTCCAGCAGATCAATGTCTTCTTGGGGTATGGCATCCCAAGCAGCCTGTACTTCATGCCGTAGAGCTTCTATTGTCAACGGTGGGTTCAGTAGATTCCTCAATCTTCTACCGATCATGTCCCACACGTGCTCAATGGGCGACAAATCGGGAGATCTTGGCGGCCAAGGCAAAAGATTAACATTGACCTCTTCAAAGAAGTCAAGAGAAACCCTTGCTACGTGAGGTCGTACATTATCTTGCTGGAAAAGTGGGTCTTCCAGCCCTCGAAGATATGGAAGAACATGTGGTTCTACCACTTCGTCAATGTAGCGTCGGGCGGTCATACTGCCCCGAATGAAGAGCAAGGGTGACCTACTGCCGTAAGCAATAGCACCCCACACCATCAACCCCACAGTTCGGTGAACATGCCTCGCAATCGAAAAACCAGGATTGCGCCTTTCTCCACGTCTTCGTCTATCCGACCATCATGCATTCCTAAACAAAATCGCGATTCGTCACTAAAGACAACTCGATGCCACTCCAAGTTCCATTAAAGTCTTTCCGTGCACCAGACCAAACGTTCCTGGCGATGTTGAGCAGTGAGGGGTAGGACAAGATGTGGGCGGTAAAACAGCAAGCCAAAGATTCTTATTCCACGATAAACTGTTCGCAAGCCTATCGGACGACCTTGTTCACCTAACCATTGATCACTATTCCTGCCAAATTTGGTCCAAAAATTCCCACCCCTTCTAGGTGGTGCAGTTTATATGTCACTGAGTATATATACAAAACCAAATACATTCACAAAATGGAAACTGGAAACTACTGCATAACCTTATTGTTTGTTGTAAATTTTACGATACTGATGTCAGTTTTACATCACCTATATAAGAATTTTACGTTTGAGATACAAAAAGTAGAAAAACAAATCATAGTTCAAGCAACATTCATTGTAATTTTAGGAATACTGCAGATTTTAATAATAATAATCCTGCTTGCCATATTAGAAATGAATTGTGTATCCTGAAAAATTAATTCCCAGTAATATATAAGCTTTCCAGCTGTGTTCTAATAACCTGGATAATGGGAAAATAATTGTGAATGTATTTGCTTGTTTTCAGGACCTTCCGGAACAATTCCCTAACTTCCAAATTATAAAGCAATTGAAAAAAAAAACACTCTAAACAGTTGAACAAGAATCTCTAACCAAATCAATTCGTAAACACAGATTTATCGATTTCATAATATAATCACGGAATACCGTAATTCCTCTTGTTTGAATCACTCGGCAGCTACAAACAATAATAAATATCGTTTTACTAAATATTAATTGAATTACTAACGCAATGCACTTTGATTGATATTTGTCTATGTTGGTATTAGAGAGTTTCCACTGTTTGATGATTTGATGAGAGATTATAGAATTCCGCTTTGATGTTTGATTCCGTTTTGATATCCATTGAATTGTTATGTAGGTACTATAAAATTAATATCGCATATGAACACTCAGTGTAAAACGCATTAATCTATTGTTGTGACAAGACCAATAAATTTCACAAAAAACAAGTATTATATATATAAATTAAATATATTTTTTGCGGCACCGTTTTAAATAAACGACAAATGAATGTGGTAAATATTCACACGCACGTACACATTTACAATAATTGTTTCAAGCCACAAATATTTACGAACGCGTTTCATAATTGAAACAAACGCAATAAAATAAACGTGCCTCTAAACTGTTAAATTTGCTCGGTTGAAATTGGATTGTTTGCAAATGCAACTTTTCCGCCGAGCCATTTTTAAATGAAATCGTTTTTACATGCATCTAATTGCGGCCGTAGTTTATAATTACGGTGCCCGCTTCAAGATTATTATCATTAACGAAGCTATTTTAGGAAACGGTTCATAATTGCAGCTATCGTTTGCGTAATCGTAGTAAATATTTCGATAAGTTTCAGGCGAACCTTAACTGGGCGTGTTTTCGTTGACTGATAAATGTTCCAAATCCTATAGCATGGCCTCATACATAATTATAAAAGTTCGAAGCACCCACGAGCTAAATAATTTTCATTCAACGTCAAATGCAAAGATAACACAACTACACTAACGTAAACACGGCCAATGTAACTAAAGGGCGAATCAATTAGTTACACTAAAATTAATGAATTTTCCGTGCACACACGGAAATTAAATGCGTGCAGTTACGCACGCCAATTAACTCGCGATGTACATGTATTTTGAGGGCCAATCAATTTTCATCGCTTCAAGAGCAAGCGAGTTTACCATTTGTCATACGGCTCTAATTCAAGCATGGTTCGAAAATAGAGCAAAAACTCTTTTGAACGATTATTATCATGTAGATGTCATCATGTCATCGTGCGAACAATGCTTGTAACAACTTTTATAAGTGAACCTCTTCTACTTCGACTGTACCAACTGCATACAAAGTTTGAACGTTGTTTTTTGAAACGCGTAAAACTGAGAGCCACAAATACCAACTCTGGGATTAATGTAGGACTCAGGTGCACGGTAGCTACTTCTATGAAATATGAGACACGAGTCGTGTTTTTTTAATTTGGGTTGTAAATTTTAATGTGTATATGTGTCTTGGTGATATTTATGCATAGGCTGATAAACGATGTTTAGAAAATTATTAAAAAATAGGTGAGGTGAACCCGACATAAGTTATGGTGACGTCACATTTCAGCAAAATATGTCTAAACAAAAACACCTAAAACGACAATAATTTTGCGAAGGAACATTTAAATACCAATGGATCTGGGATTTTCGGCGAATTTAATATTAAAAACTTAACTTTAGACACTAACTAGTGTTAGCTGTCAGATTCAAACTAAAAACCCATTAGAAATGAGAGAGAAATTTGGAAATTATATAAATTATTTAAAAAGTCCTACCAAACAAAATATAAGAGGAAAAAATTCGGTTTCGGTTTAGTACATGTAGTCAGAATGTTATGTAAGAATGTATTTTGGTATTTAGAAGTGGCAATTTGTAGTAAGGGTCAATATTTGATTATTCTATGAATGCGCAACAGTTTGGTGTGAGAACAAGATACGTGGAGTCTAAAAATGATCTAAAGTAAATGTTTCTGGCAAGAATTTAAAGCTAATACGAAAATTTAGTGAAATATTACTGTTTTTGAATATGTGTATTTTACCTTCATTTAACAATATCATCACACCTTATCAGCATGGGTGCTTCAGGGTAAGATCCGCGATCCGCGACAAATCTTTTACTGTTTACTGTCCACCTACCTAGAAATCTCAAACCGAAAGTACAAGTAAAAGCCATATATACTTGGAATTATGAGAAGGTGCGTGCACGTCATCAATTTTTAATGACGTCAAATTTTATATGTTTACATGTTTCTCACACAAAAGATACTCTTCAAGATCGTATGCAACCAAACAGACAGCGTATGTATGTATATGTATGTGGTGGTATGCAACCAGATATACCAGATACTACGCTACGTCGATTGATCTACGTATGTAAACGTACTAGAACGTACAGAAACGGTTCGTCGATCTTTACGACATCAAATACCCTAGATTCAAATTCATTTCGTCTTTTTCATGACAAATATAGAAAACTAAGTGATAATAATAATATCTATAACATTGCTTCGCATCGCCTTGTAAATAGGCCTGGTTTCACTCCATATTCCAATACAAGAAAATGGCATTTTATAATTTCTACATGTTGGCATTATAAAACAAGCATCGATGACGTGCACGCACCTTCTCATAATTCCGAGTATACAACGATTATGTATAGCAAGTTTTTTTTATAAGATAAATCACTGAATTTTGTTGATCAAGTGAAGCCTTTACGAATTGCTGGATTTAGATCCTGAAAATTAAATTAGGGGGCACAGGAAAGTAATTTTTTACAATATTCCTTATAAAAAACCTTTATTGGCATATTTGCATGTAACATAATATTTATTCTTTATATTGTGCACTAACCATATGCAATACAATTGTAAAAATTGTGTATTTCAAATGTATGCTGACCATTTGCAGATATATCGAGTTGTGAAAAGACATTTTATTTACTACAAATAAAAATAAAGTAAATTCGGAATAGGGTATTCATACTAGACGTGTTGAAATATTGAATCAAATACAGGATTTGGGTATATATACCCAATATATTGATTGAAAAGTGTAAGTGAGTGTGTTGGCTATGCTTATAGGATGCTTGGTTTTGTAAGTACGCGGCAATTGACGTATGTGGAAAGCTATCTAAATCTTGCAACTACTGAGAAAGTTTGTCAGATTCTTATCCCGTCAAGTAAATCCCAAAATGAATTATGATAATTAAAGGATTTGTTGTTTAGAATACAAAATAAAAATAATCAAAATGCTGCTATTGATTAATGACGCCGTGACTTGAAATAATTTACTAGACTCACCTGTTCTTGTAGCATAATTAACATGTGGAATAACAAGCCGTTTTCGCATGTACCATATAACAGTACCAAAGTTGCGATAAATTTGCCAATGGTGAGGTTGTGTAGTGAATACAATCAATATAATGTAAATGGCGAATTTTCTATGGTGCAAAAAGGAGCGCTGTCGTCATGATGAGCATTGGTGCTCGCAACAATTTATTTAATTTTGTTTCACATCTTTGTGCATCTTGTTTCGAAATTAATCTTGAAACTCAATTAATTTTAACAAATTTTGCTTCAATTTATGTTTTTGTTGTGATTCGTATTGATTTTATATGTAACAATATGTAACAGAATTTGTAATTTTTGTGTAACTTATTGTTATCTTCCATTAGAGAAAATAAATAACTAAAGACTTTAAGTAAAGTTCATGGCAAGTTAAATATAATAAAGATGCATATGTGTCACATCCAAGCCAGCGTTATGGCGAAACACTACATATAGTTGTTCGTTGAAATATTATTTAAAACTAAAACAATATTTGAAAAGTTTTCATCAAGCATTTTTAGAAATATATCATTTAAATCTCTTTTCGTCTATAAAACATACAGTCACGAAGAGTTCAAAAAGTTATGGTAAAATATATCCGACTGATGTATAAGTGTATTTGCACCATTCGTACAATTTATACAATTATTTGCATTTGGTATTCATACAGCGTTGTGGACCTTTCATTTAATGTATTGTAAGTAAAAAATAAATATAAAACGACTTCATTCGGTTTCTTGAAGAAAAACTACAATTTGCTAGGGATAGAGATCTTAACAAATTGTATTTTTCTTCAAGAAATCGAACCTTTTTAAATATTCCAAGCACGGTTTATGTGTCGTTTCCATTCCCGCTGAGAGGGCTGATAAACTTTGGAGTGCGTTATACGTATCGAGCTGTAAATATTATTTTTTGAAACAAACTGTTCATAGCTTCGTCTCATTTGCTTGCAATATGGCTCCTATTGCAAGTTTGTTGCGTCCGTTGTGTCACCAGCTCCTATGCTGGTGTCCCTGGAGTTTATTTGAGTGACGATGAATCAATTTGACTCATTAAAGTATTAAGCATTTGTTGTTACGTTGATACAATTGTTGTTTTGTCATTTGTTACCTGTTCAAATAATTAAGAATTTAAGTAGACAAGTTTAGAGAAATTCTAAAAATGGAAAAATCAGAGGTTCGTACAGTTATAAAATAGAAACGGTTGTCGCAAAAAGAAATTCAAGACAGGGTAGGTGTATTAAGTGAGGGTACTGTTTCTTACCAAGTGGTGAAAAATATGTCCCGAGAATTTAAACTAGGAAGGCAAACATGTGAACATGCGAAGGATGCTGGACAAGTAACTGTCACTACCCAAGAAAATGTTAATCGAATACACGACATGGCAAGACAGAAAGACGATTGACCATTCGCTGGATAGCTGATATTACGAATTTTTCTTGGTACTATGGTAATAGTTTAACAAATTTTTTTGGGTTCTAAAAAAGGTGTCTGCAGGTTCGGTCACACAAATGATGACACCTGATCAGAAACGTTCTAGAGTATTGCATTCTGAAGTCAGTTTGGCAAAGTTTAAAGCAGATCCGGATGAATTTTTTTCTCCATTCGTCGCTGTTGATGAAACGTGGATTCACCACTTCGATCCTGAGTCGAAGCAACAAAGTATGGAGTGGACATACAATAACAGGCCCCTACTATGCCAACTTAATTTCAGGATTGCGCGATTGTGTCAAGAAAAAAAGACGGGGAATATTAAGCAAATGACTTCTGTTTCATCAAGACAACGCGATGTTGCCATCCGGCATATTTGCCAAACCTGGCCCCTAGTCATTTCTTTTTATTTCCAAAATTAAAAGAATATCTTCGGGGGACCAGATATTACGACGATAACGAAGTGATGACGGCCGTAAACGACTGGTTGGAAGAGCAACCGAAGGAATTTTTTCCAGAAGAATCAAAGGTTTGGAGCATCGTTGGACCAAATGCATCGACGTTCAGGGAGATTATGTAGAAAAATAAACATTTGATATTTCTTCGATTTGTTTCCTTCTATGTTAGGCACCGTAAATACTGATCTCCCCACATACTTCGTGCGCATATTGTTGTTGGCCATAATTAATTTATGGCAAAAAAATTGTGTAATTGTAAATGGATTTATTTTTACTAGGCTTATTATAAAAAGCAAACGTATACAGCATCGATTAATGTAGTGTGTAAATTACACACATCTGAAAAATGAATAAAAACACATATCCCAGAAAATAAAAACACATGTCGACAGAAAAATTAATATCTATAAATCTGTAAATTGATATCTTTGTTTGAAAATCCGACGATAACAAAAGTGTGAAGTGTCGTTTATTAGAGTAAATTTTTTCTATCTCTTCCATAGAGACTATTGAATCGGTGCCTTGTTCTTTACAACCAAATCTTATTTTAATTTTTTAACGTAATTCATTCTTACCGAACTTTTAGGAAAGTCATGTCAACGAAATTCAAAATTTGGTCCAAACTTGATTTCACTACTACAGTCAATAAATTAAAATCAACTCAATTCTTATACACAAATACAAGGAAATCTTATCAAACATATCGCAAGTAAAGCTGTTGGAACAAAAAGTTAACCGTCGATACTAAGAAGTTTTAACAGTTTTTACGTGAAACATCGAAATCACCCACGGTCCCAATTTCCTGAGCCTTCAGTTGCTTCTTCCCTCATTTCCTACATGAGCTACACAGCCTGTGTAGCTCAATGCAATCCCAAACAGGTACACCATTAATCTGTCCTTGCTGTCCTTCAACTTCTGTCTTACACTCATACATTCAGACATTATCCGATACTATAATTAAATTAAAATTATTAATGTACTATAAATTAAAAATACTTTATAACAATTGATTTTTAGCAAATCTAGATACGTATTCCAGCTACTAATTTCAGCTAGCATTTATTGTTATCTCAGCAGTGATAGGGCTGCATTAGTCGACGATAAAATAAATATCAACTGTTGTTAAGTAAACCTTTTGACATTACCATTCACATACAAAATATGAATGAAACCGTGTTCATAATATGCAACTAATTTAATTGTGGATTATCGAGCATGAAAAGCATTTACCTTTAAAAGGCGGTAAATACGGGGCCGAAATAATGTCGATAGATACCATAGAAATTGTATTAATAATAAATAACAAATAAAACTGTCCATTATGGGAAATTGTTATTGGCTAGTAATAGTTAAAGAAGGGGAGCAAGTGCCACATACACCAATAAATAATGTCAAAAACTTACAGCAACATATTAAATAAAAAACTACCAATTTATAAAAATTATTGTTAGATAATATGAATATAATGGATTTTCATTAAAGAATGGTTTAAACTAAAATGTCAGCTTACTTGAGGGATTAAGAACTGAAAGACTGTACCTGTTATAAACATTCTGCTGTTTATAATATCATTCTTTACAAATTTGTTCATACTGTTAGCGACAAACACTGTGAATTTATAGAAATAGACTGTGCAAAGCGTAATGATTTAATTTTTTGGCTGTGTTCCCTCCTTTCACAGTCAGCTATAATTCTAAGTATGCGTGTTTGTAGCGAGAAAATTTTGAACGAGAAGACATCTTCCAATAAGATAATACCATCGAACTGGACCTTCGTGTCCTGGCAACCAGTTTTACCAAAGTTTCACAATTAAAAACTTATATGTTATTAATAATACCTTCTCCTTATCCAGATATTTATTAATCACTTAAATATGAACACAATTCAAATATATTGTCATAGTCAGAAATGTACGCATCTAAGACTAACGAAATAAACATAAAAGTATCTTGTACATCCGTTAAACTCTCGAAGTCGAGGATTTTCATGAATACTATACTTCCGCATACATAAAGTAAAAGGAAGTAAAAATGTATTAAAAGATGTAGCGATTATTTGCTTCGTAAAATCTTGTCTTGCGTCAGTGGCCATTATGAATGTAGACACTAGCGACTACAATTCGTTGAAGCACGAGAATTGATTCCAACCTGAATTATAGAGAGCTGAAAACTGACTTTCTTCCTTCGTTGTGTTTTTCGACAAATGGTGACATTAATTAATTTTCTATTAATTAATTCTATTAATTATTAATATATATTTCCTGCGTAGATTTTATTCTTCTTTTTATTATTTCTTGTAGAATTAAGGATCTACCCAACGTTTAATTTGTAAATAATACATTTGTAGGTTGTTCTGGGCGTACAAATATAGTTGCATAAAGGTATAACCTGAACTGGAGGCATACTGTACGTAATTAAAACTACACTTTGGGAAAATTTAGTATCCAGTCATTATAATATATCATAAAATTTTCTGGCATAAAGTGTGTACAAGAAATACTGAACTATGAGATAAATGGTAAAGGAAGAACGGATGAACGCCTGAAGTAGAAGGCGGTGGAAGAAAGGAAGGCAAGAATGAAAAGGAAGAAGGAACTCTCAAGGAGAAACAAAATAAAAATCATCATTAGCTTTGGAGAACATAGATAAACAGATAGAAAAGGGACAGGATATAGAACTTGAAGCGAAACAGTGGAAGAAAGATGTAAATTTGAGGAAACCGGATTAGATCTATATAAGAACTAAAGCTTCAAATTTAGGTTCGGAAATAAAGACGATTAGTATAAAAAGTATAGATAATGTATAGCAGATGCAAATATAGGTCGTTTTCATTTCATGTCAGCAATCAATTTAGAATATGAAGTTGCTCCCAAACCTCTGAAATAAGTAACTGGTAAAAGAATTCATAAATCAAGCATTGGGATTGCCTATGACTTTGCTGAGAGTCGATTTAAGAAAACACGTATTATGATCGTAGGTAATAGCATTAAATATGTAAAAAAATCGGCCTGTAGATATAAAAGTACCCAAGGGCATGTGAATATGTTTCAGGGAATCTATTGAATTAATCTATAGTATCACTAGTTATAAATAGTCAGCAATATTTCAACTGGTGGCGATGGTTTATTAGATTAAGTAGTCCAAAACTGTATCGGACAGTCTCGAGTTAGTGAAAAGCATTTCTTTCGCCAGTCCGTAAATCTGAGAAGTTATCACCCACATTATTATTACCCGCTGGATAGTGCCCGACAGATTCGTAGTATCAGAAACCATTCATGTATTTTCTACTAATTGTGATAGGCTCTGCAATTCGCATGTCGCATGTTTCAATCTCTGTATTATGACAATTTTCAACCAAACCAACATATTACACACTTTTCAGGCATAATGAACAAAACTTCATTACTCGATTCCAAATTACAACGTCTAAATATTAATGCAAATTATTTCTTGGTTGAGAAAGAGGCTCTCGGTAGGGATATTATTAATGTAGATTAATTACCAGAATTTGATTTCCTTTTCATTATTCGTGGTTAACATCGTTAAATTGCTGTTTTTTTCCTATGCGTTGAGCAGGTTGTTTTGTAGAATTGCATAGTCGGCATAAAGCTTAGTTTTATGAATTTAATTATATAGAAATAATAACAAACACTGCATTTTGTGTTCAATCAACTATTATAATTAAAAACTAGAGATTTTAAATTGCGATCAAATTATCGTATCTCTCGGCGATATATTTTACTCGTAATCCTACGTAAAGTAAACCTCGAAGGTAATTTTAATATCGCAAAGAAGCATATCATAAAATTTTCTCTCGCATTGGAATATAATGAAATATCCAAGACGTCATGGGTATTCATTACCTTGCTTCAAACGCTCCGATCCGTCCTAAATCGTCCTTTCAAAGACTCAGGACAAATATCGTTTATTACTCCAGCAAATAATGGATTCCATTTTTTATAGGTTGTTATAATATATACATGTGTATGCGTGTACTGCGAGTATAATGGGCATGTACAGAAATGTAATATGCTTTGGAATCGTCGTCCTATTTTTTTATTAATAGAATGTTACTATAGGAACGCGATACTATGTAGAACTATTCTTTAAAATAGTCTATATTGTCAATTATCATATTTTTTATTCGACGATAGGGGTCCGCTTTTTGAAGGTGTTATCCAATATCAATATCAAATATATAATAGGGGTTAATCTAGTTCAGAGAAAATTAAATTAATTTAAAAGCAAGTAAATAATTCTGCGTTATGCCGGTACGTAGAGTACCCTCTTGTATAATAGATGTTCTTGATCCGTAATACCGATTCCCTTTGGGGTAATTGTACCTTCATTACTAAGTTTAATTATAATCCTTAACTAGAAGATATTGATGAAGGTTTCCATAAATAATACCTTCTGTATAAGCCTACGCGTCGTTAAACACTGCACACTGGAGGAAAGTATCGAACATTTTATTTTATGTTATAAAAGCTAATGCTTAGTTTTCTATTTACTATTATGAATAAGCGTTATGATTTCAAGTTAATGAGAACGAATGTTGGGATCTTTTGATATTTTACTTCGATATTAAACCTCAATCAACCAAATTTTAGTTGATAAGAGGAGCTCTACTAGCAAATATTTTCGTAAACTACGTGAGCACCACTAAATTCGAGAATATCGGTCATCTCTGGAACTTGGCGTAAACTTAAGCGCGACAAGCCGCTTTTGTAATGGGGCAGATAAAAAATAGTGATTTAAAAATTACTAAATATGTCGTCACATAATTATGTATATTACAAAGGTAAATCAGACTTATTTAAGTCATTCGATTAGATATAAAGCTAAAAATGAATATTGGCACTGGCCAGCTCCAGTTTGATTATTTTGATTAGCCTATATAGGTTAATTAAGCCAACATAGTTTTATGAATTAATAATCCTCAACTTCAGGTAACCATATAATAATTTCTGAAGCCAGGACCAATGGCCAAGGAATAATTTGCATTCATTATGGCTGAATGGTTAACTGTACGTCATATTGATATATCTGAATCATCAAAAATAACTATGAATGGAAGCTCAAATTTGGAACGACATACATGTTTTGCCATAGTACACAATACCTGAAGTTATTTAGCTTGTCAAGAGGTGTATAATTTGAAAAATCCAATCACACAAGTAACGTAATTATGTGTTCTGAGGTTATCCCTCATAAACCACTTATGAATAATAACGATCCACTTTAAATAATTCTACGTTATGAATGTATACGCAATCCATAAGTTAATGGAAAAATATGCCTATGTAAATGCCGGGCGGTATTATTTATGCAAATTAATTCAAATTAAATGGCAGGAAAACATCGTGGTTATTATCGCATTTGGAACGTGATCTTAACATTCATCTACATCCAAAAAAATACAACGTCGGTATTTATAAAACCATTTATTATGCAGATACCAGCCTGGATATAATGTATAGTTAGGAAATTCGCGACGCACTTTGATCTGTGCCTTGCTTGCACGCGATTTTTGAGCATTTACATAATCGATCGCTTTGAACACCAGATGGAAAATTATGTCAATTCAGGAAATTATGTTTAAATGTCAACATAAAATTTTATTCTATTTTTTTTAGCTGGACATATTGTTTGAACCTTCTTTGTACATAATTTACGGTATTCATCCACAATCATGGGAATGATATGAATGATACAGCTCTAACGGCAGTGGGAAAGAGGAAATGTATTTTTAAATCACAATTGGTTAACTCGACAAATAAATGTAATAAATTACCAATAAAAGGTACGGTGGACACCGATTACTATAATGAGACCTTACATATCTCAAAATTTTTGAAGACCTCAGAAAACTAAAATGAAACTTTAATATACACACGATCAACATTTACAAAAACAAATGAACTAATTTATATAAAAAATTTGAGCATTAATGTGAATATAATCTGTCTGCGGGACGCTGGCTTAGGCCACTTGAACTGTTATAATAAAGTCTTTCTAGTCAGGAATATTGCCGGATAAGTTGAAATATACACTCATCAATGTTATTTATAAAAAAGGTGATGCGTCTGATTTCTTACTTCAAATATCTCAAATACAGTGGAAAAAATCGTTTACAGAAAAAATGATGGAATTCATAAATAAACTCAAAATATTAAACAACACGCAGAACAGTTATATAAATGGCCATTCAACTGAACGAGCAATATTCTAACTGCTAGAAGATGTCATGGATGAAATAAACAGCAGTGATAGTGTAGCATGTATGTTGATTGTACGAAAAACTACATTTAATGATATTTCGTGTAGTTAGAATGGTTAAAATCGTATTTATCAGAAAGAAAACAATGCATTAGAGCTATGGAAGAATCTGGACGATTATTATGCAGACTGGGAAGTCGTATATCAAGGGGTCCATTTTTGGACCACTTCTATTTTTATTATATGTTAACGAACTGCCCTTGGTTATAAAAGACTTGACGATAATCTTCGCTGACGATGCAGTTGTCAGAACATCAAAACTGAATATCATAGCAAATTTAATAAATGGAAATTCACGTTCATTAACCTTCCGTGACGGCGGTTCATTTCTACACATCGGCAGTGGCGGCGGACTGTGAGTCCGCATAGCTTTTTTTGTCCACGAAAAGGGATATACATATGTAATACGTCCCTTGTTTGTATAAAAAGACATTTTAAATAATTATTTATTTATTTTAATATATTTATATTTAGAAAGTAGGCGGTTAAGCCGACATAGCTTTCATTGAACATTTAACAAAACAAATATTCTGTACATAATAACTAGACAACCAAAATCAGCAAAAGTTAAGAAACCATATTACAATAACATTCTGCACATACACTAGTTAAATGTTCAAGGCACATGAATTTGGTGCATTTCTTACATGAGAATCGTGTTGGTCGATTTTTTTTCCTGTCACAATAACTGCAACGACCTCTAGTATTCTCAGGATTGGGGGGCTCAGGAGTGGCATCTTCAATCGCAAACATTTGTTTGATTCGTAGCCTTATGGTTTTCCGTATATAATCCTGCATTGCTCGAGATCGAATAAGATGTTCGGCTAACTCGGACGAAAGTCTATGCAAAAATATTCTCCTAATTGTACCAGGATTTTACAGATGAAATATTCTGAGTGTCTAAACGAAATAATTATAGCGAATATTTTGCACTGGATTGCGCGAATCTAAATTGACTTAATTAAATGCTAATATGTACATATGTGGGACCGAACATTGTTACTGGCGGCGGACTCTCGCTCCGCAATCTGCTATAAAAAAACAAACGACGGCATTTATATAGATCACACGATGTACTGAGGACAACCGCAACATCCTAGAGGAATACCGAAAGTGAGGGATGTCTAGGGTGGGTAATATTGAAATAAATCCGGATAACATTCGGTTGCGGAGTGTGAGTCCGCGCGCCAGTCACGGAAGGTTAAATAAATGATTTGAATATCACAATATGAACCTGAATATTGACAAAACTCAAATAGTCACTTTTAACTCCCTAAACTGGAAATCACTTTTAATAATAAATAATTACTTCATTAGACGAAGCGTTATCGTGGAGGTCACACGTCGACTATGTGTAATCAAAGTTAAGAGGATTCTGCTACAGCTTATAAATGGTTGCCAAGTTGCGTAGATGCCAGCTTGCATATTATGCCTATATCCACTCAAGACTGGAATTTTTAATCCAAAAAGGCTGTACAGGACACTTTTTAATTTAAAGGCGAGATATAGTTGCAAAAAGATCTTTAGCGATAAAAGTATGGAATGCGCGATATATATATAAAGATTCACTATTTGGAGTCATTGCACTAATTGACTAATTTACAGAAAAGTTCATTATATCAGTGTATCAGACCGTTGAAAGGCGGAGGGGGCCGCGATGTGAAAAAAAAAATTAATTTGAGTTTAAAATTTTAAATGTGTGTGTATGTGTGTGAAGATGTAGCCATCGTTATGTTCTCCCTCTTTTGCGTTAGAGCTTTCATAATAATATCAAAATGATAGTGATTTCCTCATCAATTGGAATATCTTCGATTAACGCTTTTAATTTTCGTTGTGTATATTATAGTAAATGATATATAACAAAGACGCGATGCAAAATTTCGAAGATCGACTGTGATCATAGCAATTGCGTCGCATATAGTACTGTTTTGGCGCAAAACTTTTAATGGAACAGGTAAACTTATCATTTGCATTGATAAATCGAAAGATGGTATATTGCTATAATTATTTTTTGCACAACCCGTTCGAAAGTGTGCCATATTACACACATGTAACTAACGGGAAATGACGGAAGAAATTGATATTAATCAATTCAAACAGCTAAAAGCCTTCCTAAAAAGACAGTCAGATGGCTATAAATCCAAAACATTCAAAGTGTTATAGTCCGAAGAAGTCGAAAAATTTCCCAAAGAAGCTCCCGACAATAAGTATTTAGCAGTTAAAGTGGCTTTGATCTTTGGCATATCCGGTGCATGTAGACGCGAAGCATTGGCAAACATGAAGCTGATAGTTGTTCAGCATCAAGGAGAAATAATCGTCATAAAGATTCCAGATACAAAAACAAAAGTTCCGCGTACATTCACCATTAAGGGTGAGTTTTGCAAACTTGTGAAATCCTACGAGTCCTTGCGGCCAGTAAAGGCATCTTCCGATATGTTTTTTTTTAATTACTAGATGGTAAAATCTACTATACAAGTAGTAGGAAAAAATAAATTCGACCTCATGCCGAAACAGATTGCAGAGTACTTCCACTTGCCAAATCCCAATCTGTACACGGGCCACAGCTTCGGCTACTCTCCTCGCTAATTATGGAGCTGATTTGCTTACTCTCAAACGCTACTGACGGTGGAAGAGTAGCACTGTTGCCGAAAGTTATGTGAAAGATTCCATAAACAATAAACGAAAAATTGCCTCTTCAATTTCTATTAGTGAATCGACATCAAGTGAAAAAGAAAACATCGAAGATTGCATCGAGGAAATACCACAGAAAAAACAAAAAATTTGGAAAATTTGGAAAAAAACAAAAAAAAAAATAAAGATGTACGCGTTTCAGAAACAATTTCAGAAAGGACCGTGAATATTCAAATGATTAAAAAAATCATGTTTATAATTTTCAGAAGTGTAATATAAACATTAATAATAATTATTAAATGCAAATAAATGGATTCGATTTTTTGTCATTATTGGGTTGTGCAAAAAATATTGTGTTTACCACTGGTGTTTTAACTCGTGCAGTATCGGCCCTCCTTTCGGTCGGGCCGCTAACTCTGCCCTCGTAGAAATCTTAATTTTTCCGCCCTTGACAAACAATATACTACATCGTTGTGCTATTAATAGTTTAAAAGCTTTGTAGTTAAATGACGTAAATTATGAACGTCCACTACAGCTCTCCCACCAGAAATTTTATATATATATATATATCTATATTCACGAGAGCAGTATGGCACGTAACTTCCTTAAATTTATTACCTTTATCATTTATGCAAAACGTTGCGCACAGTAATTTTTAATGTACGTGCGCTCTGATTCAATTTTGAAATTAGATCTCATTATTAGTATGAAGATATTTCGGGGAATTGTACAATTAAAAATATATTTTTGTAGTAAAATAATAATACAAATTACAAATATTAGAACCAAAATGGAATAAGAACAAGAAAAATGGTGAATGAGAGAACTCCACAGCAGCCTAAATTAAATGTAAAACGTATAAAAAAATAAAATTATTATTTTACTTATACATATATATATATATATATATATATATATATATATATATATATATATATTTAATTCTACGAGCTGTAGTGGACGTTCAATGTACGCCATTTAACTACACACTTTTCAAAGTATGAATGGCACAGCGACAAATATCTATATCAATATCTTATCTTTCGATTCTTATTAATGCGAATATTAAGCGCATAAGTTTTTCTGTTCCATTAAATATTTTGCGCCAAAACATTATGATACGCGACTCGATTGCTATGGCCACAGATTTATTTCTGTTATAATTTCTCGAATGAATGGTGCAATCGGTTGTTCGCAACCGCGGTGATTACTTGATTGTTGTATAGGTATCGTGATTTCATCATCAAATTTGAGCTTATATTCGCAAAACGCGCAAGTGATACAATATCATCATCTCGCATATATGGCGAAACCTTTTCCTGCTTGCGTTTTAATTTTGTCATTTCGTGGATCAATCGATCTTCGAAATTTTGCATCGCGTCTATATTTTTCATTTACTATATTATACTATATTATACACAAACATAATTACTAGCGTTAGTTGAACATATTACATTATTTGTATGTATATTTTTTAATATACATTGAAATTGATGAGGAAATCACGCAGGAGTAGGTAAAATATGCGTGTTCTGTGACAGTTCGATGGCCATGTCCATCCGAAGAGACCACGAATGGGGGATGTCGTGTTTTTGTAAGGTCAGAGGTCATAACCAGATAGTCATACCCGAGGCTGTTGAAGCAGTGACCGTCGTCGTATATACCAAAGGCTGCTGAAGAAGTCTTTCAAGGTCATTGCCGAAGAAGTGGCCATTGTTGTCGTCAATACCAGACGCGCTGAAAAGTCTTTCAAGATCATTGCCGAAGAAGTGGCCGTCGTCGACAACCAGAAGCTGAAGAAGTGTGGTCTTTCAAGGTCATCGTCGAAGAAGTGGTCAATACAAGAGCCTGTTGAAGAAGTGGCCGTCGTCGTCAATACCAGAGGCTGCTGAATGAGTCTTTCAAGGTCATTGCCGAAGAAGTAGCCATTGTTGTCGTCAATACAAGAGGCTGCTGAAGAAATCTTTCAAGGTTATTGCCGAAGAAGTTGCCGTCGTCGACGATGTCTTTCAAGGCCATCGCCGAAGAAGTGGTAATACCAAAGGCTATTGAAGAAGTGGCCGTCGTCGTAAATCCAAAGGCTGCTGAAGAAGTCTTTCAAGGTCATTGCCGAAGAAGTGGTCATTGTTGTCGTAAATACCAGAGGCTGCTGAAGAAGTCTTTCAAAGTCATTGCCGAAGAAGTGGCCGTCGTCGACAACCAGAAGCTGAATAAATGTGCTCTTTCAAGGTCATAGCCGACGAAGTGGTCAATACAAGAGGCTGTTGAAGAAGTGGCCGTCGGCGTCAATACCAGAGGCTTCTGTAGAAGTCTTTCAAGGTCATTGCCGAAGAAGTTGCCGTCGTCGACGATGTATTTCAAGGTCATCGCCGAAGAAGTGGTCAATACCAGAAGCTATTGAAGAAGTGGCCGTCGTCGTAAAAGCTGCTGAAGAAGTGGTAAATACAAGAGGCTGTTGAAGAAGTGGCCGCCGTCGTAAATACCAAAGGCTGCTGAAGAAGTCTTTCAAAGTCATTGCCAAAGAAGTTGCCGTCGTCGGCGATGTCTTTCAAGGTCATCGCCGAAGAAGTGGTCAATAAGAGAACTAAAATAGAGTTTGCCCAACTGTAAAGGCCTACTTGATTTTAGAAAATCGAAAGTAAACTAATAGAACTAAAATACTAAAATAGAGTTTGCCCAACTGTAAAGGCCTATTTGATTTAAAGTAAACTAAAAATAAGTTTCAGACCAAGCTGGGCGGAATCCCAAAACATGAAATTCCTATTGGAAAATTTTTGGTCCAGCATGCTTATTGTAAACTCAATCCGGGGACATACGGTATATATATATATATATATAGACAAGGGTTTCCGAAACACCTTATTGCAAAAAAAGGTGTCGCAATAAACTTTAATATTGCTAAAAGTGTTTTATTCAACGACTGACTGCTCATGATACAAGATAAGTACCATTTTAAGTGATTTACAGTCGAGAATTTGTACAATAATTATATATTATATATATATATATATATATATATATATATATATATATATATATATATATATATAATTGCAAATTATTCTCAGGTCTGAATAGCCGAATAATTTTATGGGTGAGACCTTCTATATGGTATAATAAATAAAGCCTTGATTTATTTTATTTGTTGTAAAGGATGGTTGAGACCTTACTATGTGTTTACTTAATCACCTTTAATCAAGTTATACGCTATTTGACACAACATTACAACTCAATTTCATGAGAACTTTATATTCAAGTCGAGCTTTCACGTGATAAAATATTTACGGACCGTATTCGTGCGCTGGTAATTTGCACAGTGATTTGCATACTCATCCAAGATGATCAGTTGTTTTATCAAACAGCGTAGCTACCTTGAAAGAAACGTAGCCGACGTATCCTGAAATACCTGTCAATCTTGTTGAATCGAAAGGCACTTCGGAGAGCGTACTGGTTCCATCTAAATAATTTTTGACTGCCAATTGAAAGCACGTAGACACCGTTGTCTGTTCATATATAAAGGTGAAATTTTATCGATATAACGTCTGCAGATGATATAAGTCGATAATGTAAAGTTGTTCTACAGAATTTTATAACATGCATATTTTACTTTAACGAATGAATTATATTCATAATTAGAATAATTTTACATTATAAATGTTTCAATAAAAATGCATATCAAGTTTTCTGTTTTCGTAAGAATGAACATTCGCCCTTTGCAAGAGAAGTGTGTCGATCGCCACATTTATTTCAGACCGCGTTGCTCTGCTTTCATTCAGCTTTGGCCGTTACAGGAAACTTAATTTTCTTTGCATTTTCCCATGTGGCAGTCGTGCAGCTACTTGCTCGGAAATATACTGGCTGTAAAAGGAAATAAACGAGTCGATTATTTTAGATTTATGCTGTGTTACAGGGCGTTTGTCAGTAGTTGCAAGTATAAATTATATCGGTGCCATAGTAATAGTACTAATACAAAAATCTGGTGATTTTTCTAAAATATAATCATGTGAATCAAAAATATTAAAATATTTAAGATGGAAAACATACCCCGTCGGTTGCATTACTAACTAACTATAAGTAACAAACCATTATTCGAATATAAATAGCAAGCATTAAAAGAAATGCATGCATTAATTGTTTTCTCGTTATTTCAATACACACATGTGTTTAAATAGGAGTAATGTGCAAATCTCAATCTTAGCCATGTCATGAACGTTGGTACATTTACAATTTATATATTAAATGAGATTTAAAACTCAAAGTTAATATATTGTTTTACCTCTCTTTATTACATTCTAACTAATTAGCAAACGAAATTGATCAATATTGTGACGATGACAGTTATAATTGAACATAAACATGGCATTTGAAATTTCGCTGTCACAACAAATGTGGTTATATCTCGATGTAACGAGGATAATGATAATGAAAATTTACTAAAACACATAAAACAAATGTTAGCTTAAATTATTAAATCCATACAAACTTACCAATCACATTAGTGTTTGACAGATCGGGCATGTGAAAGTACGAGCACTTATAATAGCAGTGTACGTAATTAATAAATTAAACAAAATTATATATCATACATATGAAGGGCCGCAAAATAGATAAAAACCTAATACCAAAATATGATTTGATGAGCTTAAAGTTATTGTTAATGGGCGCGACCGTATCCATCACCTGGGTCATATCAGTATGATGGAATATACATATATCAGGAGAACAAATTCGAGCACCGAATGGTAACTATTTTCAAAAGCGAGTTTACGATAAATGTTACATTTTATAGAAAAGGTAGACCACGGAAGAGATGACTGGAAAGTGTACAGCAAGATCTAAAAAGTGCGAAGATCGAAAATTGGAAAGAGAAAACGAGAATCAGAAAAGAATGGAATATCATTGTTTAACAAGACCGAGGATTTCACATCCTGTAGTGCATATATAACATATATAATACTAACTTAACTAGTTCTGGAGCTATGATGCACGCACACACAGATGTGTTGCATAAAATAATCAAAATCGATCACGTGACCCCAAAACGTGTATATTCGTTAAAATCTCGAGGTCGAAAAATTGCATTGTTACTATACCTCCTTATACAATAAGTATAACAAAGTAAAATTGTAAAAGTTGGAGGAGGAGATGGCTTCAAAATTGTGTCAAGTATTAGATTATTTAGCTCATGTTAAGATAGTTAGTTTCTCCGCTCTCTTTAATTTTAGATTCGTCTAGAGCTAGCCCTTTTCCTACATCGCGTCATTAGATTGCTATATTTTAGTCTACATTTAACGACTTCGAAGAAAGTAGCTGATTGCTCTCGTGGAATGTTATAAATAAATTTCAGACAACTAATACACAACTACCACCAAAGTTTATTGATCTTAAGTATTGCTAACTTTAAAAACGAAAATATTTAGAAAACTACAATGAATCTCTTGTTAGTTATTTTAATCTTCATCAATATCCCCAACAAAAGCCGTTAACAAAAAATAAATAAAAAGAAAATAAAATATTTGAAAATGTAGGCACTAGTTTGACATAATGTATTCAAGTTACCCTAATTTGTGATGGATATAAATACGACTCCAAACTATGGACAGCATGCGAGTTATATCGCTATATGGTAGACGTACCTGAACGAATACGCATGAAAAATTGTTCTATATTCCGGTAAACCTTTTAAAAGAGATAGAGATAACATAAAAGAAACACTTAGGTAATAAAATGTGATGAAATGTATGACTGAATATGTACTATGTATTATATGTATTTATTTCTATATTTAAACATTCAATAACTAAACATTTCCGGAGTATGTACTTAATTTAGTTCTTACTGTAACAAAATGGTCAATTATTTACTCTACAAAATACGTAAAGCATCATTAGATCATAACATTTATAGATTAAGAATAATGTAGTTAATTAATGCAAAATGTGTTGGTCAAAGAAGGAGTGATAGCTTGTATGATTGTCATGAGTTAAAGATGTGTACATACCTTTAAATCATGCATGATAAAGTCTAAACCGTGTCATATAATTATAATTACCACCATAGCATATTTATTGTATCATAAACTATTATTTCTAATATAAGCATATACTTTTCTATACCTTTCATTATTATTTATTATAATTATTTAACGTAGAAAAAACAGATTTCTGATAAACAATCATGACAAATAAATTATAGCGAATGTATTGAGGTGCCAACAGCTGCTTCGCTGTCACCATACCTACATTCGCTGAAGTTGCATTAAGTCATACACACTTGTGACAGTCAGTTTGTGTGTGAATATTACCGCCATCTAGACGTGAATACCCACACTTTTACTGCTACATAAATGCAGAGGTATTTTCCACCAGATACGCTGGTATGATAGAGATTTGCAATTAGTCCTCCGCCTTCGGCAATAAGGACCGCTTTGTTGAAAATAAATTTCAGCGAATGTAGCAGTAAAAGCGTGTGGGTATTCACGTCTAGATGGCGGTAATATGAACGCACAAACAGATTGTCAATTATAACAAAAATTAAAATCTGAAGAGGCTATATTTAGAATTGATATCGCGTTATCTACGCGCCAATTAAATTTAAACCGAATGGACACCCAACTCAACTCATGTGCTCCTAATACTTCTTTTTTATTTTTACGGGCTTTACAGGCTACTAGTTCTTCGGGTGGACGGTGCTCTTGTTTAAAATTTTTGCTTTTCAAATCTTTCGATTTTTTTAATTTTGATTTGAAATTTTACGAATTTATAAAATTTGATTTAAAATTTTACGAATTTTAAATTTGTTTCGACTAACGCTATATTTGTGTATAATATAGTAAATGAAAAATAAAGACGCGATGCAAAATTTCGAAGATCGATTGATCAACGAAATGACAAAATTAAAACGAAAGCAGGAAAAGGTTTCGCAAAATATGCGAGACGATGATAATTCTCGACTGTAAATCACTTGAAATTACAAGAAAACTAATTCCGATAACAATTATAAACAAAACAAACATTTTTTTGTAAATTAAAAAAATCGAAAAAGTTATAAGATGGAAAATATAAAATATACGGAAAATTCCATATACTTGAATCGACGACACGTTGCAACAACAATTACTACTTACTACAACTGTTAATTGATTATTTATGGCATTTTTATGCAGCAATTTAAGTTGTGTTTTACAAGAATTTGTTGCATCTTTTCAATAGTGAATATGACATCTACCGGACAACTACATAATTATTTTGAACACTGTCTGACATGGAAAGCCAATAGTTTGCTCAAGACCTTAATTAATGCCGCATTTGATTGGGCCAATAAATTGAAATTTCCAAATTTGTGTCTGATATTTTTTGGATAGAAATCATTTTTCGAAAGATCGAGCTATTGATAACATAGACATGGTGAACTGGTTAAACTATTTCGATATGTAACTTCAACTTCAACTAAATATGAATGCGAGTTACTTTTAAGAATTATGCATTGATAAATCAGATGATTCAAACATTTGTAGGAGCATTAGTTGTGCAGAAAATCTTCCTCGGAATTGGCAAAAGAATAATACTGATGCTTTATCATAAACTGACTACTGAGTTAGAATAAGTCTGTCGATTTTTATTTTCACTGAATGGTACAATACGGAAATTACCTTTTCTAGTAGAAGAGTTGAGAATGCAGACTTATATACCTGAAGTCAGGTCCAAAATTTCAGGCTACCATCAAATCCTTCTTGTTGAGAAATCGAAAACCTAAACCACATTTGTGACGCCTAGTGGTGAATATAAATATAATAGGATTCATTTTGTGTAGGCCAATACATGATGAACAAGATTTTAGAATCATGGAGTCTTAATAGAGTATTGCAAACATTACGCCATGATGAACTTTGATTAAATATGGACAAATGTCTCTCTTTACCAATAAGATCCGACAAAATCCAACAAATAATTCTAGCATTGAGTTAAAGGAAGCAATTACCTGTTCTCGAGGACTAGAACTTTTTTAGGTTGGCCGAATGTTACTGTTGTGTTTTATTTATGACATTTAGGTATATCATTTTATATCAAATGTTGTATATTTGATTACAATTAATATGCAGTTTTGTGCGTCGCTCTCAATCATAGATTTAGATATTTACTGCTTTACGTATTTGTGTGTTCTTTCTGGCTTATAATATCAAGACCTAACAAAAATTAAAATAATTATTGCGAATATATAGAGAATTGGCCCTTCAATAAAACACAATTAATGAAGAGCTTAGTACGCAAAAATCAACAGGCTTCGATGACATGTGCACATAAACGCGAACATCTTATTTCTGTTCTTAACGTTTGTTGCCAATAAGCAAAATCTATAATTCGCGCCCATTGTCCCAATTTTACATAAGGGTTTCGGTGAAATTATGTTGCAGTGTTCCATAAACATTTTAATGCATTTTATAAGTTTCAATTTTGCAATTTTTCTTAATTCTTTCAATAAAAATTTACTGCCGAACGTTGATTGCACGGATTGTATATTCATGACGTCACACAGCATCATCGGTATTATACGTGGGAAAATCAACATAAAAATACATTGAACACCTTTGTGGAGCGGTCGGACATATCGTAACTTTCATTATCGGTTTCAATCTTTCCGGATTGAAGCGCACAAGAGGCCCAACACTTAAAACGTAAATTTGATGAGCGGGTCGTTTTGCACGGGCGGTGTCCCTTTAAGAGTGGCGCGCGTTGAAAATTTGTGAATGGATGTAAATGTGCAGAGTGTAACTTTTGTAGATGCGCATTGATGTGGTATTGATCGTGCGTGGGCGCCAGAACTCGGCGCCTCTGACGTAAGACCAGTCCTTCGCGGAACACGACGACACCCCAAACACGTCTCGGGTGAAACGCGAAACACTTAAGATCTGTAGCTCGAGCCGCGTCGACTTGCTTAACCTCTTCGGACCCCATTACGCTCGAATAACATGGAAAGCAGTTTCCAGATTCGGAGCACTCTCACGCTGTGTACATAGAGTACGTACGTATGTACGTACGCTAGAGAATTTCGCCTGAAAGCTTACTGGATTGATGACACTAGAGTGTCTCTGAAATATCCGTCATTTATATTTGCATTTAGCATTCACGGATGAGTGATGTTTGTTGTTATTGTTGTAACGAAAATGGCATAATTCGGAAGGAAACCCGCAAATTAATTTGCATTAATGAGTGGAACGTTGAATAATGTTAATCAATTGTATGCCACGTATTGGTAATAAAGCAATAGTCGAGTAGTCATCAATTTGCTACAAACCTTATAACAACAATCATAATAATATACTGCTTTTATTTATCAACTAAAGAAAATTTCTGCAAATAAAATTCAGAGAAATCAGATCCGTGAATTGGTCAAATGAAAAGAAAACTGAAATCATAATTATTCGCTTGCCAAAATGATTCATTTAGGGAGCAATTACAGGCGTAGTAAGTATAAGTGCTCCACGGTAACGACATTTTTTAATTAAACTATTGAAGAGTAAATTTGTCAAAAAATACAATACAATGAAGCTACCTAACAATTAAACCTGACGAAAACTATTTTCTTTGAGCGGAAATTGACACCAGTTTCATCAAGTTTTTGGTTAGAAATGACAACTTTTATTCAGAGAGTCGTGCAAATAAATTTATTAAACTTCCATTTGAAGTTTATAGAAAATTATAAAGTTATTTACATTTCTTCAAATAGTTTGAAAATACTTTTAGGCACTGATGACAACGAAAAATCGGGAATTTATGGCATGTTATTGACGTCAGAATATTAATCAATTGGTATATATATATATATATATATATATATATATATATATATATATATATATATATATATACCAATATATATTAAATGTTGGTCGAATACCCTAACTAGGTTTTTACAAGGTTTTCCCTAGTTCTTGCAGTAAATACTGGGGTAATAGAAAGTCGGCCTTGTTACCGCGATAGGTTTTATTTAATGTCATTTGTCATATTAATGTTTATTGCTTGACAAGGGTTTCCGAAACACAAAAAAAGGTGTCGCAATAAACTTTAATATTGCTAAAAGTGTTTTATTCAACGACTGACTGCTCATGATACAAGATAAGTACCATTTTATATATATATATATATATATATATATATAATATATATATATATATATATATACCAATTGATTAATACGTATAAGAAATGCATTTTTCCATAATCAACTTGATTCCTTTGGAACTATTTTTATTTTTCGAACCATGTTTATGTCAATAAATTCACATTATGGTATAGAGGGGATCTCTCCTGAGCGTATAGCCATCAGACCATACGGAATAGATAAGAAACCGCCATATGTTCTGACAGCACAAGATGGTGTCTAGTGTTGTGAAAGAATGAAGTATTTTTTATTTTGTTTTCAAAATTACCTTGCTAACCACGCGGATTTAATTATCTGCCAAACACGGTAAGGAACACTGCAGGGTAGCTTTGTGATCTGGGTTTCATTTTTCATCAATTGAAAGAAACATAACAACGTTTTCATATATTGCTGTCGACGATCGACATTGTCATCCATACTCGCTTTCAGTATGGAATATATTTGCCGTTCACTAAAGAGGAATTATATTCCTCATGGAATGTCAGTGAAAAATATTCAAGCACTGCTAATAAAATTGTAACTGAAATCACACTCCAACGACGACATTCTTGATGTTTGTTGAGTGGAACAGTGCCCTATTTATATAATTAATTTTAATTAGTTCAGTTGCAATTATGCATTTAATAACAACAGAAGGTAGCAAAGAAATAACAAATAATAACAACTGCAAAATAGACAATAGAACGTGACCGGCTGGACAATCCGGTTATATCGAATGAAAAAATCATAATTGTTCTTACTCTTCTATTTCAATTTATTTTGTTGTTTCAAATTCTTACTATTACAACTACAATTATTTCGCGATATATATATATATATATATATATATATATATATATAAACAATTGCAAAACTTCGTTTGAGGTAAATTAGAAATTTTTTCATCGTTTACCAATTGCAATTGGCAATTTACTATGATATATGAGTTTTTCTTGTGCCTGAAAGACTTATTTGTTAAACTGCTCGGTGTTTGACTAAATTATCAATATGGGTTTCACGTTTTAATTCTTCTATTATCAAACCTTTAAACCGTTGCCAGCGTCATACGTCTTAAAATTCTAAATAATGTTTATTTTTAGTAATCCCCATACAATATCAATGAAACAGTTTTATTGAGAACTTCACATCGTTAAGATGTTTATTAACCAAATTTACATGTAATATTAATTCCTGAAACATTTGACGTTTATAGTGGTTTATTTTAGTTCCAATATTAAAATTGTTTGCTTAACAGCTCACTGGTACGTTTCACCATAGAAAGCGACATAAAAATGTCTAAAATTCTTAACCTTTTTTATATTGATGGCTCTTTCAACATGCCATATCGATACCATATATGAAAGTAGGTTAGAATTTTGCGGACGTAAACAGTTTGTAATATTGTATGGAAATTGTGCGAGATAAATTTTTATTTACAAACAGCGAAATATGCTATATATGCGCAAATGCACATAATGATGTATTTGAAATACAACTTTAATACATCTCGAGATCAATTGAGAACAATATTGATTATGCGAAAACCAATTTCAAAAGGATGGCGCGTAATCAGGACCTTTCAGGTGCATCCAACTAATGGACTTTTTGCACCAAAATGACAGCTGAAGTTACCATGTTATATGAAATCGATTATGCAATTATATCAGCATCAGTTATAAAGATGTTAAAGTGCGCAAGTGTACAAAATGACCGAAACGTTAGATGCGACAGAAATTTTGATAAATTATATTACGCTCCACTTTCGTATTTTGTTTCGTGTTTAATCTGCACGACATGGTAAATAACACGGAGTACATCTGATTGTAGTTTCTTCACGATGATATATAGTAGCTGTATATAAGATCCGATAAAGATTGACGTTAGGCGTTAGAAATAAAATAATCTATTTGGATGCTAAGTATTCAAACTAAACATTGAAGCTTAACAGAAACAAAAAATGCAATATATACTCAGTGACATATAAACTGCACCACCTAGAAGGGGTGGGCATTTTTGACCAAATTTGGCAAGAATAGTGGACTAGTCCAGGGCAATAGTTGATTAAAATTTTAAGTCCAGTCCAATCATCAAGTAGTCATGGGATTTTTGACGTTTGTGTCATGTTTTAGAGGTGGTGATAGACAAGCAATTATCGAGTCATTTTTTAGTTTAAAGTGTTTCAAGTGTTTAATGATGCCTAGAGGAAGGAGACCTCAAGTTTACCAGCAGTTGAGTGACTTTGACCGAGGGCGGATTGTTGGTTTACGAGAAGCAGGTTTTTCGTTTAGAGAAATCGGCAACCGTTTGGGACGGCACCGCTCAACAATAATGCGTGTTTTCAAGCGTGGTCTGAACATGGGGTTGAACGTCGGAGTAGCGGCACTGGGGCTCAATGACGAACCAATGAACGTCAAGATCGCCGCTTAAGACTAATGGCCTTGAGAGATCGATTCTCTACAACTAGATCAATAGCTGATCAATGGTTAGGTGATCAAGGTCGTCCGATAGGCTTACGAACAGTTTATCATCGAATAAGAACCTTTGGCTTGCTGTCTTACCGCCCACATCTTGTGCTACCCATCACTGCTCAACATCGCCAGGAACGTTTGGCCTGGTGCACGGAAAGACTTCAATGGAACTTGGAGTGGCATCGAGTTGTCTTTAGTGACGAATCGCGATTTTGTTTAGGAATGCATGATGGTCGGATGACTGTTAGACGAAGACGTGGAGAAAAGCACAATCCTGATTTTTCGATTGCAAGGCATGTTCACCGAACTGTGGGGTTGATGGTGTGGGTTGCTTACGGCAGTAGGTCACCCTTGCTCTTCATTCGGGGCAGTATAACCGCCCGACGCTACATTGACGAAGTGGCAGAGCCACATGTTCTTCCATATCTTCGAGGGCTGGAAGACCCACTTTTCCAGCAAGATAATGCCCGAATTCACGTAGTAAGGGTTTCTCTTAACTTCTTTGAAGAGGCCAATGTTAATTTTTTGCCTTGGCCTGCAAGATCTCCCGATTTGTGCCCATTGAGAACGTGTGGGACATGATGGGTAGAAGATTGAGGAATCTACCGAACCCACCGTTGACAATAGAAGCTCTACGGCATGAAGTACAGGCTGCTTGGGATGCCATACCCCAAGAAGACATTGATCACCTGCTGGAGTCAATGGTAAGGCGGGTCAATGAGTGTATCAGAAATAGGTGCGGACCAACACATTATTAAAGAAAAATCAAAAAGATGAAGTGTTTTCTTTATCAAATTTTAATCAATTGTTACCTTAGACTAGTCCAATGTTTCTGCCATAAGTCGCACTACATGTAGAGAATCAATCCAAAACCGGTCAAGATTCTGAAATGTAAAATAACTGTAATAGCTTCTTCGGCTGTAGTTTTATCTAAGGTTAAAAGTATATCAAAGGAAATTTTTACGTAGGACTTCATTACACAACGTTTTATAACTATAGCATTGGGCAGAGCGTGGTGTAAATGCTATGGAGCCATACCTCCCCTTTAACTGTTTTCTGAAAACCTGCAGCTTAAGTAATTTCTTACGGTATTTGTAGAATGCCGACGGACTCCATCCGTTTAAAACCACGGCTCATTGATATCAAAAATTCTTTTCCGCAATAATGTTATTTCTTAATTAATTCTACCCATACTTTCCTTCTTGTCACGTCACATCACATAATTTCATGAATGAGAACTATGTTTTCTAAACTTTCATAAAAGTTTGTACTCTTTGCTTGGTCCTCCACAAATACTGCATAAATTTATTAAAATTTTAATCTTTCGTAAGGTAGATACTTTTGAATCCATTGTTCTGAAAATGCATAAATATTGACGCAAGTGAAAGCACACTCTCTCGACAGTACATCAAAATGCGATCGTTAAATGTTTTATGCGATACTTGTTTTTAAATTAAGCTCTTAAGCTAAAACCGTACGCAGTTTAGTATCAAAAAAAGCGAAACAACCGAACTTCTATATATAGTAAAAGGGAATTCACAATTTCGCAGATTAAATTACTATTTCCGCAAGAGCTTTTGACTAGCGGCGCTGATAAAACGTCCTGAAGCGAACATAGAAATTTAAATAAATCCTACCTGTCCCTTGCGGCATCCAGTGATTAATGTGATGTTCAATTCTTATTCGTTGTTCAATAATTCCCGGTAGACAAAAACAGTCGGATTTGTTATTACTAACTTGACTTCGAAAGAAGAATTGATGATGTTCAAAATATCAATAGAACAGTCGATTTAAATCATCGCTACTGCACGAAAATACGATCTGATTAATGTGAAATCGATAGTGAGGAGTTAGTTTTATATTTCACTGCTATACAATATCTAAACTATACCAGTTAATATTTTACCATTCATGAGATAATTAAACAGTGCTTAAGACATTATTACTATCTGTCGCATTAATGCGAATTAATATTCGAGTGTTTTAAATGGAAGCGTTCACATTATTCGTGACGTGACTGAGTTCCACTCGATTTCTCAATTTTAATATTGCGTTGAAGAACGATTTGTGTAACGTGTATAAGTTTCTTTGTTAAGTTCAGTAAAATTTTCGCAAACTTATTTTTATATGTCATATACTATATCATCTACCTTTTTTTCGGAAATGTTTGTAGGTATTATATATTATGCTTAATCGTTTCATTTAATTTAAAACGATACCATACGATTCCGCTGACTCTCTAATAAACCAAACGGTTTTCATAGCTGGTAATTAATCTCATAATCTGAAACGGGTATTAACATTCATTAATAAAATACTGATAATTACCAATTGAGTGAACAGTCTATAAAGATGTATTAAGTAGGTACTTCTCAAACATTTGAGATCATTTCGCCCTTCATAAATTTCATCGTTAAAAACATTTTCTTAAAATGTTATACTCGTTAATAGTCAACAGTTTTGTAAGAAAGTTCAGGCGAAGAAAACCCAAATAGTTTACTTCTGGTGGAATAATCGGTAACTTTCCATCAATGAAAATATAAATGGAATAAATTAAGACGTATATTTAAACATGACAAGTAGATTGCAACATATCGCAATTTATGTTACTTGGAATCAATCAAAAACGTACTCCCAGTTTCCTGGGCAAATGTACCTATCTGTATATAATGATTTAATGTGCAACCACATTACCAGTTCTGGCACTATCTATTCTTCATCTAGTAGTTTGTTGTTGTTCGATGACTGAACAACTAACATGTTACATTCAACGGAACTGTTTGAACCTAATTATAAAACAGGACTTTTGTTGCGCGTGCATAAATAACTATTTGCATACGTAATCAACATATAATTAAAATGGAAAGAATTATTTTATATTTTCATAAAATACCATGCAGAGTAATAGAGTACGCCAATATTGTACACAATAATGTGTATTGTATTTCACAATTTGACTTGGTTCTATACACCTATATCTTATTATTTTCGATTAGTCTCGCTGTCGATAACACATATATAGGTATGTATATTCAACGACCTTCATACTTTACTCACAACATAAACACTTTTGAGGTTAAAACTGAAAAACGAACAAATGTATTTTAGATATTTAGGACTGGAACCTGGAATCGATGAATATTTAGTGAGCATACAGACTTAAGCGATTCTCCGCATATTTACTGTATATCTTTATGTATATATTATTAGGTTAAAGCCGTATATTAGGAAGCACCTAGGCCTATTTTTATCATTCTCGTTTACCTTGCGTTTACTGCTCTCCACGTAGAACCCCTTCATAATAGCAATCAATTTGATGACCCATACGTTAATGGAATTACTCCAGTTGAAACAAAAGTCCCACAACATGTTAGAGTTGCTTTACATGTCGTGTACAACCATGATAATAATTTGAGAACAATTATAGTGATTTTTTTGACTCAACCCATTTATTATATTATAAGTAATTATAAGTAATTAGCTTGATTGTTATTTATTTTCATTTAATATGTTTATTGACCAGATATGAAAAAGCTAAATATTTTTTACACATACATATAGAATTATTGTCCATTGTAATAGCAAAGTTTACCAAATTATAAGTCAAGTGTAATTCCATGTCTTATCCTCCTGCAAAAATTATTATAAATTCCAAATTCTGCATGCCATTATTCAAGATAAACGGTTTATGCGCAGTTAGCTCATCAACATTTAACGAACTACTTGAGCAATCCTTTGGAAACTTTACAGACGCAAAGGAAAAAACTTCCGATGTTACTACGTCGATACTCTTAAAAGTCGCGCATTTTATGGCAATATTTTCAAAACTCACTGTAAACACGAACATGAATCGTCGAAAATTGCTTTTCGTATTTTTCATATCGAACTCCTCATGATACAGCTGCTTCCTTCGACAATGGAGTCGCATATTTTTCATTCGAAACCAACACCGTTTCAATTTACGCCAATTGTGTGATTTTATTCATATTATGTCACGACATACGAAATAAATTATTTTACTAGCTCTAATTTCAATTTGCTTAATCGAAATTGAGGTCGTACTATCGCATGTTTTGTTGACATTACTCGCGATTCCTCGTTTTATTTTTATCTGCACCCAAGAATTTAAAGTGCTATCGGTGCATATCCTAGAATGGCGTAAGTTTTTCATGCGGCAGAAGGCAAAAATCACAAAAGGTTACAAGAAAGAATAAGATCTTATTGAGTGTGTTTAATTCGAGCACTACATTAATATTAATAATCAAATGTTGCAGCAAAATAATTTTCAACTCACCATTTTTCGTTAATTCATTCGTTGAGAATGGGACACATAATGTGCTCTACGCCCCGACGTTACATCTCTGGGTACGCATGAACCTGCCATATCATTTGACACATTTGCTATTACCAAACAGGTTTGCATGCTAAAGAACCAATGAGCGTGAGTCCCAATCGGTGCCCAGGAATAAAAAATAAGTCCGCTCGGCAAATTTGAATATTTGTGTATCTATGTAGTTTCTCTTCCCTTTTGATCATTCGATCATTCGATCAGAAAATCACTGTCATGCTTTCAGGAGCAAGTAGTTACATCCTTACTTCACATGGCGCTTACAAATAAAAAGTAAATGTGGTACAAGCAACAGAAAGTCTAACTGTCCCAACGACTTTATAAAAATATCAAAAGCTTAAAGTTGTTGCACTGTTGCCTCGGCTAATTTCAGTGGGTGTATGTAACAGGTGGAAGGGCCGAAGATCGACGCATCGAGGAATGTGATGAACGACGGAGGATGAAAAATGCTTGCCAGAAACGGAATGAAACGTGAAACAACATTTATATACAATGTGGAGGAATTATAATAGCTTTTTGTAGAACATAATAATTAAATAAATGTAATAATATAAATACACACCAATTATTTCGCGAACATAAAAAAAATCCAATAATTCATGCATTAAATTATAACTTCCCGATATACACTTTCCAGGAAATTATTGTAAAGAATTAATTACAAAGAAACACCTGAATTATCAAATAAAGGTTAAATGTTAATTAGCTACCTATATACATGGATACGTTTCCATCAAGAAAACGTAGCCTGTATTTTGCATGCCATTTAGATTGAATTATTTTCAGTTTATTTAACATATATGTTTAAGTTGTACACCATTTGCATAATATACGAAATGTCAAAGTCGCAATTAAGATTGAGCTGCAAAATAATATTATATAGCAATTAAATAAAAAGTTTCATGAGAAAAGTGAAAATTACATAAAACTGTCACCCATCTGAACTCTAAGGAAACACTTTCGTTTTAGAAACCTAATTACTCCTGAATTTAAGTAATTGTTTCGGTTCTTAGGTGCATTTATAATTCCGTAATAATTAAACGATTTGTTACGTCAATACCGTACAAGAACCAGCGTTAATGCCCTATGTTGAACAAGAACTGAAGAATAATGTACAAGATCAAAAAATAAAAATAAGCGAATGGACAATTTATTAATAGATTTCATGAAAATGGTGAATCAAAAACATGGGGCACTTTAGAAAAATACAGAGAAGTTCATTACATGTATTTGATGGTAAGAACAAACACAATTGAGAGACTGGGTTCAATTCGAAAAACTGGAAATGGTTAGAAAACTTACTAGATGAAATTGTTAAATCAAGTTTAAAATTAAATGAAGAAGGCTAAATTCCTGCCGAAAAGGCGACACTTGATAGAAAATCAATTAAGTATATAAAAAGCACAATTATACCCAAATAAAAACTAGTTGTTCACGATGGCATGCTTCTTCATTTATATTGTGTCTCCATTATTTTCACATCAATCTGTAATTCACTACGCAGAATCCTTGTTCCTTCTATTAGATTTTTACAGTTTCGTCATGTTATTCGAGTTTTAGAAAATGCATGTAATACAATTTGAGATTCTTCACGATTAACTTTTTTCCTGCATCGACATAAAGTCGAAAAAAAAAACAATGTCAACAAGAACACAAAATATTCTGACGTCTCCAAGGCATAAAATTAATAAAATTTTCCAATATTATACGTGTTGCTAACAAAATTATTCCATTCGCCTTGAACGGCATGAATGAGTATGTGCTTGTTTGTGGTCTAAACAGTCTAAATAAAATCTCATGAAAACGATCTTTGGTGGATAGAAGCATTACGTCGTTTAATATTTCATCAGATTTTAGATCGGTTAGGCGTCCGTTAACTATATGTAATACACATTCAGTGGATAGCCAACCCCATACGTGAAAAGAGAATATTTCACTATTGTCTGCGTTCCCACAATTTAGTTCACTTGCAACTCGTTTAACTCGCACCATGCTTTATCTAATTTTGCAATATTTGGCCCTTAATATATTTTAATATATAACATTTCTTATTTCATTCTCTCCTTACTACTTTGCCATCCAGTGCTTATATTCGAGAATTAAGCTGTTTTTACCTTTTCTCACGTTTCTTCATTTGCTGCAGTTTTTTCATTTTTATAATAATTTGTTTCGCTATTAGATGATGTCTCCATGGAAATCACAAATTTTCAACTATTTGCATAATTTAAATAAATATATTTTCGTTTTTCTATTTTTAGCACTCTTAATTTTAACAATAAAACGAAAAAAAGCCTGTATATTACACTATAATCAGACTTGCTAAAATACGTTTTTTCTCAACCCGAACATAATTAATATCCTTATTTCTTACGGGCGCCATAACATAAACAAGGCTTTTGTCTTGGAAACGTAATGTACTTTTCTTTAACTACAATGACATTTTTAATTCATTTCAAAACACATTTTAGGACTAGAAAAAAAAAATTCAGGAAAAATTTGATACATTCCAAGTCTCTAAAGTTAGCTTGTAAGACTTGACCTAAAGGCTTCATACAGTTACATGCAAAATGCTCCTCACTTGAAATAGACAACTTTCCAGACTTTAACGTTGTAGCAGTATCACTTTTTCAACTAGTACTGTTTTCGAGATATGGAAAAGTGGTGAAATAATAAAATAACACAAAAAATATATAAAATGACGCTGGATAAGTGATATTAAATTTTCTATTGTATTTTAACAATCCCAGTACATGCTGCTTGATGCCAGCAATATTTGTGTGTGTTCAGTTTGTGTTTCACGTTTCACATTTTACAAAAAAAGTATTTCGATCTATTCTGGTGATCTGAATAGAACGAAATACTTTCTTCTCTATCATTCAAAGATTCAACAATAATATTTCGATTTTAGTGACAGTAAGTGCCATTATATGAAACCAACCCAACCTAACCCAACCCAACAAATTACATATTGTTGGAACGTGATGGGTAAACAAATTTTATGCTGCATTTATTTTATCCATTAAATTGTTACTCGGTTTTTCCTATAATTACCAGGATTGCTTTGACAAATCTTTAAGGTAAATTAGTTAGTATATGGGTTATTGGTTGTGAGTCGATGTTTCCGGTATCGATGTTATAAAAGATGTTATCTACTAGTATTGCAATAAACACTGTACTAATCAGAGTTTGATTGAAAACATTTGAAGTTTTAAAAAAATCACTTTACACTTTGGAGTGATATGAAAGCTGCCCCAATTTTAAAAGCCATTAATATATTGTTAATTTCGACAAAATTAATATTTGTCACACTGTGCTTTAATGAATTGTAAATATTTAGATTGTACTCATGACATACATTGTTCAATTTGAGGTCTATCAAGCGCTACAACAAGGTCTATAACTCTAAAAGATCATCGGTTGCGATCATTCGCAAAATCAATTTAAATTATTTTTTTTGTAACGTTTGTGTTATTTCTATATTTATGCAAAAGTATTTATTGTAAACGCATCATTGCCAATGGGCAAGCTTAAATGTGTCTAGTCAAATGTAACGCACATGTATATGAGTATTACGCGTTTTCACATTTGGTACAGGCTTACAAAATAAACTTATTAATTGTAAAATTTACTATTAGCAAATTTATAAATTTGAAATTCCAAATAGGCTGCGAAGGTTTTTTTAAATTTTACCCAACCTAACTTGATAAGCTTGACGAATCATAAAATGTTAGCAAAGTTGGTAAACTCAAAATAAATTACATTAAGTTAAACGACAATAACAGTAAAACCAACAACGGATCGTTGCAATTTGTTAAGGTGGGTTGGGTTGAATTGACTAGGATTAATTCAATGTAAAATAATTAAACAACAAACATAAATCAAATTACAATTAAATAATAAATCTAAACAACGAAATCGAATATTTACAAAAAATTCAGTTGGTGTAATTTTGAAGACTTTGCACACACAACAAGTAAATGTAATTAGGAAATGAACATTTGGTTGAGCTAGGTAGTTGTCTTACAAAAATATAAAGGATAATCAACAGAAGAATTAAGAAAAGAAAACGACTAAAAACAAAATAAAGAGGAATTAAATACAGTGCGTTGGAATTTATAAATTTGCACACCTTAGCGAGAATGTTGTTATCGAAATATTAATTTTCAATATTGATTTTATTAATATTGAATTAATATTAAGTCTCACAAAATTCCAAATGGTCAATATTCGATCTATTACAATATAATTTTTTGACAAATGGTTTTGAAATGGACCGTCAAAAGCAAATTGAAGAATCGATGCTCCGATGCACGCTTAGATAAGCTTATTATATAAACGCATTCGCTTCGAGCAAGCAGTCAGGACGTTTTTATCTGCAACCAACACTGCAACATAGTAGTATATAGTAGTATAGTTATTATACGAGGTACAAAACAAAACAAAAACAGTTTTTAAAAACCAACAACGTTTGAATAGTGTGTTGAGTAGCGTAGAATGGGTAGGATTCACAACCGTAAACAACCACAACGGTCAATACAACAACAGAACCAGTATATTCCTCCAGTACATACACCACCACGAGCGGTGTATTTCTCAGCACCTCAACCACAAGAACAAAATCAAATATTTGCCAAAACTCCGGCTCAAATCCAACAGAAACCGTACATACCAACCTCAATGGAAGTGGATGGGAGCGTATTGAAACGACGAGTTTCACCTATACAAACACCGCAACAAAAAAGACAATGCATACTACCTGCAAATATACAACTACAAGGGACAATACAACAACAGAACCAGTATATTCCGACAGTGCATACACCACCACTAGCTACGCAATTCTCAGCACCTGAACTACGACAACAAAATCAAACATTCGCCAAAACTTCGGTTCAAATCCAACAGAAACCGCACAGACCAACCCCAATGGAAGTGGATGGGAGCGCATTGAAACGACCAGTTACATATATACGAAAACCGCTGCAAAAAAGGCAATTGATATCTAAAAAAGAAACAGTCAGGATCACAACGTGGAAGTGCGAGAACAAGTTTACGTTGAATCGTTAATTATCTCGCCAACTATATGGGTTGGTCGAGTTTCATTCTAAAACTGTTCAGTTAATGTTATATTGTTTAGTTTGAAGCACACGTAAACAGACAGTACATTACATTAAGATTATTAGATTAGAGATAACCAGAGATATTATACGACATTCAAACATTGTAATTGTAAGATTATTACGACTAGAACTATACAATTCTAAATTTCGTTAGTATTATTAAATAGTTTAAAGATGTTAAGGTGTTTTATTCCTACAACAAAGTGATAAATACGAATTCGAGCGAGTTAAATTACTGGTGCCTAAGTAAGATCGCTCGATCATAACAATGGTGGCAACGTTGATCCCTCGATCATAACAATTATGGCAACGCTGATCGCTCGGTCACTACAGTGGTGGCAGCGGTAAATGCAATCATAACAATGATTGCAGAGGTAAAGCAATCAGACGAAGGAGATCCGTCATAACAATGATTGCAGCGGAAAACGCAAGACGAACACAACAACGGTTAATTCAATTCAACCAAAAGCTCGTTACAACATTGGTGAACGTGAACAAAAATCATCGAAGGGACACCGCGGAAACAAGAAAGATTCGTCTGTCGACTCGTCATCGTACAAACCAGGGAAACGCACGAAAATGTTCTAGTAAGTTGCATCCATTTATTGTTTTCAATCGCGTGTTAAACCAAGTGTTATTTCTAAGTACGATTTCTTGTGTAAATTTTTGTAAAATTGAAATAGCAAGTACAATAATCACAAACAAATACGAGATGGCTGTTGTCAATCCAGTTTTTAATTTGCTAAACTTTGTAGATAAAATTGATGAGAGTAATGTAATGCAATTGGATTCCTTTATTAGTGCAGTTGAATCGATTTTAAATACGATAACCGACGACGCAAATAAAAAATCGGAGTTTTGGGTCGACGAAGCCTAATTTAACGTCTTAACATGCAATCGTTAGTTCAGGTTCGTCAAAACGTAGTAAATCTTTTCGAGCAAGGAGTTGCTGTTAGCGACATAATGCAGCAGGTCGATTTATCTGTAGTATTTTTTTATTCAATTATTCAATGGAGCAATATCCGTGTGCCAGCGCAAAACTGTGTCAGCAGCCGTTCTTCTACTGCAACTTCAACGCATGTTTATTTTTACCTCTTAAACTTAGGTTGCAGCCGCCATACAATACGGCGCCGTTTAATTGATAACGGCCACTGTAACAGGCACCCTGCTAGAAAAACATATTTAAACATAAACCATCGCGAAAATAGAATTGGATTTGCTCAAAATCATTTAAACCGAGATTGGTCAAATTTTATTTTTAGTGATGAGAAAGTGTAAATTGTACAGCAACTATATGAAACCTCTATGGAGAAGAAATAATACGCGGTATGATGAGCAAAATGTTGCATTTGTAAAACATAGCGGACGAATGACTATGGGGCTTTGAGGGTGGATGTGCGGGTGAGTTGGTTCAAATCAGTTCTAGAATGACTCGCGTAGAGTATGTGCACATATTCGAAGACGTCATGTTACCGAGTGTGCGGATACTGTACCCAGAACCTCAACGCATTTAATTCGTTCAAGATAACAGTGCCGTACACACTTCTCGTGTGGTTCGTCAGTGCATTGAAGATCACCCAGGGATCGATTTAATTCCGTAGCCTTCTAAATCACCGGACTTGAACCCCATTGAAAATTTATGGGCCAGTATGGTACGCGAGTGGAATGATGTTGACGGTCGTCAGGAGATTCGGAACAGAGAGGGCCTGCGCACTAATTGCTTACGCGTTTGGGAAACATTCCGGGGCCGATCAAATTGCGGACGATTGGTTCAATCGATGCCAAATCGTTTGCAAGAAGTAATTGACTTCGGGGGGCTTCCCAAGCATTATTAAATTTACTCATGTTATCTATCCATTCCGTGTATATTTTCACGGTTGTTCAATTTGCTTAGGACTTTTGTCGGATGCTATATTGATGGTAATTCTTTCATCATTGGTCGCTGATTTTTGCACATAAATTGATGAAATCTAAGAGAATGTAACATTTCTGTTAGATTTCATGAATTTATTGTGCACAAATCAGCGAGAATTCGATTTTACTATAAATAGATTTTGCTATTTTATGCTTTTGTTTTTAAAACTTTGACAACATATGTTTCACATATGGTAAATGTGAAATCATTTTCAATGTTATTGTAAATATATATTTTTTTCATTTAACAATATTTTCTTTTTAAAACTCCGATATTAATATATATTACAAGTGCAATGTTTATGTAAATGTTGTGTTGTGTTTACAATTTTAAGATATTCTTTATTTTTATTGTTAATGTTTATTGTTAACAAACTTTGTTAATTTCATTCCTAGTTTTTCGATCACCTCAGAAAGGCGTGTATTGTTATACATATTTACGAATGTTGTAACTTTTGTTATGAATAAAATGCGTTGTTTGTGTCTTATTTTATTAAGTAATTTTTAAAATGCGCCCTACAAAAAATCTTCAATAAGCGAACAATCATAAGCACTAAAACAAGACACTAATCCACATAAACGGAGTATCGAATAACTTTTTTCGTAAATCTGTTATACAGTATAGGCATACTCAAGCAGTTCTTTGATAGCCTAGATCCTGGATCATAGATCCTAGATCGACGACAATTTCCCCTCATCGTGTTTGCTTTAAAACGTACGAAAACATTGTATGTACCTACCTTCTTGAAGGTAACAACTAGCTTACCAACCTCTACAACAATGTATATAAGCTCTAAAAATTTCGGATTGTAATGTATGATTGTAAATATGTACTGCAAAACTACTCATTGTGAATGTATCATTGGCAATGGGCAAGCTTAAATGTGTCTAGTCAAATGTAATGCACCTGTATATGAATATGAGGCGTATTCACATTTCGTACCAGCTTACAAAAAAAAACGCTATTAATTGTAAAATTTACAATTAGCAAATTTAAATGTAGGAAATGTGTAGCTTTATACACGGATTACGGTTACCAAAAGTTGGTACTTCACCCTTACGGGTTACGAAAACGGAAACAGTTTAAGGATTGGTGTTCATCGTGCGCCAACTACTTTTCTCTACAAACGTGAAAAAATGTTGAAATTTTTACATTATTTTAACGATATTGGTTTGTAAAATGTCACATTGGAGTTGTTCCTTGACAATATTGCGCATAGTATGTATTTCGCGCACTAGGGCGAAAAATATTTCGCGCACGATGAACACCAACTATTTGTACGCATTTTCATATTGCGGTTTTGATTTTTCGGGTAATAGGTTAGCAATTACATTATTAGCCACTTCAATAATATCAAAAGGAATATAATACATAAACAACCATTTAAAAAGTTTTTGTGCGAGAAGCATTGGGAGAGCGGACGGGAGGGCGGGTAGTGCGAATTGTTACTATTCGCGGTTATTCCGCTTCCACTGAAGCGTCGTTGGGGTTGGCATCTGCGGCGGGGCGGCTTAAGCTCTGGTTTTCTAGCTACTATAGCGGTACCGTCATGTACCGGCCGTAATATGACAGTGGACTACGTCACGTAGCGTTGGCCAAAAACACGGTTGCTGTGGCGCTGAAACGTATTTTCGTATTTTATTTGGAGTGTTCTGATTTATAATGACGGATGATCTAGACAAGCACTAGATAATCCAAGCACATTTAGACGCATAGTTGCGTAGTTCACCGCTACATTACGGCCGTCATATTACGGTACCGATACCCTAGGAAACCGTAGCTTTACGATGAATGGCATGACGGGATGCGACAATGCGTTCTTGCTTGATGCGTGGTTGTCACGCATTGGGAGCGACACTGATTCGACTGCGTAACGTGATAACGCAGTAGCGTAGAGATGAGTTCTAGCTCGATGCGAACGCATTGGGAGCTAGAACTTCGGAAAAGATCAAGGAAATCAAAGGGTAGTTGATATGGATTGGTTATGGAAGTGAAGTGAGTTCTAGCTCGATTCGAGGCACATTGGGAGCTAGAACTATGGGGCTGAGGACTGAGAAGTGAATTGAGTCCTAGCTCGATGCGGCAAACATTGGAAGCTAGGGCTGGATAACCGATTGGGAAAATGGTCAGGTATTTATACCTGATCAGTCCGAGTTTGGCCAAAAGACGGCGCTGTGGTTGGCCGCTGCTTATCGAAATCTTATCATAATAACCAATAAAAACTGCACACGTATTATTCCTAATCATCAAAAACAAAACTTTCCACAATGGACCTGCAACGAGGCGATGCCCATAGAGATAACTGACATAGCGTAGATAAGCTTATTATATAAACGCATTCGCTTCGCGTAAGCAGTCACTATGTTTTATCTGCCAACACGTTTCGCAATAATTATTATTATTTTCAAATTGTAGTTTAATTACTATACGAGGTGCTATCTTGAAGCAAAAACTGCTTCTCAACATCCCTACAGAAACAAAGCACTCAGTGAAACCAACTTTCGTAACGCATAATTGCACATTTTAGTGAGAATTTTGTTAGATAAGCGTATTATATTAAACGCATTCGCTTCGCGCAAGCAGTGACTATGTTTTATTTGCCAATTTTGGAAGCCATAAATAATATTGAAATGGCACATGACATATAGAAAGTGGACCGAAACCTAATTCCCATATTCGATGGTGACAAAAATACCTTAAGATTATACATTATGGCATGCGAATTCCTAATAGAGCAACATTTGCCACTTGTGCCGTAAAACCAAAATGATATTAAAATGTCAAAAAGGTTACTACTCATTTTTATTGAAAAATTACGGGCTAATGCTCGTGCAGCCGTAGGTGCTAATAAGATACGAACAACATGGCCAGAATTAAAAAATATCCTCATTCATTCATTTGGAGACAAGAGATCAGAAGAAGAACCACCACTAGCTATGCAATTCTCAGCACCTCAACAACGACAACAAAATCAAACATTCGCCAAAACTCCGGTTCAAATCCAACAGAAACCGTACAGACCAACCCCAAACCCCCGGGGTTTGCATCTATACAAACCCCGCAAAAAAGGCGATTCATAGTACCTGTAAATATACAACTGCAACGGTCAATACAAGAACAGAACCAGTATATTCCTCCAGTACATACACCACCACGAGCGATGCAATTGTACATACCAACCCTAATGGCAGTGGATGTTAATTTGTAGTCACTAGAGGTTGTACAAACTTTATTTATTACCAGATTTTCATTCTGATTTTAATTCATTACTAGTAGTGCCCGGGATTGTACACAATTATTTATTGTTATAATTATATTAATTACAGAAATATAAATTAATTAATTTCATAAACCAAGTTTGAGTATGCGCCCCATATTTAACTTACCTTCAATTTCATATTTAACCGTCAATATTATAAAGAATACGTTGTATTATATTGTAATTAATCAAATACTCAACCTGCTGATCTGCAACTGTTTGTCGAAGTATATGGTCGGTATTCATAATCGCTAATTACTGCATGTCTTTTCATGTTGATTGCTGTATAACCTGGTTACCTGAATGCACGCCCAAGTATGAGCATCATCTATCGGCCCATACACATGGAGCAGGAGTTTGGTAACGTAGACAAATACTTACGTCGGCTGTGTGAAAGGGAGTGCATTTATTATTAGGCGCCACTTGTTATGGGCGGAATATCTTGTTTTGACTAACGTTTTCAATTGTTCTATCTGGGTTGTGCATTTTACATTGCATACAGTTGATATGGAGTATGATACATCGCTCTGAATAGTCGATGTACATATTTACACATTCGTGTGTCATTCATCCCTCACACGTTCACTCCCTCGTTTAGTCCACTTAATAATAATAAGTATAGTGACAATAGAAACTTATTTTTCCCGATACCCTACAGACTTCTATATTCGAACACTTAACTGACTAGTTTTACAATATCCATTAGAGTAAGTCACATGAACGGAACGAATGTACAAAGTTCGCGTGGTTTCGAAACAGCTATACGCAAGCGGTGTAACCACTATTGTAACAATCCTGTATGCTGTAGGAAGTATCGCCATTACAGCTTCAAATCGACGGATCTCTTTTCTGCTCACCATTATCAATCCACTTATCAGTTTAGTTGCTCACTTCACCATCGTCGACGTTTTGAAAATATTTCCAAATTTAACATTTGATACATCTGTAATTTTTACAATAATGTATTTTATATACTTTAAACAATTGCTTCTGTACGAGTATTTTATACTATTTTTTCTACTTTGCGCCCTTTTTATGTGAAAAATTAAACTTTGTTTGTTTGCGTGTAATTAAATAAGGAGGCGGTCGACCATTTAATTTGAAATGTCAGTTTTCCTTGACGCAATATGAGTTGCGAAGACCTGCAATGTACTCCACCCGAAATACGGGAAATTGCACAAACTATGATTGGGAATTTACTTCCGAACAAGTCGCGTTCTCAATACGAATAAAAATATAAAAAAATTGAAGAATGGTGCGACGAAAACAATGCAACGATTATTAGTTACAACTGACATTTCCTTGACGTTATGCGCTGCTAAACCGCTGCCAACATAAAGAAAAAAAATTATACCAGACTCATTTTAGCACTCGAATTTTCATTTTAGCGCTGTTTTGAGTGCTAAAATGAAGATATTACATACGCAAAGTAGAAAAAGAAATTTTCGCTATGCCACCACAAATTTGATTCGAGAAGGAATTTGTAATATGCAAAGCTTTGATAATAGCAAATACTCCAATTTTTAAATTGCAACAAATATTTTAAAACGTTTTAGAAACATATTCCGCAATCCACATTCTTGATGAAAGCCATCTCCGCAAAAATTTATTAAAGTTATTCAGGAAATAAAAAAATCTTATTGGAAATAATTGTATATGGATATATGTAGACGATGTACAGATGTATTTGGACGATATCGTGACAATATTAATACTCTGAATATTAAATAATGAAACGTCGTCAAAAAGTTTTCTAATAAGTACAAAAGAATTAAGTAAAACACATAATAATACAATAACAATTTATTCATGACGAATTTATAAATTTTTTTTTTGATAAAATTTTGCTCAAGCTGTCAGACGCAGCGGCATATATGGTTAAAGCTGCATCTAATATGAAGATTTATCCTAATTTAATTCATTGCCCTTGCTTAGCGCACGGACTTAATCGAGTAGCCGACAGTATAAGATTGCAGCTCACATTAGTAAATAAATTAATATCATGTGGCAAATAAATATTTTTTAAAGCTCCTCTAAGGGTAGAAATGTTTAGAGACAGATTACCAAATACCTCATTATCCCGACAACCAGTTCTAACAAGATGGGGAACATAGTTAGATGCCGCTATATACTATACAAATACTTTAGACAGTTTCAAAAAATTAAAAAAAGAATTTCCTGCTACAACTAGTAAAGCAATACAAGATTGTCACGCCGTACTAAAAAATGTAGAATTACAAAATAATTTGACATTTATAAAAACCAATTACAGTTATGCAAGAGACTTTACAAAATCACTTGAGAGACAGGATTCGCCTTAAGTTAGTGCAGTACAGATGATTAAAAATTTTCAAGACAATATATCGTAAAAATGAAGGATTCGACATATTACACAAAATTGCATCAATTTTAAATGGTGAAATTGTTACTGATTTTATTATGGATCCCGCATTAATTACAAAATTCAAATATGCACCTATTACAAGTATCGACGTAGAGAGAAGTTTTTCAGCTTACAAGAATATGTTAAGTGATAGAAAACACAATCTTACAATGAAATATTTTGAACAGTATTTAATAATCAGTTGTGTTCGGGATTAGTAGTTTTCTTTATATAAATTTGGTTACAAATGTATACTCAGTGACATATAAACTGCACCACCTAGAAGGGGTGGGAATTTTTGGACCAAATTTGGCAGACACACTGGACTAGTCTAAGGTAACAATGGATTAAAATTTGATAAAGAAAACACTTCATCTTTTTGATTTTTCTTTAATAATGTGTTGGTCCGCCCCTATTTCTGATACACTCATTGACCCGCCTTGGCATTGATTCCAGTAGGTGATCAATGTCTTCTTGGTGTATGGCATCCCAAGCAGCCTGTACTTCATGCCGTAGAGCTTCTATTGTCAACGGTGGGTTCGGTAGATTCCTCAATCTTGTACCCATCATGTCCCACACGTGCTCAATCGGCGACAAATCGGGAGATCTTGGCGGGCAAAGCAAAAGATTAACATTGGCCTCTTCAAAGAAGTCAAAAGAAACCCTTGCTACGTGAGGTCGTGCAATATCTTGCTGGCAAATTGGGTCTTCTAGACCTCGAAGATATGGAACAACATGTGGTTCTACCACTTCGTCAATATACCGTCGGGCGGTCATACTGCCCCGAATGAAGAGCAAGGGTGACCTACTGCCGTAAACAATAGCACCCCACACCATCAACCCCACAGTTCGGTGAACATGCTTCGCAATCGAAAAATCAGGATTGCGCCTTTCTCCACGTCTTCGTCTAACAGTCATCCGACCACCATGCATTCCTAAACAAAATCGCGATTCGTCACTAAAGACAACTCCATGCCACTCAAGTTCCATTCAAGTCTTTCCGTGCACCAGGCCAAACGTTCCTGGCGATGTTGAGCAGTGAGGGGTAGCACAAGATGTGGGTGGTAAGACAGCAAGCCAAAGGTTCTTATTCGACGATAAACGCAAGCCTATCGGACGACCTTGTTCACCTAACCATTGATCAGCTATTTATCTAGTTGTAGAGAATCGGTCTCTCAAGGCCATTAGTCTTACGCGGCGATCTTGACGTTCATTGGTTCGTCTTTGAGCCCCAGTGCCTCTTCTCCGACGTTCAACCCCATGTTCAGACCACGCTTGATAAACACGCATTATTGTTGAGTGGTTGCCGATTTCTCTAAACGAAAAACCTGCTTCTCGTAAACCAACAATCCGCCCTCGATCAAAGTCACTCAACTGCTGGTAAACTTGAAGTCTCCTTCCTCTAGGCATCATTAAACACTTGAAACACTTTAAACTAAAGAACGGGATCCGAAAAAGTGGAACAAATTCAAAAAATGACTCGATAATTGCTTGTCTATCACCACCTCTAAAAAAATTACACAAACGCCAAAAATCCCATGACTACTTGATGATTGGGTTTCAAATTTTAATCAACTATTTCCCTGGACTAGTCCACTATTCCTGCCAAATTTGGTCCAAAAATTCCCACCCCTTCTAGGTGGTGCAGTTTATATGTCACTGAGTATATATTTGGTGAAAATAAAATATGTTGTTTATGTAATTTGTATGCCTTTTTTGGAATTTTACGCCTTTTTAATGCTTTTTTGGTCAAAACTTTGTCTTTTTGTGTTTTTTTTTGTGCCTTTTAGTCCGGTAACTAGTGATAATATCTTATATATTCCTTATTATAGCATTGTCATGATAGGCGCGGTCGTGGTGGTGTTGCATTGTATGTAAAGAAACATATTTTTCTTAATATTATGAAGATAGCATGCTGCGAAGATTATGAGCAGTTATGGGTAAATATTACATGTAATAGAACTAATATGAGTAATTGAGTTTAACTGTGTATCTTGTAGTGTGCAGACGCGTGACCTGTTGTGATTGCTCCTGAATTTAAAAACATTTAGACTGAGTTTTTAGTGATAAATGACTGTTAGTGTTTCCAACCAATCTATAGTATATGTCAATAATTAATGGATTAATATCCCATGTGATTTCGATTTTCGATCAACACCAGATAATTTTAAAAGTGCGGAATAAATAAATACGTGTTAAAGTCAAAGTAAAACACCACAAAAACGTTGCAGCTGTTCATATACTGTTTATTTTCCCTTTTCCTTCGGTATAAGAACTTATTACCATCATCAACTATTTTGCATTCCAATTAGTACGCTTCTGTGTACTATCCAACTTTTAATGCGATATGTCAACCGGTTGGATCGAATGATCTTTTGGCAGGCAATCGAATTAGTATGACCTCTATTAAGAAAATAATCAAATGTTTAAGCCACACAAACGTCGCTTTTCTGAGTGTTCCGTATTGGAAAGGTCGGGAAGTTTTGAACAATCGTATTTACGAACATAATCTAAATCTGTATAACTTAGTAAATGACGTTCGAGTGGCAAATGCTCACATTGTAGAAATAAACAATATCATAGGTAACTTTTATAAAACTGGTCATGGTTTCCATATCAATATGACACGTAAACATAACGTAAACATAACATTTTGAAACATTATTTGCAGTATTGTTGACACAAATACTGCAAATAATATTCAAAATTTGGACACTATCAATTCTCTAGCATCGCTGAGTAATAATGTAAAAAGCGCATTTTCCACAAAAGTTAATAAAAATAATTTTCAGGACATAGTGAAACCAGTAAAATCTATTTAACATTTACGTTGTTGCATCTCAATGTACGAAGTTTGCGCAATAAAACTGAGCAACTTGTATTTATTGGAGTCTTTACATTACCCCGACATAATTTGTATTTCTGAACACTGGCTGTCAGAACCTAAAGTCGGTTATGTTAACCTCATTAATTATCAACTTGTAAGTAGCTATTGTAGGTCGCAGATCAAAGGGGGGGAGTCTTAATATTAGCAAGGAAATGTATTGACATCCTTCGTCTATCTTGCATATTTACATCCTATGAAAAGGATTTTGAATGTTGCGGTCTTAGTGTGAAATGCCAAAATCAACTATTTACAGTCATATGTATTTATCGTTCACCTACTGGTGAAATTAGTACGTTTGTGGATTGTTTGTTAACTCTATTAGAACAACTAAGTCACAGCAACCGCCAACTGAAAACTTGTGGAGATTTCAATATTGATTTCGGTACAGCACACAAAATTTCCAACAATATTACCAACATCTTTAAGTCTTTTAATATGAATTCTCTCATTCACCAGACTATAATATACAATATCTTTTGTAATATAGATAGCATAAATATTAACTGTCAAGTGAGTAACTCTGGTATATCCGATCATTATTACCAATTAATTTTCATCATGAATATTGTAAAAAATATCCGACAATTTCAGTCATATATTCGAGATGAGAATTTGTCATAGATCTATGATTCCTCAGATGCTAATATTTGTTTTAATACATTTTATAATACATTTTTACATTACTTCTATAGAGCGTTTCCTTTGATAAAAATAGCGATAAATGATAAAAAAATGCCACGGTACAATCGTGACTTGAGTTAAGAATCCAATAGTTTACTTAACCTATATACACGTTATATATAAAACCAGATTAACATATCACATCAAAGAATAAAACAAAAACATCTTGGGATATAATTAAGAGTGAAACTAATAAATTCAAGAATAGGAATATTCAGATAGATAGGGAATCTGATGATACTGTCAGTGATCCTAAAGAGCTTGTGGAGTTCTTAAATAAATTATTTCGGGAATCAGTTCCTGTAACTATTAAAAAATATATTAAACGATTTTTGCTAAAATATGCACAAATATTATAAAATCTCCAAATCAACTACAAACATATTTATCTACTTTGCGTTAATAATGGCCACATTATTAGATCGAAAACACGTTAATAATGAGTCGTATTATTAAACTTTTTTTGGTAACTTTTAGTTTGGTTATGTCTGTCATATATCTTCTTGGATTTTACCGGCAACAGCCTTTTGAGCGGCGTCGCGTATGTCCGGAGGGGTACACGTAAATTCAGCGTTTTCTGCCTCCATTTTGCACACAAATTACAGAAATTATGACGGCTATTAGATTATTTTGAAATTTAATACAAAGTGTCTATATCAGTGAACCCAACCTACGCAAAATTCCTAGTCTAATACGAAAACTTGAACAGGCGAAATTTCAAGAATTAGTAAAGCAAAGTAGATAAAATAGTATATTACACTCATTTAGTAAGGCAATATTGTCGCACTCGTTCCAAACCAACTCGTGCGACAATCTGGTGCCTTACTAAACTTGTATAATAATATACTAATATTATTATTAATATGTGTGTGGGTGTAATTAATCGCCCACCTAAGAGCGATGTTGAATTTTTAATCATTTTAATGAAACTATAATTGAAGTTGGTATTAATATTAACTTACTTGATTATGGTAGCAAAGCTATCACGTTCAAATCCTTAATTCAGGTGTTACATCTTAACCAATGGATTGATTCATCAATCAAAGCAACACAAATGTCGCTAATTCATATTGATGTAATTGTAGTGAGTGAGGACCTCGAGCAAATTAGTAGTCTAGTGTTAGATGTTCATGATCTGTCAGATTATTCGTTAATCGCAATTTTCTAATATGAAGGTTCATGCAACAGATACACTTCATAGATTACTAATTACATTATATTGAAGAAAAATTATGCGAAGATGCGTGAGAAAATATGAAGAGATGCTGATTTTTACATCTGGTATGCTTTAGCTACAGAATAAGATACTACCATATTAAATTTCGAACAGGCGTTTAATCATATGGGAGAATAACGTACAATAAATTTCGAAAACCTACAGAGTAGTAACTGGACTAACTACAGCGCGCTCAAATTTACTCGCCAAGCAGTCTGGTAACTAAATTATTCAAAAATAATTTCAAACAAGTGTGGCTTAAAATTTCAAAGTTACATGTCTTACATTTAAAAGTTCATAATTTTAGCGTCCATAGTTTTGGCTTTAAAGCACGTATCCACAAAAACACACAAACACAAATTAGTGTAACAGAAAAACATGAAATCTACGGAATGATTACAAGCAAGACATTATAGCATGATGTAAATTACGTATACATTTCGATGAAATATTAAAGATAAGGAAACCGCAAGGGTTACTGGCTCGACCGTGGTTAATATAATAATATGTAATTCAAGCTTACGATTAAACTTCTTCATGGCGTTTGATACGTTTATTAATAACATTATTTGTACAAACTTAAAATAGTATGGATTTGATACAGTTCTTACTTAAATCAAATGTCACAAAGAGTTAATTTGAACAATATATGCTCATCAAGATTAACATTTATTCTGGTAGTCAACAGGGCTCGATTTTGAGTCCTTGGCTTTTTATTATTTGCAATGCTTATATTTTTAAATGTTTGCTCATGCCTATGAAACTCAATTACATTATAGATTTGATCCTGGTCAATACATCAAGGCTGCTGAACTCATTATCTGTATGTGTTAAATATATAAAAGAAACACATAAGTGGAAAAAATATTATAATTCAAAAAGCTGTCATGCCAACTTTTTAAAAACCATCAATAAATTTAATATTGTCTAATTTGAGTTGTTGTATCATGGTTCATACAATGCTCGTTATTACCTATTTATATTTTTTAAAACTTTAAAACAAATCCAACCTTTCGTTGGATTTGTTGTAACTTTTTCGTGTAACATTTTCGCTAATAAACAATTTCAACTGCATTCAAGTTTTATTGACTGACGATATAATATGACGATTATAAATTTAATAATGTCTTGCTGATTTAACACACATAAAACTTGATGTATTTAAAGAGGTACAAGTAGTGTAAGAACTTCTATACGTGGCAAAATATACAGCAAGCTCCATTTCAAACGCCTTATAATTTAAGTGATTTTGTAAAATGAGTAAACAGTATAATCGATAAACACAATATGGTCTGCTCTTTGTATTTTCCTTTACTGCTTATATTTGTATGCGATATTTTATAATAAAGCTTAAAATTGAAACGATTGAGGATTGATACAAAAAGCAAGTAATTCCATATTTTTGCAGAGCGTTTTATATTTTATGAAAAAATTAATGTGTCAGTCGTATTGTTCGTTCGTAATAAGACATAAAAACAAACACCACCGTTTAAATATCACACGTAAAAAATCGATACTGAATGTTTTTCCCCGAATCAACAGTTGTTCGTGTAGGTTCAGCAGGTGGCGTGACTGCAGAACTCCGTTTATGTAGCGACGTCAATCAGAGTGAGCTTGGAAACCGCAATCAGGATGTGGAATTATAGACACACAACCACTTGTTCCTATTATTGGTACCGACCCAACCCTAACAGTATACCTACGTAAACTAACGCCTTTATTGATTGGGAAATAAATATTCGCCTTCCATGTTTAATTTAAAAATTCTGCATTCACAATCGAAGTCGCATTTTTTCAGAGTAAATTGCATTGTAAACGTTATCTTGCAATTTATACATCTTGTAGGTAATCGAAAACAAGAAGACCTTACATATAGTTAATCGAACCTGCAACGTACATTATGGGTAGGTTATTGGGATTTAACAAAGGTTGAGCTAGACGTGCGTTGATTCACTACAAAAACCATAACTATCTGTGACCGGCGGTGCTTTGTTCGTTTTAATTTGGTACTTTGAGAAGCGCAGCGTGCCAAAATTGGAGGTTCCAGAATACCTGCAGCAGTATATCCATATAAAAAGACAATAAATTAATGAAATGAAACATAAAAAGTTTAACATCTTAAAAAATGTATTTAAAAAATCTAAAGTACGGATCACTAAACTGTCTTATACTTCGTTGGGTTAGTTTGGGCGCTAGAGCTATTATACATACATATAATGTATATATATATACATCATGATACAAGATAAGTACCATATATATATATATATATATATATATATATATATATATATATATATATATCTGCAAATAATCTACTAGTGACCTGTAAAGAACTGAAACGTCAACTGCAGGATGACCTGGATCGGTACTTAAAATTGCACATAGTCTTAAAAAATATTTCTTGAAATCATTCCCACCCCTTCTAGGTGGTGCAGTCACTGTTTATATATGAATGTTTAATTGTGAACGAACCAGAATTTTGTACATACACTCAAACGTCGCTTAAATAACAGCTTTTGACAATTAAAAGTGAGGTTAGACCGGTTAGACATAGGTTAAGGTGTCAAATTAATAATGATGGTTCGTTCGCAGTTAAACATTCACGGCCAGATTAGACACCAAATTTAAAAAAAAAGACACCCGTTATTTTTACAAACAATTGCACGTGAATTTTCCAATGTAAAATAAATGAAATTTGAGCAAACTTGGTTTCCTGGGTATTGTGTTTTATTTCAGTAATATATAATCATATATTTCAATAACAAGTCAGTCCATGAATAAATTATATTTTATCGAATAAGTCAATCGTTTCGTTCCGCTTTCCGATGACTATCTGAGGGAGTCAGGATCTCGGTCATTTCCTGGTTTCCTGTAATCAAAATATATATACGAGAAAAATATTTATGTACATTATGAACAAATATCACGACAAAAATTTATGAAAATAGAATAATTATATAAAATTGTCCATTCGCGCGAAATTTATTATTAATTAAAATTTAAACTATCCCGACGTTTAGATATTTTTTGCTTTGATCGTTTTGATTAGTGTCGATTCTCAATTTTTACGTCGCTTGATTTTAAACGCGAAATCATTATGTAATCGGACTTATTTTACTGGAATTACAGAAACTTGGCGACCCAAAAAAACATATTTCTATACATATCTGAAGATCCAAGAAAGGGAACTCAAATTGCCCAGTACGTGCAGCTAAAATTTTATGTTCAAAATCGAATTAAGCGGCAATAGGAAATGGGGATATTAAAAAAAATAAATAGGAAGAAATATAAAATTTGACGATTTAAAATAGGTCTCCAAGGACAGAAATGTGGGAAGAACATGCAGGAAGGATGAATTAAGCAGGAAGGAAATGTAATGTAGTACTAAAGGGAACGACCTTCCACGAGGACAGGACAGAGCAGGCCGAAATATTCTTAGAAAGCAAGGACTGAAAATGGAGATTAAAGAAGTTAAAATTCAGCACAAAATGATTAATGTGGTAAAATTCCCAAATTTCGAGGAGGAACGTGATGATGAATAAAAGTAAATTGCGAGGCATGTATATCTATATAGAGGATAACCTACATAAAGAAGAATACAATACAGTGCACAATATCGATCCAAGCCAAGGAAAGAAAAGGCAAAAGTAAAGCGGTTAAGGTATGTTTCAAAAAAGCTAATTCTTGCCGACCAGGTGTGGATCTGGAATATTCAAATTAAGAAACTCGTCCGTAAGGAACACGCTGCCCAATCAAAAAATCTAAACAAAGTAGATCGGAGTGAATAAATTTGAGAATGAGAATGTTAAATAATAATTAATAAGGGAACTTAAAAAATATAAGATGGTAATAACAGCCTTACAAGACACAAAACAATTAGGGCTGGATATTGTAGATACAGAAGATATGACATTTCTTGAAGTGACGGAAAAGATAGGTGATTTCATCTTAAAAATATATATAAAGATATGGTAATGTTTTTTAAACCAATATTAGAGACGTTATGTGTTATACATTTGCAAAGCGAGAAGGACAATAGCATGTCCACACGTACTCTGAAGAAAACGAAGAAGGAGAAGAAAAGGACATACTTTACGAATATGAAAAATTCGGAACGTAACATGAAAATAGTGTTTGGAGATTACAACGCAAAGATTGGGAAAGAATAAATGTACTGATCAATAATAGGAATACACAGTAAACAGAACATATGTAATGATTATGGAGTAATTAATTTTGCAATAAAAAAACATGGTGGTTAAGACGGCCCAACTGGAACGGAACGAAATATATAAAGGGACATGGACAACACCCGATGGCAGGGTGTGCAATCAAGTTGATCATGTACTGGTAGAAAGAAAACATATAAACTTGATTACTTGCGAGAGAGCTGCAAAAAAGTGGAGCAAAAGAAACACAAAAATGTACAAAAAATAGAAAACTTATATAATGTGGAAAGATTGCAGAATGAGGATTTTGAAACAGTGTATCAGGGGGGGATTGCAAAACAACCGGAAAATGCTGCCGAACCAAACAAGTTTAGGAGATGTGGAAACAAACAAAACAAGTCATTAGAGAAACTGATACAACGACGATCCCGTAGAAAAAAGACAATTAGGAAAGATTGACTAAATGACGAGAGGACAGGAGAAGAAGAAAATAAGACAAGAATTACTCGATAACAAAACAATAGCAAACAGAGAAAACTATAAGAACATATAAGAAAACAATCGAAAACAATGTACATGAACTAAAAAAAATGTAGCATTAGAAAAATCTCATAACCATTGAGAAAAAATATCAGAATAGGTACCGAGCATTTACCAAGAAATAAAAAAAGAGAGAGAAAGGTAACCGTAGCAGAAAAAGCCATTTTATAAACCAGGAATGAGTCTTACTGCGTGAACCGGCGTAAATAATAGAAAGGCAGAAGGAACAACTTGACAAACTCCTAAATATGTGAAATAAGGAAGAACACGAAGAAACAAATTACAATGCCAGAAGGGAAAATGAAATCATAGATATACCAATGAAAGATAAAGTTACAAGCATAATCAAAGACTTGGAAAACAATATAAACCCAGGGGAAAACAACGTATCAACAGAAATGATTAAAGCAGAAGAACTTCACTTAACTGAAAGACATATGAACCTGTAAAACTAGCGTGGGAGAAAGATGAAATGCCTCCAAAAATTGGACAACATAAACAATATGAAATATGAAAACTTTAGAAGTATTGCATTACTGGACACAACTTATAAAGTATTGGAAAATTTATTGACGAACGATTAAGCGATGTTTTACAGAAGGAGTACTGGGGAATATCAGGCGCAAGTTTCAGGAGTAACAGATCGGTAAATGGCAACATTTTACTCTAAAAAAATCAAACAACCTGGTGCAACTACAGGTGGTATGAATTTAATACAGTGAATAGAACATTTGTACAATGCAATGAGAACACTAAATTTACCCGAGACTGATAAGGCTAACAACTATGACGTGCAATAAAACACAAAATAAGGTGCTCTGCTCGGCTCTGCTGGCCACAAATCATCAGTATGTGAGTGAGAAATGGCCCGAAGCAACGTGACCCTCTCTACTGCATTTTTCAACCTGATTTTGGAAAGCATAATTAGAAGCAGTAAATTAAAATTGAAGGAACATATACAGCAGTGAGCATCGATGCCTAGCACACTCCTAGCAAAGACGGAAAGCGGAATTAAGTGGATCACAAAATAGAAACAAAAGTTTTCGGGCTAGAAATAAACCAACAAAACACAAAATACATGGTATTTGGAATTGCGAAAGGTATTGTAAAGTACCGAATGCTGAAACGACTAATGAAATCAAAGTATACGCGACGAAGAATGAGGATAAGAACTTATAAAACCGTTATAATATCAACCATATGTTACATATATCTGTGTCACTAAAGATGATGATATCCTTGATGGATGGGAAAGAAATAAGCTAAGAGCTATATACAACGGAATAAACACAAGACGGCTGGCGAAACAGAGCACTAGACATTATGTACAAAGAAATAAAGATCCGTCATAAATGGTTGAATCAATTGGAGACAGTTGAAAAGGGAGACCACGGAAGAGATAACTGGAAAGTGTAGAGTAAGATCTGAAAGTGTGAAAGATCCAAAAGTGGAAAGAGAAAACGATAAAGGGAAAAGAAGGGAATGAAATTGTTCAACAAGTCTAAGGCCTACACGGCCTGTATTGAATATACATACGTATTTGTTTGCAACGTAATCTCGTTCTGCCATGAGAATTCATCGTCACAGTTATTGTAGCAAAAAATGAGTAAATTGCACAATAAACAAAACATGCTCGCAAACAATCCTTTGATATCATATATATCAACGCGGAGTTTAATTACAAAACAATTGAACACAATCTGCTTTTAACGAGTAAAACGCTATGAAAGTTATTTAATGTTGAAGTAATAGTGCAAAATGTGTTCATTCTCGTGATATACCGGCGCGCTTTTACAATGATAAACGCAATTTTCGTATTATTTTCATTCGAATTGATTTTCCCGCATGGGCTGGTTCGCACGTTGTTACACATGACCACATGGGAATATTTTTAACAATGCTCATTAATATACTCCAAATTAGTTTCTTTCACATTTTTTAATATTTGACGAATATGTTAAACAGTATTCAATAAGTTATAAAATTGGTGCTGGTATGCTATTAAAAGTAAGCTTAAAACATAAATTTCACTTTTGTATCATGACTTAAACTTACATTTTCAACATTAAACTATGAAAGAATGTTACCCCTTTGAGTACACATCATGCATATTTCACCACGTTCGACCGACGTATAACGATATTTTAGGCGGTAAAATTGATTATATCAGCAGCGCCTCCGAAACTTTTACTCTTTACGATGGCCGTCCTGCGTCACGATTTTGTTTTAAAAGTTCGCTGAAGAAAAATCAATGTCTATTTTGTCAATTTGTGCTTTCAGCATCTCGAGTGCGTTTCTCCATCTTCTCGCTATTTTAAAATAAAAGTCGAGATTTAAGGTACTCTAAGATAGGGTTTCCAACAATTTTACTTCTATTTTATGACTCGACTGTGTACATTGAATTTCAATAGAATTTTCATTAAAATACGAGGTTTCTGTAGACGGTTCGTGCGCAATGTTTATTAGATTATTTAGAAATTTCTCTGAATACAATTGTCTGTACTTCGCGAGTGTGTATTGTATTATTAAATGTAAATCTTCGAATTTAGTTAATTCGCGTTTTATCATCAAATTTTACTTGTTGTGATTACCAGGTCTATAAATATTATTTGAAATAAGGATAGAGCTGTGGAACTTGTTTTTCATGTTTTATGTTCATGCCAGCATATCCGTTCAACAAATACTAACGTGCAGTACGAGATGTTCTTTGTTGTATATTTTCTGGATCACGTTGTGCCACATTTTTAATTACCAGACTTAATAACAAACACTGATGACTCAATTCGGTCATCCTGGATCACCATCTTAACCGCTATGCATATCCTTGTTGACAATTGATTAACATATTTCAAATTATTGATAACGTTGCAGTAAGAAATATTTCACCAAACTACAAAAAAAAAACAATTAAAGATAAGAATTTTGAGCACCCACATACACATTGCAACCTACAATCAGTTCATTTGCAAAATTGTGGCATTTGTTGTTTCTGGAAATTTTGTCGAATAAATTCTACGGAATTCTAATATTTTGTTAATTTTTTAACCTTTTTATCCTTTAGGATCATTGTGGCGATAAAGGAACGGGCAATTGAATTGTTAAGATACAAGCAATCAATGCACCATCACTATTAACCATTACTGGTTAACATCCGATTTTGTTATCAATTCTGATTGGACAGTAAATTACCACTAATGCACACATGATATATGCAATATTGGGCTATCTGTTATTGCGGTCGCTAACATAGATCTTCATAAAGCGTAATAGGAATTAATAAGATACTGCTAGAAAATAGGAGAGCATCATCGCATGTGCAACGATTAAAATGTACAAATATATCAGTCCAAATATAACATTTTAACGTTTATAATCTACGTAAAAATTTCAAAGAACTTGCAAATATGAACCGTCGCAATTCGTTTCGGACCCGTTTCAATTTAACAAGATTACGTAAAATTTCATTAAAAACGAGATTCTCACAAACGGTCACAAAACGGTTTTGTAATTTAATTCTTAATATGACGATATTGTTCTTACAAACGTAACTCTTTTGTGAATGAAGTGAAAAATAAATCTTGGTTTTCTAAAATTAATTTTAACATTTTAGAACACAGCAAGCCAGCGCATTGTTTCGTCATAATACTGAAAAAATCATTGCATTTGCTGTTCTTCAGTTATGTGTATGTTAATATGCAGACGGGTGAAGTACACTCAGTTTCATCCGAATGTTAAATTAAACCGTAGGAGGAGTGTCATTTTGTTTCGTCTCTTATTAAAAGTTACTGACGTATGTCTCAAAAAGAATCACGAAACTTTACTTGATTACACAAACTAATGCAATTTCACTCTTTGTATTGTTGCTAACGACGTCAATTGTAATTGCTCTTATTCAAAATTATTTATTTATACATAAAATATGTATTTTAAACGTACACGTGTGTCTTGAAGCAATTTCCTTTAATTTCTTTAGTAACTATAATTTTATATGTAAGGCGAGGGTGATGAAGTAAATATGACAATAAAAGCCAATAAATAAGCGGTATTTCTCCTTATGGGTTACTGTACTAAGTTAATAATCTAGTGTATTAGTTTGCCTATATTATATAAACTTCTGCTATGAATAAAGAAAAGAATAATATATGTGTACACAAGTACGATACAATCTATTGGCAAGGTTGAGATTTAAACAAACCTATTCTGATATTAAACCTAACCGTGGTAGATGATAATATTATCAGAAACAATACACAATTATCCCAACCTAACCTAAACAAGCCTGCATAAAATGTAACATTTACTTAGATTACTTTTCGTTATAAACACAAACTTATAAAAAACTAATATAAGATCTAATTTAAAAATTAATTAAAACAAAATTGCTTGGTTTCACTAAATTTTATTGTAACTCTACAACAATTGATCCACCACACCGTGGCTTCATCATGTAGATCAATATAACTAAATTAAATTATATTCATCTACCTGATGAAGCCACGGTGTGGGAAAACGATTGTTGAAGAGTTACAATAAAATTTAGGGAAACCAAGCAATTTTGTTTAATTTGTGATCATGGAGTTTCAACAAGTAACGCCGAAATCTATACAAGTTTTAAAAAATAATGTTCGTATTTGGCGAAGGAAATTACAATAACTATTATTTCAAAATTGGGGCGCCATTTCTTATTGCTTTCATGAAATATCCATGTGCTTCAGCAGCTGGCAGCATGGAGGGTAAGTCTGAGTAATATCTTTACGAACATTCAATTCAACGCTTTCATTACATTTCTTCTATTTGAAATATCTAGAGATACAACAGAGCTATTTTTCTTACTATAGGTGCTCGAAAACCGCAAATTTGGGTAGAAAAATACGACATGAGAGTGGAGTAATCTTTGGTTGACATGTTGGATAAACTAGACAATGGAGATAATTCTGCCGGATCTGATGTCTCGGATTATGAAGAAGATGAAGAGCTTGTGAGAGCCGCAGAAAGAATAAAGAAAAGAACTAAAACAAGTCTACAAGAAATAGAATTTAAATTATAAAAAAAATTAACACGAACCAAGGAAGGATTGGAGATCGTATCGTTGCGAACGTAATTCAATTCAATTCTTGTAAAGTCGCTGAAGATTTTAACATTAAACACCTGTGAATTAACTTTAACAAAAATATGACCGTTAGCAGTAACGACATCTTTATAATTGACGTGTTCTGTGAGTTTTTGTAGCAATGAGACTCGTGTATGAGTTAAATCCTATTCAATAACAATATTTGAATTTTAATTTCATCTTAGGCCTAAACACTTGCATTTTAATATGACAGCAATCCACATCCTTATCGTTGACGTTGATGTTCAGTTTATTACGATACATGTAGAGCATTAATTGTGCAGTATTTTCTATGTTATCTTTCTCCTCTGGGGTACCAAATACTAAGGTTGTTACGTCTCAAATACTGTTCGTCCTCTTCTAAGTTATCTTCGAGCTGTTTTATTTTGTTTTCCAACGCTGACACCTTATTAGCACACTCCTTGAGCCTCGTTTCATGTGCAGTTCATTTTTCATTGAAAAGTGGGGTTTGCCAGTACATTCTTAACTATTCATCGTACAAGGTTGCTCATTTTTGTCATTAAATGACGATTTAGTGGTTTTCTCAGTCATATTCAATAAATATTGTTATCACATAAATGCAAAGAAAAATAACTGTAAACGTGTCTCCACCATTGTAACTTTCCACCAACGAAGAGCTATAGTTTGTTTTACGATCGGTGGGTGCGTCAGGTGTAGATGTTATGATGAAAACGTGTATGTATATGAATGAACAACGTTTCAAAATGGGCGTGAATCTGCCACCGATTTGGAGAAGTTCTGAGCAATCAGTGACCTTTACATGAAGAATTAACCCTAACCGTTTCACCACTGTAGGGATTAATTATTGACCAACGTAATACGTAAAGGACCCTTGAAAACATCCTGTTACTAATATAGCAGTGATGCTAAATATTACGCTGATACTCCAACTCCAATTTCGCATTTATAATACCAGTATACAAATATCCTATGTGTGGATGATGGGAATCAACTGACAAGCACGACAATGAGTATGAGAACAAGTGTGACCACAATAAATGTATCCGAGATGAATCAAAAAATCTTACACAGTTTACAGAATACATTCGTATGCGACCGGCCGAATTCCTACCTCTACTACCTAGCATATATACAGACGTCAGTGGCGCATATAAATCAATGTGTACCAACGTCAATCAAAAACAAACGTACAGCAATTGTAAGCGTCCCATCGTTAGAGCTAAATATTATATGAGTACCATGGACATGCAGGAAAATATAGAATCAATATTTCAACTTCGAAATAACTCGTTCCCGAAATAGACCACAATCGAGGGGTACCGTAGCTGTAATATTGTAGTATAAGCTTTATTTTTATGCCGCACAACAACAACGCGACGGTGCGAGGCGAGTAGAGAATTTAGATTGATGTATGGCTCATTTCCTCGGTCCGCTTTAAATTTGACACGAACGTTCATTCACAACAATGAAAGCTCAAACTCGTAGTCTCACGGGGAAATTCGTTAATACGTTTGAATATAAAGTGCCCGCACTTGTGAACCCAGTTAAATTATTCAACAAGTTCGCATTCTGTTAGACACGGTCGTAATGTTGCGCTTAAAATCCGTTTTAATTAATATATATTTATTTACTGAGGACAAAAAGTGCACGTTTATGGCTGAGTCAGCAAGCTGGGGAGGACTAAATAGCACATTTTCCGAGGCAAATATTAAATTTTTCCGTTTATCAGGTCTTGCAGCCGCTGACGCACTGATAAATATGTTCAACGGAGTGGTTGGGATATATTCAACAAATGTGTGTACGTTATAAGATTGTAGAACCTTTGTTAACACAACACTGAATTGCTTCACGAATTAGAGTGAAAATATCCAATAACACAAATCATACTAATTATAATAATATATATCAGAATGTTGTTGGAAATGCTATGCGCATGCAATCCCACTTATGACAAAGTGAATAGTTTCGACGATTTTGTTGATAATGCGACCCACTTTCATAATCTTTGTCGTTATCTTTTAATTATGGCCATTACATTCGCATTTCTATATTCGCCCCTTTGAAATATTATCCTTACTTTATTATATTTACGTTGTGGAATATAATTACATATTTCCAGCTAAATGTAACGTAAATACAAAGTATAGGAAACGTTTCTTTTACTTTATATCATGAGATGTTACCGAAAATGTAATCATTTCTATACGTTTGAAGAATATTAACCAGATTTGTTAAAATTCAATATAATTGGACATGCTGCTCAACAAGTGCTTGTTATTCGGAATAAATATAACTTCTTGTGGCTCGTCTGTAATTATTAAATTTACTAATTTAAAACTTTAGGTGTCTTCAATTCTTGAGGAATTTGTAATTTGTTTCACGATGGTCTGTTTCTTTTTGTTAATTCAAACATTTCGCACAGCAAAAGATCGTCTACATATAAATAATTTTAAACAAAGCTTCTGCTTCGATGATTTTTTTGGACCCCTCATAATTATTAATGAACTAGTTTCACAACTAGTATAATTAGTAAACGTAACGTTTCAAATTTTCGATTTCAAACAAAATATAATGATTTAAAGTAAAATATTGCTAACCTAACTGCTTGCAGAATTATCATGAATTGGCGATCAAATCCTATAATACAATTAAATTACACTAAACTATTTACGTCACTAAAAATATAAAAGCTAATACACGAATAACACACATAGTAGGTAAGTAATTAGTAATACAAAATATATAAATCAATTTATTTTTCAAATTATGTATTCAACATTTAAAAAATATTTAAAGTATAGTAAAATTAAAATAATAATGTTTTCTTTTCTATCATATACACGAAGAACAACATCCCGACGTGATAGTCTGGAAAGCATGTGAAGTTGACTTTTCGTTCTTTAATATTGCAGAATGCAATACACACAAAGTCGTGACAGTTACCTAAGTCATCGAGCTCCAAATTTTCATTAAAAGAAATTGGTTCTGTTATGGTTGCTTTTACGCAAGTTTTGATTTGTTTTACTTGTTCGAGTAATATAATCCTGCGATTAGCCATCGTGGATATCTTCTAAGCTTCCTCATGTCGACTTTCGTTAGTATCACACCAAACCCAAGGGATGTAATTTACTTGTAAATAGTCGATTTAGCGACAATTTATAACAGCTCACAAATGAAAATCAAATTGAAATAGAATTAGGTATTAAGGTTTCGCTCGGTGATATTGGATGCCTAAACCTATGAATGCGGTGTTCTTAAGTGCTCTCACCCTTAGAAATTATCGAAAATAAAAATAAACATGGATTATAAACATGTGATTAAAACGTGTGAGACGCCAAGCACTGCTAGCGTGAGCGAAGCATCGCTCCGATGGTGCAGTGGGCTGCGAGCTACCATAAGGTCGTAGTTCGATTTCTCTTGATTGACACTTTTGCTTCGCTTATTAGGTAACATAAAGGTAACTTTTTCTGCTTTTGCATAACAATTCGCCAGTTCACGAGGCAGTTGTTGTCCAGGATGCTCTGAAGGAGTTAGAGTTCATAGTATTAAATCATCGACCTTACTACAACCCTGATAGCATCCTGTGATATTTTCTGTTCAGGAAGTTGAAAACGCATACCAAAGGACACAGATTTACCTTGATCTTACAAACTTGTACTTAAATTAGTATCGAAATAATAATTCATCATTGTTATTATTTTATAAATTTTCAACTGTTACGAATGATACATATTATTTGCTGCTTTAGTTCATGGGGGTAGCCTTCTGCCCAGTTTACTTTCAAGTACCCGTACAGTGGTTCAAAATTAAAAAATAGCTGCTTATAAATCGTTGCAAAATGAACTACTGTCAGTCGGTTACTTAAACACTTAGCAATATTTAAGTTTATTTAGATACCCTTTTTACAATACTATGTCAAATGACAGTAAATAAATCCTATGGCAGTATCAATGTCGTCTTTCTATATACCCCAGTATTTATCTAGTAAAAATCTAGCAAAGGAAATGGTTAAGGTACACAACCAAACGAATTACAACCGATCCATGAAATTGCTCGCTGAGGAAAACGTCTGCGTAACAGTGTAGAATCAGGGGTCAAGTCACAATTACATTGCAAACATCTCAATTACCATTAACAAAAACTCATTCGGAAAGGAAGCCACTATTGAACTTAAAGCAGTAAAAAATCTTAATTGAAATACAGGACGATGGGTCCCGTTATAAAGTCACATATCTATTTCATGAATTCAAGGCATTAACGAAATTTCCGAGCTGCAAATGCCAATTCCATTGACTTATTGCACAAATAACGTCGTCGCCAATACTTTTTGTAGCAATGTTCATCTAATTAAAAATAGGTACACAATCCGAAAGATGGTTATAACATCATGTTAGGTTACAATGTATTAAAATGCATTGTCTTTTAATTGGAAATAACAACAATAAATTCAATAATTCATAAACAACATTTTAATTAAATTGAATTTCAGGCGTAATTTTTGCTGCAATTAAAATGACAAAGGCACGTAAATATTGAAAATATTTGCCTGTCAACGTTATATTCATGGCAACTAAAATATTACTAACGGGGAATAAAACCTTCATTGGTCATTCCTTCCACATATTACAAAATAGATTTGATGAATTTGCCTATCGATCATACCGACGCCTTCAACTCCATATTTGTTTGTCTGAAATTTCATAGACACATATTGAAGTATTAGTAAAAACACATTAATTGGAAATATTATCGTCAATGACCCACATTTATTTATAGAAATGACACCAACTAAACCGTGGCGTGGCATCTGATAAACTTGCTCCGCCTATCACTAGAGATAAGCCATGGCAATTGTTTCATAGGTAGAGTACGTTGAACATCATCACAGTATGAGTAATATGAACAAGGGTAAGATCTGGTTAGGTAACGTTGCGTAATTGTGGAAATAAACCAAGGAGCATGAGTCTACAATACTCCTTAAATTCACATGTGTATGGTACAAAATCGTCAAAATAAATGCACCATGCAACATTGGTTGGGCATATGCTAGAATAAGCATTATTGATGTTGACAAATTCTAGGGGAGAATTTTCGTGTATAGGTATAATTTTTTATATATTTAATGTAACGGAAATATATTCATAATGAGATAATTTTTAAACTTTGATGTAATTAGCGAATTTATTCATCGGTCTTGAACTTGCGACGTCAAGCGGTGAATTTCATTTAACACTCTTGTCATACAGGTTGCATTCTGATGTCACGCTCTATTTATAGTTTGCCCAATTAGACACGAACCTTATAATTATAATTAGGGCGCTGTAGTGGAGCGATCCGAGTTTTACAGCTACGTACACAACCCCAATGCTATAAATAGCATCGCGCTCTCACGAATAGCTTCTGTTGTCCTGCAGGACGGCACGCAAGCCACCAGCGGCTATCCGCTTAACAAACTACTACCTTCGTTTATGGACACCGTTAAACGTCCGCGTTAAGTTTATTACGACTCCACGGACTTTCCTTTCTTTTGTGCTTCGTTAGGGTTAACGACGTAGGTTCTGCACGATATACCGTGCACTTATGTTTAGAAAAGAATGGTAAATCGTATGTAGCATCAACTATATTATGTATGACATGGAATTCTTTGATTTGATTTTTGGAAAATCGGATTGTTTCATGCAGTCGTAATAATTTACGAAAATCACTTAAAATGGTACTTATCTTGTATCATGAGCAGTCAGTCGTTGAATAAAGTTTATTGTTTATTGTTTTTGAACTTAATTGCAGCAATCCTTTTATATGTTGACAATGGACGTTTGACAGTCGTCTCTTGTTTAGTCTCCGCAAGGTATTAGACAAGGTATCGTCTCGTCAGTGTTCGTTGTCAGTGGTTCGTTGGGAGTGATTGGCTCGCGCCAAGAAGTTTCGATGGCCACTACATGTAAAGGTATTTCAACAACTAAGGTTCTTGGTAATCGCTACTGACGAAGGGTAATAACCCAGAAACAGTATTGTCTAGCGATCCACCAGTTAGTCTTCATGGACCTGTTTTAATTAATGTTCACTACACCACTGAGAGAAATACACACGCAATGCAAATTCATAAACTAGGAGATATGTGACAATATTTAGATATAATTATTGTCGAAAAATAACACAAATTAGCTGAAGTAGTCTACAATGAATGGTTCGGTCCATCGGTTTAACGTTTGCGAAGAAAATTTAATAATACTGCCCCTACAAGAGATGTTATTTTTCGAGATCATATACATACTCATTAAAAAGTGATACGAAGATCAGATATTTATTGAATAAGTTCGACAATTAATAATTGAAGACTGTGGCTCCGACAGTGGTACTTATCTGTAAGTTATGAATTAAAATGCCAGTTGCAGGCCATGGGTAAACGTCATTCGTTACTTTTTGTATAGCTCATACTGTAGCATATGAGGTTCCCATATAATAAGCAAGTATCAACTGTTCCTACTCACACGTACACTTTTTGCATATATTTGGTGCACGTAAAATTTTGAATTACAGTACTGGTACCTAAAGAGCATGTCGGAATGACGTTAGCAGAATGAAATTGAAAATTCATTATGACTATTAATTTATTAACACAGTCCTGGTATTATACAAAATTATTTATCATTATTTTTTCGTCAGGGGCAGTATAAGGAAGCGGGTTGATTTTTTTCAAACCATTTAGTTATAAACTCCAATAACAACTCATCTAAAACACATATAAAAGCATTTAATGTGTTTGTAGCTTCTGGGTGTGCAAAATTATTAACTACCAGATGGACAATACTTGTTTCAATACATACTCAGGAGTGGTCGCGTGAAACAGTTCAATTTTGTACAATCCCCAGAATCTACAAACTTCCGCATGTTCTCTCGCGCGTCTCTTACAGAACAAAAAAACAGCCTGTATATTAATTACTTTATTGGTGTTCATGTGGATTATTTGAAAACAGGCTGATCCATTGTAACTACAATAAATTATTGTTGCAAAATTAATTGTTAATAACATTTTTTTACTCATTTGCATTCACACCACATGTCATCTTTTTAGAATACTTTCATATAGCTTTGCATCTCGGTTAGTTTTGTTAAATCAGGACATAATTATACAAAAGTAGTACAGAGTACCCAAGTGGTTGGTTTTTAGAAACACGATCGTGATGGGGCTCTGATGTCACATGTTACAGTCATGGTGTTCGGTCTCCATCAATTGAGTGTGAAACACTTCCCTTCAGCACCTTTACAATCATGTACAAAGTGAAGTATGATCGTGCATCGTGCATAAAATCGCCCTCTCACAACCCTTTGTGACTATCGGATAGAATCTCCGTCATGAAGTTTGTTAGGTAAATCGATCATAGCCGATGAAATTCCCCTATCATCGCACCGAGTACGTCGCGAGATTTCATTTATTTGGTAATTTTAGGTCAATTTGTTATTTTACAATAATCCTAGTTTGTATGAACTAATGTTTTATTGTATCTGCATAACGCTTAAAATTGAATACTAATTTATTCTCACAGGTAACGAGATAATGTATTAACTACATGGTAATACAACATGTGCATTACAATTACTTTACCTTAATACGCAGTATCAACAACATTAATTTTACTTACAATTCATAGAGGACATATGAAACCGTCGTGCAAAACATTTACTTTCCAATCAGGTTTAGCACGACTTGATTATTCGTATTTTAGACGATATTTTCTAATACAATAGCCTTCGTCTTCTTGTGTCAATGTCGTATGCTGTATTGATTTTGTGAATTACCAACCATCGTTCCTTGACTAGTAAACTTAGGACAATAATGTTCGATATTTTCACAAGTTGTCCACTGATATGGACATCCACGTGTTTACAAATTAGTTTCATCATATGTCATTAAACCACTTGATTATAACAACCCCCAGGAGGTTTTCTCTTTACTTCATAATTATCAAGAACTTTAAGCTGGTCTAGACTTAAAAATTTCCATTTCTCCTCCATTCCTTCCATTTCCATTTCTCCTCGTTGAAATAGATTTGAGCCCAAAATGTTAAAGATAGGTAATGTTCACAACGAAACTAAAACCTTCCCATGGAATCTACAAACTGATATCCATTGATTGCCTATATACGGTTTTGGTAGTTGGAATCGATTAATACTTGTAACGTACATGTAGATTTAAATGCAGGATGCTCCACTAAAATCTGTTTCCATGCTTGTGTTGTCGCTACTGCTAGGCAATTAATTTTGTTAACAGTTGCAAACGTATGCAAGTCTGCAACGGAGCACGGGCACTATACGATGCAAAATCTTCGCGATCAGGTTACATATATAAAGAAGCGTATGGCCATAATGGGAGCTAATGAATCGGATAACCAGCAGCAGATTACTGATCAAACTGAAGAAAATCACTCAAATTGCGAGGACAAAGAATTACTACAACAATTTAATGCAGAACTGAAGAATAGCCATGAAAGACGCCGAAACATCCATTTCAAAGGATATATAGAGAAAAAATTCATCAATGGGATAAAACGAATATTGGAAAAGATTGTTAAGGACACCACGACTTTGTGGGAGCTCGACTGCATTATATACGCCGCAGAGAAAATCTTAAAACCTCAGCAGACTGAACTCCATGATAGCAGGAAACTTGAAAAACTGATCGAGAAGCTGGAAATCGGAATAAAACCTCACAGACAAATCGCCTCACGTATACAATGCGTCATTGACATAAAACAACAGGAACAAAACGAACAAAAAAAACAGAATATCATAAAAAGTATTAAGGCACGAGAGCATACACTAAATATATTATACCTGAAGGTGCTCAATGAAAAATTCCGTACATAAAATAAGGGCTTTAATAGCTGCCAAAACTGGATTAAGAGAGAGGTATAACAGCATCAGTCAAAACAAGTTGTTTAAAATAAATCCATCGGCTTTCCTTAGAAATGCCAAACCACAAAATGTAGAGAGTCCATCTATGGCAGTCGTTGAGAAATATTGGAGGGACATCTACGAAAATACCCAGAAAATCAAACCTGATTCAAAGTCAATACTACACAATAATTGTGAACGGGACATGCCAGATTGTGATAACAACATGCAACCAATAACAGAGCAAGAGGTGAGAGAAGCACTTAAAATCGCGAAAAATTACTCAGCGCCTGGCCCAGACGCAAGAAACAACATATGGTGGAAAACTTTCACCTCAACACATAAAATGGTTTTCCGAGGGAAGAACAGTGTTCATCCCCAAGAAAGGAGACATGAAGCAACCGAGTAACTATAGACCCTTAACCTGCCTTAACACTATCTATAAAACATTTACAAAGATAATTAATAATAGAGTGTAGGAGGGCATAGAACCGGTGTGGATGAAGATACACGAGCAGAGAGGCTCTAAACAGGGAGTCTCCGGGTGCAGGGATAATATTCTAATCGACCGATGCGAAAAGGTATAAACATAATCTATCTATGGCCTGGATAGATTACAGGAAGGCATTCGTACTAAGAACCGAAAAACTGACAACTCCTGTGGAATATAGAAGAGGTGTGTTTCAAGGGGATTTCCCCAGCCCGTTTCTCTTTTGCATATCCTTGCTGCCGATATCCCTAACCATCCGAAAATACCTTGGATATAGATGAGCCCCCCCCCTGGCAGAAGAACCAGCAAAATTAGTCACCTACTGTACATGGACGAACTAGGCTTCGGGAAAGAAAGAACTCAAAACAGTGCTGGACGACGTAATGGAATTTTCCAAAGACGCTTCCATGGAACTCGTTCTAGATAAATCCGCGATTGTACACATTACTAAGGCTGATGCAGGGAGAGGCGAGGGGGTAGAATTTTTGGATGGAAGAGTACTCCGACATATAGATGCCGCGGAGAACTATACATTCCTGGGCATACCTGAGAGACATACGCAAGATATAAAGACGATAAAAGAGGAATTGAGCGTGAAATATTAGAACATTCTACGAATGATCTGGAAGTCATATTCATTGTGCTAATAAATGTCTAGAGCCATCATAATAGACTAGCAATAAAATTGTAAATACGACTGACCGACTGCTACAGATAGTAAAAAAAGGCATGAAGGTACAGGAAACGTCGCCTTCATGCAAAATGCAGCATGAAGGGCGACGGCGTACTTTGAGATGCCCTTAACTGACGTGACGCAAAGCACATAGCAACAACGAATGGACGGATATATAAAAGATCGACTGAAAAAGGCAGAAAGTGATGGATTCCTACAGGCACATATGGACAAAGCTATGCACAGCATTTTCTACAAGAACATAGAAGAGCAGGGACTGTCCCAACAACTTTCAATTGCATATCTGACGTCATCGGACCTTAGGTCCGAAACGGAAGGATTCCTCACGGCCTGCCAGGACGGCGTCATCAAAACCAAAATCTATCGGAAAACCAATGTTAAAGAACCGATAGAGGATGTTCGATGCGAAGCGTGTCTAAAGTCACCAGATACATTGATGCACATATTATCAGCATGCCCGCATCACGCCAAAACTGCGTATATGCACAGACACAACGCAGCATTGAGAGTGCTATACCACCACCTAAGGCATTTATACAAAATAGACAACCAGCCCCAGATACCATATAACCCAGAAGATGTAGAAGCAGTAATTTCAAACTCGATAGCAAAAATATATTGGAATTTCCCTCTATTAACGAGAGTAATCTCTGCAAACAAGCCGGACCTTGTGGTGATAGCAGCAGAGCCAAATATAACAGAAAAGGAAGGCGAGAAGAACAGGAAGTATCAAGACCTATTATACAAAGAAACAAAGAAAAAGTACCCAGACTATGAAGTTGTATTGTCCATAATAATAATAGGTATTCTGGTCGGAATTGGAACATCCGCTTTAGATAACTTACATAAACTGTCAATCAGTAGTCTAAACTCCAAGACTATTTTATGGAAGATGCAGCGAGCAGCCATCCTCGTGTCTCTCCGTCTAATTAGGGCGCACGAAAACCTCTACAATTGGTCGCTAATCCACGGAAGCAGGCGATTCCTAAGGACGCAGTCCGAGCAGAAACTTATGTGAAGGAAGCAATATGCTGACCAACTTGTCAAAGGATACTAAAATCAACTGAACACAATGCATCCAGTTGCTCTCCCTCAAATAATCTAAATACCCTATTAACTATACAATACTAAACTAAATAAGTAAAACTAAACTACTAGAAACTAAATGAAAATGAATAAAGTGCTGCAAAAGATAAATATAGCCCAATTTAGACTCATGTTACACTCGTGTTAAACTAGGGATAGTACAAAACCACGTATCTCATGTCTGAAATTGTATTATGGATGGTGGTTAGTTTTTATGGTACGATTATAAAACTAAGCAATGTAATAAGAAAATGATCTTTCGAACAAAGAGGTGATGTAAGTACACCCTTCTATCTAATATTAATATTGTGCGCATCTGTTTGAAATGTTATTTTTATATACAGCTACGGTGGTCTTTTATTTATGATTATTTTTAATTTATGATTTTATCGAACAAAATTAAAAAATCCACGTGCCATGTATATATTTTGCACATCCAGCTAACGCGTCCAACTATATATATGGGATATAAGATTAAGACCATGGCATAAATGAAGAATCGTGAACACAAGCGTTCTGCACCTTTTGAATTCTGCGAATGTCAACATTGTCAATGCAATGACCATAAATCACATCCTAGTAATTAAGATGTTGTTAAGTGCTGATATTGATTTCTTGAAATGATGTAAAAGTCACAAAGCTTTTCCTAAATTTACGAAAGTAAATGTCTCATCAGTTTGCAAAATTAGTAGTAAAGTGATTTTCTCCGCAAAAAGTAAATGGCTCAGTTGAGAAATTAATTTACAGTACAGTAAGAGAAGTAAATTTGAATTAGAATTATATAAATTGCAATTACATTTAACTAAAGACTTGAGTGATTTTGAATTTGATGATTGGTGTTACTTTCATAGAGATCGTAGACGACATGGATAATTAATTCAAGAAGAAAGCTTGTAATTTAAACCCAAAATTTAAAATAATGTGTCCAAACCAATGGATAAATTAAACAACGACCGTTCTATGAAAGAGACACTTGTCGTGTCCTGTCTTCTGAAGTTAATAATATTGAGGAATTAAATTTATTGAACAAAGGTTTAAAGTATTGTTTGCTAGGCCGTAAAACTCTCCCTTGAGGAGATTATAGCATCAATCAAAACTGTTAATATAAGACACTTCCAAGTGATATAAAATTTACAGCAACACAAGCTATATCAAATAATATAGAATGTAATATTATTAAAAAACTGAGAATAAGAAATTTGTTTATATTCAAAACTAGAAAAAGGGAGGAAGTTACGAATTATGAATAAAGCCAATTATATGAATAGGGCATTAAATATGAGCGAAGTTATGTGGAATTACTGAAAAATCAACGATGATCAAGGAAAATAAAGACGCGATAAAGAACTGTCCACTGTTCATTTCTAAATGGTTAGTATATGATTTCAAGAATTTTACTAACAGCCAGATAGTTTATCAATTCAGATTTCATTCAAAAAGATAAAGATTGCAGGCTGGATAAAGATGACATTTTGGTTTTATTTGACGTAAAATCTTTGTTGCCTTAGGTATCTATTCCTGAAACTTTGAAATATCTAGCTAATTTGCTTCAGAAAAATAAGACTGACTTGGCAATATTGAAATAGATTTTAAGTGCTATTTTTTCCCTGAAACATGGATGGTACGTTGATATTTTCCCGCACGTACGAAGTTATTTAACTAAAGGCACACATATAAATAACGGAACAAAAAATGATAAATTGAAAGTTGGCAGACGTAAAAATTTAAATTCAATTTCACGCGTTACATTTTAAATCCTACGAATTTTATTTACTTGTACAAGCAGAGTTATGATTGTTGCGTGATATGCAAACGTAGCATGTTTTCCGAATCGCTTCGCCGAAAGTAATCGAGTTGCATTCTGTTTACTTGCGAAGCGTTTAACGTGTGCATATGCATTTGTACGAATGCGCCATTTATTTGCCCTACATGGTCGTTTTACCTCAAATGTTAACTTTGTAATGTTAGGTAAGCTTTTATTTATATTACTTATATTAACAATACGAGTTGCAGCAGCATAATTGTCAACTCCCGTTTAGCGTACATTTCATATCATCCTCGAACCAAGGCGCCACGTCATTCCTATATTTCATGGACATTCTACAACTAAGAAACTTAGCGTAGGAGACAGTCCTAGTTTTTCGACGTCAAACTTTTATCAATTATGGAAGTTACGTTATTTTTATAACAGATTTTAAAGTCCATCAATAACCGATCGTCCGATAAAATGCTTGAAAGCAATAAGATCATAAGAAAGGGTAATGCCGCTGAATATGCGGAAAAATATGTTAAAGATTGACAGATGCTAAACAATTTAAGAAACAATAACATATAAATACTACTATTAGTTCCAATAGATCATATCATTGGTGGTGGTGAAATGCTATCGTATCAATGAAGAATTTCAAAAACAATTAGTGGCAATTGACGATATGAGGTAGTAACAATGCCAAATATAAGATAACCAGTTACCTATAGGAAACCGCTACCTACTGGCGCTTCAGTGCCTTAAACTTAAATCTCGTATTATAGAAGCGGTTGCGGAATTGCTGACTTCAGCAAATGAACTAATGATTAAGCTGAACTGCTGTCGTAAAGTTCAACGATCAAGTGATGTCCTATAATCCAGAAATAAAGACCCAATGTACGCGACCATGCAATAATTAATGTCAAGGAAATATATTGTTAGACGTGAAAATATGTTGCTCAACAAACATTTCGGTAAGAAGTAACCACACATCTCCACTCAATTCTCAAGACGTACTACTCGAAAGAGTGGATATTATTCCCGGCGCTTCGAGCTAACGTGACTCGAAATGTAAAAGGCGCAGTCTCGCTAGATGTATTTATTGTTTACCTGAATTTATTTTCCACCATGCTGTCATAAAACATTGTCAAATGTCGTTTACGTTTAGGGGGAAACATTCGTTTTCGTTCCGTGAGTACAGTCGACGTTCTAAAGTACATAGATACATAATAGTAAAACACGCAGAATAAGGAACTAATTATATTAAGTTAAATGCCTGAAAGTTTTCCTACAAATGATCAATTAACGAAGGCACGTGGAAAACGTGGCCGCTGACGTCAAAACTTCGTGACTGCTTCATAGTTCTTTCTGGTTTGCGCGCAGTATTTGACACATAATCGTAATTTGAAAGGCTAGAACGCAATTTACTGTTCACTAACAAGGTTATAAGTGGTAGGTTTGTTTGCGGTTTTGTAATATATCGATTCCGACAGAAATAGTGTTAATTGTTAGGATTAGTAGAATTGCAGCGTGGTATGTCTCCGGAAAATGTCTCTAAATATATATAATCAGTAACAAGTTATTATTAGATAATGCATTTTACAATATCATCTGATGAAAATAATACAAATATTGAGTTATTTAGAGTATAATATCATACAGTATAATATATTAATATTACGAGACCTCATCTGTTTATTATTAGTTTAATTGAATATTAAAATTGGTATTTTTAATTACCTTAATCAACGAAATCAGAGAATGGAAAATTCCATAATCCAAATTCATATATTTCAATTTTACAAAAAATTGAGCTCAATATTTGAATGAACTTAAATTTTAGTTATTGAAATTTATGTTAGATAAATAAAATTTATGAATCGAAGGAGTGGCAACTTGATTTAATACTTACGGTAGTTTTCCTGGTATTATGTCAATTTCGCTAATCACTGTTTATCTACTATGCTTACTATCTTATTCAATTTTAGCACTTTAGTTTTATTAACGACACTTTACTTGCTTTTATATTTAACAACATGACTTTGATTTTCATATAAACACGCCGTTGCTTAGCACCGTTTTATTTGAATTCTGAAAACAACAATCGTGGACACTATAATGGTCACATTGGTACTGCTCTCATTATATTCTGACTTTTCTTTTATAGCCTTTCGTGCTTTCGACATTTACAGATTTTGTTTTCTCTTTCAGAATTTTAAAATCCCTTATATCATTTCGAATTTTACCTAAAGTTAAAAAAAACTATGGCTGCTTTTTATCTCTAGATAATTGTCTCATTTCCTCTATCTGCCCTGATAACCGTATAAAACCTTTTTCGTAAATAAGACAGCTCAGCAAATTTATTTAGCACAATTAATTAGTAGCTGTACAAGATTTTGCCTCATTCTATGTTAACTGTATATACTAATATCATATTTTATCATCCTATATCCAAGCGAAACTTATGTTGATCATTTATTTATGTATTATGTACATGTATTTCGTTGATTATACAAGACTATGCCTGCGTTTTATTATTTTTTTTTTTCGTTGAATACAAATACAACGTACAATCATAACATTTTCCCCAGATTAAATTTTTATAATTTTAATTCAGAAATTTAAAAATTTAGTTTTTCCTTTTATTTATCTTTCTTTCTCTTCTTCTTCTTCTCTGATTTCCAAGGGTTTTCTACACTCGGCATGATTTTATCAATGTTCAAAAACTTATCTGTTATCCAAGCTCTTGGTTCTTTCCTGATCTTCACCAATATAGGAATTTGTTCAATTATAGATTTTTTGTATTGTTCATTATATTTTCCAACGTAAACAATGTTCCGCTCAAAGGTTATATTGCTTAAATGTGTACAGCCTTACAATTTTTATCACCTCCTAATTATCTGTCTGCATGGTTAGCTTGGATGTCTTATACTACAATTTTTAACTTGGATATTTTTCTTTTCCATCGCTTTCCTAAACCTTTGATTCTCGAGATATGTCGAAATATGGTAGCATTATCTACTAAAGTTGAAGCTGGTTTTAAGTATTGCTCCAGGAAATGCCCTATTCCTGTTACACTCATTAGGGTGTTATATTCCTAGATAATTTATTAAATTATAATTTATCGGTATAATTTTATAAATTTGCTAGTACTACCAACCACTAACAATATAATCGAATATGTAATTAATATTGCAACTATTACCAAATTATTTTTGGTTTTTATACTTTTAAATATTTGCTAACAAACATAACGCACATGTACTTAAAATCTTCTTAACATTTTTGTATCATTTACAGTTTCCAATGACAAACATACTCATATCACCCAATGCAGTAATCTGGTACCGACTGACATATTGGATAAAGTGCAATACTCTGGGCGCAAATAATTAAAAATTTTCTTTGAAATAAAAGTAAGAAAGTAGTAGAAGGGGAGAAAAATATACGGTCTAGGTTTTTATAGTTGGCTGCAATTTTATTGCACTTATAAATCGTTTTGCCCTAATTTGCATAATTTAATTCAAACTAAGAGTGATATGGTATCTACGAGTCAGTTGTTTTACTAAAATTAAACGAATCGTCACTTTTGACGATGTAAGCAATAAAAAGTTGGTTTACAAAATACCAAAATAATTTATATGATAATAATACTTAACTTAAAATGAGTCAAAATGAAATCCCAACTAAATGCATACGATTATATACAAGATATACAAATATTAATAAAAACTAATAAAAATATATTAATTAAAATATTAAAACTAACAAAAATAATCAAAAATTGGTTATTCATAAATAAGGTTTCGTTTTAAATTTCCGCTCTAGGAGTAGCGGTGGCGTGTAAACTGGAATCGGATACGGTATGAGTTGAACCTGGAACTGGAAATTCTTACTCAGGTGTGTACATAAATCTATATTCGATTAATTAATTAAATTCCGTATCGGGAATTGGTCAGGTGAACCGGTAACATAAAACGATATCTTGAATATATATATCGTGAACCTGTACCTGTTATTAAATTGGGTAACTCTGAGGGAGTTCTTTTCGCCGTCCAATAAATATATTTAAACTGTGTCGAAGTAGTTTAATTACATCATTGAATTACGTAATTTTTTAGAGTTACCTAGCTTATTTCCATCGTTTGGCCATACACATCTGAAGTCATGCTTTTTAGCCACTTCTTTAACAAGTTGGTACCTCAGTTTCATCAGATCTTCTTTTTATACAATTTTGGAACCCTTTAACAGCTGCCTCTTACTAAATACCAGCTTCTTCCTGTTTGTGCTAATAATTTTACAGATGATTGGTCGATGTTCAGAGTTATTGTTAAACAGGATGGCAACAATCAAATTATTATTAATTAATGATCCGGAATATCAAGGCCCAGTTTCTCTTTACAGAACATACTTACCAGTAACTCATTGTGTCCATTTTAGAACTGTCGAGGTCCTGTGAAAGTTGGTCCACGTTACATTTTAACTCATTGAGTTCCTTTTTATATTCATTAATAATAACGTCTTTTATTTGTAGTACTAAATTTGCCAATAAGGCAGTTTAATCAAGAATTTTTTCGACGAGTTTTCTTATGAATACCTGTAGGTATATTAACTATTATGACGCATAAATTACCAAAGTAATTGGTACCACCACACACCTTGCAACTTACCTTATTAGTCTTACAGAATTTTAACCACGTTTAATAAGTTAATAAGTTGGTTCATTTCTAACAATAAGGAATGTTCTATGCGTGGTCCATAATTACCGGCATATGTGTTAAGGAGGTCAGTACGAAATTCGTCATCTAGTGACTATACACCAAGAATGAAACAACTGGAAACTTTGTTGTTTAATTAACATATTCCAGTCCCTTATATCTAAATAAAATTAAAGGCAGTGATCTTCAATTGCACTTGGACATAACTTATTGTTTTTTCGTATATTATGAAGTAATATTCAACACATGAAAGTTAGTTAGTTGTAGAACTGATGATGCCATACGAAAGCAGTATCTTCAATATATCCTTTGGTGATCCACTAGATGCAACAATATTGCATAAAATTGTAGACAATGTTAATTGACCAGGAAACGTTTCTTGGCGTCAGCAGTTAGACAGGGTATGATACAGCTGGTGCCATTTTTGGTCTGGTTGTGAAATGGAATCTATTGGAGACAATGAACGCATTTAGTTTATGCACAATATGAATTGGGCGAAACATTTTCTGTAGAAAATAATTGACCATGATATTCTCCGAATGTTCTCTGTTCAGAAAGGATATAGACACATTCGCCACCATGGAAGAAATACAAACTAGTTAGCAATTGTTTTATATAAGGTACCACCCAAACGTCATTCAAGCTACAGGCCCATCGAACATGGTGGATCACAAAACAAGCATGAGGACGAAATAGTAATTCTGCCTAAATCTGTGAAATATAAAGCCCGAAATCATCAAGGCGAGTAACAGAAACTTGTAATAGCAAGTTAACTAATGATGAACAAGAGGATCTGCAAGTAGTTACAGCAACTCGAATAGCGTAGTCGTAATATATAAGATAGTTCAACCCAACCCAACGATGAAGTAAATAATTTGTGTTGACGTTGGCATTTATGTCATGGAACCAAATTCATCAAATAAAAAGCAGCAATATACGTTTGTTCTCTATTATGCCCTGGGACGATATTTCACTGTTAGTTAAAATGGTTTGTGAAACATGTACTGGAAATCAGAGAAGGTAGCATCCTTAAGGATGACTAATTCATATGAGTCCCAGGAATACATTAAAAAGATAAAACTATACGAATTTTCAAAAGAATTTCAAAAGGAAGTTCATCTTTGAAGGACACTTCAATGCCTAAAATCTCGCATCATAATGTAATCTAAGAACAGTTAAAGAGAGGAAGGAAACGAAGAGAATTGTTTCAAACAATAAAAGGCGCACTGTACTTTCCTCGACTAATGTAAGCTATTCGTTCATTGATATCATGAAATCGTTCGAAATGGATATCTCTTCAAGTTGGTTATGGTTAGTTTACAACTCACAATGAACTTGAAACTGAGAGATAAAAAATTGTAATGTGTAGCTTGGTAAACATCTACATTCCTTGAAGAAACAAATTAGAATAATTACCCTACTGCTTATTCCCTTTCGCAATCATATTTTTAAAAATAAATTTAACGAAAATCGACAAAAACAAAGAAATTAATATATTACCAAATGTAACGTATTTCCTTCTAAAGAAGTCAAATAAAATATTAAGACAAATATTAGCTCCTTCCTTCAATCTAGTCAATGGAATATATTAAAGCAACTTTATTGACAAATCAACAAATTAATTAAACTCCTCACGCCGATCAAATTACGCGGCCATGAATAACCCAGAAACCGAGAAAGGACGGTAATACAGGACATTAATATACTCATTAATTACTGCAGGAAATGCTGATGTCTTGGAGAATTTGCTGGTGAGTTGTGAACCCGGCAAATAAAATAATTTGGATCGGTATTTATTCCTCCCAATTTAAATATTCTATAATCGTTAAATTTACTACAGCTAATTATTACTGATACCTACCTGTTTAATATGTCATCCAATAACACAAAAAGAGCAAGATACATTTTTGAATTTACCAGCGCTTTTGGATCAGGACAATGTTACATCGGTGGACTTCTTCAAGATATTTGATACCATAAATCATGAATTGCTGAGTAAAGGTATTTAAAATTTGAACCTGTTGCATACAAATTACCACAGTGGTTTCACCCTGAGAAGACAAACAGGATTCACATTCATAATCGTGATCCTTCTTTGGAGGTAATGGTCATATGTGGAACTCCAGAGGGAGCATTATTCCCTCGATCTTGTTCATCACCTCTACCTGCCTTTTATAAGAATAAGTTACCTATTGCAACCTTATTTTTTCGCAGAAGGTAGACATTTATACTTTATAAAGACAATTTACAAACTAATGTAATTCGAATCGATATAAAAATTGTATAGATGCGACCACAGGGCCATATACAATATTCAAATAAAAATAGATGGCAATGTATATCAAACATTCAATCAGGTTTCAATTATTGCGATGTTGTTTGAAAATATACGATCATCTTTTTAGCAAATTGAATGAAATGAGTTGGCTAAATTACACAAAAAACATGCAGAACACGATGTAGTATTTTAAATAGATATTTAGGATTTAAGGATTTCTCAGCATCGCAGGCAAATAGAAAAATAACTTGGTCAGTTCACAATCGTTCCAAATCAAGATAATAATAATAATAATTATTATTGGTAGGGATCTTAAATTACTGAGTAATATTTTATTTTTTTTTTTTTACATTTTTTTTATCACATCTGACACATCAAGAAGACGTGGTGACGCCCTATTCTGTGTTTATATATTTCACGTTTAATTCAGTTCTGGTTTAGTTAAGTGGGTTAAGTGCACAGTTAAGTTATAGATTAGTAACTAATAAAAAATATAAGATATATCAATAAAACGATGAATGCAGATACGATACGATACGTTCTTGTATTTTATTTTATTTTGTCTCAATTAATGTTTCTATGAAATATCAATTTGATTATAAGATTGAAGAGTTTTCAGTTGTTTTAGATTGAAGAGTTTAGTTTAGTTAGTCCTTATAATAAGGATAGCAGTGCCTAATTCATTTTACCTTAATTTTATCACAGTTTTCTTTTGCTGCGAAACTTTATTGGAGTGTTGTTCAACATAAGGAGTCGTAAATAGTTGCAAACTTCTTTTAAAGCACCCAGGTAAAATGTTATTATGTGTTGTGTCTTCGCTTCGCAAACAATAAATGTCAACATAAATGACAACATGGCTGTAAAATGTTTACTTTCAACATGCACTTTTACAAATTTTCATCAGATTTAAGAGAGGTGTTAGGAAAATAACAATAAATTGAGTTAAAGCCAACGATATTTTATACATCACTTTGCTTGCAGCGAAACTTTCAGCCAGGAAATTGATGGTCCGTTTAAAGTGATATACATCCTCGCAAGTGTTGCCGATTTTTGCGTGGTTATTATGCACCCGGTCACATGTCTTAATTTTACCCTTAAATTAAAACAAAGAATAGAAACTGGAAAATAAACGGGTGGCTTTGTCACGCCGTAAAAACGTGATTAGATCGTTAGATAGATATATATTATACCATTTTTTGAACGGAAAGTTCCTGCGGGGGTTCGGTTGAATGCACGCCCGCCTGCTGGCTCAGCAGGATTAAGGATAACAGCTGCTAGCACCGGTTATCTGAAAATACCAAGGAGATTCACATCAATTCTCCTAATGGCGCTATTGCTGTGTGCTGACCTGTATTCACAGAGATGTGGTATCTCTGTTTGCGCGATGATATATCAAGGGCGATAGTTCGAACATTTATGATTATTCTGTGCTCTTTTACAAGTGAATTACTTCGCCCACGATTTCGATTCAGTGCCGACGCTCGGGATAACTTCATTTGACAATTTTAAAAGCTGCTATTTACAAATAACTATTTACGTAGAATGTGCATATTTCCAATATACGCTAGTATATTATTTTATTTAATACTTTTACGGAGTTTTCGCTGAAATGATAGTTTAACTTCTAAACAGTTAAATAAAATAAGAAATGCCTGATTTTAATTTATTTATTTATTCCTTCCCTTAAACGCTTTAATAATGAATCGTTTACACTAATAAAGTTTCCAATGTTTTCTATGTAATTGTAGTGCGAGGGGGTATAATAAGGTTCAGTATTCTATATATTCAACCTATACTTATATAATTGGTGTCACCGCACAATTTTATATCATCATGTATAGTACCTTGTAATTTTGGTTTTCAAAAGAATACGGTAGCTATAAAAGTGTTGAAAACATCTACGACATGACAAACTAAATAAATATAAAATATGTTTTCCTTATAATTAAAAACTATTTATTTTCAATTAAATTAAAAACAAACATTTCTGTCGCGGTAAGGATGTATTGCTTTGCCGTAGCGTATAAACTTCAAAAATCGATCAATCACAAAGTTTGTGATACACAACAAATGAAGAAGTTTTAACTGTTGGAAACAGAATATTGTATTTATAAAACAAGTTTGAGAATATGTACTGAGCTCTGGGGACTAAATTACTTCTGGCAAACTTTACTGAAAATACAAATTATAACTACTCAAACTAGGGATCGGCACGTACGGTGCTTCATGTAATATTTGATTGATATGGGAACCACACATTTGTGTGACGCAAGTCAAAGAATAGACTTAATTTTTTGCGTATATTAGGACATACATTTCAAGAGACGATGGTTATGATTTGTTTGCACTGCAATTTAATTTCGTTTCGTAAATACTCCATAATGTATGTGTATTTGTACAAATAGGGAAGACGAAAAAATATAAAAGGATAGCAGGTGCCGGCCATATGTTACTTAAAAATTATTACCGTGCATAATCATGCCCTTGCCAGTGCAATTTGTGAACAATCAACATTTCTAGAATCTGATTGTGAACCTGAATATTTTAAAAGATCGGCGACGTGATATTTCACTAAACGTCGTGCAACGTCATTTGAATTTTTGAAATCAATGTAAGAAGAAGTTCGCGTAAATATTACAAATTTAAATTCATATCGGAGCGGAATTGGCTTTGGACGCTAAAAGACAGGCAAGAAAAGATCATTTGTTATTTACGCAAACATTGTTTGGAATTTGCTACATTTTGGGAATCGTAAAATCAAAATATGCGATTTTATCCATGAAAATGATATTCTGAACACATGTTGATATGATAATATTTTTTGACGTCTCTATTAATTAAAAATACATCGATGAAAATAGTAGCGTCATTAACATTTTAAAGCTGAATAAATTCGTAATTGAATTTACTCGGGACATGAATGTAGTAAAATAAAACTAGACGCTTTCTGAAATTGGCTGCTACTATAAATGTTATTGACATTTTGAAATATTTGATTCACTTTTATAATAATCGATATGGATTAATACTAATAGTGAATATTCCAATAGTGTTACTACAAAAATGTGTCCAATGTCTGGTAGATAATAGGACTAAGATATAGGGGTCTATGGGGATATCTACACACAGTCAAGAAAAACTGCCTGGAGAGATATGTCACTCAGCATATATGCCGGAAATGCTCCTCCATTTATCAATTATTACGACCAATACGAAAATTCAAGAACTTATTTTTGTATTTTGTATTTTATGTACACCCGGGTCTCCAGGTGGAAATGACTTAGATCTGTATTTTGCTACAATTCTATGCGAACGTAAGTCGAACATCTTACCTAGCATAAATACATTTAAAAAAAATATGGAAAAGATTAGCTGCCGACAGGTTGGTTATACTTATAAGGAATAAAGAAAATGCCTTGTAGTCTTCTTCTGTAATTATACCAACGATATGACATATGTATGGCGGACACGAAAAAAATAGTATTAGTATCAAAAATGAATAGACATTTGAATTTCAAGCCAGCAAATGTACATTACACATTCGTAATCGAAATCTTCATCATCAATTTCAGTTTATGCTCTAACATCATGGTCTCAGCAAATATATATATGGAAAATAAAAATTATTATTTAGCACTATATTTGAGCTTCAAGAGTATATGTGCATCTATTTATAGGCTGAGCAATCAAAGATTTTTAGAAATTTTCGACAAAAATCCCGAAAAATTTATTATTTGCTTCAGCATCGTACTTCTAATGTGCACAGGATACTGATGATCAGACAGGAGTTCCATATTCAAAAATGGCGGTTAATGAAAAGTTCGCAGAATATCATCGAAAAACATAGATAAATTAATCAAAAGAGTTATTTATACACAACTGATGTGTCATCATATTACATTGTGTTACTTCCTTGAACTATAAATATTTCTTTGGATTGCCAACAAATGATGAATTAAATAAAGACACCGAGCAAAAATAGTGAATACTATACTGAACTTGAAAATCAAGCACCAACACAATTTAATATATTAGAATTTAGATCGCATAGTGGAACAGGATTGCAGTATTGCGGATAGTCATGGCAGAAACAGTTCTTCTTGAACTATTGAATTGTAATATGTAGTATCAGATATTGAAATTTGAGAAGGGATTTTAGTATGCATGATTTTGTTATAATTATGGCTGGACCCAATGCTATTATGAGGAAGATGGCTGTCAGTGATGAGTTAATAAAAAAACTGTGAACTAATGCCATATTTGTGGCAGAGCCCTTTATGAGACGTACATTCACTTCAAAATAAAAAGATATAGACTATTGCTGTGCCACTTAACAGTGGACACTATGTCTATTGTTATGGTATGTATGTTCAGATTACCAGTGGGAAACATAGAAGTTTTTTAAATACGCTGAAAGATATACCGAGCGTGGCATGTGGTAGTATTGTGGTATGTGGGGGTTTCAATATAGACATTAATGTGAAATCAAGAGATTGTGTAGAAATTACGGCCTAATTCCTCATATACACGAAAATACAAGGAAAATTATTATCTGGTTCATAAAATTATAATATTTTCAGTGGCTACAATACACACGTTCCCAACGCTTCGGTCGGATTTATCACACCATGACTGGGTTATTTTGATATTGTCTTTGATTCAGGTAACCAAACTCAACTCAATTCGTGTCACAGAGAATTTTTAATTATGAAAGCATTCAAAAGTGAGACCAAATAAATACTAAATATGAATGGTACATACATTCCTTTGCTACTTCAACTGTTTCCTATTAAAAAGTAAGAAACGCAAAATAGATAAATAGCTGGGTAATAGGTGAAGTTAAATATAACATTTTAAATTCGTTCCATTGATGATCTTTATCGTAAGCAAAATAAGGTATTAAAATTCTATAAAAAACTATATTCTCAGAAACAAAAAGAACCTTCAACGGCAATAAAATTAAAAACGCGAAACTTAATCGGGTAATAAATAAGGTTTGGTGATTATTTATGATTGGGTCAAAGTTGAAGATATAATTCTAACGCATATGAAAAATTACAGACCGACTTGGTGAACATGTTTTTGGTACCTTTAGATGAAGTTGAAATATTAAGGATTATAAATGAGTTACAACCAAAAATATCAGCCGGTCTGGATGTAATTCCTACTAAAATAATTAAATATGTTTTACAATATGTTGATTCTCCTTTAGGTGAAATTATGAGGCAAATGTTAATGGTTGGTGAGTTTCCAGATGGCCTGAAACAGGTCAAGGTGGTTCCGGTAGTCAAGAAAGGGCTACAGTTGAAAGCTATAGACCCGTTTCTTCGCTGTGTTATAAATGCATGCATTTTTAAGCACTTACTCAGGAACAATATTTTAACTTCCAATTAATGCGGTTTTGTTCCTGGAAAATCTTGCGAAGAGGCTATATATAACATTAACTTAACTTGTGTAATGTATGAAATTGACAAGAAAAATAAAGTAACGGGAGTGTTTTTTGACTTGACTGAAGCGATTGTATAAATCAGAAAATAGTGCTTGATAAATCATATTGTTATAGCTTAAGGGGGTACCTCGAACATTATTAGAATTGTATCTAACGGGTCGAAGTCAGAAAGTGGTTGTGATTGGGTCGAATAGTATCACTAAATAGTTTGAAACTAAGAATGTACTACAAGGAGTGCAACAAGGCTCATATTGAGACCCTTGCTATTTTTAATATATATAAATGACTTAGTTGTCAGTTTGCTGGCAACACCAGCTGTATTAATGTAGGAACAGATACGGTGGGTGGAGTTTCACTAAAATTAAATAATGCATAAAGAAATTGGTTAGATTTCAATACTAAGCAAAATTCAAAAGTCTCTGTATGAAGCGATAAACTGAAACGACATTTTAGGTTTAGAAATTGACCAGATGTTTAAATGGGAAGATTAGATAACTATTAAAATTATTAAATGCATGTTGAGACTACACCATGTAGAAATATAGAATTTTAAAGAATTTCGTATTCGGCCGCTACTATGTCTATAAAGAATAATATCATAGCAAAATAAATGTTCTTGTAGTTCTAAGGAAAACAAATGAATATCAGCTTCAATGAATACCAGGAATGATCATCATAACTTGAGATTGTATGAGAAAAGCGAAAAGGGTTTAAATGCTTTACCTAAACAAATAAAGATAATAATAATAATAATAATTATTTATTTAAAAAATGTGAGACATTGTACATACAAGCACGTGAGAAACAGGTCAGTAAATACATTATGAATTAAAACTAGTAGACAGTAGTAGACACATATTCGTTGATCGAGTAACAACTCAAGTTCTCTAACAGCTCTTTTCCCCTAATCTTAAAAGTGCGAAACACATGAATTTCTCTAATATCTTGTGGGAGTTTGTTATAAAGTTTACACCCAAAAAAATCAATACTTGTTTGAAATTTACTCGTCTTATGTTTAGGGGGCAACAAATAATGGTGTTGCCTAGTATTATAACCATGCTTCGCATTATTAGTGGAGAACTCTGACATATATTTATGTACATAGCACAATGTTTCAAAAATTAAAACATCGTAAAAAGTTAAATATTTATGAAAGCTGCACGACAGGACTCCCTATGATTTCAATTACACAATATTCTAATTGCTCGTTTTTGCAGCCCAAAAACTCTATTGGCAGTTGAACATACCCCCCAGTGTATGATCCCATAGCGCATGCTGGAGTAAAAAACCAAGTAGTAAAAAATCCTTAAGGTCTCATAATTGCAGCATTTTCCCAAAGATTTAAGTGCGTAACAGTTTTGTGCGAGTTTAATACATACACTATCAATATGAGGGAACCATTTCAGATTTTTGTCAATTATGACTCCCAACATTTTAGAGGATTCACAAGTATTAACCTCGGGACCCAGATTCATATGGTTATCGACCGAACTGTTAGACCCTTCAAAGAACACATAGGCTGACTTTTCCTCATTTATAATTAGCCTATTCGCAGTCATCCAATCGGATATCAAGTTAAGAATAATACGAGAATTGTTGGCTAGTTCGTTTATAGAAGCACCGGCAACATAAATATTCTATCATGGGCATAATTAATTAAGATGCAGTCCATTTCAGACAAACAATTGGGTAAATCATTAATATAAATATTAAATAATGTTGGGCCCAAAATGGAGCCCTGTGGTACACCAAACAAAACATCTAACATATCGGAGGAAGAGATATTACAAGAGACTTGTTGGGACCTGCCAGTTAAATTGGAACGAAACCAATCATTGGCCACGCCATATGAAGATAATTTATGGAGTAATATAACAGGATCAACACAGTCAAAAGCTTTTCGTAGATCAATAAATAGTCCGAGGGACGGGTTACACTTATCAAGTGATTGATAAATGTTCCTTAAAAAATTATACAGTGCAGAATCAGTGCTTCTGCCCCTCATAAATCCATGCTGATTCACTCCAAATAAATCAAAAGATTGAAAGTAACAAATTAGTTTTTTATTAATGATGTACTCATAAACCTTAGAAAAAAAAAGGTAACAAGCAAATCGGTCTATAGTTTTCAACATTATCAGGATCGTTTTTCTTGTAAAAAGGTCTGATGGAAGCTATTTTTAGTTTAGACGGAAAGATACCATATTTGAAGGACAAATTAATTAGATGTGCAAAGATTGAGTCCAGAGCAAAAACGCATTTTTTTATTAAATAAGAGGAGATTCCATTGGAATCGCAAGATTTAGAGGAGGACAAAGACATAACAGCATTCCGAATATCCGAGGATGTAACCGGAGTTATGAAACATGAGTTTTCAGAAGTCTGTAAATACTCATCAATTTTCGAGTAATTATGTTCCTCGGAATCAAATTTTTTAGATAATAAATCCGAAACCGCAAATGAGAAGTACTCATTAAAGTTATTGCATAGATCAATATCATTTGTGAAGGTTTTAGGAAGGATTTTGTTCTTTTGTCTGTTGGGATTCACTTTATTAATTAAAGACCATGCGGTTTCTGTTGGGAAATAAATTTAGAATAAAATATCGCAAAGTTATCCCGATCGTTTCTAAACCTCGGGTATTTCCTATACATTTCATTCAGAAAAGCCAGCCTATCCTTTAACCAAATTATTTCAGGAGTTATCCATTGTTTGTTTGATATATTATGGTAATACTTGAGCAACATATGTCAAGATAATACAAAAGAATGTCAAGGAAGTAGTCAAACGCTACGTTAGGACACTTAGTCCCATAAACCGAAACCCAATCTTCAGAAATCAGGAACACACAAAGCTGCTGAATATGATGTTCATTAACTTTCCTTCTAAAATAGAACGAATCCTTATTGTTCATGTTATAAGGCATTTTTATCTTAATAAGTTGGGCCCAATGATCCGAAAGATTGGGATCCGCACACATGACCGAATAATCTATAACAGCCATATTTACAAATATATTATCGATGCAAGTTCTAGAAGAATTATAAATGCGAGTAGGGCTTGATATGGTCATATGCATATTATAACACGAGAATAGATCAATCAGATCTTTTTTTTCACTAGATTTCACCAAAAAGTTTACATTAAAGTCACCACTTAAGATAATGGTTTTTGATTCCGCATGAAGAAGATCGAGGATAGCTGTAAGTTTATCCATAAACAACCTGAAGTCAGCTTGCGGAGGTCGATAGATCACAGCAAACACCATATGTAAGTCACTAGCTTCCGCGGCACAGCATTCAATAATATTCTCTATCACGAATTGATTAACATCACGTCGTGTCGTTAACTTGATATGTATTCTAGCATACATGGCTGTTCCACCATGCTTGTTCAGGCGTCTGCAGTAGGACGACACCAGTTCGAAGTCCTCAATGTATATTGTTTGCAATTGTTCCCGGCATTGCCAGTGTTCAGTTAACATTACTATGTCGACTTTCTCTGATTTAATAAAGATGATTAAGTTTGTTGCTTAAGCACCGAATATTCTGGTGCAAAACAATGATATCCTTTACGTTACAGGCTTCATCTTCGTGAGATGAGCTAAAAAACGATTAATACAAACATCCTGGGGCCATATAGTCATTAATCTTATCGACGTATCTAAATGGTACGGACACTTTAAACGAAGAATAATCATCCGGATATTTAGATTGCAGTTTGGCACATTTGACATTATCAATTTTCTTTGTTTCCAGATACCTAATCAGGCTTGTTTCAGTAATGTTAGGTTCTAATCTATAAACATGATAATGCACGTATCTGGTGGCGCCCTGGATTGAGGAGTCAACTGAGGTACCATATACAACGTTCGATTTGTTCCGTTTATTGGTTTTAATTTTCCAATCCGACTTTGCGTTATTTATAGGACTCGAAGGTGTTTCATTAATAGCCATTACTTCGGTAGAAAAAGACTTAGATTTTAATCCGTTATTGTCGTACGACGTTTTTTCTCGAACTGTTTTTACCCGCTCGGCATATGTATGCGTTTGAGCCGCAGGTTTAACCTGCAATTTTTCCGATCCATTATCATTTTCATTAACACTTTTATTTGTTAATAACTTAATTAAATCAATGTTGCTTTGACGTAGCACTTTAACTTCGCTTTCCAGCCTAGCAATTGTGAGTTGAAGGTTTTCATTTTCTTTACTCACAATAGCCTTAATAATGTCTACAAATTCCGAACTTTTCATGAAGGAAATTATGGGATCTTGATTCCTTTCATTATTAGATTTTAGACCAGGCGCCATTATCCGTCACTAGTATACACAAAGTTAATCGCAACGAAGCTCACAGAGAATCATTCACACACGTCCGTAGCGCACGAGCTACCTAACGTGAATCCTAAGTCGTTTTCAATTTTCAAAAAGGATATTTAAAGCATGCTACTGGAAAATTGACAAGACAAATGACAAAAAACTAAGAAAAATTACATATATACACATAATTTTACAGAAAAAGAAGGAAGGGAAATTAGCGCATGGCATATGTTTACAGGTATTTAAAAATGGATAATTTGTATCGCGGTAAATCCTGTTGCTCGTTCAACAAATTTACGACAGCATTACGTTGGGTTTATGCGCCAATTTCCCTTACTTCTTTTTCTGTAATATTTTGTGCATATATGTAATTTTTCTTAGTTTTTTGTCACTTGACAATGGCCCTAAAAAGTCGAAACTTAAGTCGTGTGTTGTTAATATACATTTTGTAGTAATATAATACTAACAATAAAAAATGTGGTAAAAACGTAGTCAGTATTTTTATTTTGTTATTAATCTAATTTTTAGTATCAGTATTGTATTGACAAAGATGGCGCCCACGTTGGACATATTTTTTTATTGGTGCAAATAAAATTTGATTATCAAGTGAATCAACAAAAAGTTTATTCTTTGTGATTTAATTGTATTTACACTCAATTTGATAAAAAAAAATATTTCCTAAAGCTTAATAATAATTATAATAATTTTTAAACTGCTGTAAAATTTCATATGCAAAAGTATTATATATTGATATTGTATTTTGACTATCGCCCATATGCAACAAAATGCATTAATTGCCAACGAAAAACATATTTTAAATTCACATATATGGATATCGCGATTTGCTAAAAAATGAACTATTCGTCCGGCGAATTTAGCTTTGAAACTGCGCGAACGACTTATGAATATTGATAAATATCAAAAGAGTAGTGACATGGATAAATTGAACAAATAACAATGTAGTTTCGGCTTAGTGACGAACATACAAATCTCGCAAATACTACTTCATTTTAAATACTTAGTACAATTCGTTTTCATATAAAATTTGTAGATATAATGTTACAATTATAGAATGTGTTACAAGTTATAGGTCACGCACATCGCTATCTACAAACTAAAAGATCTTGGCATAAAAGTTTCTTTCCAATCGTACTGAAAATCGTTACAAGCATCTATCAGGCACGGATTATGTTGATTAGCACCGCGTATCGAATGTTTATAGAGTTTACCCGATTCGAATGTTTTGTTAGATTTATTTAATATTCTAGACTATTAGCGTATATTCGTAATTAAAACATTTTCGAGCAAGAACAGCGTAGTACAAATGCCCACGTTTCCATTCGTTCAGAACTGGCTGGAACGATTTCCATGCATTCACTCTTCTCCTCCCACTTGATTCAAGGAGATTTATTTGATGAATCTTAAGGTTTATTACGTTCTGGTCCGACGGTCGACTTCGTGGGCGTTCTATGAAACTAACCCTTAAAGCATTTCATGAGCCGGTGATTTCTAACAACCATTAATGATTGTGTCTAGGTTACCTTGGATGTTTCATGTGTAAGATCATTGTGTCTGTTGTTTACGGAAATCATGTAACATATGTTGTTTTAAGTCTTGTTATGGCTTGCTAGAGCTTTTTGTAAGCTTAGGTTATTTAACCCGTTAGCTTTCAGTTTACCTAGAAGAGAAAGTTTCTTTAATTTCCACGTGGTGGTTCACTTCGCAAAGATTTTAACCAGTACCCCTTTCGTTTCATATAAGTTGAATTATTTTATATCTCAGGTGTTTTCTGTTGCACTTATCATTTGTATTTGTAAGAAGTAGTAATATAAAAATCAGTAAAATGTGAACTCAGTAAAATATCATACCAATGCAGATAATAAACATTAATTATCCTGAAGCCTTCGTCATGTAAATTGCAATTGTACTAAACTCAATGGCAAATCTACGCTTCACCGCCAAATGCCTGCAACACGCGTGACGTTCACCGCAATGCAATTAAAGGTTCAACAATTCACACGTATTCTGTAATAAAGACATATGCGCGTATAGAGTATATCCGAACTGTCCAACTCGTAAGTAATTTGTAAAACAAATCACGACAATCTGAGCGACTGAAAATTGATTTGTTAAAATGGCAAACTAAAAACAAGAGTGAGTGGCGGAAATCTTAAATTTTAAGTTTCATAGTATTAACTAGCAGACTCGCTCATTAAATACAATTGAAATAAAACGGCAGAAAATGTACCAATAGGTAATGCAAAAAAAGCTTGGGAAGTCTTTTGAGTTCCCCAACCCAACCTAACCAAGTATTTTTTCATTACGTATTGGCTAGATAAGCTCTTTGACTTCCTCAACCCTAGCTAATCTTTATGATAGAAGAGTCAAAGCTTCAAAATATCTATCTAAACCGGTTGTAGGTTTTGTAATTACATTAAGTGTATGCACTTCAAGCTACATTGATATATATATATATATATATATATATATATATATATATATATATATATATATATATAGTTAAGGTTTCACTAGAATTAAGTAATAATAATTATAAATAGCGTAAAATACAGCAGCTAGCTTTATGCCGATTTATGCAAAACGATAATTTTTTGGTTTATATTGCATGTAGTAATCGTTATATTGTTAGAAAAACAGGGAATTTCATAATGCATTTCTAAAATCTTGTGTCATTGTATTATTTATGGTTTCTGTTTAATGTTTGTAAAAGTTAACATTTGGCCTATTACGGATGAACAAGAAATCAAGTAATCATTGTTGACCGATGAAAAAAGCAATCGGGAATCGCGGAATGTAAATGGCACGTCTCGTGAAACTCAAAATTCAAACAGTGCTGCTTGTTAAGTAACACATCAAACTGAAGTTTACTTAGAAAATTATGAAACGTCAAACGAAGATTCCAGGACCCTCGAAGGACTGTCGAAAACGCAAACGTTGTTTCATTTAAGATTGGTCGAATCGCTAAATTAAAAGGCCCGTTAAATCGACTAGAGGAATATCATCCCAACAGTGTTATTTAACCGTAAATTAATCAGAAACTTCACCATCCAACAAAAACGTACTGACGAGAAATTTAATAAATTGTTCCATCCAAAGAACGAGAGAATTCTAGAGGAGGGCCCGAAATTAATCTTTTTGAGGTCGATATGGAAATAGTGAAAACGAGGCTAACGAAAATGAACGCATGAAAAATAAAATAATTAGTAAATAACCCGTTGAAGAAACGTAGATAAAAGCAAACGAATCCAATAAAAAAGACCTGATAAATAATAACGAACAAAATAATTAAGGTAAATGAAAACTACACTAACAAACAAAAGAAGAGAATGTGTCAACATGTTCAGGATTTGTCAACTTACATGGAAGTATGAATCCTGTGAAAAACAAAAGACGTGAGAATTAACTGAATGAAAAAAGACAAATACGAAGAGAGAAATAAAAAAAGCTAAACAAAAAAAGGAAGAACAATGGAAATTATAAACGAAAATGATTATTCAAAAGCTAACCCAACGAAAAACCAGACAATGAAGGTGAACAAGATCATTGAAAAACAAAGCAAATGAATACAATGTAAAAAGACAAGGCAAATAAAACGAACTCAATGACCAAAATAAGATAAATGAAATTGAATCCAATGAAAAATGCAGTACAAATAAGAATGAGCAAAAATAAATTGAATGTTAACGAATACAACGAAAAGAAAACAAGATTCGTTAAAATGGACTCAACAAAAATAAGACAATAAGATAAGTAAAAATGAAGACTACGAATGAATTTTTGAAAACAATGCAAAAGAAATAAAATAACAACAAATGCAACTAACCCGATAAATAGTGCAAATGAAACAGAAGAAATACAGAACAAAGAAAAACAACTAACAAGGGGCACAAAAAATATCTCGAAGCAATATTTTTCGAGATATGGAAAAAGCTGATAAGGGTAAACCCTCAATTCTGGTTGAGCTATTGCGTTCAAAGTATGCGGTTTTCTTCCGAGCTATAAAGAAATCTTAAAGTTTAAGTTTCATAATCTTATACCCAACTTCAATAGTTTTGGCGCTAGAGTGCGACACACACACACACAGAGAACGCGATATACTGTATACGCGTTAAAATCGCGAAGTCGAAAATTTTCATAATTCATATACTTCCTTATACATGAAATATAAGAAAGTAAAAATAATATGGTAATCCAAATCACATACACGTAGGGCTCTGCAAGTTGCAATATAATTTAAAAATTGTACAGCCTGCGGTCGCACTCATTATCAAATATGTTTTCGTGTTTTAAATTTAACAAAATGATATTTGCATATCGCATTCGCCGAAACTCGGGTATTTTTCAACAAATAGAATTAATTGTCACGTGAAACATTTTTTGGCTAGAATCCAATAACATCCAAATTATTCATCACACTGTTTAATTAGATTCTTAGGTTGCTAAGCAAGTCACTGAGGATGTTCTTCTGAAGTGAATGGAAGGACAAACGGTGTATTGAACTACAATAAATTTTTTTGAAGTACCGCAACTTTAAATTCAATGTATTTTATTGCAACTCATTTTAAAAATTATACGTGATTTTTCATACCTATATCATATCTACGACGCGACGCACCGATCAGATTATTTCGATTACATTTATCTCGAAACGAAAGGTTTCAGTAAGATTCCAGACAGAATTTGCCGCCTTTTCTATTTGTTGAGTTTTGGAATCCAACTGTTTTTCATAAATAGAAATCCAACATTAAATTACCAATTGAATACGAGTATCATCAGGTCACTGATGATATTTTTCTGAAGTGAAAGGGAGGACCAACCATTTATTTTACTAAAATAAATGTTGTTGAAGTACCCCAACTTTAATTTCAATGTATTTTATTGCAACTCATCTCAAGGAATGAAAGATACATATAAAACAATATAACGAATAAGATGCAAATGAGAATAACAATGGAAAATGGTAAGAAAGCAAATGAGAACTCCTGGAAAGGATACGATGATAAAAGAGAGATTTAATGAAAATCACAAGCTATTCTATAAAACATTAAAAGTAAATAGTCTGCAGTGATCCGCACTGAATTTTCTCATACTTAGATAAATTTCCAGCTGTGACATTTAGACAAAAGTCTGGGGCTATATAATAATAATAATAACAATGAAGGCATTTATTTCCAAGAAGTTCCACGTGTAAACATATAACTAAGAAAGAAATACAGGATATACACCAAAAAAGGAAACAAGTCACAGAAATACAAAATTATGCAAGGTAGCTGCAGTTAAAATAGTCATTAATAAAATATGGTTCAAGCTCACAAAGTATACATATCCTTCTTCCCAGTTGGATAGCTTTACGCGTATTTTAGTGACTCCCCTTGTCTTGTATTATGGAAATTAGCAAACTTGTTAGAGTTAAACGTTTCGTTGTGTTTCCAAAGGAAATTGACATATTCGTATATATAAAGAACAGGTACTGTTAACATATGATTTAATCCGAAAATTCCTCTACATGAATCTCTTAGTTTCATATTATTCATGACCTAGAAGGCCTTCTTTTGGATGGAGAACACCCTCTGAACTTCACAACAATTTCATCAATTTGTGTTATCCACATAGATAATAATTTGTTTATTCACGGTTTTCAATTCTGACACATCATTTATAAAAATAATAAATAAAAGCTGGATATTTCCTTGTGGAATGTTACTGGTCACCTCTGCCGCATTCGAGCACCAGACCTCGCCACTCCCAAAATCAATTCGCACCGAGTGCTTTCTATCATAGAGATATGACCCAAATCATTCCACTGCAACTTCTCGAACAGTACTTCACGTGTACTTTAGACAGAAGAATGAGGAAATCTATGCAATTGCAAGCTTTCGACAAATATACTAGTACACACTATGTGTTTATTTTCCAGTGGCTTTAAAGTATGTTCAGTGTACTCCAAAAGAGCTGCTTCTATACTTTTCCCACCTAGTTGTGATTTACTGAATAAACTGAGTAAAAATACCACTTTAATGTGCATAATTATTTCAATTACCTTCGAAAATGGACTAACCAGGCCGACTAGTAGGGCGATAGTTGCTGTAGAATTCTGGATCTCTTTTTTATATATTGTCTTTATCACACCATACTTTAAACTGTTCAGATATATATCAGCACTCCAATTCAATAGCAACGTTTGAATTTCATCATAGTTTCTCTTGTGTAAAAAATTTTTAATAATACTTTTTAACTGTTTTTTTCTGATGGATTTAAAAAAAAAACTATATGTTAAATTTGATACAGCCTCATTAAAATATTTTTTAAATAATTGTCTGTAATAGGTAAAATGTTAATTTTAATATTGTGATTTGTTATTAATCAAATCACAGCGGTAAAGTTGTTTTTAGTAAGTGTGAGCTTTAGATTACTAATATTAATGAAATGTGGTTTAAAACTTTACTTATCTATTCAACATATCATGATACAATTCAATCTACACTAACTCTCTAAAGACAACAAGCTTACCATTCTCAGAAATATCTACCCAAATGCGTAAAGTAGTAATTTAGAAATTAATACCATCAGCTTATTTGTTTTTTATTCTGATTTACATTGGAAATTCTCTAAGCGCAGAGAAATAACAATGCTCGTTTAAATTTATTTACTCAGAAGCTGACGCAATGTTCTGATAGTTTGACATTTAAAGTAACATTGAATATATTTTAAAAATCCGGCTGCTCCGCCACGAAAACTAGAGAAATATGTTTCAGCCTCCAGCATCGACGGATTACGTCGCCTTTCTTGAATCCGTGACAAAGTATGCATTTTAAGCTCTTATGCACCTTAATCCAAAGAATTGCCATTTCGAAAAGGTTTAGCAATATCCTCGCGTTGGATTATTTTTCGACGCACCTTATTTCCGAATAAGGAGAATAGTCGGGCAACGGCGCACGATTGTGAGACAACTCGAGTCGGTTTGTATTTGTGTGCCGCAAACATACAGAACTGGGAATCGAGTGCCGGAGACCTGATTTAATCAAGGCGAACGGTTTTGGATATCGATTTAAATTTGCGTACCTCCCAAAGGGCAAAGTTCACATATTAACTTTTAAGAGCCACACGAGGTTATCCCGGGTAAAGCTTCTGTTATCTTCTGCAGCGAAACCGATGGAAATTTATTCGCGAACGTTTTAACATCGTTAAGTTTGTAATTCATAAAACAACAACTAAACGCTAATGGTTTTTCCAAAATTACAATATCTATATACGATATTTCATATCGACTCTACAATAACTGTACCTATTACAATATTATGTACAATAAATATTTCTTTCCTAATTGCAGTGATTGAAAATATTTGTAGCTAAGCAAATCTACGTAATGTAATGTATATAATCGACATACTTTAGCAAAGAAAAAAAAAGAACAAGGACACTTTTAGTATTATTATCACATGTGACAATAAATCTGGGACACTGATGGGACTGAAATAGGGCAACATACCGCACCCCATGTGTACTTCCTAATAAATATCAAGCAGCAGTGGATTGGTCTAAAACTGACCACCATCCATTTATTATCAAGCCATACAATTTACTGATCTCTATAGTTGTTGTTATTCCATAGTTGACTTGATCTAATAGTTTTGCTATGTCACAGAAAGCATTAAAACGTTTTCCCAAAACTTATGAGACCGGTGTTAGCGCAAAAATTAAATTCACTTTTTGAAATAAATTTTAATTTGCATTTTAATGACTGGCTTACGACACGAGTGATCTTTTTATTAAATTTGTATCCCAATCAAATAAATGTAATTAAAAAACTAATTAACGCAAATGTAAAATTTAAATAATTTTATAATTTTGCAATAAAAGTGGCCAAAAAAAATTATTTAAAATCACGTGAAACAATTTTGCATTTGGATGAATTTACAATTTATTTACTTCACCTACCAAAGTAAAAACAAATACTTCACCGTACGCGGTGACATTGATAAATATATTTTACTATACACACGCGATGAATTTATTAGAAAATGACTAGTCCTTGAAAAGACAGTGGTGCACTATGTATGAAGATTTGCGTTGGCCCAAAGGTTGTATAAACATAGTTCATGAAGACGGCGATTTTGTTGCGTCGCAGTTAGCGAAGCTATCGTCGCAGTTAGCGAAGCTATCATTGGCTTTTACGAAGTAACACAGTCTACGAGTTAACTGAAAACGAAAACAGCACAAAAGTATTCAAATCAAATTACATTTTTCGCCGCCTTTTCTCGTAGTCCTCCGCCGCGACCTCCGTCAAAAAGAATTATGTCACAATACCCAATCAGTCACGAACCAACCCGAAACTGTCACGTCAAATCATGTGAAAACGCGCACTTTAAACATTGCAAGACATTTTAACTTCGCTGGTAATAAATTGAAATTGAAATAAATTGATGCCTCGCCACTACTTAGATCCTAATCGTTTGCAACAATTATCTACGAAATTTCTTGTAAAAAATGATTATTTTTGACTCGCCTGTTCGCTTCGTTCAACTTCGGATTAGCTCGCGCAAAAACGACGATGTGATCCCAACATTGTTGTAAATATGTGTACAATACGTCAATGATTTCCCGTTCGGTGATTTTCAATTATGGTTTATGTTTCGTTAAAACGTTTTCATCCATGAAAGCCGGAAGAAGCAAAAATCGTTAAAAATCTTTATATTTAAGGATGTGAAAAATTAATAGTCATCCTTGCTGTTTATATTCAACCGTTTATAACTTCCTTATACTTAATGTATAAGGAAAATTTTAATATTTAAGTATAAGAAAGCTCACTGCGGGACATTGCAGATTTTTTTTTAATTACATCCATACATCACAAATTATAAATAGTGGGTATCATGCTCATTTGTTCTTTAATTAACGTAAACTCTGTCGATCTAAAAAGTACAAATTTTCAGTTGCATTTCCGATAACACGAACTAAATCAATAAAGCCGCTATAAACATACACGTGTATTTAAACTGTCGTACAATTGTTTGGTCTTTACATGTTTTTCGTTCCTTTTTCAGAGTGTCCCCCCGCCGCTGACGGCATGGAGCGGTTCGCTTGTCCCACGCCCGACCGACAAGGTCGGTACCATTGCATAGATGACCACGTCCTCTGCGATGGTTTTATAGACTGTCCCTCCGGAGAAGACGAGGACCGACAGGCGTGCATGTTTTATAAAACGGTAATTATATGTTTAATTTTTCTGGTCTTTGTTTTGGTATATATATATATATATATATATATATATATTTCTATCTATTTAAGCTGAGAATTTTCTAATTGAAAGATCTAAATATAGTATAAATTATTATCAGAGCAATTGAAAAATTACCAAAGATTACTATCAATTTTTAAATTTATTATTATTTCGCTCCCATTAAATTTTATTAGATTTAACTCTTCAATTGTATAATCCTCATGCTGATTCGAAATTAAATAGTGTACAAAAACTATCCGACTGCTACGAATGTAGAACTGGAACGACAAAGCGAACTGGACGAGATAACGAACGTTTGTGGCCCCTCCAACGCGTAATTTACTACGGCTTTAAGGATTTCGTCCTGCGTAACTCGTTGCAGTTTATTTTTGGTAACCCGGTTCGGCGAGATCATTACAAAAAGGGATTTCTCGTTAAGCTCCGTTTGTTTTACAATTCAGTACACGAGATTAACATAATAAGTTTTAGTAAGTGGATCAGACCTCACATTGATTTTAGAGCGGCTGAACTATAACCCAGATTTTTTACATTTCTGGCGATTAAATCTCGATCTCGGAGATTACTCGAGTCGAAAGATCAAATATTTATTACATACTTGAAAGTGTTTAATTTAACCATAGTTGCAGTTTTGTGATCACTTGTATATTGTATACAGTTTAATAAGTAAGCTATTAAAAGCGATAACAATATTATACTATCGCTTGTACATAAATGAGCAATCATTTCGTATCCATTTGTTTCTTCTGCGACATATAATACATGTAATGATCCAACCGGTCATGGCGATAAGATGGTTATATGAGAAGTATGATGATATAATGGCAGTACATGAAATTACATTTGTGAAATATGAGGTCGCCAACTACGAAAATGTTTGTTCAAATGAATAAATATGAATTAATAATGTAGCAGTATCTCAAAATTAAGATATTGACGGCACCCACGCCGTTGACTTTATATTGTAATAATTTTTATGATGAAAATACAATCGCACTTAAGTCCCCTTTTAGTATTGATTGGCAGGTATCACTCTTACACAGGTAATACTCATTTTCATCTATTTCCTTATGGGAATTTGCTACATGAAAATCATTAGCTTCCACGAAAACTATTCCAGGAGACTTTTGTCTGAATTGAAGGTTGTTTAACTTCACTCACTAATCATCTTCAAGACACTACATCTTCGCGGATGGTCTGGAAACTTCTCGGCCTGATAGGGAAAACAACAATTTCTAATGTCAAAAAGTTTTATATCTCAACATAATCACCTTTAATATTAATACATTTCATCCATCGCTTTTCTAGAGTCATTATCCCGTCTCTGTAGCGTTCCTCCTGAACGTCTGCGGAACAGGGTGGATGATCCTGCAGTTCATAGTGCAAATCCCCCAATTTTATTGCTAAGATACTTTTGTGGTGAGGTGCATTGACTCGATGAAAAGTAATTTTTTTCTTCTGCAGGCCTGGTCGTGTTCGCGAATCTTGCATACAGTTTCGTTAGAAGGTTAGATTAGTATTCTCCAGTTATTGTTTTACAAGATAGTCCACCAATAGAATTCCTTTCGCATCCCAAACAACGGATGCCATGGCCTTCCCGGCCGATGGCACCACCTTTGCGTTCTTTCGATATGAAGAACCGGTTTGTTCCACTACATAGACTATTGTTTCGATTCTGATGTGTAATGGTGAATCCAGGCTGTAAATCACTCAATAAGGTTTTTCGTGCTCAATACCTCGTGTAAAATGTAACCGACGCGTTCTTTTGTTACCCTTATTAGCAATTTTACCGTACTACGCCGATCTTCCAAAATCACATCGTGCACTTTTTCGATGATTTTCGGTGAGTTTGCACTTTTGGGATGTCCTTCACGTGGATCATGTTGAACACATTTACGGCCACGTTTAAACTCGGCTGTCCATTTCTTCACGATGGAAATGGAAGGAGAAGAGTCACCATACACATCAACAATCATTGAGCGAATTTCCACCGGCATTAAGGATTTCCATATTTTATACGCAAGTAACTCAAACTACTGCCTCCAGAGAACTGTTGCTTGCAATTTCACTTGAAATCTACTTATAGTTGCGTTCTTGAATTTCGTTTTCCATCGCCATACTCATTTAAAGACATTTTGAACATATGCTATTAAGTAGTGTACCGATCTAGATATTCAACTGATTCTACGGTGGTTCGGGCAAGTTCAACGGATGACGAATGAAAGATTGTCAAAGAAAATGATAAACTGGAAACCGTCAAATCGAAGAAAACGAGGAAGACCAAGAAGGTCAAGGAGAGTAGAAGTTGAAGAAAATATGGACTAGAAATGACTAAATCAGGGCGACTGTCGAAAGAGGGGAAAATGGGAGCCAGCGTGCGGGAAACAGCTCTAGGCTGTAAACACCCATCTAATAAAAAAAATATTATTTAAATAATAAAAATCAATCGGGCCCATTTAAATAATGAAAACTTCTATGGGTGCTAATCAAAGCAGCGCATCATTCTTATGACATGGATATAAAAGGTTCCCGACTTAAGCAGAACATTTTCGGATTGTTACTTATTTCTTCTCGTTTCGGGGCCGCGTTGTTGCTATTTTACTCCTCATTGTCTGTTCATTGGATCTCGAATCTATGGCGGCATCTTTTGGCCGACCATATTTATTTCTACTTTGTCACTTTACTAATGCGGCGATTGCATTAGTCCACATTAGTGATAAATGAGCATTAAGTATAACAGCCTGCAGTAAAATTTGTTTATACAAGTAATGTACACTGGAAGTAATATCATTGTTGCATATGTGATGGCATAGGTCAAGTATGAAACATTAGGACTGCTACTTATGTATAGATGTTTCAAGTTCTGACTAACTGGAGGCATTCAATAATAATTTTATACCGCTGATTGCTTAACTGAATAATCTCCAGCAATCTATATTCAACTTCCTTACTATCCATATACTTAGATACATTAGATACATTCCAGCAAACTAGAGTTGTCGCGATGAGTTCATTTTCGAAAAATGTAAAAATGTGATAAGAGTTAACTGGCCATCACTTCTGGTTGAGGTATTGCTTTCAAAATTGGAAGATTTCTTCCTCGCTATATACAACGTTAATTCGGTTTAACAACAAACATACACAGAAATACATACAGACACAGATACACAGCTATCAGGCATACTGACGCACGCACACATACGTCATTCGGAAAAGAGTCATAATAGACCAAAACGTGATTTTCTTTTTATATCTCGACTTTGAAAATGTTCATGATTACTATACTTCACTATGCATCAAATATAAGAAAGTAAAATTTAGTCCATCGCAACTACAATGCGAGACAAAAAACTCAAACACCTCACATTAAAAAATAGGTAGATGATACCGAATCTGCAATCATAAAGGTTCGTCCATGTTTTCAAATAGTATACAAATGGACCTGTATGCGAAATATTTATATAAAATTGAACTTTCTTTGAATATGTAGTGCTTTAATCTTCGTACTAGTTCAGATTGGTCACCCATTCAAAGACTCCAGTATACTAAGTAACAGCGCTGATGCACGCTGACGTGTGGACATGGACCTGAAAATAACCGTGTGAACGTGGACGAGATCCATCCCCAACACATCAACAGACAACAGTGCAGTGTAAACAATATATTAGAATAATATTGCTATAAGATACTGTTACCACAGTCAATCATTTTTATACGGCCACGACCCAATCATCCCCCTTCATCGGATCATTTTTAGTCGATGCGCACCCTAAGTATATTCTGTCTCGATTGAGTCCTGATGGGATCTCGGTCGGTGAGTACGCGACTCTTACGCAGTTGCAGCTTAATTTGAGCCCGTGACTTAGCAATAGATAACTAATTCGCAAGTTACTAAGTGATCGTAATTCAGATACGTTGTGTTTAAACCATCGCCTCTTTTGTTCCCAAGGGATAAACAACCTTGTCACTCGTGTGAGTCATCGATGCACAACCGTGGCACCTACGTTTCGATAGTGACATTCCTTTACTTTTCGTATGCTTCGGTGTTCTCCCTTTTTTGTTTGTATTTGTTTTAGTATTAAACCTGAGATAACATTTTTTTGTATTACAATTACTTAATGAGATACAGTGTAGATATAAATATAAACCTAACGGGAAATAAACTTTTTAGCGCTCTTCCATTCACGATACAAATAATAAATGGCGAATCGCGTTTTTATTCATTAGTGTAATATCATTTTCACACACACACACCGGTAACAATACGACATACGACAAGTTCCTGTATGCAATCAGATTGTTAATGTCATCTCTTCTAATGTTTTAAAATAACACTAGCACCAAGCTGCTTTCACTGAAAACTCATATGATCAGCAAGTCATCGTGGATGTTTGTAACTTTTCTATGAGCTGTTACAATTCTTTTTCTTATCTTGTCAATTAAATTTGTGGTTGCACACTGTATTTGCGAAATAAGATAACACACTGTGCATTAACACTTTAGACAAAAATTAATAACTTCATTACATATATTGTGGAAGGCAATAATATTTTTCTAAAGATATCCGAATCCAAATTGCATAAAGATATTCATGATTTGATTGGAAACCAAGGTGTTATTAAATAACTAATTATGCAATGGAAACATAATGAAATAATCAATTACTTTAAAAAGCGAACAATCAATTCACATATACGCAAAGATTAGGAGGAGTTAAAATACATATAACGGAAAAAGTAAAGATATAATTGATGCCTGAGTATCAGCTTTATAAAGTTCGAAGTAACCTAGGAAGGAACACATTAAAATGACTTCCGCAACCCTGCCATATAAATTTGAATTCAATGCCCAGAAACAAATTGTCAGCTCGTCAATTGTCGTTCATTTTCAAGTGCAATTGATATAATGTATCATTAAATATTCGCAAATGGAAAACCGCAAAACCATCCTGGACTAAAACCTTGTTAAGTTTTATTTCACAATCGTTAACTTTTTTAAACCATGAAAGCGATGAACGTGAATCTGCGGCTGGAACTCTCAGATTTGTCACGCTGAACTATAAATACTTTACGGACTGATGTCATCATACACCGCAACTTTGCCTAAGCACGCAACAAGTTGGAGTACGCTTCTATACTGTGGAACCCAATTATATTTCTCATAAACTTCAAATTGAACGTGTTCAATTACGCTTCCTGAAGTTTTTAGCTGAGAAGGACTACATATATTCTGTCAGGAATATTGCGCAGGATTTTCTCTTACTGGAACGAAATACGTCCCCTTCGCAGCCATGTAGAGGTAAAGTTGAGATTAGTTTATAATAACGTAGATTATATTGTTTGAATTGGTTTGATCCGTGCTTTGATATCTTAAGATATCTTGATTGTTTTATTCTAAATAATTGACAAAACCATCAGCAAACTACCGGACATCAATTTATAATTAATAGAAAAGTAAGGCCAAAAAATGTAAATACCATTTAATCATTTCTGAAACCTGAGTTTCAGAATCATTTGTTCGTTTATTACTCGTATATTCTCCATTGAAACACAACGCTTATTATCAATATAACATTGCTCTTACGAACGCTGTGGGTACGAACAAGTTTTTTATCCATAAATAATTAATTCCGTTGGCGTTCCGCATCCAGTTCACTCGTAGAATTTACATAAAACTGAAGGAAATTTCAGTTGCGCCCACGAATAGCAGCCAGATTTTCGCCCGCATTATTTTCCAACATTGACACCGGGCAGCGAGCGCAGGCGTCGTCCCGTCCATTGCGTAGGAGTGCATCACATATCTCACATCTTTCCTCAGAGTCCCTTTGTATTTTCAGGCGTCTTTATGGCATTTATGTAACCCGCCGCGTCGAAATGGTGCCCAAAACTTCCATAAAAGTAAATTCGGTGGATTTCGTCTATCAATAAGCGAGACTAATCGATACTTTAGAGCAATTCTGCCTTGATTTATTATCAGCACAACTGAAAATGCAACAAACAGTTAACGTCAATATTTTTTAATATATTTTTTGTAATTAATTGGGTATATATATATTATAGTACATAATTAGGATTTCATGATAATTTGAAAAGAAAGATAGTGATTTTGGCAGTTACTAAAAACATAGCACGCTTGTTTTTAATGCAATTATTTTCAAAGTTTGAATATAATGCAGGTGCAGGAGAAACATCTTCGCCAACTAATTGAATTATAAAAGAGATGAATGTTAGGGATGCGAGAAGCTGAAATGGCTCTTCGGAAAATTACCAATAGGGTTAGTAGAAACTCATCCATTGTAATGTGATATTGGATTAACACGAATGCAGAGAAGAGACAGAGAGAACGTCGTAGAGTTGGGTTTTGTTTAATGACGAATTCATATTTCTTGTGGGCCAGCGGTGGGAGTGGACGAGTATATCGTAGGAAGCCAGAATAAAAGATTGCGTTAACTAGAGGAACTCAGACTCATTATTGATATTGTTATTTAATTAAACGAATAAAGAATCATGAATGAGGTTATTTTCGGGAAGGAAATGGAAATATTTATTTAAACCGATAAATTGCACTGATATAGCGATAAACTAATGATCAATAATTAACATCCAAATGATAAATAAACTTTGAATGGTGAGTCAAATGTCTCCTGATTCGGCAAAGGCATAAAATAATATGATTTTAACTTTTGAAATAACTTCCATAGGGTTTGGTTTGAAGTGTTTCAAAATTATATTTTTGTATTCCAAATGGTAACATCATGAACACAAACAACAAAACAAAACATTTATAAAAATACTAAAGTTCAGAAAAAGTAGTAATTTTATTGATGAACTTGTACAAGAAACAATTGTTTTTTGAATTTACCATCGCGCGAGAAAGCCCCTTGCATCTCGCGCTCTCAATTGTCCATTCTGGTCAATGGCTAATGGTCACTCTGAACAAAATTGTTTGGTCTCGGTTCCACGCATCTTCGCGACTTTGTGGGTGGTTATGGTGTTTCATTATTTGACCCGTTTGGCCTCTCTCTTGTTAGGCTCTCGAATTTCTGCAGAGCAAAGCTGTTCTGCCAAAAGAGTTTTGAATTCAAGAGGCGACATTATTTTGTCCGTGGATCCTTGTTGCCTTTCCATTCTTCTATACTATAGCCAAGAAATTACCACCACTATCATACGATAAAATATCCGGTGATACCATTTCCGACTTTTTAGCTTTATCGGGTAAAGTCCTATTACCGAATCCTGCAAATCAACCCCCCCCCCCCATATGGCGGTTCTATTCTGTGATTATATTTGGTCAATCTACTTCTTTTTTGCAGATTTCAGATTTGAAAAATCTATTTACTTTGGAGATAGGTCGGCTTCCACAATACTCAGAAATTAGAGTGACAATTTTGTTGTCGTGCCATTGCACAACATATATATCCCATCAAACTTGGTTGTGATTTCATTTATGGTACCTCTTCCTTTTTGCTTCATTTGTTTCATTTCTGTCTGCCCTTGATAATCAGGCAATCGATTTTGGTAGACTGTGGCCACAGAATGCATTTTCCGTTTCGATAAGTACGATATTAGGGCAACGAAGAAAAATAATTATCGTAGATTTTGTGGTGTAGGTATGCTCAATCGAAGTACAAAGTTACTTGCGGCCCTCAAATCAGGCTCATTAGGATCAATTGTATAGTCCCGCTTTTCCGCAAAAAAAAAGAAAACTTGTAGGAGAAACCGGATACCCCACAAAGAATCAATATCTTGTAACCTCATTTATGGGGTTTCTTATGGTTATACGTTTCTTCCCTTTAAACTGGATGATCTGTTCATCACAAGACAGATGCTGTTCAAGAGGAATGGTCAAACAGGCTTTTCTGATTGTTTCAAGAACTGGCATAATTTTATCTAAACTCTACTCTGACTATTGTCTGCAAAATGCAATAAACTTCTGATTATCTCGAATCTATTTACCAACATAACATTGGCAACTTGTGAAGTTCTGGTTGAGAAGGCCAATAGCTTCTGGTATTAGGTAGTTTGTTAATCGACATCCAAATTATCATACCCACAACAGTAATGCACAACGGTCTGTTAGGTCGTGTTTGGACGCGATATAAACAAGATTGGCTAACAACTTCGGTGAAAACAGTTTACCCGCTTCATATTTACTCGTCACTGAATTTTTCCAGTTCAATTTTGGTTTTTTAGTTACTTTACCTCTGGGATTTTGGTTTGCTGGATTCGGAGCTTGATTGCGAAGTTGTATTAGAGGCATGTCATCTTCATGTGAGAACTCTTTATCACTCTCTTCAATGTTGCGTGAAGAAACTCCTGCTTGCACCAATAACCCTTCATTAGTTGTGTCATCGTCATCTGACAACCCATTGTCCTCACCATCAGAGGGGATATCACGAATGTTTTGGGATCCATTATCTGGAAGAATACATGAAATTCAATATAATTTTTTATTTTACGAAAATGTTTGGTCAATGCATAACGTTTCCGAAAGGTAACATTCGTTGAGCACGTAATGCTTTCGATTTCCTCTTACAAAAGTCATATTTGACAAAAACAACATGACATAGTGATGATTTATGGGACCATTTTTGATTTTTAATATCGCAGTTCATACCTTTATTTCACTATAAAAACTCCAAACGTCTAGTTGGACACACCCACGTTACAACTATGACTTTTGTGGTGCCAACAAATAAAAATCACATTTACAATACCTAGCACCATCTATCAATTTACGCGCGTACCAATGCATTCAGTAATGTTACCAGTAGGTAAAAACAGTTTATAGTAATGCGAAATAGAAGGTTAAGTCAATTAGCAGGTGCGGTGAAGAATTAAATAGCTGCAAACTTCTATTATTACAAGTCAATAAGCTTTTTTTAATTTCTTTTAAATTCTAATGTCGTGTGCTAAAATAAAATATGCAAGGAAAATGAACAGAGACGTATTAAACCCTCTTACCACCAATTTAGGATTAGACAGATAAAGGATTACGTAAGAAATTATTTTTGTATTTGTGATATAATATTGACGGGATATTGGCGGGAAACTCAGGAAAAGAGGGCAGTTTTTTATATATTATTATCTATACCCCCCCTTTAAGATTTATGGTTAAAACTATAATTTCTAATGATGATTTTAAATTTCGCAAGAAAGGCATGTTCGTTTTGTAACCTTTATAATATATCGTATATAATTATTTTAAGGTAACTGATTTTGTAATGATCTTAAATTAGACATTACCTAATTGTTTTTGTGGATCTAAAAGTACTCTCCAATGTTGAACGTGATTTGACAAAATCAACGTTTGCTTTCGAACTACTGGCAACCGAATCAAATATAAAATTTGTTCGGAAATAAACGGTAAGTGAATATCCGCGATACGGGAAAGAAGGCGAATTAACTAACAAAATCTAGGAATTGGTTATGCTACCCCACTAGCAAAAAGATTCTTACTTCTCTAAAGGGAATACATCTAATGACCGTGTCCCTGGAAATCTAGTCGGTTTTTCGTCTCTTTGATTATTTACGCCGTTCACATTACTTAAAAACCAAAGTACAAATAAATAATGTTTTTAATTTTATTTTTATACCTTATCTAATTCAGAATAGCAAACATAATATTTTAAATGATATGGCTCAACTTCATTCTCTCCAATACGCGGCGGTAACTTACTATTCATTGTTATCGATTTCTGTGATTAGCATAGTCGCGCAATTTTTTCCCTCCAATGGAATGAGGTATAAATTAGCGTTCGATTCGCAAATTCCATACGAACATCCCACCGTTGCAAAAAATCCGAAATAAAGTGAAACGATGGGCAATTTAAATAATGCCCTGTTATGTGCTTTAATAACAAATAATAATAAAAGGTAATAGATAACGGTTTCGGAAATAAATTGCGCAGTTTGGTGTACCGCAATTTCCAGCTTATATTGCAACATTAAAACCGTGATTAAATTTGAAAATAAATATAAAAATGCGAACTCGGCACGCTGGCTCCGTGCTCTGAAATTTTATTTTCGAACACAAACTGCCGGAAATGTCACACATGATATTTCTCGCTGTATATGCTTCTATTTGGTTTCAGTTGCCGTTGACATCGTTATCACATTACAGTTATTTTGTCGCTATTTAAATTGCATTTCGAATTGACATTTGAAATGTTACGAACGATTATTTCCATCCAATTCTATCACCAGTTTAGGATTTATATCGGATATATACACTGTTGATAAAATACTGTGTAATAAGTAAACAATTAAACACACAAGTTCTGATAATTTATTATGCATCATCTAATTATGTAAAAACTCCAACATTGCCCTACTCTAAAATTATGGTACAAATAATATCAAAAACTGCATAACGTCATTTTGTGTAAATTTCATATTGATAATAACTATGAAGTCATATTTCTGTTCGCAATTCATGTAATTACAGAAATAATTACATTTTACATTAAGCACATAAACAAATTCAATCCTTAAAGTCAAATTATTGCCTCAAAATCTTTGTTCATAATTATCTTTGATTCTAAACCAACTCTAATTCATTAAATTAAATTTTGCATACGGTCGAATTCGAGGAAGTTGCAACACCTTCGAACATTAATTACCAGTTAAAGTAATTGTGTAAATTGTTTCGAACGTTCCATTATGAAGTGGAAAATTCTGGTTTCCGTTGATTATTCTACAAGCGGCTTTTAGTTAATTGTACATAAAACTTTATAACTTCCGACGTGATCGCAATATAAATCCAATTGCCGTAATAGTTATTGGAGCGCTCGATTTGTTACATCGGGAACTATTCTTAAAATTTTATCGTTATTCGTAAATTAAACAAAAATATTTATATACTTTTAAAATTTAATCATTCTCGAGAAACTGACAATGACAATGACAAAAGCGCAAAGAAAGATAACGTAACGGGGGTGATATCTTATGGCGTTGGTGAAACGAAGCATAGGTAATTGCAAGCTTGCAATACATTTTACAAAATAAAAGCGTAAACAAAACGGTTGCACCTGGCTACTACCACGAGGCTTTAAACTGGCGTAGTTATAATATTATCACTCATCATCTAAACTAAATTTTTCCAAAGAATTGCACAGCGTTTAAATGAAGTAATTAAATTAAAATCCTTTGATGCAAGATGCAAATGAAGAAATATGCTGGTCCTTTGCTCGATCAGCCTTAATTAAAACTCAATATAACGAGCACTTATTACGATGCTGTACACATGAAAAATGAACTATGGCCCAGCGTATTTTAGAAAAAGCGATGCATACATATTAAGTCAAGCCTAATTGAATTACTAGATTTACGTTAAATGGGATACGCCTTTTACGATGTGGACATTTCACTCTTAACAGTTTCTCCGCTGTGCATACGAATAGCAATGACAATAGTTTTATTTTGAAGTTTCTATATGTATACATACAGCCTGTAAACTAAATAAGTTCCGTCATTTTAATTAATAATTTAAGTAATAAAACTCAGTCAGTGCAACAGTTTTACTAAATCTTTTTCAAATTAATCTCATAACTGTTTTTCTGCCATCCATTTGGACGAGCTGAACGAAGATAATAAATCGATGTTTTTTTTTTACATTGTGACTTTGACCGATAAGATTCAGTAAGTGAAGGATCGCTTCTTGAGAATAATTACATTGTTTTAGATCCTTTATATAATGAATAATAAATACATGACGCATAATACCCCTAATACATATACCCAGTGACAGATAAACTGCACCACCTAGAACGGGTGGGAATTTTTAGACCAAATTTGGTAGAAACATTGGACTAGTCTAAGGTAAAAATTGATTAAAATGTGAAGAAAACACTTCATCTTTTTGATTTTTCTTTAATAATGTGTTGGTCTGCCCCTATTTCTGATACACTCATTGACCCGCCTTGGCATTGATTCCAGCAGGTGATCAATGTCTTCTTGGGGTATGGCATCCCAAGCAGCCTGTACTTCATGCCGTAGAGCTTCTATTGTCAACGGTGGGTTCGGTAGAGTCCTCAATCTTCTACCCATCATGTCCCACACGTGCTCAATGGGCGACAAATCGGGAGATATTGGCGGCCAAGGCAAAATATTAACATTGGCCTCTTCAAAGAAGTAAAGAGAAACCCTTGCTATGTGAGGTCGTGCATTATCTTGCTGGAAAAGTGGGTCTTCCAGCCCTCGAAGATATGGAAGAACATGTGGTTCTACCACTTCGTCAATGTAGCGTCGGGCGGTCATACTGCCCCGAATGAAGATCAAGGGTGACCTACTGCCGTAAGCAATAGCACCCCACAGTTCGGTGAACATGCCTCGCAATCGAAAAATCAGGATTGCGCCTTTCTCCACGTCTTCGTCTAACAGTCATCCGACCATCATGCATTCCTAAGCAAAATCACGATTCGTCACTAAAGACAACTCGGTGCCACTCCAAGTTCCATTGAAGTCTTTCCGTGCACCAGGCCAAACGTTCCTGGCGATGTTGAGCAGTGAGGGGTAGCACAAGATGTGGGCGGTAAGACAGCAAGCCAAAGGTTCTTATTCGACGATAAACTGTTCGCAAGCCTATCGGACGACCTTGTTGACCTAACCATCGATCAGCTATTGATCTAGCTGTAGAGAATCGGTCTCTCAAGGCCATTAGTCTTAAGCGGCGATCTTGACGTTCATTGGTTCGTCTTTGAGCCCCAGTGCCTCTTCTCCGACGTTCAACCCCATGTTCAGACCACGCCTGATAAACACGCATTATTGTAGAGTGGTGCCGTCCCAAACGGTTCTAAACGAAAAACCTGCTTCTCGTAAACCAACAATCCGCCCTCGGTCAAAGTCACTAAACTGCTGGTAAACTTGAGGTCTCATTCCTCTAGGCATCATTAAATACTTGAAACACTTTAAACTAAAGAACGGGATCCGAAAAAGTGGAACAAATTCAAAAAATGACTCGATAATTGCTTGTCTATCACCACCTCTAAAAAATGACACAATCGTCAAAAATCCCATGACTACTTGATGATTGTGTTTCAAATTTTAATCAACTATTTCCCTGGACTAGTCCACTATTCCTGCCAAATTTGGTCCAAAAATTCCCACTCTTTCTAGGTGGTGCAGTTTATATGTCACTGAGTATATTATGCTGTGCAGTGTCATTAAACGTAAAAGTTTATTTATTATAAGATGGATGAATAAAACTTTTGGATCTATTCTGGTTACATAAGATTAACGGATGTCTACATATATGGAAGCAAAGACATGGTGAGGATAAGACTACCTAAGACTACCCAATCCTTCATTCATCATCTCGTTGGAAAAATTAATATAAAGCATCTGCAATTATCCCCGTACGGGTTTAGGTTATTAAATGTCAATTAGCGAATGTCTCTGGACGTACCACAACTTTAACTAAAAATCACCAGTTATTCAAAATCGAAATTTTACTAATTCGGCATAAAACAAAACAAAATTTATTCATTCCAGCCCTGTTTATATAAATTTTACTAAACGGAAGGAAGTTACAAAGTAACCTAGCCAGTTAAAGGAAACATATTTGCTCTGATTACAACTCCGCTGGGTGGCCCAGATATCGAATGTGCTGATAGAGTAATGAACCAAGCAACACACGAAACATGATTATTTTCTGGCAGGAAATGCTATATTTATTTAAGGTCTGTCAAAATTGTTACAACTAAGACCTGTGATTTCTCGTCTTCGGCGATTATATAAGCGAGTCAGCAAGGATTGAGTTTAGTTGAAATGCATGATTGTTTCGCCACCTTAACGATATATGTATTTTTATTGTAACTGGTTTAATTCTAATTTTGAAAAAAACTTAAAATACACCATAACTGCTTGTTTATTTCATTGATCAGAAAAATGTGTTTTAATTTAACTCTAATTTGATGAATTAAACGTTCGCTTATGGGCTGGTGGCATAAGTGGAAGTCGAAAAGTTTTGAGTGATTCCCCGTGAGAACGTGATGAAAATGGAGAAGAGAATAGCCCACATTTTTGATTTGTTATAAATTAGGAGTGGAGCCGGTGTGCACAGTTGCTTAATTTTACCAAAATCGAAGATATATCGCACTAGTACTACTACATAATTTCATATAATAATATATATAATTTCATATAACATTGGATTCATCTCTTGCAATTTCCCATCGAAACGTGACTCGAGAATTACGTCGATATATTTTATGTACTACAAAAAATCCTGCTAGCGTTTTAATCTACTAATACAACAACTAATACTTATTACAGGATTATTTATTATTTCTATAGTCATAGAAATTTAGTGTTTGATTTGTATTAAAAAGTTCCTCTTATAAAATAATTCTCCTTCCTTTGAAGGCTATATAATTTTTTATTTGGCGCAAGTGAAAAGGAAATTTACCATTGGAAGTACTGTTAAAATTTTAATCTCTATCCCATTTTATCCGTTGAATAAATTTTATTCATTCTCGGTTCACAGTCACATTCGAATAATAATTAGACAATTATTATTTTAGATTTAAGGTACGTTTCCGGTAGAATATTTTCTTTCTTTTCTACTGCAATAGCTTTAAGATTGCTTTAGCTTGTTATAATTTTTTATTAATGCGGTATATATAGATAGAATCATTCCTAATACATGTTGTTTTACTTTTGAGCTGTTTATTGTTCATATTGTGTCGTGTAAACTTCCTTTTAAATTCAAATAATTTTGCGTTCATATAAATATGCGTAATGCTGATGAGACATAGCTTCACATTACTATATGTATGTCTTACCTTGCTTATGTCGTCACACGCGGATGAGGATCCCATAAGGCATAAATATAATGATAAGAAATCTTGCTGACTTTTGAACTTGGTATTTATGAACTACTATGAAAAATAATTTGCTTAAATAATTGTAATTGCAATTAAATCAGTGCTTGTATATCAGTAATAAATTGCTGGTTCAGTGATTTAATAACTCTTACCAAGATTACTAAGAACATGTTTCGCTACTAATGATTGTACCAAGTAACAAGTTTTCACAATCATTGAATTGCAATCAGCTATTTAAATTACAAATCTTTTAACAGAGCGAGAATCTTGAATTATTTGCGATTGGACCGGATGTATTCAACAAATTGTTCTCGTTCCTATCCCTTTTTGATGAGATTGTTTGTGTGCCGTCCACTTTGTTTCCAAATATAGGGCGTAACATGTTTCCATATTTCTAAAAAACATACCATTATCCATTTCTTCTTATATGGTAATTGTAAGACGTTTTAACTTAATCCTATACTACTAGCTCAATATATTGAAATCGCCGTAACATGGCGGCCATCCAAGAACTTCGTGTTGAACACTTACAGTCAATGTAGAATTCATCTTGAAAAGCAACATATTGAATCTAGAATTCATCTTGAAAAGCAGCATATCTACTAGAGGACAATTTCCATGCTTTCCATAAAGTTATCTAGCTTGATTAGTTCCCACAAAAGCCGTTACCTTTCTTTGTAGAATTAAAACCGATCAAACAAAATGTTCGGTGTAATTTATTTTTAGTTATTTGCTTTACCTTTCATTTCGGTGTTATTCAACGTGGCCAATGATACGTTCTGTTATCGACAATATCGACAATAATTTAATCTAAATATTTTCAAATAACCTAATTTACGTACGTATTTGCACATTACACATTTCACACGTCGAACAATGTACCCCAAATGGTCAGTTTTGCACCATCGTGCAATGTTTGATATTCAATTACTTGATTTATTTTAAAATGAGATATCTTTCGCTTTTCTACTCAACCGTTGTAACAATTACAGAGGTAGTTTACTTAATACTAAACGGTGAATAGGTAACTGCAGTCACTCTACGAACTGCATTTCCTGGTAATAGTTATGTGGCATTTTCTTTCCCTGCTTCAAAGTGTTCTAAAAGCGAAACATCCAATTTCAGTGAAAGTAAACAAATGTATATAACCGATACACGATATTTACGCGATCGATACTAATAATGCAAACAAAAGCAAATAAGACTGGTGAAAACATTAAAGTTGTCAAACGAAACAAATTTCAGCACGAAATCAAATGTGTACATTGTGTGTGTACACAAAATTCCCTTCATACACAATAAATCAATATTCGATGCAATATCATTCCGATTTATATCTGACCCGTACATGTTCATTTATTTATTATAACATGTATAGCCGTGTAACGGCGTGTTGTAAATGCAGAAAAAACAGTTCCCTATAACCTAAACATTGGATTATCGTAAATTGAAAATCAAAACAGTAAAAGTTTACATTTTGAGGCAGTTTTATGTGTTGAAGATAAAAAAAAATATTTTATCAAAATTAAAATCTATTTTCAGTATTACTGTCCACGCTGCATATGTATTGTCTTCATCAAATTGTATTGGAGAATTTTGCTTCAAAATTTTTGCATTGCGTCATTTATTACTTTTGGTCAGCAATGAAATCAGCGTGAAGCGATAAACACATCAGTTGGCGCAATAAAATACCCCGTCCTATATTAAGCTATTTCACGGCGTTTAACGTGACGAGAAACTTTTACGATTGCACGATCGACTCGCTGAGGCATAAAGTAAATTACAACGTGGAACTTTCTTAATAACCTCATATAATGTTCTAATTGGGTGTATTGTTGCAGACGAAGGCGCACCTGGATGTCCTGGCAGACGCGCTGCTGCGATGGGCGCGAGGACGCTAGTCCTGAATATCCTGCAAGGACAACCTCATCGCCCCTGGAGCGCACGCAAGTCAGGCCCGCGCGCGCTAGGGGCGACCTGTGCCCCCTTCCCCAGCCCCGGACAATGTCTAGTATACTACAGAGAGTAATAAGACTTCATGTAAATACGCCCAGTCCGAAGAGAACACTGCAGATGATACATTCACATATATAAAAAATAAACAGACACACAGTGTCATTCGGTTCGTCTTGCATTAGGAGAATATTTGAGAAATTGTCTGCTTAGTGACCCTCGGGCTGCATCGCGTAGGTAATCATTCCAAGTTAGTGCATTTGTAATTCGACTTAACGAGGGACTGACGCAGTGAAGAGCGTTTTAAGAAATCGGATCTGCAGAACGCCAAAGCATTGACTAACGCACGTCAGACCCACTAATTTGATTTACGCAACCCTACCATCCTTATTTATTCATGTACATACATAAGCGTTTCGTTGAAAACAGTCGGAGTTGGTGCTCTATACAAGGGTTCTTTTCCAAAGTAGTTTTAAAAACCCACGATTGTTTATAGTCTATTTATTATATGTTAAAGCCTGTTTGTTACATATTTATCACTGTTAATATTGTTGAATTGTTGGTGAGTTAAGAGCTTGATGATCTCGATTCGGCATTTTCAAGTCAAGCGTGTGGAATAAGATAAGAAATTTGCTATCATTAATTTTGTCGTATGGAATTAACGAATTAATGAAAGTTAATTTAGCTTCCGGTACGATTATCGTAGCCCCAAAATTCTACTAGAATTTTCATTACTGCACATAAAAACATTTTTTAAAAAATTTAAAAAATATTAGTAATTAGTTATCGTCAACTATTAAGTGTCCGCAGTGTCATAATTATTATAACTTGTGCTTTCGATGTAATTTTAATATACAGCACCAAATTAGTTTTAAGACGAAGATTCTAGTGAAATTTCGAACAAATTGCGAATATTTCGAGACGAAACCTGGAGGCTGGACCCCTGTCTGAAAATATATTTATTACAATGGACAGTGTACATGTCAGTGTATTGGAAAAGTGGTATCGAAGTCGGTTTGTAAATATGTCAGTTAATGGTATCGGGCGATGAGTAAAAATCATCCTGAGCCACCGAAATCCATAAACAGACATAGGATTCGTAATAAACACTTTGCACACAAGGGTTTTTTGGCTTTTGTCTCGCGATATTGAAACGACTGATGATGGCGCTATTAGAAAATCCCGAATCGAGAGAAATAGGATACCTCCAGGAAGCGATTCAAACGCGCTCGTTAATTCACTTCGTTTCTCATAGTTTCAATTTACATTTAAGATCCCAAGCATTAAGAAGTCTGATCACGTTCCAAATTTCGTTGGACTGAAAGAATATTAAGGCGTAGTCACCGAATTCTGAGATAAACGATGTATCGGCCTACGATAGCGACCTTTTAGCTTAGCGATTCGTAGATGAATTGTAGCGTAGCTGCACGTGCTTGGGAGAGCCGCAGCCGCAATCGATCAGTGGCGCCACATAACGCCCCGCGCGAATCGGTTCAAGAGTCAATAACCTGCAATTCAGATCCGTATTAATCACTTTATCTCAAGTCGGGATGCGTGCTATGATTTCCGGTTATAATAACAACCGGATTTTAGTGTTGCTAATGGTGAATAGCTGCGGCTCTCGTAAGCAACATTCACCTCATTTAACCATATAACGTTTAAATGCAGACGAATGATGCAGAAATTAATTCTAAAGAGTGCTCAAGCACAGTCAATATCTGGAGAATTATGTGGTTGATGGGTGCAGCTACAACATAAATAAATCCCTACATAGACAGGGTTAGCAACCCAACACCAGGCATCAAATATTTTTTTATATATTGTAAGCAAAGTATTTTAGTTTTTCTCAGGGTCAAGATGGTGGGATACTCTCTCCATTCCATTGGAACCTTACATTCCCCTTCCCAGTATTGAACACTGCACTAAGCACCAAGCACGACTGCACATTGCCAATTTTAACTGTGAATGTGTGTCAATGTAGATTAATAATTTCATTAGTTTTTAATTAATTGAATGTTTCAACAGTTGAGGTGATGTCGAGACGTCACTCTCCGGTGACGTTTCCTATTAATGTGATACATTGTTGTTAATTCCTGCCACACTGTAAAGTAAACCAGTGTGCACCTTAATGTTATTATGTGTGACTATCACTATATTTATAAACACGGCGGGCTCCTTAAATGATATACAGAGAGTCCAATCATTATTTTCTCATACACTTACACACATAAGCTTTAACCACGCATAACTTGTCACTTTCGTGTACATAACATCGCGTTAATTTATTGTCGCCCTTAGTTTTAAGTTCTAGTCAATTTTCTAGTCGAATAATTGTAACCCAAGTAATAATTAAATATATCAGAAGAAATGCTGCAATAACTTTCGTACAAATGTGTAAATTTTGAAAGTTACTTTTTGAAATCGGTTCGAAGAGGCACAATCACTTTGGCAGAACGAAACTATAACGTTTTTGAAATGTAATTTTTGAAAGCAAAATATGTATAAAGTAGTTGTCCAAATTTTTATTTCACTCGTCTTTAAACGATGGCTGAGCGGGAAAGGCATATTATGTTTAAGGAAGTCCGACCTAAAACGCACCTGCACATATAGAACTTAAAAAAATAATGAATATATATTATATAAATATAATTCTAAAGATATTTATTTTTTACGTGTTTAGTTGTCTATAGTCACTATTCATATGAATGTTTATATAAACAAACAGACAAAAAAGAGCGTTAGCACTGATCTCCAAGTTTTTTGGTACGTGTTTCATTATGGGTGTCACAATGCGCACTGAGCACCGCATACGTTCGACACGGTGCGAAAATGCGAACCAACTTGCTTACAAAAACGTCCGACGAATCGGCGTCGCGTTTACGCACCCGTGCGAACGTACACGCACTTTAGTTGTAGGTAAAATATCGCAACACCGTAAATGACAACCCGAAATCCCGTCCCCCAAATCCCCCCAGAAATCCGCTGACCCACCGCTGCGGTGCGATCCGTACATGGACGACGTCCGCCCAAAATAAATAGTTAACTGACGGCCTAAACTATTTTTATAACTAAATTTGTTGACTGATAAAATGCCTGTTATAGTTTCCCATACATGGCCGGTCGCTTTATTTTAAGCAGCTCGGCGTAAAGTCGCCGCATGTACGAATCGCACCTTCAAAAATGTGTGTAAATGAGTATATTTTACTATAGCTAATATTATACGGTGTATTATAATGATCGATGGTGCGTGACAGGATAGAGAGTGTCTACGTGACTCTCTAATAGTATGGGGTAACTATTCTATCCAGAAACCTATATTATTATAACAGTAAATGATTATAAATGTACAATAAATGCCTCAGCCAATAAATTGGTCTAAAACAGAACGATTTTTTTTCTTTACAACTCCATATCCCTATAGAGTAGTGGTGCGTCTGGAATTAACTAATGAAGTTATCCCCAGAGGATGGTTTTAAATGTTATACTTAGTTTCATTTAGTTGTGAAGCAAACTCTTGATGATGCCCGCCCCACACTCTAGCGATCAGCTAGAGCGATCAGGTATCAACTTCAAACCACTAATTTAGCTCCTCGAACAATTAGATCTGAAACTTTCAGAACTAAGAGTGTATAACACTAAACTGTTAATTTAAGTTGGTCATCCCAACAAAGAACTAACTCAAGACAATACAATAGTGACGATCTGCGAGTCAGCTTCGTCTGGGATTTCGACGATACTACGTGTGCGGATGGCTCTCACCTGTACCAATGTAATTAAGACCACCGTATGTATGAAAGCAAGGAATGAACACAATCTAAACAAACGGAACAAGTGCTTTTGTTTGTATAGGATTTATTACAATTCTACCAATCAGTTCTTAATAATGTTTCTTTTGTTTCATTAAGGAATGACCGTTTTTGCTTTGTTTTAATTTTGTATTTTTATTAGTTTTATTGTGCATCATTTATTTTCGACTTTTAAATTCGTTTGCCTTTTCGTGTGTTCACTGTATTTTGTTTTTCATGTACCTAGTTTTGCGTTGCACTTTGCATTTAAGACAACCTTTTTCAATAAATCCGTTTGCTATGGTGGGTTATTTTATGTATTTTATCAATATTTGCTTTGAAAAACAGAATAAATTTTCTAAATTATTTCATCTACATTGCAGTGATATTGAGGTAATGAGGCAAACCTAAACACTTGTAATATGTAATGGGAGCAATGAATTAATATTACTATTATGTGGGGTCATCAAATATATTTTTTTATTCAATCTTACCCTGTGAGATAAGTTTGTTAACGTGTGTTATTTTTTGTCTGCTTCTACTCGTATTAATACTCTTGTACTAAATTATAAACAACATCGCAAACTAAATACGATAAGAAACTGGAAAAATAGTTTATGGCTTCCCAGGGAATGTTTCAATTTGTCAGTATAAATGCCGACTTACTCTTAAAGAACGCAAACATAAAGCGCAGTTCCCAGGAGCACCTTCATTACGTCAAGATGAGACCGTGGCGTATAACTCACAAGGGGAAATTTTTCAGTGTAACTGCGAAAGTGGTAACTAAATTCTCGATTACTTTCCTAAAGTCAGCGCAATTGTTTTCATAAAATTTTGAGTTATTATCGCGGGCATACACAAGGGTCTGATTCAAAGTTCAAAAGTTGCGAACTTAACAATTATATCCCAAAGTCGTTTAAAGTATGAAGTACATTTAAGAAAATTAAGCCGTAATACAAAATTCACTCTAAAATAAAACATGAACATCAATATATGCAAAACAATATGACCCACATGTGGCTTGTTCTTGCACCAAAAACAGTTAATAATATAAACGTATACTAGCTATGTATGCAACAAGTTAGGAAATGCATAATTTGTGTGGCGAGTGGGACATTTGCGGGACGAAATTAACCAGTTCCGTAAGACGCATGAAGCCTATTGAAAACCACAGTTTAATATCCAATAATAAACATGCATTCAAATGCCAATATATAGGTAAATACAAAAACATTCTGTCTAGTGCACGATCTAATTATAGCAAGCACGTTTTACAAACACAAATATATAAACGAGAGAGGAGATGAGCAGACGGGAGAGGTCAGTTATAGATTATATAACAGTAGAAAAGAGAAAAATGTGACAGTGAAAAGAGGGTACGAGATAAACAGTGATCATTATTTATTAGTGGCGGAAATCAAAGTAAAAGATGAACACCAAAAGAAAGACGAGATAAAATATATAATGAAAAAAGGTCATACAAAGGATAAGGTGACGGCTAAGAGATACAATAAAAGAGCAAAAGAAAAAATATCAAACCTGAATCGAAAAACTGAAAAGCTAGGAATTGAAGTGATGTGGAAAGTATTCAGGATAATTATTATCGAATCAGCGCCGATGTGTGGGACAAATAAATAAAGTCAGCATAAAAAACAGCATGGTGGGCAGCAGATATTAAGCAGCAAGTGAGAATTAAAAAGAATAGTTGGTAAAAATACATAAATAAAAAATTGATTGCAAGCTATGCGGAACATGGTAACCGAATCAAAGCAGAGAGCATGGAAAGAGTTCGGTGAAAAGATGGAGAGAATTAGTAGTAATTGACCAGAAATTGTTCTACAGTGTGTTGAAAAACCTAAGAGGCAATGTAGTAATAAAACTACCTTCAAAAATTAATGAAAGGATCAGAAGTTGAACAACGAGAGTGAGAAACGGAAGCGGTAGATCAAGAACAAAAATTAGAAGGGGAAATGGTAGAAGAAAATATAGCTATGGAAGAATTAACAGAAGCTATTAAAAGATTGAAGAATGGAAAAGCAACTGATCAGATTACAGTAGAAATTGTTAAAAAATGAGAGGTGGAGGATGGGACTCGCTACTTGCAATAAAGCGTGGACTGAGGAAGAAATACCAAAACAAAAGGGAATGGGGCAAATAGTGCCGACATATAAGAGGGTCGCAAGGACTGTAATAATTAGAGGGGAATAACATTACTGAGCACAATTATGATGATAATTGAACAATTATTAGAAAAACGACTAAGAAAACAAGTAGAAAAAGTAAGAAAACAGCGATTAACTGCAGTACATAGTGGTTTCAGAAAAGGCACACAAGATAATATAATCGCGTTAAAAGATATAATAAATAAAACACTGGTAACGTCAAAAATAAGATATTTAGCCTTTTGGACGGTTTACCGTTTGACACAGTACCAAGAACAAAAATATCGGAAAGTCTACAGAAAAGGCACGTTAATAAAAATTTGCCAACAGTAATATAATGCCCATACAAGGAAAGAACAAATTGTGTTATCAGTAAAAACCTCCGAAATATTCGTCCCAACAAAGGGGGAACTTTAAATCCGCTTGATGAAAATGAACAAGGGTACCATTTTAACTTAGGTTTGTGAAATTTGGGTGATAACATTTGGATTCAATGCGAACAAATGTAAGCAAGTGCATGACGTAGCATTTGATTTGGGAAGCAAATTTGGGAAGCAAAATTTACAGGAAAAAGGAAGCGTGGAGGACCAAGGAAGACTTGGGATAAAATAATTAGGGGAACAACATGGACAGTGGCAAAGAAACTTCAACAGAATACAGAGGAATGGAAGATTGTTATTTGGAATTGTTAAACTCTTGCACCCTACACCTTCGGGTAGAAGGGTTTTGATTAACACACTGTTACTGTCTAGTATAAAAGTTACATACGCTTCTTAGAAACCACCTGGCAACTAATAACTAACTACAAATTAGAGAGGACTTTGATAACAAATTTACAATAAGCGTCAATATAACATATTCCCTTAAATATATAAACATTCATAATTTTTATATTATCTTCAAACTACACTCTTAATGAAAAAATGTCAAATGTAAGATGTGACATGTAAGCAACTATTCACCACTAGTTAGCGAAATATTACTAGTACGACATGTCGTAATATAAGTTTTGAAGTGACACACATTTGGAAATAATAATTTGTATATCAACGAATAGATCAGCTTTTTATCACAAATATACAGTATGTCCACATGTTGATGTCAACCATTGGAATATCGATTAATAGAAGAGATAAATCAACAATTAAATGGTGTATGTCTTACAGAATTCAATCCTCGCAACAAATCTTATGTCAAATTAATTCGGACTTTTTACAATTTTGAGATATTTTAAACATACGAATATTTGCCGATTTCAATTTTCCTAGATAAATCGACACCTAATGCGACCGCTTTTTAACTTATACATTGTTTTGACACTTTTTTAATAATTTTTTGGTGTTACCAGAAACTTCCGATTTTCATCTGTTTACAAGTTCTTAGAGCTATCTGTTGTTTTTCTTATGGTGGCCATATTGGAATGTTAATTGGTTAGATGGTTTTTGAAAGCAGATTTCCAACAGTTTTTCTCAAGTGTGGCTCGCGACCCCCTGGTGGTGTCAGTAAGGTACTGGGGCCGCCGGGAATTTACAAAATAAGACAAAAACACTTTGTTAGATCTTGTATTGTTATTTTCATAATGTAAATAAAAATATAACAATTAGTTATCAAATGCAACATAAAACAAAATAATAATAATTTTTTATATAATAAGTCCGTAAAATAAAAGAGCAAAATAAAATTAAATATTTTAATGTTAATGGTACCCATGCGCCTGTTTTTCTGTAACAAATCTTACAAATCTAGACTTTGTATTTGAGCCACACGCATTTATATCGTTTTCAAGTACGAAGCGATTTCTTACTTTTGTTTTGATGGCAGTCATATATGAGAACCTTAAATCGCTTAAATATGATGTTACAAATGGAACCAAATATTTAATAGGTTCATTCGCTAAGTGCATTATTTTGGTCCAAAAGTCGTCCGGGTTCTGTGAAACAAATTCAAGCCTCAACATTCCATCACTTGATATTCCATGTTGAAATGAGTCGTCTAAAAACGGGTTCAGTATCCATCTGTAACTGTCGTAACTATTTTGAATATCTTTTGGAAAATAATCACAAAGCGTTTGTTTTACATTGAGCAAAGCAACTTGCACGCCTGCAGAAACTTGTTCAACACAATAATTGGATAGATCTTCCATAATTTCCTGACTGCACTGGAATAAATCGAACGGCTTTTTGCCAAATGTAGTCGACCATAAATCTATTTTTCTTATAAATCTGCAATTCTGGTTATTTTTTTGGTGATTTTCGGTAATGTCAACTGATACTCTTACAAAAAACCGCGCTTCAATATTATACCTAACATGAATTTCCAGTGACTTTTTGGTTGGTGGCACTGATGTTTCAGAGCGCTTCCTTGCATTGATCCATTAAAATTGCATCAGTGTCAAACCATCACTTTTGTATTGAATATGCAATATACTGCACTTAAAAAATTGCATGCAAGAGATTGCATAAATGGCAAGGCGACTTTGCATGCTACTGTTCAAAATATTCAATTATAATCAAAATATCAGCAAGGAAGCCTGGATTCAGAAGCCAAAGAGGATCGAAAAATTGACTTTCATAATCTCCACATCTTGCAAATATATTAAAAGTTCTGCTCTTAAGTGAAATACACTTTTTAAGACATTGTTCCTTGAAATACACCATTATCGGTATGATAAAGAATATTTTCAAATAAGGCACCCATATGTCGCAGATTTTTCGAAAAATACGGGTCTGCAAAGATTTCCCCTTAATGGAATTTACAACTTTAATTACGGTTTTTATAACACAGTTCATTTCAGGTGATAAAGCTTTTGACGCAAGAGCTAAAACAATGCATCCATGTGACATTACGTATTCTTTCTTGTAATCTAACGATAAGACGAGATTGATGGCCAGTCATAACTTTAGCGCCATCTGTGCATATAGCAATGCATTTCCCCCAGTCAATATCATATTTACTTGTGCGTATCAGAAAAGTGGCAAATAAACATTTCCCGGTGGTATTGGTCTCCAATAGGGAACAAAATAAAATAACTTCTTTAAAAGCTACAAACGGAATAAATTGGGCACAGTTAGATATATCTGTGGATTTGTCCATTTGTAGAGAACAGTATGTGCATTTAGTTAGATTTTCCACAACTTGAATAGTATTATTTGACAGAGATATGGATTTAACTTGACAGCCTTGTTTTCACCAAACATTATATGTACCAATTCAAGATCTGCGGGCAAAATAAGTTTTTCAGTCAATGTGTGCGGTTTACTGGTTTTGGTAAGATAAGCAACTTTATAACTTGCTAACAAAGCTTTCATTAGTAGTGGTTGTCAATGAATAGATTGAATGAGTACATTGCTGCATGTGAAGAAAGTTCAGCTTTCTTTCAAAAAATCCACGCGTTTGTGTTTGCTATTTAAATGTCTCACAAATAGCACATTGTGGTTTTATTGGTAATAGCGGCAAAATCATATTTAAGTTATACATCGCTGTAAAGTCTGTTTTTTTGCTACCACTTTCAGACGTAGATGGTTACAATTCTTTTTAAAATGTTATCCATTATTTTTTAATTTATCGAAGAAGTTAATACGTACCGCAGTACGAAGATCGGGTGATCCCACAGGCCATTTTACTGGTCCGTTATTTGAAATAATGATCTCATTAAAATCTTCTCTCAAAAAATATTTCACGTCACAAGCATTATAGGGAGGGCTACCGTAAGATGTTTTGCATGTTTTCAGGGTTAATAATTTGTTTCGGGGCAAGCATTATCTCGTTCGTTAGTAGCTCCAAATATCCATTACCAGTTAAATTATAAGCACAGATGAAATGATAATGTACTTGGATTTGTTAATAACATATTACAGAATATTATTTTGACGTATACCAGCACTGTTAACTTGGTAGTTAGCTCTTTTTTTTCGTTAAATAAATTTCTGATTATTTTGTTCAAAATTGTCCTGCGTGATTGTGGTTTTTATAGAAAACTCTGAGCGCGAATCGTGCAAGAATTTTCGAAGCTTCTATTCGCTTTGAAATATACTTCAACTATCACTATCAACCTCTTCTTCAATTAAAAATGTAAGTGCCATTGGCAGTCTTATTAATCTCACTGTTTAACTGTAATCAATAACTAGTACATCAATTTTTAAATCTCCAACCAATTGCACCGTCACATGTCAATAATGAAATGAGCTTATTATCCGTTTCACACTTACATTTAATTTCATAGCATATTAATTTCATATTAGAATTAAACTTATTTTTTTTGACATCTTTTGTATAAATAAAGATTTATTAGGCGTGTTGTACATTATCGAAAAGCTATTTTTAGGGACTATCTAAGTGTCCAAAATCCAATATGGCCGCCATATGAAAAAACGCTAAGAAACCGCAGGACTGTTAATACAAAAAAATGTCTGAACAATGCAAAAGTTTAAAAACGGTCGTATTAGCTGTGATCGAATTATTGAGGAAGATGGAAGTCGGCAAATATTGGTTCTTTCAAAATATCATTAAGATAACATTCCCCTACAAATTTAACAAATGGTACATACTTGATTTTTTGCCATCTTCAGTAGAATCCTAAAAGACTTTGATAAAACTTTAAAAACCTAAAAAACGTAAACAAAGAACAAGAAAAGTGTTAAACTTTCTAGCTAAGGTGTTACTGTTGAAGATATTATCTTTACTAGATTACCAGTGGAATAAGGGTAAATTATAAATTACGACATACCTTAAACCTACTCCTAATCCTAGTAGAAAACATAAGGAAGCGTTTGGTATAACGTTCACATGGTTAGATTCAAATAAACTGGACTGAGATATAGTTTAATTCTCTGAAATTGTGTTCATCTTTAATTCATTTAAGACAATTTGGTGGTAATGCATGGCCTGTTTCAAAAATATGTTGAGCTATGTTTGATTTTTCCGGTCTGTGGAGTGCAAACTGTGCTCTTATCATATTTTCGATTACAAACCTTACAATTCCAGATTTCTGATTTACTTCAATTTTATCTTTGACATTCTTCAAGAAGGTTTTCAAAGAGTTACTAGATTTAAACGCGACCATGTTTTCAGTTCATGTTTTTTTATTTCAATTTTTGGAAGCTAAACGAAACGGTAAAGAAACAAATTTATTGCCTTGATATCTTTGAGGTAGTAGACAAGTGTAATTTGAAACTATGCTCCTGTGGTTGCGTTTTTTAAAAAGGACAAGAAAATTAAAATTCCTAATTACTAATCCGAACGTTTTTTTGTTTCCTTCTCGATTGTAAATTTAATGGTTTTGAATTTCGAATTTAATTGACACAAAAATGCGTTTAAATTGCATTTATTATTATCAAATATCGCGAAAATATCATTAACGTACCTTATCCGTACTTTAGGGAAATATTTAGCATTTTTTAGCATCTATTGCAAAATTGCTGATAAACAAATTGGCTGGAGACAAGGAATTACCCTTAGCTGTTATTTGTTGTTGTTCATAGAAGTTACCTTCAAACTGAAAACAGTTTTGAGACCTGCGTACTTACTAACTTGCATTCATTTATTTTTGCCGAGTCAATATTATTTTTCTTGTGCAATCTATTTCGATATTTGAAAGTCTCAGGAATAGGTACCGAAGGAAACAAAGATATTACATTAAATGAGACCAAAATTCACATTTATCCAGCCTGCAATCTTTAACATTTTTGAATGAATTCCGACGAATTCTGAATTGAGAAACTATCTTTCTATTCTGGTAAATTCTTGAATTCATTTACCAACCATTTTCAAAAGTAAATAATTCGGTGAGTTAATACCGGAAACAATAGGTCTCAGCGAATTACCTGGCTTATGTATTTTTTGTAAACAAATACATTTATTTTAATTTTTTGTGATTGATTTATTAATTATGGACAGTTTTTTATCGCGTCTTTAGATTCCCTAATCATCATTGGTAGTGGATTTTCTTTTAATTAAGTATACGGCCCCTCTAATATTAAATATTTGACTCTATCCCTATAATCGGCTTGTCCATAATTTGTCACTTGTCCCCTTTGTCCGCTTTTGAATAGAAACAGGTTTTTTGTTCTGAAATTTTTAATAACATTCAATTTTTTGATATTTGGTATTTGATGTAGTTTTGCTTGATTTGATTTTTGGACACCTCTCTGATAAAAGATATTGAGTTGTCTTCATAATTTTTAACAGACGTCTCGATCACTTCTATAATCTCGTCTATACGCCTGTTACGGGTGGGCAAACAATAATTTTAAACTCTGTTTAGTCTCGAATTCATATACGCATAGTACGCACTTAAGTTAGCATCTCGATTGACCGATGTTGCGATCGTTCGTAATGCATAGTTAAATGGTGCTAGTTTAGTTGCTAGGTATCCTATTTGTGCCTTCCACTTTAATTGTGGGTCCAGTTTTATTCCAAGGAATAAACTGTCTGTTGATGAGGTGAGTTTTTTTATTGTGGTAATATATATTTATGTGGTCAATTTGCGTTGTTGTGAATTTCATGTGGCAGTATGCCATTTTTCCATAGCGCTTAGTGACTTTATTATATCTTGGTTCAGACTTTCTAAATTTAAGGCTCTGACCACTACATATGTGTCATCTACAAAAAGAGCAGCAAAGTTTTGCAGTGTATCCGATAAATCGTTAATGTATATCAAAACAGAAGTGGTCCCAATACAGAACCCTGCGGAACTCCCTTATTGTTGATCCCCATGATGAAAATATCCTCTTCTTTTTCATTCGTAGCTACTATGCATTGTTTCCTTTGACATAAATATGATCTTATCCACTTTTGTGCCATTCCTCTAAAACCCATTTTGTTGTAGTTGTCGATTATATATATATATGTCGTATACGATGACGTTCATCTATCGACTTTCACAACCTCTCTCGAAAATCTCTCTTGCACTACATACACCTCATTCTCGTCTTGAACGCCTTGTCCACATACAGCAAAATCAATCTTCCCCATTTATTTCACATTCTCCCCACACCCAAATTCGTCTTTTTGCATGCATACATAATATATTCCTTTGTTGCTAAACACCCAATCCAATAATATTGTCAACTGTTTATTAAAAGATTCCTAAAAAGCTACAAAATGAGGCAATACATATAGAAGAGAAGATATCCAATTTTGAGGAAATAATGACTCAATCATTCATTAATGAATGTTGCTGAAGATATTTTAAAGAAGCCAGGTCTGTTGTCGAAAATTGCTTTGAAAATCTGCACCATTGTATGAAAAATAACACAATATCTTTTGCGCCTGAAGGAAAAGCAGAAACGTAAAAGGTGTACCAGAAGATAAGAAAGCTTAAGGTTTCAACATTGTGGTCTTGTTACTCATAGTTGAAGTTACTGATTAAGGAGCAAGTCGACATATCAAAGTAAGAAGAATCATTATTTCATAATATTATAAATAAAATGTGTATTTTTCTAAGTTCTTGAGTCTAAATGCTTTCCTTAAGTAAGAATACTCAATCCACACACCGGTCAAATCAAATGTGTTAGAGAGGGAACATGTTAACTAGTTTTTGGAGGATGCACTTGAGAAGATTTACTAGTTAGTAAAGGTAATAATTATTATTATGGTATTTTCACTGAGTATTAAGTTAATTATGTTGAAGGTTGCATAAATTGAAAATTGACGATATCGAAGATCGAGATAATGTTTTGGTAATACATGTTCCCGAAACACAAACGAATAAAAAGCGAATGTTTACTATTGTGGATAATACGAAAATAGGAGTAAGCAAGTTGGATTTATACAAAAAATATGTTGCTTTAAGACCTGCAAATACACCAACCAAGAGTTTCTTTTTCGGTTATCGCAATGAAAAATTACAAAGCAAGTGGTGGGAACAAACACATTTTATAAGATGCCCCCCCCCCCACCCCAGATGATAGCGAAGTTTTTAAAACTGACAACACCTGATTCTTACACCGGTCATTGATTTAGGAGAACAACTGCTACTCTTTTCGCGATCACTGGAGCTAACACACTTGATGATGAAGAGACATGGGGGCTGGAAATCCAATTCTATTGTAGAAGGCTACATAGAAGAGTCAGTTGAAAATAAGAAGGCACGTTGTAACAGAATTTTGATGGGGGAAAAACAGCTCAAAGAATTTTTAAACGAGTTACCTGGTTGGAGTTGCACTAACCTCATCAAAAGCGAAGATAGTGCTAACAAGAATACCAGTGTTTAAAAAGTGCACATTAAATTTATTAACAATGTTATAATCGAGTTTATCATTCAGTTGTTTATAATTTTGATTAAAAAATAAAGAAAATAGTAAAAATGTACTTTGTGTATCTTCTAGACGATACAATTTCACTTTAACATCAGTTAAAGAGTAGATAAAATACCATTTTAATATTAAGGGTAGAATAAAATTATTATTTAGTTAATACGTACTCGCATATTAAATGTTCTTGTTTCATTCGTAGGATTTTATAAAAATATTTATCTAGTATCTATATCTCAAATGGCATTATTCATAACGAAGTAGTCGATTAAGCCGATTAAGCCGATACGCTTGTAATATATCTTTAAATCTTTCTTCAACTTTTCCATTAACCATAAATTTTGTACGCGGCGTTCATTTACATAATTCTCCTGTAGTCTTTAACCTATTTGCCACCATCCTTTTTATGAATAGGCGTAATGCTCCTGCACAAAATTTTATTAAATATTTCTCTAGTTGATGTATATAATGCGTCTCCACCAACAGGCTTCTTTCACTTCTAGTTACTAATTACTTCTGTCACAGCCCCTTTTCTTATTTTACTTTCTCGTCTACGTACTTGAGTCCTTCACCGCCACCTTTGTCTTTCACCCAATTAACATTTTCATCCTTTTAACAGAAAGTATAGAAAGTATGTTTTCCATTATTGAAGTACCATTTCAATCTGCTCTCTCTCTATGTGTGTGACTCTATCTAATCCTAATCTTCCTTAATATGTTATTCTGTGCATTCGTTCTTTCCAAACATACCATATTTCCATGTGCTTTTGGCGCTTCTAGCCCATACGATAAGTTATTTCATACCACCTCACCTTTTTCATCTCTTTCGGGCAGCTCTTGTTAAACCACACTGGTGCACCTTTAATCTCCTCGTTTCATTTACCGTAGCCCCTATTCGTCCCACGATTATATATTCTTCCTCCACATCTCTTTTAGTAAATCTATTTAGCGCATTTGAGCTTCGTCCATTTCCACCAATTTCATGCTTTTTCTTATTTTCTTATTTTATGCATTATATAACATTTGAGTTATTTTTGTTAGTAGCTTAGAGGCTAGAGGCTTAGCTTTTGCAAGGAGAATGTTAGTAATCAACTCGGATTACAAGGATGAGTACTCGCAAAGCATATGGATGTGTGATTCCATACAATTTAACGTATTTCAATAAGTAACTAACTTATTGAAATGGGTGCCTCGACATTATCAAATCCCTTCCGGGTCTAGACCGGTCGTAATGAAGCTGTATAACAGTAGTTCTATTCGCGAGGAGGCACAAAAAATCTATTAGTGTATTAAAGCGATTAGCTCTTGCCAGAGTAGTTAATTTATAATTTTGTACAATTATATGCAATTCTGCGGTTGCTGGCGACATTTATTAATTGATCAATTTTAAATATGATGATAAATTTCACACAATACACATTATAGAAAATACATATTTTAGATTCTACGTGGGAATATTTCGTCAATTTCTAAACGGGAATGAGCAGTTGGTAATTACCTATAACATCAAGTTTGTAATAAGGACGTAAAAACAATACGAAAGCTTTAAAGAACAACAACGTATATAAATTGCCCAAGTTATCGCTTTATTCACGAACATGTCCTGAACCCGCATAAAGCTACAGTATAATTAAGTTTGCAAGGACACCGAACCAGCATAAAACATTTATGTGTAAAGTTGTAGACCGCAGAGACGGATTCGCCTATCCTAACAAAACACAAGAGAACTCGACCAGAAAACGCCCATCATGAATAATAATATCAACGCCGGCTTTTATATTTTTAAAGAATTAATTCGATAATGAAAAATGATTGTTTGTTTAACAGTGCGGTTAGATTTGTTATTAATTAAAATACCTTCAGTCATGGCCTTCGGATTTTTGATTGGGTTTAAATGCGAGAGTTGGTGATTTCTTGGATTAAATAAATTATACTTTTTGGAATTCTATTGTTTATTAGCAAAAAAAATACACTAATAGAGACATGTATTTACTATAAAATATTTAATTCATAAATAAGTTATATGAAGATTGTATTTTCTATCGTTCAGGTTTATTCGTAATTGTTCAATGTTTCTAAATATATTTATTTTAGATACAAGGAGAGCTAAATGCAAACAGAACGTTGATATTTTGGAAACAGTTAATTACAACATCTAACATACAATATAATGAAGTCATCGAAATCGTCTAAACATTACACACTATTCGTTGAAGAGCAAAATTAAGAAATTAAGAAATTAAGAAATATTGTAATATTTATTAGAAGTATTTAACTTTTAAATGGAAATTATATCTATTAAAGCATATATCGTCTCATATACGTAACATATAGACTATGATTAGAATAATTAGAATATATAACGTTAAATAAAGTAAGATCTGTCGGAATTAATTGATCCGATTGCAAATAAACGATGATTGGAACTGCTAACTCAACTTCAACTGGTATAATATTAAATATTTTCATCCAATCTAAACGTAATCCCGATATACTACGTGTTGCTTTATATGCTGTATATAATAAATATTGTCTTACATTAGGTTTAGAAGTCATCGTTTTACCCCAGCAATAAATTTGTAGAAAACCTAGAAATTCGTCGAGCTTTATGGTCGCGATCTACAGTGCTTCCACCTTGTCATACTGCGATGAACTACAGGGGACGACCATTTTAACGAAAGCTTCCCCACTTCACAAATAATGGCGCCGCGCAACGTGCCTAGCGATGGATACCGCCACAATTGATAGGTTGAGGCGTTTAAATATTAATGTGGAGGTTTCTGTAAAATATTTTACAAAAAGTTCAGCAACTGCCCGCGGCATAACGAACGAATTTGCAATATTGCTAAATGTCTCTATTTATTTTTGTTACACACGAATTTGTAATATGTTGGGACAATGGGCATAATAGTGTGCATTCTCTTCTTGTTTCACAGTGTTTTTATAATTTGAAAGAAAATTAGTACTAATAATAAGTTATAAGAAAACGGTAAATTATATACTTAAAGGAATGTAAATTAATGTTTGATCACACTTTCGTTATCCTGAAGCTAACAGCAGATTATAATAGTTTTCTTTGGGTTTCAATTTTAGCTACAGGAGCTTTCAGTTTTTTTCATTTAATTTAGGTTTTATTGGTATTTTTGTTGCCAAAGCCGATGTTTTTCTGGCTATGAAAAGAAACAATTTCCACAGGTACCTTTTTTAGACATTTTTAGATAATGTAATCGTATGCTGTTCACTACTGCGTGGGTGTAAAAAGAAAATTGCAGAAGTCATATTAATCGAAGTGCTTATATATGTTGAATTTTTCGATAATATTTCACCTGCATCCAATTCTTTTCGTAAAGTTGTCACTGTTTTCCGCAATTTCCTGATGTCTCGTTTCAGTGTCAACACCTCACCAGGCGGGGCCATAGCTTTTGGTGACAGTTCTAAGCTAATTAAAATGCACACTACTTAGTAATCCTAACAAGTTGAGCAGTTACAATTACGCCCGTGCGCATTAACAATATGAGAAAAATGAAAGAAATCACATTCTTTTGAGACACTGGAGTAAAAATTAGATTGTTCAATTGTTATTGGAGGTGAGAGCATTACCTTCTGCACAATAAAAAAACTTTATAATTTGCAGCTCAAGGTTGGTAGTTAGTAGGATGGTGGAAAACTGAATAAAAGATGGCAAAAATATATATTATGGACATAATACACATGGATAGACATGAATATTGATCGAATTCTGTGCAAATCAATTCGGTTTTCAACCTTTTTACAAACCCACCCACTTGCTTACCAAGTTTCTAAGAAGTATCTACTCTTGCTAATCCTAAACATGTTTCATAAGATAATGGTAATGGGCAATGGTATACAAAGGTTACTTTATATTTTTAATTAAAAAATGAGAAGTTCACAAATTGAATCGGTTAAGATCTGCCATCACTTTTCCATATATTTCTTTTAATGTTCTTACTTCTTCCCTGTAATCTATCTGTTCTCCCCTTAACTTCTGTATTTCTTCCCTTAGAGCGTTGGTTCTTCCCCTTGTACTTATTGTTTTGCCTTAATATCCTTTATGGCTACTGACAATTCTTTCACTAGTTTCATAATTTCCGTCATCGTGTCATCGTTCTTTTTTATTGGACTTCTCTTGATTTTTTGGAACATTGAAACAGTTCCTCTTTTTCGAGTTCGATCTTCTGATGTATCCGAACTTATATCGTTCATCTTAATCCTTACTTGCTATTTTATTGTTACTTCTGTCTGTATACTATATTATTACTTTTTACTATATCATTATTATATTATAGACCCCGGTCTACCTGTCAGATGTCAAGCTTTTATCAGCTGCGCCAGAAGTTCGGTTGCGTTTATTTGTATTTACTATGCTAACTATACGCGTATAATTGTCGTACCCGTGCCGGTACGTGCCGTCCTCGTTATGTGACGGTCGGTGCGGTATGGTGTGAATCAACCTTTATTCAACACGCGCTCCTCTGGCACTTTGTAAGCTGAAGTTGCCGAGTTACCAAAGTTACAAACCATGGCCTGACGCCAACAGGCTTTGAAATTCCGTAATTACTCGCTAGAGTGCACGAATTATCCGAAGTCAGGGAGTGATTGTTTTCTTTCAAAATTGTCTCCATTGAATCCTTGTATATATATATACTATAGTATGACAACGCTTATGGGACGATTGGAAACCGGCTTGTTGTGACGGTTGTATAGTTTGTAGGGTTTATATTAAGCATTTTCGCATTGGCCCTCTATCTTTTATTAGATTAATATTCAGTATTTGATAAAATTTTAAATTAGCAAGGAACTCAACAATATTTTGTCATTGTAGCCCAGTATATGTCCAGTATACATATACAAGGTGGCAGATCGACGTGGGAACCTAATAAGCGTACGAAATATAAAGTGTAATGTAACGATTCATTGATCATTACCATTTTAACGTATTTTAAATCAAATATAATTATAAACGGCAGATTCGTGATACATATTATTTAATATTAAAACCTATCATGATGGTAGGCTGATTATGGCTTTGACAATATATGAATTAAAAAGCGTTCCGTACTGAAGGTGAATACAAAAAAACATTGACGAAAAATGTATTCGATCGGCTGGCTATCCTCAAGGTCACATTATGAACTATTAGACGAATTCGTTGCGGTGAAATTAGGGTTTTATGATAATACGCAAATATGTAGGTAACTGAGATTACGAAATAAGCTGTGTGTATTTTGAAAACTTTGTGAATGTTTATTTAGTCGCTCTAATGTAATTAATCACGGACTAGATCTATCTATAGATAATATTGGCGCATGGAGTACAAGAAATTAATACAAATATATTAAAACAAACGAGCACAACTGTACTCGCTTCTACATACCTATATTTTTATGATTTAAAGCAACCATAATAATTTTAAATGCAATTGAAAATCGGGTATTTTATACACCTGTCTTAATTGTTTAAAGTAATCTTTTTAAATCTTTTACGTTCGAATGTTTAATTCATATACATTGAATACTTTAATTCAACAAATATTTCTTACAATCGATGTTGGTATTATAACGCATTTGTTTTGTTCATTCTTATATTACAAGTAATGTATTTTATATTATCTTGCATTAATACACTTTCTGAACAAGCTGAAGCTCTTCTAGGTCTCGCTGACTTAGAAGAACTGACTTCTAAGTCAGCGAGACCTAGAAGAGCTTTCTGAAGATGGCAGATGGGACTCAGCCGAAACGTCGAAGCGACCCTTCGGGGAACATTTCTTTCAATGGAATTCTCAAATTACGTTTATCTCGACCAATATATAAAATTAAATTTTACAAAGTATTTTAATTTTTTTAATATATCATTTTTTACACAAATAACGAAATAAACGTCGAAATCGCGTAAACGTAAACGCACCTCATGAATAAAATAGGTGCAATGACCAGCCTATAAATATCCCGCAGTGAAGGAAGTCGGAGATGTCAATCAAAATAAAAGCGTTGCTTCCCAAACTTTTACGACCAGCGCACCGCTTTTACACCGGCGTTAAATTTTGAAATACATGAACATGTAACGTAATCTATTAACATAAAAAGATTAAATAATCAAAGAAATTAAATACGTACGTAAATACCGATTATTGTGCGAGTCGGCGGCGGGAATCGACGTTAACAAATGCGCCCGACCCCGCTTTTGAGAAGCGCCATCTGCACACCAACAAAAAAGCGCCACAGCGGGCGCGATCGCAATTACGGTATGAACGAAACAAATACGATTTTCGTGGAATTGTTTTATAGCTTCCTAGAAATTAGACGACCTCGACCGAGTCAAGTACGAATTTGTTTCTAGTGGACGACCTTAGTTTTTTGTTTCTTCCGAGAAATTCGACGACCTTCGCAGGAAAACGACTGTATTCTGGACGATATTAGATTATGAATGGAAATTTCGGTGTTTTAGATTTATGAACGATTTATGTATATAAAGCAATATATTTTTTTTTGATTTTAATAAAATATGAATATGAATGTAATAAATAAAATAAAAATTTAAGAAAAATCATTTTGTCCGACATTTTTACATCTGATTACATTATCAACTGCATCTGTGATATAAATTTAATTATATTTTATTTGTCTTATTTTGAGATATATTTTAGGGAAACGATTTACCTTACAATTGCAATGGACGCCCGGCGCGACAAAACTCGACATGCAGCGAAAACTGTCGTTCGTGTGAAAAAAATATATAAACAAAGTTGTCGAGAACGAATTTACCAATGGATCGAATCGAGCCGCTAGAACGTACGCACCAACATCTTGGTCCATGGTCATATATGTGCCGTCGTCGACTTCGCAATTGGTTGCCGACTACCGACGGTGCTTTACGCTCACTTTATATCACTAAAACATATTTTCCCACCATCAAGGATATGATCTGCATTAAGCATATTATTCCGCAAGGTTTTGAATAGATGGAACATCATAAATAGCGAATATTTTTTTCGCGGAGCTGTAAAAATATGGTATATCCAGTGACACTTCTAAATCTCTGTATGCACTTCTATTATTCGATCACCTGGTCACATACAATTACCCTATTTTCGGGATTTCATGCACTGTTGCCATTATTAATTTCCTTAATTCTTCATGCTTTGTGCCAAATTCACTAATAAAATACATGAGAGGTTCTTTCCAAGTTCTTGCCATAAATACCAAAGCTTGTTTACCTATTCTAGACCCACGACCAAGATCTTCAAACCCTTCAATCAAGTCCATCGCTTTAGAATTTTTAGCCGTTTCTTCAGTGTCACCTCATCAAAGCTGATAACACACACCCAATTGCATCGTTTCCACTTTAGATTTTAATTGTTGAAAGTATCTCAGATTGAAACCTGGTTTACATTTACAAATTCCAATCCAGCTCTTTATCGTCGATACCAACGGTAAAATGATCTTTTGTTTTCTTAGATGTTTGTATGCTGCAGGTGACTTATAATATAATGCGATTGCAAAGTCTTTCCCATCTTTCTTCCAAGCACCCCTATTTCTATGCATTACTTGCATTCGTAAGAATGCTTTGGAGTGTTGCGAGCTCTAAATGCACAGATTCGAAGACGTTTTTAATATTTGACTTTCACTACTTTTACTTTTCTTCATCTTTTTCACCTGAGCCCTTTTTGATTTCAATTGTTTTGTTCGTGCACGCAAACAAGATGCTATTCTGTTCCGTCGAGGAACTACATGTGAGGCCCCAAAATGTAATTCGGATGTTTAAAAACAGAACTGCTGCCAGGTATATTTGTTATATCCTCTAACCATTTACTATTGTTTCGACTTGAACCTTCGGTAATATACGCATTACTATTTGTGGATGGTTTTCCATCCAAAAATTTATTCATAGCTGAGTAATGAGTACGGTAAATGATAAATTCGTAGATTGTATATTTCAAATGGCTCAACCTAATGATATTACTGAATAATTAACGGCACTACAATAACACAATACTTGATTCCGAATTAATTACGAAATATGCAAATAATTGATGATTTATTAATGCGAATTACAACAGTAGCTAGTACTGCAATTACTAATTAATTACTTATGTTACTGTTATAGAGCAATTTAAGTAGTGCTCTACAAAAATTTGTTTATTCATCTTTCCAATAGTTAATGTGATATTTACCGGTCAACTACATAATTATTTTATCTCAGATGGAAAACCAATAGTTTGCTCATGACCCGAATTAATAACGCATTTGGTTGACAACTAAATAAGAATTTCCAAATTAATGTCTGTAAATGGAATTGCTACTTAAACCAAAACTAAAATTATTTGATATTTATATTCAGAGTCACAGATTGGAGTTGCATTGAAATATTTAAATAACTTGGTACAATTAACATTCAGTTGTATACATCGCGCTCTATATGTTCTACGTATTTTTCTTCTTCTTAACAAACGGTAACATTTGGCAATTTAAAACAAAATTATGGCGAAGTTAAATACCATTCCTTTAAATTTGTCTTTAATTGTACATCTTTCAAAGTGTTGTCTTACTTTACTATAGTACATGTATGTATACGTGTCAAGAGTGGCAAATAATATAAATTTTACAAGAGAAATTAATTATTTAAATAATTTTTTAGACTAATCAAATAATTATGCATAATATCGTTTCATCGTCGTGAGTGCAGTCAGAAAACATCTGCAGTGGCCCACACTGAACTTCCTTATACTTAGTTATACAAATTTTTAAATTCGAAATATTTGAAATTCAAAATTTTCCATTTTCCGAAAAAGTCTTTCAATTGAAATTTGTTTAAAATTACAATATCATTAACTTTCATAAGAACATTTTTTTTCTATAACTCCGATACCGTTTTCGAGATACCGAAAAATGTGATAAGAGTAAACCATCACTTTCGATTCAGCAATTGCTTTAAAAATATGACGTTTTCTTTCCTGCTGTATACAAATCTTATGTTTCATTTCATAGTGGTGGCTTCAATGGTTTGGATCCTATATCTCGTTTAACGAACATATGCAGAAAAGGCGTGGTCTCGGCGTCAACAGCCAGTTTCACACGCTAGACACAAATTAAAAAACACCGGCACGTAATCACGATTGCCGGATTTTGTAGTTGCGTGTTTTGGGATTGAGAAATTCCACCAATAGAAAACTTCTATTCAAACTTCGCGCACTTGTGTGGAGATGCATCTAATAGGTAAACGGGGGATAGATTCCAAAAATAATCAGGATCGATTCAGGGGACCTCAAAACGCGTATATCAGTTAAAATCTCGAGGTTGGAATTTTTCATAATTACATACATAAAGTATGAGGAAGTAATAATATATTCTTCGGCGTCAAAGCGGGAGACCGGTTAATGTAGATATCACTACAAAAACGAAATACGGAAAAACAATCGCCCAATCGAATTTGCAACGACAAAATTAGAATGGATTGTATTGCCTGAAGTGCAATACAAGTCCACAACTTATTTCGTCGAGTTGGTAATTTTTTGCTAGTTAGAATCGGTCATCCCGTTATCAAACTATGATACATACTGCTATGTAATGCCGCATGCTATTTTTAATTACAATAGGGCGTAACATTTGTAAAACTTAATTTTTTTTATATTTTTACCGTGCTACATAGACATATTTATTTATTGTAGAGAACAGATATCGGGTGGACACGTTGAAATAAAAAGTTTTCTAAATTCTTTACCTAACATTTATTTTCTGAAATTAACAAAATATTGCGTATTATAATTAATACAATTCGGTACTTCGGTCTTGACTCGGTCTCTTGGCGTGGCCTTCGTCGCTGCCAAACGGTTTCGCCCGTCGTGTCGTCGATGCCGAGCGTCCGATCGTCGAGCCTATTAAGAAAATAAAAGCGCGGTCTTTTCCTTAAAATGTTACTTGCTTAATTTCCTATTTGTTGATGCGTACATAAGCACCAATCTTAATTTTCTATTAATTTAAAGCGTACATACGCATTAAATGAAATGTTTCTTAATTGTTATTTTTCTTAATTGCCTATCGACGCTTACATAAGCATCAGTCTTAAATTTCTATCCATTTAAAGCGTACATAAGCATTAAATGAAATGTTTCTTAAATGTTATTTCTCTTAATTTCCTATCGACGCTTACATAAGCATCGGTCTTAAATTTCTATCCATTTAAAGCGTACATAAGCATTAAATGAAATGTTTCTTAATTGTTATTTTTCTTAATTGCCTATCGACGCTTACATAAGCATCGGTCTTAAATTTCTATCCATTTAAAGCGTACATAAGCATTAAATGAAATGTTTCTTAATTGCTATTTCTCTTAATTTCCTATCGACGCTTACATAAGCATCGGTCTTAAATTTCTATCCATTTAAAGCGTACATAAGCATTAAATGAAATGTTTCTTAAATGTTATTTGCTTAATTTCCTATTGACGCTTACACGAGCATCAATCTTAATCTACATAAACAAACCTTTGTAATAATAATACTATTAACACGTACACAAGTGTTAAAACATTTAATAAAGTTAGATTTTTATACGCTACATATACACCTTTAATAAATATAAGTATTAATTATTTTTCCCTGAACATATACCTGGTTACAAATTAATTACAAATTAAGTTTCTGCATACCTGTCCTGTTGTTGGACTCTGGCTCCGTGGTTCTCCGGCTGCTTCCTTCTCCTTCTGTGATGTCCGGGAACTCTTCAGGAACTGTCGTGGAACTGTCTTGGAATTGTCGTGGAACTGTCTTAATTTCTCGTCCGCAGTCGTTTATATATTTTTATCGGTTCCCACTTCTCTAAACCCCAATTAATTTTCCCTACTTAACGCATTGCCATTTCCCCCATGACATGTAAACGAAATGTACACGAAATTAAAACTAATGTTCTCCGTAAATAAAAATCATATTCGCTTAAAGTATTAATTTAGCAATAAATTATAAACAAAAATATTATTTTTCTCAATTTAAATTTTTTTTATTATTATTATACCCTCGGAAACACAGCAATACGTATATAAACAGTGCTGTAAATTTATAATTGCATTAAAATTTAAACATGTAAAATCAGCAAAATTAAATTCTTATTTTTACACTTGATTGTAACAAATAAATAAATATTCACGATAAACCCCACCAGTAAATGTTATTTGTAAAATTTTTATTATATATTTGTAAATGATACTGTTAGAAAATGTTATTTTAAACTATACATCAATTTTCATTCTATCATTATTTTTTAATATCTCATATTCATTAATTAATTAAGTGCATGATAACGTAATGGCATTAGTAATCTGTAAATAGTAAAGATTCACACCATTAATTAAGTTATTTAACGTTGAGTAGAAATTTGCCAGTGGCGCCTTGATAGAAATAACGGCAAGCAATGGCCCTAAAATCGCTGCCAAATCGACGGTGGCGCACTAATGCGGTTGCTGCCAAAGCTTTTCAAAACCGATTGTCAAATTTTAACCAAAGGTTGGCTTACTATGTATACATATACAAGGATTGAATACATGAATTATTACCGCTAATTATCGCATTTGGCATGTGCCTTTTTGCCGCATTAAACTTCATTACTAATGGACCCCAAGGTTCATTTTGTTGTCTATTTTAAGTTTAAGTTAAACTGCCACCCAATTTAATTACAATAAAATTTATTCGTTTGAATAAAAATATAAAAGAAATACCTAAATACAACAATTCAAGACAATAAATAAATAAATAATCCCTAATTATAAAATATGAACATTGGTAGTTAAACTATTTGGTCAAAGAGGGCAGCATAGTGAACTGTCACTATGGTTGCCTACACGAACTAGAACGTAAACAAGATCATTTGAAATTGTATTTTTGTTCGAATAACAAATTGATAAAAATAGCAGAGAAAATGAGTCGTCGCAAGAAAGTTAAGGTAAACTGGTCACACTTTAATTGTTTTTGCAAATCAACGTATCTATCGTCCTGAAATATGAAAGCTTTCGAAAGTGTGGTTAAACACGAAAATAAACCCCACAAAAATATTTTTAGATCGAATACAAAGAAATGGAAGAGAAAGTAACGCACGTAGAGGAAGATAACATCTCAGACACCTCCGAAAAGCGTAAGTCTTTAACTCCAGACAAGAAATTAAACACCGGGGCTTCTTCGTCGAAAAACTTAAAAAAGGAAACTAAGAAGGACGACGTCAAAAAGGAAGATGATAAAAAGAAAGAGCAAGATCCAGAGTCCGAGCTAGACGACCCCGTCGTCAAAGAATTATTTTCTGGCTTGGAAGGGGCAGCTTTTCAGAGTCGAATGCCTTTCGACAAGATGACTTCTACGGAGTCGGCTTGCTTCCCTGATATCGCACAGGCTGCTCTCCAGACAGTCAAGGTATACTTGCACATTAGGAATAGAATCTTGCAGATGTGGCTGGACAATCCCAAGCAGCAGCTGCTTATAGAGCAGACGATCGAGAAAATGGAAACGCCTTACAACAGTGACGTACCTTTGCTTAAACGGGTACATGCTTTTCTCGAGAGGAACGGTTTCATTAACTTTGGGATTTTTAAACGTCTGAAACCATTGCCAGCTAAGAAATATGGGAAAGTGATTGTAATCGGTGCGGGAATAGCAGGTCTGGCGGCTGCTCAACAACTACAGCAGTTTGGTTTGGAAGTTATAGTACTTGAGGCTAGAGACCGAGTTGGTGGACGAATTGCTACTTTTCGCAAAGGTGCGTTATGTAGTTAATGTTTAAAATAAGTATTTTCGTATATAGGCAGCCAAATGTACTTTTATTATTTTCTGTTTTCTACAAAGTTGCAAATAACATAGAAGGATCACGAAGTGTCCCACTAGTTTGCGGTACATATTTTTAAGTGTAGTTGAATTAATATTTATAAATTAAATTTTAAAACTCAATGGCGGGCCGGGGAAATCTTACTCGAGGGCCGCATGAGGTCACTGGGTTGCCCATGCCTGAATTATTTCATATATAATGTCATTTGTACCATGTATTTACTATTAAGGTGCATCCACCCTCATCTAGATCTACAGCGAGAATATATTCATTCATTCAATATTGTGAATAACTGGTTATATAATATTGTATTTATTTATCGTTGTTTTAGTTATAGTAACTAAAGGAATTAAGCATTAATTGCTTTAACTATTATGTTTTTAAGTAACAGCTATGAATGAAACAAATAAAATGTTAGTATCTTGTGACATTCAATACCCACTTTATTATTTGTATGTAGTAATAATATATTCATATTATTTATAGGTAATTATATTGCTGATCTGGGAGCTATGGTGGTAACTGGTTTAGGTGGAAATCCAGTAACAACACTCAGCAAGCAAATCGACATGGAGCTGCACAGAATACGTCAAAAATGTCCATTGTATCAATCTAGTGGTGTGACAGTTGATAAAGACAAAGATGAAATGGTCGAAAGGGAATTCAACCGCCTTCTGGAAGCAACCTCCTATCTGTCCCACCAACTCGACTTCAACTATGCCGGTAATAAACCGGTAAGTCTGGGACAAGCCCTGGAATGGGTCATCAAGCTCCAGGAAAAGCACGTCAAGGAAAAACAAATACAGCACCTAAAATCCGTCATCACCTTGCAAGAAAAACTGAAAACCAATCAGAAGCAGCTCATTAGCATCAAAGAGCACATGAACGAGGTTAGCGATAAAGTGAAAGACTTCGAGTCTACTGATAAACGAGACATTCAAATTGAGTTCGCATACCGCAGTGCAATCAGGGATTTGAACGCATGTGCTAAAGAGTGGGACTTGCTTCAGGATCAGGCCAAAGAAATCGAAGAAAAACTGAAGGAGCTGGAGAGTTCACCTCCAAGGTTTTATTTTGATGTTTATGAGTATTTTAAGTGTTACTATTTTGAAAATTTCAGTGATGTGTATTTGTCTTCCAAGGATCGGCAGATATTGGATTGGCATTTTGCTAATTTGGAGTTTGCCAATGCGACACCGCTGTCGAATCTTTCGCTCAAGCACTGGGACCAAGATGACGACTTCGAATTCACCGGGAATCATTTAACAGGTAAATTTATTAAAATCACTTATGTTAAGAATATGTTTGACAAATTCATTTAAAAACATTAATTTGATTTTCGTTATGTACATTGTTCTGTTATTTTGAACATTCTATTCGAGAACTTGTAGAATTTGTAGCTAGATACAAATTCTTAATTTCAGGTTTGGTACACAGACATACATAAGCAACACAAATTTGTTGTTGATCAGTTTACACTGCCCCTATCTATGAACTAATGATAACACTTTCGTATAATAATTGAAATACGTGTTTTTTCGTTTTAAAGTACTAACGCTATCTAAAGCCATCCAAAGGTGAAAATATTTAATTGACTATTAATTGAATCTGTGGTACGGAAAAGTTTTTTAAACGGGCTTGTTTTGTGGGTCAAGCCAACCTTTTAGTTTAAACAAGCAAAACTCTTTGGTCATAGTTGACATATTTCTCCCTTTCTTGGGAATTGGTATATTATGAATTCCGTAATGCTGAACTCATTTGTTGCAGTTTTCATTGTAATGAATACTCAATGCTGATGTTTGTTTTAATTTTAATGTTCTCAGATGGTTTACTCTTATCACTTTGCCATACCTCAAAAATGGCATGAGTTATCCAACAATTTGTTATTTACTGGAAAATCGTTTTAGAAATTATTTTATAAATATGTTTCTAGACTTACCAGATTCGTAATACGAGGTAAATGTTTCTGCACGCTAACATGATTTTGCTGGCGGTAGCCACAGTGTTAGATCCTATAATACATACTCACTGAATAGCAGACTCAGCTTGATAATTAATTATATTAAGAACTCTGGTATTATATTTTTTAACTGCATCCAACTTCGTCTTGCTTCGTCCAACTGAATTTGGTTTCAGTCTAATACCTCTATAACGATGATCTAATAATTGACTAGTTGACTAATTAATGTGCTGGTTTTAAGGCCATTTATTGGGTGGATTTAAATCTATTAGATTGATATTTTCTGTATACATTTTTCTGTATACATTTTCTGTATACATATCTTGAGCCAATTGTTATAATGTTATAGTTATAATGTAATAGTTATAATGACGCCCCCATTTTATAGTATCTTTCACACCGTCAATATCTTCAATGTTTTAACAGATCAGGTTTATGATATGCGGAGCAACCATGCCTAATGATACGCTTCAGATTTTGAAAGTTGATTTCTCAATTTCGGCAGGAGGTGCCTGTTGACATCCCGTTAAGTTTAAGCACATAGCTTCAAGTTATAAATAGTCAGTAGTGTGACTATTGTTACCAGTATCAACTGTGTCAATTGGGTGTACCGTACCATTCATTATTAGCTTAAAGCTGATATTTGACTGAAATGCCCGGCTTGTTCCAGTAGATAGTGAAGGTAGGTTATATTCTAGAGTGCCATCTGACATAAATTTACACAGACCTTGCCAAATACACAGTTGCCCTTGTACCGAGTTAGTATGACATAAAGGACGTTCTTTAACTTTAAAACTAACCACAAATGTGTATCTAAAAAAAAAATATATAAAAACGATATAAGTGTGTTTCACAAAACGATGCACACGAAATAATAGAGAGTACTTGGGCTAGGGTACAGATGTGGTCATATGTATTAAACCCAAGCCAATAATAAACGCAACAGAGTTGCGTGGACTCCTGCAATATATTCGTTAGAGGAAATGACGGATACTGCAATCTCGTCTGCGGTTGCAGTGTAAAATGTAAGATAATTAATTTTCATTTAATTATTTTTCAAAAGAAAAAATCTGATCCGCTTTTATGAGTATCGTCTTGGCTCTTCGGTAAAGGAGGCAGTTGAACGGGAGACTGCAGCATTCAAGCCACGCTCTGGACGACCTCAAGGAATTAACAATGACCTGGTGAAGCAGCTCATTGTCAAGGATGCCTGGATTACGTAGCAGGAGTTAGCTTCGACGTTATACTTTGCTGACAACAGCCACCTAACAAGCCTACGCTCCTTGAGTAGTACTGCTTTTTTATTCGGTAATTGTGTAAAAAAGATTGATAGCCACAAACACTGCAGCAACTCGCACAGCGTTAGCTAAATGGAAGCAGATTTTCTTCCTTCCAAGGTAAAATCAAGCCGCATACCGGCAGAGAGGCCATATTCGCCAGACTTTCCATAATTGTTTCACAAGACTTGCTGTCCCTTGCTGTCAAGGATCACTCCTCAAAGCTGGCTAAATGGTATGCAAAATACTTTCACGAAGGCAAAGTCGAGAAATTTGAATGGATCCAAGATTCTTTCCGTGCTCAAGCTCTACCAGAGTTCACCTCCCAGGAAGAAGAGAGTGTAATTGAACTCTCTTACGATACATAACAACTTGGAAACCAAATTTGCTTCTACCGATTCAGCGGAGTTTTAGATATTGATCAAAAATGTATATTCAACTCTGAGTTCAGAAGCTGTAAGGATCTTAATTTCTTTTGTGACAAACTATTTCATTTCAGTTGTAGCCCAACCCAACCCAACGCAACCCAAATGTAAAGTGAATTCGGCAGAACCCATTACTCGACCAGGTGTCCGTTACGGTTACGTCACCGGACTCAGTGCGTGAAGTTCTGTCGCTGTCAGTGCATCGGTTCGCCCGTGACAGTTTTTTTAGTAAAACAAGTTTTTCCATTTCGGCGATAGCGTGATGTCAGATTGTCGAGGGCAACGCGCGGCTGTCAAATTTTGCTTCCTTTTGGCTGCGGAAACTATTGTAATGCTTAAGACTGCTTATAGGGATGCTACCCTAAGTAAAACCAGAGTCTGCGAGTCGTTTTAAATGTGAATTGAAGACCAACCCCGAAAACGTCGACAAAATCAATGCCGTGGACGAATCATTGAACAACTCTGTGAGATGTCTGGGAAATCATCCCAAGATTTGCACATGAGAAGGGTTGCAGCCAAATTTGCCCCGCGCCTTCTCACAGACGAGCAAAGAGAGCGTCGACTTCAGGCATGTTTAGAGCTTCAAAATGAGAGGATCCTAATTTTTTCCCAATGTGATTACTGATGATGAATCGTGGTGCTATAGCTACGACCCCGAATCAAAGCAACAATCAAGCCAGTGCAAGACAAGTGACCAAAATTTGTTGTAAACATATTAAGAAATAAAGACGTTATGATGAATTTCTCGTTTTTTGAGCCCCCCTCGTATGATAGTGGCAATATTAAACCATATCCCACATTTTGAAAAAATGTATGGCTATCAGCAATGCTCACCCGTCGCATTAACTTACTTGTAGTTGAAGGTTTTCACCATTTATTCCATATTTTAGATTGATGATTCTTGTGACTCAATTTTAATAAATACGATTTTCACATTGTGGGGTTTGCTTTAATTTCTGTGCCTGATTTATGTTATGGAACACATATTAGCCGGGATAAATTACTAAACCTGTAAGTGCACCACTCATTGATTTTATATTAGATACTCACTGACATATAAACTGCACCACCTAGAAGGGGTGGGAATTTTTGGACCAAATTTGGCATAAACATTGGACTAGTCTAAGGTAACAATTGATTAAAATTTGATAAAGAAAACACTTCATCTTTTTGATTTTTCTTTAATAATGTGTTGGTCCGCCCCTATTTCTGATACACTCATTGACCCGCCTTGGCATTGATTCCAGCAGGTGATTAATGTCTTCTTGGGGTATGGCATACCAAGCAGCCTGTACTTCATGCCGTAGAGCTTCTATTGTCAACGGTGAGTTCGGTAGATTCTTCAATCTTCTACCCATCATGACCCACACGTGCTCAATGGGCGACAAATCGGGAGATCTTGGCGGCCAAGATTAACATTGGCCTCTTCAAAGAAGTAAAGAGAAACCCTTGCTACGTGAGGTCGTGCATTATCTTGATGGAAAAGTGGATCTTCCAGCCCTCGAAGATATGGAAGAACATGTGGTTCTACCACTTCGTCAATGTAGCGTCGGGTGGTCATACTGTCCCGAATGAAGCACCCCACACCATCAACCCCACAGTTCGGTGAACATGTCTCGCAATCGAAAAATCAGGATTGCGCCTTTCTCCACGTCATCCGACCATCATGCATTCCTAAACAAAATCGCGGTTCGTCACTAAAGACAACTCGATGCCACTCCAAGTTCCATTGAAGTCTTTCCGTGCACCAGGCCAAACGTTCCTGGCGATGTTGAGCAGTGAGGGGTAGCACAAAATGTGGGCGGTAAGACAGCAAGCCAAAGGTTCTTATTCGACGATAAACTGTTCGCAAGCCTATCGGACGACCTTGTTCACCTAACCATTGATCAGCTATTGATCTAGTTGTAGAGAATCGGTCTCTCAAGGCCATTAGTCTTAAGCGGCGATCTTGACGTTCATTGGTTCGTCTTTGAGCCCCAGTGCCTCTTCTCCGACGTTCAACCCCATGTTCAGACCACGCTTGATAAACACGCATTATTGTTGAGTGGTGCCGTCCCAAACGGTTGCTGATTTCTCTAAACTAAACCTGCTTCTCGTAAACCAACAATCGGCCCTTGGTCAAAGTCACTCAACTGGTGGTAAACTTGAGGTCTCCTTCCTCTAGGCATCATTAAACACTTGAAACACTTGAACAATGACTCGATAATCTTGTCTATCACCACCTCTAAAAAATGACACAAACGTCAAAAATCCCATGACTACTTGATGATTGGGTTTCAAATTTTAATCAACTATTTCCCTGGACTAGTCCACTTTTCCTGCCAAATTTTGTCCAAAATTTCCCACCCCTTCTAGGTGGTGCAGTTTATATGTCACTGAGTATATATTATAGGCAATTATGTTCGCGTTATTATTTGTCAATACTCATACGTAGTGATATAGATTTAGGCTTTGTTTTTGCATCCACTTTTGCAAATACATCATAGGAGATTTTAAGCGCTGCTGAACCTACACATTGTGGGATTCATTTAATTCAACGCTTTGCGGATACAGCGGTATAATATACATATACATAAAAACACCTATGTACTTTTATCAAAGATACCATGTGAATACCACGAGAATAAAATAAAACGAAATTTTGTTTAGGTATATGGACAATGCTATTGTTTAGTCGATGTGGTTCAAACCGCACGGACATCGAAAACGTATACATCCGTTTTTATGACCCGCTGCACCCCGAATGCCATCGTTGCGGTCGCGACGGTGTATCTCACCACCGGTTAAAGCGACAGGATTGCGAAAAAATGAACTTTTGTTCCATAAAAGCGCAAGATCGTGTTCGATAAGAGACACCATAACCTCACGAGTGAGGTTAACAGCGAAATACAGTAGCGCACTTGATAATGGGACACACATTAGTTTATTGTGCACGATTTCATTAAGTTCATAGCCAACGTGCAGAACGCCGTCGTGAGAGAAGGGGTCGCTTACGCAAAATATCATTCGAGCGAATGGATAATTTCATTCGTTTTGTAACGCGCGCTCACACGAAAATGTAAATATGACAATCCAGTACGTATTCTAATAGGGAGAAAACACACATTCATATTGAAACATTGCATATATTTTGCTGCAAACATGACTTGATGCGCAGAGGGTCGCTGCAGCAAGGCTTTTAATGCATACAGTTGTTAATATTCAATATCTTCGTGTCGGTCTAGATTCTCGACACATAATGTGATAAACAAGTATCAAGTGATTGTTACGACGTAATATATTGCCACTTTCGAATATGGAAAAACACCAACCCCATCAGATCTTATCTGATGGGGTTGCTAGACATACAATGGCAGACTGATAAGCACCTAGCTTTGGCAAACAAGAGATGGTGTGATTGATTAGAATAAATGCTATTTTAGTCAATGTCATCCCTGCTAGTATTATCACACGTTCAGTCAGCTGAGTGATTCCGTTTGTGTTTCACAGCTATACAAAATGAATCACGGAAACGAACGATGAAATCGCAACGGAAATGAATGGAATATATCGAGACTCTGTACCTTCGTTAGCAACAATAAAATATTGGATAGATGCATTTAAATGCGCCCCTACGAGCACATATGATGAAAATCATCGAGGTCACCCAAATGTGGCCACCATACCAGATATGGTTGACGAAATCATATTGAAGTGAAAGTGTATGAGATAGTTGAGATAGCAGATGAACGTATGTGTGTCTGAGTGAAAGTGTATGAGATAGTTGAGATAGCAGATGCACGTATGTGTGGCGTTTGTTCACAGTTGACTGCAAACTCAGTCGTGTGACTACTTCTGCGACATGTGAAGTGAAGTCAAATCTATGGACGAAACGTGGACTCATCATACTTCTATCAAATCGGCATCGAAGTAGGCAAAGGTAATTTCGAAATCTGGAAAGTTAAACTGTCTGAATATTGTCGCATAGTAGTTTGTTTGGGGCTATTTGTAGAATTTTTCCTAATAATGGAAAAAATAGAGCACCGTGTTCTCTTAAAATTTCTCACAAAAGAAGGAAATAATCCATTGGAAATAAAAAGTTGAACGACTTGTCTGAAAAGTGAAAAAATGATTCTTGGAGAAGTATTAAAATCGATGTTTAGACCATCACCCATGGAATGTTGACCCCATTCCATAAACAACGTCGCGTTGAAACTTGCCAACATTTTGGAGAAGGATAAGAGGAAGAAATTATTCAGAAAATTGTAACTGGGATGAAATATGGGTTCATCAATATGATCCTGAAAGCATACAGGAGTCTATGCAATGAAAATACAATGGCTCGCCACCGCCAAAGAAGTTTCAAGTGCAACATTCAGCTGGCGAGGTTGCCGCCAATATTTGTTGGGACTTTTATTAATAGACTACTTGTCACATAAGACCGCGGGGTATGGTAACAATGTGAACGTTTTGACTTTTATAATTGTTTGCGAAAACAATCTGTAGTAGTTTGTGAAGAAACCAGTGTATGAGAGCTGACTAGTACAGGCATTTTTAGTTATTGCGCCTCCGCGTAATAGTGTTAAATGTAACAAAATGCCTCGAGTTCCAAAACGTCAAAATGATCACCATGTAATTACTTTGATAGGGGTAGAATTGTTGCCTATTATTATTACCACCATGTAATGACTTTGATAGGGGTAGGATTGTTGCCTATGGAGATGTTGGTTTATCCTATCGCGAAATTGGCTGCCCCGGTAATTGTACTCCAATGACGGTAATGTCGTTTGTGGACAGAAGATGGAAGAAGAACATGAAGAAGACCAATTGGTCAACCGATGCGTATCACGGAGCGTCAAGATAGGCGCTTCAGACAACTAGTTCTACGAGACTATTTTCCTAATACGCGTCAAATCGTTTGAAGTTGTGTTCGGCGTTTGGAGAAGAAGGTCGACTGGTTTCTATCCGTACACTATGTCGCCGCATTCGAGCCTTTGGACTTTTTTCATACCGTCCACGATTAGTGTTTCCTTTGACTGCGAACCACTGTCGTCAACGTTTGAACTGGTGCAGATAACGGCAACATTGGGAGGCAGAATGGCATAATGTCGTCTTCAGCGACGAATAGCGATTCTATCTTGGTATGCACTATGGTCGCAAAAGGTAAGACGCCGCCGTGGAGAGCGACATGATATTGAGTTTGCTGTTGAGTTTCATGTACACCGGACTGTTGTAGTAATGGTTTGGGGGGCTATTGTCTATGGTAGCCGATCACCACTTCTCTTTATTCGAGGCAGTATGACAGCTGCAGGATATGTGGATGATGTCCTACAAACCACTTTACTGTCACATATTGCTCGTCGAACTATGGTCTATCTCCAAGAATCAGGCGTTAATTCCCCGTCTTCGGATTTAAATCCTATGGAACATGTGAAGGATTTGATGGGGAGAAGACTGATCACTTTGCACCATCCTCCACACAGTCTGGCACAGTTAACCCATATAGTTCAAGTTGCTGGGAACGAGGTACCACAAGTAGACATCGACAATCTTATTTTGTTGATGCCTAGATGTATACAGGAGTGTACTCAGCTATGGGTTCGCCAAACATATTATAATTTTTTTTAATTACTAGTCAATAAAATTTTTTAGAAATATTGTCGTTTCTTTCTTGATATCTATCACATTGCCAAAAAATCAAGTTGAAGAAATTGTTGCTTCTGGGTGTAACATTTCTAATGTCAGTGAGTATATAATGGAAAAACGCAAGAAAATTCAAAAATGGAATGCGCAAGTGCACAAAGCTGCTGTTGTCCACGATGCTCTGGAGGATTTAGAATTCACATAAAGCACCCAGCCTACATCCCTGACTTAGCACTCTGTGACTTTTTCTGTTCAAAAAATGAAATTGAAAAACCACCTTTATTTATTTTCGTTAATTGCTTAATGTGAAATATGCATAGTACCAGGAGATTATATTGAAAAATGACAATTGTACTTTAACTTCTTCACAGTCACGTAGTTTTTTTTATCAGCTTGCATGCTTATATTATTCCAATTTAATGGACCGTTTTCACGAAGGTTTGAAGAAAAACGACCACACTTGCCTAATAAAAAACTCTTCCATTAAGACAATATATAGCTCTTCTCTTTCTTCCATAGCCTTAGATTATTGCGATTATTTCCTGTTTCTGAAATTTAAAAAAAGGCACGAAGGAAGGAAATTTGGTTATGACGAGGAAACAATCGTACATTGTGAAAGCTTGGTAAAATAGTACTATTCAGAAAGGATCAAAAATTTGAAAAAGTGGAAAAACAAATTGGTTTTGTCTAAGAAATTTTTTTTTGCCAAGGCTGGTTATTTATAACTATGCCTTCGTATGTATCGTATATCCCAATTACACACATTTGTTGTTATATAAAATTGAAGTACTTACACGTCATTATCATGATCGTGATTGATTAAGTATGTGTTGAAGATCGTTGCGCACTGCCACATTATATTGGAGCATCGAGAAAACGTGATGCATTTCATATTAATTTATTATTTTTTCACTCTGCATTTCTACGGCATGATGTACCATAATATGTTTAATGCCGCCGTCTGCAATTTGTAGCGAATACATTTACGGTGCACTGCAAAAAAATACTTTCACTGAGATTACGTTCACCATTATTAAAAAATAAATACAGCATGCTTGCCGCCAAACTGGGACGATGGATGTTAAGACATTCGTAATGTAATCCCGAAATGTCAGCGTTTGTATGTAATTTGAATTGCAAAAATGGATTTGCGATCTCATGGTATCTGTAAAGAGAACACTGTTTGTAGCTCTAGTTAGTCAGCAGCGGAACGATTGTCAAAGGTTTCAAACAGTGTTTCAGAAACAACCTAGTTAATTAATGCTCACAGCATTGTAATGCACAATTTTTTCAAATCAACCTATTTTTCAAATGAAAATGCGAAAGCATACTTGAAATAACTGGAAATGGAAGACATGATAGAAAAGGCAAAGAACAATAATTTATACATCAAATTCGCCTAAATAAGCACCTTTATTACGCCATGTAATGGAGGTCCTCATCGTAACTATTATTTTAACCGTTACTCGAGTCGCGTGGCAAAAAAATATTCAGGTATACAGGTTCGTCAAAACTGTTTTATATATACGTTAATTAATGTCGTTCATTATTTCTCCGTAATCATTGTGACTGGTGTGAAACCCCCTAGAATCTATAACCTAAAACCTACAACGAGACGTGTTCTCCCTCTAACACTGCATCGCATAAAAATCCGTTGTCAATCCGTTTATTTCCTTCGCATTACGCAGGTTTTGAAAATTCAGGATTTAAGGAAGTTTTCGTTGTTTCTAAAATCAGTATCCATCTACTCAGCATCGAGTAACTACTGATCGAGGGTTAGATCAACTGTCACTACAAAGTATATACAACAATACAGCAAGTAGCCAGCGAGCATACATAACTACCTACGGTTCATCGAATTTCGACAAACACTTGATGTTCTAACACAACAATGCAAAGCAGCAGATTGCAACAGTATTCACAAAGGTGTAAATTGTAATTGTAAATGGTCTTCTCTGTAACCAAGTCACTTCGAACGATTGAACAAAGCACAGAGAACAGCGGCGCACAACAGTGGCGTAAATCCGTGAGCGAGAGACGTATTCGAATGTAACTTATTCAAGTTCTTACGTTCACGTTGCGACAAGTAAACTATTCACATTTTGGGAGAACTCTTTTTTCAACTAATAATATATTTTTGTTCTCATTAAAGGACGTTTTTTGTTTCTTCGACTACTGAAATTAATTAAAAAAAGAGCCTGTAAGGCACAAAAGTTTTTCTCAAAAATATTGTTAAAATTATCTTACATAACAAATTTTTTGAGAAAAACACATGAACAGCTTTAGTGTCTTCCTTATGAAAGCCACTTAATGCGAAATCTGTTGATTGTATTCGCATTAAATAATACAAATTATGAAAATAAATTTCAGCGAATGTTATAGGTGGTTAGCACGTTTCGCCCTTCCTGTTCATCAGACCATCAAAAACATATTCGCTGTACAAGGTTATGCAAACATAAGTGACAAAAGTTTGTGTCAGTGTAATAACCATATCTAGACACCCACGCTATTTCTGATATGCAGTTACAGAGGTCTACGTTAATAGGCTCGTACAAACTTTTTCTTACACATGATTGCATGGCTTTGCGCACTTTCAGCGAATATGTCTTTGATAGTCTGATGTGCCCGGAAGAGCGAAACGCGTCACCATTTATGACATTCGCTAAAAATATTGCATTTCGGCATCCTTATTTTGTTGTAATAGTCAATTGAAATAGTGCTTTCTACACCAAAATGTTACTTACCTATTGTAATTATTGATTGAAGAAAGAGTACTCACAATATATGACCTATAGTTGACTAATTAGTATTTCTATAAAACACTTTGTAATAAAAGAAATATTCATAACGATGCTAACGATGCAACCGGATCGGTCACAGTGCATGGTGATGTCATATAATTAATTATAGGCGTTCGTGTGTTTTATTTGCATAGGGAATTAATTAAAATATTACTGCAACAGATCTTGTGGTTTATTCAAAGGAATGTTGATATTATTGCTTTTCCTTAGTGCGTTTGCTGGTAGTTGGTGTTTGCAGTATCAATTAAAATGCCCGCTGCAAAAAACATGCAACTCTAAATAAGGAAAAAAGAACCCTTTAAAACTAAAGTATTTATTTGATCAAGTAAGGTATGTTAATCTATGTAGTTACTAGTAAACATCGTGCTACCATCGAACGTATATGTAGTTTCGTGTTTTCAGCGTCGCTGACATTTAAAGTCGTCCTTCGCTAGGGCCTTAATCGCATGCCCGGCGAGACGTAGATCCGCGCGATAAGTCGCCTGATAGAGAGCTCATCTCACGATTTCGGAATTCATTTTATCTCCACCGTCGACGTATGTGCGCCTTTTTTTGCTGGTGCCGTTACGACGATGCCACAGCTGATTAAATATCGTACGTGTAGCGTGTAATTTTTTGGAAATTGATCTGCCTCGATAAGAGGAATAACTGAAAATCGCAGTGTAGGAAATCGCGGTTGGCCATTTACGGTTTAATTAAGCAATTTCCAATAATCGATAATTAACGGGAATTAGATTGTAATTTAAAAAATACCGCAATTTCGTGTTCGCGAAGCTTTTAAATTGAAAATTTATTCGTTAATGTAGGACGGATGGCCGTCGCCGAAAATTACTGTAATAATGTGAATGTAATAATTATATTTAAGCAGGTTTTATATTTACGACCTCGGACGCCAATCGGCTAGATTGCATTGAGACAAGTTTTTTATTTTCGCTTATAACTAATCAATAGTTAAGTAAGTTCGTGTTTTCTTAAAGGCCGATATATGAAGAGCCATATAAATAAATATCGTCTTATTTACGATAAATAACTTCATCGTTTATAATTATGTAAGTACATAGCAATTTTTTGTAAAGCATGCTATAAATTCCAGCGTTTTTAGTACCCTGATTAAATCTTTGTATGACCGAAAATGTACGAAAATTTCATCAATAATTTAAATTATTAAGCATGGTCTAGTAACGATCCAAAGCGTCGGTGGCATTCCTAATGTTTATCGCTCATCTGATTTAGTTCTACCTATGATAGACCAGAAATAAAGAAATTATTTGAACAAACATTTCGAATATGCTGCGTATATTGGTGTGTTAATCGACATATGACAAATTTGTGCAAAAGCAAGTTCAAACGCTTTATTAAAAGTAAAATTAAAACATATAGATGGCTATAAAACCACTGCAAAAGCACAATTTAAGCATTATTGACTACGGTAATGTGATTTGATTATGTATGTGTAATTTAAATAAAATTGAGTACACACTCTCTATGTTGTCACTAACATTGAAATATTGCCCTGCAGTTTTAAGGAAATCGATGATTATGCCGATGTTTCGGCAAAGTGGAATTTGTCATTTTCATGTTGGTCTTCCGGTCACAGTTCTTCAAGATCGCGATTGTTTGCCGACATTTCGGAATTCGTAATAGTGCTTCTAGGGACAATTGAGCAACGATTTTTCCACCGGGGTTCTACGAATCAACAAACACACGTGCAAAATGAAACGAGCTTATTGGGTGCTATGCCCCACATTAATCCATCCAGTGTATGCTGGCTTTATTCAAGATACAAATATTATTTGGTCCTGCAATATAGGCAACCAATTACCTTCTTAAGTGTGTAACAAAAGTCTTAGGGCAATTTTTCGTATTGTTTTTTTCCTGTTAAAAATAAAGCAAACAACTTACCATTCTCATGTTACCAAGTTTTACAAAATGCCCTACAAGTTAGAGTTGCAGAAAGATATTTACAATTTGGTTGGCCAAATGCCCAAACGAGACATTGTCGCCATTTATAGAAACCAAAATATTTCTAAGACAACAATTACCGCGTCATTAATCCATTTACGCCCGCTGCGCCAATTTGGGAACACTTATAGGGGGCGTATACAAAAAGTACTGACAATTAGTAAAAAAATCATACATTACTAATTACTAGGAAGAGCTATAATTATAAAAAAATATCGAATAATAAAATTGGATTTATTTTTGTTGGTATCGTTCAAATTAATTTAGTCACCAATACAGCTGTAGAGGTACGTTTTGGTTAGCAATAATTAAATGTTGTGGGTAAATTTTAAAGTCATAAATTCTATAGCGAATCATAAAAAATCATTTTAAGTTTGATATTTTGTGTTTGATTTTATAATGCACAAAACAGTACTGTGCCAATTTGGGTACAATGGCTACAAGTATACCATTAATAATACAGGTATACATAGGTAATACATACCCGAATGTGTGAACGACAAGGTTAGGTATGTATATAAATAGGGAAATCCCCAAATAAGAGATAAGTGTATTTTCCTATATTGCATTCATTAGTTATTGAGATGAACCGACATTTTAGCGGTTTAGACGAAGCTGTTAATACCATTATAGAGGATAGCAACGATGGCTTTGAGTATGATTTAAGCGGGCTACTCACACGCCTGCCGCAGGGGCAATCTAGGGCGCACGGCGGCAGGGGCAATTCGAGTCGTATTACAAAATTGCCCCTGCTTGCCTATACACGTCACAATTAAGGAGGCAATCAAGGGTATCCCCACTTTTATACCCTAGATTGCCCCTGCGGCAGGCGTGTGAGTAGCCCGCTTTAGCCATTCTACCACCAGAACCTAGAGTTGTTACTAATGAAGAAGAGGGGTTTGATGACAATATAAATTAATCAATATTGCCAAATGATGTTCCTGGAGAAATTTAGGTTTTTTTCGTAATGTTGCCACCCTTTTGGATACTGAAGATTGCAGTGATGATGAGCCATTATCTGATAAAAGGGCTCGAACTAAAATCAATATGCAACGATGTGAAAAGCGTGGCATTTCATCAACATTGAATGTTCTATCTTGGCGAAGATCGGCACCATATTAGATTTACGTGGAAACTGACGACCGGTTGGTAAGTGAAAACCGTATGAAAGAATATGTAAAGGAATTGACACCAGCTCAAATATTTGAAATGTTTTTCGACGAAGAAGTTTTCGAAATGATCGCTAATTTGTACGCGAATCAAAATAATCGACACAACTTTAGTGTCACCGTTGCAGAGCTAAAGATTTTTTTGGTATACTCTTTTTATCTGGGTACCACAACCTGCCAAGGGAAAGCGTGTGTTGGTCTGTGGATGATGATATAGGAGTAGGAGTGTAAAAGACTATGTCCAGGAACAGGTTTAAAGAAATAAATGTAATAACGAAGCTTCAGTCACCAATGGCGAAACGTTCAAATTACGCAAGCTTTCAGATATTCTTATCAAAAAGTTCAACCAATGGGGCGTTTTCCACGACAATATTTCTATTGATGAGTCTATGGTTAAATACTATGGTCGTCATTCAGCAAAGCGGTTTATTCGATGCAAACCAGTTCGATTTGGCTATAAAAATTGGTTTCGGTTTCGGTTTCTGAGCCATTGGGTACTAGAGTTGTAAAAACGCTGCTTGATAAATTGTCCACAAATCCTGCCAACCGCAAAGTCTATTTTGATAACTTTTTACAAGCTGTGATTTGCCAAATGATTTACGCCCTTTAAGTTACCGTGCTACGAGTACTATCAGCGAAAATCGTTCTAAGAAATGTCCCCTGACAAATGTAAAAGAGATGAAGAAAAATCAAGAGCAGAGTTGGATTATAGGTGACAGCATTTGCACAATAGTCACCACTTATGAATTCTATGATCCAGTGGAATATGTTAAAAGATGGTGTTCGCAAAATAAGAAAAAGATGGATATGCAGATTCCATATATGTTTCAAATATACAGCAAGGGCATGGGCGGAGTAGATGAAATGGATCAACCCATATCATTATACGGAATCAGCATAAATGGCAAAAAACGGTGGTGGGTTTTATTCGCCTACATGATTGATATGGCTATCTCAAATGCTTGGCGCTTGCATGTATGTAGTAAATGAAACAGCATGGATCAGTTACTATTTCGACGAAAAATAGCTAGATTTTACCTGAAGCAATCACCAAAAAGATTGCTCGTCCTTCGTCATCAAACATTGAAGGTTACCAAGCTAGACGGCGCCAATCACGTTCCCGATACGCTTCCAAAGCGTGTACGTTGTGTCATCTGTCACAACAGAAGTCGTTGGAGTTGAAAACATGCAAGAAAACACTTTGCATTGACAAATGATGCTTTTCAAAATTTCACTTCGTAAGTGGCCACTGTGCCAATTTGGGGACACCCCTTTTATGTACTGAAAAAATCTTTTTTTTTTTTACTTTTTTGCTGGTTTTTTGTGCTTCTAATATAATATAAATAAAGACTTTTTCAAATTATTCATTGTCGTTTTGGTTTGGCTTTAAATCGATCAAGGAATGTGAGGAAGGTTTGCCGTGTGTGAATCCGCCCTCGAGGTTTGAATCATGGAAGGCTTCAGAACTTCATTGAATCTGCAAGAAATAGAAAAGGAGTTTCAACGAGAAGATTTCACATTTCCCATATGAGAGCCAAGACAAAATTATCCAAAATACACGGCTGCTCAATTAGAGAGGATTTCAAGATGCTGAAGACAATTAAGATTGGAACATTTCAGAAACCCAAGATTATTAAGGCAACAAAATATCCTATGTGTACCTAAAGAGGATAACCTCGTGAATGTTGCACATACACGTCCTATAGAAGAGTTTTGGGCTTTACTCGATAGAAAAGTTTACGACGGTGGCTGGGAAGCCCAAAATGGAGAAGAACTGCGACGAAGAATCTACCAAAAGATTCGACAGTTTAACCCACTTACCGTCCAAAGGCTGATGAGATTGAAACCCATTGCCCTTTAGCTGCTATAAGATACGTTATAATTATAGTTAAAGCTTCACTGAACCATTTTATGTACTACTAAATTAAATAAAACAATTAGTTTAAATTATTATATTATAATAAAATATAATCTACAATAAAATAAATATGTAGATTTGGTAATTTTTGTCTGTGATCCTGCGACCCGGCGGGTGTACAATCGGTGAAGTGCGTGCTCGTCGCGTTGGAGTAAATCGTCGGTAAGTATCCTTTTCCAGATTTATTATTATTGGACACCTCTTTTATTACACCTATTTAACTACTTAATTCCCTTTCCATTTAACCTATGTTAGCCTGAACAATTGTTTGTAAATTGTATTGAAAATATCCATTACGTTTTTTTTTGTACTCGTGTCGGTAAATTGTTTATAACTTTATTGAACTTAGGGAGACGATATGGGTTAATGTTCCGTATTTGTACTCGTAATTTGTTTATAATTAATGGTATTAAATGTGCTATATAATTCAATCGGAAAACGTTATTTCGTTTGAATCTGTGCTTTTGATATTGTGCTATCATATACCAGGGGATATCATTATTTAGCGTCCCTGACATCGTAGACGATGAGTGACTTTGAATCAATTGGACCATTAAAGTATTAATTATTTGTTGTTACGTTGGTTCAGTGGTAGTTTTGTCACTTGTCACCTATTCAAATAATTTAGAATTTAAGTAGACAAGTTTAGAGAAAATCTAAAAATGGAAAAATCAGAGGTTTGTGCAGTTATAAAATCAATAATTAAGTACCAAATAGAACTAGTGATTGACAACAGTGTAAAATGCAAACTACATTTAAACTCGAAACGCATTCAAATATATTAGGTTCAACGGGGAAGGTGAGGTTAAGTAACTGTAAAACATAAAGGAAACGACGATAGTTTTCAAATTATAAATTTATTGCAGGATAAGTATGTTTGTGTATTGGTATCTTGTTTTGAATTGATGCAATTATTCTTTTCTTGTATATAACATTTCTAATATCGTTCTTTTATGGAGTTTAGTTTCGGTCGTCAAGGTTTTCACATCGATATTATATGGTACGCTCACCATAAAGAGGGTGTATCCCTACGACTAATAGTGTTTTCGATTTAGACCGTAACTGAAAACCTTACAGGACGTATCACTGAAATTTGAAGGTGTGATAACAGTCATTACACTTTTCAATTTGCTGAATCCATAATTGTTGAAGATATCACTGCAGATTGGAATAACATAAAAAAATAACTTATATACCCCTTCAGGAACTTATTAAGATTATGGATTTCATTTTTGAATCAAATTGTTTTGGGCATTAGTTCCATACTAGCATAACTGGTGAATATTTTTTGGATATTGTCATCCCCACGTTACCTTTCCAGCTACCTTTTGTCAAAAATATGTAGGCGATATCATTTGTGACACCCCGTCAGGATCTAACACCGAAATCTTTAATCAATTTAATAGTTTCAACAATAATTTGAAATTCATGACAATAAATCCATAGCCTTTCTGGATACCACACTGATCAGAAATGAAAACAACACCATAATACTGGTATCAAAATCATCACTCAATCGTTACATTCATTATCTGTCCTAGTATCCCTTAAAAATGAAAATAAACTGCATTTTGATTTGAAAACCAGAATCAAAAAATTACTCACGCCTCATTTTACCAAATAAACCTAAATCATTTTAAATGCACCTGATGTCCAACCATATCGGACCCCATTGGGAAACCTATAGTAATAAAAATGTATCGATCCTTCCCTCACTTTGAAAATCGGGATTAAAAACTGTTCGAATATAAAACATTTTGCCAACACTCAACAATAATGCGTGTTTATCAAGCGTGGTCTGAACATGGAGTTGAACGTCGAACAAGAACCTTTGGCTTGCTGTCTTACCGCCCACATCTTGTGCTACCCCTCACTGCTCAACATCGCCAGGAACGTTTGGCCTGGTGCACGTAAAGACTTCAATGGAACTTGAAGTGGCATCGAGTTGTCTTTAGTGACGAATCGCGATTTTGTTTAGGAATGCATGATGGTCGGATGACTGTTAGACGAAGACGTGGAGAAAGGCGCAATCCTGATTTTTCGATTGCGAGGCATGTTCACCGAACTGTGGGGTTGATAGTGTGGGGTGCTATTGCTTACGGCAGTAGGTCACCCTTGCTCTTCATTAGGGGCAGTATGACCGCCCGACGCTACATTGACGAAGTGGTAGAACCACATGTTCTTCCATATCTTCGAGGGCTGGAAGACCCACTTTTCCAGCAAGATAATGCACGACCTCACGTAGCAAGGGTTTCTCTTGACTTCTTTGAAGAGGCCAATGTTAATCTTTTGCCTTGGTCGCCAAGATCTCCCGATTTGTCGCCCATTGAGCACGTGTGGGACATGATGGGTAGAAGATTGAGGAATCTACCGAACCCACAGTTGACAATAGAAGCTCTGCGGCATGAAGTACAGGCTGCTTGGGATGCCATACCCCAAGAAGACATTGATCACCTGCTGGAATCAATGCCAAGGCGGGTCAATGAGTGTATCAGAAATAGGGGCGGACCAACACATTATTAAAGAAAAATCAAAAAGATGAAGTGTTTTCTTTATCAAATTTTAATCAATTGTTACCTTAGACTAGTCCAATGTTTCTGCCAAATTTGGTCCAAAAATTCCCACCCCTTCTAGGTGGTGCAGTTTATATATCACTGAGTATATATTACTCTTAATTATCCTCTTGTAGATGTCCTGATAATGTGGAGAATTTTTCATGAAATATTGACAATTTTAATAAAAATATAACTATCTAACCATCTTTAAAGCCTGCAGTACCAATTAGAACGTTTCCTGTGTTTCTGTACTGTTCGGGCACATGCAGCAAACAATAACAATTTTTAATACCTGGGATTTTATTTTATATACTATCAACCACAGGCAAAATAGGTTAGTTAAGACGAAACTCAGGAGTTTAATAAGAACAAGTAGGTAAGGTTTACTTTAAGTTTATTATAAAAACAGAAGTAAACCAGTTATAATTAAATAAATGAATAAAATATATTAATAAAGCTAGCGAAACGAACTTGTACTTCAACGAAACTAAAAATCAGCAGTATTAAATTTACGCTGGAACTAGAGGAAGAAAGGAAAATCTGCTCGTAATTAATTTTCTTCAATAGGTTTCCCATTAAATTAATTTGTCAAATAAAATTTAAACTTCCAGTACCAACATAATTACTGCCATTTTTATAAATAAAACATCATTTCTTACGTATTCCTCTTGAACGAACAAACCGTATAACTGATCCAAATGAGTGGTTAGAGGTTTGAGGGTCTCTAATAGAATTTTCACACATTATTTTATAATATTCGCAAAAACACAATTTGCGGATACTATTAAATTCTAATAATAGCATTATAAACTCACAACACCACCGAGGCATGTCAGTGGTTAAGTTGCTTATGAAAATTTTACTGACGGTAACTCCTTAATTGTTAAAAACTTTTCGTAGACCGCCCGACGTTAAGTACCTTTCGACACATCCAGTGATAATATTTCATAACGAAACTAAAGAATGGACAAAACATAGGGGGGGGCAAACTTGGGAAGGAAAATATGTGGTCACTGGGCTTTGCAGATGACGTGATCATCCTGGCGGAGACGGAGAAAGGACTAAACGAGCAATATGTTTATAAGGTTTCCTGGAGAAGAGATGGTTAGAACTCAACACGAAAAAGACAAAGGTGGCGGTTTTCAGGAGCGGCGGGAGAGGTGATATGCAGGTGAAATGGAAAGGAGAGGAAGTAGAGCAGGTGAGAGAATGGATGTACCTAGGCTAGGTGATGAGAGAAAACAATAGAAGGCACATGGAATATATACCCAAAAAGGCGGGGATGGCGGACGAGTGATTACGGGCGAGCCTGTGGGAAAAGAGGAAAAGGAAGTTTGAGGAGACAATGAGGATATGGATTGTATGCGTAAGGAGTTAAGGAGTATAATGTTGTATGGGGTGTTAAGGAAAAGAAAATGTTGAATGGGGCATATATAGGACAGTTGAAAGGGGCCCTATACTTGGAAAATTCGACATCGGATTATGCAGTTAGGCAAGCGACAGGAGCGAGAGGTTGAAGTAGAGGCGGAGAAGAGAGCGATGACGTATGGCAGCGAAAGAGGGGATAGCCATTCTGGCGAAAATGGTGGTGGAGGAACTAAAGAAGATGCAAACGCAGGGAAAGGATCTATCAGAATAGGAAAAAAAGAAGAAAAATGTATGAGAGCGAAATAGTGGAGAGGCAGATACAAGTGGAAGCACAGGAAAGAATGGGAAAATAGGAAGGTCAAGGCACAACGTTAAGTACAAGGTGTTATAGGTGTACAGTATAAGGAGACCAAAGTATCTTGGAAGGAGTAGAAACGGCGGAGGAAGGAAAGATCACAGTGAGATGACAAACAAATATTGGATGGAGAAAGAGTTTAAGAGGTGCGAGGCATGTGGAAAATTAAGAGATGATTGGAAACATCGGTGGAAGGAGTGCGAGGAAATGGAGTGGAGCAGGTAGGAAAATGAAATGGGGAGAGATTGGAGAAGGGTGAGAATAGGGAAGATAAAAAGGAGGAGAGAAGAGGGCAGGAAAGTTAGGGAAAATGTCTAACTATTTAATAACTTCACGGTTCTACAATTTAAAATGCTCATTTACCTTTCAACTCCTTCGGATTATCGATAAAATATCGCCCGATCCCAATACCTACACTTTTTCCGCTGACTTGCTTAAAACGCAAAATCAGTGGTTATGTTATTTATAACAATATGTTTAATAAATAGAGCATTTCTTGTACAGTCAGATACATACGTCGAAACGTTGGCTAAATACATAAGTTACTGTCACGGCAGTTTAATGTAATTTACGTCCGAGTAGGCACTCCTAACAATTACCAGGTGGTTTATTAAAAATATCTGCCACAATTTTTTACAATTACGAAAAAATCGTATTTGTAGCATTTAAATATGTTAACCCTGGTTCGAGTGTGATTTTATAAAGAGTTTTTATGAATAGTACACCATTTACGTTTCCGTGATTACCATATATTTTATATTAATAGTTGTACATTTTTTCAATAAAAGTAAGTAGAAGAATATTTCAAAAATATAGGCGAGATAACTATGTATGTTCAGTGCTGGGCACAACAGGTTTAAATCGAACTTATTTTGGTTTGTTCCTCTTTCTTCTTAATTAATTTCTGCGTCCCTTATCAATAATGAATCGTTCTTCAACCTAATATAAATGATAAATGAATGCTTTTGTGGAATGTTTCATAGTGGCCAGTTATAGGGCTACTCTCTAAGTTTTGCCGACGTAGGCATGTTTAATACCAAATATAAGTAATTGTAAATCAAACCATTATCACTACCTGCCAGAATTAGATACCTTATTAAGCCAAAATTGTGTTATTTAAATGTTGAATATTTTTACAAATTCCCTTACCAGTTTGGTAATTTAAACATTATTTTTCATTTCTACTTTAAGTGTCTTATCATCTGGATCTTTTGACGGGCTATAATAATCGAAGTCCTTCTAAAAAGCCGAAATGTTCGAGCTGTTATTATGCATTCGATTATGACTCTTGGATTAGAGATGTGTAAAACCTGTTCCCGAGAAATGCGTATAACGGCGAAGAGGTTTTTTTTATTTATTTTTTTAATGTGCCTTGCTGTACTTGCGCACATATACATGCTCGTCCCTCACTGGTATTACATCGAAATTCGGTTAATTTAAGATAACGTAATTTTTGAAAATATTATTTCGACGAAATGAATTACGGACTCAATTGACGATACTGAAAGTTTATATGTTGTCGTGAATAATGATACAAACCATATGCAAATTAAGGTTTTTATTTCTACTCCAATCTAGCATGTAGTGAGGGCAGTTTAGTTAGTTCCTTGGACTTGGTTATATTTCACCATTGTTATTTGTGTCATGTTTGGTGTTGTGTGTTTGTATGTTCAAACGGCTAAACATTCGTGTTAAAAAATCAACTGCCTTGATATATAACAACTATTACTGCTATTTTGTCGACGATATTATAAAAATTTATAAAAATTTTAAACATATATGAGCGACTTTATTTGCGAAGAAACGCATTTATTTTTCGCAATTCAAATACGAAAGTGAAGCTTAAGATATTCCCGAAACCTAATTTATGAATTTGCTAAAACCCAACAGATCAATTTCCGGGGTCATGTTACTAAGACATTGCTACGCTTGGTACGCTAATGTTATTAATATATAACTACGCTAATTTCAATTTAAAAACTAATTCACAATTATTATGCTAACGTAATTATTATATACACGTGTAGATAAAAGGATCTGAAAAAGTAAAAATTTCTATGCGGCCATTTAAATACCAATCTGACAAATTACGAATTTTAATTATGTTTGTCCTGTTCATGCGTAAAGTAAATGAAATGCCACAGACAGTTAGTTAGGCCATAGAAGTAAATGTCACAATGTTCAATAATTTTAGAATTTTTGTGTGGCCACCGAGTTAATTTAATCTCGAAATTAAAATATCAACATGGTTGGAATTTGAATCGAGAATCCACATTAGTATTCAAGCATTTACCTAATTCATTCAATTAATTCCTAAATAGTTTTCCTAATTGAAAGTACCCTCATCTTACGAACACAATTACATAATTTTGAAAATCTTTCGAAATATATTTATTCGCCTCCGACGGGCACGCCGGCATAAATAATAACCCAATCGCCACTTAACAGTCTGCATTCGTTAATAATATGTTGCGGTACAAATTTACGGCGGTTTTTCTTTCTTTTTATCTTCGCTCTTGCCTGTTGCTCCACGGCAACGCCGCATTAATAAACATACATATTTAAATCGCATACATCTTCATTTATAATTAATAATCGTACTCGGGTTGCGATCTACAACTGTTTTGTGAGCCGGCCGGAATAATTCCGTCTTTATTTTTAAATTAACAAGTTAACGAGTCGGGCGAACACAAGTCGAAAGTTGCACGAGATGCTGAATCCAGTTCCGGACCCCCTTACTTATCATATATGCAGATACGAACGTCGAGTTTGTATAACTCGTTCCCGCACGCTAACCAGCTTAAAATTGGCCAAGGTGTACAGAATGGCACGCCAAATTTACGAAGAATAATGTTATAGTATAGAATTGTGCTCATCAGTTCGTTGTTTCATAATCAAATTGTTTAAAAAATATTCCAGTTAATTCATGGATTCGTTGAATATGTAATGTATATGTACATTAGTATGATTTATTTTCATACGTTTTTCAAAAAGAATTCAATTCAATTGCAATTACTTAAAAACATTACAACCTGTTCGACGAACCACATATGATTGTTTTTAACGTATTTAAATACCTAGTAGTCCTTTTGCTAAAAATATTATAGTTTTTAACGAAACATTTATAATTTTGTACAGACCTTTTCAATCGTTTGCGTGTAAAGTGTTCGATTATTTCCTATTACCGATACGATTTCTGGACAAGATCTAGTCTGGCCTCCTTGTCGTGACTGTCTTTAATTATGCATGTGAGTTGAACGTCCGCAACCACATTACCGCGCCGCTTCATCTAGCATGACTACTACAAGTAAACAGTCTCGGAATTTTTCGACGAAACAATACGTTTCAAGTATGCAGGTGGAATAAAAAATCAAAAAATTAAAGGGGGGCGTATGAATAGCAATTTGGTGCTCATGCTAATATTGCACTAGCTATGAAAACAAGGGGTTAGAGGACACATTTTATTTTTCAACGTAACACCCATTAATATGTTAATTATATGTATATGTATTTATTCCAACGATTTTCTAATAACGATGTGCCTTCGAACAAGAAATATTTTAGTAATTCTGCAAAATACGACTCCACAGCGATTGCCAAGTCATCACTAGATAAAAATTGACTCCTCCTGAAGTATGTTTTGAGTTTTGTAAAGAGATAATAGTTACAGGGGCGAGGTTGGGACCGTGAGTATTGTAATTCCTTAAAACCGAATTCATTGGCTAGTTCTTGAAGAATGCGTGTTTTATGCACTCTGCAGTTGCCGTGCAGAAGCAGAGTTTTATGAGCATCATTGTTGAATCTTTTTTCGTCTATAGTCGCTTTTATGTTCTTCATTGTGTCTTTGTAGATATTATTGTACTTTTTGGTATATACGATACGATACGATACGATACTCAACATTATACCCACAGCGTCAAAGAAAACTGCGTAGAAAATTGCTTCTTTGGATGGTGGAGAGCCCCATAGCTCTTGTTTTGTGTGAGGATGTTGTGATTCCAGGTCCTATGCCCATTTGCAATTCCATACAAGAAGTCATCTTGTTCATCTTGAGAAGCTTGGGAATTCATTGTGCACTTTGCTCATTCTCCAATCTTCGTGTAGAATTTTAAAAACACAGGTCTTCCATATTTTTGTTCATCATGAATAGATCCCCTGCTCCATTTGAACTGCTTGCACCAATATTTCACTTTTTCTAGATCGCTTCTAGATTCTTCTTTCTAGATCGCTTCGACCTACCTGATGTGACTTTGCCGAAACGTCGGAATAACCCAATCTGGAACAATTGAAGGAATAACCATTCTTTCGCAAGAACAACAACATAGCAAACGCCACTGCACCTGCAACATAATTACATCAGTTGGCATTAACACTTTCCGCTTGATTAAAGAAAAGTTGTTTCACTGTCGAATAACGCCACTGTTGTCCACCGCTATCGTCTGAGCTTTATCAAATAGTAGAATTTGCGTAATTCTCATAGACAAACTATTAGGTTTGTTGCGGTATTTATTTATACGAATATTTACATATACCGTATGTCCCCGAATTGAGTTTACAATAGGTATGATAGACCAAAAATTTGCGAATTGGAATTTCATATTTTGGGGTTCCGCCCTGCTTGGTCTGAAATTTATTTTTAGTTACTTTCGATTTTTTTAAAATCAAGTAGGCCTTTACAGTTTTGCAAACACTATTTTCTAGGTAAACTACTTTTTCTGTGCACAGTACGTCAAAGTGTTACTAAGAGAAGTTGTTCATAATGTAAAGTTATGGCGGTATGCAAATTTTCAGAAAAAAATATAAGAAATATTTAATTAAATTATTAAAACAAAAAGCAACTATTAAGTTATTCTATTAACTTTCCACCTTTGTGACTACATAATTCAATCCTGTCCCAGTTCCTTAACTAACGGTAATTTTTTCCACGTCTCTAACACTGTACTATATTTTCTGTTCCAACGTTAGCATTTAATTGTAAAAATATTGTCATTACTTCGCATTGAAAATCAGTTTTGTGATATTACTTTAACGATATGAAAGATAACGACCCATGTCATACTACAATAAATACCTGACATGTAATCGATGGTTTTTGTTTTTGTAATTATTAAGCCACCTCATGTTATCATCGCTGTTTCAATTGTAATACTGACTAATACAAAATGTTGAATAACGTCATAACTTTGCATTCTCAACAACTTTTCTTAGTAATACTTTGGCGTACTGTGAATGGAAAAGGTAGTTTACCTATCAAGGCCTACTTGATTTAAAAAAAGTGAACTAAAAATAAGTTTCAGACCAAGCAGGGCGGAATCCCAAAACATGAAATTCCAATTCGAAAATTTCGAAAAGTCACTATATGTGACCAATTAATAAGACATTTACTTTGACGAACCATCCTCATTCGCCTGAGATATGATTTTTCGGCCCATATTCCATTTTAGCATACTTGATTGATTAAAAAAAATACTAAAACCATTCAGTCCTAATCTAGCATCGCAATCTGACCCCCGTATTGAACAAGTGTTGCACAAAAAAAAATTGCGGCAAAATGTTGAAATTCACCAAAATTATGGACAAAAAACATGTCAACAAAATACCACCCCTACAAACCAACAACTGCACAAGGTTTACGCGATCACGACTATCACCAAAGAATACAATTTAACAGGTGGTATCTCCAAATATGTGAAGATGATGGTGATTTTCTTAAGAAAATACATTGGACCGATGGAGCACGATTTGGCAATTGTGGAGTGTTCAATAACTATCATCACTGGTCTGAAAATTCATATTTGATAAATCAAATAATTTCAAGTTCGATCTGGTTTTAATCTATGGTGTGGTTTGATTGGCACGAAGCTTTATAGACACCTTTTTTGTTTTATGAGTTTTTGATTTTAAATAAACACTTAACACATTATAATCGGGCCGGGTAAAATTACCCGTGGCGAGAACTGCTGGCCATTAGCGGGGCGGGTATTTTTACCTTTTGAATGTAGGTATTTTAAAAGCGGGACAGGGTATTTTTACCGGATGGGTTTACATGAAATTAAAAGAGATATCTCGTACAATTATTTTAGTTTCCCGCTACGCAGCCTTGTTTTATGTGCTAGGTTACCCGCTCATGCTAGGCTACCCGCTCATAATGTGTTAATAGGTCCTTTCATCTTTGATTACAATTTAACTGGCCATAGATTAACCTTGAAAACATGCAAAACGTCTGGTTCTATCAGGAGGTTGCCCTCCATAATGACCAAATTTTATTTTAAATAACCAGTACAATGGTCTGGGATCCCCCCCCCCCCCCGACCATTATTTATGGGGTGCTAATAAAAACGAAGTATTTAATTTTGAACCACCAGAGCATCGGGAAAGTTCCGAACAAAAAGAGTAAAACAATATGCTGAAAGTTTGTGGAGCAGAATGGTCACCATGTTGAGGACAATTGAAATCGGCAGCTGTTTTTTTTTCAATATATCTCAAAATTGTGAAATGTGCGAACGTATTTGTTAGATAGGCGTTTTCTGGATTACTTGATTAATATTAATAATCAAAGGGTTGCAGCAGAAGTATTGTCAACTCACCGTTTATCGTTGTTTCGATATGATCCCCGCTAGAGAGTATCAGTGGCGCACGGAAGTCCTGTCCCATTCATTGACAGAACACACGCACACACACACATATATTGTAGCGTTAGTAACAATCGCACCACATGAAAATATAAATAGAACCCTTTACAATACAGCGATTACGATACTTAGAGTTACTTACAGGGCCCCTTTCGGGGGCCCGCCCGGTTCCACGTTGCCTATAGTAGCAATCCTCGAATCAGTCATGTTATCAGCTTTGGACACCTTTACCATTTGTCGGATATCTTCGCATGGTAATGTATACCTGGAATATTAAGTACTTACCGTACTAGGCGTTCAACCCGCAGAGTTGCAGGTGAACCAGTGGTCGTCAGACCCCATGCCGTGCCCAAGTATCGTACGTGGGCCTTGATCGGCAGGCAACTTTGGATATTAGCATACCTTGCCTTCTGGACATACGGTTCCAGAATCACTGTACACTGTACACCGGGGACAGGTCTGGGCTCTCCGATAACCACGCCTGTTATCGGAGGTACAAGACTCATAGCTCGATACTCGATTCTGACTAAATGATCAGCCTGGGGGTCGGCTGGGGGTGCCTTCACTACTCGACTCGGCACAGTCACCACACAGAAAACCCAACCCAACCCAACCCAACTCAACCACTTAGGTGACGGCGTCACAACATTGCATATAACAATAAAACAGATGCATAAGACATAAATAATATAGACAACTATGTCTTACCAACGCCACTGCTCTCGAACACATGCATCGTCCTTTAACACAAGTCACAAAACTATACGAAGTTACACACAACTCTATGTTCACATCTTTTAATACACCCTTTTGCACGCCACTGCAAGTGGTAACAGATATTCCTTACGGTGTTGACTGCCAAGCACAACTGTGTCCTTTCTTAAGCTCCCTCATCATTTAAAGGACGCCTCCTACTTAACCCCTATGAAATTGGCTACACAAATCTGTGCACATTCGTATGCATTTTAGGGAATCTAAATAAAAAGAGGAAATATGTATTTCTGCAAAAATAACTGCGCTACAAATTTGAAATGCGATTTGTTCCGAGCATTGTGAGCACTGTATTTGTATGTGTTTTAGGGAAGGTAAATAAAAAGTGAAAATATATATTTCTGTGGAAGTAGCGGTGGTACATGATGTTTGTACGAGACAAAATGATGGATATTTAACAAATATATGCATTGTTCAGATGGGATCAAACATTTCCTCTTTCACCTAATGATACCGTTTTGCACTGAACACTATACTCATACACCAATAACTGTAGAACTACATCGACAAATGCTCGCCCCTCACCAATGTGTTATGTTTTAACGACTCATTTTAAACTTTTATTGAAACCAACGCATAGCGCTGCCAGACAAATATGAAGTTGGAAAGCAGTTAAGAATACTTTCTTGTAATAAGTAAACTAAACTTCGATATTAGCAAATGCAAGCTAAATATATAATATTTTAGATGGAATAATTAGTAATAATTTTGGAGGGTGAGGTATCCAAAGTCGCATTTCTGGATTACTCTAAACATGCGTCGGCTTTGGGCCCCTGCAACTCATAAACTGCTTCCTATTGTGTAATTTAAATGTTTTATACTTCAAACTTCTCATGACATTGTCCTTTGATTACCTAAACATGCCTACTCGTAGCGCCGTGCGACACTTCTCTATTACAATACACATTATTAGTTTTGTTTAATACTGTACCTATTCGTTTACCCACACCTTTGTTGAATACATCACATAATGCTATATAATACATCACACAATTTGTGCCCTCCCTCGTTACTTTGTGTTTTACCTCGTCCTCTCGTGAGATTCGTCTGCAAGTAGTGCAAAGATGTTTAAAATCTGTCACAGTTTTATATAGATGTAGATGTAGACTTTGCGTTTCTTTACAAAAAAATTACTTTGACAAAATTTAAATGTAAATCATATTTAAAAAGTGAAAATATCTTCGATATATGTTTAAATTACTTTGTATTCACGTCGAACATCAATTCATGTCCACAACGTTTACTCAAATCCTGTAAAATTCCCATTCAATGATTAACGTGTAGCCATAAAGAAAGAATCCGTTTGCAAAGCTTCCAATGCTTTTTGTGCGTTTTTCAACCAGGCATGATAATGTGACCGGTACCGATTGTCCAGTGCATAATCGCTTTTGTATGCATATGCAAATGCCGCCTTTACGCAATGTTTTTTCATCGGCGCGAGCATAAGAAATTCGTATGCGGTGCATTTTTACAATTTAAATTTACCCACTCGGCAACGAGAAGATGATTTATGGCCGCGGAGTGTTTATTTTTAATTTGCATTAACTTAATTATAGACCGCGACCGTGCCCGTTGCGTTAGAATTTTGAATAAATAACATATGGCAATTAAATTGTCGTTGCCTTATTATTATTTAAATTTGAATGAACATATGCGTAAAATTCGTTCGGGGCCGAATTTTATTGTTTTCGGCTTAGGTTGTAAAAGGATATTATTGGAGAAGATATTGTTTTACTAACTTTATTTTCTTACATGTATAATAGATATATTTACACAAATTCATATCTTAGCTATTTAATTATATTGCATAGCATTCATACTATTAGATAGTTTTCTGTAACCTACCATCTAAATTACGTTAAGTTACGTAAAGTGCATGTGTGTATGACGATCACAATATCTTGATTAATGTCATAGAAAAGATTCGATGATGGGTTTTGGACTGGTTTACATATTATCTGAAAGATAATTTAAATTTAAATAAAAGAAATTTTTTAGGCGACCGACACGAAAAATTGAAATTTCAGTCGTCAAACGCGGACGAAAAGTAATCGTTTTTCGTCCGCTTTCATTTTTCGTCCGCGATAGGGTGGCGCCATCTACCGACAGTTACCGAAATTGTATAAAAATAACCACATTGCCGCCAGTGTCAAACTGTACATCTTGTTTACATTAGTAAATACGTGTTGGTGATAGACTTTTTAACTGATTATTGGGTAATTATTGTTTATAAAGCCGAAATAACTTCGAATGTAGACAAAGAAAACATAAACATGTCTGAAGGTGTCACAAATATGTACAATTGTTCAGTTGTCATAAATGACTATGTCAATAAATTATAAGTAAATGTTGCAACAAATTTGAAAATTATATGAGGGTCGCCTAAAAAATTGTGTGTGCACCACGGCCAAAAAGTGTTTTTTCGTCCTCGTTTGCTTTCCGACCTCGGCTACGCCTCGGTCGTAAAGAAAACTCGGACGAAAAAACAGTACTTTTTGGCCTTGGTACACAAAATACTATTGTGGTAAAGGTGAGCTCTAAAATGGACGATCCATAACCCAGCATTCTCCACCCGCTGTTATACCTCATATTCATAAACGACATATCAATTTGTTTTTTATATTGCGTGTACTTTTGCAATGTGAATGACACGACTATATTAGTAGTTTACATTTTTTAAATATATTATCAAATCATTTGTATAAAAATATCTGCGCTACAATATCTATTCGGAATCAAAATGTTCAGAAAAAGAAATGGATGAATTCGATTATTGTTATTTGGTAGAAGGTTGTTAGAGTATCTTTCTTAGTTTGATTTGTATTAATTACTACTAAGCAGCTACTTAAAGTAAAAAGATGATTAAAAGATTAAAAATAAACAAAAAAAAACCCTGATGGCATAATTGTAGAGAACTGGGGTAAATTAATCAGCTAGGAAACCCTGAGTATAATTGGCCAATGCTTGTGCATCATATAGTAATGTAGAGTAGCCGAGGGATACCTAAGATATGTGGAATATTGTGGCAAGATATAGTTGATTACCTGTCGTTGATGTATTATGAGGAACTTATTGTATTGTGGTTTTGAATTGGTTGTGGCATTCGATATTATTGGCCCCCCGCTGTGGCATAGGCTGACCTTTTATTTTGTATAGAATAGCACACTTTTGTGCTTGGTAGACTGATAACATGCGTACTTATCCGAGTCTCGACGTTTCCCCGACTTACTGGGTGATATCCAATTCTGTCTGACGTGTAAGCACACGTACGATATACCCATTGCTTCTTCTGTATCTCCGCAGGCGAGCGCCAAGCATGGCAAGTACACGTTTTCATATACACTAGTATATGAAGATGTCTGATATCGTAACCCTTGCAACACTTGTTCTTAATGTATACGTATATATGTGGATGTGGATTATGGACCTTACATATTCATATATAATACAAATAACCAACTTCAGATTTATTGTTGCCATGTTTTAGTAGCACGAATATTAGAATGTGTATCGATTTTATCCACATGATCTAATCAGCTATGCTATTATTTCAGAACAGTTGCTGGTACTAGTTATAAGCCTACCGAAGAACTCCATGTTGAAAGTAAGCTAGCACACCCTATATCGCGCTTTATTCAGTATTCACTCACCTACATGCATTTGTCAATATTTGAAGAAGTAATCTAAATTCTTATTATAAACAGTCGTACCTGCAGTATAATTCTAATTTTGTTTACTTTTTTCAAATTGAATTGTTTATAAGGTGTAGTTATTTTACGAAGTAAATTAAATTATACATTATACAAGGTCTAGCAGTGAACCCCTTTATACTAATTGCTTTAGCTTATGAACACTAGTCATATATACACCTGTTTATACGATCTAGTTCATTTTACATTTTATTTTACTACCAGCCATAATCAATAGAATCTATTATAAAACCACTCGAATTGTAGGCGGTTTTCGTTTTTATTTATTGACGGTTCTATCTAAATAGTTTGAGATACCTATCGGCAACTTAACGTAAGAAAGCTTGCCGTTGTGGTGCGAAGACGCCCGCGGCTCTCGAACTAATTAATATCCCAGCCAATTAATATTAGTTTTAATGTATCTGCGATTGATTTGTTGCCATTGTGCTTTGATTGTACGCTTATTCCGGCACATGATGCCTCCCTGGGCGCCTTTAGACTCGACGAAACGAAAGAAGAAAAAAAGCGCTATGATATATGGTTGTTCTCGTCAAAATAGGTAGTTCTGACCCTGTGAAGGTTTAATGAACATTCACCTTGAACTAATGCGGCGCGGGTTAAATTTATGTATTTTATTAAGCGCGTACGTAATGTTTTTCTATGCGTCGTTCACATGTGCGGGAATTCTTCAAGTTGGCGCCGTAGTCTTTGGAAGTGAAAGTATCTGAAGTCGGCGGATTATTTACATACTTGAGTTTTGATTTTGTCGCGAAAAGTTTTAAATTTATAGAGCCCATATATAAATAGTTGGCAAATTGGTAACCAGTAAACCTAAAATCGTATAGCGGTCATAATAAATGAAGCCTTTTACTAACCGTTCCGGCGATAAAGAATTCGTAAAAGCTTACTTTCACAGATAAACATTTCGCATAATATGTCGTTGTTATTTATTTACGCGATTGGTAAATATAAATACACAAGAAATAGGTGTGCTTGTTTTCATCGGTATTGAAGAGGCAGAAGAAAACGTTTAATTTAATTTAAGCGACATTAAAATTTTTTCATCGTAGTTTCAAATGACTACCAACGCTTTGATATATATGTTGATTAAATTAATCCTTTATGGCAAGTTCCAACGTAAACATCATCATTTAAGGGACACGTATGACCGTATTAGTTTGTCAGAAGCATTATTAGCAGTATTTCAGACTCTCGATGCAGTTGGGTACATGGAAGCGCGAAGAAATAAACGACTTAGATACTAGACGTCAGTAGTTGCTTGCAGTTATGCAATTACAGAGAACTGCTTCGACCGACTCAGTAGGTATACCGGGATACCGCTTTTCCGAAAATAAATTTCAGTGAATGTAACAGGTGCTTGTGAGGACCCCATAAGTGCGAAACGGTCTAACATCACTTATCACATTTGCTGCAATTAATTTTCGACAAAGTGGTCTCTCGTGCCGACGGGTTGTTAGGTCAAGGAGACCTCGGTAGTTGCATAGTAGCAGAGTGAAATTGTATTGATGTTTAGATGACGTTAATAATCTCATGTTTGCATGACCACGTGTATCTTCAGCGAATGTCAAAGGTACATTCGCTGGTTTAATAAGTCCAGGAGAAAGAAATGGTCAGTCACCACTTGTTACATTCCCTGTAATTTATTTTTGACGACAGATATCATAAGAGCAAGTGCTACGAAATCTCGTCACTAGATTGAAATGTTACAAATATACTACGAGCCGTAAGCTTGTTTGCTATCATTGCATTGCGACTGGATTGTGAAAGATGTCGTTATAGTCGACTACGATTTGTTCCGAAAATGTATGCCGGTATAATTGGGATAGGTTTTCGATTATTAATGAGCATGTTCCATTGCTTTCTATCAAATGCGAGATTGCACGTTATATAATGACATATATATTATATAATGATATAATCTAACCATGGCGCACCAAAGTAAAAAAAGACATTTTATGAGAGACGAAAAATGCAACAATTTTGTTTTCGAAAAAACTCGGTGTAAGCATCGTCATAAATAAAATATTTTTAACAAATATCAGTCCAAATATATTTGACCGGTAACTAAGAAAACGCCATTATTTAACAAATAATTCCGTTTGTGATAGATCACGTGTGACGGTACGTAGAACTAATAAAAATATGCTAATAAATCTGTACTAATGAGTTAAAGTTAGTTAAGGTCAGGTAAAATATGATGCATAGTTGGCATTTCAAATTGTTCAAGCCATTTCTTTTCTATAATAATCAATTTTTCAATCAATTCATTTCAATTTCTACCTATTTCAAAGGAAGCTAGAAACTTTTCTTGAAATTGAAAGTCATGTACCCGTAGAATATTTCTCCCGTTAACTTATGGGTTCTGTTCTGCATCTTGTTATATTTCATGAGGATGTGTTCTTCCCGGTTTATAACTCCAGCATTTTTTAGAATTTCCCAGTTATCAAGTTGTCTAGAATTTGTCTCCAAATTTCAACATTTCTGTTCGAGAATGTTGAGCCATATCAGTGCGTTGTCCTGCTGTTCAATATAACACTAGTTATTTGATACAATTATCCTTCTCGTCCTCTTCCTCGGAAATTGTTACTCATCGTGTACAATTCTACACCGTAAACTGGAATTGGAGAAAAATGGACATTAATAGACATTTCCATTGTACATTTTTTTTATTTGAATGTTCATTTGTAAGAATTAGTTACCCGCAACATGGTGTGAATAATGTCTTTAAACCGTCACAAATTTCATTTAAATTCAATTTTCATCTTCTTTCCTCATATTGTAACTTGTGCTTCACCTCCATGTTCTTGTTCAGTGCCGTTGTGATTTGTTAAACTGTGTCCCCACACTTTAGCCGATGTAGGTGAGATAAATTAACGAGGTCGAATAATACACTTTTTCCCAATGTGATGGTCGTTATTGTGGTCAATTAAATAGTTAAATTGCTTATCAATCAATGCCATACATTTGCATGTATAGGATGTCCCCAGCATGTCATTCTTGTCATTCATCATCATTGAACTCTAATCTATTTCTAGTCCACTTTTAATCCTAGTCTAATCGAACTCTCCTTGTATCTCTTGCATTCGACTTATATAATTAATTGTAGTGCTGATGTAAGGTTTTGTATTGTATCACATACCTTATGTGGTCTTGTTTAGTTTGACACAGTGCTGCGTTGTGGCGATAGTGATAACACGACCTACTAGTTACGTACCCTAGTTTACCATGCGCAACATGGAGTCTTTTTTTTTATTCACATGAGCTTCTCATCTCACGTTTAAATACTAACTTGAATTATGAAAATATTAGCGGTAATTTTGCGATATGACGCTTGATCTTGACATTTATATTGGCTATAGTTTTGAATCTCCTTTTATTATCATTCGTTGAGGTAGGTACTTTTTTAATGTCATTTGTGCGCCTGCCATTAGCTAATCTGCAGATACATGTCGGTACGAATTATTTGGTTTTCGACGTTTGAAATTAAATAATTCATTAGTTCCGGTTTTTTGTATTTTATTCTGCGAAATAATATTATCCATTTAGTTTCGATTGTAGGTTGTGTTAGCGGAATGATTTACTAGGTTCGAGCATTTTAGGGATTTTAACGATTCTCGCTCAATGTTCTGCTGCAAATAGGCTGATTATCAACGTAGGTAAACGTATTTTGTTCTAAAATTACGATGATCAATCCGCATCCTTCTCGAGGAGAATATTTTTCCTCTATCTCCTCCACGCAACCCCAACCAAAGATAGTTAGCATATCTGGAGCGACTTAATTTCTTAGCAGTTCGCAATCAAGTTCACTCGCAATGAATAGATAATATTTTATACGTGGCAAATAAATATTCCTATTACTAACCAACCTTTTAAGGACATTACGTAAAATTGTGCTTGGCTCGGTTAGTTAATATCTCACAATTTTTGTTGATTAATCACAATACACGTAGAATAAAGCACCAGTTAACCATATAAACTCGGTTTCTTTTGACCGTGAATTGTGATGGACTACCCTTGCATATATTTTATTTTTGAGCAGTGTAAAAGGCAGGCTATGGGGTTTTTTGGTGTGTAGATAAATGTGAACATTATTATAAATAAAGCCTAGCCAAGGTGGGCCGGAGTATCTAACATAACCTGGATCCCGCTGTTTGGAATTGCAACTATTGTATATTTGATAAGCAGGTACTCGAATTTTTTGCCTTTTTTATTTTGAAAGTACTCGTAGATATGTGATGTTGGTACTCAAATGAAAGATCCCTCAAAGTAAAAGTCAAAAATGACTACAATTTCCGGAAACTTCGCCTATCTATTCGACTTTTTATCTTTCTTGGCTTCTGCAGCAACCTCGCATGTTGATTGGGATAAGGCGAGGGGAGAACAGTATTTACGGTCCCTAACATTGAAGGAAACAAATTGAAGAAATACCAAACGTTTATTTTTCTACATAGTCTCTCTGAACGTCTATGCATTTGGTCAACAATACCCCAAACCTTCGATTCCTCTGGAAAAAAATCTTTCGGTTGCTCTTCCAACAGGTCGTTTACGGCCGTCATCAGTTCATTATTGTTGTAATATCTGGTCCCCCGAAGATATTGTTTTAATTCTGGAAATAAAAAGAAATCACAAGGGGCCAGGCGGGATGTTCTAACCATTCAAATCCTGCAAATAGCGCTCATGGCAACATGGCTTTTGTGGACAGGAGCGTTGTCTTGATGAACAATCGCGCAATCTTGAAATTAAGTTGGCATAGTAGGAGCGTGTTATTGTATGTCAACGTTCCAGAAAAGCAGTCATGAAAATTCCGTCTGCGTCGCAAAAAAATGTGGCCATAACTTTACCAGCGGATGGCAAAACTCAAAATTTGCGGGGTGGTGGAGAACCTCGGCGATGCCACTGAACACTTTGTTGCTTCGACTCAGGATCGAAGTGTTGAACCCACGTTTCATCAATAGTGATCAATCGAGAAAGAAATTCACTCGAATCTGCTTTTAACTGGCTTCAGAATGCAATACTCTAGAACGTTTTTGATCAGATGTCAACATTCATGGGACCCAATGTGCAGACAACTTCTTTAGCCACAAAATATTTTTAAAAATATATAGTTTTTTATAGTTAGTTTATAGTTTTAAATATATATAGTAGGATAAGAAAAATTCGTAATTTCAGCTATGCGGCGAATGGGTAGTCGTCTATTTGTCATTACCATATCGTGTATACGATTAACATTTTCTTGGGTAGTGACGGTCACTGGTCGTCCAGCACTCTTCGGATGTTCACACGTTTGTCTTCCCAGTTTTTTCACCACTTCGTAAGAAACAGCACCCTTACCTAATACACCTACCACGCCTTCATGAATTTCTTTTGGCGGTAACCCTTTCTTTTGCACGTATTTTATAACTGCACGAACCTCTTCTTTTCATTTTTAAAATTTCTCTAAACTTGTCTACTTAAATTCTAAATTATTTGAACAGGTAACAAGTGACAAAACTACAATTGAACTAACGTAACAATAAAGGATTAACACTTTAACGTGTCAGATTGATTCAACGTCACTCAACGCCTACTATTATTTTCAACGTCAGAGACGGTAAATAATGATTTCCCCTCGTATTTATTTTTTGGATATGTCCAATATTATTTTTTACACCTTGTGTCTCGGGTGTAAGTATGGCATGAAGTAGAAGTAGTAGCTGTCTCCTCTAATTCGTATCTAACAATTTGCAAACAATGCTTGTCAAGTTTTAACTTGGTAAGTGTACTCGGTGCTCCGGTTTCTGTGACAACGTTACTATATTGTATGTACGATCAAAACAGGTTAAAAATGGGTTGAGATATTTCACATGTAACATAATCGAGAATTTAGTTTGCGTTCTGAAATATTTAACGCCCTTCACTTTTACTTAATTGGAACAGCATCTCGCATGCATTTAGTCTTAACGTTATAATATTATATACGTTAATCTGGTTGTTGGCACTAGTAAATCATTCTTGTTTCTAGGTTCCATTTAAGATTCTAAATGATGTCGTCATCCAACGTTTACGGCCACAACACTAATCGCTAATTTAGTTATGTCATTATACGGCAATCTATTCCCGTTGAATGCTTAAAATACATAACTTCAAGATTTTTTACTCCTTTGGTAATATTTCAAAATTATGAACACTGTCGCAGAGCGAAACCAGAACATAATGATGTCACAGCTCTGCTTGGTATTGTGCGCAATTCTTCTTGCGAGCTCGTGATGCGTCAACTTTTTTCTGTTAATTTAATGCGCTTCCTTTCTCACGCCACCGTTTCGATCCGACACACCACTTATTGTTGTAACTTAATTAACCGCCACGTACGAATTAATATTTTGTCGCGGTTAGAGTGTGCGGCCGCGGAGACTCTGATAAATGTGCCGAGACGTGCTCGATGCATATGCAATGCGACTTAATGGAATGGCGATATTTGAATAAATTTTAATTTCACGTGGGTTGCGTGAATCATTAGGGTGTTGTTTGAACGTGCCGTTGTCAAGAATTTGTACTCGATTCGTCGTTAATGTGAGACTCTGAAACAGTATTACACGCTCGTTATGCGAATTGGAATGAGATCTAATGGATGTTCTGAATTGTCGGACACTAATTGACCCTGGCTTTGAGGATAATGTAAACGTAAATTTTATTCGCATAAAGTTATATGATAATTTTTGGAACCAAAATACATCAGCATTGCTTAATATGCGTTTTGAGAAATTTGGATTTTTTTTAATATGTTAATTACGTTACAGTTTCTAGATTGTAGTCATTTAGTGAAATTTATATATATGAAAATTTGCTAGACCTGAAACTGAACTCCAGTGCGTATAATTTATCTTCTATCAGGTGGTGTGAGTCACATGTAGAAAAAAAGCAAACTATGAATATGATCATTTTGTTTTAGCGAGATTCACTATGTTTTGTTGTGTAGCTTCGACGATATTTAACCAGCAGAAGAATTGAATCTTGTCCTCAAAATAAGGACCGATGATCCCATGCCCAGATACAGCACAGCAAATGGTAACTTGCACTGTGGAGAGCTTTCTCAACAATGATATCTGGGCGTTCAAATCCAAGGAACGGAGTTGTTTGTCGATTGATGTAACTGTTAAGGTTTCAGGACTTTCGTCCGAAAACCATATATTTCTCAAGAAATCTGGATCTTCGTACACTTGGCCATTCAGTTTATATGTTGTTCATCGAAGGCTTCTTTTCTGAGCCTGTGCCTGGCCAAGAACGCGTCCTTGATTATTGCTGGTTAATATTAGACGACCTGAAGAACCCTTACGGTGACACCACTAATGACAAATATGAATTGATATACGAATGGATATTTTAGGAGAAATTTCACTATTGCTTATTTTGGTGAATACTGCATAAGAAAATTCAGTTTAGTAATAATATATTATAATTTATTTATCACTTATTCGATAAGGGTTAGAAAGATTGCCAGTACTTGTGATTATCAATCCTGTTTTATTTAATATTGTCTCTACGCTAGGAATACAAACTTTATTTAACTATTAATTATTTATATTTTCATTTGTAAAAAATCCTCCGGTTTTGAACTGCACAGCATTTTCGGAATATAACGAGAAAATCTAGGGCATTTGGTGTAATGATCTCCCCCTATTTCAGGTACCTCTTAAACTCTCAATTAAAACATGTGACGAAAATATTTAGTATGTGATTATATTGTTTCCCAGTAAAAATGCGAACTGCCCAGTGCTACTCGGAAAGTTTCGGATTCCCGAGAATTTGCTCCTTGGCAGCGACGATTTAGCTATTGAATTAAAGAGGTCGCGAATTTGAACATGAAAATGCAATATTCTTAAACATCAGGTCTAAATACAGGATAAAAAAAGTTGCGCAGAAAAAACTTCGTAGCTAAGTTGAAGTGATGTTTTAACCTATTAACTAAAAAAAAAAATACTGCGCGCCTAAACATTTTAGGTAGCAAAAAAGGGTCGTCGTGAAAAGATAAGCGCACTTAATTGAACATTTATTTTACCAATTGCTATATCACATGTAGTTAGTTTGTGATTGTGCTTACTTCAGTTGAGTCGCGTAATAAAATGTGGATGATTTTCCAAAATAATTTAATGCATGACGCGCGAAATCAGTGCTCAGTGACCGGTTTCTCCATCAACGCGTTTCGCATGTTTACGGGGACAGATTTTGATACTATTTCATAGAATATAGTGGTGATATTTCGCGTAGATTTTATAGTTTCGTATTATTTTGTGTTTATAAAACAGTGCAGTGTTGTGCAGCCTTAAGTTGAATGGACGTAAGTGGCTCCGGTTACATCGCATACTAATTATGCACCGTGTCAGGTAATAATATTTTTTTATACCTTTAATAGCTTTGTTCCTCGAGAAATCACGAACTATTCCAAACTATCAGGCAATGAGTTTTAAAAGTTCACATAAGAAAAACCAGGGATTGTCGTTTTTATACAATGTTTATAGTCGCCAAGGCTTTGCAAACGGTTAAAAAAATTTGCGCACTATGGGAAATTTTAAATCAGACACATGCGTAGCTACGTAATAGAGATGAACCTTATGCGCATCATTAAAATGTGTACAAAAAAATGTGCTTTTTTATTTTTCTATCTGAATGCATATAATACTAATACTCTAAATTGAAATATGTTTTTAGTTTAGCTATATAGGGTTAGGTTCAATTAACTGAAATATTAATGAATATGGCGAACTAAATTAAATGTGTGAATTAAATATGAGTTTCTTCATTTTTCCATTGTCGGAGAAAAGAAAACTTAATTTTTTTCGATGCTCTTTTTAAACACCAAACAATAGTCAACCATCATTAACACACCCCAGTGGCCTTGGTAGCGGGTTTCCATTGTTTTAATGTCTTTATGAAACCGCAAATTTTTTTCTGCATCTGCCCACCCCTGGAAAATACCTGTTGCTATCTTAAGTTTTTTTGCGAGAACTTACAAAAATAATTTAAAAGAATTACTGCCCTCGTCGAATAATGGAAAAAGGATATTAGATGCATTAGATTCATACTCAATTGCCCCTCTTTTCTCTAGTCCAATGCTATGACCTAGCCTTACTTTACCATTCACAAAAGAAGCAGGGATATTTAGTAACTTGTACTTGCTGGTCTAGAAGAAAATAGATCAGTAGATTTCAGTTGTGCAACAGAATCGCCTTTATACTTGTTTTGAACTATCAATAAAAAGTCTCAACTATTGAGGTTTTCATAGCATTAAAAATGCCAGCTATGTTGTTACATAATACCAGTTTATCAGCGTGTGAGAATAGGGGTAACAAATCTGTATGCAGCTGCCTGTAAAATGTAACAGAAGTTCTAGGTTCCAGTAGTTTTTTTTTCTTTAATCTAGAAGGAAGAACTTTCCAGTTGTTCTTCCGCAAGTACACATCTCTTACCAGATCACTTAACTCAGCCCGCGTAAAATATTTATTTTGCTTCGAATCTTGACGTTCACCAATAGATAGAGATTCCATGTCTGTTGATGACCGTGTCACATCTTCACTGCTAGGGCTTGAACTGCTTACACCTAGATTTTCAGGCCACGAAGGAACATGCACTTTTTTACCGTATGGAACGGGATGAATTGCAGATTGCTGACATATTTTAAAGCACGTTTATTTTTCTTGCTGTACCAGCAACGTTGCACACACAAAAATAGCAATTTCTAATGTGGTCTGCAGGTTCACGCCACTGGTATACCAAACGCCAACGAGTTCTGTTTGCCATAAATCCAATGTCTCATATTTTCAGAACACGAATAACATACGTAATTAGGAGCCCACTTTTTTATCGAAATCACCAAGAGTGTGCATTTTTATAAATTGTGTTATATTTCTTGTTTATTTTCGTGGAGTATAACCACCACACGCATTGCAAAATGTATCTGCACTATTTGCACACCACATTGATCAGACATTTTCACGCGCACATTCAAACTAAATAGTCGACAGACCATTTACAAAATCAAAATGTTTCTTATAAATGCAATTCGACAAGGAAAATGAACGGACCTGACAGTTATAATGACTCGGGTGAGTAATCCCTTGATTACTTGAACAAACAAATACATACCGTAACAAGATACAGATCCGAGGGTGTGGAGGCTCTTAAGAGAATCTTGGAGGAGATAAGATTATAGTTATTAATTATTGGCCCATTTATCATTTTTCAATATATTCATTAATATTTCAGCTAATTAAATCTGCAGAAACAGTTTTGTATTAGCTTTATGTTTATAATATATTTATAATATTTTATTGAAAACATACGTACATTATTACATTTGATTTGATTTTATATGAACACCTAGCTCGATAGAAGAAAACTGACAACAGATTTGAATTTACAGTGTCCATGTCTTATATATCCCAGAAAATTAATGTAGACTTGTATTATTAAAACCTAATTTCTATAACACGTTTTCTCAAAAACTGTGGCATGTTGAAAGAAAGCTAGGGCTGGTTGGACAGCTTCCATTACGTAACAAATCAAAAATTATCAATAGTTTTCATTCGACAAAAATTGTATTGTCCTGTAAATAATTATCAATTTGGTATTCATCTGTTTATTAAATGTTTTATGCGTTATTGCATACCACTGGCTGTTACTTTTTATATGACCATTTAAACTTGCTATATAATCACTAATCGAAGCGAAGATGTTTTCGCCGAGCAATTATGAAATTAGTGCGCACCAACCTATAAGTCCAGTGTTTGTTTTGTGTTGTCATAACATTTATAAATTTCCTGTACCATCGATTTGACAGTTTAAGGGGTAAGGCCACCATACGCGTCAAAATGAAAGACAATTGTAGGATTTTTTTATAGAACTACGGTGAAAAAACTGTGGAATTTTTTATGCAGTACTTCATGAATTGTTTATGAGTACAAACAATTTTTTTTAGTTTCTGAAAAATGAGTGCTCCAACGTGCGGTTCCTAAGATGAGTTTTCTTGGAGATACAAAATGGGCGAACCGACTGTACCCCTAATGTGAACCTAGAATAAAAATTCAAAAAGTTTCCTTCAGTATATATCATAAACTACTGGACCACGTAGGGAATTTTGAAAATATCGATTTGCCGAACAATAGTGGGCATATGAATAGAAAGTTGATTTTTTTTCGTAAAAATTACATATTCTATTGTTTACAACAAGAAAAGTACACAACTTATCAAGAAATCCCTACTTGGTCTACTAGATTATATATGTTTGAAGCTACTCTCAAAATTAGAAGGCAATCGATCAAGATTTCTAGGCGCTACCGGTTCACCTGATTTAAACAATGGTGATTCGAGAAAAATGCGTTTAAAGTTGCTGTAACGATTGGGATATGCATTTGGTGCGCCGCGAGGTGTCTCCGAAAACGATCGCAAACGAGCGGTTCGAAATTGTTTTTAATTAGGAAACTTTTTTACTTATTCGTAAGGGTTCGAGGAAGGTTCTGAACTACAAAAAAAGATCGATTCTTTTAAAGTCCCATGGTGGCTTTACCCCTTAAAGGGTATGCGTGATATCTAAATGTGATAAACGTAGAATAATACTTTGCTTAGAAGAAAGCAATCTGGGGATTCGTCTTCCTGTAACTTTACTCATGCCCAGTTTGTCGTCCAATATTGACTTTAGCTGGATAATATTCATCGTTCTCATTTTGATGTATAGTAAATATTTCAATTGAAATTTTGTAATTTTTCACGAAATATACTAATTTTGTTACCAGGGTAGTATTCATGTCATTGCTTTGGCACTCCTGATTTTTTTACACTATATACGAACATTTGTATGCCAAAAGTTCTAAGTGGCCAAAATATCTAAATGTCAAGATTGCTTTTCTGCTAACGTATAGTAAATCTTGCAACTGCAGGGTATAAATTTTACCTAGAATACACAAAATGATCGCTATAATAATCTAATTATTAGCAGTGAATTTTTTTAATTTCAAATATTCTCTAATATTCTGCTCAAAAATGTGGAGTAGAGTAACATATAGTTCCATTGCATTTTATCATATAACAGATAGATTTCGTAAAATTGCCATCTTACATATTTTTTACGAAATTTCATATATGAATGTTCGTACAAAGTTGCTTTGTTTGAGTAAATAGACGAGACACTCTTATTACATTTGAAAGACTTCTACTTATAGGAATAGCAATTTGAAATTTAATTTTAAACCAACATGAAATTAACAGTATAATTAATTAACATGATTAAGATTATTTGATGAAAAAGTAATATAAATATAATTTGTAATTTGTAATTTGTAATAATACGTCCGCAAATAAGAAGGGATGAGGAGGAACTGATGAAGTACATACAGTTGTATCATTTCAAACATAAAAATGTGTGTTATTTTCGTAAGAACAGAAAGTTCAACAAATTAATTAATTAATTAAATTTGTGTATGATAATTGAATTTTATATGTGGCTTATCATATCTGAATTTCCCTTTTTTGTGACAAGTAATAATGTCCTTTTTACATTGTTATTTGTTATTTGCAACGATATGAAGGGAAATTCAATCCAGGACAAATTATTTTTAAAGTAATCACACCACATTAGGTATCAAATTTTATGTAAGTTGGAGTTTTAACTAAGCTCGTTTCGTGTTGTGCTAAATAAGTTATTATGGAAATGATTTATATCTTCAAATGTGTGTCAAAATATTATGTCTTATTAATTTTAATATGCAGCACAAAAAGCGTAAAAAGTAGAAACTCTTTATGTGAAAGCTATAGTGGTATTGTATTATTGGACATAACTTATAAAATATTTGCAAAACTTATTCAGGAAAGATTATGCAATGTTACATATTTTTACTCTCAAAGAAATTCAAACAACCTTCTACGAATATAAATTAGCACTCCTAGCAAAGACGAAAGCGGAATTAAATAGGATCACAAATTGGAAAAAGGGGCAACAATTTTCGGCCTAGAAATAAACCAACAAAAAATAAAATACATTGCATACATTGGTGAAACCGATGAAAATTTGGACGATGGAAGAGAAGATGCGAAGTGAAATAGTTCTTACACTTGGGAGTCATGATAAACGAAAATGGAGTGGAGGAGCATGAAATAAAAGTCAGAATTACGGAAGGTAACAAGAAGTAAGGAATGCTGAAAGGACTAATGAAATTGAATAATACGTCAGGAAGAATGAAGATAAGTTTATAAAACTGTTGGCCAACCGTAACATATTTCTGTGACGCATGGCTACTAAAGAAAACAGACTAGGATGCCCTTGGTAGAAAAACAGTAATAGCTATATACGGCGGAACAAGCACAAGACGGCTGCCCAAGAAGAACAAATAAGGAACTAAATATTGTGTATGAAGGATCAAAGATAACATCCGTCATAAAAGCCCAACGACTAAGGTGGATAAGGCGCATAAAAGAGTGGACAGAAATAGATTATCAAAAAATGGTCCTTAATAGCAAATTTAAAATTTTAATTAGCAATTATATACACAAAATTTAATTACATTACAGCCGAGGTCTATACCGAATCGTTTCGTGTTCTTGTTATAATAATTTATTTCCTTGCAATCTACAGGAGATGTTTCTTTCTATGCTTTAATTAATACTGCTTCAAAATGATCTGAAAATGGTCATTCAAAATCATTTCAATTAGTTTACATAGAATTTGATTCTTTTTGTGGTCATTTCCATTACTTATAGCATTATTATTATCTCTGAAATAAGTTTTGGTGGAGCTTTACTTCATTACACAAAAAAAAGAATGATTTTCTGCAACCGATTAATTCGGCCTTAATTTAATGGTCGTTTTAAATCGATTAAAATAGTTTACCGAAACAGGTGTTATTTACGTCGATCGGTTTCAGTTTCCGGAGACTTGCAGTCTTCTCACGTAATATTTTCGTTTGCTGCGTTTCGTTTTTTCGACGGGACATACGGTTTTCTATTATTTGGCGCTTTCGTCGTGTTTCGTTTGAAATTGGCGGTGCCGTCGTAGCCGCCGCTGAGGTAAAAAGCGACCGGTTGCGCATCAGTGGCGACGGTGGCTTTCTCGGAACCGGGCCCGCATCTAATTGATAAAACACAATGTAGCGGAGATAATCGATTTGCGACGCATCTTAGTGCTCTTGTGGAGCGACTTTTGTCTTCGTGGAGCCACAAAGAGTCCTTCAAATGGAGCGCGCACGTCAGGGCACGACGAAATTGAGTTGTAAATTTCGCACGCCCACGCACGCATTTATGCAATGTTGATGTTAGAAAACGACTCGGCGTAAATAGAACGGGCACAATGGAACCTTACCGGTTCTTCACCATATTTCTCGCTGACGTTAATTCCATTTATATGCGCCGGTTATTTGCCAGCGCGTATGATAAATGCTAAATGGGATTCGTTGGAGTCTGAGCGCTGTGGTCGCATTATGGAATTGTTGTGATGATTTGGAGATATGTGTGTATACCTCTCGATTCATAAAAAGTCTTTTATTATTACAATTAGACCAAATAAACGAGATTTATTCTTAAATTCCATTACAAACGCTATATTTCCTCATTATACGTTTCTCAATATCATACAATTATTTTAAAGCATCACGTTCGACTTTCGTAATAATAAATATATTATATTGAATTCCAATTGCTGCATTACTATATAGCGTTTATTTTGAAATATATTTCAGAATTTACTTCCATATTGCATATCATTAAATAATTAGTTTAGAAAATCACGAAAATATGAATTTGTCGGTTTAAATATGTTGTGAACTGACTATGAAATGTTAGCAAATATTATAAATTCATGACGAAATTATTCTCATTCTTGGAGAATGGCAAGTTTTGCAGAATAATACAATGACATTTTCTATGATGAATTTTATGGGCAAGTGTTGCATGCTCCCACACTTGACCCGTTGTGGGGAAACCCATGTTCACTATTCCTGTCAAAATGTATCTAGTTCTTGGCCTTAGACTTTATAAGGATCTTTCATCCCAAATTAAATGAGGTTCAAGGGCTAGGTGAGGACAACTAATGGAAGAGCCATTTCCGCAAAACCATCGAGTATAGGCTCGTGCCGGGATTTTTCAATGTGGAAATCGTACCGGAGGATAGAAATGGATCGTTAAAAGTCATATGAATTTTCGTAGGGGAATTTTGTGGAAGGAAACATATTGTAAATTGAGTGTAAATATTTTTAGTATCATTCTAATTGTAATTCGTTTAAAGATTGTTTGCAATAGTAACTATAATATCGAGTAATGATATTAATTCTAAAATTGTTCATGCAAGTATAAATTTACATTAAATTTTCTTATGTCTAATAAATTATTAATTTAATTCAAATTTTTTAAGAAATATCCTGTGGGGTGCATTCGCAATGATATTATATCATATTATAATTTGCGACTTTAAAATTTATTCTTTTTAGTTTATTCAAATAAGTTGTCAACTTGTCAATGGAATTGTTTCTAATCGATCGTGTTCATGTTTTTATATAATATACAGTAATGCTTGATAAAGATCTTCCGAAACACCGTGTTAGAATGAAGGTGCCGCAATAAAATTAAATGGCTAGTTGCTATTGTTGGTATTTTAGTTAATGATTTTTGACTCACGACAGCAGATAAATATCTTGTGTTTCGCAGTAGAAATATATTTGTTAATATCTGAATTGATGTAAATTGAGCAAAGCAGCAAAACTTAAATTACATGAATATGTATTTCATTAAAAACGCACATTTGGAAGTAATATAATTTTCAAAAGATGGAAGTATACGATATCGGAGGAGAAAAATTGTACGCTCCAAGCAACATCAGCTACATTTAGAGTGAAAATGCCACCATCATTTTTTCCACATATGTTGATCAAATAATTATTCACTGCATGATCCATTTGATCTACCCACCAATGCCTCGTCGATTGATAATGTTTGGTGACAAACTTACCGTTGTAAGAAACATGTGTTGAGTTTATCAACCAGCGGCCAGAATTTGAATATTTCATCCTTGATCCTTTCATTCTTCTTTACCCCAAAATACTTTTGTTTTGTAGTTGCTGGATATTATTCTTGCTCTACCTTTATAGATATGTCTATGTCTTCCTTCCGTATCACCATTGCCTTCGTTTTTCTCTGCGATCATTCTTAAGTTTCTATCTAGAAACACAATTTTCCATATATTCAGGTGGTGTTGCAGGTCTTGGTTATTTTTTGTACAAGGTGGCGCAAAAGTTTAACCCGATGTTCTTTGACTGTAATTTTTTGAATAAATGAAGAACTTTAATGATTCCTTTGGATTGTGTTTATTTAATATCTAAATTTGTTTTTATTAAGTAGAAAAAATGATATCGTCCAAGTGGCCGCCGCCAGAATTGATAACCTGACGGACCCGGTTATGGCATTTTTCATCACTCTTGCCAGAAGTTCCGGCGATAGGTTCCCGCATTCCTAACGGATATTCTCTTTGAGAGTTTCAAGATTCTGAGGCTTGTTGACATAGAGTCGTGACTTCAAGAAACCCCACAAAAAGAAGTCTAGAACGGTTGAATCGGGCGATCTTGCCGGCCAGTTCAAATCACCAAAACGAAAGCATTTACGGGAGGCGACCCGTAAATGCAGCCCTCAGAATTTCGGTTGTGGGTCGTGCAGTATGCGCCGTTGCTCCATCCTGTTGTAACCACATGTTCTAAAATCCCAATTCGTCCAGTTGAGGTAAAAGAAACATGCTCTATAGCGCTCGCCGTTCACAGTAGTCGTTTGTTCCGCGCCATTTTCACACCATACAGTAACTTTGAGCGGGTGTAATGGCTCTTTGTGTGTTATACGCGGCTTTCCGGTGCCCCAGAAGTGATAATTCTGCTTATTCACGAATCCACAGAGATGGAAATGGGCCTCGTCGCTCATGATGATTTTCGATGAAAAGTTGTCTTCCTCGTCGAGATTCAGGATGGCTTGAGCGTAGGTTACACATGCTTGGCAGTCAACGGATAACAGCTGATGCACTGTCTGCACTTTGTAAGGGAACATCTTCAAGTCTTTCACAAAAATTCTCTGTAAAGACCGCCTATTGATACCCAATTGCGTGGTACGTCGTCTGGTCGATACTCCGGGGTCTTCTGCGATATCTTCAGCCACAGTCGCGATATTTCCAGCAGAACGGCTCCTCTGGGGCCGCTCAGACCCGATAACATCTCGTGTTGTCCCATACTCTTTTAGACGAGCAGCTAAACGCCGTAGTGTTTGCCCAGTTGGTGTCGGACTGCGCCAATATCACCGGCGAATTAATACGCAAAAAACTCGAAACAATTATTCCCCGTTCTTGAGGAGTATAGCGATTCATGTCTTATTGACGTGTATTTTGTATCTGTTTATTTCACAAATGTCAAAGCAGAACTGATATTTACCGCCATTTGCAAAAATTAGAGTATCTTCTGATAGGGTGATGATTTTTGCGCCACCTTGTATATGTTATCGTCAGCCAAGGCGCTTTCTGATATTTCTACCATTTCCACATTCTTATATCTGTATACTTTTAATTTATATACGTTATTCATTATTTCGTTTATTATATCATCATAACTATGTTGAATAAGGCTGGTCTGAGGACTCCTACTTGTTTTAAATCCTCCTTAATTATAAAGTCCTCCGGTTGTAGATTTCCTGTTCTCACTGTTTCCTTTTACATTGGTGCACTGATTTTCTATGTATATGAATGTCACGAATATTCTTGTCATATGGATGTTTTTCTACTAATTGTTTTATAGAAAATATATGGTACCCCTATGCGTTTCCTATACCTGCATTGGGAATGCTCTAATTGTATTTTAGTTCCTTCCATTACCCTTTTCTCCATTATCCTTTCATATATTTTCGATATTACGCATATCATAGTAACGCCTCTATAGTTATTGATAATATTAATCTTAGCTCCCAATTTGTTGGTATCATTCCTTCATTCTGTTGTGGTAATGCGTTATTAGACAATCTAGTTACTATTTCCAGACCTTTGGCTCCCAAATTCTTAAACATTTCTATAGTTATTCTATCATGACCTGCTGATTTCCCTCTTTTTTTAGCATGTTCACCCCTTTTACTATTTTCTTCTAGTTTTATATCACGTTATTCTTGCACTTATATGCACATATATGCTTCTTTTATTTCTCGTGTTTGCTCTATCATTAATATTTCCGCAAAGTATTCCTTCCCTCTCTTCGCTATGTTTTCTTCGTCTTTGGTTTTTATGTTTAACATTACATTTTTTCCATTCCGTGGGATTTTGATAAGTTTGTAGAATTGGTTTCCAAATCGGTCTCTTTGTTTCTCTGTTCTTTGTACGTCTCGTAGTTCTACGTTGTTCTATTTCATAGGTAGTCTTTCAAATTCTGTTTTTAATTTGTACTTCTTTCTTTAATTCACCATTGCACTAATTCGTTTTCTTTTTAAATTCTATATGTTTATTAGTCCAACGTTAGTGTTACTATTCCTATTAGCCTGTCTGCCTGCGTTAAATTATATGTGTTTATTAAATTTTTGGCAATTTCTCCTTCTGCTTTTGGATTGAATTCCTTTGTTGTGTAATCTTCTTTTAATATATTTATATATTTATTTAGATTTTTTTGCTATGTTTCGCATTTTCCCTGTCTTGTGCATGGCTTCCTATTGCTTCACCGATTTCCTCATTTTTTTTGCTTACTCGTTTAAGTCACCGATTATTATTAATCTTCCTTTAATATCTTCTATTGCTTCCGCTAGTTGTTCCCAGTAGTTCTTTCCTACTCTCTCATTGTCGTTGGGTCGGTATTCCACTATGACTGTTGCTTTTTGCGTGTCTATCTTTAGTATATTCTCGGAGATTCCCTTTCCATGCCACCTGTGTACATGTTTTAAAGTAATAATAATAATAATAACAAAACTAAATTAGGCCTAAAATTGATTTCAATTGAATATTCTTGATGTATAAATAATATATATACCGGGTGGAAAGTATCAAACCCGAACAGAATTGCATTGGAATATACTTTTATGTATATACCTGCTCCCCATTTCCACCGATAAAACTTATAATGACATCAAATGAAAGAGAATAATAAACGGCGTCAATTGATACTAAAATCTTCTCTTAATACCTTATCATTAGTTTTTTACAAAGCAATTAATATTAAAAACCCAGGTGCTATAAACTATGGGCGGCCGTGCTTCTGTCGGCACAAGTCACTATTTGTCAGATTTGACAACTGCATAATTGATTTAAATTGCTTTGTAAAAAACTAATGATAAGGTATTAAGAGAAGATTTTAGTATCAATTGACGCCGTTTATTATTCTATTTCATTTGATGTCATTATAATTTTTATCGGTGGAAATGGGGAGCAGGGATATGCATAAACGTATATTCCAATGCATTCTGCTATGTTCGGGTTTGATACTTTCCACCCGGTATATATTTATTTTTATTTATACGAGTTCAGGCTTACAAATTTGATAGTTGGTAGTAGTTGGCCGAATCTGTACGGCACCTTTGAGAATTGGTAATTATATTTGGACGATCTCATATGGCCAGCAACATCACGTGACGGCGTTAATTACATCGGTGCTTGTGTTCATTATCTACGCTGTGATTTGCCATGCAGGTCGTAAATATTGGAATTTTGAGTTATGAAAATTTAAGTTTGAAAATATGCGCGCATTTGACATACAAGTTTAATTAAAATTTGTTACATTCGGTATATACTTAACAAAAGAATACCATTCTGATATTATAAATCGTTTATTTTACAGTGTAACGTAATGACTTTTGTACATATTCACTTGAACATGCAGACGCAATTATTTAGTGTAAATGATGCAATTAACTTAGATACTCGTATCGGACGCCAGACGGATTTTATAGCTCACATAATGCTTACGCAGCATCCATACACATTTTATTAACGATAAATTGATTTTGTGGTACCTGTTGCTAAGCGTAAGTCCCATACTGTAAAAGTCGATGGCCGTTTATGTTTTAATCAGATATAACACAACACGCACGGTTTAGTTGCTATAGTAATGTTAATAATGAAATGAAAATACGTAAACTTAAGAACTTAAACATAAAGGTCGACGTGAGATATAAATTAGTGTCTAACTAACTTAACATAGGCTAGCAACTGGTTTAAATTGAATTTACTTAACTTAATAAATATTTTGCGTTTTATTGCTCCACACCATACATTCAACGGTGGGTTTATGAGACCGTGCGTCTGATGGCTCTTGCAATAAACCTACCTCGGCATTTTAAATGTCCCGCGGCCAAACGAAGATTCAACAAAAACTCATTCTATTATTTGCATATGTTTTCCAGCGCAAACAAGACCCACGACTTATTTACATTATTAACATATGTTAAATTTAACGAGCTTGTGCCCCTTCTTTGGTTCTGTTGTTTCGCTTCTGAAATCGCTCAATTGTAACGCTCTGAATACAGTGCAGAGAAATATTGAATTTTGATGTTTTTTATTTATCGTTTGAGCTCATAATAAAAATTTCAATCAAGTTTCTAAATTTTAAATCATCATGCAAGATATACACTTTGTTAATTCATTCAACATATAGTTGTTTACGTTCACCTAGAAACTTGTGGCGAATTAAATCTCTTTGACTTCGAATTGACAATCTTTTATATTTATTATAATTACTAATTAACTTAATTTTGATGTAGTATTCTATTAACTTATTCGGTAGCCGTTCCTGTTTATTTTCTTATTTCACGACAAAAATTGCAATCAAAGAAATTGTTTAATTAAAATTTTCGATTTTGATCTGATTCTGCTTCATGTGTTAACTGAATATAAATGCTTGTCTGCTTTTTAAGTTTTTTCATTGTCATTCGTTTGTTTGATTGGCGTTGTTATTTTTTATCGTTTAGTAGCTTTGTTACCCAATGTACTAGGGGAGATCAGTATTTATGGTCCCTAACATAGAAGGAAACGAATTGAAGAAATATCAAACGTTTATTATTATCATTATTATTATCTTATTACCAGAGAGGAGTTTAGAAATGAACAACTAACTTAGTCTTGCTTGGATCATGTCTACACGCGACGACATTATTTTGAAACGCGGAGTGCCATTGTGACATCCAAGATCTCAGATCACTACATGATAGCAGGTGCGCGTGGGAGGTGGAAAATAATAATAAATATAAAGAAGATATAAAATCTTTTCCATGTACTGACAGACTGTTGCTGGCCGACTTAATAAAACATCATTAATCCCGCAAAAGATAAATAACTGATTGGATGCCAATGAGATATATGATTGGGTAGTCACTGCCTATAACGAAGCATACGAGCGAGCAACGGCAATGAAGGATAGGATACAGCGACCTCTAAAAAAGTCGTAGATCTCTCAGCAGATCTGTGAAAAAATGAAACTCAGACAGGATTTTCCAAACGTGGAAAAAATTTCAGGTTTCGAATATAAAAAAAAAACTTACGAAAAAATTACATCATGCGAAATATCATAATCAAAGAGATCAAAGAAGAGAAAATAAAGTATTATAAAAACCTTTTGGATAAGTACAGGAATGACATGAGGAAAACGTGGTCAAATATTGACGAAATTTTGGGAACGAAAGACCAAAAGCAGGAGGATGATGACATAATTAAATACTTCAAAAAGCCTATAATTGAGATAGTGGATGAGTTTGTTGATGTCTTTACAAAACAAGTTAATGATATTGTACATAAGTGCCCACACATACTCTCACCTCAAGATGACGGCAGACAAGTACAGTCCATGTTAATAGAGGATATTTCGATGGAAAAGGTCATAGATATAGCTCGAGGGATGAATGTAAATAAATCTGCAGGAGTTGATAACGTAAGACCATATGACCTCAAGGAGTTTATCGAATGGTTTGGTCCTCCGACAGTAGATATAATAAATAGGTCTTGACGGGTAGAGTACCTGAATTAATGAAGACCGCCATCGTAAGACCCATTTATAAAAACGGCAATCATAAGGAGTGTGGCAATTATAAGCCAATATCCTTACTTCCGGTCAGGGAAAAGATACTGGAGAGGTATGTTTATGAGATTTGCAAAATTAATTTATCAGATTCCAACTCTGGGCCCAAAGAACTTATAATAAATGGCAAAGAAACTAAAGTAATGCACGTGTCGCCTCCTAAATTGTCCAATAACAGACCAATACAAATTCTGTATCATTCAACCGATTGTCTACATGAAAAATCATACGATAATGGCAATAAGTGTGGCTGTGAAATAAAAATTGAAGAGGTGATGACTCAAAAATACCTTGGAGTGATAATCGATAATAATTTTCAATGGAACCACCATATCAATACGATGGTTAAGAGGTTGAGCTTGCTTGCGGGAAGGTTTTATTATTTGAAGGATTTCATACCAACTGATTACTTGAAGATAGTATACCATGCTTTTGTTGAATCAATCATGGGCTACGCCATATCCGTTTGGGGTAATGCATCAAATTATCTTTTAGACCGTGTGCAAGCTCAACAAGACAGGATCGTCAAATATATGGTGCGGATGAGAGAGAAGGGCGAGGATATGTATTTGACCTTGAAGTTGTTGAAAGTCAGAGGGTTGTACGAATATAGGGTTGCTACCAGTAATTTTTATTCTAATGAATTTAAGGTCGAGTTAGATCACTCGCTTTCAAGAAGGACAAAAGAACGTGGACAATACAAAGAACTCGGTTTTAAAAACAAATATAGTTGTAGGACGATGAGTTTCGTGATTCGGAGAATCTTCAACCAAATTTCTCGGTATATAAGAGACATCGACAAGATTAGCAAAGTTAATATACATCTAAAAAACTGGCTACTGAGTAAAGAACGTTAAGCAGATATGAAGCAACGAATCAAATCAGCCACTGATAAGCTTCGGCTTAGTGATGTTTGAGTACCGTTTTTTTTCTTTTATTTTTGATTTCCGAATGACATTTTTTTTTTGCCTTGTTTGGTTGTTAATTTGTTTTATTATTGAATTTTGTGTTTTGTTAATTCTGTTATATTGTTAAATTGGAAAATAGAATAATAATAAAAATAGAGGATAGCTTTCTTCTTGGTGACTCTGCAGCTCTTAGGCTGTGGAGTGGCTGAGAGGTGGCACTAGAGTGAAGGAGGTGATGGGACAAAAAAAATCTAAAGACTTTTTTACGTTATATTTATTTTTCAATTTATAGAATAGCATCTTCAATTTAATGTACTATTAGAACTTACGAGGGCAACTTGATAAAAAAAATTACCTAACAATGAAGAAGGCTGTGGAAAAACATTTGGATTAAATTATTATTTTCCTTAAACAGTCAGGACATTGTCATATAATACTCGATATTGCATTTTCTTTGTGGCCTCTTGTAGATATTTTTCTAGTGACGTGTGAAAACATTTTTCACAAAAGGAGGAAATAATCCAATGGAAATACAAAATCGCATGTCTGCTGTTTACGGCGGACTTTCTCCTTCTTATAAGACAATAAAATGTTGGTCAAAGTATTTTAAATAGGGGCGGGAATCCATCGAACACGATCTTAGAAGTGGTAGACCAAATTCAGGTATTCCCGAAGAAAATAGAAGAAGTAGAAAAATTGATTCTTAAAGAATGATGAATTCAAATCGATATGATTTGCTTTTGCATGACAATGCGCCAGTGCACAAGGCTGTTGTCCAGGTAGCTCTAAACCATTTAGAGTTCACGGAATTAAATCATCCACCTGACTTTTTTTTGAAGAGCAAGAAAAGACATTTTTAGATGATTTATTTTCGTTAATTGTTAAATGTACAAAATGCATAGAAGTGCAAAGAGATTATATTTTAACTCCTTCATAATCAGGTACCTTTTTCATCAGCTTTGCCCTCGCAATTACTTGTTGGTGCGCCTACGTTTGACATCGTTCCTCAACATATTATGGCAAATCGGTTTTGTGCAATGAAAATATTTGAAATGACAAGCCATGCAAGTAATAAGGTTTAATGTGTTCATCAACATTTGTTTAATAATTTGGATTAAGTTTACCTGACAATGGTTTAAGTATTCAAGCGTTGCTCTTTCAGCTGGTCGGACTTGATTGATTAAAGTTCAGGTATTTTATGCAGAATTAAGAGGAATATAATATCATCTGGGTACCTATTTAAAAGAAGAATTTGGAGCATAGAATATTTTTATTACGAATTTTCACAACATACACAAATTAGGATGATAACGAGACTCAATGAACAATGAATTCTGAAATTTTATCATTTAAGTTAACTTAGCTGAAACACTACTGTTGACCGACCTTTAACTCGAAGAGAAGTTTTACACTTACTTCAAAATCATTAGTGATATTCAACGCTTGCTAAATAAGTGTACTAATTTTTATTTAGGATAGTGTCGCTTAGTATCACCTGGAGTTATAGCGCTATATTTATTGTCAACGTCATTTGTTTGTTAGCATAATAACAAATATCGGCGTTTCGGATTACGTCACTATTATTGATAAACTTGCAAATACTGTACCAATTAAGAATAAAGGAACGATCGCAAGGTTAAGTTGTAGATACGTCGCAAAAACGACACCTGTTTGAAACGTTGAACAATCGCAACATTGCCTCGCAGAAATATGGTAAATCGTGACTTCCAATATCAGGGCCGAGATGAAATATTAAAATAAGGCAGCGCACATTGTATTATTTTGCTCCTGTAGCAGGTGTACATGTATACTTCGTTTGTTACTATACTCTGTTTAATGAGCAGAGATAGTTATGCCACTCGAATTTTCGTGATTCAATAATCAGTTTCATATACTACTAATTAATAAATGTGGAGGTACACTTATATAACTTTCAGTATCAAATAACTACAGTGCGATCGAAAAATGCCAACGAAGTTTAAAATTTACTGCAAAGTAATAATTTATCAGTTATGTTAAAAACATTTCAGTCGTTTTTTCTAACGATATATCAATTAAATACACATGAATATCGAGTAATGAAAAAAGATACTGAAATGTACTGTAAATGTATTTTCTTGAAATTCGTTAATTTGTGCATTAGGGGTGCCAAGTATTGATAATTTAGTAATATAGTAAAGTTAGCCAAAGAGGATTTTTCACTAAAAATGTACGACTCTGACGAGGGAACAATACGCAGACCTTGTAAATTAAAACATAAATTATTCTCGGCGATCAAATCGCGACCGGAAACAAGTGTTAGATTCGCAAAAGGGCGGCCGCCTTTGACCGCCCGCGTTCCCATCGCGTTTCCATCATATAGTGCCCAATTGCACAAATCCGGTGTTCGGTTTCTCAAAACGTAGACCGTATTCAGGGATCTTTCGAACGGATGGGTGAATCGTTGCACTGGATCCGTAACGCCTTCCTGGCAAAGGTGCCGCGACCCCTTGCTTCAGTGTCAAAATAGTCGGTCGGCGTCTGTGATGTTCTCATCAAAACGTAGACTGATACGGAACCGAAGAGTCTCGTAATAATTTCACGGGCTTCGCTAATCGACTCCGGTGTTTCTTTGAAATTTGATACGTTTTGTGGAATTACACCTTTTTATTGTTGTAATATCTGTAGCGATTAAAATCGGGCATGGTTATGATAATCGGTTTTTGTACGGATCTCGTTGCTCGACAGGCACGTCTGTAAAGTGACGCAACATTGTGTAGCTTTTCCGTGACACGATCAAATTATGCACCAAATACTAATAATAAATATGACAATATGGGCGTGTCTACGCATGCCAGCGGCTGCGAAAGCAGGTGTCTGTGATATTTAATTTATAACTTCAAATGCATTTACCAACAACAGAATAAATCAGATTTGAAATTTTGATAATTAAAGAGTAATCGCGCCAACATAGTTCGGTTTGAGAGTGTGATTTCGGTAGACGCGCGATGAGCCGTCGACGGTCCGATTATAATTTTTATAAATTAATTAATGATGTCGCTGTCACTTGCGAACCGGTCTTGCTCTCGGCTCTTATCGGCTTATCGCCGACCCGATCAATTACTATACACTTCGTAAAAGTGATCCACATTTTTGATACGTATCGGCGTTCTCGATCTTTTTGATGTGATTCCTCTTACTTATTTTCGTTTAAGTAACCGGGATGGGTTTATTTCGGGTACTCAATCAGCCTTTTCGACGAACATTTTCCTGAGAATTATGTAAGTCTTATTTGTAAGTGATCGCGGTTTTCATTATTTATTACATTTCAAGAGCCATGTACACAACTAAATTTCACTAGAAATATAAAATGGAAGGTGAGTTTAAAGATACGTTACCCGCAATTTAAGGTTTGCGTTTGGTTTATTTGCTTCTTGTATATAATTGCGGGTGCTACACAAGCTTGGGGAATGATTCTAAAATAATTCATTGATCATTGTAAAACTTCTCTATCTGAATAAAACTACACTGGCTCTTCATCGGGAATATTACTATTATATATATAAAAATAGTATTTGGTAGTGTATTGTTTGGCCATTATTTTTTATACTACTCTTGCAGGTGGGGCAGCCATGTTTAATTTTTCGAATTAGTACCTACTTTTTTTATTGGTAATTTTCAATGCTTATTGTTTACTTTTTATGTTTACATAAAATACATGGTTGTGTAATAAAATGAATGAATTGGCGTAGAACTGATGCTAAGGGTTAACATTTTGAAGATCTATTAATTTCATGCCCGATTTTTTTTTATTAAGCATTATTTCTGTACATTGTTATAATTGAAAAGTGTAAGATTGTTCCAACATATTAATAATTCCAACATAATAATAATTTTGAAAAACTTCGAAAACATTTTAAAACAATTTTGTCCACGCATATTAATGAATTAAAACCTGGGCAACGACTGACCGTAATGACAATGAAACCGATGACGCGATAAAAGAACTGAACCGAAAAATGACTATACGAGGACAGAGATGAGCTGTTCAAAAATATAAGTAACATTATTTTAGAATATTATTGTAAAGTATCATTAAGTTTCCTTTTTTGATGTTACGAGTATTTTCAGTAATATTTATATAAACGGATTCGAGGAATTTTGAATTCTTCGTTTTAAATATTGTTTAGTTTGACCAATATAAGACAATCTACAATATTTACATTGGAGTTTATAAATTAAGACTCTTACAGGGGGTGTCTTTGTTTTTAATTTGGTGTACAAAGTTCCTATTGTTTTTGTATTATAAAAGTCAAATTATCGATGATTTAATTGTTCTGACAACGCACTGATGTAGGGAAAAGAGTAATATATTGAATCGGGGGTTTTAATACTTAATTTTGTGGGAAGATTCAGATTCATTGAGTATAAGATTGACATTTTTGGGGTAATTGTTAGATTGTATATATTGTCTATTTGTTGTCTGCATGAAAAGTAACGCCTCTGAGTTTATTCACACGATAATTCAACGCTATTAAAGAATTAATTTTTGTTTCATGGGATGTTGAGACATGAAGTTAAGTATTGTACCAGAACTCGTAGGTTTAGAATACCATCTGGTCGATAGTGACTGATCTGTATTTCTACTAATAGCAGTTTAATAAGTTTAATTGCTTATTCTTTGCAACCACCAAGGTAAATTGTAATTGTGGGTGGAATTCATTAAAAATATTGTCTGTGTAATGTTAAGTAATAGACATACATCTATCATCAACATAGATAATATAGAAAGTATTATACGAAAGATGGTCGAATCTTACACCTCAATGGTGCAGTGAACATTAATTAAAACAGGTCCATGAAGACTACCTGGTGGATCGCTAGACAATATTGTTTCTGGGTTATTACCCTTCGTCAGTAGCGATTACCAAGAACCTTAGTTGTTGAAATACCATTACATGTAGTGGCCATCAAAACTTCTTGGCGCGAGCCAATCACTCCTAACGAACCACTGACAACAGAACACTGACGAGACGATACCTTGTCTAACACCTTGCGGACACTAAATAAGAGACGACTGTCAAACGTCCAGTGTCAACATATAAAAGGATGGCCACTACATGTAAAGGTATTTCAACAACTAAGGTTCTTGGTAATCCACCAGTTAGTCTTCATGGACCTGTTTTAATTAATTTCACTGCACCATTGAGGTGTAAGATTCGACCATCTTTCGTATAAATTTTACATTTTGCTGTCAGATTTGACAAGACACATTTTTAATAGAAATTATTGATGTTAAGAGCTTGTTCATCACTGACGATGTTAATATTACTGAGCATGTGTGAGCCATCGACGACCCAGATTTCTGGTGTTAATAGTAGTTACTTCGCCATACGCGAAGTAAGTAGTATTAAAGCAAAACCTGACAATTCTAATGAAAGTAGGTAAATCTATTAGTGTATGTTATCCTATTCATCTTGTATGGTGGTAAATATTAGGTCCTGTGGTATATTAGTAAATAATAAGACATGAAATCCAGACATGATCATGATCATCAGGTAATTTTATATTGTGAAGTTTTAATTTATATTTAATAATAATTAATAAAGCTGGTTTTTTGAAATGATATTCAAAATTTTTGATATAAATACGGATAGTTGGAGAACCAATGCATGAAACAATTCGCCTAATTGGGTACCCCGGTTTGTGAGTCTTAACTAAAATGCCATTATTTCAAATTAACTTTTTGTACTGTGTATCATCAATTTATTTTTTATCACGTAACTCTTCAATTAATTTATTGGTTTTATGTGCTATTATTCGGATCTTTGTTGCTCGTTGAATATATTTTTTATCGCCAAGGAAAATATTCATTTTATTTTCATAATGTAATTTATTGATAATAATAGTAGAGTTACCTTTGTCTGCTGTGGAAACGATAATATTGGGATGATGTTTCAAAAATCGGTTTGCGATTGCATAATCTTTGATTAAAAGGTCCTTATTGCTATTATTAATTAATTAATTAAATATTATTAATTTTTATGTGTGAATAAAATTAGTGATGCAATTAACAGATGCTCACCTCAAACTATTTTTATCCTTAATATTGTTAAAGTTATTCAAATAATATTCTAAATCTGAAATTAATTTAGTGGTTGGTATTTCTTTATATGTGTGTTTTATAAAAAAATAATACTGTAATAGCGTTGCGAATAAACTTAGTGGCGTTACTTTTCATGCAGAACACAAACAGACAAATATTGTCTGTTTGTATTCTACAATCTAATAATTACCCCAAAAAACTTATTAATAGTATCTTATTCCCAATGTATCTGAATCTTTCGACAAAATTAAATATTAAAAACCCCGAATCAATATATTACTCTTTTCCCTATATCAATGCATTGTCGGAACAAATAAAAAAAATAAAATATTAACATGGGTAATATGATTTTTTATAATACAAAAGCAATAGGAACTTTGTACACCAAATTAAAAACGAAGACCCCCTGTTACAGTCTTAATTTATAAACTTCAATGTAAACATTGTAGTTTGTCTCATATTGTCAAACTAAACAATATTTAAAATGAAGAATACAATATCACAGACAAGATTGCAAACATTTATTCACGAAGGGAAAAAATCTGAAATTACTGCGTTATGATACTTTTGATTTTTCTAACTCAATAATTTTGGACAGACAACATAACTTACCGAAATGCTTATCTCGAATTCATTTATATTAATATTACTGAAAATACTTCAACAATAACATCAAAAATGAAAACTTAATGATTCAGGAATTTGCAATAATAATCTGAAATAATTTTACTTATATTTTTGGACAGCTCATCTCTGTCCTCGTCATTTTTTGGTTCAGTTCTTTTACATTTATCGCGTCATCGGTTTCTTTGTCACTACGGCCAGTCAGCCCAGATTTTAGTTCATTAACCAACCTGGACAAAATTGTTTTAAAATGTTTTCGACGTTTTCAAAATGAAATTTTCTTATGTTGGAACAATATTACACTTTTCAATTGATAACTGCAATTGTGAATCTACAATAACTTTAATGTGATAAGAATATAATGTCAATATTAATTTTGTAACCTTTAGATTAGGTAAGTTTTTAAAATTTTATGTGAACGATTTTTATTATTAAATGTCTTGTTCAATTTTTTAGCTGGACGATGCACTTTAATAAAGTGCGAAACGTAACAAATGTATATTGTATTTAATTTTCAACCAGCTGTCCCGAATTTCTCGATTGATTATATACACACAAGAATATATTATTACGAATATATATATATTTATACATTTATATATATATATATATATATATATATATATATATATTAAAAATGTATCTTGTCAAATCTGACAGCAAAATGTAAAATTTACACGAAAGATGGTCTAATCTTACACCTCAATGGTGTAGTGAACATTAATTAAAACAGGTCCATGAAGACTAACTGGTGGATCGCTAGACAATATTGTTTCTTCATGGACCTGTTTTAATTAATGTTCACTACACCATTGAGGTGTAAGATTAGACCATCTTTCGTGTAAATTTTACATTTTGCTGTCAGATTTGACAAGATACATTTTTAATTTGAATTGTTTTTGAACTTAATTGCAGCAATCCTTTTATATGTTGACACTGGACGTTTGACAGTCGTCTCTTGTTTAGTCTCCGCAAGGTGTTAGACAAGGTATCGTCTCGTCAGTGTTCTGTTGTCAGTGGTTCGTTAGGAGTGATTGGCTCGCGCCAAGAAGTTTTGATGGCCACTACATGTAAAGGTATTTCAACAACTAAGGTTCTTGGTAATCGCTACTGACGAAGGGTAATAACCCAGAAACAATATTGTCTAGCGATCCACCAGTTAGTCTTCATGGACCTGTTTTAATTAATGTTCACTACACCATTGAGGTGTAAGATTAGACCATCTTTCGTGTAAATTTTATATATATATATACAGTGTGTTTCACTTAAGAGTGTAACACCCTCATATCTTTTTTATTGTTAGTCCGATTTTAGTAATTTTTTTCCCAAACGTAGAATACTCATTGCTCTATCTACTCCCAATTGTCTTCTTTAAATGCAAAGCAACCTGCGATGGCAAAAGAAACGGCAAAAAACAAGAAATCACTTTAGGATTTTTTATCGAAAAATTGTACTAGTAATAATTGATCAGAATTGCCCAAAAACCCTAAATCCAAAATTTCATGAAAATTAAAAATGTTAAAATTTTCCGTAAAAGTCCGTAAATACTTTATTATTAGCTGCGCCGAAGAAAGTATGCTGTGAAAATTTTGTTTGAAATAAAACCTGAACTGTCAAAGTTGTTGTTTAGGCGCAGCCACCTCTGCAAATAATATTAACCGATTGGGAATTACTCTTGAAGAAAATTTTAACATTTTTAATTTTCATGAAATTTTGGATTTAGTGTTTTTGGGCAATTCTGAACAATTATTACTAGTAAAATTTTTCGATAAAAAAATCCCTAAAGGGATTTCTTGATTTTTTCCATTTATTTTGCCATCACAGGTTGCTTTGCATTGACAGTTGGTTTTTTGGGATTAAATAGAGCAATAAGTATTCTACGTTTGGGAAAAAAATAAACTAAAATCGGACTAAAAATAAAAAAGATATGAGGGTGTTACACTTTTAAGTGAAACACACTGTATATATTGCAGGATCTCGGGTAAGGAACCCCGTATTTGAATTGTTCCTAACCGAGTTATTCCTGAGTTTCGGGAAATCCTCAGGTAACCAGAAAACCAGCTGTAACAAACTATTAGGTGCTTTACATCTTTCCTTAGATTTGGAATTTATTGCAAAACACTTGCGCTTGCACCTCAGTACGGATAACTTTATACTTTGTTTATTTTTCTTGTATATATCTCGAAGTTGTGAACAAGTCCATTAGTATCGCAAATGAGAAATATTTTATAGCCCCACTTATATGGCTTATTATGCACATACTCTTTCAAGCATGAATGTCCCTTGAATGGTACCATTTATGCGTCGGTGCTACGAATCTGTTGTTGAGGAATTTTCAAAAATTGCAGATGACTAATGGTATGATTTTATACAGCTTATCCCTTTGAGGGTCATACTTGGATGATACCTCAGCGTTGGCATTCAAGTGTAAGCATTTTCTTATTTCTTCCCATCGACCTCTATTTATGATATATGCAATCTGACTTACGCGAGTATTTTTTGCCCAATACATACATGATTTTAAAATATAACAAAATAGACAAGTAAATTACAGTTTCATTCAATTTGACTATTTTGTTGTATAGAAATAAGTGAAAATTAAAGATCTATGTTTTTATTTCCGGTTGACGTATATTAGCTACATTGAAAATAATCCCTAAAATCCCTATAAAAATACTCACAATCAACTAACAAAAAAAGAACATTAATCATGAGTACACATCTAGTGTATAGTAGTAATTTTATAATTATTTTCTTACCTCTGAGTTTACAGAAAAAAATACTGAAAATATCACTGTTTTGTGTCATAACATAACAAAACTTGCACATTAACTGCCAACTGTTGACGTTTCTTATTATACTGACAGTCGGCAGCACTTGGTTATATTTTAAGATGGAAGTGTAGATATACTACACCCGATCATCGTTGGAAAAATCTTTTTCTGTCCTGTATGCAGTTGTAGAAAATGTGCTTCTTTCGACGCTAAAAGCTTGATGGTGCCACATATAATATAATATTGAGCTATAACTTAAAGATCAATAAAAACGAAGTTGGTTCATGTAACACATAACCTGGCGAACCTAAGAAAATAATTTTAGGCACATCCAAAACAAAATGCCTTAATTAGCACAGCACACTGTTATGATATGATTTATTCAAACGAATTGTGTTTGAAAGCCTTCAAGCCTTTTTTCGTAATTATCGCTTTGTTCAATCGTTCTGCGGGTCTCGTTATCATAATGAAAGACTATTTTCTTTGCATTTGACAGTCCTACTACAATGCGAAGTACTTGCATCAACAAGGCTTTTACGCACTGCCGACTCCGCTTGTACTCGTTTCTCTCGCTTCTGCTATGTGTCGCATATTTATACCAATAGAATACAGTCAGCGACGTATATCGCTGAATGCATTATGAATTATATGTCCTATTTGCTACTTTTTGCAGTAACTTATTAAGTAACTAATTAATTAAGTACCTGCATTTCTAAATGTCCTACATGCTATCGACACTACTTACTTATTTATGTATGATTCACCTCTATGACCATATATGGGCATACATATAAATTTTATTACAAAGGTATCTATAACTGAAATTGAATAATTCGATCCTTACCCCTCAATATAAATTGTTGCAATGAAATAAACATTCTTATTAGTAAATAATCAAAATTACGTTCCGAAGAGGTTTTTTATATTTCTTAGCTCCCCCAGGTCGATATTAGAACACGGTGGTGTGTGACTGATAATTTATAATTATAAAGTTGAAGCGGGCGTTTTGTAATTACTCTTCTTTTCCTCTATTTATGTAAACTGTGTACTTACATTTATATTTTTACTTGAACTTGAACCAATTGCACTAATAGGATTGCTTATTATTAATTTTTCATATTTAGAATTTTACTCTGTCCAATTCTTCTAGTTGTGTTTATCTGGCTCATTCTCGGTTATTTGCTTCTCCAACGTCTTGTGGATGTATTCCAAATATACAGCCTTCGTTCTTAACTGAGGAAGCAGCAGAGTTGGCAACACACGACCAGGAAGGGTTATATAATTTAGGTCTGCTATAAATGCCCTAAAAACACTGCAGTTTTAATGGGCTTGTGCAACAATAGATTTTTGAACTGTAATAAAACACGAGGTAAAGTAAGGCCAACTTGACCATTTTTTATGGATATAATAATTCAAAATTGTGCGACATTAAATGGGTGATGTTGAAAACGTCACGACTAATTTGTACATTTTGCTAAGGAAGGTTGTGGATCGATAACCTTCCAACCATTATATTTGCAATATTAATAAATGAAGATGCCTATCGTTTATTGCGAACGCGGTATTTTCTAAACCGGGAGAGTAGATCGATGACCAGCTCAACCACTGGGTGGCCATCGCGTCGCCCGAACAGCTGGTAATAAACGTCCGCATTTTTGAACATTTGAATCTATACATTTTAATTACCTGAATAAATATGAGCAATATATGCATATGCGAACCAACATGTATGCAAAAAGGATTAACATTCCTTCGATACGAAAAGTATCTCCGCATTCGTGAAATAACCGATTTATTCGGTCTCGTTTAGCACATTTAAATCACACGCTTGAATCAATCGCTAAGAAGCGACACTGAAATTACATGATGTAAATAAATATTTACACACTTAGTGTGAACACCGCATATATCTTTCTGCGCCTGGAATTTAGCGGCATGAGGGGCACTCGTTCGAGAATAATATTCGCTACGAACGAGGCGAACATGAGAAGCGGGGAGGGCGTCCATAGGTGAACGGCGACCTGCACGGAATTTGTACTTATAACACATGTAAGGGGAACTTTTAATTGCCAGCCACCCGCTGTGGTGGTTATCACGGAAACACAAATCGCACGCATAACGAAGAGTTGCCACAAACACTTAACGAGGTTGCTCCGCATGGTGAAAATTGGTAACGACACATTGCAGATAGCCCATTAACGCCTTGTTGTTTGTAACCTGCGAATAAATTTCTTTGTCGGAATGTTCGCTCTTGTTCCATATTTATAGTACCTTTTAATAATATAATTATTAATAATAGTTGTATTTATAATAGGTTTCGTATTACTGTGTACTATACAACATCAAATAATCGTATTCTCTCTGGTGTTATAAATAATAAAAAGCACCCACTTAATTAGTGCTTATATTTTGTTGATAAATGAAGGCTAAATTATAAAAACAAACTTTGGAATCGTATAATTTCTATTGTTCGTTTTTGCTATCGCATTATTGCTTAAAACATATATGATGGTTATAGCCACTCGGCCTCAATCAACTCCTGTGTTTTATTACATGTTATAGTTTTTTTTTTATTTTATCCCGGAATTCCAATAATTGTAAAAATATAAAAAAAAATTTCTTATGTTAACCAGTCTCTTCGCGCATGTACCACTAAGACCTATTGTTTGTTTTCTAAATTTATATTTTTTAATTGGATGAGAATTGCAATTATACCTAAAATATTGCTACATTTTCCTGTTACCTTTGATCGTGAAATTGTCATATAATTGACTGCTTTAATACATCTCAGCAATGTTGTTATCTAATTGCTTGAATTGTCCCTAACCTGGTTGTTCCGACGTTTCGGCAAAGTCACATTTGTCATCCTCAGGTAGTCCCTCTAAGTCGATACGATCTAGAAAAAGTGACTCTTCAATCAACAACTTCTTATAACTTTAAGTCTTGATGCACTTTTTAAAGTGCTATCAAAATATTATGCAACTTGAATTAAGTATGCTTCCTCAGCCAGCATATATATCATATTGTCCCTCCCGGCTATCATATATTTCGTTCGATTGTAATTGTAAATGCTTGGCACAATGTTTTGTTTAATACATGGAAAGTTTTAAAACGTTGTAAACAAAATTTATTGAAGCAATATAAAAAACAAATGTGTTATTTTTCGTCGTTGTACCCATTGCGTTCTTTGTACGTGCTTCACCGTTTTGGAGATGCTTGAATGTCCAAAGAAAGAATCATTTGCTCTAGAATTTCTTCCCACCTAATGTCCATTTTAGTGGACCAAAGTCGTGGTATCGTTTGGAGCGAGGTCGGGATATTAAGGAGGATTTTGTACCCACCCACACTTCTAATATGATTGCCATCGTTAACCGTGCTATATGAGCCTTCGCGTTGTCGCACTGTAAGAAATCCGCACCATTTTGTTCTGATGACTGGCTGGAGATAGTTCTTCAAGAGTTCCGAGTATGTGGAACCTTCCCTACTAATACTGGGCATAAAACTTGTCAACTTTGCCGAAAAGTCATTCTTTACTCTTTTGGTTTTGGATTGATAATAGCGCGCCCATGACTCATCCCCAGTCACAATTCTTGCGAAAAAGTGGAGGATATCATGCATACTCTAATGCACAGTTCGATGGCTCATATTCAAAACTTCAACGATTTCATCAACGATAACCAAATGATTTTCTATCACTAAGGCTTGAACTCCCGTCATCGCTTCAGGCGACACAACACAATTTGCTTGGCTAGGTCGGGGACAATTAATTACAGAAATCACCCCGTTGTAGAATTTGTTCCTCCATTCATACACTTGCTGGTGAGGCAAATATGAATTTCTAATTTGTAGCTTTTTTCTACGATTGATAACAATGGGTTTAACCCCTTTACTGTGCAAGATACGAATAACAGAACGTCGTTTCTCTCTAGTAGCATCGTCATATTTAAAATGTTATGTCAACATTTTCAATGATTTCATTAGCAACACCTTACCTTTGAAATGTACAAAGGAATATTTTTGTCGACCCTTAATGCGAGGTTCGGTTAGGTACATTTTTAGGGCTGTTATAAGGTTTTAATATGACTGCCCCGTAACAAGTTTTAAGGCAATTATTATGCGTTCAATTAGCTTAGCAGTAATAGTTCAATTAGCTTAGCACTAATTTCATAACGGCTCATTACATTTTAATAAAGCTCTTTTTTAGGCGACCGACGCAAAAAATTGAAATTTCAGTCGTCAAACGCGGACGAAAAGTATTCATTTTTCGTCCGCTTCTATTTTCGGCCGCAATAGGGTGGCGCCATTTACCGACAGTTTCCGAAATTATATAAAAATAATCACATTGCCGTCAGTGTCAAACTGTACATCTTGTTTACATTAGTAAATACGTGTTGGTAATAGACTTTTTAACTGATTAGTGGGTAATTATTGTTTATAAAGCCGAAATAACTTCGAATGTAAACAAAGAAAATATAAACATGTCTGAAGGTGTCACAAATATGTACAATTGTTCAGTTGTTATAAATAATTATATCAATAAATTATAAGTAAATGTTGCAATAAATTTGAAAATTTTATGAGGGTCGCCTAAAAAATTTCGTGTGAACCACGGCCAAAAAGTGTTTTTTCGTCCTCGTTTGCTTTCCGACCTCGGCTCCGCCTCGGTCGTAAAGAAAACTCGGCCGAAAAAACAGTACTTTTTGGCCTTGGTACACAAAATGATTTCCGAGATTTCAAGACATTGACCGTCGCGTTTACTGTGATGTAAAATTTAAATATTTTTGTCAAGACAATAATCGTCAATTGTTCCCAGTGCTTCACATAGATGCTCTATTGGTACAATTGTCGTATAAAAAATCTCGCACACCTATTTTTTTCCTAATGTAAACTCTTCTTTTAGAATAATACATTACTAAGGGAAGGGGTGCATTTACATTAACTGTCACATTGTTCGCTGTCATCGAATGTCAAAATATGCATGGGACGTTTTACACAATACGAAAATCTTAAAGTATTGCCACTAGATCTATGTATGTAGGTGTATCCGATGACCGATATTATACAAATTGTCAAAAATACAAATTCTCGCAAATCTTATTTGTCTAAAGTACAACAAATATTAGAATTCTCAAAATTATCAAAAAATCAATATGTTTAGAAATATCTATGAAGGAGTCTTGTGACAATATACAAAAATGTTCATTTCTATTTATATCGTGCATTAATTGCAGATCAGTTGTAGTGCTTATTTAAAAATAACGATTTGGATTCTCTGTATTTTTATACATGTTCGATTATCATTTTTTAAAATTGACTCGCCTGTTTTTTAAATCTTAATGGCCATCGTTTGGTTAGCCTTTCGCACGTATAGGTGTTTGATCCTTAGAGCTCAGCATGTATTTATATTTATTTGCACAGCCCTGGAACAATCTAAGTAGTACGCTTCGGCTATCGCTACGAATATTTATCTGACAAATTAACTACTTGAATGTAAGTAGCTGCAAGCGATATTATTGCATATGGCAATTTTATTTAAATATATTACCAAGCTTTTCCAATTATTGAAAGTTTCTGATTTATTAACCACGGTATTAAATGGTTCAGATATCCACCGTTTTCGCTGAAACAGTTATGCACAAACGAAGAAATAGCGAACATGAATCTGTACAAAAAATTCTGACGGCTACATTATACCTGATTTGTCCATAGAACTACTTGTGAATTATTTCAGTTAATTTGCTGATTAAAATCTAAAATCTACATTGTTGTATAATCAACACGAGGAACAGATTAGGACACTAACCGAGGACCAATGGAACACAGGGTAAAGTACCAGTTATGAACATGCAGAAGACGAAGATGAAATATTTGAAAATTGGACTCAGGAAGCACGTCTAGAATTGGACACACAAAGAATACCGCCATCAATCTTCCTCGTCACATCAACCCTTGCCACAGGAACAGACAAAGGTATAGTCGAAAGAACTTAACTTTGTCATTGCTTTATCCAGGATACAGAAGCACGAAATAGTGAGACAAATAGATTGTGCAATCAGAAATATAGCTATTGAAGAGGCAGATGAAGTTAAACATGAGACTTGTCGTACTCTATGCAAAGCGAAAGCACCAGCGTCGAACATAATAAGAGAAGATGAAATGGCCCCAACAAAAACTTCCTAAAGAACACTCCATGAGTTACTTTCAACAGCAGACGATAGCCAGTAAAGCAATTTTAGTATGTTTCTATATTGAATCACTATCGTTCCAGTTGAAGGGCCCTTCCATTTCACCGAAGAACTACTAGTGCCATGAGTATTATGCCAGCTAATAAGTCTCTCTGTCTACTGCCTTCTTCGTGTGAAATATATACTTCTACAAACAAACCAACGAAGCCGTCATTGGTTATGCAAACCCTCGAAGATTAAGTCATATGATAGGAATCCGAGATGTACATAACACTAGGAATAACAGCGAAGCAGTGTCGATCGAGAAGAAGGATGGGTTGCAACAGCAACCAGTAGGTTATGATTAGTTAAGTTATATCACTCGTCTTACGAATAGACTCTGGAAGGTTCTAGAGGAGAGAAATATAAACGTCCGGTACAATACAGTGAAAATATAGCACCACTTTTACACCAAAGCTGCAATGTAAATGCATATACCAAATACAATATAATTGAGGGAAATCATATGCTGGACAAACCAGATACGATGCACTAAAAAGAAACATCGATGTGATGCACTAGGACATACACTAAAGTTTGTATTTGAAGAATGCCTCAATTAGCAAAGAAACCGCAATATTGTGACATTGGCCAGAACTAATCACTATTATCCAATGATAGTAAGGGAGTCACTGGAAGGTATGATGGCCACAAATAACTTTAACTGAGAAGACGAATACCGAAGTGGCAACACCTTGAGACTAGCATCAAAAGAAAAGAAACATGAGAATGACACTAGTGCGAGGGTCGCGGTGCAATTGTCCACAACGAACATGGATCAGCGATACGAAACAAACATATATTTAGCGTGAGAAGACCACGCCAAAACACTGAAGAAATTGTTTACATCGGTGAAGTAACCGTATTTCATCCAATTGATTTTATTGCAAATAATCTGACATTGAAATGTATACATTAGGTGCATTGCAATAATATTTAATTTGACCACGTCCATGGGTACATAGTTCTTCTTTTGTAATTCCCTATCATTTTTCCGTCTTTCTAAAAAAACTGTGACACTCGGTATGCTCTATTATGGAACCTAAGTATTGCGCACGCGCACATATGCGATGTTTCTGTTGACAATGAAATAACGCTAGTGATATCCTAAATATGTTTTACGTCTACTAAAACTTTGTTTTCTTTCTAAGTTTTTCAAACCCCATTAAAATTGTGTTTCATTTTTATTTACACGCTTATTAACACTGTGCGGTCCAAAGTGACTAAGATTTGTGAAACCTTGATGAAACCGCCATATAAAAGTGCTTTAAACAGGGGATGGCAAAAAGTAAAATTATTCTTTTGTAAGTGGTCGGGGTACTTTGAAAGTTGTGTTGATTATGTAAAAGCTGTGTTGTTTGTGTTTTTCAGGTATGAAGCTGTTTACGCTTTCAACACCAAGCATTCACAGTTTCTTTAATGCAGTGATAATTAAATAAATACATATACGCCATGTGTGGTCCATAGTGAAAGCCAAGAGGTGTAATACACATTTGAGTATTCTTATTATTCACATGTAGGGTGTAATTGTAATTCAATGCAATATTTACCCATTATTGTGTACATTGCCATGAAGAATTCGTAATTTATGACGGATAGTGGGGATGCGATAATAAAATAATAAAATGTTGTTTGAGCTGCGGTATAGGCTCGCTGTTCAAACACCGACATTCGTTGTGTGGGATAATCATAATTTACCCACACAAATTCGGTAAATTGCTTAAGGTCGCTTCAATTTCGGGCGGACAATTATTTAATTTGGCAATAAGTTACGCCCAAAGAGAATGTTTCTGGGAAACGATAAAACACAATGCGTCTAAAGCGATTTTAGTTCGTGCTGCTGAAATAAACGCGTTTTTAGAATGCGGTGTGCGTTTCAATTTATATTTCAATTTTCAGTTTCATTTATTTACAATTTTAAATCCATTACATTGAATTATGTGGATTCATTACGAGCCATTGTATTGTTTAATGTACTGTGAAATAAAACTAGAGTAGACAGTTTTACTGCATTTAATGGGTATATAATTGACAATAGCTGTAACCAAGCAGTCACTCAAACACCTACATCGGCATGTACACACAAAATGACAAAGCTGTTCGCAATCACCGCACAAAGAGGCCACATTTCGCCATGCCTCGAATTACTACTGTCTACCACAAATGCACGTTCACTTACGTCAGCAATACTTCTCCTTGTGTTCATAAATGTCACTGCATTGCATTTGCATGTGCAAGATAAAACGCGAACGTTGATCAGTACGAAAAACGTTGTACCTCTCCACGCGTTGATATGTACAAGTCGGGGGTGACGCAACCTGGACACATCGGTCTTCTTTATGAGCTCTACCATATCAATTGTTTGCTAATTATGAATAATGGAATCAGGTTTGTCTACTAGAATTGCACATATGAAAAGGGAACATAAATTGAAAATTAGCATCGGAAATAAATTTACAATTTCAAAAGCTGTGTCGCAATGTTTTAAAATGTTCGAAAACAAAGCTACACCCAAACCGTGCAGCCATAAATTTCTCTTGTAAGCAATTATAACCATTTTATATGCCGCTTATGTTATCGTAAATTAATAACGTGCGAACGTATGTTACCTGGGATGTGCGCTTACAATAGACTACGCTATTTAAAATAGTGAGTGGGCATTGACATTGATAAACGCTAATTTCATATCTCGTTCTATATATAAAGACAAAGTAACCGCGCAATAAATACAATAAAATCAATTTGTTTACGTTTTATTTAAATATGTAGTGTCATTATGTACGGAAAATTACTGGATTGGTAGCATCCACCCACGTCAAATATTTATTTGAATAGCCGTTCCAAACAAAATTCATAGATGTAGTTATAAGAAAAACAAGTTTGTAATTTATTTCGCCAGGCGGGTTCTACAACCACGTTCCGTTTTAGCGTGCCATATTTATAGGGTGATTTTCGTTCGTTGTCACTATCGTACTGTCGTACGATGTCGGTGTAAAATAATATTAAACTTAAACCCATATTTAAATGCGGAATATTTCTAGCACGATCGGGCTATATATTCTTTGTAAAGATCTCTACCGCAATAAGTAAGAGATGTGGGCTTTTGTATCTGTAGATAATGCCTAGAAATTAATGCAACAAAAATATTTAATACTCAGGCTGTACCGGAAATTATAATTTTAATTGCCGTTGTACTGAATAAATAATAAAATAGAGGACTAAATATGGAAGAACATATTTAGATTTACTCACGACAGTGAATATCCTGCTCTTTTGTCAAAATTACTGCTGATTCTGGATTCCCTTTCGAAATTCGACATTCAAATTCGAGTTCGCATTCGAGCATTTAACTGGGACAAACAGTTTCGGGCTCGCTCTAATACATGCATATGTATAACGGCCCAGATGATCGAACCGAAAAGAGCCGAAGCGGCCCTTGATGTAATGAACAAATATTTTTTGGAGCTATACATTACAATATTAACAAATGTGAAAATATAATAAACTATGATGAATCTAATTTCAGTGGTGACCCGGGCAGGCCCAACGTGATTGCAAAGAGAGAAACGAAATATTGCAAAGTTATTGACTAATAAAAAACTAGCTATTATGTGATGATGGTATCTGCTGATGAATCTCTCCTTGTGCTCTTTGTTGGTTTAGGCAAATCGCGATTCTCTATTTTCATCATGAAAGGTTATGATCGGTGATAGATATGTCTAGTCAGATCATTCTTTTGGACTTAAAATACGAGGGGAGATTATTATTTAACGTCCCTGACATAGTAGGCGTTGAGTGAGGTTCAATCAATTTGACACATTAAAGTATTAATCATTTGTTGTTACGTTGGTTCAATTGTAGTGTTGTCACTTGTTACTGGTTCAAATAATTTGGAATTTAACATAGTTTAGAGAAATTCTAAAAATGAAAAAATTAAAAATAAAAAAAGAACGGGTTGTCACCAAAAGAAATTCATGAAGACATGGTACTTGTATTAGGTGAGGGTGATGTTTCTTACCAAGTGATGAAAAATATGCCTCGAGAATTTAAGCTGGGGACTAACATGTGAACATGGGAAGGGTGCTGAACAACCAGTGACTGTCACTGCCCAAGAAAATGTTAATCGTATACACGATATGGCAATGACAGATAGACGGCTGACCATTCGCAGGATAACTGAAATTACCAATTTTTCTTATAGTACTATAGAAAATATTTTAACAAATATTTTGCGGCTGCGCGTTGTGTCCCACGAATATTGACACTTGATCAGAAACGTTCTAGAGTATTGCTTTCTGAAGCCAGTTTGACGTCAGTGTTGATGAAACATGGGTTGACCACTTCGATCCTGAATGAAAGCAACAAAGTATGGAGTGGCTTCGCCGAGGTTCTCCGCCACCCCGCCAATTTCGTGTTTAGCCATCCGGTGGTAAAGTTATGGTCACATTTTTTTGGGACGTTTATATTTCTTGAATTTGTTTCCTTCTATGTTAGATCGTAAATACTGATCTCCCCCCGTATCGTATCTATTTTTTTTAATTGTGAGATAATGCAGACTCAAAAATCGTGTGATATAATTTTGTTTAATTACTTCATTTAATGAAAGAAAAATACGACTGATTCAGTGGTCATTGGCTTAAAAATATATGTAGAACATGTTTATTAATGGCCTACCCAATTTTATGTCAGTATCGGTGAAAATATCTAATTCAAAAATCATATATGACTTTGTAATTTTTAAAATTAATAACACTAATTTCTAATAGAACAACAATAACAAAGCTTTTAATTATTTAATAAATTTACAATAATAGAATATTTATTTATTTAACATATTTATCTTGATCATTTTTGGTATCCACTAAATTTTTTCTCTAGAAACCTGTGTCGATTTTGACGACATATTCGCATTTTTCATTTCCACGTGAAAAATGGTAATTTCAAACAGTTTCTACATTCCACCCATTTTCTGGATTATGAGACAATTTATATTGTTCATCGAAAATACTGGTTGTAAATCATAGTGAACGTAATTATTTTATAATTGTAATACCTGCGTCATGATTTTAAATCAAAAATCGTTAGATTCCATTTCAAGAATTATATGGTCTTCTAGTTGTAAATTTATTTAAAAGCAACAGAAGCGATACTAGAGAGTAATACTCAGCCTTGCTAAAACTTTTTCTAGAAACTGTATACATTTTCCATTTCTTGAATAGTTGAATGGCCTGGGGTTAAAAATGTTATTGTAGAAATGTTAAATAATAGCTGATAGCGTATGACAGGGTAGGACGAAAGAAACTTTTGATGGCACCAAAAAAATGATTTTTTAAATTAATAATAATGGAATTTTATTTTATAAATTATAAAAATGAATTATATGTATTATTTATGATTTAAAGTTATAGTACTGAATATCTACTTACTATATGTTATTTTGTGATATGATTTGTTTTTTTTATGTAAAGCATATTAATCCCCGTTTCACATAAATGTGAACGCACATCATCCGCGCGCAATTATAATACTTTTAACTGATTTTTAAAGGTTTGATTGCAATGTTCAAGGTTTCGAAAATAAGAAAATACATTTCCAAAGAATTAAAAACAAGCCTTTAGCTAGGAATAGGGTGAACGAGAGAATATTGGGAATGGCTGAAAATGTAAGCTTTCAACAACAAATAGATATAAAATCTTGTAATTTTATTTGCATTTCACCTTGACCTAAAGGGTTCAGCTCAATTTGTGCAAAATAACTTTAAAATTAATAAATTTACTAACACTAACAACAACAAAAAGGGTAAATATTTATAATGCAGTTACAGATGCATTCAGTAAGAAAGAAATATGTACTTCCAAAATTTTATTAGTAACAACGGTGGTCGCAGTTAAGTTGGACAGGAAAGGGGGTTTATAAATTTATTGACAAACGTATTGACCATTCAATACTTAGTTTCCGTTGCATTATTCACCAGCAATCGCTATGTGCCAAGTTTGAAAATTTTTGGATCATATTATTGGTTTTATGACAAAATTAGTCAATTTCTAATATTGCACTTGGAGGACATTAGATTGTTACTAAAACCCTTGAACAATACAGCCAATTAATGGATGTATAATGGCTTGCAAAACTATATTTTTACGGATATATGTTCTCACTTTTTTAATCGCAGGTTTTAATGGCAACATTCTTCATATAGACATTTTTGGAAACAACAATGTTTTGTCATGACATTGAAAGTCATGAATAACTAAACTCAGGGAAACTAATAAAAGAATTAGAGACAAATTTAAGAAACTTCAAAAATTTATTTTATATCCCGATAATATGCAGTTTGATATTTTAAATTTAAAACTCTTTGACTGGCTAACTTTACATGAAATAGAAATGCAATTAATTGATTTCCAGTCAAGCTCAACATGTAACAAAAAATTGGTTTAATAAAGATTTGAAAGTAATTGAAAATAATCGATTAATGAATAAAAATAATATTATGTAAGTTAATGAATAAAAGTGCCGAAGATGACATTTTAAACACATGTAATGTAATTCCTGAACCCCTGATTGGTTAAAAATATTAGCAAAGGTAATTTTGTTAATATTTTCATCGACGTGATCATGTGAGTCGCTATTTTCGGAAATGAATTTTATAAGAAACAAATTTAGAAATATGATGATTAAAATCTAATATGCAGCAACAAAAATCACACATAAAAACAAATAATATTATTATATATAATAATGTCTTTATTGTGTGAAATTCAATGTAATACAATTCATCAAAAAGAAAAAAAAATAATGAAATACGATAAGCGAGTATACATGTATACAAATAAAATAAAATGAATATACACACAATTGTAATGCGAAGTTCGGAAAATACTGTTTTAACTTAACCTAACTTTAACTTACCTAATAGGAAAGTTTTTTTGCATTTCGTGAAATATTATTTGTATTAATTAAATTGTTTCTTTCTATGTTTATGGAATTATAATAATTTTTTTCTCGAGAGTGAAAGTTTATTTATAAATTTGTGGCACGGACAATGAAAAAAGTTCGCTATTCCTGGCGTAGGACGTTAGGGAATTTTTACCTGCTTTTTCAAATGCGCTCCAAGCACTTTTTTCTCACTAATCGACAATGTGCATAAATAGAACTTCTTGCAGATCTGTATTTTTGAGTTCCCCACTTTCTAAAAATTTAATTATGTATATCTTCTACGACTCGATTCTGTTTGTTTCGTCGCATGCATCCGCAATTTTCAGTAGTTGAAATTATAAACATTTTTTTTTCGTGTTGTTTCAGCGTATAAAAATGTCGAAAGATAATTTTTCGATCTTTGTCAGTAATTAATCTGTGACATTTAGACACCGGAACGTACTGTCGTTTCTATGCTTGTCGATATTCGATTGCCATCTATCAGCTCATTTTGTAGTACAAAATCGTGTCAAAGGTATTTTAAGGTTAGAGTGACTTGTTTACTCTTAAATATTTAGTTCTCAAATTTTTTTTTGCAATTTGTGGTGAAATGGCCACCCAAATACCAGATGAGGTACATATCCGGCATTGTATGCTTCTTGGTTTCGCAAGAGAAATAATCCAACAATTGCTACCAAAAACATTTGCGATGTTTATCCAAATACATTAGACGTTCGTAAATGCCAAATGTGGGTTTTTAAGTTCAAATGCGGTGATTTTGATCTTTCCAACTCGTATCGATCAGGAGACCAACAACTTTAGACAATGACGTGATAACGACGGAAGTGGAAACAAATCCATGTCAGACGATCGATGAACTGTCAAATACTCTTAGCCAACCTTGGTCGTGATTAAGTTCCGCAAAACGTACTCTGTAAAAAAAATTATTGGGGTGGGAGGTACTGCTTCACCCATCATATTCACCCGATATCGCGCCATTGGATTTCCACTTATTCCGATCGCTACAACATTTTCTAAGGGGCAACAAATTTAAAATTTGGATGATGTGAAATTCGCTCTCCATATATTTTGCGCAAAAATCAATTGAATTTTATCGACATTGAAAATTTGCACACTAGACGGCGAAAGGTTGTTGATAACGAGGGTGATTGAAAATAAAATCTAATTTATGTTTTTCAATTTAATGTAAAAAACTACATTACTTTCCGGTCCCCCTGTTATTATAAAATACCGGATTGATGCAGATGTTGAACAAGATTTATAAAGTACTTACTGTTTAACATTGAAAAACGTAAGTGCAAGTTGAATATCATCCTCGCACTCTATTTCGTTTTCAGAATCAGAGTAATACACAAATTTCACTAAATGAAATATTAAATGCTGCAATGCAAATATTAACCACCGACAATTAACGAAATGTTAAAGCGCCTTGGATAAAATAATTGTACTTTTTTTATGTTATTATTAGTGATACGTACGACAATTTTATCCCAAAAATTATAACGTTGATAAAGTACGACTTATTTTACTAGAATAATTATTAAATGTTATAAATATAATAAGATATTAGTTCCTCATATCCCAGGTATCCTTTTATAAACTTATCTAAAAAAAATCAAATACCTATGTTGCTTAGGACTTTGTAATTCTAAATGAACGACATGTAGATGTAGATGTTATAAAGCAGTGCGAATAAAACAATATCAGACGTATCCTGGTACTAGCAAATTCTCGTGCAGCCGTTAACACCCCCTATTTCGTGCCCCGTAAAGAAGGAAAGATATGGACAAAACAGACGAGAAAGGAGAACCATTCCAAAAATATGATTTTCTGGAAGATGTCAACGCGTCCTCTAAGAAAATGGAATCGTCAAGTAGTGAAAAAATTCCGAAAACCAGAAGAAACCTACTAAATGTTTGTGCAGGATTTTGTATTTAATTTGAAGGCAGAAAGTGGGACGATTTCGTCTTTTGGGCTTTATTTTTAAATTGTATTATTTACAGTCACTGCCTTATAAGTCTGAATAAGTTGTTTAATATATTCTTACAAAAATATCAAATTTAATTTCATTATCCTCGTGAATTTTCACACATATTTTTTGGTGTAATAGACAAATACATGGAGTCATAATTGATGTCAAGTCTGTCTAAATTAACTTTTGCACAAATACGATGTTGAAAAACTTCGTGATCCCATAAGTCGATTTCACTCCCACTGACTAACGTACGCAAGAGAATGTATCTATTCACTTTCTAATACGTTTCCTATCTACACTTAGTAAATTGCATCTAATAAAATACCCCGTGATAATACAACTACGCACTAACGATAGTTTGTAGTAATGTACGAGTGCACTGCTCAATGTTCGTAATCGAAAACAATAACAAAGTATATTTAGCAAATTTAATAACACATAAATGTCTGGTTGGCGGCTATAAACGCGCTGTATTTTTTCAGGAACTGGATCGGCGAAATAAATCGCGAGAACAAGAGACCAACAATTGTTTGGTCCCACGCGAGCCCACGCGCGCAACCTCATTATCCCATAAACATAGCGAAAGCCATTGTGACCACTGTAGTTGGCCACACTGATTACGGGACGTTCAATAGCAGCGATTTGCGATGCTCGTTACGGGGTTAAAATACCGCGTTCCATGTGCATTTCAGATGCCATATTTCACTCGCTATATACGATGGAGTATTTTGCCAACCATAAGAAATTGCATGCAAAATGGCTCAACACCGCTGATTAATCCATTAACTTTAAAGGGTAGCTTAATCATTTTCATTTCTAGTGTTGTGATATTTCCCCACACGACCAACTGTATCTGTGGAAATTTGAAAAAATGTTAAAAATTGTGTGTTACATTGTCAAGCGAATATTCTTCACATCAATTATTTATGACGAATATTAAGAAAATGAACTATGATTGTCTATATTTACTAATAACATGGATTTATTCACGTATGCACTATGTAGAAACAAACTGTTTTATCCGCGAGCTACACACGACATCGAATCTTGCATAGACTGGAATATGCTCACATGGGTGTAACGTAATGACTTATGCGATGCAGTTCAAAAAAAAAGATGCCTACCCCTGAGAACCTCTCTCGTTTGAATATTTAATTTGATTTTCTCGATGTATATCAACGCAACATATAATTATATGAATCTCTGTCCTTAAGTAGCTAACGACATAATTACATTATCTTGAGTTTCATCAGTATAAAAGTGTAATGTCTTGATTACTAATAACGTCATTGTTCTATATATTAAATGTCTTCATTTCACTTAAATTGGCCGTATCTAAGTACACTTGCAGTTAACAAGCGTCATTAAATCGCATAAATAGCACAATTAGTTTTTTACGTTGAGATATGAACTAGATTTTAGACTGATATGAGTCTGGTGCACTTGAAACACGTTTACTTATTGTAAGACCATGATAAAAAATACGGCAACCCAAAGTAATGATATTCGCTGGAGTTTCATCATTCGTTTCATAACTTTAAATCAATCTTAGCTAAAGGGTTTTGCATCCTGAATTAATCGTTTACTTATATAATTTAATGTATAAATATTAATTTTAATTGGTGGAGATAAAAAACATGAAAACAAGCAACTTTTTCAATAGGAAAGCACGATCAAGCTGATTTTCTGCTATGGTATTGTGCGTAACAATTTCGCCTGTTGCTTATGCAAGCCAACATTGCATGTTGGAGATTGCTACCTTGTTCTCTACTGACGCTGTGCGCGAGAGCAATTGGTAGGTCTCATCTCATACAATTCGCGAACACACCTTTGTACGCCCGTTTCAAAACCATTTGATCGACGGCGTTATGCCATGTTAATTTATTTACATTTACTCATGGTTTCACTACAGAACCATTAGGACGCTAGATAGTAATTATTTGATTTGTAGTATAAAATTGAAACAAGCAGGGTTCAAAATGTTCAGTAAATTTGATGTGATTGGTTTTAACGATAACCCAAATAATAACTATACCCTCAATTAATTAATCACTAGATGTTCTTATTAGATATTATCTTTAGAGTTTTCTTACATTTATGATATGATATGATATGATGATATGATTTTTAGCTAATCGGGTAAGAGATGAAACGATTTTGGAATTGAATGTCCAATGTCATTGACCCTAACTGCTGTTGTTCGTTAGCGCCACTAAAATACCGGTTTCTTTGGTTGCTGTTATGCATGGATCAATGGTGGTCTTTTATTGTCCTTAAAGTAGTTTTCGATCATTAGAAGACATGTTTCTAACTTAGTAATACACTGTCTTCATAAATTTCGAAGATAGCTACCTGAAGATGATAGCCGGAAACGTCTACAACGCGGTTCGCAACCCGAGAACCAACACACACTTTCATACTTTTCATGCACATAAATACAGTGAACTATAGAAAAGCTTACTCTTTGTGCAAAAGAATACAGCTTACATTACTGGACGGTAACGCTCCACTCTACCGGGTATCAACAGCAGTATGCGATGAGCTGATGTAAATTAAACGAGATGGTAAAAAAATTACAGAATTGATAGAGATAGATACTTTTTTCCTTTTTGCAATTTTTTTAAAGGCTCAATACTTGATTCTCAAATAAAATAATCTTAGGATTCGGACGCAGGGTATTTTCAGATGAAATGAATGATAAAAAAAATAGTTACTTGCTGGTGTTAATATTCTTGAATGACGCTGCACTATTTTCTTTTCTCTTGTGAATACTTTGTACATTTACATCCTTATTTCAAAGACACTTCACTTCGTTTATCTTTTAAGCGCCGTTGTATTCCTTCAAAAATATCGTTGCCTGATGACGTTATTATCAAATCAGAGCGACGTGTACTATAGAAGAGATAAAATGACACTGACTCGTCTGTTAAGAGACGTCCCTTTTATAGGCTCGGCACCACCAAAGCAACTGTTTTAGAATCTTTAAAACATTTTGACTACTTATTTATACTGCAAAATATATGTGAGTTACATATTTCTGAAATGAAATTTTCTCCTCTTGTATATACTTTCCGTTTGGTATAGAGGACTTTTTATGTTTTATATTTCGGCAATTTCCTTGATTTCACATCAAATTAACATAGCTTCCTTTCTTAATGATTTCAACTCATTTCTATTGCTTTTGCGATAGAATTGAATGTGACAGCTACTATTAGTTGGTATTTAAATGGTGCATAAATTTGTTATTGTTTCAGGTTTAATATACGTATTTGAAATTCGCGAAATTATTGTAGTTCTAGCTGTTTTTTGTGGGTATGTTTTCGTTTAATGTCTCGTGACGTCATTGTATCTTACACCGTGTTTTCCTAACCTCTTTTCTACTAATTTTCCTTCAAATCTTTTTTCAATATATACTGACCGGCAAAAAAACAACCACCATAAAATATTAAATAAAATTGAGTCTATAGGATTGAATTTCATAAACCGTACTTTATGGTGTTTGATTTATTCCCACCTTTATTTTTAAACCATAAAATCCGATCTTAACGAGATTATGACATTTTTCTTGTTATTTGCGCCACTTAAGTGCCCCGCTATTGTCTGGGGTTTATTATGTCGTTCGAAGGCTTGTTGCTGAATAAAGTGATTTAAGTAATGGTTATCTTATACCCTTCGACTATAAAACACAACTTTACTAGTCTTGAATAATAATGTTAAGGGCGAGAAACTTCTTTAAATAATGAAGTTCGCTTATATCACTGGTGGGAATGAAATGCCCCAAAGTTGCAAGGCGGTATTAGACGAAGAATTGGTGATTGGTCAGAAAACGAATGTCACACTAACCAAGGAAAGGGAACTTTTGCACGACAGTTGGTTCACCGATTCTAGAAGGATTAGAAAATTTAAATTCCTGAGAATCAATGCCACATAATAATTTAAATTACGATGTTTAATGGCTTATGCACAATCGCAGAGTTGAATGATGAAGTGATGAATTTGGCAGTCGCGAAATTACGGCCTTTGTGAAAGGGGATTTATGCGATAAATGCCGGGACGAAATTGTGTTGCAATAGATAACGTTTTGTACATGAACCTACAAGAGTTTTTAGTTTTTAAATTTGGAAAAAATATGCCATAAATGTTCGATTGAACCTTCAGTACCTGGTCGCATCTGCGAAAACCACTGGTACCTGAAACGTCGTCGTGATTTTGGGAAGAATTGCCAAACTAAAACTATTCTAAAATCTATTATCTAAAAGTAATTGTAACACGGGTTTGCGCGGGTTCAAATTATGTTAATTAAATAAATGTACATATGCAGGACCGAACACCGTGGCAGTTAAGAAGCTACGCAATTAAAAAAAAATACTGTTAACTCTTAAGCATGTTGTTCGTATTGCTCCTTTAATTGAAGATCGTAGCCAACGTTATGTGCCTCGCCCATTGGAAATATCCAATACCACTGTTCAGGATGCCTGGGACCGGTATTTGGAGTTGTATCTGGCAGCTGTACTATGAGAGCAGGATTCGGAAGAAGAAGATCAACAACTACAGTTGATGACCATTTTGTTATATTCAATGCACTCAAATAGCTCGTGGAGGTGAAAAAAGTGAGAGAACAATAAGGAGAAGCCTTGTTGAAGGATGCCTAAAGTCACGGAGACTTGCAGCAGGCCCAAAACTGTTACCAAGACATCGTCGAGCACGGTTGGAATTTGCACGATTACATTCAAACTGGAATAAAGTTCCCTTCACTGATTAATCGCGCTTTTGTCTACGCTCACCTGGAGGTCGTGAACGTGTCTGGAGAAAACCAAATGAACGGTACATTGATTGCACCATTTTCGAAAGGCGATATTTTCATGGTGACTCTGTTATGGAGTGGGCACGTATTTCTCCTGAGGCACATGCCGAACATTTTTTGTGGAAAATGCGGCTTTAAATACGTGGAAGACATTCTGCATGAAGCTGTCGTGTTTGTTATTTTTTCACATTAAACTTAGTTTTGTTTATTCTCGTCTTTTTCTTGAAGAATTTTGTTTTTTTCCAATAGTGAATGGTCCTTCGATATAAAATACATCTCAAATTAGTGTATATATTTCGTATGTGGAATTTGTTTAGTTGTTTTAAAAAGTAAGAAAAAGTTGGATGATATTAGTATTCCAAGATTTGAATCAGATCTGGATGAAGGTATTGAATATATTCCAAATGTCCTCCGAAATGGTTATAAATCTACCCATTGCAATTTGTGTATATTGGACAGGGAAATTGTATTAAAGAAATGGATTTTCACTCGTTTTCGATGCCAAAAATATCGCAAACCAAAAAAAAACTGTAACAAACCGACGTGACATAAAATCATCCACTAACAAGAACAATGTCTTGCTACCGTCAACTAAACTACTATTGACGCTGAGCAAGACATCATCGTGCGTCGCAAATGAAAGGCAACGACTACAGCGAAACTTGTATGATGTGGTTCAATTTCCTCATGAAATCGGAGGTATAGACTCCACATGTAAAAGTTCAGGACCTGATAATGCAGAATTACATAGAAATGGAAAATGTGCTAATAATATGTGACGCAGAGTTACGAATATTGGATATTGTCGCAAGGTGGCTGGCATCAGCGTATGGGAACATTTTTAACAATAGCAGAGTGAAAGTAAAATTTGAATATAACAAAATAGGAGATTCGTTACTTTTAGTAGAAAGCGAGTATGGTATAACGCATTACCTAGTAATCTCACTAGCTAATCCTTTGAAACCTTGTTTAATAAATTGCAAATTCGAACATGAAATATGTTGATTGGAGTTACGATGTATGGAAAACACGATTTTCTATTCTGTCCCAAGGAATACGTGTTAGTTTAGCAACAGATTTAGCTATTAAAAATGGATCCAAATGATCCAAATATTGAACAATGACGATGAACAACAACGTAAAGGAACCTGACAAGTAATATACTGTGCACCGGTGCGATCCCATCACGCAAGGCCGAAAGGAATGCATCACGCTGGCATAGAGCTAGAAATTTCGGGCAACCTTTACACAACGCCTCGTTGGATCAAGCACAACCAGTGCCTTAGCAACGGTAATAACAATAGCAACATAAATACATTCAATCTGCAGACTGGTTATTTTACTGGCTCACCTGTAACGTACTCAAAGACTTTGTCATTAATATATCTCAGAAATCACCCAAATACACACCAATCACTATAATATATTTCACAATAACTGCACAACCAGTGCGACAAACGTTCGTCCCTTATCGGGCGAACCCGCACGTCACTGTGTGAGCATCAAAATACATTACTCTTGCTTGATGGCTCGTTCTATCGCATGGCTAAGCCATACAATAACATACTTGAATGTCATAAATAAAATACAACTGTTAACACTTGGTTGTTTATCGTATTTTACTTTATATTCGTAAACACATTCTGGTCGTTTCTTATCCGCAACAAAAACGCCTTGTAAATTTGACTCTGCCATTATGCGCGGGCAGTCCAATTGATGCGATGTTTGCGTTTCGGTTTGTCGAGACGTAAACGTCTAATAAAACCATACCATATGTGACATTTAAGCATATCGACGTGACGAATGACGTCGTGACGATGAAATGACGAAACGTCACATTCCGGTGAATTGTAGTGATAATTCATATGCGTTTTTTCGTTTACCATAAATGAGATCGTACAAGGCTACCTCGTGTATTGTAATGGTGTCAAACGTGGACTCCAGTCTACCACAATAAATATCGCTGACTGTCGTAAATAATCTTTCACCAACTCATTTATATGCATGCTAAAACAAAGAAACAGTATACGCTATAATTGTGCTTAATGTTTTTGATCAACAAGTACATAGAATTATGGACTTGATCGGATCAAGTAGGTACTGTAATTATGTTTATTTTACAAGAGTATAATGACTTTTAATTGGCTGTAGAACAAAAAATGAACAATTATATACGCATGATCGGTTTTATAGTACGTGTAACCATTGTTCGGACGTTTTCTTAAATATTCGCGCAATTATTCAGTCTGCTTCCCGTTTTAATCTTTCAGCGTTAAAATAGTTAAGCAATGAACTTCAGCGCGCGCAATCTTGCACAATAAAGTGCAGTTAAGTTGAATTCCTCGGCAAATTGATTAAGATATAAGTTATGGTTATGTGCTTGTAACCTAATGTGTCTGTATACAAGTTTATGTACAATTACGTAATATTTATTTCTATTCAGAATTTGCATGTATATTGTATATTTATTCGCATATTCTACATGTGCTTATGCCAAACTATCAAGAATATTTAATACGTTATAGGGGCGTAATTGTTGTGAAGAATGGATAATAATTATAAATACATGTGTGGGTCATGTGTGCTCTAATAATTTGAATAAATGCAAACACTTAAATAAGATGTAAAAAATTATAAGTTATTGTAAGCTCGCTCCTCTCTGTTTGCGTACAGGGACCTACTTACTGTGCAAGATCGATTGTTGACTGATTATGCATAATAGCTTCAACGTACGTGATTGGCCATAGCGTAGATAACAAGATCAGATTTTCGTGTATATTGAGTCCCTAACCTTATCATGCTTCTACGTAAATGGAATGGGGTTAACCACTGACGAACAAACTAGTTTATCGAGCCTAAGTGTACCCGCATGTACTGCACCTAGAACGAAAAAAGGCTCAGGAAATAAATTAAATTTTGATGACTCCCTGTTTTTCGCAGAAATCGTGTCGTCCTCCCCTTTTATCCTACACTCTTTCCTTCCACCACATACGTTTTTCTAGATAAGTTGGCCGCAGACATTTCAACTAAACTGAACTAGTGGGATCACGACCACTGTATTTAAAAACTACTATTTATTACTGCTTAAGGTCTGCAAGAGATTTCAAGAAGTTGCTTCAAGTTCTGAACTTAGGTATACGGTCACAAAATTGAAGATTAGTCACGTTCACTTTAGATACATAAGTAATTGGAAAATAGCAATTATTGTCTAGGAACGAAATATCAAATATTTCAACAATATCAATCAACACATTTGTTACAAAGTATTATCAATCGTGTACAAGTGCACTTGATTGCATTGACATATTTATAACGCCCGTAATCGAAGTAAACGGAAATATAGAAAGAATGTAACCTTTCTGTCACAAGACTAACTATAATTCTTCCCTTTGTGTTGCAAAAATACGCATTCGATTAGACGCAACTCCTTAAAACATATAATTAACGTACATCTATGAAAAATATTTCAGACGTTAGCATTCCCAGTGGAATTATCGGCGAATGTATTATTAACGTTTGTTTGGTTACAATGGTCGAGACGTGCACGTCTGGTCTCGCCTAAACGGTGAAAAAGGAGCGAAACGCGCGTAAGGTAAATTTCAACGGAGACCGACGTATAAATCTTCTTACATCTTTAAACTCTATAATTACGTAAAATAGCATAAAATTGTAGCTCGGTGCTATTACATACAAATAAATTTAATATTCTCGTTAATCGCCCTGGCAACTGCAAAGTCAACACCTTTTTGCTATACGGCGACGGGCATTTTTCCTCGTAAATTATCTCGTTTAAATGTGTGTTCCTATGTGGAACGAACGTTTAAAAATCTTATCGTCGCAAGACACTAACTGTGTCGGGTTTATTCAAGAAAGCCTGCCATATTTCATAAATTGTAATTGCAAGATAAACCACACGTGTGGTTTGTTAGATTTACTGTTACATTTGTATCTAAGTAGGGAATTATGAAATTGAAATGGTTATTTCTTTTAATGTTTCGAAAGTAATAATGATATATTTATACAAGTAATTTCCGCTTTTGCGAATTAATTCGTAGAGCTAAAACTAATTTCTTATGGAATGCATTTCCTCATTTTAAATAATAATGTTATACAGTGTGTTTGATTTAAGAGTGTAACACCATCATATCTTTTTTATTTTTAATCCAATTTTAGTATTTTTTTTCCGAACATAGAATATTTATTGCATTATTTACTCCCAAAAAAACAATTCCCTTCTTTAAACGCAAAGCAACCTGCGATGGCAAAATAAATGGAAAAAATCAAGAAATCACTTTCGGGATTTTTTATCGAAAAATTTTACTAGTAATAATTGTTCAGAATTGCCCAAAAACCCTAAATAGAAATAGACATTATTTGAATTTGAAAAATTAAGTCATGTCAAAGATAAGAAATATATGTAAGTGTGAAAAATATTGGTCTTACTAAATGCACAGAACCTTTATTACTCGTGATTACTTCTCATTAGAAATAATATGTAAAATACAGTACTGGTATTCACCCAATGAATAAATGCTGGAGGCTGTTGATGAAAAGATCGATAATACCTACTAGGAGGACCCATGTATGTATGTACATATCTTTAATTCATGTTTGAAATCTTCAGCTAGATGATGCCATTGTGCATAATCAATAATTAAAAAATAATGGTTACTATTCGTTGTTGGTACAGTTTGTACAGTTTATACTAATTAACGAATTTCCAATTTAAAATTTTTATTATTCGTATCATTCGAATTATAACGTATTAGCGAGATAACCACCGAAAGAAGAGTGACCTCGAAACATTTTGTATTTAATATTGAAAGTGCAACTGTAGCTGAAGGTGGAACGATAAAACAAAAGGACAGTGAGAGGAAGAAGTTGGAAAATGGTATTCGCAGCGAGAGGTCGAAACAGCAAGACACTGGAAACAGCAAAAGGGTTAGTGGGGAAAATTGGGAAAGAAAAGAGAGTAGTAGTACTAACCTTTATTGGCATATTTACCCTCATAAATAAAACAAACAAAATAATTTACATAAATATAAAAATACTTATTCCTGTTCGACTCCTTTCCCCTTCAAAACCTCGTGCTCCTTCCTTGCTCCTCGATTCCATTCTCTCCTGGTGGCTACCAACTCCTCCATCACTCAACCTGTACTTGTATCTATAACAAATTTTGTAGTATATTTCTTTTCCTTCTACATCTTCCCTCTTCTTTTCTCTTCTTTAACTTTCCCAACAGCTCCATTTCCTCCCCTTTCTCTCCTGGCATCCTTCTCCAGTCCCGACCCCTCTTCTCTTCCTCTTTACTCCATTCCATTTCCTCGCACCCCTCCCACCGGTGTTTCCATTCATCTGCCCCTCTACCACATGCGCACCTCTGATATTCCTTTCCCATCAAATACTTGTTTCTTCTCTCCTCGTTTCCACACCGGAATCTCCTTGTATCTTTTATTGTACCTCGTTCTCCCTATCTTGCCTTCCCTCTCCTGTGCTTCCAGCTGAGTCCTCCTCTCTACCAACTCTCTCTCCAAGAAAAGAGAGTAACGGGGCTTCTACTAGACGAAATGAGTGAAATAGGTTTTATAAATCGCAGAGGAAATGTGAGAATTTTGCGGATGAGCTGATTGTAATTCTCGTTATTATTTTGATTAAAACTAGCTCTGCATCTTTCCAGTAAATTTACATCACTGAGGTCTTTGTAAATTCGCTTGATTGCTTGTGAGACTTTAGGTGGTTGAGCTTTATACTCTTGCTCATACAAATCAAGCTCTCCGTTCGCCACAGCACGTTGCCAAGAGCACAAAATCTCAACGGTAGGGAATTCATCATGGTTCAGCAGTTGAATTATAATGGAGGAAGGTTGCCCATACTGCCTTCTTCATTTCGTCGACTGACTTATCAATTTGTCGATTGTTTTCCCTGACAATTTGTTCCTGCCGCCGATTCCTTCATTTTTCTTCACGCATTCTCGCAACCGATGTTCCATTCATTTTTGGACATGACCGACTCTTTCGTAGTGGCAGTCGTATTGTCATAAGAAGAAGCTTCCAAAATACCGGCGTATGTCTATCGCTATCGCCATCGCCGATATAATTAACGTATCGTATGCCGAACTTCTCTTCCGAACGTTTCAACATTTCGATGATGCCGTCCACCTCTATCATCTTACCTGAGGATCCTTGGTGATTCGTTTACACATGGATTTATGTGATTCATATCGCCACTCTTCGTATTCGGAGGTATCTTTTTTCGATTCCCAATGCTCACACATCTTGCAGAACAAGCTTTTCACAACAAGGTCGAGGACATTTCCAGTCTGATATCCGATGATTGAGGAAACTCCAAACAACGAAGTGAAATCTAGTTTTTTCCATGTTCCATCGCCAGAAACAGTTAAATTTGTTGATCGCGCACCGTTATTTTCGTTGGTGGTCTCTTCTTCGCCAACAGCTCTTCTTAAAATCATATTGGATATGGTTTTAACGGAACCGTGAATATGTTTCATCACAGTATCGTAGGAGGAATGATACATGAATTTTGGCATGTATAGTAATGTCGTTTTCTTGTAAAATTTTATGGTGCTATTAGTACCCTTAACCGCAAAATTGACCTTCCCCAAAAACGCTTGTGAAACAGCACGTGCGTTTGAAACCGGCAATGGTAATCCAGGACCGGACTCAACACATTTACAGAATATTCAGGGTGAAGAAAACAATGTAAACAATCTGAAGATTTATTATCAATTCCGAGTATTAATAATTATTGTTAATTATCGCTATCACTACTACTTGATTCAGAATCAGGATTATTAACATTAATTACAATATTTACATTTGGTATTGTTTGATAGCTTAATTCGACATTAGCCACATGTTTTATACAATTTTGCCATTTTTCCGTAGTAATACTATCTACTTGTTTTCGGATTATATCAATAACCGCAGGCGAAATTTCGGGGTTGTTGTTAAATTTCCTTATGCCTCGTTTTAAATCACTCCATAACCCAAATAATTCAATTGGGTTAAAGATGCAGAAGTATGGCGGTAACCTTAAAATAACACAATTATAACTTGTAGCCATCTCATCCACAACATATTTTTTACTGACGTTTTGGGTACGAACTAGTTCCAGGAGCTGGGGTTTTGTTTTTGCATCTGGTGGAATTTCTATATTGTTTGCGCTCAAAAAATTAAGAAGAGCTCATATCCTCATGATAGTCCGCGTTGCAATTTTTAATGTTTTTAGCAGAAACAAGTAAGCTATTACACGTTCTTCGCGAGAAGCAGGAACTCTAAGAACATAATTTACCCTACATTCAGGTAGCCAGATGGGTATTTTCTCGAATATTACGACCTTGCTATTATCACAGAAGTTCCAGAAATACTTAATACGGTCCTACTTAAGATATTGCACCCCATCCGTCTATTTTTATTTATGGTTTGACATCGGCTCACGCATTAGGCAAATATAAATGTGGCGTGAAAGTGCCATAAAGTTTAAAAGACACAACGAAAACGACATTACTATACATTAGACTACAGAATTTCCGTGCACCTGCCAGTCCGAGACCAAGAACCCTCATTGCGAAAATGAATCGGGTATTTATTTCGTACCTTTAACCGCTTCTCGTGCACGATGGAATTGTGCGATTGTCACAATTCTCACCCATCACGACGATCAAAAAACCAAGTTCGCGCGATATCGCCGCTTTTTAAAATGTCACTTGCTATCTACACTCTTTACACTTCATGAAGGTGGAAATAGTGGTGAAGACTGTAATTCTATACTATATTGAGCTGTCCAACTCTGTTCGACGTTTCATTTTTTTCGCCGAAGTACTTAAACTTTCACTCCCTTGCTCTGCAGTTTTCGGATTGAAATTTTGTTTCCGCATGTTTAATCGCGATCTCCGTAACTCTCTAGAACATTTTTAGCGATCCATTTATTGGAAAATCATAAAAAAAACAGAAGTTTGTATGTCGAAGAAATCCGCAAACGATAACGTTCTGAACAGTTCGGAATCGCGGGTAGAAGTGATCCATGATGACCCTATTATACCCTCCGGAGAGAAATACATTGTTTTGTCAACAAGACAACCTGCGATCTGCAACTTGCTCATTTCATGTGAAAAACAGAAAAAGAAACGTAAACAGTATCACTCAAGGACTCTTTCTCATTCTAGCCCGTGCAATACTCTAACGATCTGCGGATTCCTGCCCCCGATCAGACTGTCATTCTTGTGAACGTTCAACTTGCAAACTATACTATAACTTTCTCACTTTTTCTATTAAAATAATCTTATTTGTCAATTATCAACTTTTCCGCTTTTCGATAACAACAATCCTTCGAACGTTGGAGCTATATTTATTTACACGTTACATATTTTCTGTAATCTTGTTTGTACAAGCTTTTCTAAAATAATTTGTAGGGGCTTCATCCAAAGTTTATGAAGCCCCTACAAATAATATCAAGCATTGATAACTCAATGCTTGATATTATTTCATCAGTTGGTACGTTTTGAATTGCCAAAGCTTATCTCAAACCTCAAAATTCAGTAGCAACATTTCATCATTTTATTATTTATTACTTTTATTGGATAATTATTTTCAATTGCCAATTAAGCAACCGTATACAGTAGCGGCCAAATTCTTCATCTGTTGGATTTTTATAAAACAAATTCTATCAATAATGGCATCAACATAAAATCTTAATACAACATTTAGAAACCTATTTGGTATATCATAATGATATGAATTCTGTTTTTTTTATAATTTAGTTTTGTTTTTAATTCGTTTATTTAAAGTTACTCAAAATGTACCATTTAAAGGTGGCCATGAAACGAAAATGATCTGTATTGAACCAACGTTTCTTAAAATCTGTCAAAGTTGTCATGGCAAGAATTTAGAGCCCAAGAACATCGGGAAAGAACAATAAAAACAATGACAGCAGGGAATGACCGACGAATACATTTCTAGGCAGTTTGGTGTTGTTAAAAGTACCATAGCTACATTTTTCAGCCGGTGGTAAGTGCAAGGGGACGTGCAGAAGAACAAAACTCAGGACGACCCAGAGTAACATCAAAATTGGTGGCCAGAAATATCGTTCGTCTTTCTCGTCACAACCATCGACTAACAGCAGTTAACATTACGCGTGAATTATCAATCGGAAATGAAGTACTTCCTTCCATTCGAACGGCTCGACGTCGTTTACAAGCTGCGGGACTCAACGTGGCAACGTGATGGTATGGGGTTGTTTTAGTGCTCAAGGCATAATGAATAAGGAAATGTACATGAGCATTCTGGAAGAAGTCATGCTTCTCTTGCTCGCGATAGTTTTGGTCGAATTCATTTTTCAACAGGACAACGATCCGAAACATTCAGCAGTTGCAGTGAAGAACTGGTTTAATAACGATCGAGTGAATGTAATGAAATGGCCTAGTCAGTCACCCGACTTAAATGCAATTGAAACCTGTGGATAGAGTTGGATCGTCGATTAAAAGATATAAAAGCCAAGAACGCGAATGAAAAATGTCTGCAATTGGAAGAAGCATGCTACCAGATTCCAGTTTGAGAACCTAATCAACTCAATGCCAAGAAGGTGTCAGGATGTTATCAAAGCAAAGGACTCTGCAACCAAATATTAATATATTTGAATCAAAATAAGTTTTTTCTATTTTTCGTTCATAAAATATTAATACTAATAATTTTTTTGTGTTTGTTATTTTCGTTAGTGAAATATGATATGTGTATGTTTAAACATGTATTTCAATACATGCTACATGACATACTAAAGATTAGAAATATATATATATATGTTATGAGATGGAGATAAAAAAGCAAATGTGATAGAATTTTGGCCGCTATTTTATGTGATTGAGAAATTTCTACACGTCAAATATTTTCCACGTCAAATTCATTCAAACATCTCCTTCATACTCGTTACCGGGATGAAATTACACACTGATGGAACATAATTCTTATTTTCATTGATATATTACATGATGCTTTTATGGTTTTCTTGTTCTTCGGTTCCTGTTTCGGGCGAACGCATGGGTAGCTTTGAATTGACCAGTGTTGACCACAATTCAATTTTTCTCCACGTTTGATGTGGTTCTCACTGCGGATATCCCTCTTGTTTGCGATGATCACTTATGACAAAAAGAAACACATAAATTCCCATCTAGTCGTCATTTCCTCGAAAAAAATGTAATTTAGATTTATCTCGGAGAAAAATACGTTAGTTTATAAATTAATTTGATTTTGTGATAATCATACATTTGAGATTGCTAGCAATGGTAAATGAATTAATATGCACAAATAAGCACATTGACATGATCCTAGCAGTGACCGCTATCGAAAAACTAATATAGTCCCACTGTAATTGTGCAAGAAAATGTTGTGAATATGTGTAACGTAGTTAAAATTCCAATCAAATTATTTTCTAGTTGTCCATATCATCATTTAGCACTCGTTTTGTCGACCTTGTTACACAGAACGTTTAAATAATTTGCCACAAGTTTAACGTAAATGTGCTAGAAATGAGCATTTTGATCGTTCACCATTACAGTTATTAAAACGTACTTCACGAAATAAATAAAAGTCAACAATTACTTTCTCGCAAGTGGAGTTTTTTTATCCGAGCCGTGATTGTGCCGGGTAAATGAACCACATATGTCACGCATGCACACCATTTAATAACTCGAAGTGATTGCGCCTGTATAGCTCTCTCTTTGTTACGTAGAAGCGTTCCTTTCATGAGTCTCGAGTAGTACTCATAACCGAGAGATGGGCTTGCGTTTGTTAGACTGACCGCCGGAGACTAATTGAAAGCGCTATTTGTAATAACTAATGGTCGTTTCGAACGTCTTATTGATACGAACACAAGCGAGTCCCGCTGCGGCGGACGTGTTGCGGCTCATTAGCAAGGTTACTTTCTTATTCTATCGCCCATATCCCTCAAGGGGTTACCATTTATACGGTAGTTGAGGACCTCACAAACACCTTCTTCGGTTATTAACGTTCGATATTAAATGTAGTTGATTGCGGTTAATAAATTTCTTTAAGTACTTCTTTTGTAAATATGAAATTATTATTATGTGTGTGTTATTAACGTACGTTTATTTACATTGCTAAATCGACGTCTTTATATATATTGTTGGTTTGCGTCAAGAAAATTAATTTCTTACGGTAAATATATTAATAACTTTTAGTTCATCTACTGGTCTATAAACTTTAACTATGTGAATTATTATTAGTTCGTTCACACCAAGAATAATAGATTATCGGAAAAAAGGGAACAAACAGGGAGCACGCTTAGTAATTAGTTGACCAAAAATTTCCAGGACAATTTCCTACGATTGTACGAATGTCAAAAATAAGTGCAGTTTTTGCAGCCGGTACAGTGGCATCATAAATACTTCCCATTTATATTATTGCATCGTGCGATTAGCAAGAACCGAACTTCCTTTCGTTTGGTTAAAGTTTTTAGAACATCATGTATTCGCAATGAATACGTATTAACTTCTTCAGTATCATGAAACTGTAAGATGTTAAATTACTTAAAGGAAGATCACAGCATTAAATACACTAGAAATTTATAGATATATTATATGAAGACTTTCTATATTAAAAAACTATACACAATGTTTCAAGAATTGTTTCCCAGTGTAAACGTTTGTTATGAAACGTACATGATAGTGGCACTTGAAGGGATTTAGAAGATTAGAAGTAGAAAACGAAGACCATAAAAAAATAACTCCAAAATTGTATGACGAAAAAAGGAAGGCAAAGAATAAAGGGAAGACCATTGAAGATTTCGTTGCAATTGCACTAGACTTCCAGAAAAAATATACTAATGACGTGTATTACTTGGGACATTCTTCTGGAATGTCCCTCTTTTAGACTTTACTCAACATTTTGCCAACGGATCAGATAAAGTTTGTGAATACTCTAGACGCCGACGTGAAAAGCTTCTGCGGGTCGTCAGAATATTACTACCATGGTTCATGCCACAAAACGCCTAGAATCTGTCAAAAATATATTTCCCACAAGATGACACTCATATAGAATGTGATAAAAACACGAGACTCATGTTAACCAGTTGCTCTGGTCTTAAACATTCTAAATTGGTATCAGTTAATATCCAAATATTCATTTTTCGTAATTATAGCTTTGCTTCCAATCGACGAAAACAAGCTTCCCCACGAAGTAATGAATATTAAAAAGTTCAATTTTTCTACATGTTGTTTCTATAAGATTCCTTGTTGTATTCATGTATTTTATTGAAGAAATTTTAATGGACATAATTAGCACTATAAAATAATGTCCTAATGAAACCTAACAAGTTCTAGCTGATGTGATATAGTTCCAGTAGCATTGAACACTATCACATTAGCAACTAATTATCTAATATTTCCAAATCAGTGGATAAGGAGGCGAGGATCATCATCACCATCACCTAATATTACGCTATTAGACTTCTTCGTATGGGGATATGTAAAAAGTATGGTATACAAAACTAAACCACACGATCTACCTTGTGATTAGGACGGCCACGCATCAGATGTTGATTAACGTTAAAAGATATTTTCATATACGAGTAGAATGTTACCACGTCGTTCTAGGCATGCATTTTGAACATCTCCTACATTAGTAATTGTGTGTTCTTTATTTCGCCACGTAGTCGTGAACAAAGCGTTATTAATCATTGTAGTGGATTTTGTTCATTTATTCTTTTGTCGATACTTTTTGTAATAAATTTTAGAACGGTCGCAGTTTTGAATAGATTAACAAAAGATCTGTACATGAAGTATCACAAGCTCCTACTTAAAAATTAAAAGCTCGGAAGCTACCTAAACATTTTTTTACGTTTTAGTTAATTTTTTGTTTTGTTGTGAAGCATGATCATAACGCTTAATAAAATGTTTATTAAAATTTAAAAAAAAATTAAAGGAGTTGAAGCTTTGTGTTTTATAACTTCGTATAAACACAGTGATCAATGTAACTCAGTAATTTTAGTATCTACTAGTTTCAAAATATCCAGGGCGTTCTATTAAAGATTTAAAGTTTTTCACATTTTGGACAAAATTATTTTAAAATATACTTTATTATACAACGGTTTCTATTGCTAAAGAAGCCTCTTTTTATTTCTTGATTTGTATTTGTTACTTCATAGTGATTTGTAAACAATTGCTTGTTTCCCGCACTAAAACAGTTATATTTCAAACTTGAATATCACTTAATATAGATTGATGTCATATTAATCAGCATTAAAAACTGTAACCAAATATATAATTCGTTTCATTTAAATTGTGTTGGTACACTGTTGTGGTGGATATACTCGTGTTACATTATTTTCGTGCTTCAAAACAGCTTCAAGAGGCTCTCAACAACATTAGAACTGTTGATTGTGAGCTGTGAAATTCTTAATATAAAAAATAAACGTAACTCATTACTTTCACAAAATAGCTTTTATTTCTAAATATACATTTCGAATGCGATGCATTCATCTCCAGTAGAATAACAATTCGACTTACCTTAAACCTATACAATACAAATATCTATACACGTCGCCTAACGGTGCTATTATAATAAAGCTCCCTATTGTCTGTTTTGGTTTTTACCAGCTCAAGTAATGTATTACTAATCGGCGACAGGTCATTATTTAGGAGTTTCTTGTAATTTCTTTTCATGTACTTAAGTATTTAAATTGTAATTGGAGCTGTGTTTTTCCAATTTTACGTCCTGAAAATTGAAATTATGCCCAGTATTCCAAAAATGTTCGGCTATTGCGGATTATTTAAGTATGTTTTTAATGTGTCATTGTTGGTAAAGGCAGGCTGTAAGTTGAATTTTTTATATAAATTCGAGAAACAAATTGTTTTTGTTAGATTTAGAGAATTTGACACATTGGACATTTTTAAAATTAAATTTACTGAATTGCTGTACTGATCACTTCGAAATGTTGTGCTGAGTTGACATTTGATATTTACAGTGGCCGGTACACGGTATGCTATGCGCTTATAGACGTAATCGGGAACGGTCCTTTCACTACCGCTGTTGAAGCGAGAAATGATACTAATTTTCCAGAATCTGTGTGGACTGCACGTCGTCGTCGTTTGATAGCTCCAAATTGCGGCAAAAAGTGCGCCTTACGCCTCAACATAAGGAAGCAACAATGGGATTCGCTTTGGAGCACATAGCACAAGACGATCCTTTTTGGAGTAGAGATATTTTTACAAATGAAAAAGTTTTCCATTCATCCCGCAATGGACGCATAAGAGCCTACAGGCCCAGGAACTCCCGTTATGAAGAACCTTATGTTGGTACGAATGATCAAACTGGACGTATTTCTGTGAACATGTGGGCGTGGATTTCTGTTGCTAGTGCTGGGGTAATGCTGTATGTGAAAGATCGACTGAACAGCGGCGTTTATATTAGGATTCTGTAGGACGTGATGCTCCCTTCAGTGACGAGATCTTACCCAGATCAAAATTTTATCTTTCAACAAGACAACTGTATGCTCCATGCAGCACACAGGGTAGCAGCATGGTTCCAGGATTACAATATAAAGGTCCTTGATTGGCCAAGTTGTAGTCCATATCTCAATCCTATAGAGAATATGTGGGGGCTTCTTAAAAGAAATTTGGAAAGTCAACGTATAATATTTCCCAATAGGGATGAGCTCTTGACTGCAATTACTAATGCATGGCAAACATTACCTCAGGGCCATCACAGAAATTTATGCCTCTCGATGCCTACCCGATTAAGGCCAATGGGGCATCTACAAAGTATTAACTTGTTGCAAATTTATTGAGTTTAACTTATTAATGTTTATTTTTCATGTCTTTGTTATTCACCTTTAGACCTTCATATTGTTTAGTAAAAGAAGTTTAGTTTTCTTCTTATTTATTGTCATTGTTCCTTGCTTAATATAGTTTAAATAACATTAGTCGCACCATTTTACAAGTAACAAACGATATTCAATTCTTAAAACAGGCTATATCACTTCTTCAACTGTCGCAATAACAGTGACAGTTTAAAGTGAGGTTGGAATACGTAATAGTTATTTACATACCAAGGGCTGTTAAGAAGGCCATAACGGCCGAGGTAGCCGTTTGAGGCCCGAACGAAGTGAGGGCCTTAAGGCTACCGAGAGCCGTTATGGCCCTTAACAACCCGTGGTATGTACAACGGTTTTCGTCGCACTAGTTTATCCAAGAAGGTAAAAATTTGGAATGAAAAATTTTATAATTTATAATTTTAAAATGACAGATGTCATTGTTTCCGTGACAACTAAATGTTGTACGATCGATTAAGAGCGGGCTGTTATCAAAAGCGGGCCGTTAAGGATCCTTAACGTCCCTCTTTTCATAACAGCCCGCTTAGTGTTGCCAGGGAATTATCGATAGCTTAACGTTTCTGAAATGTGGCACGTTATTCGCTACGTAACGATCTAGTGCGACGAAAAGCCTATTTCTCACCTTATCTCAGTCAAATTGACGTACGTACTGCCCGAAATTCCGCGACCGCCACTGTACATATCCCTCATGAATTTTGGACAGGCCATATTGTATACTTGAATTTTTATTTCTGAGTTTGAATTTCATGTGGTTGTCTTATTTGTATTGTATAGTTTTAAGGTTAGTCGAATTGTTATTCTACTGAAGATGAATGCACCGCATTCGAAATGTACATTTAGAAATAAATGCTATTTTGTGAAAAACTGGTGACTTACGTTTATTAATTTTTATAAAAATAATAACATAAAAACAAGAAAAATCACAATATAACAATATACTTCTCTAATGATTTTAAAATATCAATACATTAAAATTTTTAAAAAATCTTTGCAAATTAAACAAAATCTTTCAACACCATGTATGGCAATATTTTTATGAAATCGTCATAATTGGTTTATCTTAACGAGATCTTAAAATAATGAACGATATAATCAATAATGGATGCGAGTTCTTATGCACTCAGTACATGTCCAGCTTTAAAGTAGGTAATCAATTTCAGGTTGGAGTATTACATCCTAGATTTCCTGAATTCAGTTCCTCCAGCGAGCCCTATTCAAGTCAATCTGAATAAAAGCCTACACATTTTGTATAAATTGTATATCTTGTTGATTATTATGAATTCTGATAATTTGATTAAATTTCTTCAATAATAATTGTATTTTTTTTTATCTTAACGAACTTTAATGAATAATGTGTGCAGTGCTATCTACTTTTGTTAGTCTAAAAACTTTACCGAAAATGGATCAATGTTCGGTTCCGGTTCAATCGGTACTCTTCTACGTATAAAACAATAGGAGGAAAATCAGATATCATTATCAGTACTAGCCACTTTAGTTTTTTGAAATTTGAAAACCTGGTTTCTCTATGTGCACGCACTAAATATCTTATTCGAAATCATAGTACCTTACTTTAAAGTATTAGTGAAATATTATATCATCTTTTCCTATGTGTAAAATATATTTTTGTTTCAGGTAGGTGAGCGGAATACGACATGAATATGTGAGTAATAGTAAAACTCTACAAACTTGTTTGTGATGGTAGTCGGTTTAATTCCTGTATTTAATATTTTCTAACTTTTTAACATCGATACAATTTAGTAACATGGGATGCTGGAGAATAAATTGCCATGTGGAACGCCTCGTTCGCGATTCGAACGGTAATTTCTAGAATCGAGGATGTAACTAAAATATCAAAATTGACGATCGGCTTCTCGTAATAATCGTTAAATATTATTAGAATCATGCAATAAACCATAAAAGTTAATGTCGATTTGTACGCCTCGAAATTAATAGTTATCGCGTAAATACACAGTGGAAAGTTTGTTCTTCTTTTCGAAATTGAAATGTACTGGATACTTTAACATCACCACCGTTTTAATGGGCACGTAATAGAGCGAGTTCATTATTGAAACTATCCAATTAAGAGCTTTTCGACGCAAACCACGAAGTGAACTCATCGGCCATAATGAGCCGTTTCGGTTCCAATTTATGTCTTTCACCGGAAGACTGATATTGCATTTTATCGAATTATAATTGAAAATTAAGATTTTAATCCATCGGGCAATCTTAATATTTCTCCTCAACGACACACAAACCTATTTGCTTATTTATTGTGTATTGTCCGGGGACGGCGTTATTTATGGTTTTCACCTTGTAATTATACCGATTTTCGTACGAGTCATTTTCATAATTGAGTGAAATTTATTGCTCTTAAGTTACCGTAAATAATCTTTGTTTGCTGTGATTTATGGTTGTTTTGAATTCGAGCCAACTTTCGGCCGCGGCTAATTTCGTGTCGTTTTAGTGGACCCGCATCACAGGGCGGCTTTCAAACAATTTGATCGTTTAGTTTTGCCATTGTTGGGTCCGACTTAAACGTTATTTATATTGTAAATTTTCTTCATTTTTGCGTCGTAGGTATCCTGAAAGGTGTGCGAAATTAACATAATAACATGCTTAAATTGGTTTTACAAGGTTTTTGAAACATGTTCTGAAACAATTTGTATAATTTACGAGAAATTCGTTGTTTAGATATTAATTGTATGAAGTCGTCCATGCAAATATGACTTTGTAACTTTGTAACTTTGACAATATTATGTCAACCAGAACAGAATAAACATGACAATTTGAAACCTAAATTTGGTTCAACGTAGATGAAGATTATTTTTGGATAATTTCATGTAGTAAGTTAAGATCGTTGACTGGGTAAATATTACTAACAAATAATAGGAGCAACAGATGCGAAATCGGGTTATTGTTACGCTTCTGGATTAGTGAAGGAGTTAGATAGGCCCACCTGAGTTTATTGCTGAGTTCCATTTAACTGCTCATTAGACCGGCTCAATGAAGGAAATTATTTTTTCGAATTTATATCACGGATAGCGCTAAACCATTTCGTTTGATGACAAAAAACACAAAACAAATGAAACTTAAACTAAAATATTTTATTGAATTACATATTGATATTAATTTAATTTAATAGTGAAGTCTTTTTAAAAGTGGGATAAGTCATATTATATTCTTTGATCACTTGAAAGAGGAATTGTTTCTGTTATTCATTGTCTGTTAATTTTGTATTATAATCTCTAATGAATTTGACACCTATTTCACCAGCATGGTGCACTACAGATAAGTTATTATAATTTGAGAACCTAGTGAAATCTTTCATTCCAATTCGATGGATCGACGTGCAAAAATTCTTTGGAAACTTCTAAGCGATGAAAGAACGTGTGTGTGAGTTTACAAGATCGCTTAGATCTTTTTGTGAATATGTTTCATGGGCATTTGTTGGATTAGCTATGATTCTCTTGCATTTAGGATCAAAGAATGAAAGACCCACCGCTTCTTGGGACAAATACCAAAAATGATTGCTAACTTTTTGTAGCAAGGCAAAAGATATATCTCTTTCAGGATAAGCAATTATATTTTTAATTAAATTTAGGTATTGATTTGGTGCTTTAATTACTTTGGTGCATCCAAACCAGGCGTTTACATAAATACGAACTATGAAAAGACAGCCACTACGTATGCCATTCAGCTCTGTCATATTGAATCGATCATGGAACAAATATATTTTAAATGTATAAATTGATGTTGACATCCATGTAGCATGGAAAGTTGCACCAGGTGTTAAAATTCGGCACCTTACCACCACGAAAAATGGTAACTAATTGTAATAATTCTTTGTAATCGTGTCTATGATGATTTGGTTTCAAATTATCAAGACAGTAATTTACGATTACATCACGTTCTTCAGCAGTCAATACTTTAATAATATGTTCATCTTCTAATCAACTTTTGCAATTATCAATATTAATGGAAAATATAATATAGTAAATCACGACCTAGTTTTCCTTCAGGAAAAGCAGCAGTACCTTTTTCTACACCCATGCCTACACCTGTTCCGAAGCAAATAATTTGAACGAGATCAAGGATGTATATACTTTTACTACATTAAACACGGCTTCTGATATATCTTTTCCGCTTGATAATGTTAGCTTTGGAATGCCAAGTAATTTGTCGATACCTTGAGATGGGATTGATTGATTGGCAAGCGATCAACATTTTCTGCTGATGTCGATGCTTCAACTTCAATGTCGTTTATGTCGTCAAAGTCATACCTGTAATACAACAATACTTATTATTTGTTTAAAAATTGGCATTTTAGTAAACATAATTTTATACTTCTTTGATTCTGTTGTTCATATAATTCTTTTCGTTTAGCTTCTTTTATTTTACGCTGGTCTCTTGTTCTTTCTGGACATACATCATTTTTCTCGCTCCTTTGATAAAAACTCGCTGCCTTCTTGTATTTTTATTAATTCCAATGATGCGTCTGCGTGTGCGATATCAAATAAATCATCCAATTTTTCTAGAAATTCAGTTTCCATCTTGTTTTTAGTGTCCGTTTTCCGACCATGATTATTTATGATAGATATCCACTCATTGCATTTTTTCCAGTTTGCCAATGCAATGTGGTGTGTTGGAATTCGGGCTTTCTGGCAAAATGTGATAACCTCTGCAACAACTAATCTAGTACTTTCTCATAAATTTAACCCAACTATTCGTAAATTATAAAATATTACTTGTAGCACTTGTTTTCTTGATGGTAATTTAGCACGAGTAACCAGTCTACTACCCACCTAGTGTTGCACATCGAAAAAGCTGGGCTGTATTTAGAGTTTTGATCGAAATAGCCTAATCGAAGTGTCCATGTAAGTTGGCGAACAAATAAGATGGTCGTTGAAGATAACACAAAAGTGACCAGAAGTTCTTGCGCGTTATCATATTTCTTGACTCCGCATTACATGTCTTCGTTCAGATTATATCTTCGACAGTTCATCCCTACATTAGAGGAATCTTGGAATTAGTCGGAATTGGTGAAGCAGCCCTCCTGAAATAAGTTCATGCCACATTGTTGCCATTTACTTTCACGAGGTTGAAGTTCAACGATTTGAGTGCCAGGCTAGAAATCCTGATGGATATCCTACCGAACATGTGTATGGAGACAAATTCTTACACGGTTATGACAGACACGTACACATCAGAAGCTGCCTTAATGCAATTAATATAATGAAAATTCACATAGATAGTTGCACTTTTTGTTTGATTAAATTTATATATCCATCAAAATAAATATTTAATTAAAGGTGGTATTACAAATATATTATAAATAAATTGCTACCCGTAATCGACCAGTTTTTGCTTTTTTTCTGTATAAAGACTATGGTGAGTTGTACGGGTATTTTTATGTTATGATATAATTTGAATATATCGTGTTCATTGTAATAATAAATTAATAGAAGTACGACAAATGGTATAAACGAATTATTCTAAATGCATTATACCAAGGAAAATGAAAAAATTACACAGTAAACAGAGCACAGAAAATTAATTTGGGAAAAATGCTATTGGGCTGGAACAAAAGGGCATTAATCAAAAAATTAATTGGAAACCCTGACGTTTATGGCGCAGAAACTTGACCTTCGACTTAATTATAACGGGAACGTCGGTAAAAGCCCGGAAGATAGGCTCGTAGATAATCACTAATTAAAACGGGATCCGCAATATTAAATATTTTTTCGATTTTTTCACCGTATACTGGGGACACCTGGAACTACATGAATCAAGTTTTGAAGCGTGATAAATTACATACAAAACATGATGTGTATACATTTCAATAATGACACACTTACGTATGCAATGGTACTTCGCAATGAATACAGGAATGTAGTACTATTGGTTAGAGGATATATACAGCAAATTGTGGCGAAATTTGGTGTAAAACGGTGGAAAACGCTATGTAGGTTTAGAACGCCGAGAGGGCTGCAACAGGGGTGGGGGTGTCTGCTAAGCTCCTTAATGTTTACGTACCAGATCTTGAGGAAGTACTAAGAAAAGAGATGGTGGGGTAATGTTAAGGAAAATATAAATATGCTTGCTGTCCTTTGCAGATGACGTGGCCATCCTAGCAGATCCGGATACAAGATTAGGAGTGGAGGAGGGCTACAACTAACCACTAATAAAACAAAAAATGTGATGTTCACGGCAGGCAGAGATATGATTATATTAATATCTTTAATACACAATTTTAAAGAAAAATAATCTAAAAAATACCCTTGCCGCATTGTATATGTACAATGTCACAACCGCTGTGTAATAACACTTTGTAAATTTTGCATTTCTTCTATTTTTATGGGAATTTTACTGAACCCTCTAAGTGCAACCCCCGTTATGAGTGATGGCAAAATTATATTCTTCAGGAAAATCGTGGCGCTACATATACGAATGACGTTTATGACCTTATCATGTAACTGACATCAATACGAAGTGATATTTGAATTTGTAGCTAAATGACTACATTGTCCTATACTTATCTGGTACGTACATCTATAAACAACCACAATTACAAACACATTTCTGATGATTGGGTTATGTTAAATGATACTAGCTAATTTTTAATGACGATTTAAAATCTGTGGTCGAAATTTCAGCTCTAGTTTAGAAAATATGGCACATGAGCCGTTTTACAAGGAAACACAATACGTTTAAAGTTAATCCTATTTTATTAAGGTCTTAGTTGAAAAAGTTGAAAGTTAAAAAATTCCTTTATAAGACTTCCTTGAAGTCAGAGCTGTTCTGAATGCTGCAACAATAGTCAGCCATCATGTGTGCTTTCCAGCAGCCTTGATAGCGTTTATCCATCGTAAGAAGGTCGTGGTGGAATCGCTCGCCCTGTTCTTCACTTAAATTTCCAATATTAACGTGAAAATAGTCTAGGTGGTTGTCGAAGCGTATGAATCCAAGCATATGAAAGTGACTCATTGGTTGTTCAACGTGTTGAGAATAGTCAGAATATTTAACATTTCCCAAAAAATGTTGAACCAAATAAACTCACTCAATGCCATTTTCTCAATATCTGTCATATTGTCCGTAAAAGTTTTATTAATGATCTTATCCCTTGATGCTAATGGTGGATTTATCACGTTTTGTTGTCCTGGAACTAGCCCTTCCCGAGTGGGCCAATCCCTTTTAACCCAGTTTTAATCTTCAGCTCTACTATTCCACAAGCAAAGAAAACAGGGATCCTTTGTGTCACCACTTTGTTGGCCTAAAAGAAAGTTGACAATTTTTAAATCAACGCACATGAGCCAGTTGTTTTCCACATATTTAATTTTGTGCAAAACCAGAGAAATAGATTTATAGTCTTTTACTTTAGAACAATATCAATGTCAATATCGTGTAAATATCATGAGACATAAGACATTTATCAGGCAAAGTGGAATTTTGTTGGCCAGTATTATCATTAATATTTGCAAATTTTTATTTATGGTTATGCAAAAACATAAAATATAAACTTTTGTTAGAACAAAACATGTTATTTTCAAACAGGCATTGATAACACATAACTCTAACACATAACAAAATATAGGTAAATACCATCTGTCGGCTCCACTCCATCCCATATGTTTATTGCACTGGATAATAATTGATGGTCATGGAATGTCCATTTCCATTTCTAGACTTGTTTGCTATATATTTTTACGATTTTGCCATGAAAACTTCCATATCAAGTGCTTCCCAATACACATTCATTATCGGCCCATTTAGTAATAATTACGGCGCCATTAGATCAATACTCATAGCTACCCCGGACTCTTTTTAGCAAATATGTATCTCTGTCTAACAGGTAATATTCAATTCAGTTACATCTCAATCAATCACCGCCTTAGAACCCACTTCAAAACGTTGTTCTTCGTTGTTTTAGTTTATGATCTTCATTTAGTAGATCAAAGGTCGTAGTTCCTTCATAGACTATAAAATCATAAATTATTCTATATTCCCCAGATAATGCGAAAAAATTGTATCCAGATTTGTTGGGTTTACGGAAAATCTCACTTTATAAAATCTGTCTTTCGTTCCTTCAGATTGGCAATTATCGTTGAAGCATATGAACATTCGGTGAAGTTTGCAATGCTTTAGCTACACATCAGCGAGTTGTGGTATACTGGTAATCGCATCCCAGTAATCGTGAAAAATATTCAGTACTATCTATATTAGTGTCTACTATCGCTACTGTATACATTTGAAGGGAAAAAATGTATGAAGTATTATAAAGGCAATCTAGCATCAATTATATTATTACCTTGTGGAGAAAATCATGAGGTATTGATTCTGCTTGACTCCATTTGAAAACAGATTTTTGCGTTTTCTTTTTCTTCGCCAGGGGTGCATTAGCAACATTTTCATTTTTAGGATCACAATAGTCATAAATGTCTGCTTCTGAGTCACTAGGAACCGTTTTGCTTATGATTTCTTCGAGTTCTTCAAATCCTAGTAGTTATTCAAATCAGAATCGGGAGAAAAAGGTCGTCATCCGATTCAGATAAATCCTCAACATCTGAAACATTCGCAGGTGGAGGAAAACAGCTATTTGTTTTGTTTTCGTATAGATATACTTAGTAGATATTACATGGAATTCATCCTTTGCTAAGCTAAAATAATAGACGGCAGCACGATGCCATATGGGTACCGACAAAATCAAAAGCGTAAAATTAGAGAGTAGTCGTTAGGAATGATTATTATTCGATAAAGTACACACTGGTTACCCTGCTACCACTACAATATAACAAATGTGTACAAAGGATATTTGCCGTAAAATTTTCTGGTCTGGGCTATTACACCCCATGCTACACCTAAGAAACTGTTTAACCATTGGCGGGAAAATTGGCAATAATGTTTTTATAGGTTAGAGGCAACTTTAAATACGCTGTAGCTCTCTTAGAGGTTTAATACAGTATATATTTTTTCCAATCAAAATCTATTTTCATGTATTTCATTTAACAATTATTAATTTGTAATTAGTAATTTGTTTTAAGAAAAAACCAAATGTACGTGTAATAGAACAGCTTTATACTATTATAATTTTTCTAACAATCCAAAATAGCCACACCAAAAATCCTACCAACATGTATATGTGTATATGTTTATATACATATTTGAGTGTGCGCGTGTGTATTCTACAGTTATTATGCCATTTTACTAAAATTTAAAATGATATTACGAGAAATTTAATTATTTAAGACGACCAGTTACTGCAATAGTTATTGTTTCCTACACACATCTTTGGATAGAATTTATGCAGCTCGGCGTAATTGTTCGGGTACCATGCAGAGCAAATACTGAAGGCACTTACGCCCATGTGATTACATATTCATAACCTTGAACCTCCTATAAAATTTAACGACTTCTCTCGATATGTGATTTATACGCCGAGAAAAACGTTAAAGATTCATTCGACCAAATTGCCTTCGAAGTCGCTAATAACCTCTAAATGATTTGTACTTAAATAAATTGGTTAATAGTTTGTACATCGTTAGATTTATTAAGACATTAGATATTATGGGAAAAATATGCGTGGCCGGTGTAAATAAAAAACGATCGCAACTACCAGCAGTTTAATTTGCTCCGATTGATCGGATTGTTTGATTTATTATTGCAGTGAATATAATATAAAAGTTAACACTGAAAAAATATGTAATTAATTGGTAGGCCACGGGCAATGGAAACTAGAGGTGTGTTGTCCAATAACGAATCGTTCTGTTTGAACGACTCTCTGATCATAGTAGAATGAACCGGTTCCCATTACGCAAATTTTGTTCGAGTTGTTCAGTTCAGCACGTCATTAAATTTGAACGACTTGCCGGTCTGTTTTTCATTGATGTACGGATTTCTTAAAATTGATAAATAGAGTAATATGAATATAAACTTAAATAATATTAATTACTATTAAATATTTATGTTCAAATTTATGAGGTAAACTGTTTTTTGCAACTTTTTTTTTGAATGAGACTATTGATAAAAAAGTGGTTAAACTGCAAATTCTTTTTACCTTTTTTTTTGGTAGTATAAATTTAGTTGTGCACTTGTGCAATAGCCTCCTTTTAATTTACATGAAGAACTGATTGGTTAGTTATGACTTCAAGACCTTGTAGTAAGGAGAAGGTAATTGAGTTTGAAATTTACACAGTAATCCTGTATATCACACATTATCGATGGCTTGGGTGATATTTAGGAAGGCTGCCGAGCAGTACTTTTTACTTTTGAATGGGCCATTCTCTTATGCTACTACTCGATGCATCTGCTCTATGGTGGCGTGTTGCTCATGGAATCTAAATGTATGCTCTTTTATCTCACCAAATTTGATTAGTTGCGGTTTCAGTCTTTGGAGAAATAATTGCTCAAATAATTTAGATAATCAATGCACACTGATCGGTCGATAACAATCACATTCTGAACAGGTTTCCGAGGTTTTGGTATAAGTATAATTAGCGCAACGTTCCACTGGTTTGGAAAGTACCTTAGAATAGCAGTAAATATGTGGGTTGTTAATTAATATTGCATTTTCTGGTAGTTTCATATCCTGGAGCTTTCTTACGGTTATCGTTCATTTTAATTATGTTGCTGGCTTTATTGACTTGGAATTTATGGGTTGCCATTTGGTAGGGATGTTCTAGTGCCAGGTGTTTGCCTGTTCTAGCCCATTGACTATTACTTGTCCTTAAAGGTGGGATGCGATTCATTGAGGCTCTAATAGCCAAGTCACTCAGACGTTTCTGAATTTGCTTTTTTGTAACAGGGCTTCTTTGCTTGCGTTTGAGCGTCGTTTGTAGTATTCGTCTCAGTACTTGATTCCCAGGCTGCATGTTAAAAGGCTTTGGTAAATTCGCATTATCTATTTCTTCTGTTTTAAGTGAGACATTAGTGCGAAATTTCATTCAGCAGGTCCTCAAATGAGTCCCAGTTGGTTCTCTATTACATAGAGAAGCTGGTTTTTTCTTTTGAATATTATTAATGTTTATTTCTACAAATCGATCAATATGGTCACATGATAGGTCAAAGCTTTCTTCTATTATTAATGCATAATACATTTTAGTACACAGAAGTCAATGACACCTGGCAGTTTGCTTAAGTGTTGTTCTACATGTAGATAAGGCATTGAAATTATTTTTGTCCATGGACTTAACTACTTGCCTTCCTCTAGTCACATTTATCATACATGTTGTAATATTCGCCTACCAGGAATCTGTTACCAACAGCGGCAAAGAATTGTGAATACTAAATTTCTCCAATCTTAGATATCGGAGGGCAGTATGTGGCAGAAATCAATAACAATCCAACCTTATCCTTAACAGAAACGATTGTTGCTTGGTTATAAGCTATCTGGTGCTTCCTAGGGTTTAATGGAGTTCTTGATAATGATTGCAGGACCTTCATGGGCATATCCACCTGTATATGATAATAACTGCGATCTGTGTATTCAAATAAATGTTGTTATTTCAGGTGATTTACTAGACCCCTAGCATTCCACTGGCTACTAGTTTTAGATTTGTTCCAGTTATATTTTGTTACGGAGCTTTGTTAGAATGGACACTATTCTTTTCACTATTTTTTCTATCAATTTGTGAAGCTTGTCTAGTTCTAGTTCTTCTATCAATTCACTGATTTACATTAGTATTTGTAGCGGCGATTTGGGTGTTATGTATCCTCGTCCTTTGCTGCTGACGCCAATGGGATATTCTCAGAAGTTCTCCTGGCGTTAAAAGGGGCGAGGTTTGCTATTTTTTGGGAAGTTTTAAGTCTTAAGCCAGTAAGTTTACGTTGCTGTATTTTTGTATGAAACTCACAACATTTATAATTGCCTGGTTTGTGGAATCTACCGCATTTAATATATCTTGGTTTGTGTGTTCATATTATATAGTGTGCCCTAACCGAAGACATTTGATAACTTTATTGTTTATACAGTTTCTTAAAATGTTTATTAATTATATGTCCATCTCTTTTTTAAATAATCCTCAAAATAATCTTATGTATGTACACATATCTGTCGATTGCTTTAGTCGCAATTAGTCTTATTGTTTCATCATCACCATCATCAATGAATCTTTAAAAATGAAAACATTGCTACCATGGTAAAAAATAATGCCTTAAAATGTTCTACAATAACAACTCGTATTGGTGAGAATCGACGAACAGACACGGCAAAAAAGGAATACTTGAACGAGAACGAACACATAACAACCGTGAATTGGGATGATTGAAAGAACTCGATTCCTTTTACTGAATCGAGTGGCACGAATCATTCCTACAAAAAGGACTGGATTACATGGACGCATATTCAGTTCTTCGAGACCATTACGACCTTGAAGGAACATCTGAAGATGAGAGATGTGACTTTGTCGAAACAACTCTTCGAGCGACAATTCAACAACACCAATCAATAAGGTGACCATTCTGGTCCACACTGTTTTGGAACCTTGTTTTAACAGAGTTGCAAACTCTACGTAATGTGTTTTCGTTTAATGATATTACCTCGTCCAGTCCATTTTGTTCTAAAATTTTCCAAGTCTCTTGTGGTTCGAAATTAAATACTTCGTTGTTAGTGGCACCCCCACAAATTTAAGTCAAGGAGGGTAAGGTTGAAAGATCTCGCAGGCCATTATACTGGTCCATTATTTGAAATAACTCTTTCATTAAAATTTTCGCTGAACAAATGTTGCACGTCACGGACATTATGGGTAGAGTAGCCGTCCTACTGGAGCCAGATGTATTGCATTGTTTTCAAGGTTAATAATTTGTCTCGGAGCAGGCATTATCTCGTTCGTTAGTAGCTCCAAATACCGATTACCAGTTAAATTGCAATCAAAGATGAAAAGACCTATTAAGTGATTATCCAAAATAGAAAAACAAAAAGGATGTAAATAAAGGTTCGCACCAGTCAAACCACACCAGAGATTAAAATCGAATCAATTTGAAATCTTCTTTGATTTACTATATGTGGATTTTCAGTAGACCATTGATGACGGTTATGCCTATTGCACACTTTACAATTGTGAAATCATGTTTCGTCTGTCCAAAGTATTTTCCTAAGACAATCAGCATCATTTTTACATTTTTGGAAATAATATTTTCTAAACCGTAATCATCGGTGATAGACATTATTGCTTAAACCTTGTACAATTGTTGATTTTTTTGAGTGGTATTTGATTTTTGTCTAATAACGTTTTGTAAACACTGGATTTCGAAATTTCAGTTTCTCGAGCCACTCGACGTACTTGGGTTGTTCATAACATTTTGCAAAATATCATTTTAACGTATATCAGCATTGACAATTTGGTAGTTAACTCTTCATTGTTCGAAGCTTCCATAGTTCACTAAATTTCTGATTTGTATTAAAAATTGTCTGGTGTGGTTATGGATTTTCCGGAAAATGCTGAGCATAACTCATGCAAGCATTCATAGTTTCTATTTGCTTTGAAATAATAACATCAATATTTTCTTCATATGAAAATTGTGCTATTATCATTTCTAATTGATCTCAATACTTAGTTAAATTTAATTTTTTGTTCATATCTCTCATATAAGAAATATTTATTAGGCATGTTGTACATTATTGAAAAGATATTTTTATAGACTCTGTGACCAAGATGGCTGCCATAAGAAAAACAAAAAATGGCGCGGCGCTACGAATTGGAAACAAATGAACACTGAGGGTTTCTGTTATATATAATATATAATACAATACAATAATACAAAAAAATATGTCTTAACCCTCCGATTAGTGAGTCGCCCGTTGGCTTTAAAACAGTGAAAAGGTCCACGGGGATTTTGTTTGATGGGGTGTGTTTTGATAGTTTTGATTGTTAATTTTAGTTTATATAAAGTAATAAAAAGGCACAAGAAATGTTTTTTTGACAATGTCGCTTTTATTTAATATTAAAATACATGAGAAAATTAAATAAATCACTGTTGTGATGCTTCTTGCTGATTTTACAGTTCGAGTGTGCAGGTATTGCAACGAAGCAGCAATATTGAATGCTCAACACAAACTGCTTTGTTGCAAGTAAAGCAATACGCTCTGGTTTTACGCTGGCGTCCGTACTCGCAAAAGAAGGTGCAGCTCCTGCTGTCGGTTTTGCTACTACTTACAAGGACACAAATATTTAGTTTTTCCGCTTTTGTGTGTATCAAAATTATTTTATTTTTCCTTTACATTGAATGCTTTTATAGCGCTTCTAATCCTTGGATAGGTCGTTTTATACGTCCATTGGTGATCATTCTTCAATATTAGGCAGTGCTAATTGGGTCGTGAGCAATTGCAAAATGGACGTCGCTTTTCGGTTTTTTAACTGGCTTAATTTCATTACATATGATAAATGCAGCTAATGCAGTAATATCTACCATATTGTAGAATATTGCAAGTGGCCAGCGGTTTGTTGGTCGTTTGCAAGAATATGTGCCAAGCATCTGATCTATTTTATCCACGCCGGATTTATTAGCATTGCAATCCAGAATAACCATGGGCTTCCTTTTTTCAGCGGTGTCTACATCGCAAGTATAGTTCATTGTAGATACCATAATTACCGATTTGTTCTTCTTCGGAACATAGCACTATGATACATCGCCTTCGTAGAAGCCAAACAATGAGCTGCAAACTGGACGCGCAGGACTTTTCAGGAATTCATGTGGTACGAATGTTTTATTTCAGCGTACTGTTCCAACAAATGCAGTTTTCTGCCTCATCAATGTACGTGCCATATCCAACGTGGAGAAAAAATTGGCCGCATAAATTGATGAGCGTGCGGGATATGGTGTAGGGATCATATGTGTCTTTCACTGGCCCTGATATCCTTCTTATATAGTCGACCACGTTATGAGCACGAATGCGGGTATTCGGTGGTGCAACTTTGTTCAATTTCGTGCCATTTTTAATTGCAAAATAACTGTCAGAAGTTTTGGTAGTGGCGGGAGCAGATTCTAATTCATCTTCGTCGTCTTCATCTAGCTCCTCATTGATATCCACATGCGGTTCAGCTTCGGCATCCGACTCATCAACGACAAGGTTTGGCTGATATGTCAGGTCGTCATTATCTTCAACCTCGACGTTAAATGCAACATCATCATCATCATTGACACTCTCCTCGTCATTCGAAAATTCAAAAAATCATCGATAACACTGCTCTCCTCCTCAGTCATTTGCTGGCAGCATGTACTGTGACGTATCACCATTTCAGCAAACATCCAAATTTAAATCTGCCATTTTTTTATACGTATATACACAAATTTACAAACCGCACCCGCACCCGCTGTTCACTGTTCAATATATAAACGTTGTATGGTTTGGTTTACGAAACTTATGAACCTTGTATACTGTTCCGTGTGTTCGTTGTATATATTACAATTTGTAAAAACAACATAAATCCCAACAAATATTGTTTGTATGCATTTCTTGCTCGTATACCTGTTCGTATAAATTTTCAGGGTAGGCAAGATGTAGCAAATCTTGTTTTTGTATACAAATCGCTGTTGTGAGCATTCAATTGAAAAAATAAATACAGATAACAAAAAAAAACACAATTCAACAAAACTCATTAGCGATTTCTTCTAGTAATAGTACAAGGTCCGGAGGAATCTTTTCACTAATCCACGTACTAAACGTTATTAAATCTCAATAAAATGTAAACTATTGCACGTATCGCTTCAAAACCAGCTTTACTCGATGCAGCACACTTTTTCTTGGAATACATCTACGGTTCGCGTATTCAACCCATACCACATTAAGGAGCTGTGAGAGGTCCCCGGGGACCTTCTCACAAACAGCAGAGTTAAACAAGTGTCAATAATGTAAAAGTTTAAAGGGGCCGCATTAGGCGCTATGGGGTTTTTGAGGAAAATTGAAATCGGCAAGTATTGCTTTTTTTAATATCTCAAAATTGTAAACAGTTCAAATTATTTTGAAATGCAATTTTTGCGAGCATTGAATTTTGCGAAATATATTCCTTATGTAACTGTTGCTCTATCACTTTCAATAATTGAGATACCAATGGTGAGCTTCCAAGTGTGGACACGCTGTATACACAAGCCCGTTTGTACAATGCGAGTCTAATGAGCACTTTCGTTTAAACGGGGTTCATTGAACAAAGTGATATTGAATTAATTACCGTCTAAACCATGTTTTCTAAAGCTAAGCTTAAGATCTGTTTGTACACCCGGCCATAATAGAATAAAATGTATGCGTAATGTATGCCTGAAAGGATATAAAGCATTAATCCCTTAATGTTAGATCGTAAAGTTGTTATGCTGATATAATCGATGTGGATTTGAAGCCAAAAGCAAATAGTTCTGTTACACAGCAACCTTTGATTAATCCAAGTAGAGGCTTTCCAATAAATAATTTTAAAATTAACATAAAATAGCCGACAAATTGCAAAAGCCGAACAAATGAGCACCCGTTTAGCTATAAATCTCTGGAGAGTTACTGTAGGAGTCGACGGCGAAAATAAATAAAATAGAGAACGCTAATCAACGTGTATTTTATAGGACATACAATAACCGATAATTTTGCGTTTTTTCCGAGCACATTGACTGCAACCAGTGCGTACTCGTCGCTCAATAAAAATGAAGGGGGAGGTCTTTGGTGTGCATCATAAACTGTAATCAAGGGCGATTAAACGGTCATAGTTTATGTTCCGGTTATTTCCAAAAAGAATTAATAATTACCCGGCAGCGCAAATCGTGAATTTGCATTAAACACATGTTGATATTGGCAAATTTACAAATATACTCGTACGCCGCAATAGTGATCACTTAACATACCTATTAATATGTAATTAAGCTGTTGTAATCAGAAGATACTTTTCACCGAGTCAATAATTTACACCTCTTAATTATTAATAACACACGACCGTGTACGTTCGCATACCGGGCACTGCAAATCCGGTGAAAATTTTAATTAGTACGTTTCAGGACTTCGTAGGTAGTTTAAAGTTGCATATTTCAACGTGCGCAGGGATAATTCTTGTGTACCGCACGGGCAAAATTATACGGGCCGTAGATAGGAATGAATATAAAACGATGCGTAACGAGGGTTACGCTTTGAACACTAGTAATTAAGTTAAAACCAGATGTAAATCCGTTCCAAAAAAGACGAAAACTTGAATAATGCAGAAACCTACTCGACCGGAAAACGAAACAATGTAACGTAAATAATTTTAAATTGATTGAAAAACTATGACGAAGGGCAAGCACACGTGACATAGTTAATTCCTTAAACTGCCAACTATATCTGGCGGAGATACTTGAACTGGACGTTTAAAATGAAAATTTAGAGCGAATGCAATTCAGAATTTTTTTTGCAGTTACGCTTAAATGCTAGATAATTGTCTGTATATTTTATATCTGAAATAATCTGAAAATTATCTGAAAGCATAGACATTGGCAATAAACCGTCCCAATGCTTCACTATCAGCAACAAAAGCCACCACATGAAGGGTATCATACAGTTAAAAATTCTCCTAAAATAGATGAAATCGCAGTCTTTTTCAATATGTTCCTCTGAGAGTATATATTTGCAAATTATAGGTTATTATTCTTTGTTATATAGAAACATCAATGTACATTGACGAACGCTCAAACGCGTTAATTTAAAGGTTAACTATGTTTTGACCCAACTTGATATAGAAATAGCAGTAGTGTAGCCCGCTCTAATTCCATTTCATACAATTTTACGTGACTTTCATAATGCTACCTGGCGTTTTGTTGTTTAATTATTTTGTCGATGGCTGAAGGATAAACAGAAAGCTCAATAGCTGCCGGCGGGTATCAAAATCCAGAGAACAACAGTCCCGGTAAACCAAACTTCTGGAATCGACCCCCCCCCCCGTAACCAGAAGACCTTTTGAAAAAATAGGTGTCAAACATTTTTAATACTGTACAGTACTGCATTTAGATTAATGCTTACAATCGTAGGACATTAGCTCCACATGCAATTTTTGAGAGTTAGGATTTTTAAAAAATTTTCTTCGCATCGTTCGGTATGACTTTCGCTGCTAGCTAATTTTCACTGTAACGACGACTATGTTAATTTCGTAGTTTTTCGCTGTGAGATTTGTCGAGTCATCAGAGGTCGGCCAGGTACACGGTTTGGGCGGCCCGTTAAAATATTTACAGTCCTGCGACGACTATAACCAGAGACGCGCTTGCTCATGATAGTGATTAATGACGTGTAAGAATAATTCATTGATTCAGTAATACTTGAATCGGTGTTTACGGCGGCGCACGGGCGAGTAACTATCGCTGGTGTACTGCATGGGGGTTCCAGCTTGTTCATCTATGTTCCACGATGCTTCGCGTTGGTCATCGATGTAATAACATTTTACCTCAAGTTAATACATTGTATTTGTATATATTGATTATCTATGTCCAAATGTTACAATTTTCTTTCTAGGTGAAATGTAAATATTTGTTATAATTATAAGTTCTGTAAGCCGTATATACGCGATGCATAAAATTGCATATAAAATGTAAGTAATGCAAAAAGCGCAATACAGGTAGAATTATTGATAATGTCCATCGATCAACACATGTCACCCTTAATATGTGGGTGCCTAATAATAATTGGTTTTGATTTTCCCTTCACTTAGCCCACGCAAGTCAAGTATTTGTTTGCGTTATCAAACTTCTGTCTCTGAAGGTCATCCATGGACCGATATATTCTCCAACATAGGTGACCAACCAAATTATAAATCAATGAACATGAAAGGGCAAACATTAATTAATGGTTATGAATACACGCGGTAATTAGTATTAACATACTGGGTACCTCCAGCACCTTAGCCCGAGTACTCTGCTGATCGTGCCTACTGCTTGTTTATCCCTTTCCCGTCAATTGGTGTAATCAACCGATATGTAGTGTAGTCAAACAGTTGTCATTAGTACTTCTTAGTAATCATTCAATAATACTAGTCACAGTTCACAGTAATGACAACAATATACTGATATCACAATAATTGCACACAGAATAATAATATAAAATATATATAAATATAATAATAATAATAGTATAATAATATATGTAAATAATTGCACTATTGCGGCAAATGCTCCCCCCTTGCCTGATCCGCACGCCATTGAGCGTCAATCTATACACATGATCGTCGTTTGTGGTGGTTCGTTCAAAACTTTTTTCGTGAACAACCCCATAGCAAGACCGGGTTAACGTGAATTATAAAGCACGACACAAACAAGGACAGCGTTTAGCATTTACCGACTTAAACCGTGATATAACTAAATACTCGTTAAATATGTAATATTTGATATAGAATAATATACGTAATGTAACATTTTAGTAAATATTACAAACAAAATTTGGGGAAAGCATACATTTAGTTGTTGTTGAATTTGTTTCATATCATATTTTGCAGTCTTACACTGAATAAACAAATATGTTACAAGGTACGTATATAGATAGTGAGCACCACAGGTACATCTATAGTGGAAATGAAAGTCAAGAGCTCATGGGTTTAAATGTACGTGATCCTGCAACCACATTTTTCGGTAATATAGCGCACAGTATTATCTTTGATTCGTAAAGCTGGTAGTTCTATCTGTGTTTGTACTAGACCTGTAGCTGATTCTCAGGCCGCTTTTACCAGTACCAGATTTAACAGCAAATTGGGTAGATTATCTCCCTGTAGCAAGTTCGTGTGGTACGCAAATGCTATTGGTCTCTTATTCAGGATCTGAACATGCAACTTCTGATAGTTGCTCATCTGCTCGAATTTCTTTAAATGTATAGTAATCTTGAACACTGAGTCCCACAGAGTTCTGCTGTTGACGCTATCATAAACACCCCTAAATTGAATAAATACGTGGTGTGTATCGATTATATATATGAAGATGTTCTTCATAACCATCTGAGTTGTATTATGAACACCGGCCCGCTTCTAATTCATTGTAGATCGGAACCTGACAAAAACGGGAGAGGTCGAGGAATTCTGTCATTCAGAGTCGTAGCATTTGCAGTGTGGAAGCTGTAGCCGATTCCTTCATTCATCCGCCCTCTTCTGATGTTTGTCATATTCGCGCGTATGATTACTGAAGACCCTCTCAGCGTCCACTTGCGAGCAAATTTATATTTATTTAGCTGCCACCAGCCCACCAGCAAAACGCTCAATTCATCAAATTACAGTTAAATCAAAACGCACTTTTCCACCAAAACTGCTAAATTCAGTAAGAACACATATAATAAAACAAATGGACAAAAATATATTGTAAAGGTTGCAAGACGATCCATATATTATAACGAAACTGAAAATTCACAATATAAAATTACACTTTTAGAACTAGAGCTAGAAGAAGAAAAGAAAACCTGCCCTTTATTCCATTTCTTTATTAGGTTTCCCATTAATTTTTTTAGTCAAATAAAATTAGTTGGCGGCAGTCTACAGTAGTATTTGGTAAGGCTGTGTCCATGTTATACAAAATGTCTGTAATTCTGCGTCTTATTTACGACGTACTGAGTATTTCCACAACATTACGGCTAACATTTCTATAATTATAGCAGACGTCAATTTTGGTTTAAATTCCCTGCCGTGGGTGTCGCTTTACCTAGAGAATTTTCTGGTTTATTTCTGAGCGTTAAGTTCTTCTAGTTCTTGACATTTGGATTGTAGATAACCCGTCTTCCATTAAGTGTTCCGTTCTCTTTCAATGGACTCTCCACATTGACTTGTAATTATCAAGTTGTTTATCTAGTTTTCTTTCTAGTACTTGTTCATATTTTCGTTCCGCCACAATCGCTATTATCTCCATTTATTATTTTTTGCCTCAGTCCGTGAATTATTTTAATTAGCGCCAAGTAGCGGTCTGAGCCTACGTTCGCCCTGCTTCATACGTCAAGAATGTCTCTAAAGTGTCTCTAGTCTACCAATGCATGGTCAGTCTGAGTCACTATATCATTGTACGGGTCACCCATGCTCCATTGTGAATATTTCTGTGGCGAAAGTGTGTACGTGTTACCACCATGTTCAACGATGCAGCAAGGTGTACGAGTCGTGTTCTAATTTCATGTGACTTATTATGTAGACTAAATTTTCCTATTGTGGACATGTACTCCCTTCTTCAATTCAATTCCTTCATAAAATGCCTCCTTTACAGTATCTAGTTTTTCATATAAATCCAGTGCTCCATTGGTGTTCCTCCACGTGGCCTCTATTACATTTCTAATATTTAGTTCCGCATTGTGATAAAAGAGATAGAATTTGCCACAAAACAGCGACAAGCTTCGCATCTGAATCCTAATATGGATAATAGAATAAATCAAGTTTTGTTCGTGTTTTAAATTATACGTTTTAAGAAATATGCAATAAAAAACAGTAGTAATGATTCTAATAAACTGATGGACCAGTTTAATTTAAACATTGGAACAGCTTTAGTTGAAACATTGAGCACCTTGCAGTAATTTCAGAAATAATTTAATTATAATTATAATTATTGGACGTTGTAATATCTGACAGAGTGACAAATGAATTACAATATGCCTGCTAAAATTATACAATAAACTAGAAATTTGTGTTTCTTTTTTGTATTTTACTTCTTCAACGGTTGAATCTCTTGGTTGTATTTCGTTTGTTCAGTAGTCATTGCCACTGTGATAAGTCCTGATGTTGTTTACTATCAAACGTCATAAATTTTGAAAATTAATCCTGGATGTTTAAATTGGTATGCAACCATCGAAAATCTGCGCGAATTGTTTTAGTTACATAAATCAAATCATTCCAGATTTAGATCTACATCTCGTACGTCGTTTCCACAAGACAGCAAAATATTCTAGAAGACTTAGGCAAGGACGCAAACAAACAAGAACAGATCATCAAGATGGTTTTCTGCTCTTGCAGTCGTTGAGACACAGGATTCTGACTCCTCCATCTTTTGCAAGTTATGACTTTAGATAAATAGTACATTGCTAAACACAATTTAAGGCCTGGTATATCAGCTAGGGACCCACAGTTGACAGCGGTTAATCGAAGAGCACGATTTTGTTTGCTCAAAATAACGTCTATTGGGAATTGGATCAATGGAGGTCGGTAATGTTGTCCATATGTCCAGGTCTTGCCTCTATTAGAGTATTTTGAATTTTTAGGAATACACAAGTTTGAACTTGAAATCTTATAAATTGCTCTTTTACAAAACAACGTTTTATCTATAAATCGATATACGAAATTTTTGTAATAAAATGTATATTTAAAATCAAATCGAAAACACATACAATGAAATATACTCGAAAATGCTGTTTTCTATTTTTTCAGAGCCGTTTGCTATTATACCTTCTTTCTCTTCTTTCATTTTGGAATTATTGTCACAAAAATAAAATAATTCTTAACGCCACATTTGAAATATACACCCTCGCCCCCACTTTGTGATGTTTCCCAAAATGATATAAATCCCAACAAAAATTAAGCTAATTATATTTCTTCCAATCCGTCATCGTTTTCTCTGTTTTTCTTCTTTTGTAATTTTAATTTATTCTCTAGAATAAGCTACAATTCATATGGTTTCATAGATCGAAATCCGATATCCTGCAGAGTAGTCTTTCCCTTTGTTGGTATTCCATCGTCAGCGTTTTTGGAGTAATTTAGATGTTTTGCAGGCCCCGTTCTATTGAACAACTGCACTATGGACCACAACACAACTTCTTTCGCAGAAAGGCAAATGCCCGTGCGTAGCACACATTCTTCCGCTAACTAATTGTTCTTTCATCTTTCGCTGCGATGGATTATTAACGATGGCTGGATGACTGAATTCTTCCCCAGTGTTTCGAACGCTTCGTTCTGGTGCACAAAATTCCTGTATGTCACTCTTCGGTTTGAAAGATTTCCTTCCTATTCTTCAGTTTCGATATCGGTCTCGAAATTCTTACGTCGCAAGTAGTTCAGATTCCGAAAAATTCGGAAAACAATGTTTACCTCCATTTTTGAAGAAGGCTGTAACTCGATTTATTTCGATTAACTAAACTCAGCGGTATGACACGCAGTACCAATATTTCCACGGGACCTAAGTGTGAATTAATAATTAAGTGTAATTATTTTTCCTTTTCTTTATTTCTTTGTTATGTTCTGATTATTGTAGTGTATTGCTTTTAAAGATCTACTTCATTAACACTTTATAGTTCCAACTGTTGCAACTGAAAATTTTGACTCAAAATTACGTGATTTCACTTTCTGCGAAATTATTGGCGGGCAGTGTTACTTGCGCTAAATGTAATGACAGGTGAACTTTTCTTTCGAATTATTCTCTTTCCAATCTACTTAGTTTCTTGCTAACCTGCCTGAACAGAAATTATTTATTTGGTGTTTTGACATTCTCCACAATAAAGTGTCAAGGTCGAAGGTTCCCAATACTTGCTGAATATCCGCAGAGATTGACATGACCTTTGACTATGCGTTTTCAAAATTTTTTTGTTCATTTGTGTTAACTGACATACCACTGTAACAACGTTTAAGTTATATAATGGAAAATATATTCAAATTTTTGGATAATCCACAACATCTTTATATTTAATACTATATATTTATTAACTTTTTGGAAATATTTGTCGTTGCAAAAATAGAAATCTGAAAGAAACTATCTTTCTTTCCTTATGAAAGAAACTAACGTTATACTTATCTACCTAGGCATGAAAGATTGGTTTAGAACGCTCTGAAACTATTTGACTATGCTGGTATACTTATTAATTATTATATAATACTGAATATCTTGCGTGTATATACGGTAGAGGGCGTTGATAAATTCACAGGTATAGTATGGTATACATTTTATCGTTCATCATTAGTTTTGCAAGTTATGTGTATAGTATATGTAATAATTGTGATTTGAAAATATTACATACTAATTCTGAATATTTCTTTTCCGGTGCATGTTAACTCCTATATGAAATACATTACCTGGTACGTGATAATACGAGTAGGGGTTCTCGAAAGGAAATATTATTTGTCTATGGATTATACTTCAAAACACGTATTGAGTAATTCGAAATTGCGCGACGAAACTGTTGGCTTTCCGAAAACGTAATTTAATTTGATCGTGGAATAAATTTTGCGGCGGTATTAATTACGTACAATGGGTGAAATATGTGACTAATTATCGCATAACGAAAATCTGTTATGCAAGAAGGCGGCCTGTAATTTCGTTTTCTTTATGGCACAATGGTATGTAACTAAATGTAATTTAGTAACCCGTTCGGAAGAGTTGCCGTTCTCTAACTTAATTAGCTCGATAGAATTCACTGCTATTTATATTAATAATAGACATGTTCAAATCTAGTTAACGTACGCTATTCTGGTGAAAATAAATAGGAAATAATTGCTGCTAAATAAAATGTCGCAACCGGCCTTATAATATTGCCACGTTATTTTGTTTCATTAACTTTATATATTCATATTTTATAGTAATTTCTTTGGAGATGAGCTCTTGTTTTAGCGAAATATTCCAATCGAAAATTGACTTAGTCACCGCTTAATAATTATAACTACATAGCAATATTATTTAATGCGTGGAAAACTTGTTGTGTTATCGGTGTAATTTTAATCAGCGTGGTGTCTGCACTTGGTCTTCGTCTAATACCCAATATGAGTCGAATTAAATTATCTCGCAAACAAAGTTTAATTAATGGTCGATGAAATTGCTAACGAGACAATTTGCACATTACGTAGTGGTTACGACGTCATCACGAAGTGATTTCTAAATCAATATTCTTAACTCAACATCTACAGGGTAGGGAATTTTTAAATCGTCGCACACGCAAATATCTCGAATCTCCCATGCCTGACTGACCGCTGCGGTTGATCAGTTTGTCTGTTGCGCCGGCTTCGTGACTGGCTACGAACAAAAACGCGCTGGTCTTACATTCATCATATCTGCGGCGAGATGCACGGCGAGAGTTTTGACATAACCAAGTTCGCTCGGAGCTGATTTCATCGCGGTAATTTTTGCCAGTACATTATATGTTTCTCCTCCGTCGCCATTATCCGACGGCGTATGATTCTCGGCCATCGGAACCGTACGTATGAGACGTATTACAGGGAACGCGGTGCACGATAATGTAATAAAAAATCGCAATATATTCAGAGAGAATATCAGCACGAGATTGCATCCAGCCATTAATACCAAATATGTTTTATCATACCTAAAGCTCATGACATGTTCGAGATTTTTACTTGCACAGCGTATAGTTTCACACGAGCCAGGTGTAATAAATTGGAATTGATAGAAATCTTCGCCTGTTTAATTGTGTTTCATAAAAGAACCGCAAAATATACTTTTAATGAAACCAACGCACGGCAAGGGCATATGTTTTTATATTCATCGTTACTGCAGTTCTAGTGGAATTATTTATTTTCGTAGATGCGAATGGGGTTGCGTATTTTTATTGTCTAAGCTTGATCTGACATACAGTGAAGACATCCCTCCACAATACATATCTCCGAACGATTAACAGATACGTCAAGAATGTGTATGTTTAAAGGCAAGTTAATCCCCCACACTTAAATTGCAAAAATTGAATGGCTTAATGTTTATTTTCCAAAATGGTATTTGGTCTTAGCATATACGCCAAGTCCATGTTCCAGCTATGCCAATACAAAATATCCACTTAATCCAATCTGTCACTTGACAACCATTAATTATTTGTAGTGACAATTTTAATTATTTCAATTTACATATGGTAAAAAATCGTTAACTTTTTACACGCAACTGTACACGTACCAGAAATGTGATCCTAAAGTCTTCAGATTAGTGCAAAATGTGGAAATATTTTCATATCTTTGATTGAGCCATTCAAATCTATTAATGTTTTATTATTTTATTGTTACAGATTATTGAACAGCGACATGCGTTTTTTTACAAATCTAATCATGATTAAAAACGCAAAATGTTGGTAGTTTCAAATTGTCAATCGAATGAATATCAAGCGTAAGGATAAAACTGCATTGGAAATTGCATCATTCAAATCTAACAAAACGCTCACTTTCTATACACGACTGACGTGACGTCAGAAAGCTCGGCGTACAGTAGTAATGAAGGAACATGTCAAATAGGAAAGTTGCATATATTATGTTCTTTTAAAACTAAAGTAGGTTTTATTCCTAACCTAATCAACTTATTTACTTACTTATATGCTAATTATATACATACGAATATAAATATAATTTTCTAGCATTTCTTCGTCTTTTAATTTTTCGCAATTCTGACATTTTTCACGTTTGCTGCAAATTACACTTAAATTGCTTTATTAACGTTTTGTTCAATAATTTTTATTATTTTAATTTGTTTTTTGCGATTTTCTTTTATGTACTTTTAGATTTTTCCGTTCATATTTTTGCAAAATTGGACATTTTGAACTATTTGTGCTTTTCTGCAATTTGCGTTTTTGAAAATTTTGAATTTTATTCAAATTTTGACGTATTTGTTGTTTTCCCATTATCTGTATACATTTAATTGTTGTTTTTACAATTTCAATATTTTGGAAATATTTAATTTTTCAATTTGTTGAATTTTTTATTTTATTTTGATTTTTCACATATTTTGGAATTTCCATTTATAGATATTTTTGAAATTTTGAAATGGATGAATAACAAAAGACGAAATGAAACTAAAGAAACTTTAAGAAAAAGAACTCAATTTAATTAATGTAATCCAACCCAACCCAACGCACCTACCTAACTCAACTCAACCCAAACGACGTAATCCACTTCAAGCCAACCAACCAAAAGAAAAACTACAGAACATAATTACAAATTAAAATCAGGAAAGCATATGTATTTAAAACCTAAAACCGGATGAAATTTAAATAAAAGGCTATGCAACGAAACTTTATATATACTCAATAAAAAATAGCTGTAAAAGGAAAACGGAAATAAATAATAAATGACAAGAGGTTGTGTTTAATTTTCCGACACTGGTGAATTATTATTAGGCGCTGCCTGACCGTTCCACACGATTTCAACTGGTTATATTTATGTAATTGTCCGTAAGTTATTGCAAAAAAATTAACTGTAAAATGCTTGAGAAAATAATTATTTCGTGACTTGAGCTAATCAATAGACCAATTTTATCATTATTATTATCCCTTACCGTTTACATGATGTGCATATATTAAACTATAGGCATTTAGTCAATAAACTAACTTAATTAAGAACGTTGATTCATTTGGTGGCGGGCAAATATTATAAAAATGTTATATTTAAGAATAAAGCCGACACGATTGTGTGTACATTTTTTGTAAAGGTCGATGGATTTATTTTAATATATGACGAAATTGGATTCACTTACTTAATTGTGTTTTTCACTGGCGGAGAATTTCCATAGTAATTATTGTCACTGTGTGGGCCAGTTAACTGGTCTAGTGATTTAATACATTTCAAAAAAAAACATGGTGAGAAACTATGGAAGAAAAACTTCTAAACGAGATGGTGAACATACATCAGGAGAAATAAATTTAACTTTAGAAGATGTATTACCCAGCCCAACACACCCCAACAGTTAACTGTATGAAATAAAGCAGCCCAACAAACAAATAATGTTTGAATAAAATCCAACCAGCTCTTAGGTAATCATAATCGCATTATTTTTTTGGTTATAATGTGTGTGGGTATGGAAGGACATATATTTTTGCTTTTGTTTACTTCATTGTATTAAATCCGACCAAACCAAACCCTCATATCCAAAATAACTGAATGCAATATCTATCAAATAATGTTGGTTTGGGTTGGATCGAATTACTCTCCGTTTATTTTGAGTTAGGTTGGGTAAAATTTCATCTACGATGGATTGAAATTCTACTCTGTTTTCTGTTAATTAGTTGAACCCCACCAGTTAACGTAACACAACTTTAGCTCTAGTGATTTATTTTAGTTTTATCGAATCTAATATTTCACTTTTGCGTCAAATTTATTAACGTTTTTAATAGATTTTGCGTTTATATTTTTGAAAGTTTAAAAATATAAAACTTTTTTAATTTTTGTTTTTCCAAATTTTGACATTTTCTATTTCTTGTATGATTTTTTGAATATTTTTGATTTTTTATTACTGTTTATTTTTTTGACAATTTAACATTTCTTATACGTTGTTTAGCAATTTTTGTATTTTTTTCTAATTGTTTTTTAATTTTATAGGTAGAAAATTAGATTTATATTGTCATGCATTAAAAAAATTCACCGGATATTTACAATCTGCCATTCGTAAGTATTTGTAAGTCATATGAAACTCGCATATAGATCATTACTACGTCGACACGGCTAAACCGGTCGTAAATTTGCCAACAATACTTGACGATCATTCGTTTTTTGTTGCTTCCGGTGCACGTTTGTGGCTGCCTCCGTAAATTCTTGGCAAATTAAAAAACGTACATTTGACGTTTAAAGCTATGACACACTATGCTATATTTAACTCAATCGTATTGTCACCGTATCATTCAATATCAATTTAATATGGTAGTAATTCGTATTAGATTTCTTAACTATCTATATATCTTTTTGTTAAAACTAAATGTTTAATATGTTTATTTTTGTCAGTGACAGTTTGGATGTGTGCTTGTTTATTGATAGACAGTGGGTTGAGTAATAGCATTCCGCTTAGTCAGCTTTCAATGACCACTATATGCATAGATTTTTTTTATTTTGAAAGCAAAATATATGTACATTTGGGATTTGCTTCACATCTTACATTTGTTCACGATTCATATAGGGTTTTCATTAATTATGTATCATGCAATTTTTTGTATTCGTGTATATGAAATACACATGTATAATCAAGTGAGTATTTCATTTTATAACAATGTACAAAGACAAACAAACCTACTGCTTGTTCATTTTAAGTAAATTTTACGCCTTTTAATAAGATAATTAACCGTTTCTACATTAACAATAATAATATCACTTAAACAAACAACAATTTCTTAGTCCTTTTCGTATACGGAATTATAAATAATATGTCAACTGAAAGAATACACGGTGTCCACAGACACTTGTATTACTATGCATTACTTATTTATATATACTTCAATTCTAGACGTATTAATTTATTGGCTGTTTTACCGACTTAAACCATATATCTTATAAATAACACAAACGCTCATCATAATTACAATTTTATAAATAATTTGCAATTATTATTAGCATATAAATTTCCTTGCTCCAATTAAGCAATGAAATTAAGCCTAAGAAAATTCAGTGGAGACCACTGCAGACTTTTTAAATATTCTTTCATGTACACTACATATTGACCTGTATGAGTTTTATTCTTATTTTTATACCACATTATACCGTGATACCGTCAATACTGTAATACCTTTTTAAAAACTTTAATTTTCATGTGATTTCTTTATCTGAATCTATGTTCAAAAACAAAGCAATGTGTGTTTATATAATATATAAACATACATTGCATATGAAGCACTCGGCTTCGATCTATATTGACATCTGATATCCAACATGATTTGAAGATCGACAAACAAAGGATTGATGAACTATGTCAAACTGTGACTAAACTGAACTCGGCCCTAAATGATTAAATACATAAGTTTGAAGCTACAATATTTGCGCTTTGTAAGAAATATTTCTATAAAAGGATTGAATATGAATAATATGAATATGACTTTTAACGATGTATATTATTTGTAACATTTGCAATGTTTCTAAATCATAGTCTCATGTTTAGTTATAAATTTTGCGTACTATACTAATATGTTGTACGTTTGTTTCGTGTAACTTAAATCAAACGTGTGTACAATTTTTTCTCCACTATTTACATCCTCAACGTGGAGTAAATATACAAAATATATTTCGATCCAAATTATTGTGGTAATAGAAAAAAATATTATGTTAACTTCCTAACTTCTACTTTCAATTTAATTCCAAACCTTAGCTTAATTACTGTTAAACCGAATATCACCAACCATATAGTTTACGTGTTCATCGTTGGTAAGAATATTATGTCATGATGTAATTCGTCTCACGGAAAAATCCGTGACATAGTTGTGAAATTCACGTTCAGTCTTGAGTCCAATCAATTATCTGTAAATTACATTACTTACTTATTCGTTCCTGTGCTTCCACTAATTCATAACTAATGTCTTCATTGCTAACACCATTACCAGTTACTGTGTGTGTATAAAAAAACTTTAATAGTTTATCAGGCAAAATTTCTTCATCGTAACAAGATGTTTGCGATTCGAAATTTCGGACGAAATTTGAAACATCTTCACAAGTAACTAAGTAATAAGTCTTACAATAATTTTACTTTTATAAAACGTATAATCTCGGGCAATAAACAGCGAGAAAATTCAATCATGTACGGTAATAAACTCTGCAATAAACTACATCCCACAGTAATCAAATTTGTAAGAACTCAGAAAATATACGAGTCATTTTATCGATAAGAACTCGCTACATTTACAGGAGACATAAAATCCAATAAATTATAATGCGCTTTTCGGTCATAAAAACGGCCGACATGTTTAGTGCTCATATTTTATGGATTATCTGAACGTGTACCGATTGAAATCTCATATATAGGACGAAAATTAATTTATCTTACCACGCCTGTTATTGTCAACAAATTTACGCCTTTTCGTGGGTATTTGTTTTATTGAATAATGTAGTTAAAGCGAATGGACTGCTGTGCAGCAAATCACGTCGCACAACCACGGGGAAACTTCAATCGAGAATGTTCATATCCCCAGACATTTATCTGTAATTTGCGTCATTAAAACAATCAATAGAATTGTCGAGTTAATTTAGTCGGCACGTTTCTACTCTACTTAGCTAGTTGCAAAATAAATTTGTCATGTGCGATCTTATCGCTTCTTATTTTAATTGGAATCAATTAATATCTATCGAAGCATAGTATCTATGTTTAAAATATTTATCGAAACTGTATCAGGCTTTCTAAATTGCAAAGCTGAATCACAATGCAACCGATAGCAAAAATAATTTAAATTTTATCTGGTCTGTTATGCAAAAATCGTTCCAATGGGTGTGTATGACTGATGTTTCATGTAGATATCATCCGTGAGTTTTAACTTCTTGGAATAGTTACACGCGCTTTAGATATTTAGGTGTTAATTCCATTCTAATGTAATACAGAGTAAGGTCCTCGCAAAAGGAATTTCTATTATGAAATGTGGAAAATTGTGAAGCATGCAGAAAATGCTGCAATGATTGATATCGTTATAACAAGATATAGATACACTAAGGGAAATAATGTGTGTAAAATTTTCTCAAAATTATATTGCATCTTCAGCTGCAGCGTGAAGTACCCCAGCAATCAGCAATCTAATTCAATATGTTTATCCACGATTAGTTAAGTATGTTATAGGGTTATAGTTAGGAATTTATATGAAAACATAATCCCAGCGGGGCACGTAAATATAATTAAAACTTTATAGAATAATCAAATTGTGAATCAGCTATGGCACTCTGCTCGTATTTCTAGTTCTGCCTAGACTATAAAACATGTAGGTTATCATCTTTCATGCTCTATAATTACGACTATAGCTTGGGGACATACGGTAGATAAATTATTTTATTTATTATTATTATTAATGTTGTCCTAAATGTTAATTGCAGTAATTTTCTTATACCATCATACAGCAGTGTAATTTGTACCAATTCATATGTATACAGGATAGCTCGAAACAAAACTAAATGAGACATTTTCTAAGGACAAATAGCTCGTGACGCCGGCGCCTGTCATGCGAACTTATCACATGTACAAACGTAGTATAAAAACAAAAGGTTTGTTCCAAGATAACGTTCATAAATTACTACCACAATGGACGAACTACGACAAAGAACAGTCGCATTAGTGGGACACGCCTTGATGTAATTATTATTAACGTCCCTAAAACGGTTGAACTAGCGACAACGTAGAATAATTTATGTTCGATATATTTTCAAAAAACATCAGAATACGAGCATGCACAATCCATCATTTCACTTATACGTACAACGCCCGGTAATTTAATGAACTTTCTCTCTCTTGTAGCGCTTGTCTGACCAATGGGTATATAGATCAAGGTTACTTGAAACGTTAATCCTATTACAGAGATTATGTGGTCGGAAAGGAAAAATGTGGCGCATTTACAATAAATGACATGCCAGCCAGATACAATGGATTTACAAGGAACTAGTTCAACGTAATATTAAATATAATATCTTGCAATTGATTATGTACTTTTAAAATGTTGGAAACTGCTTGAAAAATCTGGAAGTAAGATTGTCCTCCTACTAGCTGCTGACTCCCATGAGAATAGGAAAAATATGATCATTTTCACTCTAACTACAGTGATGAACCTAAACGTGCATCTTAAATTGAAATTGCTCGATGAATAATTATTGTTCTCAGAACTAATAATATGTTATATCAAATTGTCACGTACGTCACATAAACATAAATTACTAAATCACATACGAACGTCTTATATTAAAAATTCAAGTGATGTACAATTAACGTGTGCCTCGTATCCACGACCTCATCTGGGAACATGTTGTCCACAGTTACCGTATATAGATTACTTTGAGATATAAGTGCAGTATAATTATTGGCGATGCCGATGGAATTACGAAAAATTCTCTTACATTCTCTTACACCGTAACTCATTCGTTTTATTACGAGACGGCAGGAAGTAATGTTGTTTGTGCATTTCACAAGCGATTTTTAGTAACACTTTCGCGTGACCTCTGCGGCTCAATAATATCAAACAATTGCAATTGTCGGTATTTTTAATGCGGACCACCCTAACGGAGAGAACAATGTAACTGGCGTTTTTAATCGCAAATGGAAAGAAAGAATTAATTCTATTAATAACTGTGATTGGAAATATTGTGAATAGGAAAATGTCCCACTCGGTTTCTGATAAATTAAAAAGTACATATTTCTGCTCGACCTAGAACACGCGTGTAATGTGTAAATTAGCAATAATCATTAAACGGTATGTTAGAATAAAGTATGCATAATAATTTATTATGCATACTAAATTCTAATTAATGTGAAACTAGAAAAAAAATCATAGTTAATAGAGTTGTTAATGAATGAAATGAATAAATATATATCTACGAATCAACATTTTTACAACAATTTTTACAATTTGACAATAAAGAATGCACAAAAAGTACAACTTTAAGAACTCTTTGCACAAATAACTATTTTAATATTCCATAAATCAGTGGTTTTCAAAGAACTAGTATAACTAAATAAGTTTTTATTACAATAACTACATTTTTTATGTTTCTATTTTATTTATCAATCTCGTCGAATGCAGTAAGTAGTTGTTTTTATTATTACATTATTATCTTTACAGTAAGAGGAAATAATGTGAAGATTCTAATGATCAAGGGGCTTCTTGTATCCAACCTAATGAATAAAATGGTACTAATAAATGAAAATCTCAGAGCTCTGTTAGTGAAGATTTGACTATTTTAACAAACAAACAAGCATTATTGAAACTTCATAACCAGTAACTTCTCGTAAACATGTTGCTTTAAAAATTAATCTAAAAACTTGTTTATATGAATACAGTTACCTAAAAGTCGTATTTAGATGATGTGGTGATAAATTCAATTATATAATTCAAAATTAATTCACAGACCTAAATTGTGCGTGGTTTGGTTTTATCAAATGAAACTATGGCTCCCAGTGAACTATTGCGAGATTCTCGCACAAAATACGATCAATTGTCTAAAAATACCACTTCAATATTTCATAGATCTGATAAGATTGCAGTTTTCTAAAAAATATATACAATTTCCGACCATGTTTAAGAAGCCAGTTATTTAGTTGCCGAAGTAATTGCGAAAGAAATGAAGCCTCATATATATGAGACCAATTGTTGGTACTGAATCACAGGAAGAAATCATATGTTAATGCAATTATGAGCAGACCTACTAGTGATCTATAAGTTGATATTGAAAAATCAGTTATAGATGAAATAATCACATCGACATTATGTAGTTTGCACGTGGATGAGTTAACTGATGTCGGTGGTAAAGCACAATTACGTGTCTTCACTTGATTTATTGAAAATGATGAAATTTTGGAAGAATTTTTATACTGCGACGAATTCTAAACAAAGTACGAGGGAAAATGATGTTTTTGATAGAATGAACACATATTTTAACACAACTGATCTATCTTGGAAACCTTACTACGATATATGTACAGAGAGTGCCCTTGGGACTATTATGGCTATTTATGTAACAAGTGCATAATATAGGTTTTTATTGGACGAGCCCTATGAGTTATGGACGAGCGAGTCTGGTAAATAGGGCGAGTCCAAGAAGCCAGATTATGTACGCTTTGCATACATTGCTTTATGTTTGACTCGCAATGAAAGATTTTTTCTTCAATTCTTATTTGTGAGAATCTTTAATAATCTACATGATACCTACCTACAAAGCAGGTATGTATGCATTCGCTATTGCCATAGTTATGTAGTTGTCGACGAAAAATATATTTTGGCAAGTGTGTGAAACTGCTACTTATTATTAATTTATCGATTCTGATTTAAAAATGGATCTAAGAGAACCAACAGTGGCTTCAGACGACGTAAAGTAAATGGCGCTTCATGCTTTTGTCAATCAAATTGAAATCTCTATATGTTTACAGAGATTACCGTATGTGGTGTTTAAAGAACACATATTTTGAAATAATTTGACATTGACAGGAGTCCAAATTACATTATTATTATGGAATAGTCCAATAAAGTACCGCACTATGTCCTATCAGTGATGTAATAAATCAACTGATTACAGTCGAGTCAACCATAAAAGAATTTTCACACCATGAAAAGGACTATGAAAACATTGTAATAACTCACTGGTCCATTCGTCGTGAATCATTGGTAGCAAAGAATATAGGCTTTGAACTAAAAAGAGTATTAGAAGAAATGATTAAAATTATTATTATTAAAATTAGATGCAGATGTTAGTGCAGAAGATGCGTTCACTATTCTAAATATTTTAAAAAATGTGTACGTCTATAGGGTCGTGTTGAATAACTATTATTCGAGTGAGTTCAAAGTTGAGTTAGACCACGCTTACAGAACTAGAGCGAGACTTGGTGGTCATAATAAGGAATACGTTTCTCATAATAAATATGGTAGTAGGACTTTATCGTCGGTGATACCTAAAATTTTCGACCAAATTCCTTATGATATCAGAGACTTAGATAAGATTCATAAGGTAAAAGAATACCTAAAGAAGTGGCTGATCAATAAGGATAGCTAAGGACGATTTATTTAGCTTGATCTGACAACGAATCGATTTTTTTGCCACTGATAAGCTACGGCTTAGTGGCACAGAACAACCTGATTTTGACTTTTTTGCTTTTTTCATTTTCTCTTAATTTTGGTTCTGGGTATTGTATTATTTTTACTTCGGGTATTGTATTATTATTATTACTTGTATTATGTAATTTGTAGTGACTTGTAATATATTTTGTTAACTTTTATTAAAATAATAATAATTATAAGAGGTTAGTCTTCCTTCTTGGTGGCTCTGCAGCCTACGGGGTGTTGAGTGATTGAGGGGAAGCAAGGAGTGAAGGAGGAGTTAAAAAATATACATATATGTCAACGCTAGACCATTAAAATCTCGTATATTTGCAAAACTATGTGAAGAGATGCATTCTCATCACAATAACCTGGTTCTTCATAACGAAGTGAGATGTTCAGAGTGTTCAGTTCACACCGAAGTAAGAGTTCAGAGCACCTAATATTTTATTGTAGTTTTACACATCTCCGTGCAATGGGTTTCTCTACATTCATAATTATTAAAACGAAGAAGAGGGAAAGGCTAAAGGCCCTTGAAAATTAGATGAGGGTGTCTTTCAAGAACACGACTCAATAACAAATAAATATGCAAACACTATCAGCCGCATTAAGTTAGTTTGTATCACCAGATACCTTTATAATAACCTTTGTTTTGAATGTTTTGTGTTGGAAATAAACTTACTTACCATAAAAATTTTATTATTTTTCAAATACTTCTCGTCATACAAATCATTTTTAACTGTAAAAAAGCAAAAAAGAATGATAATAATAGGGGCCCTGTTATTAATAATTTCAGTGTGCCGCCAGACAAAAATTGCACTTGCAATATCCTTCCGATCTGTGACAACGTATTTTTTCGCTTCATGTTCATTGTGCATAATTTGTTTGACAATCCTCATATGCACTTATTCTTGGTGATTTTGAAAAACATTTTTGAATATTCGGTATTTTGTGAATTTGCTTTTTTGGCTGAGCTGAATGTGCATTATTTAAGGTATGCTATATTGATTACTGTTGTCGTATTTTAGTAGCTATTTTGAATATGAAATTTATTTTATTGGCAGATGCTCTAAAACAATTGGAATATAATATTTGTCGATAAATGTTATGTGGATTTATCGATGCTTTATTGATTGCAGTCATAATTTTGTAATTGTTTCGTATCTGAAGATGCTTGAACATATCATAACGATTGTGTGGTATGGGCTTAGCGTCTAAATGGTAACGAAATTTAAGACAGAAACCACTTGAAGTACTAGAAAGTATAAACCACAATGTACAATTACGCGTTGTGACGTACGAAATGATGCAGAAAAGACAGGAAAGCACAATTCCTAGCAGTATAAAAATTCTTCCATAATTTTATCATTTTCAATAAATCAAGTGAAGACATGTAATTGTGCTTTAACCACAGATATCAGTTAATTCATCCACCTGCAAACTGTATAATGTCGATGTGATTATTTTGATCTATAACTGATTTTTCTATATCAATTTATAGATCACTAGTAGGTCTGCTCATAATTGCATTGACATAGGAATCTTTTTTATTTTTTCCTGTGCTGATAGAATTGATGTATGTAGCTGTGAGTTCTGCTAAATGTTCATGCACATTTTTTGGAGCAGTAGCGTCGGTAATACATGATTGTCTATATCATATTCATGTATTGTGGTACCTTGAATTGCGTTATGTCATTGTCCCATTGAGGTGTCTGTGACAATTGTGTTATGTTATTTGCCGTCAAATAGTTTGTTGACAGATCCCGTTACTCGGAATCCAATAGCATGTTATGAGTTTTCTCCGATAGGGGATGGTTATCAGAGACCCCCGATCTGTCCCTGAAATGGTGATAATGATTCTGGAACCGCATTTCTGGAAAAAGTATTCAACTATGAAACCTTGCAACTTGCCTGGCGTGCAAGCTTATTTACGGCTCCTTGCTAAAGAATTGGACTGGCGCCCTTTGATTTTATTTTAACGCTACAGGAAAATGCCGAGTTCTGCCAGTGCACAATTTGATTGGCATCCGAAGAAGACAGATACTGGAAATGTTGTCCAAATCTAATGATATCGGGGGCAGTTGCAACTTGCACCATCGAAAACGTCCTTATAAGTAACTCCATGTATCTATATGTGTATGCACTACAGGTCGTGAAGGACTTGGGCTTGTTGAACAATGTTATTCAATTCTTTCCTGTTTCTCGTTTTCTGTTTCCAATTTTGATTCTTCGTACTTTTTTGAACATGCTCTACACTTTCCAGCCCTCTATTCCGTGGTCTACCTTTTCTCCTTTTTCCAACTGGGGAGCCATTTTACCATTTTTGGTTACATATTTCTACTTTTGCCCATTCTTTCTATATGTCCTACCGACCTTAGTCTTTGGGCTTTTTTGACAAATGCTATCTTCGCCAGCCGTCTTCTGTGTTTATTCTACCGTATACAGTTCTTAGTATTTTTCTTTCCTATCTATCATAGGCATGCTCATCTTCTTTCTTTAGTCACTATGCATCACATGCATATGTTACGGTTTGCCTTATAACGGTTTTATAAATTCTTACCTTCATTCTTCTTATCGTATTCTTTGATTTCATTTGTCTAATTGCCAATGGTAGCAAGAAGTACGGATTGCTGAATTCCGTACTTCTTGCCACCTTTCGCAGTTCTGAGTTTCATTTTCTGCTCCTCCTACTTCTTCGTTTATCGTGACTCTTTTACCTCGCCAACCTCATATTCCACTCCATCGTTCGTAGTTATTTGCAAATTTGCATCGTTTCCCAGCGTCATATTTTTTAGCTTTATAAGTTTTAGTATTACGTATTTCTAGTCTTCTCATTGCATTGTACATTTGTTTCTATTCACTCTATCATAGGCTTGTTTGAAATCACTGCACTTGCAGAACTAATTTGTGCTGCGAATAACATATTGTTTGGATTCCTTTAAGAGTAAAAATGTGGTCATTTACCGTCTGTTTCTCCCCCCGGGCACCTTTTGTAATATTACATAATTAATACAGTACCTCTATAGTTAGTTTTCACATAAATGTTTGTCACTTTTTTTATGCAAAGGGCATATCGTCTCGGTTTTCTATTCTTCGGATATTATTCCTTTTCATATACTAGTTCTACAAGCGTATATATTGTTTCAGTTAAGTGAACTCCTCCTGTTTTAATCATTTCTACTGATACTCCCTTTTTTACTTTTTTAGGTCTTTGATTATTTTTGTGACTTCATCTTTCGTTGGTACTTCTATATGATCCTGTTCCCCATTGTAAACTATTTCTTCTTGGTCTTCCCAATTTCCAATATTAAGAAGTTCTTCAAATTGTTCCTTCCATCTTTCTATTATTTACGCAGGTTCACTGACTATTTCTTCTTTGGTAACCTTCTTCTCGTATTTTTGCATTTCTTGTTAAAATGCTAGAATTTTTTCGCATTGCACAACCTTCTTTTCTTCTTATACATCTGGATTGTTTTCTTTTGCTCTTATATATTTCGTACTTTTTTATTCTGTTATTAACCAATAATTCTTGTCTTATTTTCTTTTTTTCTTCTTCTATCTCCACCCTCTCCTCATCAAATCAATGTTTCCTGTCTGCCTGTTTCTTTTTCTTCGAGATCGTCGTTTTAACATTGTCTTTAATGGCTTCTTTTGTTTGTTTTCAGCTTGTGTGTTTTGGCAGCATGTTTCCAGTTGTTTTGCAACTTTTTTTTCAGCTTATCTTAAGAAATGATCGGATCCCTTCATACTTTTCGCGTTAGTATTTAAGCTCATATGTTTTCTTTCTACCAGTACATGATCAATTTCATTGTACAATATTTCTTTCCGTTCCACTTGAATACTCCTTACCTCATATTGTATAATAATATTTCCTTTTCTTCTTCTTTTTTTTCTGAGCGTAGACATTGATTACACATCCTTTGCCTCTTCCTTCTAATCTCTGATTCCTACCTCGCTTAGATTTTTCTTCACTTCCTCTAACCATCTCATTTCCACCGCTCTACTTCATTTTCTCTCCCTCCCCCTGATTGAATTACTACAGAATAATCTTTCTCTAATTTTTTCTATTTGACCTCGATATAAGTACTACATCACCGGTATAGACTTGACACTGGTGTCTACTTCCTAGAATCAACGTTGAAGATTATGGTTAATGGGTCACCTTGCCTGAGTTCTTTTTTGCGACAACTTCTTCTGACACTCTTCCGTCAATTTATATTTTATTTTGTGTCCTACATATAGTCATTTCCAATAGCTTTTATAATTTTGCTTGTAATCCTAGCTATCTAATTGCTTCAAATAATTTGTCTGTTACTAGAGTCGTACGTCTGTCTACAGGCGATGATTACTATATGTAGATGAATCTAGTCAACGGTCGATCTTCCTGCATCGAATCCTCCTTGATATTCTCATATTACCTCGTTATGATATTTCTCTAATCTATTTTGATTGTTTTCGCTACAATCTTGTATGTCACATCGAACAGTGTAATTGCCCTGTACTTATTGCAGTCTTATTTTGGCCATTTCTTATTGGTGGGTGTGCTTTATTCCACATTTTTGGCATTTTCCATCTTCCCAAACCTTGACAATGATATTCCTCATTCTTGCCCTTAATGCTTTAAATGTTTAAAAATTTCCACTGCTATGTTGTTTTTTTACCGCATTCTTGTTATTTTTTGTTCATGTATACATTCTTCTACTTTTTTAGTCGGTGCACTTGTATTTTGTTTTCTTTCTGGATTCCCTTCTTCTTCCATTTCGTGTTCGATTGTGTCCGTCTCATTAGACACATCTGAGAAATACTGGACAAATGGATTAAGTTTGCCCTCTCTTTGAACAAATCGATTAAGGAATCTAAAAATATTTGTCATTTATGTCGCGCTGAGGGAAATCTCTGTATATCTTCACAAGAACATAATTCATCGTAAGTATTAATTGATTGAACATAATTGTTCACGTAAAAGTTTGTTTTATGCCGGGGATATATTTTCGACCTATATGCTTAGTAAATTACCATAATTATTAAAGATAAAAGAGGGTGTCAATTTATCTGCCAGCGAAAAATGCTAATCTAGTGTAAGAAATAATTATATTGTTTTGAAAATTCGACTTTGCTTCGATTTCAGTTCATTTGTCTGCAGTGAACAACTGCGTGATCATTTAGTCACTGCCTACAACAAAAGTATGTACACGCAATACATTACTCAATTAAATGAAAACCCCGAGTTTACAAAACGACGGCTATGACAAATACTGTTGCAAAACGCACCTATCAAGATGGCAAAAATGCTCCCCATTGTGTTGTTCTCGATCGGGCACGAGGTGCGGTGCGAAATATTTAGAAAAAATCGATCGAGTTAATTATTCGCCGATACCGTGTTATTAATCAATTACGCTCAGCAAGTATCACTTTGTGCGAGCAACTAGTTAATATACATACATAGTATATGCAAATGATACACAATCGTAACTTTCATTAACATTAATTACTAGTATTGGAATGTGTGCTTAATGTGAATAATCGATGTAGGCATTTGTTTCCGGATGAGGGGGCGACCATTTGTAATTAAAACGACGTCTGCGAAGGATTTGTAATGGTAAACGAAACATCAACTAATTATTGTTTTGGTTCGTAAATATATAATCGAATGTTTTGAAACTGCAACAGATCCGTTTATCAACGGGTAAATGATCGTTAAAACTCCATGATTAATTTTGTTATATGTTTATGTATATCTATAATAGGTTTACAATGAGTGTAAATGTTGCACCTATGATATGCTACAGCATCAACTAAATTATTACAGTGCTATTGAAAATAGTTCCAACTACCTGCATTTAAGCTCTGAAATATCTATTTATGATGCAAGTTAGCAAAGTGCGGATTTTTTTGATCCATAACCTCATACTTGTGTCCCCGGCTTCTTGAGTCTTTTGTTGTTTCTTGGCCTCTTGGGTCTTTTAGAAAGTGTTGAAAGGGTATACCTCCATGGCTTCGTGTTGTTTGACGCTCTTTCAGCTCGTATAGTCGGTACAAGTAAGTCAGTATGGAGGGGTGCGATATGTTCGTTCGATTTTTTTTTTGATTTGGTGCTATTAACCATTTAAATTATTTTGCTTTTAATCAATATCTATTTGTAGTTTCTCCTTTACAATATGTTAGTTCCAGTTTAATTATGTGAAGCTCTGGGTTTTTTGACGCCATGGTGCATATGAGCAATAGAAATCTGCTGTAATCATTGCTTTTTATATTTTATTAATGCATTGCGCAATAGAATTAAACGCCTCTCTAATACATTTTACTCATATATATTTTTAATATTTTTAGTCATCGAAAATGCATCAATAACATTATGAGTATGTATATACGTCTAATAACAATTTTCAATGCTGCCGTCTACTATTAAATCATCCGTGTCATTAATTACCACTTACCTCATAAATAGAAATCATTTGCGCCTAATGAACTGCTAATAGATTACCAATATCAAGCAATAATTGTCGCCCATCAATCGATATGCAAATCGAACGGCGTTTCGTATATCGGCAACTGCAGCGATTACAGGAATTTTCACTATCGCCTTGCTCAATTTGTCAATATGTCAAACGGTACAATTTCAAATCGGCTTATGATTTATTACAAATGCGACCGCGTTACGAAAGCGAGTCGAGTTAATATCCACGAGTTTTAATGCCGTAAAAACTTAACGCAGCGCGTCATATATCCAACGTCGTTAATTAGGCCCATCTCCATTTTTTCATCATTGAACACTTGCGAAATCACAAGAATAATGTCTTAATTACGACTGTATTTTGTTTAGTGCGTTTTGGACGACCGCGATAATTAATAACGGTTATTACTTGTAAAACCGCGGAGGAATTTAATTATGGTTGTAACTGTTGTTTTAAATAGATTTTTCGAAACGAAATGTATGTAGTTTGTAACTTGGCTTGTTAACTGTACTTCAAACTTCAGCACTTAAATGATTTGGATAAATAGATAAAATTCAAGTCGGGAGTGGAAGTGTTCGACGTAGCGGAGACGTCAGCTATCAATCAGTTATTGACGATTACCAATCACTTGTGAACAGGAAAACAGAAAAAACGAGTAGTATTTGCGATGGGACGTGAACGAAGGTTTGGGTATTGATCGGTAATACCGTTTGAACCTGTGAATGTTGATAATATAACATTCAGTTATGTACACATTTCTTTAAAATGGTTTTATGAGATACATTATATATACATTTTATTACACGTTGAACTCAAACTCAATCTAACCCAATTAAATGTAAAACCACAATACATTATATTTTTAGTATCAAGGACTTTCAGTTAAGCAATTAATTGAATATACTGATCATATGCAAATAATGTTGTTCAATGGTTAGAAATAAATGATTTTCCATAAGTAAATGTGATATACGACTAGTTTTGAATTAAAAATAATAAGTCTACGTGTGATTATGAAAATCTAAACCGCTTATTTTGACTTACGAAGAATTCAAAGTGCACGAGAACAAAGGTATACATATTTGCAAGCTTTACGACTATGAAATAGTGAAAGGAAACAATTTTTATATAAAATCACAATAAAAATTCATTGAGACGGCACAAATGTGAAATCAGTAAGCAGAACTTGAGTCAGGGATCCTGCTATAGGAGGCCTTAAAATAGCGTTTTTGGGGAATTTTTTTAAGGCAGAAAAAAATGAGCAAGTCTAGTGAACTTTTTAGAGCATTTTATTGCATATTTGAGCTTAAAAAAAAATATGTCGAGAGAAAAATATTTAAACGGAACCGATTTTTATGCACATTTGTGCAACACCTTTCAATTGCAATTTACAATCGGTGGGAAAGATGTAATTTTTGTCTGGAACAAAAAAAACCAAAGAAAATGGTAATTCTCATATATTTTCTTCTATGTGAACTAAAAAAAAAAAAAACCCAACATTTTGAAATTCAAGATTTTTCTCAGGTTTGAAAATAAATGTCCTCTTTGCGGGAAGAGAAAATCATTTCAACTTGCTAAAAAAGTTGTTTAGAATTTTTTTTTCATTAATCTTTTTAGTTCAAATAGAATAGAATGCTACTGAAGCCAACAAAAGTTTTGTTTCGTTTTGATTGCTTGTCTAGTTTTCTCGCAATCACGCCCACCAGTTTAGAAAAATCGTAAAAACGAAAACTCGAGAAAACGCGCTCTAAAGTTTACGATCAGGAAAAATGTTAATTTTCGATTACTTACGGAATATCTCGTTATAATCCTACTATAGCTCTTACGAACTCAAAATATTATTGTTTCGAACGACCGATTGAACTTTTTTCAGTACATAGTTCGGTGTTGTTACTGCGGGGAGGGGCGCGCGTTTCGTTTGTCCGAGCGTTCATGCGTTCGTATATTTTTTGCTCGACACCTCACTGTGTTTAGTGCCGTATCTTTCAAAATATTGCGAATTAGCCGCTATAACTTTTTATACATATTCTTAGATATATTAGGCATAGATTTGAGCAATAAAAAACAAATCGTTTTTTTGAACCTTCTAAAGCAGGACCCCCCCTGCCACTAGCCACTACAAACAGCCAATGAAATGTCAAACAATCGTCAGACGATGGCAGTATTTCACACAAAGTATTAAGTAGATTGGCAAGCGAGAACAACCCTGGTACTTTAGTTGGTTGTAAATTTAACTGCCACAATAGTGAAGAAAGACGAGATATATTACGGGCATTTTATACTTTTAGAATGGAAAAACCGAAACGAAAATTGACGTAATAGTTAAAGCGGCAACAGAGTCAGGAGTAAACACCTGTGGAAAGAACTTCACATATAAAACACAAAATTAAAATTGTTGAAAATAAATCAAAACTAAAAGGGCCACACAGTCTTTATGCGGATGAATGTATTTCCAGCATACAATCAATTTATCTATATTTTTATCTCAAATAATAACTAATGCAGTGGGTCAAACAAGAGAATCATGGGCCTTCAAAAACTTCATTAACAAAATCTCACATCCGAATAATTTCAAGCTAGTGTCTTTTGATGACTATCCCAATTGATCTTGCAATACAAATATGTAAGATAAATACAAAGTCTTCATTCAAAGTTCGTTGCATTTATATATACATCATAATTAACACCTGTATTTTTCGAGTTTTACGACGTGACAACGGAAATAACACTAATTTCTAAGAAATAATAAAGTTTCAACTGTGAAATTCGCAGATAATTTTACTACACTTCGTGCTTTTACGGAGGAAACTATTTGTCTATTTGTAAATGCATTAAACATCTACTAAATTACTTTACGACACCATAAATTGAATGGATAGCAATCTATTTTATGCAACCCAATCAGTAACAATTACAGATTATTTTTTTCGTATAAGAAAATTAATTAAATTATGAAAATGCAGTAATATGTTCTAATATAAAAAGATTTGCTACCATTGGATGTCATAACATTTCACAACTAATCAGTACACGTTCGCTGAAATATCATTTAGATTACCTAATGTCAATCGGCCAGCAATCTAAAATTTTGCCCCATAATTAATTTCCAATACTTTCGAACGAAAAGTGACACGAGCACACAAAGAGTTATCCCGATCGGACATTCCTGAACGGTAACTGTGGCATTTGAAAGTAGCTCGGTATGCCTGGGATTGCAACAGAGAATCGAAGGAACAATTCATAAATTATTAATTTCACAATGATTGACTAGAGCTACTGTAAGTTGCCGGGCTCGTAAAAGTACATCCGTGTACGACTACCTAATTCAGAGCTTATTGCACTGCATGCATACTCACAAAGGAATTATGCACGGTGTTATAACATCGTTAAATATGTGAAATATTCTGGTCACGAGCTGAGTTCTTAAGCCAGATTCTTGGAAACTTACAGCGAAACTAAGAAAAATTAACCGATGTAACGGTGGGTCTAGCCGTTTACGTGCTTTATACTACAGAATATTGTAACAATAGTATTCGGATTCGGTAACCGTGGATAATGATTTAAGTATCCGTTTTTCAAGCATTATAAATTGATCTCGGAGAATGAGAAGGATAATGTAAATAAACGCAGCCATAGATCATGTCGTACCTGTAAATATTAACTCGGCAGTTAGACACAATTTATTAAAAACATCATACTTAACAAAGAGTAACGAAAGCCTATGGTATGCCATATATATCTAATATTTGAAGATAGTCTTTATTTAGAAATAATAGCGACAAAGGATAAATCTAAACTGGCTAGGTTGGCTGTATTCCAATACCTAATGTTTCTAAATATAATTCAAAGCAGCAAGGAAAAAGCTAAATAATGAAGTTAACTAAAAAAAAATATTTGCAGTTGTCGGCACTGAACTTTCTTATACTTACATAAATTTCCAGTAAACTGGCGCAGTTGAAAATACAAGTGCATTTAAAAAAAAATCAAATATAACCACACACATGCCCGATAGTACTCCCGTACTTACGCATTTATCGTAATTAATAGTAATAGACGAGAAACATAGAAGCTTTGAGGTTTTGGTGATCTACTTTTAATCAACATTCAGTACAGTAGGGCTTCAAGAATGTTTTCGTAAGGGATTCGTTACTATACTAATGATAGTTGATTCCAGTGCACGGGACTTCGGAAGTAATTGCGTTCCATTGCTTCGTATTTTTGTAAATAATCGTCGGCTATGTCTGCATGTCAGATGGAGCTTTATCTGGTGAATAGGGTGGATGATCAATTCGTGCCCCAAATCTCTCGTTTTCCCATTGCCAAAGAGCATTTGTGGACAGGTGTATTCTTCTGATGGAAGATGATTTTTTTCTTTTGCAATCCGAATTGTTCACGAATTTTTTCATACAGTTGATCCAGAAGACTCGCATAGTAAAGACCAGTTATGGTTTTATCCTTTTCAAGGTAACAAAATCCCTTTTGTGTCCCAGAAAATACTGGCCGAACCTATCCAGCAGCTGAAGTAGAATTCGCCTTTTTTGGTGCAGAGCCACCTGTTTTCACCCACTGCTTTGATTGCTGTTTCGTTTCTGGCGTGCAGTGCTTGACCCATGTCTCATCCATAGTAACAAATCAGCGCATGGTTGGATTCTTTTTAAAACAAATGCGGCATCCACCTTGCACGAAGCTTTGTGTACCGATATTTCACATATTGTGCACCTTTTCGAGGTTTTCTTCTGTGGTTGCAGTTTTTGGTGGTCCTTCACGTTTAATCTCGGCCGCCTATTCCTTCACTGTTGAAAATGAAGAAGACTCCTTTACCAACTTTGGATGAATTTCCGATGGCGATAAACTGTCCAGAACGAGGAATTTTATAACAGCACGATATTTCACTTTATCCATTTCAATGCAACACACACAACACTTCTATTTAAAAATTCATGTATAGAAAAGTATTTGACAAATCAAATTGACATTTGACCTTCTTTATTGGGATACGCATAAACACATAACAAAAAAAAAATCATCGATAGGGACGCCGTCTTCTTTCTAGGCCGAGAACTTTCCACCTTGCCCTCGTACTTTTCTCTATTTACCCTTCGCTGTTTTTCAAGTATATTGATAAACATATTGTACTATTCCTTGAGACCATCAATTATATAAGTGATCTATGGTACACTCCCTGATAGTTAATCGCAATAAATCAATTTATTGCCATTATTTTCATAATGGCAATAAATTGCACTTACTGCAAACATGTTTTTAATATACACATAAGCAATGAGACAATACCTATTGTAGGCGGGGCTAAAAGTATCGGACTGCATTTGGATAATATCTTCATATTTAGTATTCAAATCTCTAATTATATTAAAAAAAATTCGCGGTGGTCCGCACGAAACTTACTTATACTTAGTTATACTACGGTTTTCGAAAAACTTTTGAAATGAAAGTTGTTTATAATTTCAATCTCTTTAACTTATATTTTTTTGATAGCTCGTGCCGTTTTCGAGATAATGAAAATGGTGATAAGAGTACACGATCACTTCCGGTTGAGCTATTGCGTTCAAAATAGGATGTTTTCCTCCGTGCTACATACAAATGGTAAATTTAAAGTTTCATAGCTCTAGCTATAATCGTATGGACGCTAGAGCGCGCTCAGACACACAGACACACAGGCACACACACAGACACACACACAGAGACACACACACAGACGTCATTTCGAAAATAGTCAGAAACGATTCAGGGGACCTCAAAACGCGTATATCCGTTAAAATCTCGAGGTTGAAATTTTTCATGATTCCTATACTTACTTATACATAAAGTATAAGTAAGTAAAAATTATGCATACATATTTCCGCTTACAAGAATATTAAAATTTTGTGAAATTTTCATTTTGTCACAATTTAATTATTGTTCCTCAGTTTATCACGCTTTCACTTAATTGTGTTGCTGGTTTTCGGATTCAAAAAGGTAACATTCTAGTTTACTATATATGTATGGTATACGTAAATTTGACCATTACCGCATAAGGTGAGACACACTGGATGGTTGAATATGTTGAACAGAAGCGGATGTCATGTCAGTATTACATTTGTATCATAAAATTATAGTTTAAAGCGCCACCATATATATATGACTACATTTGCCTTATATGTGCATAATATTACAACCAGGTTCCGTGGGCTAAAGTTTTCACCTACATATAATGCAAAGTTTAGACCTAAGGTCTTTCGATTTACCGATGGCTCCAAAAAATCGTACCGATGAGATGAAAGATGTGTATATATCACGTGGTCAAGTGTATCAACTTGCCTAATCAGATTAATCAAATGGCACATAATTGACATTAATATGGTTTTCCTTTTTTAATTACAATTTGATGTTTATGTTATTAATTAGTTTTTTATTTTGGTTTAATTGGCATTCACTTGTATTAATATGCACACATGGAGCAAACTTACAGAGCTCCTTTCGGGGACCCGCCTTGATTTGCCATGGTACAACTTCGGACATCTTTACTATTTACCAGATATCTTCGCAAGCTACCTAAAATATCCTACTTGATATACTTGTCGCCCTCCAGTGGAGTCACAGAACGGCCAATGGGGTTTAACCCCCAATGCCTATAAGAAACGACAGGCAAATTTGGGCATAGAATCACTGTCTCAGGGATACGCCGAGGCTCGCCTGTAATAGATTCACTAAGAGCATCATCGAGTCCTGTTAATTTTATTTGATTTAAAAACTTATCTGCATGAGTCTTTGTCTTTTATGTTAAAATCTCTCCGGCTGTAGCACGAAGATTGTATACACATTCACACTATTTACCCAAAATATAATCCTATACTTAGTCGTGAATTTAAGTAAGCGTGGTGTGCAGTCAGATTCGCATCTAGATTTACTCATGAATATTTCATTGTACGAACATAGCTGAATAGATATAGCTTTGCCGACAGATATTCAATTTATTGATGCGTCGAGTTTTATTCCCAGGAAGATGGTGATTGTTGATGCAATCCACATGCGTTGTGGAAAACATTATCTGTTCTATTTTGTCGATATTTAATTTCAGATTATTAACTGTGAACGATTCTTTCATTATTGTCAAGCCCAGTTCTACGCATTCATATAACAGATCCTTAGTTTCCGCTTTTACAACTGTGGATGTGGCGTCTTCAAAGAGTTTCAGAGTGTTTCAGGCAGATCGCTGATATTTAATAATCGGACACAATATCGAACCTTGTGGTACTCCTCTATTTATCGACCTCCACGATGACAGAAGTCTTACTCCGCTTTCATTTGATGTCACTATGTATTGTTTCCTGCTGGCTATTTACGAATGGATCAAGCTCAGAGTTAACCCCCGAAAACCCATCATTTCTTTAACAGTGTACTATAGTCTACATTATGAAATGTGCGATGACCTGCTCTCCTTCATTCAAGGCCTCCATAACGTCTATTAGAACTTGATAGATGGTTATATTGGTCGATCTTCTTTTCCGATAGGCACTTTGTCTGTCACCAACATTGTTTCCAGAAAGGAATTTATTCTGACTAATATTATTTTTTCGTAGATCTTGGATACGTTTGACAGTCCTTGTAGTTCATTATATTAGTCTCATCTCCTTTCTTATGGATAGGATGGATGATCGTTCGGTTTGACGGTCTGGAAAGGCTCCACTTTTTCATGTTGAGGCTTGTTGAGTGCGACAGCGGCTGCTTGTTTGATAATGGCAACAGGAATCCCATCATGGCCTTCGTTAGAACTGTAATAATGATGTGCATAAGTTCCTTTGTATTAGGATTTAGAAAATACAATCTTTGGTTCTTTCTAATAACCTTTTTATGATTTTTTGTTGGTGGCTTCATGTTAATTAAACTGTTATTGATATAGTCCAGTATATTCCTTCCGTTGCGAACCGTATCATCTGTTTTAATTGTTCTACAAATAAAATCCCGTATACTGGTCGCAGTTATCCTATGTACCATGTAGCTCTAGTTTTATTTTTGGAAATTAGAGTATAATTGTAATTGTATTATTTCGTTCCTACAAGGATATACATTTCACGTTTATAGATTTTTTAACCATGCTTTCATAATGTTGTCTCTTTAGTAGTAAATTGGAGACCGTGGTTAGCAAGCAAAATGAAACAAACTCACTCTTATTTCTTACCACACAGTATTTTATTTTTATTAGATGTATATTTCGACAACTAACTTGTTATCTTCAACACTATACTGTAAAATAAAATATTATGTGTTAAGGGTAAGTTTGCCTGTTTACGTCACATTTGTTTTTTAATTGCTCAGCAATTTTTGTTTTTATTTGTTTTGTGTTTGTTTAACAATGGCGACAGGACACTCAATATCTAAGCAAATAGTTCAATGTACAGTAGATCATCCTAGTAGAAAATAACTTCAGTTTATGTGCCCTGTAGGTCCTTTTCCTTTGAATTTTTATTTTATTTTTAGGCGTCTTCATATTACATTCAATTGATATGAATTGACCCATGTGATTGCCAAAGCTGTGGAAATGTTTTGACTCTTATAATTTCCTACATTGTCAATTAAAATAGATGAATTTCCACAAACCTGCGTAGCTTCTATAATTGAATGTTTCAGATTGAAGGAACTTAATAATTTTCGGTTTTGGTATAAGTTTTCAACAAGTTTATGTTGTAATAAGTATCGTATAGGTACTATATTTTATCGTTCTTATTTATTTTCTAGTATATTTTTTAGCCAAGTCACAAACAATTTTTGGTCTCCCATTGGGCGGTCGGTACATGTTTAGCATTATAGTTTGCAATACAGTTGATTTTATCCCTCTACATTCAATGATCGATTCAAGACTCCTATTAGTACTGTTGTCTAGGTTTTCAAACTGATGAAATTAATTAATTGTAGTGACCCAACTCACAACATCACATATTAAATATGTCCATTGATTAATTAAAAGAAATTGACGTCTCTGCATTTCACACCACATGTTTACATTATAATTTACACGGCCCGCCCTCTCCACTCAACCCTTAATTAATAGATCACATCAAACTGTGTATATTCGTACATAATTAAATATTGCAAATATGCATTTGTATAATAATGACTGTGCTACATATATTAGATTTATATAGAAAAAAAGTGTATAAAAATTTTAATAGATAGTAGATAAAATTAATATAAGACTCTCAACGTTTTATTGCTTCTACATGCAAGAAACGTACATGTAAATAAGCTTCAATTATTTCAATGCGATGAGAAAAATGCTCGAAACGAAATTTATGGTTATTGTACATTTGCTACCGACATGTCATTGTGAAACGCAAACGGCGTTAGTTTCATAAGCGGTTCGACAGCGTGGAGATATAAATCTGTTTACGCCGGTACGAGATTTCCCAGTTCGCGATCTGACATTTGCAATTGTACCCGCACACATACTCGTACGTGTTCCACCGCACACTTTCTAAAACGTTCCAAACGGCATTTAAAAGATTCGACTTAATTACGTACGCTTGTGAAAACCAGCGCCGTATGTATACCCATTACGTCCCGATCGTTATTGATAAATTCATTAAAATCTTATTTACTGTTTACAATACTTCGATAACATCTCTACTGTAATTAATTAAATTAAATTAACTTATTATATAGAAAATAACTTAATAACATGTACACTCGATGCTGTCAATAATGGTAGATGACAAGGTAAATAAAAAATAATTATAATGTAATTTTATTACAATAATACACCGATGTTTTGTATACCTTTTCATATGAAATAATTACTCCTTACGTGAAATTACTTAGTGAATTACAAATAAGTTACAACGATCGGACAACATAATTTCAGTCACATTGCTGCGTAATATATAATCTGGTCGCACTATGTGGGTTATATTAAATTATCAACTTGGCCGACAAAAAACATGTAATTTACTGTTTACAGTGAAAGCGTGCACTAGGTTATTGCAACATTGCTAATCTGTCGCTTTTAAATATGAATTAACTTACTCTGCAATTTTGCGATCGATTTTTTTGATGCGCGATACTTCCACATACTTGGATTTATTGGGGTACTATAAGTAATTGATCAAGCTATAAGAATTACTTTTGGATTCAATTACGAATGTTACGAATTTGTTGTAATATAGAGCTAAGGATTTCTGTACTACAGCCTAAAGTATACACGTTCGTGATTTTATGTACTTTGATAACTATCGCTTTCATAAATTCCCGCTACGTTTTGAAGATCTGCAACTGTACCTCGTGTACATTTTAGCACTTTATTTATAAATAGCTATTTTTACTTCCATAATTGTGGAACTATTCTATCTATATACCGTGATATCAAAAATTATCTTGGTCAAATGTTGCCATGGAATGTAAAACGGTTGCCGTAGCTTAAGCGGGATCCTGCTTTAGGAGGCCTTAAAATAGCGTTTTTGGGGGAATTTTTTTAGAGCAGAAAAAAATGAGCAAGTCTAGTGAACTTTTTAGAGCATTTTATTGCATATTTGAGCATTAAAAAAAATATGTCGAGAGAAAAATATTTAAACGGAACCGATTTTTATGCACATTTGTGCAACACCTTTCAATTCCAATTTACAATCGGTGGGAAAGATGTAGCCCGTAATTTTTGTCTGAAACGAAAAAAACCAAAGAAAATGGTAATTCTCATATATTTTCTTCTATGTGAACAAAAAAAAAACCAAAATTTTGAAATTCAAGATTTTTCTCAGGTTTGAAAATAAATGTGCTCTTTGCAGGAAGAGAAAATCATTTCACCTTGCTCAAAAAGTTGCTTAGAATTTTTTTTTCATTAATCTTTTTAGTTCAAATAGAATAGAATGCTACTGAAACCAACAACAGTTTTGTTTCGTTTTGATTGCTTGTCTGGTTTTCTCGCAATCACGCCCACCAGTTTAGAAAAATCGTAAAAACGAAAACTCGAGAAAACGCGCTCTAAAGTTTACGATCAGGAAAAATGTTCATTTTCGAGTACTTACGGAATATCACGTCATAATCCTACTATAGCTTTTACGAACTCAAAATATTATTGTTTCGAACGACCGATTGAACTTTTTTCAATACATAGTTCGGTGTTATGTTACTGCGGGGAGGGGCGCGTTTCGTTTGTCCGAGCGTTCATGCGTTCGAATATTTTTTGCTCGACACCTCACTGTGTTTAGTGCTGCATCTTTCAAAATATTGCGAATTAGCCTCTATAACTTTTTATACATATTCTTAGATATATTAGGCATAGATTTGAGCAATAAAAAAACAAATCGATTTTTTGAGCCTAAAGCAGGATCCCCCCTTAAATCCTTTTGCAATAATTCTGCCATTGTCAAGCTACACGGATATCATCAATAACTTACAAATGTGTTACCTACTTATTTAAGCTGTAAAATAGTAATGAACTACAAGTTATGAAATACTAATAACGTTTTTATTAACAAGGAAAACTAAATTACAGTAATTACAGTAGTGACTTGACAGATTATGACACTCAACAAATGATTAACATACATGTACGATGGGTGCTGCGACAATCATTTTAAAATCCATGACCACCCTTGATCAAGGTAATTTTTGATATCACGGTACACCAATTAAAACAATTAATTTACAAGAACCATAATGTCCTTATTTAAATTGTTATATATTGTTTTAGGGGTCAAGTATAACAGTTTGTTCCAACATACAAAGTATGTTTGACAATTATTTTCGTTTCACTTTGTATGTCGGATACTTGTTATAGATCAGTGATACTAAGTGTTTCTATACTATAATGTGCAGCCAGCAAAACAGGCGATTATATTGCAAAACTTATGTGAGAACCGATTGTGTGAATTTCGCGTAACAGTTAATAATGAAGCAAATTAGGTCCGATATTCGATTAATTCAGAGCACTTTCTCCAGATGTAATCTGCAGTACACACAATGCACACTCCGCACCGGCTCAATTGTAAGTACATTTACGCAACCGTCACGAGATTAAATATCTAATTAATATAAGGACATTTATCGATCTTAATCAATAAACCATTTCGGTTTCTCGGACCCGGTTCACTTTCTCCTTTCCGCTAATAACGTTTATTAGAGGGAACAATAATGGAACATCGTTTGCGGTGCGCGCACTCGATAATATCGTTAATACGTTTGTTGCCCAACGCTTTACATAATTCATTTCTAATTAGCCGGCTTGTTTGTTACATTGTCCGCGCCGACATATTTAATGCACAACCGTTCGTAATTAGTTCGCGAACGTAAAATGTCGTAGTCACGTATCATCAAAGATGTACCAATTACGAGATTTACTTTCGATAATTTCATTGATTGTTAAATATTTATTGACTATTAACTCGAGATTTATATGTAATTAACTTTCATATCTACTAATGTGTGTCAACGATATTTGGTATGAACGGAACGGGTATGAATTAAATTCGGAGGCTGGTCTTCCCTCTATATTTTAATACCATTTTACAGAACTACTAATAGATTTTTGTGGGTGAAGCAACAATGTGACAATTATTAGATGGTAAATTATTAGCCATATCAAATTAAGGTGAAAATATATAGTGCTTAAGTAATAATGAAACTATTTATTTAAATTCGTAAACAGTAATTTTATTTATTTATTTATTGGTTTTTTATTTGTGCAACATTAAAATAATGTAAATCAAGAACCGGATCGAGGATATCCGACGATCAATCTTTCGCCAGCTAGCACGAGAAAATGTATTGGTATAATTTTTGCCCTACATGGAAGAAGATGATAAATATCGAAGAAGAAAACAATAAAGTATGTGTATTAAAAGAAAAAAAGAAAGGATGATATGCATAAAAAGGCAGACAAGCAGTTTGTCTTCTCTTGACGCTAACATCATTGGACCGATATACATTTCCGACTTCTTCTTCTTCTCCTCTTTTTCAATGAAAGAGCAAGGAGTAGCAAACTTTCGCGCGATACCATCAATAGCGTGAACACTACTTGCTTACGGTGGTGAAACCAGTGGCCGATAATTATTTTGGGCTTCAATTTGGTGGATCCACCAGGTGCGGTCACAAGCTGCGCAACAGTGGCTTTGTCTAATTAGCGACCTTAGATGGCGTGCATCCGAACGAAACTTCTTAAAATATGTAAAAGGCGTATGATAAACATCGCCTTCGCTATTATTATTAGTATTGTATCTGTCCATGTCAATAACGTTAGAATAGAAATAAATCGTTTTTGTAAAATATAAAAGGAGAAAAATTAACCTTCTTAATCTTAGAAAATAATTTATTTTTACGAACTTTTTAACTCGTAAAACTGTGTGTGTGTCGGGTCGAGTTGGTCTGGGTTGTGTTGGGTTGTAGCACTAATACATATAACGTGTTATTTCAGTTTTAAGGAAAATTTAGGGCACGAATGGAACAGTTTTGTGTAATGCAAGTAATCTCAAAATGTTGCTTGTAAAGTTTACTGGAAATTAAATTACGCACATACAATTACGCAAGTACAAATGTATGGATGTATGGTATGTCGATTGTATCATAAAGATTATTATCGTGCATAATACGTAGTCACGACGTTTTAACTTTAAAAGTTTGACCGGAAAATGTTATTATAAATGGCTGGTTAAAGTCATGTAACAAAAATGAATTTCAAAACATTTTAACGCGTTTCAAGATAAGTTGTATTTGATTATGCTTTTATGCGATTTAATGAGAAAAATGTGCAATTTTTTTGAATTCCTTGTTGGCGATTTTCGTACAAATTAATAGATTCGTTTGTGAATATATAATATAAATAAAAGTAGCGGTATTTGTATCAGCATCAGCATAAATAAAACGTTGGTATATTATCATTATTGTCAAAATAAGGCATTGTGTTGTAAAATCCAACAGTTGTTGTTATCAATCAGTGATAATGGAGGATTATTCATATACGAGGTGTGCAAATTAAGTAATGAGACTGCAAACGTAGCGCTCGATCTGGCAACACTGTAGGCGCTGGGCCAGTTTTTTCTATTGTGTTCCAAAAATAAGTGACATCAATTACGGGCAACGGTGTGCTATCAGGTTTTGCCTAAGACTTGGACACAGTGCAACGGAAATTCTTGCTAAACTTCAGCAGGCCTACGGAGATATTGTTTTGTCAAGAGCCCCGGTTTTTCGGTGGTTTAAGGCATTTTCAGAAAGAAAATAGTCAATTGAAGATGAACCACGAAGCGGAAGGCCTTCACCTTTAAGAACCGACGAATTGGGGATGAGAAAAATTTTCGCATAAGGGGTTTCAAAAAACCTTTCGCAAGGCCAAAAGGATATCAGGAGGTAGGTGTAGGTGGTACCTTAACTTTTTGGATTCGATTGAAAATGACCCCCATTTTCTGGAACGTGTCATTAGCCTTGAGTGTTTGAGTACGATCCAGAATCCAACCGCCAGAGCATGAAGTGGCGCACTTCAACCTCTCCAAGACCCAAAAAAGCAATGAAGACGAAGTCGAAGATCAAATGCATGCTGATTTGTTTTTTCGATATCCACGGAATCGTCTACATAGAGTTTCTACCTCAAGGCCAAACGGTCAATCAACACTTTTACCGGGAGGTTCTTGAAAAACATCGAAAAAGGGCCATTCGTGTGAGATCAACCATCATGAACAACTGGGTGTTGCATCACGATAATACTCCTTGTCACACGACAATTTCAATTAACGAGTTTTTGGCCAGTAAGAACATTCATATGACTCCTCAGCCTCCTTATTCGGTTGACTTGAGTCCTTGTGACTTTTTCTCTTCCAGAAGTTGAACAGTCCCCTGAAGGGAACTAATTTTGGGACAGTCGAAAACATTTAAACGGCTGTAACCGACCACAACAACTAAGGTTCTTGGTAATCGCTACTGACGAAGGGTAATAACCCAGAAACAATATTGTCTAGCGATCCACCAGTTAGTCTTCATGGACCTGTTTTAATTAATGTTCACTGCACCATTGAGGTGTGAGATTCGACCATCTTTCGTGTAAATTTAACATTTTTTTTATATAATTTAGTGACAGTCCAGCACAGAACTGATATAATTTATAAAGTATTGATAATGGTGAAGTTGTGACTAAGTTGGCTCTTTATTTATTTGTCTGGCATATATTATTAGGTGCATCCTATAGCTATCATGTAATTATTTATGTTTAATGTTGCTACAATTGAAGGTGTACCATAAAAAAATATCGGCTAGAGCTTTAGCCCATTCGGAGCCAACTATTGAAACGATTCATTTGGGGTGATACTTGTCCATCCATGTCCATCCAGTTGGCTCACTAATATCTTCCCCCTCTGCAAAAAGTACGCGCCAAAAATTTACTAGGATAATTATCCTCAAAATATATAGAATTAAAGGAATACATTGTTAATGTTTCAATATATCAATGAAACAACATATATGTAAATGTACATTAAGTTACCTTAGTATTGGTAATGTTGTGTAGGGGTTCAACTTTTAAATCAAGGTACGTTTGTTGCACCAGATAGTACCGCTATATATAAAACCTCAATTGATATGAGTGTAGTTCCTTTTTTTAAATCGCATGCCTTGGATATGGCCAAATTATATATCGATGTTCGCGTAATTTTTTGAAACAGTGCTTATATTTATAAAATATAATTGGCGATAGCTTTTCTGTTTGCAAAACGTATAATTTATTGCAAATATATGTAAATTACCTGCAGGAAATTGGTAAATCCGGGCACACTTAATCTGTAGTGTTACATTCACACTAGATGGTAATTAGGCTAGTACAACTTTCCTTCACATAAATCAACCATTTACGTTTAAAAATTATTACCGGGGTTGTCAAGAAAAAAATGATTAATTGAAAATGCAGGTGGCCGGTAAACGATTCCAAAATGTTTAGTGCATAATTACTTTTAATTTTCAGGATGTTCCTCATTATTGACGATTGGCCGGTCGCATTTAGGAAGAAACATCCGTTTTTCGTACAATTAAAATTACTTATCCAGTTGTGCCTTAACTTTTTATAGTGGAAAATAAACAAATAAGCCGACCGCCCGTACGTTGTGTCCCTTGTGCCGTGTTTTTTTTTTTGGCTCCGAAAATATCGTCGTAAGTTAAGTTTAAAACGTCGCACAACTTATTATATATTTCTTGCCTAAAGCACGATAAACTCTCCGCATGACATAAATTTGATTTCGGAGTACTCGAAGTGGTTTACCCCCACGTACCTTGCGGTGGGCGACTACAACAGGCTCCAGGGACGCGTTAAGACATACATCGTAGCAGGTGCATCGATCGCATAATTCATCAAACTAAATAGCATAGGGTAAATTGTGTAATTCGTCATTGCGCCAATTTCGTTGTAAAACGGGATGTTAGTAATTTAATTTGTAAAATATGTAAAATCGGGCAGAATAACGCGGAGTTATATATGTTATATTATATATTATATATTTTATTTTTTTTAATTCTGTGAAAGTGGAATTCATGATTTGGGAAGTAAATGCAATTGACCTTTCAGTAGTCATGGCTGTTTTAAAACATAATAGTCGCGCTAGGTCTGTGAATTCGCAGCTATTAAAAGTAAAATGTTAGAATTTATTACAATAAAATGCATCACAAATACTGGATATGTGGCGTTCATTCAAGAAATGAATTATCTCCTTGTAATTAAATTTTGAAATAACGAGCTTTTTGTAAAATAAAGAGTAGGGACGGAAGTAAAAATAATCAGTGTTTTTTATTTTTCATTGATTAGTGCAAATCAATGGTAAAGTAGTTTGTCGTAACTTCGAAAATACCTAATAACTAGAGCTAATTTAATAAATGAACTTAATTTTTTTTCTTAGTTAGAATCACATGTTATAATCACATGTGTTTTAATCATATGTAATTTCGTCATCAGATTAATGTTCAGCAGCAGTACGTGTGCTTGCAAGAGTGTTAATATCTGTGGGGAGATTTTTGTAGTAATGGTGCTAAATTGGCGGAATGAATGGTAGGAGATTTTTCTTCTTTACGTTAAAGATTGGTCTTCTTGCTGGATAGAGTGGTTCTTGTCGAATACTATACAAGTGGGCCTGTAGGTGTTTTTTTTGCGTTTGGCTATTTCAATATGGATTAATTGATTTGGGCCAGAAAATATCCACTGATTATTCTCGATTATTGAACAGATAAAAAAGTCTAGGTACCATGAATTTGTGGTGTATGATGGCAATACTAATATCAGGATGTTGTACGACCTTCAAAAGAGAAAGGGCTGTCTTAATAAATGCTGCTATGTCTTGACAACTTCTTCAACCTTCCCTACCCAGCCTTTCTTATATTATGTATTATTAAAGCAATGTATTGCAACTGTATAAATAACGATTTCTGCTATAGTGATGGCACACTATAGGAGGGTAATGGTATTTACGAAGGGAGATCAATATATACGGTCCCTAACATAGAATGAAACAAATTGAAGAATAACAAACGTTTATTTTTTTACATAATCTCCCTGGACGTGGATGCATCTGGTCCAACGATGTCCCAAACCTTTGATGCATCTAGGAAAAAATCTTTCGGTTGCTCTTACAACCAGTCGTTTACGGCCGTCATCACTTCATTATCGTCGTAATACCTGGTCCCCCGAAGATATTCTTTTATTTTTGGAAATAAAAAGGAATCACTAGAGGTCATGTCCACGTTCCAAAAGATCAGTCATCAAAATTCCGCCTGTGTCCCAAAAAAGTGTGACCATAACTTTACCAGCGGATGGCAAAACACGAAATGGGTGGCGGAGAACCTCGGCGATGCCACTTCATACATTGTTGCTTCGCCTTAGGATCGAACTAGTGAACCCACGTTTCACCAACAATGACGAATCTAGAAAGACATTCACCCGGATCTGCTTTAAACTTTGCCAAACTGGCTTCAGAAAGCAATACTCTAGAACGTTTTTGATCAGGTGCAGACAACTTTTTTAGCCCCAACGTATTTATTAAAATATTTTCTATAGTACCATAAGAAAAAATCAGCTATCCGGCGAATGGTCAGTCGTCTATTTTTCATTACCATATCGTGTATACGATTAACATTTTCTTGGGTAGTGGCAGTCACTGGTCGTCCAACACCCTTCACATGTTCACATGTTTGTCGTCCCAGTTTAAATTTTCGACACATACTTTTCACAACTTGGTAAGAAATAGCACCCTCACTAATACACCTATCATGTCTTCGTGAATGTCTTTTGGCGAAAACCCTTTCTTTTGCAAGTATTTTATAACTGAAATGGTAAAATCAGAGGTTTGATTTTACCATTTCTTGAATTTCTCTAAACTTGTCTACTAAAATTCTGAATTATTTGAATAGGTAACTAGAATTGAACGAACGTAAAAAAACAAATGGTTAATACTTTAATGTGTTAAATTGATTCAACGTCACTCAACGCGTACTATTTCAGGCTAATGATTTCCCCTGGTATGTATGCTACATCAACCTTTTTCGAGTCATTCTGAAGGTTTTCTCTTGCTGAATCTGCTGATTGGCGTTTTCAGCATCAGCTGCTTGTATTTTCAAATTTAAGACATCACAGTCCTTAAAATGAAAATTAAACTTGGTATTCAATATTTTAATGTTATACTTTAATTTTTTGGCTTCAGTCTCACATTTTCTGTACAAGGGTCGTACATCTTACAAATGGTTAGCCCAGGATTTAAATATTTTTTGTTAAGCTTACTCAGGAAAGCTAAACTTTGCATATGGGCAAGTATGTCAGAATCAAATTTTCCTTGGATTAAAAAACATCATCCTTCGACTTAATTGGTTGTATTTTATTGTAATCAAGTAGAACATGACAGTAAAATTCTCAAAGGCGAGCAAAATAAAATCAAATTTCCATGTAGCTATAAACTGGAATAAGTATTCATTAAAATTTTCATTAATTTACAATTTTTACTATTTATTCCGTGTTAATGGGGAATGTCCCGACGTTTTGGAACACATGTCCACAATCTTTTTGCTGAAACGTATGCATTTAATTAACCTTCTGTAATACATTCGAAAGTAACTGTTTAAAGCCGCATCTTTCTGCGGACACCTAGCTTTAGGTTTTGAACAGCATGTACATCGATTTATAAGACTGTCATAGTTTATAATTTTGATTTCTTATTGTTTTCGCAGTATTTCTTTATGCGGGTAGTACTAAATGGTATTCACGTCTGGTGAGCTATAGTTTGACAGTGAAAATAAAGTTACATAAAAATATTAAAATATTAAATTCTTTCAAAAATTCCGTGTTAATGTTATATTAATGGTATTTTGTCAGAAACAGACCAATTGGCCTACGCTGTAACTGGCGTCGTTTTACTGACGTGAAAATTGACCGAAAATTTTCTGGGAACCGAACCGCTTAATAATAATGCAATTTTGAATTATGTTAACTTACAAACGATCTTGTTACCTGCAAAACCAACATGTTTAGACACGAAGGGCCACCGGAAACGGCGGCAGTTGTTTTAGTCTGCTCGGATTAATTGATGTTTAATTATACGGTGCGCTCTTGTTACGTTTTTCTACACGCCAAAACCCACCTGATGCAACGTCCTCTGTTCGTTTTGTGATATTTTATTCGCTTGCTTTAGATTTATCCCATTCCGAAACGCGTTACAATTTCGCATGTATCACGATACACTTGTTTATTACGTTCACCATTTGTGCTTATCGTGCATAAAATCCATATCAATTATTCGCAATATGCTGGTTATTTTCCAACGGCGCTCGCTGTTTATGGGTAAAGCAAATTGTTTTTGTATAAATTGTTTATTTTATTTTATATCGTTGCCGCTTTTCTATTATTGTCACGTTTGATTAAGTACCTGCCAAACTTTCCATATCTGTTTTTGTGTTCATATGTATTTGTTTACAAGAATTTTAAGGCTTTCATTATGCACGGTATTAAGCCGCAGATGCGTGGCTAAAGCTCATGTGAAAAGTGGGTGTTTGTGTTCATTCACATGTACGTAACAAAATACTGTGTCGCTTAAGAGCACAATAAATGTCAATGTGGTAGTCGAGTTTGTAATTTCTACAAGTCGTTTTCATTTAAAGTTATAATTAGTTAAAAAGCATAGCCAGGTGTTTCTGCCTGCGCGCACTCGAGTTGTTTTAAATAAACGCTGCAATAAATATCGAATGGCTAATTTTGTACGGTCGAGGCTAACGAGCTCTCCATGTTCACCAACGCATACGTTTAGGCTGTCCTGTAAAATTTTGTTGAACTGTATAAAATGCAGTCTCATTTAATTTTTAAATTATTTTATAAATACAGGTGTCTGCATAAAATTAAGTCAACTCGCTACAGTGAGTGAGCTAATCTAAATTTACCAATAGGTACCAATTTGACAAAAAATCCAGTTAACCTAATGCGAGGGGAAGTAACGTCTGGTAATAACGACCGTTTTTAATTTAAGCTAAATGCAATTAGACATAATTGATGGTTTTTTGGAGTGGTTCGTTCATTTGATTCAAAATAACGTCTCGGTAATTACCCGAATAAATTTTGTCGCGTTAAATTGAATAATTGTGGGAAATATTTGAAACGTTCACATACTTTGACAATTTACCTATTCGCTTCGTTATCTATGCTAGAAAGCATTTCCGTCACAGACTACGGTACGATTTTATTATATAAAAGTATGCAATCTGCATCTCCTATTTCGAGCGTTATGTATGTCTTCGTTCCTAATACCTTCCTTAGTAAAGAGGGTACTGCATTAGGATGGAATAAATTTGGTTAAAGTAGAAGTGTAGGTCTTGTTTATGCGACAGCTGGTCATTCACGCAATATGCGAAACACATACGTTTAATGAACCATCAGCAATGTGGAAGCAGTTACCGGGGCAACTGATGAAAAGATGATTATGAAAAACATTTGTATTATTATTTTCCTTAAACTGTCAGAATATTGTCACATGATAATCGATATTGCATTTTGTTTGTGGCCTTTTGTAGATTTTTTCGTGACGTGACCTGCTTTTTTTAATAATGGGTCAAATTAAGCACCAGCCTGTCAAAAAAAATTTCACAAAAGGAAATAGTCCAATTGTAAATAAAAATTCACAATCTATCGAAGACGATCTACTATGCAAACTGATAATTTGTTCGGTCATGACTATCCTTTCTGGAACCCTGCTTTTATATCCGGTGCTATCAACTTTATATAGTTTATACGTCGCTTGCTACTGGGACCAAATTCTAAACATTTCAGCTCTGTAGATGAAAGTTCCAAGCAGGTTGTGTGGACAGCTATATCACAACCGTTACATTTGATAAACTTGTCGATAGAATTGTTAATAGCACTAGAACATTTAAGGCACAACATCATGCGAGAATGCAGGGAAAATGGATAGTAATCGTGCTCAGTACTGACATGTAGGATGATGTGGTGTCTAACAAACAAATACGAGGGCTGCGAACAGGGGGTAATAGAACAGAAGGACATATCAATGAGTCACTAAGAAAAAAAATGTGCAGTTCAATGAAGTAGGTATGTTATCAATTATTCTCTAGATTCTCTTTTTCTCATTCTTTCTTTCTTTTTTCCAACTACTTAATAAACATTCCCATATTTTTTTCTTGTTTCAGTAGCCCACTCTTCCCTAAGGTTTCATCCCATACTCTCTTAATTTCATTCGTCGCTTCCTATATATTTTGACTCTTGCTTTTGTTTCAGTGTATTGCTTCGTGTTAAATGATACTGCTCCAGCATAACACCTTTCATTTCCTCCTGGCCGTTGTCATTCTCAATGTTTTTATCGTGCCCAGTCGTCTTACTTTATGCCTGTCTCCCTGTTTATATTTTCCTTTTATTTACATACAGTCCATTTTTCCAACTATATACTTTAGGTGTATTCTCTTTTCACATCTCCTTTCACACATCCATTTAACACATTACAGCTTTCATAGTCCAACTTTATCATCTTTCAATTTCCTTCATCTATTTATTTTCTTATCTTGTCTAATTACTATATTTTGAGTGAATTTTAAGTTGCAAATTGAAATTTTCTGTGTTATTATATTGTTATGTAGCACTCTTTTTGGAAGGTCTTTTCATATATCATTTAAGTAAAACTGTAACTGTGGCATTAGGAACTCTGGCATTTGGCGAAAGACTGTTATTTTGTGTAAGCAAGTATATATACAATTGATACAAAGTATGCTCGCTCATATCATACACTGCCTTTCAAATAAAATAGAAAATATCTAGTGCACGTAGAAAAACAAATGATTACATTTTTAAGAAAAACTGATACATTTAATGATTAAAAAGTTAATAATGAGTTACATTTCCACGTACACTTATATACTCAGCAAACCTTCTGGGCATACTGGAAATTAGATTATTGATATCCTCTTGAGGTACATCACCCCAGGCTATCTGTAACTATTGACGCAACTCCTCTAAGGTATTGGGAGGATGGGGTAATCGGCGCAATCTTCTTTCCATCACATCCCAGACATGTTAAATGGGGCATAAATCTGGTGATCTTGGAGGCCAGGGCAATATATTGATGTTGTTTTCTTCTAGGAAGGCTGACGTTACATGAGCAGTATGACGTCGCGCATTATCTTGCTGGAAGGCTGTTCCTGGAAGGTTTTGTAATAATATCACAACAACTGGTTCCAACATTGAATGAATGTAACGTCTGGCCTTTAGTGTGCCCGGAATTAATACCAGATCTTCCGTAGCGTAATGGCCCACATACCATAACCCCAGGAGTTAAAGCCATATGTCGACGACGAAGAAATTGTAAATTTTGCCTCTGACCCCTAGGTCGCCTAATCCTCTAACGCCCGTCAGAGTGCCATAAGCAAAATCTTAATTCGTGGCTGAAGAAGATCTCATTCCATTAGGAACCCAATATTGTATGTCCTGGCACCCGTGAAGTCTGATGGCTTTATGTTCTCTTGTTAGAGGAAGACGAAAATTATGATGATAAGAACGTAGTCCAAACGTGCGTATTTTGCGATAAATCGTGCTCATGGATACCATATGGCCAATTACTCTTATCCAACTTATTCCAACGGCTCGTGATGGTTCTTCCAGGTCTCTAACTGCATTTCGCGTTAAGGGCCGATTTTCTCGCTCTTGCGTCACTCTTCGACGTCCATTCTACCTCTACGACGAACTTCTAGGTGTTCTTCCTGCCAGGCTCTACAAGTCTGAACCTATGTGTCCGATTGAAACGTCTTGCTATCTCACGGAAGGTTAAACCAGCCTCATGCATCCCGACAATTCGTCCTCGTTCAAAAAGCGTGATTTTATGGCAATTTGCACGTCTTAGAACTCGTGGCATTCTAAAGGTCCTAACAATTATAACAAGCAAGAAGAAACTCCTAACAAATGCGACAAATCAACGAGACTATGGTCAAACTAAAGGAACAGGCAGGTAATGTTGCTAACGAGATAATTTCTGTCAGAAGTGACAAATTGGCTTCAAAACGTAATCATTTCTTTTTCTACGTGCACTAGATATTTTCACTAAATTTCATCATTCTACGTTCAGAGGTTCGTGGTGGTCTATTTTATTTTTAGAGGCAGTGTATGCACTTTGGAGAAATAGAGCTAACAACACAAACTGCAGACATTATTAGCATTAAAAGTTAAAACATTAGCAAAAATTAGAATATGTAATACTCGAAAATGTTTGGCACGAAGTTAAATTTGTTTAAATCGCGATAGACGACAATGATAATAAATAGTCGACGTTTCAATGTCAATGACCCACAGGTTATATTACAAAAGCGGACGTTTCTTCAAAGGACAAGTGGGAATAACTATAATCATAAAATTGCCTAGCCATCAAATGACGCAACCCAAAAAGATATAAATGTAAGCACGAAAATAAAATGTACCTTATTAGAAATTTACTACTGCTAATGAGTATTAGATCATCAATACAAAACCCTAGTTGGTTGTAAAGCCATTTTATAGTGTTAATGTGTACACTAAAACTTGCATCACTACGCATCTATCTGATAACGGTAATGACAAGCGCACCTTTTGGTGTACTTTTCAAAATAATCGCACCATGCTTGTATAACCATACCTTATAATTTTTTACTTACAATTTGTTGCAAATTAATAAGATTACTATTGAATTATACATGTGAATGTTTTATTGTCTAATTTAAAAGAAACGTATCCATCGCACGAAACTATGAAAATCCCGTGAGAATATGTCCAACTTGACGGTTTCATATACTGAAAAAATACGTTAATGTGTTTTAAATTTACGTCGTATTGCCCCCTTACGATCATTACACGCCATATGACACTGTGGCGATTTTTTTTAGTTATGCACGAACACTCATTCCCAGAAGTTAAGTGGCACTTTGTTATTTGCTGAAAAAGAAAAAGAACGATGCCCCTCAGGGCGAACAAGTGGCACTTGCAAGTAAACCAGATGATTAATGATTTATACAAAAATGTGTAAAACGCCTGGTCTGGCTCCTTGCAAATATGAGTAAATGCTTGTGCGTTCAGAAAGTCACTTCGTATTCCAAGTTAATCTACGAAGTTGTGAAGTTACATTTTTGTAATTTCATGTATTAATAGGAAAAATTAGGCCTTAATAATAAAACGAACCGTCAATTTCCTGTGGCTCGTTAGTACGCGGAGATTACCCGCTGTGATCGGACATCTAGCTGGTAAATCAAATTCACGCGCTGGCCACATCTTAATACCAACTTAATACCTGCCAAACATTGTGTATGTCGAATATATCTTTAGAATAAACGGATGATGTGTAGATTTTATTGAGTAACCTAATATTATACCTAATCATCTACTTATCATGTATTTTATTACGATGATGATGGACTTAATTTTCAAACGCGATTTATGTACCACTGTGCCACAGGCGCTTCACACTATAAAGGTTCATGCACAATATTAGTGCTAGTAGCGAAAAATCATATACGTGTGACTAGTGTGGGCACCTTTAGCTTCATGGGTGCATCGCAGAATCTAAGTTGCAGAATAAAACTATAAACATAAATATTACTGTAGTATATTACTTTTGTCTGTCTTCTTTTAGCATAGTGTTTATTTGTTCAACAAATCTTTCGAACTGCTGATTCAGGTCTGTTTCGAACTAACTAAAGGTTGTTAATACCACTGGAAGTGTTTGTTTGATCGGGGTGTTATCATGCAAGAAGCTAAAGCTGCCGAGAAATTTATCATCATGCACTTACGAAAAATTATTACATAGCCTCTTGCAAATAAATAACAAGATTAACAAATTAACCAGAGTCTCGGTTCGGTCGTTTCATTTCGTACGAAATATTTGACTCTAATCGCATCCTTTCATTTATTTAGCGCACACGACAATAAATTTCACACATATATGTGCTGCTTCTCATAATTTATTTCCCTTAACATTCATTTATCTTGTGGAGCATCCGGATTAAGACTAAGCTGCTTATTTTCAAACCACAATGTACAGGTGAACGATCCCTGAGAGATCGTTTGCTTCGTATATTTACACACGTATCATTCGTATCACGCCACACAACTAATTTGACTAATTTAAGTTACAAAACACAATAGGCGCTACACGATCGTGCCCATGCATACAATCAGCATAAAGTCAAACGTGACGATCACATTATTCAATTAAATATATATTCATTAAACGTTTTCATTAGTATATAATATGAAATGATAAATTGATATTAATTTGCATAGCATAGTATTTGCATAAGCAATCGTTGACATTTGTCGTGTTACGAAAGGTTTATGGGCGGTAAACTTCGAACATCGTTCATAAATGGTTAATATAAATGAAATTGATTTGGGGTGGCGCATTATGGAAATTAAATAGCAATTAATTAATTTGATTGGTAGTAAACTGCTTTCATCAAATCAAAGATTAAGTTGCGTAACTCGTAACATAAAATATCAATTAGAATAAATTTCATATGTTAATTTTTTAATGGTTGTCGTAGTTAATTTATATATTCATGTAAATTTGATTTCAAATCTAATAGCCCCATAAATTTATTTACTGAAATTGTTTTACAGATTTCTGAATTAACTGGAAACTTATTTTATTGCATTATTGTATGAGATTCCTGTATCTATCATGAAAAAGGCATCTCTTTCCATAGCTGGCCAATAACTTACAGGCGAACAGTACTATAAATCATTGCTAACTCAATACAAATCATTCGTGGATACAGGTAATATTTTGAGCAATAGACAAAGCGCCTAGCGGAAAGGAAGGTAAATGGTTCTACACAGATGTACACAATCAATGAACATCATGAAGGATGATTGACTTTAAACAAGGATTTGATAGTGTAAACCGTAACTCATTTAAGTAAAACAGAGATGATTTGCTGTCGACTGGCTACTTCGTGCCTACACTCGTACCGAAAAATTGATAGTGGCAATAAACATCGTATACACTTCTGGTCTTCTTCCTGGAGGACAACTACTACATGAATGTTACAAGAATCGATATTGTGCCGGATTTTATTTTTACAATATGTCAACGACGTAAGTACCTGAAATACGGAACAATTCCGTTCAACTGCTTCATATGCAGATGGTGGATTTATATATTATACGAGTACATTTATGGAGCAAATTGCATTTATTACGCCAATAAAATAATTGCTTACGAGTAAAATTTAATGTTGACGAAATAAAGTTCTAATGTGGACGCTGTATGTACATATCAAATATATTATAACAGTGGGATACGTTAATGGACTAATAGTCATAACAAGGGGGTAGTAACAAGCATTGGAAACCTTAGGTTACTTATGGGCTAAAATGATATCTTCATTAAATGGATATTATTATCATATTTAAATTGTACAAATTCATCAAAAACATTACATATAAACATCACCTTTGTGTTAATGCGCATTATGAAATGCGAATTTAAACTCCTTAGTATACTCTACTTTACTTTTCTTCCCTAATTTAATATATATAAATTGCATATGGTAACTTATTTTTTAATTCAAATTCTAGTTCTATTTCGACAAATAAAAAATAAATACTTCGACAAGAACCGAGTTTATAGGTAAACAGATAAGTGTTAACTTGAAAAGCCATAAAGACACTAATGAAAACGACATAAAGTTTTACGACAAAAAAAATATATTGCAAAATATATTGGAAGTAATTATACCACGATATTGATCTGAAATATAGGAAAGACGAATTCACGAAGAACCTACTGTAAGCTGTAAATTCATACAGGAATATTTTCTACGATGAACGTCAATCTCATTTCGAGGAGTATCGATTGAAATACTAGGAAAGTGCAATTATAAAATTATATACTTGTTAATCCTTGCGGAATCCCATAAACGTTTACCATGCATTCTAAATGTCTTTTTGTATTGAATTGACCACTGGATTTATTATTGCGCTCAATTCCAGGCTTACTTATTGTATACGCGAGATTTATCACAATCGAACGAGAAAAAGTGATCGTTCACATAAGTCAGGTGTGCGCGTGGGCTACTGTAGATAATTTTCCCTTCAATGTCACCTTTCAGGAAATTTTTCGTTTAGTTAGGCCGTGACTTACTTTCATAGTGCGGTGATGCTTCATCGTATTGTAACTACATACTGCGTTTCTAGAGGAACAAACTTTTTTTCCGGGCAATTGATATAATAGTCATCCGAAAGACATCCGTTAATAAAGGGTGTCTGATAATATAATTATTTATCAATCCGAACTTATCAAGCCCTATCGGTACACAGGATACGTGAAGTAACTTCAAAATTATTCTGCGACCATTTGCAACAGTGTATGCAGTGTGCCTCTCCTGATAAATTCTGAACTTTTTGAAGACGATATGAATAAATCCCATCGTGTTGCAAACTTAGATTCAATTATTGCATTTAACATATCTTGTTGATAATAATCCCGCTTGTCGACACTGAATGACGATGGAAATGCATATAGCCGTCAACCAATTATGCACAAAAAGAAAAAATAAAATGTTATTATTTCCGTCCTTGTTTGTATAAATTATATATGTCCAAGGAAATTAGTCACTTATAAATTCACTTAGCGAGCATTTTACAATATATTTACCGACGCAACAAACGAAGTCAAAGGAAAAATATGTACTTTATTTATGGCTCGGGTGAGTGGTCCAGACACACAGCAAAAAATATTAAAGGCGGCGGATCCAAAGATAAAGATCACCAATCCACAAGGCTTAAGAGACGAGAGGGGGGGGGGGGGGGGGGGTCGTTCAATCGGAGGAGCAAAAGGAATACGTAAGCAATGTCATTTACAAGAACGACGGAAATTATTGGGAATTATTATTGGGAATGTAAATTTTTTATATGACTAATTAAATTAATGGGAGACCTATTTAAAGAGGTTTTTCTTTTCCTCCTTTAAACATTGCATTCTGGTTTTTACTGATCTTAACAGTAAAACTTAAAGAAAATCCCTGGTTACCGTCGCCGCGTTTCAATTTAGCTCTCATTTTACGAAGTAAATGTTTGCTTGTGCTCTGTGAATCGGCTATGCTACCCCTCTGGAAAAGAAGATTCCTACGCCTCTGAAGGAAAACTTTCAGGTGACCGTGTTCTTGGATCTCACACACTTTCGTCTTTTCGCTGGGTTTGTCTGGCTAACCCCTGTTTCGATTTGCGATGATTTAGAAGCCGTAAAATGTCGTACGATGAAGAAGTAGTCGGTGTATGTCGTCGAAGATATTTCTCTAATGCTGCAAATTGTCTCCTATTAAAAGGTCGTACACAAACATCAGCATACTTCGCATTAGTGATATTTCTAGGAATACTTCTAAATTATCGCGAAGCTTTTTAGAGCTTTTGACCGTTAGTGCTGTCGCTATATCAATGAAAAATTGCTACTTATAGAGCATACATTAGAATTACACTTTTTTAAAGTTTACTTCGGGACGAATTTTGAAAGTAAGTTCAGCGTTTAGTATCAGAATATAATTCGGAACGTTTTGAGTTGTCCTTACGTGCAACTGTTGCGCTAGACTTAGGCATTTGGTAGGAAGACTATCCTACTGCAGGTAGTTCGTCCATTGTAGGTCGGACGATTTCCTTTTTCCGTCATGGCGAGGGAAGTGGTGACACGTTTTACGACCGAACATTTTGTCGAGGTGGATTTACCGAAGCCTGTGTATTGTGAGTTTCGCTCCTGTTTTGAGGGATTTGTCACCCCGACTAAGAATTATTTTGGATTACTGGATTAATCGAAGTTCCTGCGTGAGATTTAATGTCGGTTTGTGGAAACGAACGTATTTCACTTTATGTCGAAGAAATCTGGTTTTTATCTCGGATTGTTAACTCGTGGATTGTTAAATTCTGGATTTTGTATCGTTGGATTGGATTCATTACCGGAGTATAGTGGTAGAATCCAGAACGTTTTATGGATGTGATTTTGCCGTCGATATTTTTGACGCGTCACTGATTGTTCGAGAAGCCAGTGACGTCACCGCCTATGAACAAAGCTATCGAGCGACGTTCCATCGTGTATCACACCGCACGCGCGTTTCTAACGCGCCCATAGAAAACAGCCGCGCTGAGTTCATCTGTCGCAAGCACGACGTATTGGCGAACCAGCCAACGAACTTTAAATTTAACTGAACCAGTATTTAATTTAACCAATATTTTCTTATGGACAATAATTTCGTTTGAACCAGTGTTTTTATATTAACGTGTAATTAATTCATTTTTATATTTAATTTGAATTTACATTTAACTGTTGTGGTAATTTAATTTTTTGCATTTCGTGTTTATATTTGCTTTTGAGATAACATTTCATTTATAGCTTTTATGCTTATATGTTAAGTTAATAGCAATTTATGGTATTGAGCTTACGTATTATTTGGTGCCGCATATTTAAATGAGCAATATTGTCAACTCAATTTGGATAAATTGATTTAAGTTATCGCAAAGCAATTACTCATTTCTACTTGGGATTAATTACACATAATTTGTTTATTTCATTCCTTCAACGTTTATGTCTTCGACGATTAGTTAATTATCTAGGATACCGGACGAGGTGGGTTTATATTATTATTATTATTATGCTTGGTGTAATATTACCTTCCTTTGAGCCGGACCCGGAAGTCCTTGATGTATCTGGCGAGGGCTGTAGAAATTTATATGGGATGGTGCCTTAAAAGAAATTGTAACCTGTCCCCCATTTCCACTGGAATTAGCCAGATATCAGCACAACAGTTTTAAACTTTACATTACCCCAACAGTATTTTCAACCCAGAAAGGAATATCTGGGGCATCCCGACCTTCCGTTTCCTGTACCCCTTCAGACTTTTGTATTTTTTGGATGCGCCACGCCAAGCGAGGGCGTTTGAGGTAACAATAGGAACAAATTGTTTACTTATGGAAAAAAGAATACATTGTTTACTTAAGATGAATAAAAATAAAGTCTTTAGTTAAGAAACATAACAAGACAGCGTTACGCTGCATTAGGAAATCCTAGGATCAGGTTTCTGATTTGGAGTAAACTAAGATGCAGAAAAAAGTTCATTACACCTATTGACATTTTTGTATTTTCTGATAAGAATTTGGATCTGTTTGGACTAGGCATGCTATTATTTAGATCGCGACGAGCTGAAAATCGATAGTTATCAACTTGGAAGCCAGGAAAATGTTTAATTTAACTTAATATAAAATAAAATTTGTAAATATAAATTATCAATAAAATTAAATGGATGATAAGGAAATTTATATATTATCCACCCAAAAATCAATAACTATAGATAGCATAATAACAAAAAATTATGTAGTATTACGAATCAATAAAATAATCAAATATAACAATTTATACAGTCGATAGCATAACATAGCAATATGTTTATGCAAATTGTGCAAGGAATCTTTAAAAATTGAAATTCGAATCTTTCGCAAATATATTAGTATGGATTGTAACTTTCAAAACAGAAATCAAAATTTAACTCTTAGTTCAATAATTATTTAAAAAACAATTAAGAAAGTACTATTCTTTAGAACTTAATTCACCTAATACGTTAATTAATTCATTTGGCTACGAGCGAAAGAGAAATCTATAAATCTCTTTTATTGGCTCGCGTTATTTTCAACTACCCACTTACCTCTAAATTATCTTTGGAGTCGACTTTTGACTTCTACCTATATAATTAGACGTCACAGTTGGGCTTGTGCTATTAGAATACAATAAAATTGCCGCCAAAATAAAAGATATTTGTGGATTTATTTGATTTACTACGTAATTATAGTGACATCAGTGTTCATTTCAAAATAAACAGATCAAACGTTGCTTATTTAACGTTTCAATTTTTTGTTGGAAGAATAATATGATATTTTAATATATCTTTTATTGATAATGCTTTGGCATGACTTATTCAGCCCATGTGAGATAAGCAAATCTAAGTGTAAAATATTGTTATTAACTAGTTAGGTCAATAATAAAATTTGCAAATAATTACAATTAATATAGTAAGAAAACATTGGCAATACATCGAACAATATAAAGTAGTTATTTGTTCGGTAACATTTCTAAAAAATTCCAAATAAATTTTCAAATGAGATAATCACGGATTACACTGTGAAGTAAATCACTTCATTCTTTATCGTAAAACGGATGTGGTTCTTAAAACTAACAGATTTTGACAATTAAGTTGTTGGCAACAACTCATAAACAAATCACATTTGACATATACGAGAGACGAGGATACACTAATGATTCCGAACGAATGGATCGCGGATGCCGGGGAAGCCAAATAGTTCGTATGACCCCGACCACCAGAGTCTTGTAGTCTACTCTCTACATTGTTCTAAAATAGAATCATTTTTTTCAGACATTTAGTAAATTGACTACGTCTTATAGAACGAAACTTAAAAAGACAGATTCTGAAACTGGGCTACGATAACAGTGAATTCTGAAAAGTCTGAGACTGTTATATTTTTAATGTAAAGTAAACTTGAAAATAAGTTTCAGTGAATGTATCAAGGTGATGACAGGTATTTAACCCTCACGCATACATTCGCTGACAATGCATCAAGTCGACCTCTGCGGAATAGCTGCAAGTCTTCATGGTATCAACTTTGTTGGTTGAAAATTCCTCTGCAACTACGTAGCAGTAACGGTGTGTGGGAATTCACGTATAGATGGCGGTAATACTCATCATTGTCGTAAACTGACAAATTTAATTAAACATAGCGCGCTTGATCCAGGACGTATGAGAAAGATTCAGTTCTTCTTCAGGCGTGAGTTTTGTGCAAAACGTAATAATATTCATAAGCAAATTTCAGTTAACATTTAAGTGCCCAAATATATTGCAGTTACAATTAGTGGACGGGAATGTAGAAATTTAAATTTGTATTTTCGCTTTATGTAGCAACATCGTTTTAAAAACGGTTGCCCGACGAGGAGTTTTTTCCGCCGACACATAAACGCCTGGGCGGTCCTCACTCGAGCCGCCTGACCCATTTATTAACGCCGCCATTGAATCTAATTTCATCAATTCATGCTGTAACTGACAGGTGAGACAAATGAACGTCGTACAGCGAACGGGTCGGCCAACTGTAACCGGAATCCGCATAATAACGCACCCTTATTACTCGTTAAATTCTTGACGAAACTCATCACGGCTCTGAATCAAATCGGGTATCAAGAACAAAAAACGCGCGACGTGAACCTGTTGTGTATCTGGTCATTATTTCTCCATTACCGGAATTTCGTCTGACGGGCTCTTTCACAACACGTGAAACCTATTTTGTCGTAAACGCAATCTCTCGCCGCGATAATGAAGCAAGTGCATTTAAATACGTTTCGATGGGGTGGTATGAATGAAGGCGTATAGAACAATACTTTATATTTCGCTACATCCTAAGCAAGTTATTACGCCAATTTCACTTATTTTGATAACCATCCCTAAACCGGTATTAGAATGGCACATTGGCATAAATATTAATGTAAAAAATTGAGGGTTATAGAGCTTTTGCTAAAAAATATAAACAAATAAATTCTTCCTACGATCATTTAATACATTTATTATAGAATGGCTTCTAGATTAGTTATGTGTGTCATTACTCACGGAGAAGTGAGTAATTACTATGAAAACTAGTTGATGATTATAAAATGATAAAGTGAGCTAAAATAACGTATTGTATCTAAGTTTTAAATCAAATTTTAGGCCTAAATTACACAAATATCACAGCATGACATTTGGTGTATGCACAAAATTGAAATTTGAACATTAGTGCACTTTCGGAAACATGTATAAATAAATAAAGTATTATGTTTTTTTAAACGAATTAACAAGGCTGCTAATTTTGAGTTAGATTTTATTGTTTAATTTTATTCACATGCACATTCACAGTTTATAAAAATATGCTTTAAATAAAAATTTTGGCTTTTCATCCATTATATTTCCAGGGGTGGTTGTAATAAGTTGTATCAATGTCATAGGAAACAGAAACTACTATTGCTAGGAAATTTATTCCATGGCATAATTCATTGTACAGTCGCATTTTCCATGAACAATGCATTTTAATTACACCGTAATTAATTTGCACATTTGCGCCAAACAAGCTCGTTGGGTTTACGGTACTATTACACATTAATCAAACTTAAACTTTTTTCCGACATACGTAGATTGTGATATTTCAAACCTTCCTGCTTCACGCACATATATTTATATTCAATATTTACATGAAGGTTTACATAGAATAAAATAATCGAATACAAAACATTTCAAATTTTGCATTACTCATGCCCGTTGACACATTGGATGTGGAAACCCAAGCTATATTCAACGAAATTTCTTATATTGGACATTATATACTTAAAGATATATAATTGTTTTTATATAAACTGCTCCACATAAGTTAAGGATATATCTGATAACCTGCTTAATTTTTTAATTTTCAATTTCTTCTCATGTTTGACACAAAGTTAGTAAAGTTGGTTCATACCTATGACATACGGATAAATGTAGCATTATACTGAAAGTAGAAGGCTGTGGAGAGTTCTTCTCTTTCAAACCCGTTGTGTGTGGCTTGCTTGTCAATTTGTTGACTTATTGTGCAAATTCAGTATCAAAATTTTGTTCACTATACTTCACAATGCATAGACGTAAATTAACATATGCCGAAGCAAATCTAGCAATTGGTTTGCTACAGGGTGGTAAACGACAAAGAGGCGTAGCAACTTTTTTTGAAGTTAGCCAAGGTGTCATTTCTAGACTTTTTAACCGTTTTCAAGAAACTGGATCTGTTGAAGAAAGACCTAGAATTGGGGGCCTATCAATAACTACCCATGCCGAAGACTGATATGTCACAATTTCTGCACGTCGAGGACCTTTGGGCACATATCGAATGTTGAGTGGGAGGCTCGCAGAAGCCACAGGAACAACAATATCAGCTGAAACTGTCAGAAGACGTTTATGGGATGTCAATTTACGCTCTAGATGACTTTTTAGAGGTTTACCATTGACTAGTGAACATAGGCGACAAAGATTAGAATGGGCAAGAGAGCGAGTCAATTGGACAGAAGAGTGGAAGTTGGTACTGTTCATTGATGAATCGAGGTATTGTCGTTTTTCGGATAGTCGTCGAAAGCGGGTCTCGACACCGGCGTTCTGTACAAGTTCACCCTTTCAGAGGAGGCACTGTTTGTGTATGGGGAGGCATTTGTTATGATGGCCATACCGATTTGCTGGTTATTCTGGGAAACATGAATTCAGAGCGTTACTTGAATCAGGTGATCAGCAACATTGTGCCACAGTTTTATGTTGCTGTGGGTCCTGGTATTTTTTGCGATAACGCTCCTCCACACCGATCCATGGCAGTAATGGATGCAATTGAAACCAATGGAATTCCTCATTTAGCTTTACCTGCTCTAGCGCCTGATTTAAATCCGATAGAGCATGCTTGGACCAGTTGTAGAAAGCTTTGGATCACAATAATCCACAACCACAAACAATGGAACAAGTGAGAAATTTGCTTCCACAACTCTGGCACCAGATTCCGCAAGAAAACTTTAATAATGCAAAGATGTTGTATCCTTAACTTGAAATAGTCGTTGAATATTTTTTTGTAGTTCTAGCAAGGTACGAGAAATATTCACCCGTTCGCGATTTCGCGTCATCGTGATTGAGTCAGTTTGCGGGAAAGAAAGTTCAGTGTGGATTTATTTATGTGAGGGAGCTAGGTAAACTAAGTTGAATGAATGAGTAGTCCGTTTGTAGTAGTTCTTATTAATGAGTAGTCAATTTACGCCAGTTGTTCTCGATGATTCAGTGTACACAGTCCAGCTCCAGTTCCAGCTATGCTAATGCAACATTTCAAGTTAATAAGTGCTCGCGTTCCTGAGACAATATGCCGCGATTTTGTTATAGCATATATGCCAAGTCCATGTTTCAGCTATTCCAATGCAAAATCTCAATGTCAAATATTTCAATTTTTTACACTAATTTAACAAAATTGAAGCCTTAATTAATTAAGCGAATTAAGTTTTAATGAGTGGTCTTTTGTCTGGTATTTTTTTTAACATTTAATTTTTTCAATTAAATTTTATATCTAATAAAATTACTATATATATATACTTACTAATTACTATATACATTTTACTAAAATCGAAATGCTAACTACTACTACCAACACTAACTATTCCGATTTCGCAAAGTGAAAAACATACAATCGGTGGACATATAAAACTGGCACACCCAAAATTTTGTCATGGTGAATCAGCTCTTCAACTGCCAACTGAAATTTTAAATTATCATATCGATAATTTTAATTCATGAAAACAAAATTTGAAAATGCATTTAACAGAATTTCAAAAACATATTTGACGAACTGTGTGTCGGCAAAAATACAGTTGTATTGGCAATTCGACCCGATTGACAGCACAAAACCTTGGCGTGTAGAAGACATATTTACCTTAAAAAAATATTGCTTTCTCACAATATTTTTTGACAGTTTCGTACCACTTTTTAATGTGCACCGATTGTACATTTCACTAAATCTGCGTCTACATTTGACAGTTGACAGTGGTTGTCATGCAACACAATCAGTCGCGATCAATTGCCAGGAGCCTCTAATAAATAAACGTTAACCAAATAAATGTTTCCGTCACGTGACCGCGCGTTTCATATTTGGAATGTCATTTTTGAAAACTGTATTTGTTAATGTAACGAAGCTAATTTAATCTAAATGTATCTATGTGTATCAAGTAATGTAAATTTTTGAATTTGTTGAGACGGTGCTAGTTGCACCGTTTAATTGAATCATCCCGAACTCCTACCTAAAAGAGACATTTTGTACGAGGGGGAAGTTTTTGATGATGGTTGTTGAATGAGTAGGGGTCATAAATGCACACAATCTGTATTATTTGGTGGTAATAAATCTACACCTAATACTCAAAAAGATCTTATCAAAGACAATGGTCAATCATTATTAGGGCGCTGTAATTAATTAGTCCACACATTCCACGTGCCTGAATTCAGCCTTCACTGTTTTAAAATGGTTATGTTCCATTGGCAGCTAAATTAAATTTTTGGTTCCAATATCACGATGTGTTTACATTGTGGAATTAAGCGATACTTCAATACTGCGCTTCTTGAGCATGCGGCTTGAAAAATATTAAAAATGGTAAAGGGGTATAGGCAGCAGTAGAGCTGTCCCATATATTTTCCTGTTACAACATTTAGAGCGCCATTGGAGATAAATTTATACAGCCCTAACCAAATATTTGCAGTGTGCGTCGTACTGGAGCAGGATGAAATAAATAAAAAGCGTTCTAGGTTTAAATGAATCACCAATATTCACTGAAACTGATGCAGTAATTATAAAGCCGGCGTCGGACACAACTAAGGACTAGAAACGAAATGTTATTAAATACAAAATCGACAACTGATTTAAGAACTTGTATACCCGGGTCCGCGACAAAAGAAATTAATTTTACACCAAAAATTAAATGATAAACAAATTAAACTCACCTCTTATCTTTGATGATTGGCTAACCGTCGAAACCCTAAATGTCGAAGGTATGTTATAAATAAAATACATGTAACATTAGTCCCAAATAAAAAATCAAGCTAGAATGAACAAAACATAAATGCCCATCCATGGTTTCCGACACCAACTAATACGATTAACAATGGCCAAAGACGACCAAAAGTAAAACTGACATATACGCACAAAAGCATTAATTGTAATTTCAGAATAACAAAATGAAATGCACTAAACGAAAGTTATTTTACAACGAAGGTTAGGTTAAATGCACTTAAAGGCATTAATTACACGTTGAATTGAAAACACTAATTAAATTAAAGCTCGGCTGCTGGTTCGAACCAATAACGTCGCGTTTGTAAATCAATGTAGTTCGTCAAATGATGTTCATTTGGGGTGTCTTCGCTCGACATAATGTATCCGCTCGTTAGCATCCCTATGTAGGCGGTGGCGGTGGCGAATGGTTCGTTACTTAACTTAGCGAACGAAATGCACACATTAGGTTACAATTTTGCAGAAGAAAAGTACACGTTAAATTCCGAAATTTAGCAGGTAATGTGAAAGAGAAAGATTAACTCCGAAACCGACGCACGATATGGCCGTCTTCAACGAGATTCGAATTGTAAATCCAATTGGAGCGACATCCAAAGTGTGTACATCTATCCCAAAACGTTTCCCTTAATCAACAATGCAATTCGTCTCGACTTTTTGAACCAGTGCACTTGGATGGCCATAGAATAAGAAAGGAGGGGATCATTCTTGTACGGCCCACGTACGATTTCTGACCGCTCTCTCGGTCAAACCCCAAGCTCGAGCTAGTGGCGATATTTTAAATAAAACATTTACTGCAACCTATGGCGTATATCACAAGTGTTTGCCAAGTAAGACATAAACTAGTTGAAAATATTTTGCGAAATTGAATTCCGACTCTGGTATGTAAATTCAGTTGCGAAAATCTGATATTTATAACCAGTTATGAAAGCGGTAGTATTATATTACTAGTAATGTTACATTCATTAGTAGTATATGAATAATACAATTCTTGCAACAATTTTATATTTTCCAAATCAATTACGAAATGTCAACATTTCTACTATGGTGATTGCAAACACGAACTCTTTGTTTACAATTTAAACCTGAATTGGAAAAAATCTTCATGAGACACACATATCAAAATGCTGCTTTTATTATTCAACGTGATGACTCGATTTATAAGTAGCATGCTTTTTAATTTAAATGTTTAACTAATGTTCCCGTATCTTTTACTAATAAGTCGAAAACGATAATCGAAAAATTTTATGCACCTAAGATTCGACTTGTTTTACATCCCTGAAATAAATCTCAAGCATGCCATAATTTTAAGATACCCTATGTAACACATTAAACATAGATAAACACTACTGCTCTATAAAATTCATTAAAATGTAACAAATCTCGTGTTCTATGGTACGCCTCTGCATAACATATAGTACTTTGAATATTGACGTTTTTCTTATTGCTTTAAAGTTAATTGCAGTCAACACATTGTATACTTGAACAATTTTAATATAAACTTTCACGAATCTTTCCTTCGCCCATAATTTGGATACGTCCAAATCTCATCGTAAATCAGACGTTAATCTGACGGTAATTTTCCAACGATCTTCAAACGCACGAATAATTATTCACAGCACGAAATGACGTAAGTAAACAGATTATACCGTATTCGAACTAGTCGATTAGCGTCTAATGTCTGATAATCTGGTCGCCAACCTCAATTCCGTCAATCATGTACTAATCCGACATATTGATTCGCTAGATAAGTGTCTCATAAATTAAATGTTTCGCTAGAAAATGTGTAGCATATTATTAAAACTCGCAAGTAAATAAATTATTAAAAAATAATTACATAATGCCGTCAGTTAAACAGGGCATACGTGGGAGGAATAAATTATATGGTTGAAACGGAGGAATTTCGTTCATGATGAATTGGAAAATTATATTCTAACCAGCAATATACAGCCAAACAAATACGAAAATAAGTGTGTAAGTTGCTTCTATGGTATTGCGTTAACGAGATAAAACATTATGGCCACAAATCTTCAATTTTAAACTAAGCGTTGTCCTAAGGCAGTTACCTGTCCCACATTGCAGTGAGTAAGCAGTCAATTGTTTGAAGTTTAATGAGACACCTACATGTCTGTAATTTGAAATATTTTAATAGAGAATATGCTGATGTGGTTTTGTATTATGGCGAAAGACTGGGTAATTATAATCCAGTCGAAGAAATTTTAGTTCAACTGTTACATCAAATCTGCCCATTCTAGGAATGTGAGTTTATGGCCATACTAAAAAATTCAGTTATGTAAATACTTATTTGTGCAATTGTCAAGTTCGAAGATTCAAATGTAATTATTGCTTAATGTATGAAATATGTTGTTAAACTAGGAAACAGGAACGAACTGGTATAACTGGAAAGGCAGTTAGTTATAATAAATGAAATGCCCGAGACCAACGTAAATCTTATGAAAAGGAAATATGCAACGAACAGCAAAGAATGTAAAGAAAATGTAACATTAAAAAAAAAAAGAGAAATACCAAGCGAAACTTAGTAAGTAAATAAGGAATCGCCAAAGGGCAACTGGAAAACGCCCAAAACATGAGGTTATCAAACGTAGCAAAGAGCAATAAAATTACAAGACAGGAAATAACAGGCCAATAAAAATGATATATTCCAATAACTAAATTGGATGTATGAAACGGGAATAATGAAACAAAAATGAAGACAACTGACAAGTTGTAATTACAACAGAAGAATCTCCAGGAATCGCTGAACAAAAGAAACTATTACATCAAAATGACATGAATTAAGAAGAAAATAGATGGACAAGCGAAAAGAAAAAAGGCAAGAAATGAATTTACGTTTAATTTAAAATTTGCAAAACGGTAAAATTTATAAAATTGCAAAATTCGCTAAATCTACATGCATAATATTAGAATAACAGACAATTGCTCTTAAGTCTCGGTTATATATTTTCCAATAAGCAGATGGATAATGATGAACATTTTATTAATTTTTTATTCGGCTGAAAATTGCTTGACGATTGAGAAGATCCGGCCAATAGCTCAGTCAAAAAAAAAATTAAATAACTAGGTATAAACTCAGTGCCGGTATAAACTAAAATACAAAAAGGCAAAAGACAGCTATTTCAAAGGAAATGTGGAAGATGGAACGACTCAATTGTTTGCTATGCTTTGTTGGACAGGTGTTTTATGCAGATACAGTTATACTTGACAAAGTATCTAAACGCACTCAGAAGAACATACAAATGATTGGTCTGCAAAAAATGCATTGCTAAAATGTCTACTGTACAACGTGTCATTTAGCATTGTTTCAGCAAAACAGAAAATACCCATTGTGAAGTGATTTTAATCCACCCTACTGTAGTAAAAAACCTACAGTAGTTCGCAGTGAACTTTTTTATAGTTAAGTGTATTTCTAGCAAAATGCCGCAGTAATGATGAATAGTGAATTTTTCTAAAGAACTTTAAAAATAAAACTTTAAAATTTCAATATCTTTAATCATTTTTCGTTAATTCGCGTTTTCGAGATATGGATTTTTCCATACCTCTGAAACGGTGCTCACCTTACCTTTTGGTGATATTAGTAAACCATTTCTTCCGGTTGAGATATTGCTTTCGAAATATTAGGCTTTCTTCGATACTATATAAAAATCTTACGATTAAAGTTTCATAATTTTTGCTTCAATAGTCTGGGCGCTAGAGACCGCACATATACATATACCCCGCACACACGTTATTTCGAAAATAATCCCAGTAGGTTCTCCAGAATTTTCAGGATTACAATACTATCTTATACGCAAATTATAAGAAAGCACAGAGAGAGCGAATACATTAAATGTGGGATGTAAAAACCTACAAATAGTACAAATATCTAAAGGGGCATTTGCAGATGATGATGGTGGTAATGGTGATTGCAGATGGCAAGTTTGGAACGAAACATTGAAAGAATATAAAATGACAATGAATAAAAAGACAAAATGCATGAGAACAGCAGACAAACAAGAAATGAATATAAAAGCACAAACGGCACCAAAATAGAATAGCTCGATACATTTCAATATCTATGGTTCATAATTGAAAGCATAGGATCGAAAGGAGCAAAAGTTAATAGCAGAAGACAAAGCGATCAAAACACGGACTTATAGGAAAGAGGTGTCATGGAAAACAAAGATGAACGTGTACAAAACAATCCAAAGGCCAGCTCCAACATTTAGATGTGAGACTTGTGTGCTAACCCATAGACAGAAGAGTAAAAAAAGATATGATGACAACACACAGAGACGTGAAGAACTGAACGTGCAAAGAACCAAACACACTCACACCCTCGGCGTTAGTGTCAAGAGGAATGGCGTAAATAGTGTCATCAACATACTAATAAAAAACGAAATTTAAAGTTTGTCCACAGCATACTTGATAAGGGTGTTCATAATAATTCCAGCAACGACCCCATATGAGTACCAAAGTGTGATGGAAAAGAAAAGGATAAATAGATTGTGTTAAAAATGAAACTAATAAGAACAGAATCTTACATGGAACTTTACATACTGGCTCAATTAGATCTCAATTTTTCTTGATAATATCCAAAAACAGATATAAAAGTTCAAAACCATCTGGGATGCGAAAGTATTGATGGCGCAAACAAAAAAGTATCTTATATATAATTATATATAATTCTATAACAAATTATAGTCAGTAAATGAGATGTACAAAATATCAGAAATAACTTGGCAAGTTTATGAATGAGATTGAAGGTGTGTCTTAAGTCATCTTTATGTATTTTTGGCAAATCACAGATCATAGGGGCTATGAATTACCAACTATTAACGATTTATAAGCATTCTTATCAATTTTATCTTTTGTAAGCAGGGTTTTTATAAGTTCATTATGTTTTCTCTCAAAAGAACAAGTAGGATCTGTTCCCACCCGTCACCTTTTTGTAGATTGCTAATAACCTATTAAAAACTTATAATAGCCTACATTATGTAGAAGCAATTTTCTCTGCTATAAAAGCCATATGTAAACACAAGAGTTCAGCTATCATCGCAGATAAATGTTGTATTACCATCAACATATCCTTCGGTAGACTTAAACATTTAACATTGTCACCCAGGAAACCCAAAATATTTTACCAAATACTTTGTTCTGAATGTGATCTGTCACCTATATCACAAATTTCTATTTGTGTAATTGCGCTTGCGTCGGATGACGTAGCACGCAAAACAAGTTTTTGTTTTCGATGCAACTCAAACTGTGTAGTCTTAGTTTTTACCGAAGAGCGTTTTATTATATATAACGCTTTGCTTGCATTTATTAAAGTGAGAGTTTAATTCACTGTTTATCGGGTATTACACCTGAATTTCGTCCATATAGAATTTATTTACAATACTGTACACACAGTATTTTAAATAAATTCTTAGTATTTCAATATATCTACTGTCAAAATTGTAACTTATTTTCCTATTGTAATTTTTATTTTAGGCCTTGAAAATGATTTAATTAATAAATCGAAACGTTTATTTGAGCAAAAATAACCTTCATTAGTGTGATCGTGAACGACTATTAAATGTCCAGTGGCAACATATAAAAGTGTCACTGCAATTAAGTTCACAAATTTCTTATTGAAAATATTGTCAGGTGAAAAATGACATGAAAATGGACTAATCTCACACTTGATAGGTGAACATTAAATAAACAGGTCCATGAAGACTACCTGGTAAATCGCTAGGCTATTTCAGTGCTATCACAGCAATGTGCTCGAGAAGGTTTCATCTTGTTAGTGTTCTTACCAGTGGTTCGTTGATAGTGATTGACTCGCGCCAAGATGTTTTGATATCCACTACAAGTAAAGTTATTTCAATAACTAAGGTTCTTGGTTATCGCTACTGACGAAGTGCAATAAACCAGAAACAATATTGTCTAGCGATCCACCAGTTAGACTTCATGGACCTGTTTATTTAATGTTCACAATACATTTCAGGTGTAAGGTTAGTCCCTCTTTGGTCTGTTAATAGCAAAAGCTTCAAGATATACTTTGCGGAATAATTGCAGCAATTACTACTTGATGGTATGACGCGTATCGTACAGGCGAAACAGCTGAAGTAATAATTTAAATAGTGTAAACAGCAAAAGAACTATGTTTGTGTACTATGTTCGAAAATGATTTCAAGATTCATGAATCTCTCTAGGTACATTTTGGTTGTTTATCACTGAAGCAATTTTTTTAATTGTTACATTAATTAATTAAAACATAATTCGTGTACAATTTTATTTCAAGTAATTCAAACTTTTTATGTCGGGTATATGTAAAAAGCAATCCAATCAAATTGTGTGACAAAATACCATTTATTTGCACACTCTAGTACATCTCAAAGTCAAACTTACTTGTAGACAGGATTCGCCTTAAATATGAAGGTAACTATAAGAGCATACAATTGTATCATGGGGAATTTTGTAACCCCAACCAACATTCTGCTTGCCACTTCTGTTTCAGGTTTCAAGCCTCATCACCACTAATGTATATTTTCCAAAATGTATGCTAACTCCGCTTGAAATGTTCTATTACCACCTCATCGACTTGAATTCCATAATTAACTATTTTTAAAAGCTAGTGAGTGTGTATATGTTTTTCTGCAACCGACAGTAAAGTCGCCGTAAATAATTTGCTGACAGAGTTGAATTAACATCAACTATCTATATACGTATATTTAAACAAGGCCAACTTAAACATTTCATGCATTAAATTGCAGTTACACGAATTTTTGTACATGGCGAATTAAATGCGCATAACAAAGCTCTATGGTATGATTAATTATATAATTCACTCATGATTTATGGATACACTTATATCGAAACAAATAATTAGAGACATGAATGTAATTTATTAAGACACTTTAATTAAACGTAATAAATGCGAAAGTGGGGATTTTTAAAGACTTTGAAGATGAATGTTTAGAACGTCGCGGTTTGTCACTATGAATATGTTTTCAAATGTTAGTTTTTGCCGATTGCGCGGAGCAACTTTCTAAATTTCGATGACCGAATTGAGTATTCTACATGCGGTCGTGTTGTCTTTCGTCAATTTACACGAAAAATTAATTCGTCCGACAACAGCAACAAGAAACCGTATAATCATATTATTATGTGTGAAATTTATGCTCATTAACTAGTTTGTTATTCATTATAACGAGCAAAAACTTTTAAATTGTTTTGCCTTATGATATTCTTTTTTCATTGCGTGAAGAGGCTTGATGTATACGTTTCGTTTAATCGTACCACAACATCACAGACATATGAATGTTAAACCGAGGGAAAATTTCCATTAAAAGGCAGAGCAGTAAGAAAGTTAATGTGAGAGTTATGCCAGACACTTAACGTTAGAGTGATTAATTTGCTGGCTTGATCTTGAAAAGTTAACGTCATATTATATGCCTCATAGATAGCTAATAAAAATCACCGTGTCATAATCGTTATATTTATCTTAATCGGGGGCCTCAAATTACAAGCACACAGCTAGGGAATCGAAAGATATACTGCACGACCCTACATTTCTAAAAACGTACTTTAAAAAATATATATTTTCTGCACATGCAGAAGAAAAATAAGGCACTTGAAATAACACAGTGTTATTTTATTGCCAAAAATATCCAATAAATTAAAAAAAGTTCGTATATATATGTATGGCTTCTGACCTATTTTCATATGTGTAGCTGAATCATTCTATAATTAGGTAGTGTTCAACTATGAACGATTTGCCGTAATAACTACGTACATATTATGTTTCATTATCGGCCAGGATTTCTCGGAAGTCTACAATGAAGCGTGTTACAGAAACAAAATATTTTTGATTGGCCTAATTGATGCAACCAAAACACTTTGAACGGTAGCCGATGACGTCTCGATCTGCAATTAATGGAGTGGTCTAGTTTTCGTCCTGATTGATCTCAGCACGCCCAGGAAAGACCGCGTTTCGTCCGACATTTAAAAGGGAATCTATCAAGCCTCGCGGTCTTTGGTAAAAACCGGTGGCTATTAAACATTTTTATATGGGTCGTGCGTAAAAAATGCGCAGTTACCTTTTCTTTGCTGGATAAGGAGATAACAATAGCTTGCAACGGAGTCGTTTTAAACTCACGTCTCCGTCGACTTCTTAAACAATATAATCTCATTGTCTGCCGAACGCCAACGAAACGGCGATACGTCTGTTTGAATTAATAATTATTATAGATAAATACGACGTGCGGATTTAACGGCGTGTAATTTATTTATTTTGTTTGTACGCTGTCGAGGGTAATAGGTTTGCGTTGTTTTGTGCACTCCTGCTATAATGATCTAGATATGGAGTTACATCGGAAAGTTAAAGCCGAAATGTAAAAATTTTGCTTCTGAACCTCGCAGTTATATAATTGCGCCAAATTTTACGTGTTTTATATATGACTATCTTCGTAGGAACCTGAATTCTTCACATTACATCCAATTATATGGAAACATCATTTTTCTTTTTCTATCTACAATAAAAATGCAAATATAACTGTAGTTACGTGAACACATGATTTCTTGATAGCGAGAATTTGACAGTGAACGTCAAATGAAATTTGTTAACATGCCGGTGATATTAAGTGTGAAAGAAAAAGTAGAAATTGTGTTAATCGTTGCTGATAATTATAAAACTTATCGTGAAGCAGCTGAAATATTTAACAACAGACATCGAGAGAAAAATATACACCACACATCAGTAATGAGAATTATGGAAAAAATTAAATCATGTGGAGATGTTAATAACAAATTCACAAACAAACGTTGCAAACATGTTGCACGTGAGGAGATGAAGTTAAATATAAGGTTAACTGCAGTGGAAAAACCTAAATTGTCTCTGCGAAAAACTGCATATTCGCTTCCAAATAAAACCACAATATATTTAAAACCTGAAGACTACGACAGACGACTAGAATTTTGTTTTCTTATCCAAGGAAAGCTAGAAGACGATCCTTTACTTTATTGTCTAGGAAAATATTTTTTTCCGACCAAGCTACAATTAAAAGTGGAACAATGTCTTCAAAAAATTGTCGATGGTGGACTGACTCCAATCCTCACTTTACGATGAAAACTCACGATCAATATTATTTTAAAACTACGTTTAGTGCGGAATTTACAAGGATAAAATAATTGGCCCTTTTTTTCCGCAATCTATGACTTCTCAACGACATCAATTTTTTTACAATTCTTTATCTTCCAAGGCATGAACGGCAACAGGTATGGTACTAGCAGGATTGTGCAACATGTCATAGTACGATGGAAATAAGGCAATACCTTGACAATATCTTTAATGGAAGGTTAATTCATGATATTCCGATATTTTTTTGCCAGCTATGTTGCCAGATTTAACCCCATTTATTTTTTTCTTATAGGTTTACTTAACCCCGAATATAATTAGAAATATGTTGACGAAATTTTCTTCTAGAACGGCAACTTGTATTGTAAGAGAAGGCGTATACGTTGAAGCAATAGTGAATTGATGATAAAATATTATACGCTTATTACGCAATTAACATTATTAGGACTGTATTTATGTAGTTGATAATTATTGTAAAATAAATTATTTTGTTGTGTATCATTTATTTTAATGCATCATCAAAAAGAGACGTAAAGGTTATAACATTTTTAACGAATAAAGATAATAGATGAAAGTTTCCGATATTTTCAAAAATAAATTTACTTTACTGTTGGACAAAATTAATATTTTCTGACAAACCTCGTATACGACTGAAAAATTTGATATCTGATGATTGCATTTTAGATTTTAGAACATGCAGAACTTTTTATGAAGAATATTTTTTTTTCGTAAAATTAATAATAAAAATGTCTGTTTGTTAGATCTTTAATATGAAATAATTTCTTATAAATGATTATATTTTCTTTACACAGAGCAGAAGGTACTTATGACGAACAATTATAAATTAATTAGCTAACTAATGGTTTAGGTCCTAAACAATAGAGCGGTTACAATTAGTTATTCTATATTTCTTAATAATAATTTAAAAATAATCTTTGCCATTTTTATTAATAACGGTTATCGTAAACTTTAGGATAACCGTTATTTATTCCTAAAGTTTAGGATAACCGTTATTAATAAAAATTGCAAAGATTATTTTTAAATTATTATTAAGAAATATAGAATAACTAATTGTAACCGCTCTATTGTCAAGCATGTGAAGCTGATACTGCAAGGAGGCAACACATGTTATTAATTCTTGCTAGCGTTATGTTTTTGTTTTTATTATAAATAATAAAACCGAACCGAAGTTTGCAAATGAGTACTAATTTGAGCAATTTTTGAGGAGGGTGTAGTTTTTGTCTGGGTAAGAGTTTTGTGGTAAAAAAGCGCGCGATTTCAATTCGAACACGCGTCGTCGATATGAACAAACCAATCCAAATTAAAACCTATAAAGGTGCCTTTACATGATGTGCTGCATAAAATGTTGTGATTGTTATTATTTAAAGTAATTTTTTGTAGCAAAATTAGCATTTTTTATTTTGTGAATAAACACTACTAAACTCGTTTTTATGTTAACAAGTAATTTTTTGACAACAATTGAAGTCATACAAATGTCCTTCCATAAATTGTCGATACTATAATAGACGTCTAGTCTATAAATAAAATAAAAAGCAAGAGTCCTAATACAGAACCTTTAGGTATCCCAAGCTTCTGATCATGCATATTAGAATTTACATCAATATATTTCACAATAATTTAGTGATTTGTGAGATAGAATAAAATACAAGCACAAATGTTACCTCTAACTGCAAGGCAATTAATTTTATCAATCAAAAATTAATGGTTCACTGAACCAAAAGTCAATAGAACAGCAACTTCAAATCTTAACTTACAATTTACACATTGCACAAATTCCGCGAAAATAGTTTCTGTTAAGCGACCCTTCCTAAAGACGTGCTGAGATAACGAAAGATCAAACGAATTTAAGAAATTCTCAATCCTGCTCGCTACACCTTGCTAAAAAATATTTGAGAAAAACCTAAGAATTGCAATGGGTCTGTAATTGTTAATATTGCAGGAGTCGCCTCTTTTAGATAACGGAATGATGGTAGACATTTTAAGGACATCTTGAAATTGATTAATGTAATTGAATGGCTTATACGATCAGTTAGTAATCTGCTATGGTATTCAGGCAAAGTTTTAGTAATTTTTCCGATATTTCATCATTATCATAAGGTTTTTTATTAGGTAGATTAATTATTATATTGTAAAATTCCCATTTTTTAAATGGTTTTACAAATATTGAATGGTTAAGCGCATGTTGAATACATTGAGTTGCCGAAATGTTTCTTTGGATTGCGACAGGCAAAACAATTTCTTCAAGGTGTCGGTATCCCATAATAGGAGAAAGCTTAAGTATTGGCACAGCCAACGCAACCCAACTCAATCCAACCCAACCCAACCCCACCAGAGCCTATCTGTGTATGTCCACATATACCGGAAATTGTCCGAATGTATAAGAATATAACCAAATATTTGGTCTTTGACCAACGTATTTGGTTTGTGTGTCGACATTTACCGAAGAATGTTATACCTCACTTGCGCAATCAAATGCGTTAAAAGTCGGATGCATAAATATTTGAAAGGTATTAAGCAACCACGCGTCAACATGGATTTAGTTTAAGGCACAATAAAATAAATAAAAAAGCACATTATTTTTTCATTGCTATATTCTTTGCAGCATGAAATTAGAAGCATTTCACTACGACCAGACTATCCATCGACATTACACTATCTGCTAATAGCTCTTGGGTGAGGTAAAGAACTATCAAGAGAGCTACGGACAAAAATTTATGATTTTTGGACTTAAGTGTAGTTAAACATTATTAAAAAAATTTCGTACACTTTTCGTAATACAGGAATGTTAGCTATTTTTAAATGCGCTGAAGAATACAATCTGAATCTGAATCTGAGTCTGAATGGAAGTATTTATTCTTAGCCTGTCCACCAAGTTTTCTTGAATTAAGTTTCTGTTACTTTTTTTTCGTCTATCCGTACATCATAATTAATGTGTGCAGTACCACCAAGCTTATAAAAGCCCCGGAAAATATGTGAACTAATGTCGTAATTAATGTACATTCACAAACAAAACAGTGGTTTGTTTTCGTTTTGACATTTATGTGTAAAATTTTCCAAGTATTATTCTTATTGTTTAAAGTTTAATTGTGATCGTCTGCGTTATTAAAAATCGTCTTTTTCACCACGTAAGGTACTCATCGTCGAATATTTATGCAGCTGATACAGATTGTTATTAGGTTATATTTGTGAATTAACGCGTGAATCGCCGAAATACATGAATGTACTTTCTGAACATGCAGCTCCCCCATATACGCTCTCTGAGCTCTTGTAAGCTTGGTACTGCAGTATATATATATATATATATATATATATATATATATATATATATATATATATATATATATATATATATATAAAAAAGGTTGTTGATGCGGGAACAAAGATATATAAAAGGAAGACTTTATTGGGCAAAGCCCGCGTGGAAACACGCAACCGCCGACACGTGTTTCTGACTTATTAGTCGTCATCAGGACGGTATAGCCAAATTAAAAGATGGACAAAATTTGGAGATACAAAACAATCGGAGTCAACACAAGCAACCGACCTCCACATTATGACAACAGTCAAAATACCCACAATATTGTGAGAACATTCAACATAGCCACGCGGGAGGACATAGCCACCTGCGTGAACAACCGAGCCCAGGATATAATAATGAAAAAAGGTTGTTGATGCGGGAACAAAGATATATAAAAGGAAGACTTTATTGGGCAAAACCCGCGTGGAAACACGCAACCGCCGACACGTGTTTCTGACTTATTAGTCGTCATCAGGACGGTATAGCCAAATTAAAAGATGGACAAAATTTGGAGATACAAAACAATCGGAGTCAACACAAGCAACCGACCTCCACATTATGACAACAGTCAAAATACCCACAATATTGTGAGAACATTCAACATAGCCACGCGGGAGGACATAGCCACCTGCGTGAACAACCGAGCCCAGGATATAATAATGAAAAAAGGTTGTTGATGCGGGAACAAAGATATATAAAAGGAAGACTTTATTGGGCAAAGCCCGCGTGGAAACACGCAACCGCCGACACGTGTTTCTGACTTATTAGTCGTCATCAGGACGGTATAGCGAAATTAAAAGATGGACAAAATTTGGAGATACAAATGTCCTATGTCCTCCCGCGTGGCTATGTTGAATGTTCTCACAATATTGTGGGTATTTTGACTGTTGTCATAATGTGGAGGTCGGTTGCTTGTGTTGACTCCGATTGTTTTGTATCTCCAAATTTTGTCCATCTTTTAATTTGGCTATACCGTCCTGATGACGACTAATAAGTCAGAAACACGTGTCGGCGGTTGCGTGTTTCCACGCGGGCTTTGCCCAATAAAGTCTTCCTTTTATATATCTTTGTTCCCGCATCAACAACCTTTTTTCATTATTATATCCTGGGCTCGGTTGTTCACGCAGGTGGCTATGTCCTCCCGCGTGGCTATGTTGAATGTTCTCACAATATTGTGGGTATTTTGACTGTTGTCATAATGTGGAGGTCGGTTGCTTGTGTTGACTTCGATTGTTTTGTATCTCCAAATTTTGTCCATCTTTTAATTTGGCTATACCGTCCTGATGACGACTAATAAGTCAGAAACACGTGTCGGCGGTTGCGTGTTTCCACGCGGGCTTTGCCCAATAAAGTCTTCCTTTTATATATATATATATATATATATATAATTTAAAAATTCTTGGGGATGACGATCAACAGGCTTCTACTTATTAAAAGAAACTCATTTGTTTTTATTCAATATTTCGCAATATTATTTATTGCTTCTTCAGGAATAACTAAAAAATGACATCTGACGTACATATAACAATTATAAAAGATACTTACAACTAGAGGAATAAAACAAGGTCGAAAACAAATTATAAAGATAAGGTGCTAAGGCTCTCAATATTAATGGAGATAAATATAAATTTTGATGATGAATGACAATTTTCAAAAATGTCGACGTAAACGATATCTAAATATGGAAAGTGAAACCCTAGAAACGAGTACAACGTAAAAATGTTACTGTACATGTTGTATAACGAACTCACTAAATAAATTAAATTCATAACTCAATCAAAAACGATAAGAAAACCAACTAAATAGACTACAAATAACTACAAACTCAAAATGTAAGAATAAATGGTACTAAGTTTCTGAATATCTGAACGAGAATTTATAGAATTTATATTTTTATTGATATGAACCATCTCTAAAAACATCCTGCTATTATAATTTTTCTCTTCGGCCAAAACAGTAGTACTAGTAAAGTCAAATTGATGCTTCAAATTAAAACAATGTTGAGATAAAGCACAATTTAACTTCGCTATCCTAACGTCACTCTTGTGTTGTATTAAACGAGTGTTTAACCACTGACTAGTCTGGCCAATATAACATTTATCACAATCTATACATGGAATTTTATATATAACATTAGACTTTTGGAGAAGAGGAATTTTATCTTTCAGTTTTGAAAATAATCTATCTAAAGACATGATGTTGTATTGACCTATTTTGATATTATCATTTTTACAAATAGTGATAATTCTATTTGTTAAATCTTTTATGTACGGTAATTTCTTATAAATGACTACATTTTCTGTAGAGATAGGAACAACTTGTGAAGAAGAAAAAAGCTGTTCCTATCTCTACAGAAAATGTAGTCATTTATAAGAAATTACCGTACATAAAAGATTTAACAAATAGAATTATCACTATTTGTAAAAATGATAATATCAAAATAGGTCAATACAACATCATGTCTTTAGATAGATTATTTTCAAAACTGAAAGATAAAATTCCTCTTCTCCAAAAGTCTAATGTTATATATAAAATTCCATGTATAGATTGTGATAAATGTTATATTGGCCAGACTAGTCAGTGGTTAAACACTCGTTTAATACAACACAAGAGTGACGTTAGGATAGCGAAGTTAAATTGTGCTTTATCTCAACATTGTTTTAATTTGAAGCATCAATTTGACTTTACTAGTACTACTGTTTTGGCCGAAGAGAAAAATTATAATAGCAGGATGTTTTTAGAGATGGTTCATATCAATAAAAATATAAATTCTATAAATTCTCGTTCAGATATTCAGAAACTTAGTACCATTTATTCTTACATTTTGAGTTTGTAGTTATTTGTAGTCTATTTAGTTGGTTTTCTTATCGTTTTTGATTGAGTTATGAATTTAATTTATTTAGTGAGTTCGTTATACAACATGTACAGTAACATTTTTACGTTGTACTCGTTTCTAGGGTTTCACTTTCCATATTTAGATATCGTTTACGTCGACATTTTTGAAAATTGTCATTCATCATCAAAATTTATATTTATCTCCATTAATATTGAGAGCCTTAGCACCTTATCTTTATAATTTGTTTTCGACCTTGTTTTATTCCTCTAGTTGTAAGTATCTTTTATAATTGTTATATGTACGTCAGATGTCATTTTTTAGTTATTCCTGAAGAAGCAATAAATAATATTGCGAAATATTGAATAAAAACAAATGAGTTTCTTTTAATAAGTAGAAGCCTGTTGATCGTCATCCCCAAGAATTTTTAAATTATATAATTGTACGATCGTTACGTTCTCACAAGTTATATATATATATATATATATATATATATATACGTGCAGCAGAACTGGTGGAATTATAGCTGGCCACATATATGTTCTAAAACGTGGTACATACTTAAAATCATATGATGAAAATGTGTAGATACTGTCTGCTTTCTATTATAGATTTACTATTTTTTCTGCACGCAATTTGCCATTTTTTAATGTAACCCGCTTTGAGCGTAACATACGGGAACATATACGACAATTTGAAATTATAAACATATTGAGGGGAACTAAATAAATTACTCGGTTACCTATCCTATCCAACGGCTGTAATGAAACACTGTCCACCTGGGATGTAATATACTATTTCTGAGAGAATCAAGCCGTTTCTAAGAAATAGTGAAGCAGCGCACAACAGTGCGGAATCGAGAGTGGAACTAACCTCGTCAATCGAGCACGAAGTCATTATAATTTTACATATAATGTTCCACAAATAAAGTAACTAAGTGGGTCAATACTATAGCAAAACTACTTCATGTAATCCAATAACAAATACGAAAATAGATAGTAATTAATTAAGCTCAATAACATTATTTGTCAATCTCACAATGAAATCAAATTATGAACAAAATTCATCCTTGTAAGTTGAAAATAGATCAAAACGCCTACATTCATGTTCTTTTTTGCGTTATTCACGGACGTTTTGAGTAGCACGATTTAATCTAAATGAGTTTAAATTAACGTACTCTCAAGGCGGACCGGCAAATTCCCGATTGGGACAACGAATTTATGACGCAGTTTGTCGGATTATTTATCTACAGGCACATAAAATTAGAGACACTTTGTTGTTGAGACGCTTGGCGTATTAAAACGTTGCGAGTTATTCGAGGCGGAATTCGCCTCCTACAGACGGCGGAGGATATTTTGCGCGTATTCGCCGATAGAATTCGCTTCAATTAATGATCCCACTTTGTGCTCGTTCTGATCTCACATTGAATAAATAACAATTTTTCAGTCGATGTGCTCGCATACATTTAAACGAGAAACGAGCCTTCGCGATTTCGATAGTGGTATTCATAATTTTTCCTCCGCCGTGTTCGCAACATGATTTTTCGATCCATTATTTCAAGCTGTATTAAGTCTGCCGCGGCTAAAATATTTCGACCATCTCATTCAATGTAGATAAAATGCGGAGTACCGTAGATATATAACGATTCTTTAATATCTTAGTTGAAAATTTAAATTTAAAATAAAAGCATCGAAAAAACGTTCGTTGTTATTCTAATAAAAAACGAAATTCAAATTATATTTTAGTTTGGTTGTTACGTGTTGTTCGGTAGCGACGAAGCAAAACGGGTGCCTTCGGTGAACAAAACGATTTAGAGGTGCAGTTGAGGAAGATTCCATTCATCATTCGGCCGTCCTCATCAGAACAGTTTTAATGACCATTATTACGGAGTGCGAGAAAACCGTAAACGAGACTACCCCTATTATTCTAATTACGTCACGGGCGGATTCAAATTCGAGTAATTGAGTTCGAAATTAACAAATTACGCCTAACCAGTACACATCGTTAAGTGCGAATGAGTTCATTAATTCGTACCGCTCGTAATACTGTCGGGTTACTCGTGTATGTGATATAAATCATTTGAAAATTAAAAGAGAAAAAAATCGGTATGAGTACGGGTTAAGTAATTAATATAAATTAAGATTTGATTAAAAAAGTCGACATGCTCATTTATTACAGAAGATCATATTCAATGATTTTTTTTCGATTGCAAACCCACGCAGTTATTATCTACATAGTAACCTTCAAACCAATGAAATAACTAATGAAAATCGCATTAAGCATTGCCCTATTCACATATTGTCAGTCTCACTACCATTGACCTTCGAAGATGCTGTTAATTAAATAGCGTCATTGTCCCAAATTACCTTAAAATTTATTGGGATATAACTTCCTTATTTTATTTTATAATTTTTATGTTATTTATATAATACATAAAAATGAATGAACGAATTCATGGATAGTTACAATGTAACCTATCATAGACATATTATTTTGTTCCATAAAGAAAGCCATTTCAGAATTGTATGTAAAACGATTTCCGTCAGAATTACTTAACTTTATTTTCACAAATGCACTAATGGAGTTTTACAAACAAGTTAAAAATTGTACCTTATATATTCATCCTTGATATATTCATCAAGTGGCGATCTCGGTATCTACCCATAATCTAAATTAAGAAAAAAAGTTAATTAAATCTGTTCTTAGGAATAAAGGTACTCTGGAACGAATTGAATTGGTTGTTAGAATAAACATTTTTTAACAATTTTAAATTATTTAAACTTGTAACATGTCGAGATTTAAATGCATGGTGGGCAACATTACATTTTTCCATTCTATTATGTTTTATTAGATGCACATGCGTTCTTTTTAACGAATTAAAATATAAAGCCTCGTATACCCTACATATATTCTATCACAAGAAATTTTGGATTTGGATTTGGAATTTTGCAAAATTTCGGCAGGCTTATGGAGTCAGTGTTTTGTCAATCAGTCAGGTGTACCGGTAGTTTAAGGCATTTGTTGAAGGAACAGAGTCGCTTCAAAATGATAGCTAGTGAATCAATCGCAAAGAGTCTATGTCTTCAGACCAAGGGGTTAACAACACATTTACAGAGGTGTTCTTGAAACATATCAAAAAAACGTAATGCGTGTGAGAGAACAAACATCAAAAAGAACTGAGTGTTGCAACTTGTCACAGCAATTTCAGTAAGCCATTTTTTCCCAATTAGAACTATGGCTTCTCATTAGCCCGACTTGAGTTCTTGTTAATTTTTTCTCTTCCCACATCAAGAGACGTCGCTTTGGGGCACTGAAAATACACATGTAACCGATTAGCTGAAGACTATTCCACTATCTGAGTTTCAGCACTGATATGAGCAGTGGAAGAACGCTCTCTAGCGCTATGTCGTTCTTTTTTCTCCCTTTTCTTTAACTCCTACAATACCATTTTCATTAGGCTGTTCTGCCCCCCGCTCGCTCTAATTCCGTACCTCATCACTTTTTACCCCATCTCTACGCCCATCCTTTCGCTCTCTGTCTCCTGCCTCACTATCTAACTTCTCCAGGTTGGGTGCCCTTTCTACCTGTCCTTTTTGTGTGCTTTTCTGTGATTTCTACCCCCACATTTCCGTTCCGTACATCTAGATATTCTTGATACACATGTTGCATATCACCATTGTTTCGTAGAATTTCCTTTTCCTCTTTCTCTCACAGGCTCCTCCTCAATCTTTCCTCAACCCTCTTCCCTTTTCTGCCCATATGTTTGAGGTGTCCCTGAAAATCCCGCTGCAATTATTCTCCCTCACTACATACTCTAAACACATCCATTCCTTCACCTGTTCTGTTATGTCCCCTCTTCCATTTCACTTGTACTTCCCTCCTTATTTTATAACACCATCACGTTTATTCTATTCGTGTTGAGATCTAACCCTTCTCTGTCCAGGAATTCTTCTACCATTTTTTCTAATTTTTCAAGCCCCTTCTCTGTGTTCGCCGGAATGACTACATTGAATTCCGATCACATTTTAGGTGTTCCCATCTTACATTTCCATCCTACCTTTTACTTAGGGATTCCCCCAATTCTGCAATATATACGTTAAAGTACTCTTGGTTCAGTAAACAACCCTGTCGCATCCCTTTCCTAGTCCTAAACTTTATAACGTCATATTTCCCACTCTCAACCTACACCACGTTTCTCCGTGCCCTTGCCATTGTTCTCACACATAATCTTTTTTTACTTATATCGAAGGGAATTCCTACGCATTATTGATTTTGTTATACAAAACCTTAAAAAATCGACGATTGCATTTGTATTGCAAAATCCTTTACTGGTTGTTCGATATATTGTGTTTATAAGTAATATTATTATTAATACTTTTTTGATTACTTTATAAAACCTACAATGCCTCCGGGCGGTTGTTATCAATTAACGCTTTTAAGCCTTTCGTGATATATTTTTGAAGCTTTAATTGCGCAGGAAATATTACCCGTAACCAGGAGTTATTTACAATTCTTTAGAGGGCCAACAAGTTCGTTTACCCAATGTTTTACAAAGATTGATTATAAAAATCTCTTTGGAATGCTGCTGAAAATGTTGGTCATTTGACTGCTATAAATTATTGCATTTGGTAATAAACTTAAATGTAAACTGAATCTAATTAAAGATTTATTTAATATAAAGTTAAATTACTACATGTTACAAAATATACTTGATGAATAACTGCTAGGATGCCTTTGAATAAATTTCTCAATTGAATGCAAAAATTAAGTCATTTAAATGACGATGAAATATAGTATCTTCATTACTGTTGCATAAATGTATATATACGCTATATGATATGCACATCTGCACCACACGCTTGCTGATCCAAACTGGTAAAAATGAGGCGGTATCACATTAGATTCGGGCACGGGTATTTTATAACCATTGGTATTACCACTATTGAGGTTGCGATCTTATGACGGTTTATGTGTTTCGCAACCAATTTTCATTCGCAGTTTTATTCAATTCAAATCTGAATCAATTCCCAAGGAAATAATTGCTACTTGTACACTGGGATGCGCAATAGTTAAATCAAATAAAGTGCCACGGATTATGAGACGATAAATCCATGAACATTTCGTTGTAAATAAACAATATAAGTGAGAGTGCCGGAAACCTGGCAAACTAGCGTGTATCACACTCTTTATCCGCAGATCAAAGGAACGCCATTGGAGTCCAACTATGAAAATGATCGATGATGACGGATTGATTTATGCGTAATAGTAGAAATCGTCTGATACAGGGGTCAAGAAGCAGCACGGCTGCGACGCGGCAAACCAAGGTCTTCCATTTGAATATCTCCGACCCTCGATTTCAATACGATTTTTTCGCGGGGCATTCGTTGTGCGCGAAATTAATCTCCAAACGCGATTAGAATTAAGAAAAATGCCTGTTCCATATGGAATGTTGAATTGAATTATGCATAGAATACGTTGGTGGTTTCTCCTTATTATAATATCCTTGAAGCGGATAGGTCAGAACATCTGTTTGGGGTCGAAGCTAGATTATGATTCAAACATTTTTCGCGCACTGAAAAGTACGGACGCAGCCGCTGTTCTTATTTTATTGCTAATAAAGGTAAGGGCATGTATGTCGCAATTTGTTTTATTGCTACTTGCACATGTGGTAATATATAATGTGGATTTTATTAAATATTTCCGAGTGACTTACCATCCGCATAACGGTATGTGTAGATATTTATCAATTCATACAATGAAATAGCGTTTGCTGCATTAACTATTTTTAAGGTTTCCAATATACAACTCGTATCTATGATGTTCATTTGGAGTACTTCATTTTAGTGCAGAGTAATCTAATAAGAGTGTAACGTGATTGTTAAGCAAGAAGATGGAAAACATGTCTTGGGGGCATTGCTCGATTAGAAAAAAAATATGAGTTATTGAAACGTAATTATTACTTACGCTTGCAAATCAATATTCCGAGACAATGTATTGCTTTGTTTACAAACACTTTTAAATAGTTTAGCTGTTCACTTACAATAAAGTCATTATGTTGGTCAAGTATGGTAGGCGAAGTTGCTTCGTTATGGTTATTCACTGCCGCTAAACTAAATAATTTACGACATGAATAATGAATGAATCGAGCGATTTAATGAAAGTAAAATATTTCGCATGCTAGCCCAACGATAGACATTTGAAGCAAAATTTCATGTACTGGTTCATTGCAGTGATGTAATGCAAATGTTGCACTTGAAATTAATTATGACAGTTTAAGTAAATAATTTATTTCCGTTACATATCTTATATAATTGGAGATGAATCTACATCGTTTATCGTGGGTATTAATAATACGGCAGCAAAAACATTGCATGTATTCTCGATTGTCTAAACGAGACAATCGAGATTGCGTAATTCTGCCGGCTGCAGCGAGAGACGTTAGTTTGAATTTCTTATTAATTAAGATGCTAAAAGGGCACCGCCAAAGCTAATAACCTTTTGCACATCAGTTGGTTGTGTGCTGGTATAGACCGATGTAGGGGTATTTCGGCACTAAAAAAAATGCGTAACATAATATTAATTGAAAACAATACAATACCTAAAATATATTTGACGCCGATGTAATTTCGATTAAGAATAGATATGAAATCGTATAAAGTAACGAAATGAGTGGTCGATATCGAATTATGGTGAAAGTGACTTATAACGCCCTCGCTTATAACTAAAAGTCGCTTACAGCGTATACAGGCAATGTGGCGCCTCGTAATTTACAGCTATAGTCTAATATGATTGGTATTTATTTCAATTTATTTATTTGCACATGCTAATAAAGTTCATTACAATAAACTAATAATCTAACTTGAGTATCTAACTAAACTCTCGTGTCCGTCAGAAAGTTAACGTCACATGTGGGAGTGTGCCTGATATATCTCGATGGAACTTTAAATTCTAGTAAAGAAAGAAGTTAGCTATCATCGATGTAACCGCTCCGCAACTTATAAGCTAACAATGCAAGATTCATACATCATCTGCATTCAAGGCTTACTATAATACATTCAAATCGAAGATGTACTGATCTGGCTTCCTTATAATTTGAATGCGCGTTATACTTTTTAAAACAAAGGAATCCTAAGCTGTTTTGTACATTTCCTAATGCAATTTCGCTATGCAGTACATAAGAATACTATACACAAGTGGCCAGAAAAACGCGGATAAACGTCAGGTAGAGGGATTCTATGTTCAATTCTGAGTCGACAATTTTAATTGAGAGAAGTTCTACGGCGCTCTACGTCCTAAGTCACACGAGGCCATCAAATCTGAAAATGTGCGGTTAGAATTTAGCTGAATTCGTTAAAATTACCTATGGAGAACCATTGCGGTTGAATTTGAAAGTGGAATTATGTAAAATGCATTGACGTAACTAGTCGATCAATACCAATACTTTTTGTATTGATCGACTAGACTTGGTATTTTTAACATGACTTTATTAGCATTTTTTCAATTAAAGTACGTATGGCAACGTAGACGTGTACGTAGTAAAGGGTTTTTCAATAAGAACGGGTCGATGTTGAAATGGAATAAAACAAGTTGTGTGTGAGGTATTAACGAAATGTTTCTTTTATTTGAAAGGTCCATGTGTGCCATTATTTATGGAATATAATATCATTCAAACGTCCGCCGCGGCTTCTCACGATGGCACGCATCCCAGTGGTCCAATTTTTAATGATCATGCCGCATAGATCCGGCTGAATTTGAGCGATGGCATTAGTTATGTTGGCTTTAAGGGCATCGGTCGATTGCGGCTTATTGGCATAGACCTGCGACTTCAGGTAACCCCATAAGAAAATGTGTAGCGGCGTCAAATCGCACGATCTTGGTGGTCAATTCACGTCGTCTCTACGAGAGATAAACATACCTCCAAATCGTTCATGCAGAATGTCCATCGTGGGGTCTGCTGTGTAGCACGTAGCCCCGTTCTGCTGGAACCACATGTCGTCTACCTCCATATCGTTCAATTTGGGTCAAAGGAAATCAGTTAGCATCGTTCTGTAGCGCTCGCCGTTGATGGTATTTGCCTAACAACGTCATTTTCAAAAAAGTACGGCCCAATGACCCTGCCGGCCCGTCGGCCAAAATTGGTTTACCGAATCGGTTGTCTCGAATTTGGCCACTAAACGTTTGAGAGTCGACTTTGAAGGCCCACCGCGTTTGCCGTAAAATGGGCGCACTGCGCGCAACGTTTGCACTAACACTCATTTTGATAATAAAGTTTGTTTGTTTGTTTAAAGTTAAACATCTGGACGTGCTGCTCAATCGTGTACCTTGCCATGGTGATTTGGCATCAGTGACTGAATAATAAAAACCAGATTACAGACAGACGCAAACAGAAGAACATGGCCGCCACAGGCTGCCAACATCGACCCGTTCTTATTGAAAAACCCTTTACAACGTAAATTTTTGACGTTTTTCATAATATTTGTTTGTTCAAATAAGTCAATTTATTGTGCAGTTCTTAACGTAGAATGTTTACGTTTTAAGAATACACTGATGTGTATATGGTATTCGGATTTTGTAATGGACACCCATCTACCAACGCATTCTGCAGACTGAATCAGCGACTTCGGGAAACTGGCGCGTTTATGCCTAACCATCATAACAGCGGCAGACCTGTAGAGCGTCGAACAGTTCAATTGGCGGAACAGATATTGAATGCTGTTTATGAAGATCCGACGTCCGGCACAAGATATAATAGATAAATAGCTCGGGAACTGAATATTTCAAGTAAAACAACATTGCATTCAGTACTATCACAAAATCTTTTACGGCCATTTCATGCAAGAAAATTGCAAGCCTTGTACTTGAATGATAATGTTGGAGATATATTTTCGGAGATTTCTGGCCATTAAAATTATTTAAAATGAACATAAAATGTTGAAATCACAAATCTAGACACTGAAGTTTACTGTGTTTTACGTATCATCTTCAAAAATGAAGATAAATTTCTCTGCTTGACACTTGTTACCCCACATGGTGGCTGGTGTTGTGGCACTAATTTCGGGACTGTAGCTTTGCATTACACAAATTCATATTGAATATCTCTATTCCATTGAGAAATTCATCCCTTCTTCGCCCATGTGTTCGATAATATCTGGTGTGTGATTTTTTGCTCTCTTCCTGTGCCTGTCGTCTCTTTGTATTCTTTTCGTCGGTTTGTATAGTTGTCAGGATAAGCAGTTCTTGGAAAAATCCTACCAATTCCTATGATTTTTATGGCTTCTCTTACCTCAATCACTCTTATTGGCGTAGTGCTTGCAAAATTAATACACCAAGGTAAAGGAGTACACGCAACAGAATGTTCCAAATATTTCCCTGTTAGAAAGTATTTTTGCTGAAATATGCTCAAAGCAGTTGCAATGACATCTACCTGAATGTATAGCGGCTAATTCCAGTGGAAAGTGGGGCTTACAATTTATAGCGTCATCCGATATAAATTTATAGCCAAATAATGACACTGTACGCCGAATCGGAACGAGTTGCAATAAATAAATCGCGTTCTAGCTTAAACTAATCACCAATGTTTATTTTAAATACACTGGTTATAAAGTCGGTGTCGGACACAACTAGTCCTTCCCCAAAGCAAAATACTATTAAACATTTAATAAACAATGAATGTAGGAACTCAGATATCCGGGTCAGGGCTAAAAGAAATTAATGAACTGACGATGCAAGAGCCACGTTCGAGTCCACAAAACGAAAATGCGCGTCTACACTTTGCGACACCAAATAATACCTTACACAATGGTTCAAGGCGACCAGACATTAAAATGACATTAAGGCACTAAATTATTAATTAATCGTTACTTCAAAAACAAATGCGAAATCAGTAAAAATTGAAAGTTAATTTACAACAAAATTTAGTTAACTACAAAGATTAACTAACTGGAATTAATTACACTTCTAGTACTCAATTTTTTATTGATGATATCAATCTGTGGGGCTGTTAATTTCTCGTCGCTTCCAACATTCGTACTTCATATACTTCCTTTGCTGTTTTGATAATTATTTCCATATGCATTGTCCAAATTTATTCTTGAATCTTAATTTTTTCATTGTCTTTGTGTAGGTATTTACTATATGTTCGTACCCTAGTTTAGTACTTTTATGTGTTATATAATCTACACATACATACTCAAATAACTGAATTTGCTTGTTATAAGCATGGTGGTTTTGTACCTCAAAATCTAAAGGATTTTATGGCAACTGAAGTGTTTGATGAAGGGATGATATGTCTCGAAACGAATGACAACAGATTGCAAAAATATCTGCATGCTCATGAAGAGGTCCTTGGCATCGTAGAAATCGATGAGCATGTGGAAAGTGCGTTAATAGATGACAAACTACACAATGTGCAAATGATTCCATTAGAAGAAAATCAAGACAATGATGGTGACATTGATGATTTTACAAGATTTCAATTATGAGATTCATTACTTTTAATAATATGGCAAGCGCGGATTTACTATACGCCGTTGTTGAAAAGTGTTCGAAAAAAAGTTTTTTAAAATAACGCCCTAAAATAACTTATTGTTAAAAACATAACAATTACAATAGATACACCTTATGTAGTATTTTCATATATGGTATTTATTTTTTTATATTGTCCACAACATGTCGATGCGAAGTTTACTTTTCGTTGCTAGATCGTCTCGAGTAGAAGAGAGTTGAATCGTAATTTTACTGTATACGAAGTGAGATAGATTCGTTCCATAATGACTTATGATGGGTGTGGCCTCATAAATTTTAATTTGCAAATAAATTGGTACTCGATTGCAATTATTTTTTAAAAGTAGTGAATTTTTTCCAAAATAATAAATCAATTATTTACAGGCATATCGCGCCATCGGTAAACAGACGGTGATTGAACATTTGGGCTTCACTAGGTGTCCGTATCATATACGCGAACCACACTACCAAATTCGAGATTATGCAACTTCGCCTTCACACGCAGAGAAAATATTATTGTTTAACAAGTACGCGAATCCTAATTAGATGAGGAAAGCGTTAATTTTGCGGAGACGATTTGCATACGAAAGTCCCACGTAAATGGCTACACCAGCTGGTTCGTCCCATTTGTTTAAATGAAAATGTTACTTCAATGTTTAGCATTGCATCATTCAATAACCTGAACGATTGTTATTCTTGACGACAGATATTTATAATTAAAGTTTTGATGTGTTCGTAAATATTTGTCATCAATATAGATGATGTTAACAGAATTAATTAATTAATTGGCATATATAACTTGATGAAAGTTACCGTCGTGATGAGGATTTAGGTGAACAAGAAAATATTGAGATTTGTGCAATTCGAGTTAGAATTCAAGATTTATTTTAAATATCCTCAAAGTGTCATCCATATAAGACAGATTGTCGCGTGAAAAGGTGAAGCTGCCTATGCTGACGGACTAACACGCGGAACTGCATCTATACCGCTATAGATATTGCATGTTTTATTTGGCGTGGTTCTAATTAGTATGTAAATATTTCATTCAATAATATTATATTTACCTTCTCGAATTTCGGGGATTGTAACTTGAAAATTACCGTGACGGACATAATGACCGTTTATGGGAGTGAATAAATGTCAACGTGTTCGTTCCCGCAAAAGAATTTTCCCACAAAACTGTTTTAATCAAACTCTAATTGAGATATCTCCTAATTGCTTAATTATGCATTTATTAACGAAGAGATAAGTATCAGTGATGACGCTTTTAATTAATTGGAGTCTTAATTCGATTATCTAACTCGAAAATTAGCTGGAACAACAGATGACAATATAATGACGTGGCGGTAACCGACAACGCGGAAAGCGTATTATTTACATGCATTTGTACAAACGAAAACGCATTAATTATCAAAGCAAATGAGTTAAATTTAATTTATCGCCTGGGAGGTATAGAAATGTTAATTAACGAGTAATTAACGTAGAGTGGAAACTATATATGGCCAGCGATTACTTCTATGTTCTCCCACCGATCCGGTGCAGCATTATGCATTACACTCTAAATAGTAAATACCGAATAAATAATAATAAAACAAAGTTTTGTTAGATGTTGCACGAGGTATGTAAACAACAAGTTGTAAACAATTCATCTGGGCATTTTAAAGAAAGTGATGCAAGAATACGAAATACTTTTAAATCCCAGAATGAATGTGGATATGTACAGAGACACAATCACGACCCACAGTTTAAATTGTGAAGACATTCTCCACTGGTTTGAAAGCGAGGTGAGAAAAATAATGGTAAGAAATTAACAACGTTAATTTTAATTAAATTACTTTAACATTTTCCGTGGTAAGTGTACCGTTTCACGAAATGCGATTTTAGAAGAACGATAAAGGTAAAACATCACGATATTGCACTTTCTCCGCCCGAAGAATTGTGATCCACTGCGTATAAATATCACATTGTGGTGTCTGTTATTACTTACATAAGCAAGTAACGAACGCATGGACACAAAATGTTAAAATCAATTTAATTATGCACGTAATAGTTTAAATATTAGAATTGAATGCAGACGCATGACATCATTGCGATTGAGCTAGCACGATTGTAGTGACTTATGTATTAGTGTGGAACAAAAAAAGTTTTTGGATATTTTTATTAGGTATAGCCTCAAATTGCATCATTAGTGTGAGATACCGCTACTTTTGTAAAAATGCTTACTTTAGCTGTGTATTTATATTCTGTAAAATGCATACGAGTGTGCACCGTTTTATGTCACCAATCGGCCAAGGGTTGAGTAGAGGGCTTAGTCTAAATGATAACAGAGAGTTAATAAAGGACACGGTATCTGAATATATATATATGGGACCACTGGCAGTTATGTCAGTAGTGTACGAAAGGGTGGATTATAAGATGTGAACATATGAGATGAATGTAACTTGTATTTCTGCGAATTGTGTTAAATGTCGATGCACATGATAGAGAGTCAACGCCCCTGGTTGGTCAGGCGGAGTTGTCTATGTCTTATTTATGTATTATTTAGTACCTATTGTACAGTGTTATGTGACAGTTCGCCACGTTTAAGTTTGATTATTAACATTAATTATGCAATCGAAATAAAACCTACTTAAAAGTTACAAAACATATAATACCGTTGTAAACAATTTATAGCAGTAATAACAATATTTATTGCTATGTATCTATGTATCCATATGAAACCTCGGTATCATCAGGAAATATGTGTTTCAATATTCTACTCTTCTTAAAAGCACAAAATGTAGAAATGTATCCCTTACCATAAAAGTTGTCCCGGCAGTGTCAATTGTTATATCAGCCTTGTATTTGCGTTATATTCTGATATTTGAATAATTATAGAAATATAAATTATGTACCTATAATTACTTAGTATTTGGAACAAATATTTTCCTTATACTTATCAAACTTTTTGTGACCTTATAAAAAGAAAAATAAACGATGTACCTAAACAATAAAAATTACTAAAGAAATATATGTAAAATTGGATAAGAGCTGACGCAAATGAGAAATTATAGGGAATAAAATTTATTTTAAAACTAAATGCATCTTTCCTTATATGTAATCATTGATGCTTTAACATTAAATACGAAATGAATGACATTATATTGAAAACGAAAAGCTGAATATGTAGACATAATGGATATAAGTTAGAAATCTGCGCGAACAAGTGAAATGGAACAATAATTGTAAATATTAGCGGGCATTAATTGCTAACGGCGGTATTGAAATTAAATATTTATGCCAAACGATACAAATAAACGAAATAAATAAATAAAACAATTCGTTCTCCATGAGATAAACACATCTGAAACAATTAGTTTTATTCATTGCACAGCCTATGGCAACAAAACATACTATCTAATAACTCTTTTAATAAATTAGTAAACTTGAAACCTACAATAATTTTCATGCAAAAGAAGAAATTTAAGCTTCAGGTGCACCCAACCTTAGGTTGATAATTATGGTATTTTGAAGAGAATGTTAACGACCGGACGTTCACTTATAAAAATATCACACGACATGCGTTATACAATATTCAATCACTGTCAGTCACTTAGCAGCGTATAAAGAGTATTAATTTTAATATAATTACGATAATTGCGAACTCAATTATTCGGTTTAATTCGGTGTAATTTTTTCGTAAACAAAACAACGACGTGCAATAACCGAGAAAATATCTTAAGTGTGTCCGAAACCGTTCAACATCTACATTTGAACTATATCGTCGGTCAGTAACTGTATTACTCGCAAAGCCGAAGGCCTTTTATATAAATTACGATTATTATTTTCATTATTATTATTGTTATTATTGCATAAAGGTCAGAGTTGCAACTTCCTTAAGATTGTAAACTGTAATCATAATACTGTAATTAGCGTACGCTCAGATTCATACACGATGTGATGTATCGATTAACACACATATAATCTGCAAAATTACTTGTGGAAGCTTTAATGAAATATTACTATAAATTTGTTTCGTACCGTAAATCTGGCGAAGTTGCACGGGAAATATTACTAAATGGATTTTAATTGAATTGTTTAGCTTAGTTTATCTAATAGGTAGGTAAATGATGAACACACGCTAAATACATTTAGCAATGTTAGGTAACGAATGCACTTATTCTGACTATAAAAAATATTCATACCTAGTACACGAACTATGACTATCTTACATAATCCATATCTCGATAACTTAATAATTTTTAAATCTTGTAATTTTTCTTCAGTTTCTTGGTATTATACTACACTACTATGAATACAAATTTGTGACCCTGACCTGAAGGCCTACCTTAAAATATAGCTCATGGAAGAAAATATAAAATAATTTAAGAAACTAACGTCTAGACCTGGCTATTCCAGAAGGTTTGAAATACAAAACTTTTTACTCTGATAGCAGCTTATAATTAATATATCTATTATTAAATGAAATTACAGATATATCAAGGGTACCGTCAATAAAAATTGATTAAAATTTTAAGGTTGTAAGAAGGTGGGTGATGTATATCTACCATGGAATTCATAAACGCTCCTTGAGGCATCCTCAGCCTCACGTTAACCTTACCTCAACCTTGAAGTCAATTTTTCAATTCATTCGATCCTTCCTTACTTTTCACTTAAGCGTCGGCCATATTGTAAGTTCAAAGTGAGTTGAAAGTAAGGTACGGCAATTGTCACCTTAAGCGTTGCTTTTATGTTTCTGGTAGCGTTTAGCGTATAATGTGTCTTTTTCTATCATGAAATTAATATTATTTGTCGCTTTTAGTTTTATTGTTGCCATTCTTGTTAGTATACTCACTGACATTACAAGTGTTACACCCAGAAGGAATAATTTCTTCAACTTTATTGTTTGGCAACCGAATGACTTTATTTAAAGTAGGCTATGATAACAATGTCAATGCCTCGAGTTCGAAGACGTCACAATTAGCAAAATGTTTGTGACTTTGATACGAGTAGAATTGTTGCCTATCGAGATTGGTCGCCGTATTAATTGTATTGCAATTACGGTAATTCGTGTATGTCGTGTGTGGACAGAAGAAGGTAGAGGAAGACAAACTAATGCGTACCACAGCTCTACGAGACCGTTTTGCCACTACGCGTCAAATCGCTGACTGGGATCAGTCTACCTTCTTGGAGAAGAAGGTAGACGAGATACACTATATCGCTACATTCAAGCCTTTGAACTTTTTCATACCGTCCACGATGCTTCCTCGGATTGAGAATCACTGTCGCCATCGTTTGAACTGGTGCAGAGAATTGCAACATTGGAAGGCAGAATGGCGTAATGTCGTCTTCAGTGATGAATCGCGATTCTGTCTAGGTATGCATGATGGTCGTAGAGAGGTAAGACTCCGCCGTGGAGAGCGACGCGATATTGGGTTTGTTGTTGAGAGGCATGTACACCGGATTTTTGGAGTAATGGTTTGGGGAGCTATTGCCTATGGTAGCTGATCACCACTTTTCTTTATTAGAGGCAGTATGACAACTGCACGTTATGTGGATGATGTACGACAAACCATTGCCATATCTAGATGGCCGCCCGAACGTCGAACTATGGACTTCCTCCAAGTAGTAGACGTTAAGGTTTTGCCGTAGCAACCCCGTTCACCGAATATAAATCCCATCGAACATGTGTGGGATTTGCTGGGGGAGAAGGGGCCACTTTGCACCATCATCGACGGACTCTGGAACAGTTAACGCACATAGTCCAAGTTGCTTGGAACGATGTACCACAAATCGCCATCGACAATCTTATTTATCGATTCCTAGACGTGTACCCAGCTAGGATGTCGCCAAACTCATTATTATTTTTTTATTACGTGTTAATAACATTTCTTACAAATATTATCGTTTCATTTTTAATGTAACGCTGTCTTATTTGCTCGTGTGCAATGTGAAGACGATGAACTTCTTCGTCTTGTGCCATTAGTGTTTCATTGCGGCACATTCTTAATACTAGCTTACTTTCTGCCTTTGCATCGTCATTGGTGTGGTGAGCATTTGCATCTCCGGCGTGTCGTCGATGGGGATGTCGAGCTGTAGACAATCATACGAACAAGCACATATGACAGGAAAATTAACAGCGCTTGTGTTATTTAATTAAGATAGCAGTAACTTCTGTAGTAGCATCTACACATGCAACACTTGTCGAAGGTTCTGCAGTCAATGCGCACATGCCGCTATCCAAAATATCGGTAAACGCGATATCCACAGTCCAACACGTCGTCGGTACCAGATGTGTCTTCTGGAAGTGGTTCACAAGGACCACCACCTTTAGACATTCACTATCTCTTGCTCTGTGCGAGCTACTGCTTTTTTCTCGTCATCATATTGTCCCAACATATTTTTACTTGTTATGCCGTCCTTTTAATTTACGTATATTTGTTCATTGCACAACACTCAAAAGTTGAATATTTACGTGTAAATGTCCCATTTTTTCGCTTAGCGTCTCGCAATCACTTTTTGTTTTCAATCACGCCTTTGAAATTGTTTACGAGCTCTTTTAAAAATAATTTTTCGTCACTTGAAAAAACGAACCCTTAACTTTCATTACGTTACAAATATCTACAACGTACTGAATTTATTATTTATTTAAAAAAGCTATACTACTGGCAACGTCCAACACGGAAGTAATGCCGTTAACGGCGAACGAAAGCAGCGATACCAATCATAAGCAATAAAATCTCTGCTTGGTTATGACGCAATTAATGACGTAAACGCTTGCCATGCCTTCGAGCATTACTCACATAAGGAATTGTTTTTGAATACGAATTATGAGGGCGAGATGTGAGGCGGATATAAATATGAGGTGAAACTAATGGCGACTTAAGGAGTGTTTATGAATTCGACTGCTAGTGTGGTTGGAAGGCATGGGATGATGATCAACGTACATGACAGGCTAGAGGCTCTAGCAGTTGTAGAAAAATAGCTCGAAATCTCTCGAAACTGATTATAGCAGAGAAAAGCTATTGTGGGATAAAACATTGACTTATTCGTTTGCACATGGTTGCAATCGCTAACTTTCAATGGGCCAAAGAAGGATCTATGATGGCAATAACCGACCGCACTTGGTTCTCCCACTGACACAAAATCACAATCACCAACTGGTACAGGAAACTACAGAATTGAGGTGACCTTTTCTATGAATTGAGATATTAGGAACCCATCGATGGTCGTCAGAGAGTAATACGATTTCAGCTATACAGGCCATGTACTCATCCGCTTGAGAGGTCAGAGAAGTGTTGGGGTTTGTTGTTGTGCCTTGACAAATTGTTAGTTAAAGTAACGAGATAGGATTGCATCGACTATTGGCTCCACCATCTAATTTACCGTACCTGTAAAGTGCTGTAAAGTGTGGTATAGATGTGTATGCATATTCGTGTTTCACCACATATTCCAAATGATTTAGAACAACGGTGCTTAGTCTGGTTTTCTTAAATTGTCAATCTTTTGTTACGGGAGATAGGGCAAAAGTAACAGCAAGCAACGTCGCGCAAAATTCATAAGAAGCAGAAGTAGAATAGAAATACCGAGCATTTTAGATAAACTAGCATTAGCGCGAAGGAAATCAGTCAGAGTAAGGGTGAAAAATGGAGAAAGGAATGACAATTGAAGTATATTATGTAATGGTTGATATTCATAATATTCAATAATAGGAACTGAACCAGCTATGATCGCTCGCTGGATCGAAGTGTTGAACCCGTGCATCAGAATGAAATATATACATGAGGGTGGGCCAATTATATGTGAAATTTCTAAATCTTTGTTTTCAAATGTTAATGAATTGAAATTTTTAATTTAGAATTTAAAAAAATCTACAATTTTTGAACTTTCGTAACAACAGGAAACTAATTTTTTGTTAATTAATCGCTTTCAAAATGTTGAAGTAAGCGCAGAATTTAGTTGCAAAAAGTCGCGTGAAATGAACCTAACAACTTTTTTAGAAAATATAAAGTAATGAAAATAATAATAAACATGTTTTTTCTTAATTTGAAATATGTATAACTATTCCAATAAAAAAATATTATCGTAGTACATGGTTATAATTGATTTAAAATGTTCCATTATATTTCCCCTCAGCTTGTGATCGAGTTTTACAACAAGCCGTTCACATGACCTACTCTCGATTTGATAATCAATTTAAAATATTAGTTATTATTCATACTATTCATACTGCTTATGATTTCATAATTGAGTTGAGAGTCGATTGCGATGAATAACACATCGTCCATTTCTGCTACCACCTTTTTGTTGTATTGCTTGAAGGTAAATATAATCATTAAAATGCTAAAATAATTGTTGACATTATTTCATATGCTGCTAGCTGCCAGGTTATAATTCAGCGATGAAATTTCTTTTTATGAGATTTTCAGGCAACTGTTATTCTTGCCAAAAATCAATATCGTTGCTATTAATTTAACTCTTCTGATGTATCTGAGCTTAAGGAGTAAAGCCACCATGCAACTTTTAAAAAATCGATTTTTTATTAGCTCAGAACCTTCCCCAAAACCCTCAAAAATATGTAAAAAAAGTTTCGTAATTATAAAAAATTTCAAACAGCTCGTTTGCGATAGTTTGTGGCGCACCAAATGCATTTCGCAACTTTAAACCATTTTTTAAATCAGGCGAACCGACAGCGCCTACAAATCCTGATCGATTGCTTTCTATTCTGAGTAGTAGCTTGAAACATATAGAATCTAGTAGACCACGTAGGGATTTGATAAGTTGTGTACTTTTGTTTTTATGAGCAAACATGCCCACCATTTTTCGGCAAATCGATATTTTCAAAATTCCCTACGTGGTCTAGTAGTTTATGATATATATTGAAGGAAACTTTTTGGAATTTTATTCTAGGTAGAGGTACAGTCGGTTCGCCCATTTTGGATCACCAAGAAAACGCATCTTAGGAACCGCACCCTGGAGCAGACATTTTCCAGTCAAAAACTAAAAAAAAAAATGTTTCTACTTCACTTCGTGAAGTACTGCATAAATCAACTGGTTTTTTCCATACTTCTGTAAAAAAAATCCTCAAATTGTCCTTTCATTTTGACGCGCATGGTGACCTTACCCCTTAAGCTAAACGATTCGTCCACATGATGGTTTTGTGCATATGTCCGGGGTCCAGTTTGAACCCAAGTCATTAGACGATTCTTCGTCCGAATTAATTACAAGGCTGCAGGATAATTGCATAATACTGCATACAAATTATACATTCATGGAAACAAAGCAAGGTATTTTTGAATTTTTAATGCACTTTTGCACTGACATTGTGAATTTATTAATAGGCGTCTACTAAGTAGTATACTCGTATCATGTGTCATATCTACCGTTGCAACAATGATAATGTACGGCATATGAATTATTCAAATACAAAAACAATAAATATAATACGTATATGATTGATAAACTTAAGGTTAGTCGAACAACACGTCATTATCGCCACAAAGGAATGCTTAAAGGTTCAGCCATGCCATTCAAACGGCTTACGTTTTGTCTATTTGCGGATCAAAATGGAATATGTTTTAAAGTATGTATTGTTCCAGAAACATTAAAATGTATCATTTTAAAATCAAAGCAAAGTCCTCGCCTGTGAATACGGAATCAAGGCATTGATTATACGCACGACTGAATGCGGTTTTCTCTCCGTCTAGTGTTCCGATTCGACGCCTTAAAAGCTCGCATGCTCCTTCTCTCGCCTACGGTCCCATCCTGCGCATCGCGCTTTATGCATCGCTTGCAATAGCGTTCCGAACCACAAGTGATGGTATTGTTGCGGCTCACCACCTGTGTCCACAAAAATAATCAACTATCTGGCTGTGTATCTCCTATTGTTATTGCGCACAAACAGCGAAATTATCTCCCATTAAGTATGCATCGCTACCGACCAGAGTGTAGCTTGTTTCAATTAGACCTGTTTTGGGTATGTTTCAAGGCAAGAACATCAGTTTAAATGATTTGTATTTATTACATTAAAATATTGAAGATAAAAATTAAACAGTATTTACTTTCTTTCATATTACTAATATATTACTTTATTAAATTAATTGAACACAATTAAAAACGAATATTGAGTTTCAGTGTGTCATAATACAATTGAAAAACAAAATTTAAAAAACTTGTTCAAACCTTGGTACATACATCGCAGAAATCAAGGCTAATTATTTTAACATTTGTCAAATAGTCATGCGTGTTTCTTTATATTAACATCTACTTCTAATAAAAAGTAATCATAGTAAGTTAGGCATACAATTCTATACAGATTAGATTTTTTGATGATGATACGTAAACTTGAAAGTACTTGTAACGGTTTTCTCAAACATCTTATTATATTACAATGTGAATAAAATGATCGCAATTAGTTTAAAATAAAATCTGTTTCTAATAATACTTAATAAAATGAAATAAAAACATTGCAACTATCGTTACCCTTTTGCTTCTAATGACCCACTAACCTTTTAAAAAAAATACAATCATTATTTAATTTAGAAAAACTGAAATGAACTTTCCAGAGTACACGGTATTTTAATCAAGCTGTGAACAAGAATATTTTTTATTTTGTTGACTTTTTAATTAATTTTAAATTTATTTACCCATATGCTCTCAAATTTGTCATCAGCAGTTCCGGAAATAACCTCCGTCCTGGACAGGTGACATATTTAATACTTGATATTAAATGAGTTGATATTATGTTATGTAATATTTTCACGGAGCGAAGTCGCAGGCGAAATTAAAATATTTAGTTTCTGCTGCACTATATTTATTGGAATTACAGCTTAGATCATAACTTAAAAAAATAGGCACATAGATGTCTTCAAATTATTGAATATGTTGATCATTTCTAATTTATATGAATCCAAACAAAAACGTATCGATTATTATTAACAAACTAGTGCTATCACAGGGTAAATATATATTTTACGTTGCAAAAGCACACGTTAAAGAATAGCAATGGTCGATAAATAAAGTAAAGAATGCAATCGGATGGAATATCACGACGTAAGCCGCGAGTGTATGAACCGAAGCATTTGTAAAACGACAATGGTGACCACAAGTGCATAATAAAATTGTGGCCATTACATGCAGAAACGGTCGGCGGAATTATACTACCTAATTATTACCGGAAACGACGCGAGAATATGCATAAATAACTGCGTAGTACATAATTTTGTAATTGACCATCACTTCAGGCGTTCAGGTCGTATTTTTAACGTACTGCGATGAATGTGTAATTTTTTTAACAGTTAACGTTTTAGAAAATGAATAGAAGAATTGTTATTTGTCTATTGTGAAAAACCCATTTTCTACGTGCGTTAAAAAACGTATACTTTTTTCATTCTTCGAGTTCATAAAATACGCGATTTCTGGTTGGATAAAAAAAGAGCGAAATTGTGTTGTATTAGAAAAGTGCCATAGGCTGTTCTTTTTTTTTGCAACTATAATAATAATATTCTTCGTTTTCGAGTGCTGTGACCACTGTGGATGCTTCGTTTTCTGTCAGCCGCTTTGAAAAACGTCAAACTTTCGTTTTTGTCTTGGTTTGATTATGGATTCGCATAGGTCATTAGTGATGGACAGTGACAGCGAAAGCTGCATTAACTACATATCAGAAAATGTGGTTGAACCAGCAACTGCCGCAACTATGAATCCTCTGCCGGACAAAAACTAAAAAATTTTGCTACCTTACTTTAAAATGACATGTAAAATGGTGATCTACTTATTGATCGTTGAACTACTCGTAACTTACTGCGTATTTGAAGAATTAAGCAAGCCTAAACATTTTGCCCAGAAGAACTCTATACCTTTTTGTTACAAGCTCCAGACGATTATTATTTTATGGAAAAGTTTGTTATTGACAATTTTCACAGTCGCAGTGGTTTTGAGGAGAGAAGAATGATATAAAACTAAGTGTGAGCATATAAATGTCACTGGCAACGTTTTAATTATTTCAATACCTGATACCCAAATACATACCCAACGTCGATTTACTGTTATTGGTGATACACTTCGACCTGCAAGCGTTTTCAATAATTCCCTCATTTATCATAACGATTTGAAATTTCCTAACCCAGAAAACTGAGAATGAGAATGAGAAAAATTTCGAGTTTTGTGGTTTACGGAGTACTTTTGGTGGGACTCGATTATGTGTGGTTTTTTTGTTACAGGTCTCCTCTGGAGAATGTGATGTTTTTATGGATTGTATAAGTCGATTATTGTTTCAAATAGTTAAACTTAAGTGTAGAATTATATTGGGTGGCGATTTCAAAGTTAATTGTAAAAATTAATCTCGCCAGCTGTGGAGCTGTTTCGCTGTGTCCACCTACCAACTCGTATACAAGGGTGCAGTAAGACCACTATTGACAATGTATTCACAAATAGTATTGGAAATATTGGTATGGTAGGTGTTATGGACACAGGTCATAGAATGATGTTGGTTGCATTACCCCTAGCTGATGTTAAGGAGTATAGACACTATAAATGTTTCAGCGGGATGAATTTATTACGTATGATGGAAGTGTTGAATAGTATCTCATGGGACTTGTTATGGCAATTTAAAGAAATAAATTGTGCTTTTGATTTTTTATGAGCTTTTTATAAAGTTTGTTTCAATGAATCTTTTCTCTACTGTGTTGAGCAGACGTATTGACAAAACTAACTCTAGCAAGAATTTGGTGACCTGTAAGGTGCAGCCTTCTTCAAATTTTAAGGGATCGGTAGTAATTTAAAAGAAAATATTATGCAAACAAATTTCGAGTTCTTCTAATTCTGCAAAAGCGGCATGAGATGCTATGCATTGGTTGTCGGGTGTGACTCGGAGAAGGGAGAATATCGTTTGGCAGTGTGACGGAGAGTTAATGAGCTACCCTCATGATGTAAGTAAATATTTTATTGATTCGGTTCTTTCTCAGGTTCGTGTTTGTAATAATAATATTAATTGTAATGCCAGCGTCTTGATTAGTATGTTCATGTTGCCTTATAATGATTACGAAGTTGGTGATTTATTTGGGAAAGAATAAAGCATATGATGACCCTGATGGTATACCAGGTAATTTGTCACGTTCAACGGGAGTTTTTCCTGATAAATTGAAAATATCGTTAGTTATGCTGCTTCATAAAAAGGGCAGTAAATTGGAGATTATCGGCCACTTACTATATCATCCAGTTTTTCCAAGATTTTTGAGTATGTAATGTTTCATACATTAACTTAACACTTAGATAAATATGATATGATATGGTTTCAGAACAAATCATTCCACAATGACAGCAATTCACGATTTTTATAGGCGTGTTTTGCGCTGCTTGGGTGCAGTTGAATTACCTTGGGGAGTTTTCTGTTATTCGAGTCGCGCATTTGATTGCGGTGATCACGATCTTTTGCTGGTTAAGCTTAATTTGTATGGTGTTCGTGGTGTTGTTGTTGATTGGTTCAGGAGTTATTGGGGGTGGGGGGTTACATATACAGCTAAGAGTAATAATTCAGTAAATTGTCATGCGGCTTGAGTTTTTAAATTTTAAAAGTCCTCGTCCTCGCGAAGGAAGAACGACGTCAGAGTCAATAGCAGGTGCTGGGCATTATGTTTCACTTTCTGAAAGACGCATTGAAATCAGAAAGACACTGAAGGAGGACCAGGGCAGAGAACATTACACTATGAACCACACTGTTAACTCGGCACAGTCGTCTGTAATTTCTCTGCATATTGCGGGAATCTGCGAAGCAGTTGATTGCACTCGAGCTGTGTTCTTCACAAAATGTTCCTGGTAAAATATGTTCACCTTGTTGCACTGATTCTGGCCTGAATATGCCTCGGCTAATTCCAGTAGAAGGTAGGGCGGGTTACAATTTAGAGCACCATCTGACATAAATTCATGCAAAATACAGGTAGATATTACGTTAATCCTAAGAAATGGGCAATCGCATTGCGATAGACTAAAACAATGTTTCCGTAATTGCTCTGCAAGAGCCAGATTCGATTCAACAAACACAAATGCGCAACCACAGATTGCGACGCCAACCAATAATCAAGAACCAAACCACGGCCGCAAACAAATATCAAATTGGACAGATTAAAATATTCAGCCGGCAAACGTCGATTTGGCAAATATTCAAAACACCGTCGATCTTCACCGGTCTTCGAACGTTCCCCAAACAAAATCTTGAGAAATACGTCATAGTAAAATTTTTCAGAAACCAGTATGTCAGTGTTCCATATGGTATTAATAGTGTAAGTTCTTTGAATCTACCAGTTGAACGAGACGTACCCCAGGGTAGTATTTTGGGTCCTATATTGTTTTTGATCTTTATTAACGATCATTAATTTTATGTCAGGTAATGATTTGATTAGGTTTGCTGACGATACTAATGCAGTGGTGTCTTCTAATAGCGTGTCAGTGAGTGAGGATAAAGTTAATATGTTATTGCTCAATATTAATACATGGTTTTCACAAAATAAGCTTTTTTGAATGCCGCTAAAATTAAATATATGATGTTCATAATAACACTCAATTTGACACTCATGTTTTAGCTGATAATACCGAAATACAACGGGTCTAATATTGAATTTATGGGATTACATGTTGATGACGATTTTACATGGAGAACACATTGTAATAAAGGTATCAGTAGATTAAATTCTGTGTGTTTTCAATTGCGACATTTGAAGACAGTCATTGGTCGCTATAGTGCACTTTCATTTTATTACGCACATGTGCACAGTAGACTGTTGTATGGTACAACATTTTGGGGAACGTCAAGCGCAAGTGGTGATGTTTTTTTAGCACAAAAAAGAATTATTCGCTGTATAACTGGAATTGATGTTAGGCAATCCTGTAGGCCCTATATCAAGAAGTTGGAAGTTTTGCCGCTTCCTGCAATTCATAAATTGGAGCTAATATTACTATTATCATGTATACCAAAATAAAAACAATAAACTTTGTAATGGGGATATTCGTCACATCAATATTCATTCAAGGTTACTGAAAAATCTCCTTGTATCTTGGGCTTGCGATTGTTTAACGCATTACCTTATGAATTAAGAATGCCATCAAGTTTGATGCATTTTAAGCGCTCCGTTAGGACATTTCTTCTGCACGAGACTATCTATTCAATTGATTTATACTTTGTACCAAGTGCTGATACAATTTTAGACAATATTATTACTTTAAACTCATGAAATGCTGCCAATTCAAACAATAATAGTAATTTAGGTTCTTCACTTCAAAGCAATAACGCGCAAAACTGTACCTTCAAATTACTACTAACAAATAAAACTAAAATTAAAGGTTTTATCGAATTTATTTAAAGCAACGGACGTAGAAAAAAATGTATGAAACAAACAAATTTTTTCAATCGTAGAAATTTGCAAACTTTTCTGCTCGTTAAAAAGTATTAGTTTACTCACTTGACACATAACTAACTATTTCAGCATGCGAACATGTATCAATTTCTTCCATGAAATTATTAATTATTCTATGTATAAATAAATTGCGTATTCATAATGTTATTATACGACATGGGCACAATGATTTCATCATTGGCTAAGAAATCAATCGAGAATGTTCATTGACGATCGGGTTGAAAAGTAATACTTTTAAGTACTAGCGCCGACAAGTGGCATTTTTTATATTTAATTGTAACATATTTAGGTGACCGATAAAGATGTTACAATAACATGATGTCGCGATAGTAGTTTTCGTAAAAATGTTGTGATTATTATTTATATATTATGAACACAGCGATTTATAAAATATTTAGCATTTGTGGTACATTATTCTCTAGGCGTGCATCGTTGTGGCAGCAGATGACCGTGCATCGACCATCCATTAATAAAATGAAAATCAGGGCTCTGCGTTATGTAGGTCGTGGCTTATTTTCCATGTTATAGCATAGCGAATAGACACATCTCCAGCTATTGACAACGAATCGAACGTAAAAACTTCAGCAGCAGCGGAAAAACGCGGAATATAATAGTTGATGGCCCCGGTTCCAGTAAAACGCGCGAAACAATCGCCAATATCGATGACGTAGCGAAATCAGTGGATGCGCTGAGTGATTGTAAATGCGCTCTGTGAGAACCTGCTCTTCTACATTGTGCACGAGGGTCGTGCTGAAGCAGATATACTGGTCAATGCCGGTGGTAAGCGCTCACTCGTTACAGGCTAATAGTGCAAAAAAAAACTATCCAGTACATTGTTGCCGGGGAATTCGGTGCCGATGCTTCCCCGATAATCCCTGATCTACGGTCCTGGGGCTGCCCCTTGCGCCGTCTTAACGTGCTCTTCCTAACTATGGCACGTCATGCAACGCGGTGCCGCCGCTTCTCGCAACTTGCTGGTACGAGAAAGTATTTATTGCTACCAACAACCTTTTAGTGTATATATCTTGCGGTAATCTTCTCCATTTTATGTAATTCTGCTCGTTAATGCGATTTACTTTCGTTGCTTTCGAATAAACTATCAAACTGAAACTCGTGAACGGCATTTTTTCGACATACCACTCCCACAATACCGGAATTGTAACCGTTCTAAAGGAAATAAACTGTTCACTTTGAAAACTGTTTTCGTCTTCCGTGAATAAAGCATATTAAATTTCACAAATCTAAGACATACATAATTTAAAAAGGTTTTGCTCAAAAGTTAGATTTGAATTGAATGGTATCAACTAGGTATTTAAAATCAAATATTAAGTGAATAAGTCATGTTTTTAATATTGAATCATGTCAATTCTAACAATTGTACCATCCCGAGACAATTTTTAATATAGTAATTTTTTACTATTTTTTCGATGACTTAAATTTTTGCTAAATAGTAATCACTACGAAATGCAGGTCCTGCTACCTATTAAATTTCCTTTACTAGTAAGGCTTAACTTCAATCAATCCCATGAGTTTTAAAATATGAGAAAGATAATATTACTTTGGGGCGAATTTAAGGTATTTTTTTTAAAGAAATACAAAAATAAATCGTTCGGTATAAACTGTAGTGCGTCGTAGATGATTTCTTCATGAGCAATGCTGAATGGCAAATTTTAATTAACAGGTAATGTAGAGTATGGTGGGCTGAAGAAAGATGTTATGGCCCCAGTGTTCGCATTGGAGAGGTTTTGTTTTGATTTTGGGAGGAATATGTTTAATGCGACACAGTTAGTCGTTTATTGAAATCTTGCAGTTGCTATACCAATAAATGGTGCTTTATAATTCTGCCGACTAATTTATCTTTTGATATCAGGAACCACCCAGAATTTCTATGTGTTGATTGTAATGCTACATCACTCTTGGAATCTAGTACTCAAAAAATATCTCGTGGAAATGCTAATCGACTGGCTGGTGTAGGCGCCGGTTATGTATCCAAGTATAGAAGTAACATGGAGCAGTTTCCTTCTGGCTGTCATTGCTTATTTGTTGGTGGGCAGTTGCCATGTTTATTTCATGTTGCAATTCGGTTATGTACTGACTTTCCAAGCAATTATCATAAAACTAAATGAATGAGCTCAGTTTTTATTTTTATTTTAGAAGTTCATCATTATCAATTAAATTTACTTTTATGTATTGACTTGTCATCGGAACTACGCATATGTGAATAGTTTCAAGTTTCAAGTCGGACATAAATGGGCAAATTCTAAGCGCCAAACCCTATGTGCCCAATTAAAACCTTGAGAAAAATATGTTCTCTCGTAAACCAAGCGCCTACGTGACGTTAACTACATTTAGCCCATAGCGAATCACGCTAATAATTTATTTTAATTGCATATCGTTTATTATTGCTTTATTTCTCTATAAGGCTCGAGTAGTTAGTGCTTTATAACGATCCAGATTCAGACCATCTATTACATATAAATTTCAGTGTCTGCACGTTTATTAGTTTTTCAAGGATTAGTCAAAATTTGTCAATATCGTTTACGATTAGCAAGGTAGCCATGATTATAACGGAAGTCGAATTTCTCCCCTGAAATTATCACTGCACGAGCGGAGAAACTTATATTTTATAATATTTTATATGAGATCGTGCCAAACGCATGTTATGTTTTATGGCCCCAAAAACATGATTTGAAATTAATATTACGTGATGGTTAAATTTTCATAACGGGATCTTGCTCTCTCCTTTGAAAAACTCAATTGATGTAAAATTGAAAACAGGGCACACATGCGTTTGGTAAAATAAAATGAGCATTATTTGAGGATATAATATAATTTATGGTATATATTATTGAAACGTGTTATTTAATTGAACGATATGAATATAATTTAAATAAAATTTTACGATTTAACGAAACTGAACTGCAATGCAAACTGAGTACTGTACAGCGTCCAGTAAAAGTGAAGCAATTAATTAATACAAAATTGAGCCCACAAACTAAGATTACTAAGATTATACTGTGCACCACAATCAGCGTAAATAATCAGTAACATTGACTAATGCAAACCGGGCATTGTAGATATGCGATATACAAATAGAGTTTGTGTTACATATCACAGCCGATCGAGACCTACGTGTACTGCAGTCGTTCCCTCCACTAACCCACTCTTTCGTGGTTACTTACCACTAGGGCTTGTCTTTGTCTTAATTTGCGACGTATTGTTAGGTAATAATTACTTAATTAACTTTCTGATACAAGTTTAATGTTTGATTAACGAAATTATTTAATGACAATGTCATACTTGACTAAACCAGCGGTCACTATTACGAAAAATATTTAACATCCATTTCAGAAACCAAAGGGCATTAAATGTATGATAAAAAGTAGGAATATATGACAGTATAAATTATCATTTATTACTTAACATCATAGAACAAAATAGTTTAGAAATACCCGAATGATGAACTGGAAATTATTGTAAATAATGTATACAAAAATAAATTCAACCTAATACTCGAGTGTAACAATAATTTGTACGTGTCACTAATAAAATGGATAGGCTATTTGTTTGGTCCAGTTTTAGAATCTACGAAAACATGAACATAATTAGATGTTACAATTGAAAAAGATACGGACACGTAGATAAAGAGTGCAAATCAGAAATTACCTGCTCAGTCAGCGCGTGCGAAATATAAAAATGGTGAATGTAAATAATTATACGTGCCTAAATTGTTACGAAGCCGATAAAAAATAAAATTAAAAGGTAAATATTGAACACTCGACATGGGACAGCAGTGCCTTCTTAAAATACAAAATAGACAAAGGCAGAAGATTGCATAGCAATTAAATTAGATAAATGTTTACAACATTAGAAAAAATACGCATATAAACATTCAATGGTTAAGTGGTAAACTTGAGAATATCGCTCATGAAAATAACGTAGATGTACTATGTACAGTGAGATCAACTAAGGTTGTCCAGCAAAAAATTTCTGACTATCAGCCGTCAGTTAGGTTTTGTGTGTATTTTCCGAATATGTATTTTTCCGTTCGTTTCAATATTGAAGTGATCGGAAAATACATTTTTTTTCGCTATCTTTAATAAGAGTCGTTTTAAAGACTAAGATTAACATTCGCGTTCTGACAAAAGTAAGTAAGATTTTGCTTGTAATTCATTATTGAAAAGTTTTAATCAACATTTTTTACAAAAATAGAACTGTTATAAGCATGCCTTTTTCACTTGAGGATGACAAATTCCTTTTGCAATCGTATCTCTAAAATGGAAATAGATATGAATATCGGAGGTAGGTTCAAGACCCTGTCTTGGAATTCAGGGAAAAGTTTTATGACGTCACATCCACAAAGTGGTTGATCGTTTTCAGCATACAGGAAGCGATGTTCGAGGAAAGTCACCTGGTCGTATCACAGTTATTATCCAACATGTGTAAAATGTAAATCGGAGTATCCAGAGGAAGCATTATTGAGCTAATTTTCTGCACATATACCATTAATGCGGAAGATTATCGTAATATGTTGCAAATTTTTATAGACGAACTACACGTTGATGAGCTCAGTGGGAGAACGTTTTTCACCAAGATCGCCAGATTTTACTCTTCTGAATTATTTTCTACTTGGTTATTAAAAAATACCATTTATCAGAATCGATTACCCATACTGGATGAAATAAAAGAAACTTTAGAAGGTGATGTGCAAAGAATAACCCAGGAAAATTACTTTTATTATTATAAATAAAATAATAAACCAAATACGTATATAGTTTTCTGTGTATTATATATATATATATATATAGTCAATGATACATATTAAAACTTTCATAATTCTTACAAACATATAAACAAATAGCAAACTAATTACATTTGACCATATTGATGTTATGTTATCGAAACAGGAAAGAATAGTTGCGACATGATTGTATGTGGAGATCTCAATATAAATATGATTAATGATGGAGTGGCTCAAAGTGAAGTCACGAGTCATACGAAAGAATGATGAGTAAGGTTGACATTTCTACCAGAATTCAACCTACCTCACAATCATGTATTGATGTTTTCTTCATTACCTGAATGTCAAACTAAAGTTGTTCACAATCATCTGTCTGATCATACCCATCAAATAGTTGACTTCACGATAATGGAACTCATTCCACCATTAGAAAATACAGCAACCAGAAAATATGCAGCAGAAATAAAAGAAAAATTCTCATTCTCATTCTCATTGATGAAGATATATACTGATTTCGGAAGCGGCTGTGACTTCTCTAATGATGATGTAAACAAGTTATACAAAACTTTTGAAACTGCACTTATCAATAACTTTAATGAAGCATTCCGCTTGCATCCGGTATAGAAAAATCAAGAAAAGAAAGGAACCGAAAATTAGAAATCTAAATTGCTAAGTGAAATGGCTAATAGACGATTGAATAGTGCCATATATAATACTAGATATCTCTCCCTCTGTATATTTTATAAAAAAAATAACACGAAATGCTAAAAGAATTTCTGTGATGATAAAAATCTGACGAACAATATTAATAAAACACGCTAGAACATCAAAGGTCCAAAAATTAGAACAATCAGCAGAAAATGGAATTAATACAGGCGCGTCCGAAACCACGATGATGCAATCAGTAACCAGCAATCAGTGAATATGGCTGGAGTTATATACGGCACCCTCATACGAAGGAGTTAACTCCAACGGGATAGATAACAGTGTGTATATTAGCCAAGTAACTAGCCCGTCTCGGTCGGATCGCTCGCCAACGTGTGCGCTGCACAACTTGAATTTGCCATAAAAATGTTATAGGAAAAATTCCACCGAAATAAATTAAATTTCAGGAAGGAATTACAAACGTTTGAGATGTAGTAAATACACCTGTTAGTTTAGTAATTAATACATTTTTCGAGTGTGGAATTTATCCATCAATTTAAGCTGTCCAAAACCGTGCCGATTTTTAAGATCAAAGGAAACCCACTCGATGTTGCAAATTATAGACTACTATCATTGCAAAATCACACATCTAAGATCTCCGTATGGTGTTTTAGCAATAAGAAGGGAGGCGAATAAATGGATCGGCATATATCTTACCAGAACGTCACAACAGATGTGGGTTAACATATACTATCGAAGATTCGTGAAATGAAGAGTGTGCCACAGAGTATGATTTTGGGGTCACTACTATTCACCATAATGTTGGTGATGATATACTGGTAAAGAACAGCGGTATCTGCAACTCTTATATACGCAGACAATATCAATACGCTTATTGCACAACCATCAATTTCAAAAGTTTTACTGCAGTTGAAGGCTTGGTGCTTGGTGGTAAATTGCTGAATATTGGAAAAACCAAAGTCATCGAGTTTCACACTCATTGAGAAACTTGTTAGAAGTTCATGAATTAGAGTTGATAAGAAATATATTGAAATAAAGGATACAGCTAGATTCCTTGGCATTATCACTGGTAAGAAACGTACAGGGGAAGAACATAGTCTCAATTTAAACCCCGCGAGAAATAATATCAATAACACTGTTGAAACAAATGTATTGCTTGCATAATCTATTATTGCATATGGACTTATATTCTGAAGACGTTCCAGGTTCACTGGCAAACTGTTTGCCAAGCAGAAGAAAATCCTACATGATTGCTTGCTTGCTATTGCTTATTAATTAATTTGATATAATTTTTTAAAGTCACTTTCATTGTTCAATGCAATTTTATATGGTATGGGTGGAATTTTTGGTTTTGAATTATACGATGTGCTGAAGTGAAACTAAGCACTATATTGATTTTGAGAAAAAATAAAGTTACTCGAAAACCTGAAGTAGTAGGTATAGGAATATGTAGCATCAGTCGACGCAGAATTTAATTTTGAATCGAGCGTTGGTAAATGTGATAGTAGGTGTTATTTAAAAAAAAAATGATATTTTGCCTCTTAATTAAGATTGAAAACACCATGAGAAGGGCATTTTTGGGTGTATTAATACTTTCTATAGATCATCTTACCAGTATAAGTAATTTAGAAGCTCCTAATACAGTGTCAATAAAAATATTAGGATTAGGAAATTTAAGTCGGTATTTGAGTATCATTATTTCATAACATTGCTAGAAAATTATTAATCAAGATACATATAGAGTTGCTGCAAGGAAATATTGGAAAACATTTAGTTTCTAAAGAGGAAATCACAAATGGACCTTTTTTTCACCTCGATATCGACGTAAATCTAAAACTAAACTTTCTTATACACACATAAATTTCCAACGCCAATTTGATCGCGATGAAATTGAAATCGTGAAACTAGAGCGTAGGAAAGGTCAAACCTTATATTTCCGTTAAAATCTCGAGGCCGAAAATTGACTACTATTCTTCCTTATAAATTCAATATAAAAAATTAAAAAATGAATGTCTTGTAATTGCTATGTATATTTTCTTTGAATCAATACGCGCCTTTGGAAGATGTGAGTAGTTATTTAGAACTTTTGTTGTTGTAGGTCTGTGAAAATTGTTTTAATCAACTGATTTTGTCTTTTATAAAGAAAGTTGTGACCGTGTCGTGTTGATCACAAATTTCGCACCTTTATTTTAGTAAAACTAGGTTCCTGTAACTCAATTTCCTCCCGGCCCACTCATATATTATCTTATACTTTACATTTGTTGTATCCCTGTCATAGGTGGTATTCTTGGAGTTAGTTCATAAAAACTAATCAAATTCAAAATATTATTCTGGCTAGACTGATTAAGTAATTTCGTAGTAAAATTCGCGGCGGTCCTGCTGTTGTGCACTGGAATCTTCTGCAAAGATACTGCGATATGGCGCCTTTACAACGCGGTACATGTTTAGCATAAATTAGACCAACCCCAATTGAAGTCGTGGAATACATCAACGATTATTCCTTGGGAGCACGAAATCGGCCGAAATTATCGGTTCGGCGGTCGGTGCCTCTACGACGCGGCGCGTAGGGTTCATATTGGGCTGCGACGCGGAGGGTCAACGAGTCAACCAGCACTTGTTTGTTTTAAGTTTCTCCGATAATTATATGTGAGCGATCACGAGTTCGCCCGCCCAGCCGACTCAACACATCCGTATGCTAAGTGCGGCCTCGGATTCCTTGAAGAACCGCGCGCTCGCCAGTCAGCCGGCCGGCCGGTCAGCTCCTTTCCTCGCTCGTTGGGAATTTTAACAAGGGATTGACAAGTTCTGGCGATATTGTGGTCTATGAACTTGTTAATCATGAGATGATTTATCGCGGTTCTTTGCTCCGCCAGTTTTTTTTTAATAACACGTTACGACGTTTTTCCCCACCGCAAAGTGAAATTTTGTTTAATGGGTGCCAATTTACGTATAATTCGAACGGGCGTTTCTGCTATTAAAATGCACGAAATATTTCAATTTGGTTAATGTGGTCAGCGAAAACCAGGCTCGTTTAGGACTGTTTAAGGTCATTGATTTTATGTGCGCTGCGTTCATGCGTTTAATTCGAACTCAACTTCCTCAATTTGAACGAAAATGAAGCCGAGACATAAATACATTCCGTAACTTAACGTAAGTTTTTGCCCAATAAAAATAAATTCAAACATCTAGCACTATCGCCCATCTTCTAGGGTTTCAGTTATTAATGAATTTATGGTAGAAATTTTCGGAGTAATTATTTTTTCTGGAAATTACATTTCGCGCAGGAAAATTGAATTTTCCGGACTAGTACTGTAAAGACTTTACAAGTCGCAAATACTCTGTAACTATAGTTGCCATTAAAATTGACAAACTTGATTTTTGTGGAATTTGTAAAAACAATTTCTGAAATTTGTAAATTTCGTCTTTTTTACGATTTTCGGAAAAATGTAATACAAAACACATCAGTAAAATCTCTTACTTGACTCGGAGCTTTAAAATACTTGACACAAAGTGCCTCGTATTTCAATTTAGCTCCTCTTCAGTAATGTGACATTTTCCTGACTTTTATGTAAATGACTGTTGTTTTAATTATTGTTTAATATGATTACTTTGCTATGTGATTCACGTGATAATAGTATGATACGATCAACTAAACTGGCGACGACAATTGTTATATGCTACATGTAGCATTAAGTCCATTAAGTATGTATGCGACAAGGCGAAGAAGGCGGAAGAAGGGTTGGTAAAGATGTTGTGGAGTAAGGGAGAATGGAAGTTTGGAGAAAGGATGACAGTATGAGAGGTGTGTGTGGGGAGTATATGGATGTATGGGGCGGAAGTATGTGGAGTGAAAGGGGAGAGAATGATGCAGGGGACACTTCAGCTTGAAAGAACGACGCCAGAGTACATAGTGCTGCAGGATTGGAAAAGATCGCGGTGGAGGCAGGAAGGAGGGTAGTGAGATACAAAGAATGGATGTGGGGATGGGGAGAGCAGAGAATAGGAAAAATGATATTAAGGGTGTTACAGAAAAGAGAAGAAAAGAGAACAGGATTATCGAAATGGGAAGAAAACAGATTGAGGTTATATGAGAAGACAGGGTTATCGGCGGGGGAAGTACAAAGGAGGATAGAGGAGGGAGAAGGAGTGGAGAGAAATAATGGAAAGATGGAAACAGGTGGTTTACTGTCCAAAGGCTGAAACCCATGGCCCTTTAGCTGCTATGTGATACATTATATTTATAGTTAAAGCTTCTCTGAATCGTTTTCTGAACTACCAAATTGAATAAAATTATTGTTTGAATAATTATATTTCAAAAATGCTCCTAATGTTGTTATAGACGTTATCTTTGTGAGTCGGTACCATCCTGAATATTCCACAGGCACTTCCTGTAGAATGGATATCGGCTTCACTCGGTAGAAAAGTTTTGGACGGTCGGTGGGAAGCCCAAAATGAAGAAGAACTACGACGAAAAATTTACCAAAAAATTCGAAAGTTTAACCCACTTACTGTCGATAGGCTGAAACCCATGGTCCTTTAGCTGCTATGTGATACATTATATTTATAGTTAAAGCTTCTCTGAATCGTTTTCTGAACTACCAAATTGAATAAAATTATTGTTTGAATAATAATATTTCAAAAATGCTGCTAATGTTGTTACAGACGTTATCTTTGTGAGTCGGTAGGTTTTGTGTACCGGTTTGTGTAGATTTTGCCTTGGTGGCGTTTTATTGTGATATCTAAGAAGTTTATTTGTGTTTTTCTGTTTGTACAGTCTATTCTAGGTTGAAATATTTGAATTTGGATATGCATGTAATTATAGCATCGACATATTTCTATAAAATGGTATAGTGTATTTAATTTTTTTACAATGTTTTATTCGAGTTCTGTTTGTTCGAGTTCTGCTCGAGTTCGGCCTAGTTCATGGCTAGGCCGAATATTTGCGAATAAATTGTTTGGTTATATCTAAAGTATGTAGATATTACGCACATTTTACTTGCTATAATGAAATCTTTTTTCTATGGAATATAGTGTATGTTGCTACTTTTTAGTAGAAAATGTGTTGTGTCAAATATGACCGAAAAATGTAAAATTTACATGAAAGATGGACTTATCTTACACCTGAATAGTGCTGTGAACATTAATTAATTAATTAAAACAGGTCCATGAATGGATATTTGACAGTCGTTCTTGTTCGACAGTTCGGTCTTGTCAGTGGTTCGTTAGGAATGATTGGCTTGCGCCAAGAAGTTTTCATGGCCATTACATGTAAAGGTACTTCAGCAACTAACGTTTTTGGTAAACGCTACTGACGAAGGGTAATAACAGAAACAATATTGTCTAGCGATCCACCAGTTAGTCTTCATGGACCTTTTCGAATTAATGTTCACAACACCATTTATGTGTAAGATAAGTCCATCTTTCATGTAATTTTTTTTTTAATATGTATAATATAAAATATAATATTACGTATATTACATTCGTACTAATATGAAACGCTATTCTATGACCTGATGCTTTCTGAGGAAGATAAGCTGGCAAAATTGTATGGTGCAACCTTCCAAATTAACAAGTGACAAGCATGATAAGAGTATATCTGCAGAAAGACAATGCGATGTTAATAGTGATAAATACTGAACCGTATCTTTTGGCGACAATATGCAATGTTACAGATGTGCAGATACATTTATTAACTGATGCATTCTTATATATACTGATGTACTGATACTGCTCATGATATAAATGATATTAATTTTGTGGTGGTGCAGTTCGGTACCAATCGCCAGAACAGCTTGCCTTAAAGGCAACGTATGTTCAAAACTATTTACCTTAAATATGCTTGTCGAGAAAGCAATAAATGGGCATCTGACATTCATCAGTCTCTCAGATGGTGTGGATTACGGGTACTAAATGTGATGTAGTGGTCTTTATGTATCGTATCTGCTCTATTGTAAAAGACGGTCTTACGATCCGTTTTCAATAATTAGTATGTTTCTACTCTTTTAACTGTTCTGTAAATGTCAGGGCGTAAAAATGTGTAAGATAGAAATTTCTTTATTGCCGTTAAAGAAAAATAGCCATGGGTGAGCTTCGACCACAAGTCGCTGCCCACGACTCGGTTACATGATTCATGATGCCATGAGAGTAACCAACACGGATCATAAATGACAAAATTCTAAACCTGACTGACAACTAAAATCTTATGCAATAATGCAATTATTCTATAAGCTTTAGAGATTTTTAGTAAATATTTTAATTTCAATATAATCAATTACAAAATCTGTTTGTTTTATTTCGTATATCGATATTGGTTATAGTGTTATAATTGAAATAAATAAACCGGCACTACTGGGTGTACATACGAAAGTGTATACAATTTGTTACATTGTAAGCCTGGTAACATTCACACACGTATTTACATAGTCATATTACGTAAAAATCACAAAAAGTAAGAGCACTGTTTTATGTGATAATTTTAATACTATTTCTTCAAAAAATCTCAATCATTAGTCTTTCATTGTTTCCAACTTTGTAATAAAATAACAGTATACTCTACTTGAGAAGGTAATGTAGACCATTTCAGGATGTTTATTTCGTTTTAAGCTATTCTGTCTACATATGGAGACGGTGGTTACACTTACACGTATAATCATTTTAACAGGTCTAGTCTCAAGTTACGTAATGTTTATAGTTGACAAGAAAATAAAATACCTTTAAGAATGTCATTTTTATTAATATCTAGAAAAGATTGTCAAAACTTCGGTTGGTTTTGATGGGTATTTATTTGTAAAAGTGTAAATGTTCATCAAATTCGACAATGGTTGAAGAATGATCGTATAAACCTTTCGACAATCGTAAATTTGATACGCACAAGCGGTTACTTTTCAATGGTAAATTATTAGGGTGTGGTTGATATTCTGGAGTAAGCTTTATTTTTGGTTGTTCAAATGAAAAGCCTCACATTCATACGTTAATCAAATATATGTTTTATATTACCATTTTTTTTATAATTTTAAAGTTTTTCTATGTTCTGGTATAACACGGTTTCTGGATCTTCTTTTCAAAAATAATAAGAGCGCTCTATATAAAAGGTGTTTCTGATCATCGACTATATGATCTTAGAATATTTTTACAACTGCGAATCAATATTATGTTTGTAATTTCATAAAAATGAAATTCATTGCCTTGATCTTCTTTTGTTTTTAGAAATATATTGCGTATACGACAAGTTTTTGACTATTCTGTAATTTACCAAACAAATTAATTTTAGCAACTAACGTTATTAATATACCTTGTAGGTAAGCTCAAACGGTACAATATCGTTCTTTTGCAAAACTGTTTAATTAGTGTCCATGGTATCGTATGGAGTATGATTTTTACATTTGTACAGTTTCCATAAACATTATTTTCTAATAGATTTTTTACAATATATTAATAACGAGACAATCTACAAATGAAATATATTTATTCTAAGAAATTGATTTATAGTTCAAATTTTAAAATTATTGCAATGGCGGTGTTCTAGTTTGAATATTTGAAATATTTGTATGACTTATTTTACGAATCGTGATCGCCACCAGCTACTTTGAGCACACCATTATCACTAACATCTTAGTTTCAGTTCATTTGTGTGCTTGTAGGCTTAGTTGTGAAAAACTGACCGCATGCTTAACAAGCATAATCAAAATCGTCATAGGCGATTTTTTAACGATAAAAATGCAATTATATGCGAAACGTATTTTCTGCATTATGAGGATACATAAATGTCACTATAAAAGAAATTTGCTTTGAATTCAGCGCTCAGTTTCATTACTTTCCACGGATGCGCAAAGAAAAAGTTTATTTCATAATTTTGTACCTATTGATCAAAACCCATGCATATGTAATTAGAGACAGTTTTACAACTTAATGTTCTTTAATTTGCATTAATTACATCACCATGATTTTTAAAAGAATAATCAAAGTAGCCAGTATAAAGCCGCATCCAAAATGTGATATATATATATATATATATGTACCATTGCTGCAGTGTTTAATTTAAAAATAGTTTAGCTTTTGAATAAATTTTTGATAGGAATTTTTTTGTATCTAATAAGAACCGTCAATAACGGCGTTTGCCAAAACCGCGATAAAGCCAGTATATGAGTAAAATTAACATTTGACCAACTTATTTTATTAAAATATCCACTTAAGCAGTTGAAAGTCTAGCTGAAACTTTATTAATACATTACAAAATATTCATTATTATAATTTGATAAAGATGATTTTGAAATTGTAACGTACAGATATTTTATTTCAAGAAATCAATAAGTAAATGAAAATTGCTTAAGCTTTAATCAACATTACTTAAACAATCTTATATGCTACTTTAACTAGTATCTTGAAAACCACAGTGGTGTAAAATGACATCTTCTGTTATATAATGTTATAGGTAATCCAGTTAGAATTAATTTTTATACACCCATAGAGAGTGTTCAGCAAAAATATTCTCTGTTCAAAATATTAGCATGGATGGTTCTTTTGATTACACCGCAAGCAGGTTTTAACTATTAATCCAACTTTGCACGAATTAATTTAATGAATTACAATATGCGCAATAAATTTATATAGTTTTTGTTCTTTTTACCGTAGCTTTGAAGGTTAATTATTTACCTGAAGCAATTATGACGAAACTGTTTTATTCTACATTGATAGGATTTTGCCAATAAGATTAAGTTACTCATTAAAACATTCCATGGACATAAGTTTATAGAAACGCGTATAACCCGCTTTACAGCAACTAATATAAATTAATTCAGTCCGCTGTCTAGATATATTATCGCTTATCGATTTTCATTACCCAATCATTCAGTTAATTTGACGCAATACGTACATGTATATTCTCAAGCAATTAACGGCGCAATTTTTGCTCATTATTATCCCACATTAGTTATTTACTGTGTATTATTTATTTAAGTTCACCTTATTAAATAAAACTGCCAGCGTAATTGCTGAAAGATGAATAAAAAACATCTATAATAACAGCGTTTGTAACGAGTTAAAAAGAGACGATTCGAAACTAGCGTAATCATAATACGGCGGAGCGCACGGGAGAGGCTGGTCGTGACAGACCGGGAACAAATACAGAAATTCATATCCAGCAATATTCTGCACGCGAGCGGCCGATAAGACTGCCAGTACCGAGAACGGCAACGGACGCAGATTACGAGACCCGATGCCCGCTGATTATAACTCTATACATCAGATAGGCCTCTGCTTTATTTTAGCGTGTTCACAACACAGTTCCTACAAAGATATTGACAATTGTTGAGCTACTTGAACGCAAACTCGTGCAACAACGGGTAATAACGAGTTCAGATTTCATCAAAAAGGTCTTCCTATTAATACAATTATTCCTTAACGCTGGAAACGATCGCTCTCTTAAATAAACAAAAACAATTACTAAATTCCTTAAGTCGCGGAGCTTCCTATAATTATGTGTTTTTCCGAGCTCTAATACCGTACCATACGTGAACAGAATGCAAGCAGTACGATAACTAATCACATACCGCCATGTACGTACATGATTCTTACACCATACTTCGTAAATATGACTGTTATAAACAGCAATTTAAATGTTTCACTAATATTTAATATTAAATGTAATCGTGTTCTAAACATTTCAAAGCTGTTATTCACATCCTACCAAACTTACACGTCCAATTAGGAATAACATATTTTCTTGAAACATTGATTTTGAGTGCTAATTTTGTTTTCATAATAGCTAAAACTTGCATGTTACAATACATTGGAATCATATAAACTTGTGTATAAATGAAAACTACATTGACCGGCAAAAAACCGGCCACCCTAAGATATGTAATAAAACCATTGACATACTGGTTTATTTAATTTGAAAAAACCGGCCACCCTAAGTTACTAGTGACGGTTAATAATGCGTATAACCTCCTCGTGCTCGAATTACATCGTTTGAAACGAATCAATCAAATATGTGTCAAATCCTTCGTAAAACACTGCTCTTAAATCTTGGAGTGTTTCTGGCAAAGCCAGGCTACGACAAACTTAGTTAATCCCATAATTGCTCAATTGGATTTAGAGCAGGAGTACATGGCTGGCTTGTTAAGCGTATGAATTCCGACCTCGTCAAAGCAGCCAGTCACTACTCATTCCACGTGTAGCTGGCATTGTCGTGCATTAGAGTGAGTCCATCTCCAATAAAGTGAGAGTATGGCACGACAGCTTGATGCAGAATATCTTCCACGTATGGATGGGCATTTAAAGCCCAATTTTCCACAAAAAGTTCGGTATGTGTCTCAGACAAAATACCTGCCCGTGCCATAATAGAGCCACCATTAAAAGATCGCCTTACGGAAATGGTGCAGTCTGTGTACCGTTCATTTGGTCTTCTCCACACCCTTTCGCGACCGTTAGGCGAGCGTAGACAACAGCGCGATTTAGCAGCGAAGAGAACTTTACTCCATTGGTGAGGAGTCCAGTTTGAACGAAGTCGTGTAAATTCGAACCGTGCCCGACGTTTTGGTAACAATTCTGGGCTTGTTGCAAGTCTCCGTGACTTTAGTCCTCCTTCAACAACCCCTCTTCTTATTGTGCTCTCACTTACTTCAACTCCATGAGCTGTTTGAAGGCGATGTTGAAGTTGAGCAGCCGTTGATCTCCGATCCCTTAGTGCGTTGAGCACAACAAAACGGTCAACAACTGTAGTTGTTGATCTTCTACTTCCGGATCTGCTCTCTTAGTACAGCTGCCAATCTCCAAATACCGGTTATCTTCCCAATGCGCGAGACACGTAACGTTGGCTACGGCCATATTCACTTAAAGCAACAATACGAGCAACAAACTCAACAGTTTAACTGCGTAGCTTTTTAACTGTCACGTTTTATGTTAAAATCCATGTAAAGCAGCCTCCTTCATTTTAGACAAAAAACCATTAAAAGACAATACTGCTGATGCGTAAACAAAATATTCTTAATCTCGTTAAAAACTGATATATCAAACATCTTAAAGTACGGATTATGAAATTTAATCAAATTAACTTTCCATGTCGACTTGAAATATGTTTCTAGATTAAATTTTTTAAACTATTTTATGGTGGCCGGTTTTTTTGCCCGTCAGTGTATATAACATATATAATGTCCACATTATACTGTGACCCGCAATTACTTATTCCACCAATTTTAAAGAAGTGCTGGAACCTGAAACTGGGTTGTTCTGATGTTCAAACTTACCTTTTACATTCGTATAATCTATGTATACGGAAGTATACGGAAGAATGAGCTAAACTGTTAAAGGTAAAGTTTTTCAACTGTAAGCATGTGTTGTTAAAGGTGTTGATCCGATTTTTTTGAATCTGTTTATTTCCAATGACTCCAATAGTGTTGGTTTTTTCTCCATGATTATCACACAGGAGAACACAATTTTTCCTGAAAACTGAAAACTGAAAACTTTATTTTTTTTGATGGAAGTTCTTAAACCAGTGATAGTTTTGTTTTACCAGTCTACACTTTTTCTGAAATTGCTGTTACAGAAATTGACAATTTTAATAGTACAAGTCTACAAAAAAATGTTTTTCACATTAAGCTAATACAAAATTGTTTCTGCAGGTTTAATTAACTGCCATGTTAATGAGTATATTGACAAAGATAAACAGTCAGTCGTCGAGTTTTCAATGTGCACGCGAAAAATGTCTGATCGACGTATTTTGGCATGGCCTTGGTGATGTAGATAAAAAGTGGGTTCCTCATTACGGCAAACGGAAGTCGTTGGCGATTGGTATACCAATGGTGTGGCGTTAACCTAAAGACCACATTACATATTGCATGCATCGTTGCTGCCTGAAAATCTTGCTGTAAGCAGTTCAAGCTCCAGCAGTGAAAATGAACCACGGTCATCAACAGACATGGAAATTCAACCTACTAGTGAACGTAAATACTCGACGCAGACTCAATACTTGATACAGGCTGAGTTAAGTGATCTGGTAAGAAATTTGTACTTGCCGAGAAGCAGCTCAGAACTTCTTGCTTCGAGATTTTATTGGCAGCGGGATAAAGATTTTTGACACATCCTCTTATACGCTTATGAACTGATGTTCTGTAACAACATAGTTGGTGTTTTTAATACTTCATATGAGCTTCACGAGTGGATACGTTTTATTGATGGTTAAAAGACAAGTTTAAAGGCAGTTCTGTTGCACAATATTTACTACCTTCAGTTCTAGTAGGTCATTCAGTTCTAAATTAAGAATTAAGAATTGTGTTTGTGCTCATCTACAACTCATCTACAACTGATCTTCTTCTAGGCCAGCAAACGGTATTTACTAAATATCCCTGCATCCTTTGTGAATAGGACAGTAGTGCTAGAGCAGAGCATTGGAGGGGTAATTTAGTTCCTGAAAAAAAAAGATGTGAAGTATGAACCATTGGTTTTTTTCATCTATTGTACTTCTTCCACCACTTCATATCACATTACAGAACAGTCGTTGTTTCAACTTTCTTGTTATGAAGTTCACTTAGAAAATTGAAAATAATGGCAGCAGGTATTTTCGAGGGGCACCAGATTATGCAGAAAACATTACAGAAAACATGACAGAACGGCAGAGCGATACTGGCTCACTTTCTTATATACCGGCACTACTTTGGCACGTGCTAAACTATTAGGGAAAACACCCTGTTGAAATGATTGATTAATCAGGAACATCAGGGGTGAACTTATTAAATGTGTAACGTGTTTCAATAAATTGCATGGGATTTCATCAATTCCTGCTGATTACTTATGAGGTATAGACACCAAGATGTTAAATGCCCGTGACGATGTTACAGGTTCTAAAAACAGCGTTTTATATTCAACAGTTTTCATGTTAGTGAGTGGCTAGATATTATTGAATGAGTTGTTCAAAGTTGTAGCTAAATATTCTATTTGTAAATGATGTGTATCGTACGTATGAAAGTTAGAATAAGAGATAGCGAAGCAGATGCTACAACCTTAATATATTCTCTCAAAATAATTTTCAATGTGTTTATTGTTTAACTTATTGGCAAAATTGTCTACTCATCCAAAATTTCAAAATTGGTAAAATTATGACAATCATGTGACATACAAACGTCGAAAATTCGAGAAGGCCATAAAAACATTTTAAAGAAGGTAAACTTTGTCGAAAATGCAGAAAATGACAAAAATTATTGTCGACGAAAATCATCAAATGTTAAAATTGTAAAAATGGGTAAAAAGTAATTATGAATACGAAAAATGCCCATACAAATTCTAGCTATTTCAGGGGTCTTCAGATCATAAATTTTAGTAATATTGAACTTTTTTAATTTGAGTTCCATAGAATAATCAATTTTTTGAAAAATTACTAAAATTCATGAATTCATTTAGGTCTAATTTTAACGAATTTCTCGCGAAAGATACATTTGTTGTATCTGCTTTTATATTAATTAAAAAAAAATTAAATTACACTTCGTAACAAAATAAAATTTACAAATTTTGTTTTCAAATAATTGTAAATTTTATTGGTTTGTTTGACTTTTAATTTAGATTAAAAATTTTAGTAATTTGTAACTGTTCTAAAATTGAGTTTTCGATAGACTCATCATTTTTTGAAAAATTACTCAAATTCATGAACACAATAATGTATGCCTCATTTTACTTTTATTTCTATTTTATATAAATAATAAATAATAACAAAATCCTTTTAAATTATACTACGTAATAATTTAAAATTTTCAAAGTTTAATTCAAACCATAAATTTCAGGAACTCAAAATTTTTTAAATTTGTGTCCTAAAAATGCAAAAAATGTTCAAGCTGTCCAGAATGCAAATATAGCAAAAAAGAATTCAAAATTGTCCACGAATTGAAGAAATTTTTTTATGAAAATCGCAAAAAGCGTGAATTAGCGAATATAAATCGCAAGAATTGCAAAAATTTTAATAAATTCCAAAAGCTTATAAATCAAAAAAAATGTCCTCCAAGGCAAAAATGTAAAAAACTGCAAATTAATATGAAATATTTTAAAATCGTAAATTCAAAAAATAAATTCGAACTGCACAGTATTTTCAGAATTTAACTCGAAAATCGAGGGAACTTGTTACAAGGATCTCCCTATTTGAACTCTCTCTTATACTGTCAATTAAATATATATTACGCCAATGTTTCGTATGTGATTATATCGTTTGCTCGTAGCATGTATGTATGTAAATTTTAGTCATACATTTGAGTGTCTCACAACATTTATTCACGAATGCGATCTGTCTAGTGCTACTCGGTAAGTTTCGCATTCACGCGAAAGATATTGCTCCTTAGCACCGACGATTTTGCTATTGGTTCAGAAAGGTCGCGAATTTGAACACGAAAATACAGTATTCTTAAACATAACTTCTAAATAAAGGATCCAAAAAAGTGGTGCAGAAAGAACTTCGTAGCTACGTTGAAATGATGTTCCCAAGATATAAAGACTTGATCAGTCGTTCATGAAAAAAAGTTCAATGTTTTAACAAAAAAACGCGCCTACTTATTATGACTAAATATTTTATGTAGCAAAAAAGGGTCCTCATCCAAGATATGCAAACTTACATAATTGCTCGTATGTTTTACCAATGGATATATATCATATGTAGTTAGTATCTGTGTGTGCTTACTCCAGTTGAGTCTCACAATAAAATGCGGATTATTTTCCAAAATAGTTTGTAGCCGAACGCGTGAAATCAGTGCTCAGTGACCGGTTTCGCCATCGAAGCGTTTCGCATGTTTACGGAGACAGATTTTGATACTATTTCATAGAATATAGTGGATTTTGTGTTTATGCAATAGTGCAGTGTGTGTAGTCGTCAGTTTAATGCGCTGTCACATAAGCGTCCCCGGTTACATCGGACACTAATTATGCAGCATGTCAGGTAATAATAATTTTTTATACCTTTATTAGCTTTGTTCCTCCGGAAATCACGAAATATTCCAAACTAGCAGGTAATTAGTTTTAAACGTTCACATAAAAAATCAGAGGTTTTGCGTGAGTTGTTCTTATACAATTTTTATAATTGCCAAGGATTTGAAAGCGGTCAAAACAACTTTGGGAAATTTTAAATCAGGCACATGCGTAACTACGTAATGGAGATAACAATATCTTATGCGCGTCCACTACACAGGTGTACGAAATTGTGCTTTTTAAATTTTCTATGTTATAAATTCAAATATGTGTTTAATGTTTCTGTATAGGGCTAGGTTTTCATAGAAAATCAAAACAAATGTAATAATATGGTTATGTTTTCAATGAAAGTTACAAATAAATGAAGCACATAAAGCTAATACAAAGCAGTTCTGCAGGTTTAATTAACTGAAATATTAATGATAAATTGAACAAAGTTAACTATATGTCTATAATTATGAATTTCTATAATTTTTTCATTCTTTGGGAAAAGAAAATTTTTATGTCCGTCAATAGTGTATCTTTTAAAACACCAATAATAGTCAATAATCATTAACAGATCCCAATGGTCTTGGTAGCGGCTTTCCGTTGTTTTAATGGCTCTTTGAAACCGCTAATATTTTTCTGCATACGTTTGTGGCCCCTGTAAAATGTCTGCTATTATCTTAACTTCAGTTTTTTGTAGAAACTTTGTGACAAGAAATTTGAAAGAACAAATGCTTTCATTTAGAGCAGTTGTACATTGTTTCATCATGCCTAATTTGATATGGCATTGTGGAAAAAGGACATTAGATGAAGAAACGTATTGTTCATATTCAATTTCCCCTCTTTTTTCTAGCCCAATGCTCTGGGCTAGCCCTACTTTACCATTGACAATGGAAGCAGGGATATTTAATAAATTCTGCTGGCTTGCCTAGACGAAAATAGATTAGTAAATTTCAGTTGTGCAACAGAATTGCCTTTACTTGTTTTGAACTATCAATAAACAGTCTCAACTATTGAGGTCCATATTAGGTATTCATAACATTAAAAACGCCAGCTATGTTCTTACATAACACCAGTTCATCAGCGTGTGAGAAGAAGAGTAAGAAATTTTTATGCCGCTGCTTGTAAAATGTAACGCAGAAGTTCCAGGTTACAGCAGTTTTTTTTCTTTAATCTAGAGGCAAGAACTTTCCAGTTGCTCTTCCGCAAGTACACTCGTACCAGATTATTTAATTAAGCCCTTGTAAAATATTGAGTTTGCTTCGAATCTTGACGTTCACCAGTAGATAAATATTCCATATCTGTTGATGACCATGTCACATCTTCATTGCTAGGGCTTGAACTGCTACCTACCTACCTAGATTTTCAGACCTCGAAGGAATGGGCACTTCTTCACTGTGTGGAACGGGATGAATTGCAGATTACTGCCATATTTTAAACCACGTTTATTCTTTCCTGTTATACCAACAATGTTGCATAAACAAAAATAATAATTTCTAATCTGGTTTTTAAGTTCAGGCCACACCATTGGTATACTAAACGCCTACGTGTTCTGTTTGTCATAAATCCAGTGTCTCATAACATATCTTGTTCATTTCAGAACACGAATAACATACGTAATTAGGAGCCCACTTTTTATAAATTGTGTTATATTTCTTGTCTATTTTTATGGCGTATAACCACCGCACGTATAGCAACGTATAGCACGTATAGCAAAAGGCACTATTTGCACACCAACGTTGATCAGAAATTTTTCACGAGCGCACAAACTAAATAGAAATCAAAACTCGAGTGTGCGTCAACAGATCATTTACAAAACCAAAATATTTCTTATGAATGAAATTCGACAAGGAAAATGAACGGACCTGACAGTTATAAGAACTCGGGTGGGTAATCCCATGATTACTTGAACAAACAAGTACATATTGTAACAGGAAATAGATCCGAGGGTGGGGAGACACTTAAGAAAATCTTGGAGGAGATAAGATTATAATTATTATTTATTGGCACATTTATGATTTTTCAATATATTGATTAATATTTCAGCTAATTAAATCTGCAGAAACAGTTTAGTATTAGATTTATGTGTTTAATATATATATTTATAATGTTTTATTCCATTATTACATTTGATTTGATTTTATATGAGAACCTAGCCCGATAAAAGAAACCTGACAACAGTTTTGAATTTACAGTATTCACGTCTTATATATCCTAGAAAATGAAAGGAAAACGCGAAAACATTTTTTTGTAGACTTGTATTATTAAAACTTAATTTCTATAACACCGATTTCTGGGAAACTGTGGGGTTATGAAACGAAGCTAGGGCTGGTTTGATAGCTTCCATCAGGTAAGGAATCAAAAGGCATCAATAGTTTTCATTCAGCGAAAATTGTGTTGTCCTGTAATTATCAATCTGGTAAGCTAGGCACGCAAAACAGATTATATTTAGAAAATTACATTAATATTTAAAAAATATTTAATTGATGGAAAGATACAAAATGAATATGTACACTTACTCATCAGAAATTTAAAACAATTGAAAATTGCTTTAAATTTTTTTATTGTTTTTATTCATTATTTTGAAATGCGACATAAAGTGGAAGCAATTTGCTGACGGATTTTTGTATGCTGATCAGTTATTTTATGGGCCATTATATAGTACCATATAGTTTACTAAGGTCGTTTTTATCTTCGATCCAATTTGTAGTTTATTTCAAATTAATTTTATTTATTTCAATTTTTGTTGATTTTCTTTCATTTGATTTTATTTTTATTCATTGTTTTTTTTTCAATGTATTTAATTGTCCGGTTTCGAATGGTTTTTGTTTATTATTATTATCTTTCTCGATACATTGCAGCATTAAACTGGCAAATTTATTATTAAACCTGAAGGGATTGGAATATGTAGCATCAGTCGACGCAGAAATAGATTTTGAATCCTAAATTTGATAGATGATAGGTGTCATTTGAAACAATAATATTTTGCCTTTTAAATTGGTGAGAGTGAAATTGAAAATTCATTAACAACACATTGTATAGAGAAGAGCATTCTTGAGGGTATTAGTACTTGCATTGATGATGTGCACGGATAGAAAATTACCCTTCCACTAACTACCTTCTCAGTTACATGATTCTTTGAAGCATGGTCCGCATATCTAAAATTTCACCAAGAAAACAGAAAATCACCAGTTTTGTTGGACATGGATGTATTCACAATTCTTCATAGAATTCAAAAATATAAAAATATGTAGCGTGTTCCATTTAAACAAAGTAAATCTTATATCGCCCCCCGCAGACGAACCGCCTATGTCGGCTCGAAATATTTTTAGAAAAATGAACCTCTATATATATATATATAGATACTTACTTTTTTCGAATTAGAAAACATAACGCCGTATGGGAACTTTGTCAGATCGTTGGGATACCCTTTCCGACGTTATGGCACACGTTATAATTTAGATTATTCGCCCCTACTACTTGACCCTTCGATAATTAGTCATATAACATAGTGTATATTCGAGTGGATTTTAGGGAATATAAATAAAAAGTAAACATATATATTTCTGTTAAAATATATGCGATACATTTATTTGTTTAATATTTTAATATTATATGTTTAGAAGAACACCCCCGCTAAACGTCTAGGGACGCAATCGCGATCAATTGTTTAACAAATGGCATTCATTATAAAACATGAATTAAATCTTAATTTTTAATACTACGAGTGCAAATAATCGTTACACATTAAATCTCAAATAAGGCATAACAGTCAAGAATTTCCGTCTTGTATATTTGAACTGTCGCGTCGCGCCGTACTTGCTCGCTAATTTTTGGACTTATATTCAGAGTTTAGCTAATAACAATAAATCGCGCGATAAGACCGAGCGTATGCCCCTCTTTTACCATAGATCCAGCGATATATCTCTTTAATGTCTCCACGCAGTGTAACATCAAATATATTTCCCTTGCACATTAGCATCACCGGAGATTGTAGGTGATCTTTGCAATTGTAATACAGTTCTGTATTGGTATAAATGGAAATTTCGAATAGATATTGTGAACTCATTGTATTGTTTTCTCGGATGTTTCAACACACGTCTAGTAAATTTCAAACCATTGTACAGACCGTTTCGATCTGCACCTTTTCCCATCGAGGTAAATTCGTAAAACCACCATTCGTAATTTATAGTACGCCCAGTCGCGATTAATTTGAGACATTATTTATTTTTTAAATCAAAATATTCATTTTGTATTTCCATATCAACTTATTTCTTTCTTATACTATCTTTGTATATGACCTGGAACAAAACTTATATATTTGAAAGCAGTATCTCAAACGGTAGTTTTGGTTCACTCCTGCCATATTTTTCAATATCTGGAAAACGGTATAAGTTATCGAAAAAGTGTTTTTATAAAAGTTAGAAATAATCAAATTTATTCAGTTTTTATTTGAAAAGTTGTTTTGAAAAATATACTGTTTATTGAAAAATCGCAATTGAAAATTGGTTTTTGCATTTTTGACAGATATATGTGACATACTACTCATACTCATACTTTTCAAATAAAAATTGTTTTCTGTACAATTTCAATACCTTTAACTATTATAATTTTTTCATAAACCATCACTTCCGGTTGAGATATTGCTTTCAACATATGATACCACGCACCCACATCCCTGCACGACCGACGGCATACGACACACATCACACGACACACACACGACAAAATAGTCATACTCGATTCAGGAGATCTCAATACGTGTATATCCGCTAAAATCTCAAGTTCGAAAATTTTGCTTTTAGAATTGGCTACCACTGAAAGAATGTCGCATCGCACCTCTAGTACTTTATCGTCAAGATTATGTGAATTTTGCGATAAATGGCGAGTTGACATTTATTCTGCTACAATCCCTTCATTATGAATATTAATTAAGCAATATCATTAAAACAACTAACACCGGGGTGAATTGTTGCAGTTTAATTTTGTATCAACAAAATTGCTGTACAATATTGTACTACGAAAAGTAATAGGCTCGCAACGAACTTGATTTTAATCGCGGCGCTAATTAATAAGAGATAAAGGCGCGTTGTTATTGTTATTGCTGTCGTTACAGTTTTCGTTACACCTTTGAAATGCGTATCAAGTGCGACCGTATTTAGCGAACAATATCGTATTGATTTGGTTTTATGTAATTGGCGTACGCATATCAAAATGAGATTGATTTATTGCTACGTTGTGTCCTTAATGAGGATACCTGACGAACTAAAAATGTATACCTGTATATCGTGATGGGAGTTTCTAAGAGTCGTTCGTCGATAGTGAATATCGCGAGGTGTTTAATCTGCTCGTGAATGGTTATCAAGAATTATATAAGTTTGTCTCAAAAGGAGGAAGTGCACTGACGTAAGAAGAAAGGCGACAACAAAAATCATGAATAAAAAACAAATAACATTTAAATCTTATCATGTAGATATCACACCATATACAAATATTGATGTGCGAATTAGAGGACTAGTACGAATACGAGAATGTCGTGTTTTTGACATTGAAAGTCATGAAAAATCAAATCAAGATAAACTAACAACAAAGTGTCTGATTCAGAAATTATCAGCAAGATTTATGGAACATTTGAAGTAACTGCACAATTCATTTTATATCCCCATAAAATACCGTTTGGTAAATTAAATTTTGAAGTCTATGGCTGGTTAAATTTGCATAAATAGAAATTGAATTAATTGATTTCCAGTTAAACTCCCATATGGAACCAAAAAATTGTTGATGTAAGAAACGATTTGGAAGTAGTTGAAAATAATCGATTATTGGGTATGATGAATAAATGATGAAATTCTAACAATACGGATGTGAAATATTGATAATCATCATTGCTGTCTGTATTCAGAAATTACATTATGTTTTATTTGTATATGGAAAGTTTACGATGAGTTCTATCTAAACCCAAATCAAACCAATGTTACATTAAAGTTTATAACTTTCGTGTATCTATTCTCAAGCCACTCAATATCCTACTGCTAACTAACAACTAAAGGCCGAAGGTAAAATAGTTAAAAAAGAAGCATAATGATAATTATTTTCTAATCAATTTAATTCTTGTAAATGATTTTCTAATCAATTTTTTTGAGTATAGGGGTCTGTTGTGTGCTCCTCACCCGACGCATGAACTATCGGTAGCACACATGGGGGTTGCGAAGTTGAACAATATAAACATTTTAAGTACGTGTCTAGGAAAGTTCGTGTTAATTCATTCTAACAACGTAGCTATTAGTTTGAAAACCTTTATTAACAAAATTTAAAGTTTGGATGATTTTGTTTGTTTGAAAAACGTCAACATTATTAAAATTGCAGAAACTTAAAATGTGAAAAAATATTAAAATAGCGGCAAATGTCAAAGTATTAAAAATATACAAAATTTATCAACAAAATAAATAAAATGATAAACTTGTTGTGTCATAATTATTTAAATTACATAAACTTGGCAACAAAGGTAAAACGTGAAAGTTCAAATGTATTAACTTTAACCCATCGTATAAACTATAACAACCAACCCAACCCAAACCATGAGGTTTGAAAGTAATTCTTACGCCGGGTTGGATTGGTCATAAAATTAATACCAAATAATATCTTCTTCGGAATTTTAGAGGAAATCCTCGACGGGATATATTTGTGTCGTATTTCACACCCAACCCAACTCAGCACAAGAACTACTTTCGAACCTGACTGAGGTTTCAGTCAAATATCAAGTTGAATTTGGAAAATTTGTTCTTGCAAACGACGTCGGTGGAATATGTTCTCGTGGTTTTCGCATTAGAACCAAGGCAACAATTGCTCTAACAGAACCGAGTCGTTGATTTAAGTTTGCGTTGGAAAGTTTTGATAAACACAACAAATACGAAATTCAAAAATGCATCTAAATTTTTAGCAAATTTGGAAATAGATTTTGGGGTGCAGTTCGGTCTCGTTACGTTGAATTAAAAACATTGTTCTATTGTTCTTTCAAATTATTTAAAATTAAAATCAAAGTTGGGATCGGTTAAATAAATCTGCTTGAACATTAACCACAAACCTTTTTTCAAAACTGATCAAATAGATCGTTTGGGTTGCGTTGGGGCGAAATGTTGCGTTAACTTAAGAAATTTGTTTGTCAAATCGTAAACAAATAAAAGTCCAACGTTGGGTTTCATTAAGATGTGATGGGTTGGGTCCTGAAACTCAATTTTAACAATATTTTCATCGACGTGGGCATGTGAGTCGGTATTTTTTGAAATGAATTAGATAAAAAATAAATTTAGAAATAGGATAACGGGCGAATGAAGCCTACATAAATATAAAATCCTTAATATCTAATATGCAACAAGAAAAATCACATTAAAAAACAAATGTTTACGTGCATTTTGTAAAACATTAATATACCCTTAATAAATTGCAACACTTGTCATTTTTAAAATCATTATAACTATTTAAAGAATTTTAAGATTTTTCTCGACAGTAAAAAGAAAAAAAATATAAAATAAAAAAGTAAAATAATCATAATTTATGTTAAATAATTTTTGTGGAACACTTTAGTAATTTCATACACATATTTATAAATTTGTGGCACGGACAATGAAATAGGTTCGCCATCCCTGCCCTGTAAGGTTGTCTAAGAGCCACGTTAAACGTGCACAAAAGTGAAAGAGCATATTGACATTGACATGCCACTATTTTTGAGCCTTCCTAAATTGTAACATTTTTAAAATATTGGTTTCCTCGTTGTTATTAATAATATTTTAAGAAATTTCAATTTTTCGTAGGTTAGCAATTAATGACTTTTTCAACATCATATCGGGTTTTGATATTGTTTCTAGTATTTTCTGGGCGGCAGATTACGAATATGTACGCAGTTTTTTTCGGGTAGGGTAAAATACATTTAAAATTCTCAAATGCTTATTGTTGAAACTTGCTGTTGCACTATTATTTTCATGATAAAATGATTGCAATAAGAAAATTTGTTTTTATTTGTAATGCAACAATACTTCATAAAGTACAACTCCTTCATTTGTGTGTGGGAAAAGAGAAAAGCATTATACATTATTGGCCATTAACACAACGCGAAATTATTGGAGAAAAAATGTTATCGCCGAAAGAATTTTGTAGCATCCACTTCACATTAAATTGGGGATAGTAATTTTGTTATAAAAGCAATGGATAAAGTTGGTGAAACTTTTCTGCATATGAAAAATTCATTTCTATGGATAAGTGATGTAAAAATTAAAGAAGAAGAATTCTTTGGTGTTTTGGGTTTATATGAATATTAATTGGTCCAAATATCCGGGGGTTGATGAAAAGCGTTGTATTCGAAACCAACCAAAATGAACAATATCGAGCATAGATATACACCAAGCGCGTAATCAACAACATTTAGAAGTTCACAAATCACAAAATTATAAAGAACTCAATATATGTTTACAGCTTTTGCGGACTTGAAAGTTTTGATGTCATCGAAGATACATATGCTCCAAACCACATTGATTTGTAGTCTGGAGACGAGGTATGAAGGAAAGAAATTGTTTGCAATGTTGGCAGAATATTGTTGGAGTGTGATACCGGGTGAGCTCAAAAATATGCATTTAATTAATTAATTTTATTCGTCTTGCGTAATTACATTTGATTAAATCCAACATTCATATTCAGTCCAATATTTTACTCGCGAACATTATTTGTTCATTTCGTATCTAGGTACACAGTGTGTGACAGACTGATAACAGTTGATGTTTGTCATTCATTAATAGTACATGCATAATAAAATCATTGCAATACGTTCATACTTTGTAAATCAATCACAAAATGAGAACGAAAGCGCATAATCTTTGTTACTTACACTGTATATCTGTATTTGGAAAAATCTTGTATAAAAGCCGTAGTAACATACTGCTTTAAGACGAGTCGGGAATATTGTATACTGTGTAAACAGCCCGTCGAGTTCGAGTTTATTTTGCAACTAGTTGCATTAATAGCTGTTTAAAATTAAAATTGCAAAAATTGTGGGAAAATTTTTATATTATTTTTCCTATTAAAAATAAAGCAGTTAACTTACCATTGGATATTGAGAATCTGTCAAGCTTCTCCTGCAGTTTGACAATACAGTTGTATTTATAAAGTTTTACAAAATATCCTACAAGTTAGAATTTCGGAAATGTATTTACAATTTGGTTGGCCTAATGCCTATAAACGTGACATTGTCGCCATTTTTAGAAATCAAAATATTTCTAAGACAACAATTGACGCGGTACATTGTGGAATGTGAGGAATGTTTGCCGTGTATGAGTCTTCCCAAGACGGATAGCCCTGAAGTGATAAATCATGCAAGGCTTCATTCAATCTGCAAGAAATAGAAAAAAAGTTTCAACGAGAAGATTAGGCCGAAGATTTCACATTTCCCATATGACAGCCAAGAGGGAACTTAGCAGAAATAATTTAAAATGTAGACAGCAACAATAATGTCCCAAATACATGGCTGCTCAATTACAGAGGATTCCAAGATGCTGCAGACAATTAAGACTAGAACATTTCAAAAACCACGCCACGATAATTTTAGACGACGAAAAATATTTTACATTATCTTACTCCGCAATAAAATGATATGAATGCTTTTATACAGATAACACTGAGGACGTTCCCACAGTAAGGTATAAGAAAAAAGCGAAATTTGAGGACAAGGTTCTAGTATGGTGCACCATTCCGGAAGCTGATTTCTTAAGACCTTATGCTGGGCGAGTTAGGGGCGAAGCTATAAATTTATGTTCAAATATGCCTCCCCGAATTAGTGAATTTTATTAAAACGTATAATGTTAATGATAATATTATGTTCTGGCCGGATCTGTTGTCGTGCCATTAAAGAGTATAACCCCTCCGAACGTTCCACAAGCACGCCATGTAGAAGGGTTTTGGGCTGTACTCGGTATAAAAGTTTACGACGCTAGGTGGGAAGCACAAAATGAAGAAGAACTACGACGAAGAATCTACCAAAAGATTCGAGAGTTTAACCCACTTACCGTCCAATGTCTGATGAGAGGCATTCGCACCAAAGTGCGAACCATTGAAACCCATGGCCGTTTAGCTGCTATGTGATGCATTATAATTCTAGTTATAGCTTCACTGAATCGATTTCTGTACTACTAAATTAAATAAAATAATTATACAAAATATTTGTTACAAACCTTTTGACATTAAATTGCAACTATAAAAACGAGTTTGTCATGGAGTCTGGATTAGGTTCGCTTGACAGGGGTGGGTTGATTTAACTTGAATGCGTTGAGTTGGGCTCGGTTGGGTTTACAAACCCAATATCATGCATTATTCATCTTATTTTACTTATTTCATAGTAAGTTTTACCTTAAAAAACTAGAAATTTCGTCAGTATATTTGAATATTTCAGATGTCTCTAAACTCAAAACTTGACCTGTTCCGAAACAACTGATATTCATAACTAGCGGCCCTGAAAATAGTAGAAATGATATCAAAACCCGATAGTTGTATAGCGTCATTAGAGTTAGAGGGTATGTCCACAAAATTGCAGCATTTAATATTCATGAAGAGAACTATATTTTTACATTTTTGAAAATATCTAAAACTGTGTTTTCGTTTTTTTTTTATTTCTTTTTAATTATTTGGTAGAATGGAAAACACGTGCAGTTTCGTTCTCTGTGTGATTAGAATTGTATAAAATGATAGCAGGCCACTGTATTATTATGGTATGAGGCTCCAGGCCACAACTTGTTGACTGGTCACGAAGTCGTACTTAGTAAAAAAAAAACCTTTATTGGCATAACTATTTTTAATACATCATGTTTCATACCTTGTAGTTAGTACAGATTTTTTACGACTGCCTTATAATTATCAAACAGACTCAGATGCAAATAAAAATTTAAAGCTATAAATTAATGGACGACAATCTAATATTTATGAACAATTACAAATTGAAACAAAAATAGAACATTTCAAAGCCAATTTCAGTATTATAAGTACTAAATATTTCCATATTTTTATGCGTTTAAGAAATAGTATTCCCGGATATCCCGTACCAATAATAATTGCTACGTTCGTAGAGCTCATCTAATGAGCTAACTTGATGTAACTTCTGTTGCATTTCACGTAACTTTTGTAAATCGACAATATTATTACTAGCTTTCTTATTTAGACATTGAAGTTCTTCTCCAATTGCATATTATTATACGCTGTTGATACTTTTGAAATTTTCACCCATTTTTGTCAGAGACGAGTCTCGTTTATCATAATTTTCGTAAATGTAATAAATGCGTGACAAAATCGAAACATGTTTATTTGCTGTAAAATAACGTACAACCTTGGCCATTGTTTCTTCTCATTCGACGAAACTGGCATACGAGCCACTGACAAATGACTAGACGTATATTACGTTTGTTACGAAACTGGTCGCTGCCACGTTCAGTATAATAACAGTGAAATATTAATAATAAAATCACATGTATTTATGGGTCTATCAACACTTGAAATTTACTTTACGCGTACGGGTAGGGTCTCGCATACATTTACACCTACGAGAGTCAAATTGGCCTGAAGTTTATTCATAAGTTTCAATTTCGAATCTGTGCACGCCGCATTAAAATTCGCTTATATGGTACTAGCAATAAATTAATTGAGCGTGCTGGGTTGCGCGATGGCGGCTAATTCTTGCATTAGAAATATATTAGGGACTATTATTTGTGGTGACGAATACAGTAATTTAGATATTTGTGGGAATTTGTGTGTGATTAAGGGCCAGTTCTACAAGTGCAGTATAAACGACCGAATAGTTATCGGCCGTATAAGCAATACCACACTTTATACTAAGAATAAAAACGCCTGCGTTCTACAAGTATGTTAGAGGCACGGTATAACTATCTATGGAATAGCATGTTAAAGTTCTTCCGTTGGCAATGTATCGGCTTGCGACGCACGCGCAAATCATATCACCAACAATTTCGTTGATGGTAACAAGGCGTTGTTTCTCATCGTCAATGATTTTATGTCGCCTTGGATCTGTTGCAATAACTGGCGTACGGTATTTTTTTGTAAACGAAATTGAGTAAAAAATTCCAAATCGTCCAGTTCTTGGAAATAATTTAATCTAAAACAATTCAACAATACAATTTCTGTGTTGAAAGAACAATATACATAAATTTCAATAAAATATGATTTTGTAACCTAACCTACTTTCTGCGAAATCGCTTCGGACGACGCGTTGGTTGAATATTGTCAATATCTTCCTCGACATCGGACTCAAAAATTGGCATATCAACTAAATTCATCATGTTTTTCGTTATAAAATAATTGTCAGATAGTACACACAAGTGTTATCCATCTTCTTTTTTCAACCAATAAGAGCCGAGTATAAGAGTTATCCGTCCGATATCGGTGGAATAAGATATACCACTGTTTATTCTACAGTATATGCTATTCGATTCTTATCCTGCTCTTGTAGAACGTATATCGAAATATTATACTAAGAATAGCGCTATACGGGCGTTATTCGGCACTTGTAGAACCGGGTCTAACAGGTATAAATTCATGGTTATGGTGGAAATGAGTACACTGATAGTTTATATGTTAAGTGTAAAATCTTGGCAATTATATCATCACTGAACTAAATCTTAGTCCAATAATTTAATTGCATTTGAGGCTTTGCTAATACATTAATATTTTATAGGGATATTCTGTTGCCACCTCTATTTTAATTGTCAGATAAATAAGTAGTGTAATTATATTTTCCATTGGTTTGTATCATCGGCCGTTTAGTAATTACAGTCGTAGTTTTTTAAATACTATTAACAAATGAAGCGGTATAAGTTCAAATAATGAGCAGCAGATGGCAATGAAAAATGTTCTGTTTTATGCATCGACGTTAATAATACCGAAGAATGTACATTAAAATAACGCGTTATTTCCTTTTATTACGTATTCCCAAGAACATACAATTATTTATAACCGTGTGCTGTAAAAGTCATAATAAGAACCGGAGCTAAAATATTGTGAATTTTATGGGGTGCATTTGTCGTCCTGCCTTGCGTTTCATCTAAACGAGTTTTGTTATGATTATATATAAATTATGGAATAACATCGATAGAAACTAGTTTTATTGGTAATTCATTCTGGAAATTAACGCAGTGTGAGCACTACCTGGCTCGTGGTGTTTCTGTAAGTTATATCGCGTAGACCTGATAGTCCATTTAAGGCGTAAATTACCGAACGACAATCCTCCCCGGACACATCCACGGATATTTCCAGGGAATCTGACGGATCATTTTAATATCGGCGATACATCGACAATACCATTTAATTGCCGCGATTGCTATACATGGCTTTATTTAGTTGACTTTGTTGTTTAGTTTTCTATTGGCAGGAAATTTCGTATTAGTTCGACTCGCTTCGTCTCGACGCACGTCGGCGGTTTGAACGGAAACGGCGTTACGAAGTGGTACTTTCGAACGATGCAGTAACTTATAATTACCGGACTATTCATTGGTAACGCTGAAAGCATTGATGGAATATTTACAATTTATCATGTTGTTAATTCAATCTGACTTTGAGAATTTATGGCGATGATATTTATGAAATGTCATTTTTCACCCCGCTCACAACTACGACAAATAACAATGTGGCAATAATTTTAGGAATTTTCCTCCAGCTTGTACATGAATTGATCGCGAGTAAAATACCGTTGATTGTGTAACGCTTTTCAGTTACCATACATGCAAGTGGTAGGATACGATGTGATTGATATTATGTAGCCGCATGGTTATCTGACAAATATATCAATACATACATACGGAATAATATTGATTTATTTGATCTGTGGTTATTGAGCTGACGTTATATTATAGTGGTACGACCAGATCCGTAGGTAGATAATGGTTACATAGTTGCTATTCGTCATAACTATTTTTATTATCGACTATTGAGATCAAAAATACTTCTGTAAATAATTGTGTCCTAACTAAATTATTAGTATAGTTCCAAATCTGAATTTTGTTGTCAAGACAAATTGCCATTTCAATCGATTTTATTTAATCGCGTTTATTTATAGCCGTACCTGCACGCATTATAAAATAAGGCATGTTTCTTTTACGACCAGGGATTTTCTTTTGAAAACCATTTAGAAATAAGTTTTATAATCTCAACTTGATCTGGCACCTATGCTTGATACATGTCGCTTTTCACAATGTACTTTCACATGAGCCATAATTAATACATTGCTCTTTCACTACTATACATCCGATATGTTCGAGAAGTTTTTAAATACGAAGTCGAATAAACTTTATTTTCGGACGTTTACGTGAAAAAAAACAGTTTTATTTTATGGAGAGAATTCATCGCCGATAATACAGTTCATCCATTATCCATCATTATAGTTTCTTCATCCTTGATAAATAAGAAGAAATTCTCGATTGTTAAGAACCGAAAAAATGTAACTTCTACGTTGATTTTGATTTTTGTAACTGAGGCTCCAACAATGCACATTTGATTATTAAAAAACTGCGTCTATGTGACTGCGACTGTGTCTCTGTTTATATATGAATCTGTGTACATATATATCTGTTTGCCTGTGCATGTGTGTATACGTGTCTATGAATCTATGTATCTATGTGTATGTATGTCTGTATCTGTGAATCCGATCTGTTTGTCTGTGGCTGTGTCTGTGTGCCTGCGTCTGACGGTATCTATGCATTTGTGTTAGTTAGTTTGTGTCTGTGTTTGTGTGGCTGTATATACTGTGTCTGTGGGTACTGTGTCTGTGTTGGTTTGTCTGCGAGGTAGTATATGTCTTAGAGTCAGTAAGTATGTGTCTGTGTTGTGTGTCTGTATGACTGCGCTATACGTCTATGTCAGCGTGTCTACATACATCGAAGAACACAATTAACAAAATTAAAATAAATTAAATTAAAAAATCGAATTATTTTGAATTTTTGTATTTTAAATGACATATTTGCAGTTTTAAATCTTCTGGTTTTTACATCGCCTAGAGATATCATTCGCATTTTACGCGATTTCAATTTTTTCACTTTCGTGTTGTAATGTTTACATTTTTTTTTGAAATTTAGGAGTTTGTATTTATTGCATTTACACAATGTTGCCATTTTTCCCAACATTAAAAGTGTTTTTGTATATTTTAACGTCAAGTCTTTGATTTTTTCCAATTTTAAACATTTATCGATAATTGTATATTTTCGCGTTTTGACATTATTTGACGTTGCAATTTTTTTTGGATTACCAACATTCCTGATTTATATGTTCGCTGGATATTTTGGTAGGCTATTTTAATGACTGCGTCTTTAAAAACTTTTGTGATCTTGTGTACATGTGTGCCCGTGTATGAGCTCAATTTCTTTTCTTGTGTTCTTGGTCTGTGTGTTTCCCGTGCATTTCTCGTTTTTTATGTTTTTGTGTATTTTACTGATTTTATTTTCTCTGTACTATAAATAAATAAATTTAATATAATACTTTTACAGGCCTTGACTTGTTTGTGATCTTGGTATGGGATGGACAAAAAATATCCCTCGGTTCGCTGTTCGTGTAGATAGGGGTTTGGTATTCATCCCCTTGAGGATTACTGGCACCCTTCACTACTCGTCGTTTAAGGGGGGTCCTGCTTTAGAAGGCTCAAAAAAACGATTTTTTTATTGCTCAAATCTATGCCTAATATATCTAACAATATGTATAAAAAGTTAAAGCGACTAATTCGCAATATTTTGAAAGATGCAGCACTAAACACAGTGAGGTGTCGAGCAAAAAATATACGAACGCACAAACGCTCGGACAAACGAAGCGCGCACCCCTTCCCGCAGTCACATAACACCGAACTATGTACTGAAAAAAGTTCAATCGGGCGTTCGAAACAATAATATTTTGAATTCGTAAGAGCTATAGTAGGATTATAACGAGATATTCCGTAAGTAATCGAAAATTAACATTTTTGCTGATCGTAAACTTTAGAGCGCGTTTTCTCGAGATTTCGTTTTTACGATTTTTCTAAACTGGTGGGCGTGATTGCGAGAAAACTAGACAAGCAATCAAAACGAAACAAAACTTTTGTTAGCTTCAGTAGCATTCTATTTGATTTGAACTAAAAATATTAATGAAAAAAAAATTCTAAACAACTTTTTTAGCAAGTTGAAATGATTTTCTCTTCATGCAAAGAGCAAAATATATGAGAATTACAATTTTCTTTGGTTTTTTTTTGTTTCAGACAAAAATTACGAGCTACATCTTTCCCACCGATTGTAGACTGCAATTGAAAGGTGTTGCACAAATGTGCATACAAATCGGTTCCGTTTAAATATTTTTCTCTCGAAATATTTTTTTTTAATGCTCAAATATGCAATAAAATGCCCTAAAAACTTCACTAGACTTGCTCATTTATCATTTCTCATTTCTGTCCTAAAAAAATTCCCCCAAAAACGCTATTTTAAGGCCTCCTAAAGCAGGATCCCCCTTAACTGTTGTAGTTCGAATATTCCTTGTAAGCCAATGCCTTCTGTCAGTATAGAGTAATTTTCAAAACTCTTCCAATAGCGTCTTATTTTCATATTCGCACGATGTTCGTTTGCATTTTCCATCGCAATGTTTTTTCATTGGTGGTTTTAACTAGTCGCGTTCTTTTCTAACATTTGTCTAACATAATAAAAAATATTGAGTTGGAGTTACCTAACAACACTAATAGTGTAGATCCTGTTGCATCAGGATCTGGACCAGCACAATTAAATTTTTAAAACGAAAGCGATAATTCTAGGTAAAAAAAGTACAATTTCGAGAGCAGCAGCGGCTGCTTTGTCACATCTTCTGCCATACGAATCCATACCATAGCTATTTTGTGAACCATTAGCTGTATATTTTGTCAAGGTTTGACCAAATTGAAAATTAAATAATACAATGCAATGCATATACTGGGGTTTTCTTACAGATTTTTTAAAAAATCTTTATATACCGTGTTTCACCTCTCTTCTTCTAGATTCGAAGTTGCAGATACTGTGTTTTTCAGATATGTTTTTCGGGCTTTCAGCAATTGAGTTTTTGCCATTAAAAAACGTATGGAAGAACAGTATGTGCAAAAATTACCTCAGCTCATTTTCCGAAAAATATGCATATGTGTTTTTCATTGGGACAGCCGATTACTATAACCGTATCACTTGAAAATGGCAAACGACGTGAACGACAAAGAAGCACAAATAAAAAATTTCAATTGACCTTCCACAAGTTCCTTCGCACTTTTAAGTAAATCAGATAAAGAACATATATCCCTGAAAAGTCTTAATTAACATCACCAAAACGTAAAATGGAAATGTTGCAGACATTACCAAACTTTAAACAAAAATTTTGTGTCAAATTCAAATATAATTTCTTTCAAACTAAAAAGAATAAAAATGAACCCACTCTGGATTGAATGTTTGTGGTTTCTCTTAGAATTCGTTGGTTGAAGCAATGACACGTTTCTTAGCTTATAAATAAATAATGCATTTAAAATTAAAAACTCCTACCATACTTGATTGTTAGGAAATCTAAATTTCAACAACTAAGTTGTCACCTTCAGTATAGAATCTAAATGTATTTAACGTAGTATTTGTAACAATAGTAAATTAAATATAGTGAAGGCAATATCTTCAAAGGTAACACCTTAGCTAGATATAATAAGTTTAACATGTTTCTTTTTTAGATTCTACTGAAGATGGCAACCTAGTTGCCGAAATATTTATTTAGATTAAAAAGCAAGTTTGATTTTTCTAATTTACAGATTTTGTGTTTGTAAATTATTTTAATTAGTATTTGTAGTGTCCCAATAATGATCTACTTAAGAGAATACCTTGAAAGTTTATACCTTAACAAGAAACGCGAAGTTTAACACTTATCTTAGTATTGGTATGTATTATACAACCTCATTGTTGTTATATATCTACCGATAAAATAACGAAATCTCAATTGTATTTCAATCGTTTTTATTATTCGCATAAATTATGCATTTTAATTATGATCATCAATATGACTTATTCCAGTCATTTTTGCAAAAATATATAAAAATATAAAATATGTATAAATTATTATTTATAGCCAATATTATAATCGTTGCAGATCAACATCTTTCATTGGTATTTAGTAAATGGAATTATCGGTCTTGAAGACTAATCTAGCACGAGATATTTAGCTAATTATTCCGATATGTCAGTTTTAATTGCCACATGCTTTATGAAAGTTACCGGTAGGTAACCGCATGTGCTCTAGTTTATTTTTTTCAATTGTCGATTGCTGAACGCTGCCAGCAAATATAGAAATATGACAATATGTGAGTAATATTTCATCGAAAATAAAATGCGCAATATATTATGATACAGCCAATAAATTTGTTGGATAATTATGTTTACGGTAATTGCACAAGACGTCTGTTTTAACTGAGGTCTGGTTTCGCAACTAATTAATCTATTATATTTGTGTTTGTTGAATTTAAATTTTATCTCAAATTTAATTAAATATTATAATTATTTATAAAATAAGTCGTGATTTCGTGAGCTGAATAATATATCTTAATTTAAAATATCTTTAAGAGTTCTTCGGATTTCGTTATTGAAATTTATTTTAGATGCGTAGAATTTATAGATGGACGGAGTATGAAGTTGATTTAAAAGTTACGGTAGACGTGGTGTAAAATGTTTCGTATCTCCGAAACTGTCCATTTGCGGACCCATGTTCATTAAGGCTTTTCGGAATATTTTAGGCCATACTGCTCAAAGTTTGTGACACCTTTTTTAACACCCTGTATATGAAATAGTTTGATATGTATAAAATCAATATCCTACACTTCCATGTAGTTCCTGGTTCCAGGTAGTCGAGCAATGATGATTTTGTGCCACATTAGTTCGGTTTATGTCTATATTTAACAAAGTCAAGTCATAGATAAATCTTGATAGATCCCAGATGTTTCAATAAAAGTCGAGTGACTTTTATAAACATTGTAAAAATCGATAATGTATAATAGCGGACGAGAGTTATGAATAGAATTTATTAGAAAATAAAATACTGTTTGAATTGTCGACGTGTCCGATTACCCATAAAAGTGTTATCAAACGCACTTGCACGTGCAATGGTAAAGTTCACTGAATAAAACTAATATCAATTATTTTGATGCGCAAAAACAGAAAATAAATTATGAAGCACAGTAAGCATGTAAAACAGACACAAACAATTGTATCCGTGGAACAACGAGAATGGCAAAACGATTGTCGCCCAGACATGGGCGAATATGCTGGATATGCTAGCGAATATACTGGATATTATTAAAACAAACTATTCCGTACATTTTACTAGATGTTTACAATAAGTTTTGAAACATTATCTTCTTCTTCTTCTTCCTCTGTTAGGGCTTCGCACTGTCTTTTCCATATGTTCGGTCTTGATGTAGTCACATGTTGCGCCATCCTGTCCTCTCCCATTCTTCCAACATGGTCTCTCCAGTACGTTCTCCTTTCTCTTGTCCACCTTACAATGTCCTGTACTCAACAAATATCACGGATCTTGTCGCTGCGTATTCTGTCGCGAAGGCTCAATCCGGTAACGGATCTCAATGTTCTCATCTGTGTTGTTCTGCCAATTTGGTTGGTTCTTGTGGTGTTGGCTCTTGTCTTAGCTGCGTATGTTAAGACTGGTCTTACACAGGTTTTTTATATACGAACTTTAATTCGTGTCGACATATGTTTGTTCCTCCATATTGTATCGCGGAGAGCACCCGATATTACTGCTGAGACTTCACGTCTGCCTTGTTATTGTCGCTGGATATTTTGACCCCGAGATATTTAAATCACATAACCTGCTCTATCGGTGTTCCGTCGACCTCTAGTTTACATCGTGCGGAATCTTTCGATATCACCATTGATTGTGTCTTCTGGGTTGAGATGTGAAGGTTGAATATCTTGGAGTTAGTGTATTCTTGTTGCAAGTTGCAAGAGGCGTTGTCGTCTTCGTTTTCGGACATGAGAGCTATATCATCTGCTTAGCCTACGATTTGAAATTTCCGGTTCCCGCTGTTGTATCCTATGTTGGTGTCTTTTACTCTCTCTATTACGTTGTCCATGATGATGTTAAAGAGACATGGGCTTAAGCTGTCACCTTGTCTTTTGCCAACTGATACATGGATTTCCTCTGGAAATTCTTTTGATTCTTATTTTATTCTCAGTGTTTAATTCTTTAGCTACTTGGGTACTTTTTTTGTCGATGTTGTTTTTGCGGAGAGCCCTTAGTAAGTCTTTAAGTTGTATTGTATCAAAGGCTTTGGAGAAATCTATAAAGCAGATGTAGAGTGGTTTGTTAAACTCAGTGGATTTTATTTCTATTAGTTGACGTAGTATAAATATTGCGTCGATGGTGGACCTGTTTGTGTGGAAGCCCTGCTGTTCCTCGCTGGTTCGTATTTGCGTTGCTAATTCTTGCGATATGGTTTTGGTGAATACTTTTTGGACATTAGGGAGCAGGCAGATTCCTCTGTAGTTTTTTGGGGTCTTTCTATGTTCCTTTTTTGAATATAGGTATTCAATACAATACACTTGTTCGCTATTCGCTTGGCATGTTTCGAGTTTAGAGTATTTTTCGAAAGAAGTTGGCAATCTCTTTGTTAAACTCGGGGCCCCCATATTTGATTATTTCGTTGTCGATCGGGTCTACCCCTATTTTTTAGTTTTGGGATTGCTTCTTCGACGTCATTCTCAGTAATGTCCCATTTGGTTTCGTCGGAGCTTTCTGCAACACCGCCTCTCATTTCTTGGTTGTCTTTATCCTTGTCTTTGTCCTCATACAGTTTTAAGAAATAGTCTTCCAATTATTTTTTTGAGATTGAAGATGTTAGGATAAATTCCTTTACAGGCTTTTCTCTGCTGCGGAGCATGTTCCATATTTTCTTTTGCGCTCCACGACCTATAGTGCTCCATTTCCAAGGAAAATCTTTCCCAGTATTCCTTATTAACATTATCGTATTGACAAACTTTCGCAAAATTGCATTCACCATTTTGTGTCTGTCAATTTTTAATCAAAATTTACAAATACAAAATCTAATTTAAATATTATTATAGATAATTTTAATAATTTTCTATATAAGAACTATTTTATTGTTATTACAATTATAATTATTTTATCAAGAATTTTATCTAAAAAAACCTTATTCTTTACTATTTTTATTGCAGTAGTTTTTTAATTTTTAGTATGAAAGTTACCTTATTAACGTTTATAATTTTAAAAATTAAAATTTGTAATATTTTAAATTATTTTTTTAATTATCCTTCTATTACGCTTGTATAAAGAATTGAATCAAAGAGCAATTATCTATACTCACTGACATTACAAGTGTTATGCCCAAAAGGAATGACTTCTTCAACTTGATTTTTTGGCAAAAGAATTACTATTTAAATGGTTTAAAATGGTAACACTATTAACGGTTTGACTTTTATTATTGTTTGCGAAAACATTTTTTATCTCGTAGTATTTTGTGAAGAAGCTGGTGGAGATCTCACTAGTACAGAATTTTATAGATATTGCGCCTCCGCTTAATAGTGTTAAGCGTAACAAAATGCCTCGACTTCGAAAACGTCAAAGTTATCACTTTATTAATGATTTTGATAGAACTTTGGTAGAATTGTTGCCTATCGAGATGCTGGTTTGTCCTAACGCGAAATTGACAGCCGTGTTATGTGTTATTCCACGATTAGTGCGTCCTTTGACTACGGACCACTGTCGTCAACGTTTGAACTATTGCAGAGAAGGGCAGCATTGGGAGGCAGAATGGCATAATGTCGTCTTCAGCGATTTTGTCTAGGTATGCACCATCGTAGAAAGCTGAGACGCCGTGGAGACCGACGTGATAGTGGGTTTGCTGTTGAGAGGCATTCAGACCAGACTGTTGGAGTAATTGTTTGAAGGATTATTGCATATGATAGCCGATCGCCACTTCTTTTTATTCGAGGCACTATGATAGCTGCACATTATATGGATGATGTCTTACAAATCACTTTACTGACTTATCTAGATGGCCGCCCAAACCACTTTTTTCAACAAGACAACGCACGTCCCAAATTGCTCGTCGAACTATGGACTTTCTCCAAGATGCAATTATACTATACATTGCATTGCATGTACAAATAAATTATTATATAAATAATAATTTTTACTTAAATACACTGCAGCCAGTCACTTTATATAAAATTTCTGGCAATTAAACAGTAATTGTTATTTATTATTATTATTGTAACAGTCCCTTTAGTTTAATTTAAACGTTAAATAATGCATTTTATTCCATTATATACTTATTTATAGCAAGTGTATGTAAAATTAATTTTTATTAGTCAGTAGAGTGGGCAATGGCGTTAGTTTGGCGCATTTTTAATTGACTTTATTGTCAAAACATATAAATCGATAAAATAACCGAATGTGATTGTATATCTCATACATTTTAAGAAATTTGCTCGCTGAAGATAACTAAATGGCCGTGTCTGCATAATTAAAAAAATATTAATTAAGCGTCCATTTTTACCAATTAATAGATATGATAATAACATGAACATGATCCAGTTCATCTAAACAATTATAACTGTGATGGAATTTAAAAGACGAATCGTTTTAGAAACTTATGACCTCTTTCCGTCGTAATTAAAAAAATAATCGCCGTGCATAAACATGAATAACAGGTTGATACAGGGCAATTATTCATATCGTGCACATATAATTTAAATAATGTTGGACGACGTTAAAGGTTATTGAAACTAATTACATCCAAAGCAATCAAAAGAGAATTATCGTCTAAGACCGGCGATGATTTAATTGGCTTCTTGTAGTCTTATTTTGAATCGGATATCGGGAGGCAAGGAGACGTGAGTAGTAGAAAAAGAAATCGATTTTAACAGAACGTGAGCGTTTATGTTGGAATCTAAATATTCTGATCGTAAAAACCCGCTAATTTATTGCATGCGGCGTTACATTTTTCCGTTTTCGGAAAACGTTACCATGCATCATATATCATGTTTAACATGTTTTTCATGCTTCATTAAATTTATTTACATACGCTGCAATAAAAAACCTTATAGTTTTCATTGCTTGTGCAATGTAGCAGGCAAGGAGAAATATGTACACCAGATTTCAAGGAAATAATTGCTATCCAGTTCATTAATCCAGATGATAGACCAATTATATGTCATTGCGCAGCCTCTGATGTTTTCATGAATTATTCAAACTTTGTACTGAAATAATGCGTTTTTATTTGAATGAATAATAGGTGCAATGGCATCTATATGTATCAATTGTGTTTATAAAATAATTATAATTCTTACTTTAGTTATAGTTATTAGTATTATTTTATGAAGACGGTTCGTAACATTGATAAATGTTTTAACCAATGGTATCAAACAACATGATTTATGATAAATATTGCTGTTATAAGCATATATATATATATATATATATATCACAGTAGCAGTGATCCACATTCATAACTAAAAATATTGTTTATTTTTTCAGGTAAGCGTTCACTCTTGAAACGACGTAAGAACTGTAAGTATTTTTTATTGTGATTATTATGCATTAAGCGAATATGCCGCTGTTTTTAGATAAGCGCGCATGTTAATTAACATGATGTATGAAACATATCAATTAGTGAACTTTCAAGATTTCCTATCTACAAAGTGCATTAGAATTCAGTAGTAAAACTAATTGTATGTTATTATGATGGAATAAAATATCCCGACATAAAACAGTAATTATAATTGTTGTTGGCGAACATAATCTCATGTTAAAGGTAAACTATTTGGTGTAGGTCTACTATGTGCATTAGCAACGACTACTTATGAGGAGCATTCCGAGGAAGTGCTTAACTACTGAATAATTATTTTAGTTTCTCGCAATTATCGTACTTTTCATATCGACGTAATTTACTGTGGAGATCTCGCGAACCTGCTGCGCCTGTTTTATCTATAATGTCGTCGATTTGAATTCTGCATGTCGCGTTTGATTTAGAGCCGTTTGAAAAGTTATGGTAATGTGTGCAGGTGTGCTTTATAAATGAGGTGTTTATTGTGACTTTTTAATTAAAACCTGTATCATTGTGATACTAATAAGGACATATTCTGAAAATGTATGGAATTTTGACAACACATTTATATAATGTATATATGTTTTATAGTAGTGCACTATTTATAGTATAATGAAGGTAAATACTAAGTCTCTTTTGAAATATTACAAGTTTATTACAAATCCTCAAGTTAACCTATTTGAGTTAAATACGTTTTGTGAAACTAAAATTTAAATGTTAAGCTATGGTCGTTACCGGCGTTATTGCCACTGAAACGTTCGCTGAATTGCTCAGAGTATAGGTGCTTACATTTTTGTCGTAACTTCATTGGTTGTCGAAAATGAAAAACCTATTTGAGCGTATGTATATAATCCTAATTCTAAGTTGATATCGCTTGTGTGATAACTATTGACGGTTCAATCTGCCAATTTAATGAGGGCGCTAAGCAACTTGTTCGTTGTACCATATTGGGGTATTGGGGTCTGCTAACAAGAGGCTTGTACGGCTACGCAGCTTGACCACCAAACGTGGCCCATATTACGTCCATCGACGATTCAAATCTTATTTGGGTCATTAACTCAAAAATAAAGCAATATTTGTTTACAGAAGGGAATATTTTATATTATATCACTAATATGTTCTCTCAGTCTTACGTATACGTTTCATAGACCATGAGAGATTTTAGGTCTGAGTATCGAAATCAACCAGGTGAGCGCCAGTTCTGTTGTATTTTTAGGACGATGTACCAAGCTGAATTAAGGGTCAAGATTCGTTCGATTTGTTTTCTTTCCATTTTCCACGGTATTTAATCCACATTTATCATTCACCGATTGTGACAAATTTTACGATAAACAGCTAAAAGTCCGAGCTTATTAAATTTATCATGTATCTTGATTTCTGAATTGGTAATTTTTATTTAAAAGAACGAAGCACACGTTACAAATAGTTTAATAATTTTCCATATGCGAAAAATAAATCGCCACGGCATTCAATTTAAGCGAAGGGCACATTTCCTGTCCATAATAAACTATTACTTTTTTCCTTATTAATAAGTGATTACAGTTTTGAGATCGTTTAGATTAATAAGCAATGTTTAGTTGGCGGTAGAAGATAGTTTGCACTTAATGTAGTTAATTACCCGTGATAGCCGCTAATCTATTACATATTTATATCCAACTGTGCAGGGCAGATAACATCCGAAGAATGCGTTTAATAATTAACTTTGAACTAAACAATAGATGTATCCCATATCTGGGATTGCGCAACCGTGACACCCATATAGCCGTGCTCGGCCGCAGCGCACTGCGTTTTAATGAAACTCATAAATCAGCGGTTATCAGCCTACGTTTAAAAGACGCGTACACAATTATGTGTTAATATGGTGAATTAAACGATCGTATCGCGTATCAACCGAGTGACAATGACGTCATTTGTATAATTTAACGAAGGACCGCCGCGATCGCCTTATCTCTTATACGCGAGTCGGTTTAGATTACGTCGGATAAATGAATTCGCCTAGTGTTGATGGTCTGTCTATTCGTGAGGCGATAAATAAATCTAGAGATTTATGACGTTCGCTTGCATTTACATAAGCATATGGCCTGGCTTCAGAACGAATTGATGTTATTCGACGTATAACTATAGGGAATGGTAGATGTAGTGAAGTCGCTTGAGCTATTTCTGAAAATAATTGTTATTTTTCGGTGAAGAACCTGTAATGTTCACCTATTTAATCAATTAACTTAATATCATTTTGTTTAGTATATTTACCAATACTCGCATCCAAAAACGCGAAGCGATATCGTGCATCCTTTTTCGCTCTTAGTTTATTATTTAAAACGAAAGTATTTGACCATAAACCATTTGACATTTTATGACACGTTCATGTAGCTGCGCTTTTGGAGTTTTATGTCATAACTTTGCAATAATCTTCTTGGAAATTGGAGAAGTTTGAATAGTAACCCACCCAAAATGTTCCAATACAACAATTCAACACAAGCACTGGAACTAAATATAAATACATCTCGTAGGGGAATGTATAGAGGTATGAAATAATAGCTTTTCAGTATTATCAGCAAGCCCACTTTCACAATACTAAACCCCAGATGACAAATAACGCACAGTGGCCTTACGATAAATAATATGACTGATAGTAAACATAAAAGCGACTTATGGGTTGTAGAATCTCAAGCAGGAAATAAAGTTTAGATTTATCTTATCTGGTTGCGGGCAGCATAATATCGTTGATACAGTATCGCCTCGATTTGCGCTGTTTGTTATTCCATGGTTATGCATGTTCGGAATGCGTGGTAAATCATTCGGATTCTGGGTTTTTTTTTTGTTAAATTGTTTTTTACTAATTATAAATTGCAACAAATTTATGCAAATTGACATTACAAACAAATATTAAAATCTAATGATACAATCAAGGATTTATATCCGCCTAGGAACGTTGATCACAATCTCCTTCTGAGTCATCACAGTTTAGTGTTGCTGGACACATGACGTGAAATCGCTAGTGCTGGTTATCAGAAAAAGTCATAACATGAAGAACAGAACGCGCAAATTGGTTATACCATTGGTGGTAACTAATTGATTAATTATTGATCTAGTAGCATTTCAAACTTTTCAAAATTGATACGCCCAGATCTATGGAGATTATGGTTCGTTCTACTTCGAATGAATTGTACTTGCTAATTAACTTTATAACGTTTGTATTAGGATATCTTTGTTTCCAAGTATTATTTTTAACTATGAGACCTAATATGAAACTGGAAATATGCCGACATTCGACAAGTAAAATATGAAATCTTTTTTATTTGATTCCTAATACTTCTAATTCAGTATGCGCTAAAATATACAGTACTGGAGCTGTTATTCGGCATTATTTTTATTTTTATTATTCATTACTATTCATAATGGTCACGCTGCTCATAAAATATATTCTGGAATTCTAGTGGCAGCAGATTTCTAAAAACAGACACGATCTTCTCACGTAATTCTGGGTGGTTCTGCACAGTTGAACGTTTTCTCTTTCAACATTCCCCATATGTGGGCATCATGTGTTGTAGGATGTCATGGGTAGTTAAAATCAGTCCGGTGGGGAACGGTTCGTCCTGGAAAAATATCTGCAGCATTGACAAAACCTTCTTATATAATAAATGGGTAGACCACTATATTCCTTGGTAAAGAAAGAGGTATACCATTATGTCATCCCTCAATGAAATACGGATCAACCACACCGTGTACATTGCACACCATATCGGGTTCTCGACTATAACGTTTGTCCTCTCGAAATCAAGGATTTGCGATTGACGAAACCATCCAAGTGAATGTGACTTTCGTCGGAGAACCATACGTTGTAGAAGAAATCTGGATCCTCACACACCGTGGCCAAAAATCTTCCACAATACAGAAAATTTTGGTTCAAAAGTCCAAAATTTGATCGAGGACACGTCAATAATTCTCATTTGTGGACATTTGTGTTGCTTGTTGTTATCTTATTAAATTGTTCGCGGTACTGTTCCGCCACTGACTTCAAATTCGGCCTGGCATGATTATAATTTCCGTACGAACGAAATAATACTCGAAAATCATTTTCAGGCAGCATTTCGCCTGTCACCTGAATTAGCTGTTGAACTCACAAACGAAACAACATATTCATGTGCCACTGGACTTATATACATACAGTTGAGGGAATACTTATACCTTAGAGATAATAATATAAATTCTCTATGCAGGCAATATATAGTTTATAAGAACATCCATTTACACTATTGACATGATTTGATCATTGGCCAATAAAATTGCAATTTTTGGCTGATTTAACGTCGCAGATTGATAAAAGGTCTTGTTTACGACTTATAGCTGTCACTAAAAATTCTCTTGCTGGCAGGGTTTCGCTGCTAATTTAAAAATTATTGAATTGTCTTACTATAATTTGCTATGGCATAGTCAAGAAGAGTTTCTGTGAATGATGCAACCATTTTTGTTTATTTGCAAGGAGTATATGTTTAAAGAATACCGTTTAAATGCGACAGCGTTCGTAAATGAGACGAGTAAAAATCACTTTGGGCATCCGCTGAAAATGAAAGATTGGCCTTGGATTCCTCAAAACGTGCGTCGAGTTCTATGTGTATGGACAAATAAGAAAAGAAATAGTTTCCAGTACGAAACCGCTATGATCTGGAAGGAACCAGTGAACGAATGTTATAATGTCAAAGTCTGCTTCTAAAATTTCGCCTTCTGGGCTAAAAGAAAGAAACGTGGTAACAAAAGGAACAAAAAATGTCTTATTATCGCACATGAGAACAGAATCTTCTCAAATATTTTGCTGAAGAAGATGATTTCCTATTTTGTAAAGATGTACCTGGTTTATGGCTACAATGGGATTACGAAATTACCTTTCTTGTGAGTGGTGGTTATTTGTAGACTCATCAAAGCCGAGTCTAAAATGTGTTCTCTTACACAATGCGAATAAATTGTGGTTGTTGCCTATTGTGCATTCTACTAAAGAAGAAGATATCTATTGCTCTGGTTTTGGACAAAATTAAATATGTGGAAAACTCCTGGGATAGTAGAGCTAAATATCAACAATTGGTTAAAAGGGATTGGCCTACTCGGGAAGTGCTAACTCAATGATAAACCCACATTTAGTATCAAGTTAGTATCAAGTGATCGTATAATTTTGCCCCCGTTGCATATAGCCTTAGGGCTTATAAAACAATTTGTTAAAGGTCTTAACAAAAATGGGAATCGTTTCCTTTTCCTATCAAATAAGTTCCAAAAACTGAGTGCAGAAAGGATAAAAGCGGGTATTTCTGACTGGCCAAAGATAACATCATTAATACACAACTTTTAAGGACACTATACCAGAGATTGAATAAAGGCATGGAATGAGTTTGTTTGACTTCTTTTTTTGGGAAATAAGAAAATAAGAAAAGTTCTTACAATTCTCAACACATTGAACAACTAATGAGTCACTTTCATACGCTTGGATGTAACATGAGCATTAAATTATACTTTCTTCATAACAACCTATAATATTTTCCTGCTAGGCTTGGGAGTCTGAGTGAAGAACAGGGCAAGCGATTCCACGAGGATCTCCGTACGATGGATTAGCGCTATCAAGGCTACTGGAACGCACACATGATGGCTGACTATTGTTGTAGCATCCAGAACAGCTCTCTGCCTTCAACTTCTGCAAGGAAATCTTATAAAAGAAAGTTTTTTCAACTCAAGAACTTAATAAAATAGGTTTAACTTTAAACATGTTGTATTTAATTATAAAACAACTCATGTGCCATATTTTCTAAACTGGATCAGAAATTTCGGCCACAGATTTAAGATCGTCATTAAAAATTAGGCTAGTATCATGTAACATAACCCAATCATCAGAAATGCTGTTGTATTTTATCCTATATATTTTGAGGTATTGTGGCTGTGAAAGTCACATTCTGGCAAATGAAATTGATAAATAAAATAAATAAATATAGATGATATATTTAGTAAACGTATACTACATCTTCTTCATTTCATCTCTAGACCTCCCCAACGACTGGAATATTCATATCGGCGGTATTGTTTACCGCCGGCATCCTTCATTTCTTCTTAATCGTAATTTTGCTCATGTTGGTATTCGAAAACGTACATCGTGGTGTTCGTTATTGGCACTTACACGATATCTTTTAACGATTCTGACATTTGCTTGCAGCTACAATTTTAGCTTTTAACTCCGTTACCAGCAAATTCCTAAATAGGTAATTTTTTTAGCTTTGTATACCACCGTTTCACACCTTCATATTTGAAGCCATACATAATATTCTATTCACATCTCTATCCGTCATGTGATTTCCCATTTTCCTTGTTGGTCACCAAAGATTTTATTTTCGTAGAGCGATGAAACTCTGATGTAGATAGAGGCATTTTTCCTTTCAGGTTGACGTGAAATCAGGTCGAATCAGTCGAAATATTCCAAACCCTAATTAATAAAGAAAGCTTGCAAATTGTACGAATAGAAAAATGAAGATATCCAATATTTGTCCACGACGTGACGGACAAATGTTCACCGAATTCATAAGTTTTTATAAATAGGAATAGTCCAATGCTCCTGAGTGGTATACGTGCAGAAAACATAATAAGCATTACATATTCAAAATGCAGCTATATTATTATACGAGTTTATACATGATGCAGCAATGTGTTCTGCAAGAGGTCGTTTTTTTCGTAATTCGTCTTACAAACACATTAATGTGCACACATCTTAGCGCAATACGTGATATTTTAAATCGAAATATAGCTCTGTTAATGAAGGTATAAAATAGATATTCTAGCTATCCTAATAGTCTTAGTATGTATCACATTACAAAACTGATTATGATGTACGTCAGCAAGGTCAAGAAATATCAACAGACTAAAAGGATAAGTAGGTAACCTAAATCATATATATATATATATATATATATATAATGTAATAATGTTACGAGAGATAAACAATATCTTATCTTAGTTCCTCATCCAGACGGCTGCGTGTGAAATTCAAACACATCGTAGGATTCCGTTTGTCCATGATTTAAAGACTATAGGTGCCTATAGCGAATTAATTTATGGCGAGAGGAAAAATCCCTTTTCTTAATAAATGGCGTTTAAAAATATATATAATGTGTGTTGAATTTTTCTCAGTTTTTTTTACAGGTAAAGCACTGTCTCAACAACTGTGCGATTTTTTTCGGCAGGTTTCTGTCGCAACTAAATTAGCTCAAAAATATGTAAACAAGAATCCACAAACACATATATGTACATTAATTGAGTTAGCGGTAGGCGCTTGGTGGACATTGTAATATTAACAAAATTAAAACACTTGGGTTGGGTTGTGACTGAGTCATTTGTAATGCTCGATAATGTCACAACAAGCCTAAACAATTGTCGCTATACAATAAATTTTGTGAACATTAAACCAAGCGTGTTAATTTTGTTAACACATATAAGTATATCAAAATATCCGATGAGGATTGAGATTCTAAGGCGTAAAATGTTGTCGAAAATCGTCAACTTCTAGGAAATAATAGTACAACCATGAAAATCAAGAGAAAAACCTTTTGCTCATGGTTTATATCTCCCAAACCCTTGGAGCGATTTTTCTCTTTAGAAACAACTTGAAATGTTAAATCCACAAAAAACGACTGAACGATTGGGTTGCAGCATTAGCAATTTGCAAATTGAATTCAAATAATGATTTTAATATCCCATTACGTGTTTTAATTTTGCCAACAACATCTGGGAAAACAAATAGGTTTTGTTATTACATTGGTATATATATGTATTTCCCCACCGTAAGAAACAAAATTTTGTACCATTCAACAACAAATGAAATTAAGTAATGTTGTCATTATATGAACAAACGATAGAAACGAGAACAGGCAAGAGGAAGACAAAATAATTCGTAGTAGAACTGACGGATGTGTTAAGAAAACTCAAAGAAGAAAAAGCGGCAGGACCGAATGAAATCACGTCAACGATGATAATAAATTTAGGACCATTCAAAATATGGAAGATGCGAAAGGGTGTAGTAATTATAGAGGTATAACTCTATTGAGTCCTGGCAATGGTATATGAAAGACTGTTGGATAAAAAATTAAGAAGCAAGGCCGAAACATTAATGAAAGAGTCCTAATGTGGGTTCCGAAAGGCAGAAGTACTCAAGAATGTATTTATGATCAAGCAGATGATGGAAAAGGCAAGAAAAAAACGTGAAACTTGATTTTATAGACTTGGGTAAAGAACTTGATAGAGTGCCGAGAAAAGAAATATGGAGTACTTTCGAAAGAAGGGGTATAAGCAAAAATGTAAGAAAATGTATAAGAAGCTTATATACTAAGTGATATAGAAATCCGAACACCAAGAAAGAGTTGTAATTTTTTAATAATTTTAACACCACATAGTCGGCTACCATAGGGGAACAATCGATGAAAAATTCAAATTAAAAAACAAAAGACAAACGAGTTTTTATTAATAGTGTGTTTGACCACCTCGAAGCCGAGTGTCTAGCCATGGATCTAATCAGGTAGTCGATATCTGCTTGAGGCACCTCATCCCAGACTACTTGTACCCCATGTTTCAGAGCATCTAACGTCTGCGGAGAATTGGCTAAATGGATGAGTCGCCTACCCATCACATCCCAAACATGCTCAATTGGTGATAGGTCAGGTGAACGGGAGGTCCACGGCAAAAGATTAACGTCGGCAGCTTGAAAGAAGTCTAGATTGACGCGAGCTACGTGAGGACGGGCGTTATCTTGCTGTAATATGGGATTTCGCATGGTCGCTAGATAGGGTAGTAGATGGCGCTTTACATTGTCATGGATGTAGCACTGAGCATTCATATTACCTCTAACAAAGACTAGACGTGACCAGCTTCCATAGGCAATGGCACCCCATACCATTACCCCAACAGTGCCATGCACATGCCGTTCTAGTTATCGCAAACTTCAGGTTGCGGCGTTCTCCTCTTCGTTTTCTGACCCTTGCCCGACCGTCATGCATCGTCAAGCAAAACCGGCACTTGTCACTAAAGACGACACTATTCCATTCGACATTCCACAGTCGTTGTTCAAGGCAAAGCAAGGGTCAGAATATTTAGGTAATAATAACCACATCAGAATTTGCAATCAGAATAATTCGGTAGAAGTTGGTATGAAATAGGGCGGTGTATTAACTCCAATATTGTTTATAATTTTAATGGATGACATAATGAAGGAAATAAAACAAAAAGTACACAATGTAAACATCGGATACAGAAAATTGCAAGTGGCCAAAGTAGCAGAGTGCTCATTCGCAAATGACCTTATGATTTGGGCGGACGGGCAAAATCAGGTGCAGATAAATTTAAAGCTATGGAATTGCAAATTAAGATAAAGAAAACTACAAATAAAATATAGAAACCAAAAGTGATGTGCATAGGAAATGTTAAATGTTAAAATTAATGAATGCAAATCGGAACAGGTAGAATGATTTAAATATTTGGGAGTAAAGATGCTATCATACATCTGGCAATTATATGTAATAAAGAAAATTAATGAAATTATTAACTTTATGGGAAATCTTTCATTTGATGGGAGGCAATGATTTTTCCTAATCATTTTAGAATTTTGCATAACAAAGATCGCTGTGTTGATTACTTCATAATATAGTACCCAGTTGTTATTATTACTTTTCTCTCGAATGCGCCGTTATATTTGAATGAATTATCACCACGACTCAGTCATTATCGTCACCTTGCAACTTTTTTAGTATTTGCATTTTAGATACGCATTAAACCCGAGAAAATTCCGTTAATAGTCCGCAATTTATCCCCGATAATATCGCATATTTACCCAATATCTAGATTACGCCGATTAGATACGCAGTGCAGGAACGAAAGGCTGGTGTATTTAGCTATAAACGCGACTTTCGTTTGTTATTGAGATTTAAATGATTAATTATACACATTAATAATCGGAATAAATGGCCGTTAAGATAAAGGCGCCGCATGCCACGACAAATATTTTAATAATTACCGCACGGATTAAAGTATCCTTGTAATGTGAGTTAATAGTTCTTCGCCTTGCACAATACATAACTAACTGTTCGTTTTCAATTATACATGCTTCCGTCTGTAATAATATAACGAACGCTTAGTTTAATTCAAAGCATTATTGGAAATTAGCGTACGCACCAGTTGCGTAAATGGAGAACGTTCAAAATCACGCGAAATGTTTTAAATGAATATTTAATTTTTTCATTTAGAACGTCCATTTCAATTAATATGACGTCCTTGGACCCGTTTCTCAATTTACGTTGCACTTTTCATTTTGCGTTGTACAACGTATACTTTTATTTAAACAAAAATTTCTAAACGAAATTACGTTAATAAACGCGAGTTACACTAACAGGTCCGGTATTGAAAGTAAGTTTTGATTCACTAATCTATGCAACGGCACCCGGTGACATATCGCGCCGCAAAATCGGTTCGGCACAGCAAGAATTTAATTTATTGATTTATTGAACAAAATACATATTTTTAAACTATTTTTGCAATTGACTGACTTGGAAATTTTATCTTTTACATAGATCTAGATATTTTTTGAGTAATGACATACACCCAAAAATATAGAGAGTTTGGTTAGCTGTGAATGCCGTAGCATCTGTACTCGTTACGTATTACATTTGTTTTGCAAATGCACATTTTATTAACGAAATAAATCTCGCATGTGTATTTGTGTGCATGCGTATCTTTCGTCTGCATCTTCAATTCGATCAGCAATACTGAATCGTATTTGCAGAGGTGTTAAGGGTTGGGCAACTAGGAATCTCGCGAAGAAGCGCCGCATTCACGCTCCAGATGCGATATCATCTATGTAAATAACAATATAGAGACTGTATATAATGCGATGTGCTGCAACTCGCTGTCATTAGCTCGACATGGAAATTGTGCTAATTCATGACCGGTCACGTCGCCGCTACAATGTTACCGCGATTTAAATTCTTCTCATTTTTAACGCTCACGCTGTAATGGGATTTCGATCGAGATGGGTGTTCCATGTTGCTTGTCTCGGCTTTAGTTTGTCAGCTTTGCTTCAATAAAATCAGTCGATAGTATGCAAACGGCCATTGCAACGAAATCAACGGGAGATTTATTAACACCGCGAGAACACTGCGAAAGACAGATGTTTATTTTAGAGACACTGCGATTTTTTTACTTTCGGATATCGTACGAACATGTGGTTCACATTCGTTTTTGTACCTCGTGAGGTCTTGGACATTGTGTACATGTAGATCTTTTTAATGTGACGTCGATAATAAATTAGTTTCCAGTAAATGGCCTTAAAAGTAACTAATATTAAAAAACAAATTCCATATCTTTTATATTGATAAGTAAATAAAGGGTAACGTTAATAAAAAAAATCGTTTGTGGCAACACTGTCGCTAGCGATGGCATAGATTTGTCTATGATCAGAAGAACTTAAGATAATACAAACATACTACATGATGAGTGGAGAATTTATATGAAAAAGAAAAATATCCATGTAGACAAAGTTGATTAGATAGATTAGATAAGATATGTAACGATATTTAGAGCGGTGTTAAGTTGTGGATGTGAGACATGGCTCATATCAAAGAGAGAGAGAGAAAAGTAAACGGCAAACAGTGAAGTATTTATGACCAAGTGAGTTACAATGAGAAATAGAGTACCGAAGACAAGAACTAGAGATTGATTCAATGCTAGATAATATGGGGGAAATACAGCTAGGGTGGTGGGGACATGTACAAATAATGCAGGGAACGAGGGAAACAAAGAGAATATGAAGAGCAAGATACGTGAAAGCCACAAACAGGCAGACCGACAATATATGGGGCAACAACATACACAAGTACATAATAGAGAAAAACAAAACAATGGATGAAGCCAACAGTTTAACAAAACCGAAAAGAGTGGAAGTAGTGTTGTGAAAATTTATTAAACTTGTCCATGAAGAATAACTGGTGGCTAGACAATGTTGTTTCTGTGCTATTTCACTTCATCAGTAGCGATTGCCAAGAACGTTAGTTGTTGAAATACCTTTACATGTAGTGACCAACAAAACTTCTTACTCTCACTCCTAACGAACCACTGACAACAGAATACTAAAAAGACGAAACCTTCTCTAACACGTTGCTGTGACGAAACAAGAACGACTGTCAAATGTCCAATGTTAACATATAAAACCCTTTTATACAATTAAGTTCAATAATATCTTATTGAAATTATGTCATGTCAAAGATGACAGAAAAATGTAAAATTTTCATGGACATTGGACTAACGGTACGTATTTTAATAATAACAATGAGAAATTTGAACTTAATTGTAGTGATTCTTTTATACGTTGACACTGGACATTTGACAGTCAGTTCTTGTTTTGTCACAGCAATGTAATAGACAAGATTTCGCCTTGTTAGTGTTCTGTTGTCAGTGGTTCGTTAGGAGTAATTTGCTCGCGCCAACTACTTACCATGAAAATAAAACATTCCTGAAGGTACAACTCGATGGATAGTTGAATGAATATAATATTAATATTATAATATAATATTATTTGAGATCATCAACAGCGATTACCAACAAACTTAGTGGAGGCAACAATATGTCAAGTTCAAATCGTTCGTTGGAAAGGATTAATGCAATCGTTCTATTTTTATGGTTAAATTGCTTGTTCATCTGAATATATTTTCAAATTAATTTTCAATTGCGCATGTGATTTGAAGTGGCTTAATATTTCGTTGTTTTTGTTGTTGTTCAAACAAATCGTGCAAAGATATTTTAATTTTCCAAAATTCTAGGTGGATATTTGTATTTATTTTAATATAATGTTATTTGGGCCACATACCATTATCGAATTAGGCTGAGACGCTATATTTGTCACAAAACTGAATCAGATGATATTGATATCAATATATCTGCGCATGATAACGAGGCCGTAACATTATTTTTAGTAGAAATACAAAAAGTAACACAAGAAGCTAACGTTAAAACCCACTCTATGGTCAATATTTAATCTGACATAGTACATATGCCGGAACATATTTCCCTAGCTGCGCTGTTTGCAGTTTACACGATATTATTTACAAAGGAACGGCATACTCACACTTTTACCGCCAGCACGTCTATATATAAAGTCAACAAGATATAATAAATACAAATGTCAACCTTTGCGTAAGCTGAAAATTTAAACAAAGTAAATGTGTAATTGTTAATTCGCCTAGGTAATTATATTACGATAACTTCACCAAACGAAATAGCTAACCAGAATAGTATTGTATTCATTTCTTCAAGTCAACAATAATAACAAAATAAGTGAAACCGAACAATTGGCCAAATTGCATTTTTTCAAAGCATCCCGACTATTTACGTTCGATTCTTACTTTGGTTAAACGAGCATTAACGTTTGAAGCACTCGGCTGCCGGTAAGTAAGGTTTCGGTCGATGCACGAACAACTTTTTCACCACATATTTGAAACCCGGTCTCTTAAAGCTGCAAACACGCAGGCGTTCGGGCGAGGGGAATTCTTTGCAGTTTAAAACGAAATTGTTGGTAAAAAGAAAACAAATTAAATTATCACTTTAGCGAGCCAGTTTGTTCAGATTTTCTGCCCCGAGAATTTAATTTCGCTCTTCATTTGCTTTGCAGATATAATTGATAAAATACGGCGTCGTATAAATAGATACAATTATAGATCACATCAATATTCTTGCCGTTAAAATAAATATGTGTTAATTTAATTGGTGCATTTGAATTAACAAAAAGCGTGGATGGCAAACGAGCAACACTGAGCAGGAAATATATTGTTATGGCCCATTAATTATTTCTAACAAGAATCAGAGCTGGTAACAAGGTAACGTACGATGGGTAATATTTAATATAAAATATGAACCGATATCACGCGTCGTCCAAGAATCTCTCCCGTATGAATGCACGATAGACGTTCGAACGTGTTCGAGTTAATATTTATTTGCTTTAACACCTGACTAGCAGCAACTATTTATAATTATAACAAGCACAGGTTTATTATTTATGACATCGGTTGCTATAAAAAAATATTGGATTAATTATTTCTATATATTTACAGGGAATGGTGTAATGTTATGTTTATGTCCTCATATACGTGAAGGTTAATACATCAAGTGTTTCTGAAAGTGTGGGTCGCGACCCCCTGGTGGGTCGCGGTGATGTACTAAGGGCGGTCGCGGGGAGTTTCCAAAATAAGTCAAAAACACTTTGTTAAATCATATATTTTAATTTTAATAACGTAAATAAGAATATAACAATTGGTTATTAAATGAAATATAAAACAAAATATTAACACGTCCGTCAAAATAAAAGAGAAAATTGCTGTTCAACAAATACGTAGATTGTTTGAATTGCGCGGGCCCAGTTGGTTTTATGGAAATCCGCTTGGTGTCAACATCTTCGTACACATCATCAGATTACGAGGCAGTTTGTTGATTGCAAATAGCGTTACTGGTTGACGCAGTTTTTTGCAAAGTGTGTTTTTTTCATTTGTCGGATTTTAGGATGATTTTGAACGAGCAAAGAGTTGCTGTGAAATTTTGTGTTAAACCTGGTAAATCAGGATGTAACCTTTTAACATGCTCAAGGCGGCTTATGGCGACGTTGCTATGAAGCGTGCGACATGTTTTAAGTGGCATGGGCGTTTTAAAAATGGTCGTCAGTCGATTGAAGAAGATGAGCATCCTGGACTTCCTTCCACGTCAACTGACGACTCATACGTCGACAAAATCAACACCCTGGTTCAGGAAAATCGACGTTTGACCATCAGACAGCTTGCTGAAGAATGTGGGATATCAGTTGGATTATGTTACGAAATTTTGACAGAAAGATGCACCGCGTTGCTGCGAAATTTGTTCGACGCCTGATTACGGACGAGCAAAAAGCCTATTGCGTCCAGATTTGTCAGGAATTGAACATTCAGAAGAAGATGAAAACTTCTTGTCGAGGATCATAACTTGTGATGCATCTTTGGTGTACGGTTATGACATCGAAACAAAGGTTCAATCGTCCCAGTTCGTTCAAATGTGAAGGTGATCTTAACAATTTTCGTTGATGCCAAAGGCGCAGTGCACCACGAGTACCTCTCCCAAGGCTCCACAGTGAATCAGACTTACTACATTGAAGTTCTCAAACGTCTGTGGGACGTTATGCAGCGGAAGAGGCCAGAAAGGTGGTGGAGTCGTGACTGGTTGTTTCATCACGTAAGCGCTTCTGCTCTTTCAGCCCTCAGAACTCGCGAGTGTTTGAGCAAACACTCGATTACTGTTCTTCCCCACCCACCCTACTTACCTGACCTAGCTTCTGATGACTTCTACAAGGACTGTTTCCAACAGTTGAAACACCGTTGGGATACGTGTGTGCGTCGGGGAGGTGAGTACTTTGAAGGGGACCCAGACTTGTAACTGCTAAATATAGTACATTTTGTTTTATGACGTCAATCTACGTATTTTTTGAACAAGCCGAGGATTCGAGAACGTTCCATAGTGTCATCGGTAGCGAGTAGAGCTCTCGCGAATATCGTGGAAAAGTAGAATAAGTATTATAGACGCAAACAAAGATATCGCGTAGTACAATGTGCAGTCGATTTTTATTATTACTTTTTATTATAAATGATAGTGCGGTATAGTTACGTAGGTATAGTTATGTGTATACGTTACAGTTTAGTAGGCCGTTTAGGAAATATAAATAAATGGCGAAAATATGAATTTAAGTAAAAATATCCGGGCCACACTCTTATATTATTGTTGTTTAGTAAATTCTGTAAGCAACTTACTCATAATTGGACCTACTCGAAACACTGCCCAAGTCAGTGTACGTTTTCCCGCATTCTCGATGTGACAAATTATAACATTTATTATATCATAATCAAAGTTTAAATTTTTATTAATGAGCTTTTACTTGAGAAATGCCCCGTTAATGGTCAACATGAGATAAGATAACTTCAACGAGCTCGTCGTTTTAATCTCGGCTGTAATACAATTCAACCATTTTAAATGAAACTGGTTTAGATACGCGGCTTTGGGTTAGTGTAACGTCTGGCCATCGCTCGTTTAGAAGGTATTAAGGGGGCTGGCCACGAATCGCTTAAGTACGTTTTGAGGCCAGCGTTTGAAGCGTCCCTGGAATTGGAAATATAGTTGAAGAGTTCTAGTTTCTCCAAAAACTATCGTAATGAATTGAATGTAATTATCGTTTATTATTCCGTTAGAAAACTAATTCCGTTGTAACTTAAATCGTGCCTCAAGCAACACAATTTCATAAACATTAGAGCGTTTGAGAGGAGAAAAAGAGTTAAATTATATTTTATTTTCATTTAATTCTCATTTGGTCGTTCCATATTTTGTAGCTTGTACTTCACAATTAGGAATAGATAAATAGTGAATTCTGATGGAGATGGATTTTTCAATATTAATGTAAACTGTGGAATTGTAAAATATTTTAAATGAGTTATAAAACGAACTATTTATAGAAACTGGTAGGAAAATTACAAATCTGTTACACAGATTACATAACTGTTAAATCCACAATATGTATATTAAATACATCTGTGCGAGCTTTCAACACTTGAACAAGCATTGCTTGCTATAATTAAGTTGTTAGATTTCTCGTACGAAATTATATACATTCGAAAAATAATTAATTGAATAGATGACTACTTGCACACGGTGCGCTAACGTAAATGGGAAAAAGACAAATATACCGCTACAGATTCTTTGGGTGTCATAAAAATGAACTAATACGCGTTTTTCTATCTCACGCGATGTACCCTGTTCAAGTCTCATAGGCTGCAATCACTGATGGACTAACAATGCGGCCGTCAATTCGGACAGCTAACAATTAAAGCGCACTCGGGCCATCAGACACGCTTCATTCAACCATCGACACACGACAACAGTTGGCTGCCTGACCGTGCAACATGCACACAGAAACCGCATTCTCGCCATAAATATGACTACCGTCGATAATTCTAGTTGATTCCGAGGAGCAAGTTTTGAATGTACCGCAACTAAGAAAAATCACGGCTGGTTTATTCTCTTATATCTCTTTTAAAAAGTTGCCTAGAATTTATTTGTTTTTAAAGTTGATTAATTAGCAATCTGTAGTTCTAATTATGCCTGAAGCAAATCGTAAAATTTCGAAGCTGTAATTACAATCATAGGCAAGCAGGAAGTTTATTCCTAGTTATTTATAATTACATATAATGGTTTGTCTATAATAGCTCAAAGTTTATAATTACGACGACTATGTTTGTCCTGTTTGATATACGAAGATCGCAATTAAAATAGTTTTTGTTTCTTTTGGTTCCGACTGTGATAAAATTGGTTATTATTCGTTGTGTTGACATATAATTTGCAATATTAATCACTACGTGGTTTCTTTGGACTGCGCATAATGTACTTAATTTATGAAAATTTATGTAGCGGTCGTTAATTGATGCAACAGTCGGCAGCACTGCCGTAGTAGAACCATTTGGCGCTAATTGTTTCTAAACTGTTAATTCTGAGAAACACTTCCACAATTCCTGCGTCTAATAATATTCATCTTACGCAACAATAATGCCAGTAATTCGTACGGTTTCAAATAATTTTAGCCGGCGAGGAACGTGTATTTAGCGCCAACTGGTAAAGGAGCAATCATCGTAGGTATGTTAGACTTTACATGGGAAAGATAAAAATGTATTTCTCTGTCTAATACGGTGTGGCTCAATCGTGAAATATTTGATTACTTTTGGTAATATACAAATAAATTAATACATAAATTAGTTTGAAACTAAGATGCACCTCGTAATATATGGTTCGTGTTTAAAATAAAACAAAATACATATTTTCTTACCGTCAATAAATTTTATTAAATAATATAATTGCCATTATTATTAATGACTTCTTGCCAGCGTAACGGCAACTTGTATGTCCCATTTTTAAAAAATGTTTCATCTTTTAATGCAAGAAATTGAACCAGTGCTTGTTTGATATCTTCTTCATTTTTGCCTTTCAAAAAAATTTGTAAGGACAAAAGCAAGTCCGGAGAATATGGTGACTAGTTCTCCAATTTTTTGACGAGCCCCCAAGCAGCATGTGGCCTGGCATTATTATGATGCAGTATGATGTCCTTCATATTGAACATCGCCGGCCTCTTTTCTTGGACCACTTTAAATTATGCAATTCTCTGAATTGGCCTTTATGTTCGGTTTTAAAAGCTCATAATGTATTCGTCCTCGAATGTCCCACCATATACACAACATTCTCTTAGTTAGAGTCATATTTGGTTCAGAGGTGGAAGGGGTATGTTTCTGGGTTCACAATATGCCCTTTTCCTTACGATGTTTGCGTAGGTGATCCACTTTTCATCCCCAGTTATCATCCGGTTCAAGAAGGGCTCGATTTTGTTCCGAGCAAGCAGATATGTGCATATGACGACTCGATCATTCAAATTCTTCTCACTTAATTGATGTGACACCCATCTTGAAAATTTCCACACAAATTCTATCTTCCGAATATGGTCCGGAATGGTCTCCGGTGTTGTCAGAAAAGGATCCTGCTTTAACATGGTTTTAACAACATCGTCGTCGAACAAAGATGGTCGCCCAGAACGTGGCTTAACAGAAAGGTGGACATCACATGTTTCAAATTTCTGGAACCATCTTCTGCATGTCCTATCAGAAACTGTACCTCCACCAAACATTTTCAATAAATTTCTACATGCTCCTGGTAGCATTTCTTCTTTATTGAAATTCGTACATGCGCCAAATAAAAATGTGCTGAGGGGTCAAAAATTGTTGTCATAGAAACGGACAGAACTTTTCGGTAGGGGACTGCTTAACGAAGTTACTAAATTCAACGCTCATTCAAAATCTGAAGAGAAAAGTCATTTTATGATAATCATTTTTTTAAATATTTGTAGAAGAAAATACACAGGAACTAAGTGTAAAATAATGTACTGGACCCAAGTACTCCTAAGTCAGTTTGTTCGGAGAAAACATACATGTGGTAGAGATTGAACAAACTACTAACAAATACTTTAAGATACATCATTGTGGAATTGTTTTTTATTTTATCTTAATGGATTGTTCACAGTCAACTACATCAAACACTACAGCTCCTCCCTTAATCCTAAGATAATCTATCTTTGAAATAATTTCTTCTGCGTTTACCGTCTTTGATAATTACTTGACCTTTCGGTGATAGTGCTGACAGCTTCTTCTCCCTAAAGACTCTAAGGACCAGTCGCAGATTACAGCAAACTGGAAGAAATGATTTCAAAGGACAACGGCGGCGAATGCCTACATCCAACTGGCATCTCCCTTCTTTCCTTGAGTTCCCATGTCACTTTCCATCTTTCGTCTCCTATCTACCTTCTGACATGGTTCTCTTTTCAGTTTGACAATTTGCACATTTTTACATACCTTTTCATCTTTGCCAACGGAATGTTGTTCCACGATTTTCTTTGATACCTTACACGAAGGGAAGATGGAATCGTTGGGAGATTTGTATGCAGTAATGATGAGAAAGGTAACGAATCATGAGTCGATATAGGCTGCAGGTATGGGAATATGTGGGCATATCTGATGGAAGAAAAGACACGAGCGGAATATAGAATCATCGTGAAGTTTATATGAGATAATGAGGAGAAATGCAACATATCATAGGTGGTTAGAGGATGCAGGTGGCATAAAAGGAATAATCAGATGGTTTGAGAAGTTAAATAAAGAGAAAAGGGATTATAACATATGTAATTGTTATGGAATATTTAATTACTTCAACTACATCCGATCCATCTTGCTCTTTGTTGCGAACACTCTGTTTTTAATATAATTATTATTATTGAGTTTTTAAATTAAAATTTTGATTTAAGGGAGATGTAACATGGGAGATTAGCTTTTGGTATTTCGTGTAAAATAATATAATAGTACCTACCGCTCTCGCTCGAATACAATCCGTTAACGACGATGCGTGTCGACTTCGTTAGTTTTAGAACGATATTAGCAAAGTAGTAACTTTTACGAAATGGTCGTTAGCTGCATCTTTGTCCGCACATGTCGCGCATGTATGAGTCCTATCTCGCAGTGATCTGGTGACATGAACGCTGCGGCAGGAAGCGGACCTCTGCGGAGCGTTATGTAAGGTGCTCGAGGTGCATTGCTCCTACAGCAGGTCACCTGCACGGGCATCGTCGCGATTAATAATACATACTTGTGCTGTTTGGTTGTGCACGGGCGAGGGAAGCATGTGTAAACCGCATAAATGTATTGATATTCTGGAATTATACGCTCGCTCATTGTGGAACAATTTGTGTAATGTGTATTAGACACGATGTAAATTGTTAATTTAATGTTTCCAGACTGGACGTTTTACTCCATACTCGGAAAACATGGGTTAATAATGATTTATACAGTTAAATATACGGCACGGGGAGTTTTTGCATACGTTCACTAAAGAAGACGCATGAACAGAAAACGCCCATAACTACCTAGGGAATGCTTGTATACATGAGCTTTTTCAGGCTATATTTACCGTTTAATAAGTATGCACCTTCGTTATTCAATTAAAATTGCTGGCTCTTAATTTTTGTACCTCGTTTAAAATGGCCATCTTCATAGTATTTTTTTTTGCAGTTTAGTAACATATGCTATGCTCATGAGTGTACTTGTAGGAGGATTACTATGCACTATTTAAATAGTAACTCGTTTATTTCAATTAATGATTCAACTGCTTAAAGAACCAAACTAGCTAGACAAGTAACTATTTTGTTACTTCTTTTCGGGTTTGTTTTCTATCTTAGTATATCCTTCTTGGTTGGTATAATAACACCAACATAATAGATGTAAATTTAGAGTATTCAAAATATTTTTGTTAATAGCGCAAATATATATATTACACAACATTCGGTCGCCTTTGTTAAACATGTCTCGAAACTCTCATATTTCTTTTCTTGGCCTCTGCTTGAACAATGTGATTGAAAACTTTTTTTATTACAGGAGCATTCGTTAATACGATTTCGCAGTTGATGTTGTATTTCTGGTTACATAGAGGTTAGGAGCAAAATACTCCCAATTTGTTTTAATGTATTTTTTTAAATGTGGGACGGGAAAAGCGAGAGTGGTTCCACTGAATAGCACACTTACAATAGAAAAGAGCCCTGAAGCTGGAGAGGCCAACGCCCGGAATACATGATGTGGCAAGTTGGGAGATTAGAAAAGTGACAGGTGAAGGCAGGAAAGCGAGTGGTGAGATAGAGACGCAAGCGAATGATTGAGGAAATCAAAGTTTGGTAGAGTCAGAGAATAGAGGGGCTTGGAGAAAATATGGGACGAAAATAGAATAAAAATGATTGGCACGTAAGGCACGTAAATCCGTGCGAGAGGTATAAATGAAGAGAAGAAACAAGTGGAGATGGCAAGGGTGGAGTGGGCCTATCTAGAGTCTCTGTATTGTGAAAACTTCGTTGTCTCAACCCCTACGGTTGGAAAGTTAAGGATATTTAATCGTAAATGATGCAGCAGCACTTCATTTAAACCATTGGCTTCTGAGAGCGCCCTTAACATCCTAATGCTAGTTATTCGACCATTGACTTTTAAGACAACGCAATCGACGACAAATAAATTCTTTCTGAAATAATTGCTACTATACGTTGAAAACTGCTTCGTGGTCTGAGAGAAAATAAACCCAAACTTATTAATGAATTGACAAATATTAAAGAAGTCAAAAGAAACTAACTCGTACAAGTGAATAACAGTAAACTCGCAGTTCCGCATAAAATAGTAATAAGTAATGTTTTTGCGCAAACAAATCAGGGCTTGGCAAAGATGGTAGTTTTAAATGCCTGTATGGAAACAGAAGGGGCGAAATCAAATAATATTCATTTATTGGAAAGCATCACACGAAAGAAGTCGTTGGACGGTGAGATTTGTTCCAGCGCTGCGTTTGCAACTGATGCTCAACTACTACTGCCCAGCATCATACGAACTGGAATCACGAAAACTAACTTGGTTGAATCTATTCTCAAACCCTACATGAGGATATTCTTTCAAACTTAGATGTGTTGGTTAGAGATTTTTCCAGTGTGATTCTAATGACAGAGACTAATGTCGTCGGGAATAATTTTGCCTCAATGGGAGAAATGTCAAACAAACTTACTTTTACTATATTTGTATCAGTGCCCTATATTAATAATAGAAGTAAACTGAATAATCTGATATATGAGCTAAACTGTAATTTTTTTAATGGAATTGTTAATCATTGTATTTATCTACATTCGAATATGTTTATTGACAATTCTGATAGGATGCATCGAGCTATGCACTTAACCAAAGATGACAAATACAGATTATGTATATGATGATATCATGCAGGTTTAATCTGGTGGTCACATATCTGAATCAATTACCCTCTCTCATATAGAGCAATTTGATTTTTCTGAAACTCCGGAATGATGTACCTTACTACCTTACCGGTACTTTATTTTTTCCCTTAACGTACGGAGTCTACGAAATAAAGTTGCTAACCATGTGATACCTTGTGATACTGGTGAATGATTTGGGTTATCCAAATATACTGTGTTTTTGCTAACACCTCCTCGAATAGGAAGTCACTTTCATTGGTATCTCTGGATAAGGATTCTAAGTGCACAGAAATGCAATTTAACGAAAAGGGTGTAAATTTCATTGTAATTTTGTTGTTTTTTATTGTTCTGTTGGCAGTAAGTCTGTTTTTCGCGAAAATGTATTTACACTTATCAACAGGGTTTATACAATGAATGGTATTGTTAGTGTGTGTGTGGTGATTTTAATGTAGATTTTAATAATAATTCCAGAGAATGTGGAGCCATAATTAATATTTCTGATTTTTTGATATGAAAAGTTTCATAACCTAAGCAACTAGGGTCATACCGACTACTTCTTCCGAAGTTGATAATATATTTACACAATTCAGCTGGGCAAATGTTAATTGTGAAGTGAAAAAATCTCCACTATTTGTTATTAGTCTCAGTTGTTCCCGGGTAAATATAATTAATAAAACTGCGCAATTGACTGAAAAAAAAAAAACTTTCAAGAGAATATTTCCCACTTTTGTTCTTCACTGATTTATGAAGACTGAACTAAGATTTTTGTATGTAGTGGTGCCAATGAGTCTTTTAACTGTTATTTTAATAATTTTACTTTCTACTTCGATACCAGCGTGCCGAAGATCAAATATTGTAACAAGCCTAAGCGTAATTTCTCCTAGTTCAACTAACATAAAAATATATTAACAAAACCTTAGAGATTTGCATAAGTTATAAACCAAATTCAAACAGCCGTTATTACTAGATCATTATGAAACCAGAAAATCCAATTTTGATGTATTAATTGCACAAAGGACACGAAATTAATATAATAACAAAATTAATTAGTCGACAAACAAATCAGAAGCAACGTGGAATGTGATTAAATCTGAAATTAATATGGAATTAATATGAACACGTAATGGAAATTTTGGTAGTGATCCACGAATATTTGCAAATCTGTTCAACACGCACTTTAGTTCATTCAATGCCACCACAAGCACTTATGTAGCTGGAGTTTAATTCCCCAAACAAAATGTATTTGAATTCCGCGGATGATGATACGGCGAGAAGGGTTATCATTGAAATGCCACTCAAAAAGAATGCAGGGGTAGATGAAATTCCAACCTATTTGCTGAAACATGTTGTTAAGTCAGTTTCCGTATAGGCTAAAAGTTGCAAAAATTGTGCTAATATTCGGAAAATATTCGAAAGCCTGAATCGTGACCCGCTCTCATTGAAGATGCATGCATACGGCATCAGAGGTGCGTCTTTTGATATTTTTAGGTTTTATCATTGTAATCGCAAATTCTACTTGCGTAGTCGGTTCTGCGAATTTTTTCAGTAATTATTTTTCCGATACGAGTACTGTAAATTGAGGTGTGTCATAGAGCTCCACTTTGGGGCCAACTATTTTCCTCATTTATGTTAATGATCTGATTGGCTTCAATCTTCCACTATAGCTCAATATGCTGATGATACGTGATGCATTGTATCCAATTGTTGAAATGTTGCTACATTCTTAACCACAAGAATTGTTGAATCTATGGTTTTGTGGTGCAGTAAAAATGTAATAAAACTAGCCTCCTTCACTTAAAACCGTCCAATCTTCATTCCAAAAATCCAACCAATCTACGCTGTGCATAGTATGCTATTAGAAACCTAGAAATCTGTATCCCACTTTGTAGTATTTTTCATTCGTAACTTACTTTGCAGCTCTATTTTTGTTCCAAAAGAAATTGTTTTTCAGGGATCTGGGTATTTTGACACTTGCATCACTGTACATATATGAGCTAGTGATAGATTTACATCAAACCCGACAGCGATGTAGTCAGTAGATCAATTGATGAACTTTAAGAGTACCCTAAAGTACTTTTTTTACAAATAGTTCTATTCAACCATGATTTTATTGGTCAACGTCATGTTTAATTATATGTAATTTTCTATTATATCTGTTTTAAATACCTCTATCCCAAATTATGGTATACAAAACATTGGCACCATGCACTTTTGTAATATTAAGAATTTATCTAATTTTTTTAGATAATGCCTTGGAAGCATTCTGCACACAATCTATTAATTCATCAATAGCTTTTAGCGACTCTTGGTGCTACAAGGATTGAATAGCGTTGAAAAATCTAAAACGTTTAGATCGGGCCTATTGGGCGGCTAGGATTTGAATTTAATACACCATTCATCTCTTGATCCTTCAGCTACTAAGTCGCCATCATTGTCACAAACATTATCTTGCTGAATGTAAATGGGCTTTGCTTTATGCGCCACTGGAAATTTAGATCTAATGGCAAGACATTGTCAGTGATTATTCGATTGTAAAAAAAAAAAAAAACCTTTATTTGGCATACTCTGACAATATCTCTCGTTACATTTCATTCCAAATCTCCCTCCTGATCTGTTCTCCTCCTCCCCCTCTCTTTCTCGCTCCTATCTTCCCCAGCCTTTCTATGCCTTCTGCCTCCTCCCTTGCCTGCAACATAACAAACTTTAAACCCTTTCCCTCCCCCTCCTTTTCCTACCCTCTTCTCTCTTTTCCTTCAACTTTCTTAATAGCTCTACTCCTGTTCCTTCCTCTCCCAACATCCATCTCCAATCTTTGCCCTTCCTCTCTTCCTCCTGTCCCCACTCCATTTCTTCGCATTCTTCCCACCAATGTTTCCACTCGTCCCATTCTTTTCCACATACTTCGCACCTCCTGTACACCTCCCCCATCCAATATTTGTTTGCCCTCTCCTCGTTTCCACATCTATACCTGGCAATCGTCTTCTCTTCTTCCGCTGTCTTGCCTCCTCCTAAATACTTTGGCGTCCTTCCTTTTACTTGTAATTCTTTATATTTTTCATTATATCTTGCCCTTCTTATCTTCTCCTCTCTCTCCTGTGAATCCCTTTGTTTCCATTTCTCTTCCAACTCTCTCTCGACCCACCTCCCCTCCCTTCTCCTCTCTTCTGCCTCCCCCACCGTCATCGCCGCCTTCTCATATACTCTTATCCTTGCTAACTCCCAATCTGATAGATCTCTTCCCCTCCTCTCTCTCCTCTCCATTTCCTCCACTACCCTTTTCCCCAATTATTCGATTGTATTTCATTGCATTAATAGACGGGATGTTTTTTGTTTCCATTGTTCTTTTTGCCCGGTTCTTGCTGTTTCTTTGGGGAGGTTGTTTATGACAAAAAGTCCTATTTTGCCGTCGAAATGTTCTGGCAGAATCATAGAGTGGCCTAGCCACCACAGTCATAATCATGACATTAGTTACAAACCGTTTGCTTTTACATCTTTCCGGCTCGGCCTCATCAAGTATGATGTAATATGATCTTTTAACTTGATATAAGTAAAACAATTTTTCATTTGTATGGACGTAGTCATACATATCTTCAAAAAATCCATTTGGTTTTACCTTGGATAAACAGAATTCCAGTCGCGCTCGTTTGTTTTGGTCCGTCAGTAATGGCTTGATTGTTGAGAATATTCGCTTGAACTGCCTTCTTTAAAAAGACTGAAAACAGTCGACTTTGGGATGCCAATTACAAAAAACAAGTTGCGGATTGTACCGCAGGGTGTCTCTGATTTGATTAAAATTTTCCGCGAAATACTTGCATTTTCGGCTACATTTTGTTCTTTTTAGAAGAGACATCGGCACAAAAATTTCCTTGTTGGTACTGATCTTTGGTTCTATTCCAAATTCGGGAAACAGTTAAACGAGAAAGGCCAAACTTGTTTGCAGCTTGTCCAATAGTACCTCGCTTCAATTTGATGCCGATTTTCTGTTACAGCAAATACCATAAAATTCTGGTGCGCAGTTTATATGTTAAATGTTTTGATTTTGTACCTCTTCTATAATTTTCCTGAACTGTATTTTCCATAGTTTTCTCGCAACAGGTGTATTTTTGATGTTCTGTCACTTTCTAGGTTTTTAATTGACAGTCTGTCACAACAAATTAATTTTTAAAGGTAGCCCCATAAGACCCTATTAGAAACACCTGGTCTAAATTATATTCAACAAGACTCAAAAACTCCGTAAATTGTAGAGAAATGTATACCATAATTTAGGACAGAGGGACCAACTCAACCCAACCCAACCTAACCTAGTCGAGGTATAGGAGGTGTAGGAGGTGAATGAGATGAATGCAGTTAAAGTGTAAATGTAGGTCTACGTCTAGGTCGAGGTGATCTAGAAAAAAGACTAGATCACTATTTTTTAGTTTGAACAAGTACAATTAGGATATCTTTGAGTTGCTACTTTTAAATATTAATACTGGACAGTATAAATGGAAAATCTACAACTGCTACCACTAGCAGGTTACATTTTCTGATACGTCAAACCACTTTGACGTATCAGAAAATGTAACCATAACACTATTGTTACTATAACTTTCGCTTCACGTCTGGCATCAAATCATCCACGGGACGACTTTACACCTGTGCAATACCTATGATTATTCTTAACACATATACAGAAAGTATAATTTTGATCAATTTTAATATGAATTAACAATTACTAGCACTATTAATATTCATAACAAATTTGTGTTGTTAATTTTGTAAACCGTTTCATGCTTATTGTGTAATAATTGGTATACAGGTCAATCAGGTACTTTACTTTCCACCACTTCACTTTCTACGTATGCACTATTATAAAAGATCAAATAAATAGGGGAAGTAGTGATACGACGTAGGTGAATTTGGTTCGGTCGGGTAGATAGACAATAGTGAAATAGAAGGTCAAAAAATCAGAGCGGTAGTAAGAAGTGCGGACGAGTAAACGGTCATAACAGAAAGTCGAGGTGCGACACGGGACGATCGCGTTATCGGACGGCAGCGCGGCCGTACTTCTTGCAGACTTTTTTGTGCGCGAAAGGTTTAACCGGGCGAGCGGTGTGTGGAAGAAAAAAAGTACGCGAAGCGAAAGCGTATAATATACAGGTGGAAAGATAATAACGGAAATACGCGAAATCTAACATGGCAAACGCGGGCGGGAAAGAAAAAGGGGGCGAAAGGAACGAACCGGATATATTCACGAGGAGCCGGAGAACGCGCAGATCACCGGGGATGAGTGTGGAAAGTAGCGGAGAGGAGAAAGACAAGACAATGGAGAACTTGATGGAGATGATTAAGGAGATGATGAAGGAGGTAAAGGAGACTAAGAAAGAGATAATGGAGATGAAGAAGGAAAGGCAGGAAGACAGGGAATGGAGAAAGAGAGTGGAACAGGAATGGAAGAAGGAAAGGATGGAGGCAGAAGAAAGAATAAGAAAACTAGAAGAGAAAGTGGAATATATGGAAAAAAAGGAGAAAAGGAAGAATATCGTAATAAGGGGACGAGAAGTAGAAAAAGGAAGGGAAAGAGAACAAGTGAAACAATGGCTAAGAGAAAAATTACAGGTGGAGGTGGGGCTAGAGGAGGCGTACAAGCTGGGGGGGAGAGATGGAAAGGAGATAGTACTGGCGAGAATTGCATCAGAAGAGGAAAAAGAGGAAGTTATGAAGAACAAGGCGAAATTAGGAGGAACGAGAGTGTACATAGACAATGACCTGACAGAGAAGGAAAGGGAAGTACAAAGAGAAATCTGGAAGTATGCGAAGAAGGAAAGAGACCAAGGTAAGAGAGTAAGAATGGGATATAAGAAGTTGAAAGTGGAGAATACATGGCTAGTATGGGAGGGGGAAACGGGGTCTCTAAGACCAAAAAACTAATGATGAAGGGGGCAGGAGGAGAGCGGAGTAAGGGGGGACGGGGAGGAGGGGGTGATAGGGAGCGGAGTGAAGGAGGCTGGAGGAGGGAGAGAAGGAGTGGCGAGGGCGGGGGAGAGAGACAGGAGGTAAAAGGGATGAGGATATGTTTTTGGAATATAGCGGGGTGGAAGAAGTGGATGAAGGAGGAGGGAGGAGTCAACAGAGACTTGAGGGAATACATGGAAGAGTTTGATTACATTGGACTGACAGAAACATGGGTAGAGGAGGAGACGTGGGCAAGATATAAAGAAAACATGCCGGCCGGGTACAGATGGGAGTGTAGAGCAGCCACGAGAGAGAGAAAAAGGGGAAGGGCGAAGGGGGGAATAATAACAGGAGTGAAAGAGAGATGGGAGGAGGTTAAAGAGGGGCGGTACGATTCAGAGGCAATCCAGGGTAGAATGATAATGAGAGATGGAGAGAAGTGGGGAATTTACACAGTGTACAGTAATCAACAAATCAGGACGGTGACAGGAGAAATGGACGAGATAATGGAGCAGGAAGAGGGGAAGGTTGTGATGGGAGGGGACATGAACGCAAGAATAGGAAAAGATACGACGGTGATAGGATGGAGGGGATGGAGAGAGAGAGGGGAAATAGATGGGAGGAGATCAAAGGATGAGGTAGTGAATGGGGAAGGGAAGATTCTGTTAGAATGGATAGATGAAGGGAACTGGGAAATACTCAATGGACACGAGAATGGAGATAAAGAAGGGGAATTTACTTACGTAGGACCCAACGGGAGATCAGTGATAGACCTGGTAATAACGAGCGAGGAGGTGAAGAGGGAAGTGTGTAGATTTAGGGTAGGAAATAGAGCGGAATCAGATCACTTACCAATTGAGGTGGACTTATGGGGGGAAGGAAGGAAGAAGCAAAAGGAAGGGGAAGAAGAGCTGAGGCAGGTGAATGTATGGAACGAAGAAACGAGAAGGGACTACCAAAATAAATTGAGAGAAGTAGATTGGGGAGGTGTAAAAAGTATAGAGGAGATTGTTAGGGAGATGATTAAGGCTACAAAGACGAAGAACATTAGAAAAGGGGAAGGCGAAAGGTCATGGTTCGACGAGGAATGCAGGAGAGGGAAACGGAAGCTGAGGGAGATGCTGAAGGAGGCGAGACAGGGGCAGGGAATATGGGGGAAGTATATAGAAGAAAGGGCAAGGCAGAAGGAGATGTGGGAGAGGAAAAAGAAGGAACAGAGGCTAAGAGAGGAGGAAGAAATTCAAGGGCTGAAAGGGGAGAAGGAGATTTGGGAGTACATTAGAAGGAGAAGGAAAGGAAAGGGAAGTGTGAATGGTATTGAAGTCAGAGAATGGAGGAGATATTTCAGGCAGCTACTGGGTGAGGAGAAGGAAGAAGAGGAGGAGGAAAGTAGACGGAAGAGTGAGGGGAGGGGAATGGAAGAATTTACATGGGAGGAAATAATGAAGATAAAGAGTAGAATGAAAAAAGGAAGGGCAGCCGGGGAAGATGGAGTAGACACAGAAGGGTGGATAAGTGCACCGGAGGAGGTGTGGAAGGAGTTGCTTAAGAGGATAAATGAAATATGGATGGGAAAGAGGGAAATGCCAAGAGGGTGGAAGATGGCGTTATTGGTGCCGATCTGGAAGAAAGGAGACAAGGAGAAAAAAGAAAATTACAGGGGGATATCACTACTGAATGTAGGATACAAAATATATACAGGACTAGTGGCAGCAAGATTGGAAGAGGAAGTAGAAGAAAAAGAAATACTACCAGAAGGACAAGCGGGATTTAGGGTAGGGAGGGGCACAAGGGACAACTTATATGTGTTGAATTTTATAATAGAGAGGGAATTGGCAAAGAAGGGGGGCAAGGTGTACGCACTGTTCGTAGATCTGAAGGCGGCGTTTGATCGAGTGGACAGAAGGATACTGATAAGGACACTGGAAAAGGTGGGGATATCGAAGGGAATAGTGAACAGGGTGGAACAGATATATGAAGAGACGCGATGCAGGGTGAGAGTAGGGGATGAGCTGTCGGAGGAATTCAGGACGTCAAGGGGTTTGAGACAGGGGTGCCCATTGAGCCCGAAACTATTCAATATTTATATATCGCAGCTGGAGGAGACGCTAAAAAGAGGACAGGATGGGGGAGTAAAACTGGGAAATGAGAAGATCTGGTCTCTGGCATTCGCGGATGATGTGGTCATCCTGTCAGAGACAGAGAAAGGGATGAAAGAGATGAAAAAGAGATTGGAGGGGTTCTTGGATAGAAGAGGGTTAGATTTGAACACAGGAAAAACGAAGCTAATGGTGTTCAGGAAAGGGGGAGGGAGGCGGAAGGAAGTACATATGACATGGAAAGGGGAAGAAATTGAGCAGGTGAGGGAATGGACATATTTGGGGTATGTAATGAGGGAAAATAATTCGTGTGAGGGACACATAAAGCAGGTTTGTAAAAAAGCTAAGAAAGCGGAGGAAGGACTGAGAAGCATGGTATGGGGAAAGAGAAAGGGTAAATTCGAAGAGACGATGAAAATATGGGATGTGTGTGCCAGGAGCATCATGATGTATGGGGTCGAGATATGGGGAGTTAGGGAACAGAAGAGAGTGGAGAGAGTACAAGTAGGGCAGATAAAAAGAGCTTTACAGCTAGAAAGGTCGACACCAGACTATGTGGTGAGACAGGAGACTGGGAGAGAGAAGGTGGCGATCGAGGCGGGGAAGAGGGCAGTAAGATACGAGATGTCAGTGAAAGGAGGGAGGGAGAATAGCTTGGGGAAAAGGGTAGTGGAGGAAATGGAGAGGAGAGAGAGGAGGGGAAGAGATCTATCAGATTGGGAGTTGGCAAGAGTAAGACTATATGAGAAGGCGGCGATGACGGTGGGGGAGGTAGAAGACAGGAGAAGAGAGGGGAGGTGGGTGGAGAGAGAGTTGGAAGAGAAATGGAAACAAAGAGAGTCACAGGAGAGAGAGGAGAAGATAAGAAGGGCCAGATATAATGAAAAATATAAAGAATTGCAAGTAAAAGGAAGGAAGCCAAAGTATTTAGGAGGAGACAAAACAGCAGAAGAAGAGAAGACGATTGCCAGGTATAGATGCGGAAACGAGGAAAGAGCAAACAAATATTGGATGGGGGAGGTGTATAGGAGGTGTGAAGTATGCGGAAAAGAATGGGACGAGTGGAAACATTGGTGGGAAGAATGCGAAGGAATGGAGTGGGGAGAGGAGGAAGAGAGGAAGGGAAAAGATTGGAGAAGGATGTTGACAGAGGAAGGAACAGGAGTAGAGCTATTAAGAAAGTTAAAGGAAAAGAGAGAAGAGGGTAGGAAAAGGAGGGGGGTGGAAAGGGGTTAAAGTTTGTTATGTTGCAGGCAAGTGAGGAGGCAGAAGGCAGAGAACGGCTGGGAAGGATAGGAGCGAGAAAGAGAGAGGGAGGAGGAGAACAGAACAGGAGGGAGATTTGGAATGAAATGTATGGAGAGAAATTGTATGAGAGTATGCCAAATAAAGGTTGTTTTTTTTTTTTTTTTTTTTTTTTTTTTTTTTTTTTTTTTTTTTTTTTTTTTTTTTTTTTTTTTTTTTTTTTTTTTTTTTTTTTTTTAAAAGATCAAATACATTGCCTTTCATGTGGTGTAGATCTATGTAAATCAATGTGTAGTATTTATATTGCTGTAAACTTCGAAATTTTGAATCCAAATCTGAACGGCACTTAAACTTGGAAAAAGTGAAAATAGAAAAAAATCACATTTTGTATACATATATATATATATATATATATATATATATAGGCTATCTCAAATGAAACCTGCTCGGTTTCATTATTGTGCTAAAATTAGCAATCGCACTGCATACGGTTTGCCGCGAATATATATTTGTGAGTGTGTATATTACTAATTATTCTGAAAGGGATTTGTTTAAATTAGTGTCATCTTAAAATCTATGAACTGCTGCGAACCGACGCAATTAGCCCGGTGAATATTCAAGAATCTCGTGTAACAACATTACATAAGCCGTTATAAATGGTCTTCGCGAGCGTTTATTATGTCGAGCGATCGATGAATATTAACGCCGTCTGCATAGGTGAGAAGCGAGTCCGTATTTCAGGCATTGTAATTATGGGAAGTTGTAAATAAATCCGACGGGTATAAATGCCATTGTGACGACAAAATGGCCGGTAAAATTATCTAATCGAAAAATATGAAGAATGAGAAGCCCGATCGACTTTTCTCGGCGACTATAAGGACCTTCGGTGTCGTCGATGCGGTCATACTTCACGGTTCGACGAACTTATCTGTTAGCTTTACCTACACAAGTTGAAATAGACACCTGCATTTAACATCATTAATTTATGTTTGTTTATCGTATGTAAGGACTACCATGTTTTCGCTTCAGTGTTGAACATGTAACTATGCATTATTACACAGAAACAATTGAATCCGCCATTGATTAGAATTCAGATAGAATTCCGGATAGTATTCCTTACGTAAGTAACGCATCTTTAAAGTCTGTAATTCGCAGTATTTCTTCCCGTTAATAATAACAGCTTACAAAAGCAGGGCATCTATATTAAGTCTAACATTAAAACACCCAGTCGTAAATTCTTAACTGCTACTGGAGAGATAACTTAGAGATTTGCTACACCTCTTTTCCTTTGTGTGATGTTTCTATAATGCATGGTTGGGACGTTCAGATTTCATCTTATGCTTGTAGTAAACTTCTTCTCTTCATTAAATAGTCAAAGTACTATTTATTTTAATAATAATAATAATATTGCTCTCCATTATTGCTTGCCATTCCTTTCAAATCTTCCAATGTTTCCTTCTTCTTATGGCTGTAAATATGTTCATTAGTAAACAAACAGCTTTAAAAATGCAATATTTAGAATGCGTTCAGACTAATAGCATTTTCACTGAAAATACAACTAAATAAGAACTAAAAACAAAAAATCCCACCTCCTTTTATAGTTTGTCTGTTTCTTATCAATATTATGTTGCTGTATATTTTTCTAGTTTTTATTAGAAATGTATATCGATTTCATCAATTTATCCGCTAAGGATTCTTGTCTTACCCATTTCCGACAATTAAGTGATTTCGATCGAGGTCGCATTATTGACAATTGGCTAGGTCGTGACAATCGCAACGGTTCTAAGTTCTTGATCCACATAGCCTCTAGAAGATCTTCATTAACGTCGGCCCGAAGCCGGATATCGATATTTTGTTCGTGGGAAATACTTGGATGGAAGCGATAATATCAATAGTGTCGGTACGTTAGCATTTGAGATATTTTGGCTTGCATCCTTATAAACCGTTTTAGCAATTTAATTTTAAGAACATTCATTTAACATACTCTGTATTATTAGAAAGGTCGCTTAACGCAGATTCTACTAGTATCAAAAGATATTGGGCGTTTAATTTAAGATTCTTGGTGACGTTTCGCGACGCCTTTCAATACTAGTGCACTTCATTTACAAATTTGCATTTATCACTTTACTGTAATTTTGAAATATAAAAAAAAATAATATCGCCCTAGATAAATTAGCAATAAAATTGTAATAATTTACGTACTGTTCAAAGAAATTTAACTTTAGGTAAATTAGCATTGGTACCTATAATAATTTACTTAATGTTTCATTAAAATGCATATTGCTATTGTTACCTTTGGTGAATTTATAAATTTTATAATTATTGATATCACAACGTAAACAATATAATTTTGTTTGCTCGAGCTATGATTCCTAAACAGGCTTCAAGTAAATTAAATAAAATAGTCAGTGTATTTAATATGTTTATTATCCATAATTTATTATTGTATATGTATTATATATTTGCACCATGCAATCAGGGTTGGGTTGTGGTGAATAGATACGGAAATTTTCCCTATTTATATCCTTAACCTTATTTTCTATGGTGAGAGATTCCCTTTTTAACATACCGTTGTGCTCAACAATCTTTTCAGTCTTTATTACAATTTGTTTTATTAAAGTCTCGTGTTCACAAATAAATTGTTATATTTTACGTAGTGTTTATTTCGTGTTCATGAATTTTATTGCAAAATAAACAGATCTTTTCTTTTATTAGCTCGTGGTATATTTTCTCGCTTTCACGAATTATGCGATCTTTTAGTAAATATTAAGGTTACCATTATCCAATTTGCTTTATACGCACTCATTTCAACTTTCTTCTTTCATGTTTTATGTTTTCAGGAGATCAGAATCAAACGCACACCTCGCGAAACCTTCGCGTTGCCTTCTTGCGTTGCCCTACTTGGTTATGTTTTTTTTGACTTACTTCTCTAAGCTCGTCAACTTAAAACAAATATTCATTTATAAAACGAATAAATAAAATAAATTCCAATAAATATCAGGGTGATTTTCCACAGAACTAACAAAGCATGTGACAAATATTACGTATGACAACGGAAAGTTTTTATTTTTTACATTTTATGTAGCCTGTTAAGTAAAGAACAAAATAGATGAAGAATAAGAAACACAAGAAATACATTTCATCGAAAAACAAGCCCAACAAAAATTCGGTTCGTTGAGAAACTGAAACCAAGTTACAAAATATGAAATCCCAAGATATGGGTTCATGTTGTCAACACAATTATTGGTTAATATCTCAGGTTTGTGATATTTTATGGTCATGGCGAAATCAGCCGTATAGCATAAATCTTGTGAGATTATTTCTACAGTGCCTACTTTAACGTCCCATTCGACATTGCTCCGACAGTTGTAGCGATGTCGAACGAGATGGCTATGTAGCGTTGCTATTAAAATAATATTTACTGAACAAAAATCAATTGTAATAAGAATGCCACCTGAATATGTTTGCAATAAACGTCAACGTCACCGTCAATCTTCATTAGGAACTCATCTTTCACTTACCCGTGTATCAAACAAAGAGCGAGATATTATCCTATTGATTAAAAACGTATTGTAGCTTGTAATTTGGACCAGATTAGCAAAACATCAAAAGAACAACGCACCAATCCAATCTTGATACAATGGTTATCATATTGAAGTGGGATGGATTCAGTTATGTTAGAATGATAGGGGATAATGTGGAAGTCAATTCAACAGGTTGTTAGAGCACCAAAAAACAACCCAATGTTGTGAAGATCAACCCAACCGAAACCAGGATAGAGAATACTAAAATCGATCCTTAAATATGTGTACAAGTTGTATCACAATTATTAGCTAATGAGTCGTATTCATGGTCGCAGCGAAATCATGTTACGTGAATGTAAAGTAACTTGTAAGATGATTTTGGGGCAGGTAAACGATGCGTATTTTGGCGTCCCATCAATAGAGCTCCCACGTTCGTTGTGATGATGAAGGGAATGATATGAGAAGGTGTGCCTAATAAATACATGGATGGATAGCGTTGTTCGTAACAAAAATAACCAAAGGGACAATTATAACGCTTTCAACGAAGTTTACCATTTCACCCTCTCACGAAGAGCTAAAATTAATTAACACGAAACATCTCAAAGCTTCCAAACAAAATAACATATCATAGACAATAAAATCTGATTTCGTGCACAAATGTCGACAATATAAGAATGATAGTAAATTGTTTATAATAAAGGGCAAGTCATCGGGCACCTACATGGATTTCAATGTAAGGACGATCTAATTGATTCACAATGTTATAGACATATGCCTGGTTTCACAAACGCTAATCAGTCGTTAAAAGTAAATCGTCAAAAGTTTGACGATTCCTTAACGAGTCTTGAATCAATCGTCAAATATTCGACGATTGATTACCTTGATGAACCGTTAAAAGAAAAATTACCATTGATTTGGATTTCACAAAAAATAACGGGTCGTTAAAGGCTTGTTAACTAGTTCACCATTTGACAATCGTTTGTGAAACCGGAGGTTCTAACGTGTAATCCTGCTACTTCAAATCAACGCCGATCAGAGTAGCGATGGCTTTCCTGAATTGCGTACATTTCTCTGTTCATATTTATTAAATTGAAGTTCTTCTTTTCCCTAAATTATGTTTTGATGTTCATATCATTCCGTGAAAAGTGCCAGAATTTTTGTTTCAATGAATAAAAATACATTTCCTTGCATATAACTGCTAAAATTAAATTTATCTTCGAACCTTCGTGAGGATGCTCTGCTCCCAATTGACGATGAATATAAAGGTTAGGAGAATACGGTTGGTAATCACAAAGTAGGTTTCAATAACGTAGTTAATAAGCTTAAATTATTGGAAATAAGTAATATATTATTCACGAACATGAAACGATAAATGTCTCTTGAAACAACAATCCAAAATGTAATTAGATGGTGCATAACATACATGAATGGCACCAGTGGCAATATTCTAACCTTGTAAATAAGAAAATTAAAGTGTTATCATGATAAGTAGTTCGACGACTTCACCCTATATCAATTAAAATTAAACACTACATGAAATTAGTTTTCAAAAGGGGTAACATAGTTTACCTATAAAGGCAGGAAGATAATTAGAATGCAACGACGCTACGCGGCGTTAATCAATAACATTGACAATGAAAATAATTTGGTTTGGTTTACAATCCACAGCGATTCGCTGACAAAGTAAATAATTCTGCCCTATACCCCTTTCATTTTAAATGTTATAATATTACAACTACTATATCCTATTACTACTAAAGTGTGAAGATTGCTAAATTTTAATACATTGCAGATATACTGATGATAGTCTGAGTGATTTACATAGTAGAAATTTTTATTACAAGTGTCGATGGAAAAATGTTCGTTGGTATTTTCGGTCGTAATAAATGATGACCAACATTGTCCCAGATCCGAAGCAATTTGCATTTTTTATTATTTTTTAGCAAATTGAGGAAATGTGTTCACGCGAATACATAAAAACTTTTGTTACAACTTAAGTGAGGTGGATGCGTTTGCGTTTAATGTATTTGAAATACTAAACGTGTGACCTAAGGTCTCGACCTAAAACCTGTAGATTAGAACGCAGTAATGGCATTGTAAAATATGGCATCGTAAATATTCAAGAAATCAAGGACATTAACTTCAAATCTTGCACATTCTATACACTGGTTTATAACGTCAGGCACTCCGTGCTTATTTCTCGCAATAAATTATCCTTGCAGATTTTTGGCGAAATGCACTACGCACATATCGGCGATAAACGCACGCGTTAGATTACCATCGATTTTCTCACAGGTTCATAGGTGGCAAAGTAGCCGAAGAGCTAATATAATACAAGAGCGTTTATTAACTGGAAGCTGCTGCATTGTGGAACGAAGTAGTTGCCGAGACGGAGGGAGGCAGGAATGCACGGCTTTCTTCTGCAGCAGGCGGCGTGACGGCTGTTCGCTAAAGGACATCGCCTTTGAAAACTAAGAAACGATGTTGTTACCGAAGACTTCAAAGTGAACATTTTTAAACGTTATAAATACAATATCTTTTAAGAGTCATGTACGCCATTCCTAACTTTCGCTTGAGATACCGTCTGTTGAATAAAATGCTAGAGCCACAGCACATGTAAAAATTGAAAATATAAAAGGATGCAAGTTTACATAGAGAAATATTTCACGACGGTGCATCAAGGCACAGAAATTTATTTAGGGGCAACATATCCGGCAAGATATCGAGATAGCGTAATTTACGCTGATGGTCATTTAGATCAAAAGCGGCGACACGATACATTTGTTAGCATAATTAAATGTGGCGGAGGTTACAACCGAAAGCGTTAGTTTCCGAAAAAAAAAACGATAAAAATCAGCATAATTTGAAAAACTTATGAAAATTAATAACTTCATCCGGTAGGTATGGCAAACAAGAATCGTCTGAGTAAACTATGACGCGAAATTATTGAATTATTACCGTGCATTCCGCGTCGCAATTACTTGACCGCGCGGTATCGGAACTTGCAATAACAAACCGCGCAAATCGTGGATATACTGTATGGTAAAATGCCGTGTTTACTACCATTGTTTAATTTCGAATTAACACCTGATATCGCATTATGCACTCAACTACAAAAACATTCGCTTTTCATGCCAATAAAATTATGAAACTCGCTGTTAAGCGTAATTAAGAGTAATAACGCGTTTCCTTATTGGTTATTCATTGAATCGTACGTTACCAACTTATTAGTAGATTAATTAGAAAATGCAATAAAACTTGAAATAGCCATCGAACTTGTAAATTGCGAATGTAAAAAGTATGGAATTACAATCCTTTCATATAATAGCTAAAAATAGAGTTAGATATAATAATTTCATTAAACATAGAATCAACTCGGCTGGCGTAATGAAAAGAAGCAAACTATTTTGAAGCATTTTAGCACGTCTAAAAATGACATGCTGTGTCATAAATACTTCCCGAGTTATAATTACTCCGCGGTAGCTCATAAAGGTTTAAAGAGGCAGATGCTCAGATTACATTTTGCCGGCTGTGAAGCGTTTCTTCTTCTAAACGGACTTAATAATTAATAATAATCTATGGTGAATCCCCGCCCCTCGCGATAGAAATAATATCATATTGGGTAAACTCCTTATATTCAAGTGATTATTATATGAGGTATAAATTTAAAAAAAATATGTGACATTGTAGTCAAATTTTACCTAATTAAATGACACGTCAATGATTAATTTCATTGGTTATATATTTTTAATTAGAGCTATAAAGTTAGTTTATCATTATCAACTTACGACTTCACATCCTTTGGTACTTATTATGCGTCCTGGATCGCTGGTTCCGTCGAAAACGTTGGGCGTCCCCCTTAGCTTTAGCGTCCTTGCAGTAACTGCATATCTAATACGTTTAATTACACAACGAAAAATGTGTCACATAAATTTAATTATTGAATTATAAGTCTTTTGTCGGTCAATAATTACAATCAATCAGGATGGTTATTATTTTAAAAAGTTAAATAACCTCTCATTGGATAGATACTTGTTTTTTATTTTCAGCTACGTAAATATTTTATAGTCTTACATAACAACATTTTTGAGAAAGATACAATGAATATAATTTGAAATGTTATATTTTTGACAGTCCTGTTAATATCATTTAGTAATGGTGTTATTCAATGGTTCACTTGTCTGAAACAAATAGAATTCAAATTCTAATGATAGTAGGGATAGACGGATCAGGAAACTTGTAATATATTCAATATCACTTAAGTGAAACATATCTGAAAAATCTGTAAATAAGTCTGCTCTTACTAAATTAACTATCAGTGAGAGTAAATTAAATAATGAGTTACAAGCAGATGTGGAGTAACGACATTCATGCACATTACTGCACAACTATCCTTAATTTTTAATGTTCTACATCTGTTTAATTTAAACCTTTCAAAATACAATTTACTGAAGAATTCCGTGGAGAGGATCACCAACGACGACCGGAATCATAGCATTGCGTTCGGTTGGGTTGGGCTCTAATGTAGCTATTTTCTGTTTCAACAGAAATCTCGTCGCAATTCGTTACTAGTCTCATAGTGATTCCAAATTTTTGTGGATATATTAAAAAAAAAAACGAAATTTAGAATATGCGACTTTGTAATAGCGAGAAATTAAAAAATAACATGGAACCAGAATTTTTATTAAATTCTGTGCAACAGAATTAAAACATGAAAATAATTATATTGAAAGTTAGTTCGGTTATAGACTTTACATTCAGATGGGTTTCTTTAAAAATTTACCTATACTATGGAATACATTGCGAAAAATATCGCCTCTGTTTAAAAAACCCCTTCCTGGAAATGTAGATAATTAAATAATTAAGTTGGAATTTGGTTCAACTCGGACGAGAAAAGCCACGGACGTGGAAGCTAAGTGGTTAATTTGGTTAATGGAGTAAATAAAGTAATAAACCGAACCGTCAAAAGACTATAAGATTAGCAAATCAACGAAGCGATAGATTAAAACCAATTTTTAAAGTTAGAAGAACAATGCAATGAAAATGGTTATAACGTAAGCTATGGTGATCTTAAAATCCTTGCTATTGAGTCCCGTTTGTTTAAGTGACTCTTATTACATGTTTTTATTTAGAATACCAGATTTATGAGCTGAACATTCAGTGGAAATGCTTGATTGATCATTTTCTAATACTGTCAAATAATGACAAAAATACAAGTCTGATTTTAAGTCTATTATTACCTGCCTAAGACGGTAACATTTTACCAGATGTCAAAAATGTATACAAGCCGCAGCAATTGCGACAAACATTTGCGGCATTGACAGTGCAATGACCTTTCTTTAACCACCTTGTCTTTCTATAGATTTTTAAGATATAAGTGTAAACAGTTATTCGTTATTACGCGAACATTGTGAGTGCGAACTGTGAGTGCAATCAGGAGGCTTTTTGCATGTGTGTCTTACAAAGTTTTATCCTCGATCGTGCACAAGTTTCTTAAGGAATGGTTGATAGCACTTATAAATTTTAATCTAATATTTTGTAAATATCGTTTCACTGCTGGTAATTATTTTTTGCTTAATGACATACTGATATCGTTTCTAGAGTGCATTGACGAACACGTTGCTTAAGGACCCAATCAAAATATTATTACTGAACAGTCTTGATCTAGTACGATACCAAGAGCTATGATAGAAAAATTGACCGCCTTATTAATTGTACTGCCATGACGGTTATGCGTGTGTGTGGACAGGAGAAGGTAGAGGAACACGAAGAAGACTCACTGGTCAACCGATGCGTTCCACAGAGCGTCAAGATAGGCGCTTCAGACAACTAGCTCTACGAGATCGTTTTGTTACTACGGTGACCAATGATTTGGATAAGAAGGTAGACGGGTTACTATCCGTACACTATATCGCTGCATACGAGCCTTTGGACTTTTTAAATACCGTTCACGAATAGTGCTTCCTTTGACTGCGAACCACTTTTGTCAACGTTTGACAATTCGCTACTCATGTTCAGCGACGAATCGCGATTGTGTCTGGGTATGCACGGTGGTCGCAGAAAGGTAAGACGCCGTCGTGTAGAGCGACGTGATGTTGGGTTTGCTGTTGTGAGGCATGTACACCATTGGAATAGTTGCTTGGGGGGCTATTGCCTATGGTATTGCCGATCACCACTTCTCTTTATTCAAGGCAGTATGACAGCTGCACGTTATGTAGATGATGTCCTACAAACAACTATACCCCCAAACGACCTTTTCACCGCGCGTTCTTTGAACTATGGACTTTTCCCAAGAAGCAGGCGTATGTTTTACCGTGGCAACCCCGTTCACCGATAGGGACAAGACTGACCACGTTGCACCATCCTCCGCAGACTCTGGCACAGTTAACTCACATAGTTCAAGTTGCTTGGAAGGAGGTAGCACAAATAGACATCGATAGTCTTATTTTGTCGATGCCTAGACGTGTACCGGAGTGTACTCAGCTACGGGGTCGCCAGACACAGTATTCATTTTTTTTATTAATAATAAATAATAATAATAATATTTCTTACAAATGCTATCAGTTCATTCTTGATGTAAGACTATCACATTGTCAAAAAAATCAAGTTGAAGTAATTATTCCTTCTGGGTGTGTCAGTATATCTATTTTGTGCATTTTCTTAAATTGTTATTAATTAGTACGTTGTTTTCATAAGAAGGCTACTTGTTTGGTACTTTAATTCTTTGTCATTATCTGCTAGATACAAGAACTGTTTTTGGTTTTAATTTTACTCACATCTTATTATTGTTATTATTCATTACTCCTAAAAAAACGAAGTAATATGAAATAACATATAAATAAGTTCGGTGGGTGCTCCTATTGGTGACGCAGTATTAGAACTATATTCACTCACGTCTTGTGATGAATGGACGCACTTTCTAAAATTTCACACTTTAATATTATAGCATGTTTTAGGAAATATGAACATGGACATTAATAATGAAATGTAGATTCCTAGGAAGGTAATTGTTATTCAAACCTTATCAAAATCGAAGGAGCAAGATGTTATGTTAGAAGCTCTAAAGCATTTTACAGCCATAACGTGATATGGCGCTATTGCATCGAAGCCCAGGTTGAGCTTTCGAAGATCTTTTTACGAATTATTATTTTTCTCTAAAACAGTATTTCCTGTTCATATCATATTCCGTGATACATGCTCGAATATAGTGGTTTGTATTATAAAAATACGCCCAAAAACTTCTGCGAGAAACAGCAATTGCTCCTTAACATGCTATATAGTGAAGTAGAGACGATTCAATGAACGTTGACTTTCTTGAAAAGATACGGGGGAGATAAATACTGATCTCCCCTCGTATATTTTCAAGAAAGTCGACGTTCATTGAACCGCCTCCATTGTCCCTAACATAGAAGGAAATAAATGGAAGAAATATCAAACGTTTATTTTTCTACATAGTCTCGATGAACATCGATGCATTTGGTCCAACGATGCTCCAACGAGGCTAGATCTGGTCAATACAACAATTTTTATAAAATTTCTTAATAATATACCCAATGTCAGTGAGTTTGACTGGTCGCTGGGCAAGTGAAGAAACATTTTTTTGTATTATTATGTATGTACTCTTGAAAATAGCTTAACCGCAAAAATAGCTGTCAAGAAATCGAATAAAGAAGTTATGAAACTAAACCAACTGTATTATTTCTAAATAACCCTTTATTATCGTATCGACGTTTTGCTAATAAATATTTGTAATGCGGAACTGTGTGGTTAATATATGTTCGCTGTCATTATGATCTTCCCAGGAAAATTGTGGAGTGCATCCCGGAGATCTGCATTTTCTTAAATATCGTTTCAGAAATTCATATCGCGATATTGATAATTAATAATTTCTTGCACTATCTGATTAATTATTAATATTGTTACTAATATCAATAATTATTATAATATAATAATTATAATATTATTACCATTGCATCTCGAGTTTTCGTACGACCCACAACCACGAGAATGAGTAGATTTACTTATATTCCCACGAATAAAAAATTTAAAAGGTATAATATGTCGTGTCCAAATATTCACAACTTAAGATCACTGATTAACAAATCCAAAATTGGTAAAAAAGCTGTCTGCCGTTATCAGCCATCGTTGCATAGTTATCATTTTATTACAAAAATGTGGAAGTGATGTTAAAAGTTTTACGAGACAACTGTCAAAAATGTTATACAACGTCGTGTACTGAATGCAATAAAACTACGACTTCTGTTTCATGAATTTTGACACTTTTCGACCTACGCATTAAAATCCGAACTCGTAACAGTAAACCTGACCATTAAAGTTTTACGACAAGATGTATTGAGGACTTTAAAAAAAAACTGTGTTTGTCGAACTAAATGGAAACGAAAAGCTCTTTACATGTTAACAAATTTTCAACGTTGACTTAATATCGTTTGTAAACCCATCGGACTGCTTCACATTTCATAGTGCAGGTGTTATCGTGGGGGTGCTAATTTTTAATTTGGTATAAGTTCCGGCTGTAATTTTTTATACAAAGCTTTATTTAAAAACAAATTTTCGGAGTGTAGTAAATCGTGCCGTGGCATTGAGACCTGCTATTTAAAATGAATAACATATAGAAATACTGCATATAAGGCAAGATGTAATTATATCGAATATCTATTTTATTACTATTATTAAATGTTGCGGTTTCATATTATTTATTTCAATGTAACATTCATATAACACTTCGAGTAATAATTATTTATAATTAGTTCATAAAATAATTGGTTTTATTACCGTTTTCATGCGTTCAACTCTGCATATACAAAAAAAAATATGATATGTAGGTTGACCATTTCGCTCACTTATTTACTGTGGATACATTAATAGAGTTATGACGGTCACGAGATTTATTGTGCATTACGATGCAACTTGCATTATAAGAATAAACGGCATTTGTAACATTTACTATCCGCTTATTGTTCGTTGTAAAAAAAAACGATGAGAGTGCAATCGCTTTTTACCTGTTCCACTATTCGAGATATAATAAGACGATAAATTCAATAAATTCCTCCGCGTGCACTTTTTCATATACACGATGTGATCAAGAATCTAAAATACGAGCTGAATGATTATTAATCCGGTAATTTGTTGCATTTTATGACGTACAAGTATGCCCATGCCTTTTTTTGCACGTACCGAGATGTGTAGGAGAAATTTCGTTTTATTTACGTTGCGAGCGTTAGCTAGATGGCTTAACGTTATGGAAAATTGCAATTTGGAGGCGGGTCCGGCGATTCTAATTACGGTTGCTTTGTAATTAGAAGTTCTAAATGATCGAGGAAATGGCTCACACGGCGCTCTTAATTATCCCTAATACGAGAAAATAACGCAACTAGCGGTGGATAATTCATCAATTTTGTTAAATTAACTTCATTTATGAGCGCGGTTCGTCTTAATTTATTTTTCGTTTAACGTAAAATATTATGTGCAATATAGATAATATATGGCCATCTGGTGTAAGATGATGCAAAATAACTATACCTCATTATAATTAAGCGCATTCGTATAAAATATATCAGTACATATTTGTAGATCGACTAAAACTATCTATATAACTACGTTTTAGGATAAAGCAGATAATGTTAATAAATATGGGCGAAATCACAATGTAATATTAATGGGAAGAACAATAGATTCAAAAGATCGATGGAGACTTTTATAATTATGGGCACAAGAACATGTGAAAGAATTGAAATGAACAAGGATTTCTGATGTTAACAGTTTATCGAAAGGAATATAGATGGACTTCATATGAGTTGATAAAAAAGATAGATAAACGAAAATATAGATAATGTGGGTCCGTTGCTAGATCAGGAAGAATGTGGAAAGAGTACTTAATGGAATATGATTAAGAGAATTGCATACTGAAATAATTACCAGGAAAACATGAAAGCAAGGTGGGAACATCCATTTCCTGATATGGGTAATGCGAATAATAGGGAAACAGGAAACTTGGAGCATGATTTATAGTTAGTCGGAAACTATTTACCTGGAGAAATTCATATTGCCAATTGGAAGAATATAACATAAATTGTGTTCATGTGAATCACATTTGATTTGCTTCATTATAAATATCTGGCTAATTACTTTAACCCTTTTTAAAACCACCTTCGAATATTCATTCTGGAACAGAAAAAGTAGCATACAATATACCCGAAATAGTATTGCAAATAATTAAAAAAACTAGTGATTGTGTGATTATATTTGGGTACGAAATGTGAATAAAATGGGGTATGAAAATATTGAAACAAATATATAGAGGGTCCAGAGAAGATAGTCAAAGATTAAGAATAAGTATCAATAGTGAAATAAAAAAGAAACCAATAATTGATGGGTTCGGTAGAACACATAAGGCGACTTGCTTGAGTAACCTAGAAATTCTATCAGCTTGTGTCCGATCGTGAGGGGCCCATAGCACCAAATCGGGGCTGGTTTAAAGACAACCAAGAAAAAATCCTTTTGCTGAGATCAGGCTCTCAAGAGACCAACATCGTGTGCAACGAACCACCGCGTGCAACGAAATTCCACGAAATAATTGACTTTTTCGCGAAATAATTCGTGATGTAGTTTATTAAATTTGAAACTAAAAATTAAGCCCTTTGATACGTCGCTCATTACGCACGTAATCATTATCTTTTTGTTACGGTTGTACAAATATATATATTTTATATATACACAGCATTATTCATTCACGAAAAAGCGAGCCCCACACCAAGTTCGATCTAGCACCAAAAAATGTGCGGTAAAATTGAGATGTTTTAGCGTGTAATTAAATTCCATTAAAACCTTTCATCCCAACAAATTAAGACATGACAATTCAGCGATAATTGAATAAAAATATAGAAAACGTCTCACCACCGTACAATTAGGTTCGCTGCAAGTAAATTAAAACCGTATAAACAAATTTAAATAAATGTGTACTTTATAGCACTTGATTATACAACGGAATCAGTCATCCGGTAAGCGTGATTACACGGACGTTTTTAATTAAGTTTCAGTTTTTTTCAAACGTGCTGATTTGATGTTTTAAGTGTACCATTCTATGGAATTTCACTGAAATTGTGATTGCGGATATTGCATTTACTATTAGTTAATACGCCAGCGCTGCATATGAATCAGTACGCGCTTTGCTTTCTTTATCAGGCTTCTACGTTTATCGGAGTTATGCAAACGATGAAAGAATCTCAACCACATCAGCAAGCAACTACAGAGAAATATACACATCCTGGTTTTTATTAGTAATCTTCGCTGGTATGCAATTATCTTAAATCGAAACCTATACATGTGTTGTGTTTCCGAAATACTTAAACCTAGAAAAGGACAGTGTGTATATAGTAAAGGAGTAAAAACAGTTTCGCATGAAAATCTGGTTTCTTGTATGTAACGCACACAGATCATTCCATGGACGAGTCTTGCTGGCGTATGCTTTGTTTCTAAATATATCAATTAACTGCGTAGCTATACGTTACAGGATTTCTTCTAAGAGTTGCGGACAACTACTCAAAAGCGCAACAATATAAATCGACTTGCACCGTAGGCAATTAGAGAGTACAATGATATTTGCGCATTTCTACTTTATTCGAAGTCGTTTTCATTCTCCTTTTTAAGCCGGGCAATAAAATAAGATGCAAGATAATCTATGGCTCAACGGTAATTTCCAACCAGTTACAACTAAGTATAACTGTATAACAACGCCGCGGTGTTTGTATTTACCTTTACGACAGCAAATACGCGTTATTCGGGAAGCTCGCGGTGCAAAACCATCGACTAATACAAAATTAGCCTGGACAGGCTTCTCAAGTTTCCTTGAGTATTCAAGTACCGTTTATCTTGACAATGCTGAGCATATAATCGTCGGAAACCTAGTGTGTGTGGAATTATTTAATAGCTTCGGTTGTGAATTTTCAAAATATTGATGGCTCGACAAAAAATATCGTTATTTTGTTGCAACTTTTCGTCGACGTCATCTTGGACACCAGAAATAATATTTCCATTAACTGTTGACGGATGTTAATGGAAATAAATCAAGTTAGAGTTAATTTATATACCTCCTGAAAAAAAGTCAAGTATTTAAATCAGCGAATCATTACTTCACGATTATGTAAAATTATTCTTAGTGATTGCAAATCACACTATTCAACTCATCAGTTACAGCAAATTATATATCATCTCGTTAAACAAACAGTTTGATGGAATTGTATCAATTATCTGTAGCATCGACTCTTTTGGGTGCGTTGCTTGACCATTATTCGGCTAATACGTCAGCGTTGGGCACGTTTACCAAACATTTTATATCTGAAATTATCTGTACTTGCCATAATCGGTGAACTCTTATGGAGACAAGATATGGAACATCGTCTTTAGCTTCCACAAGAAGTAAAAAATAGAAAGAAATTAGTATGAACTTGATGATTCAAAAATAGACAAACTGAACATTGTCATAAACTTCGTCCGTAAGTGTGTTAAAATAAATAATATCAAGAAAAACTAACATTTCTAGTACAAGTACACAATGCAGTGATCTTTTGTGCACATGAAAAACGTTTGGGACGACCTCAGAAGACGGTCTTTTTTACTCAGTATGCATTAGTTCCAAGTTTTTATTTTAATGTGTTTTATATTTTATTAATTTATAATACCCGCTCTAACTGTAATTTCATAAAATGCAGCGAACTGTAGAATTAGCAAAATAATAATAATATTTATTCATGTCTAAGACAATTTACTTACCTGCCGTTCTAGGATTCAAGTTGAAAATCAACCTTACCTATCGCTTCTGCGCGATGTCCTCCCAACTGCATGCCTCCAAGTTAGTATATTGTAAACCAACTTTGAACAGACTTGCCTTCGTTGGTGAAAACAACAGCCATTGACGAGTCATCTGCAAACACTACTACATGACAATTGATTATTGACATTCGCCTATCATTAATTAATAATAAAAATATTAATGGTCCTAATACAGATCGTTGAAGGACACCCAAATCTTTGCATATAGACCGACGACTCGTCTCTAATACAGCTTATTGCTGGAGGGTACCGTTTGACTCATTGTTGGAGATTATCGGCAACACACAGTAAGCTGGAAATATTAATTCACAGATGACGATTTTATTTATAGAATAACAGTAATGTGTTAATTTGTTGAACCATTATTGTCTTGATTGGAAAGTTATTCTCTATCATTTCTATCAATATTTTACCATTTCTGGTTTAATTTTCCCAACCTATTGCGTGCTGCCGATGATCGCCAACAAAGAATTAAATTGTACCGGCCAGCTTTATAAATTTAGTTCTTTTGCAAATTTGCATTTTCCTGCAAGAAAATACTATTAGCGTGATTTTATATTTCATTTTTCTGTCTGAATTTACGAGGTACATTTTCCCAATAGTGGTAACGTTGAAATAAACGCAAAGAACACATAAGCAATCTCTCCTCAATATCGAATTACCTTGTTTTCTGGAATATACGTCTTCACTTCGTATTTCAATTTATTTTCGACGTAAGGTGATGTAAATTTAGACCAAAATAAAAAGTTAATCACTGATTTTTCAAAGGATCTAAATCTTCTTGCGAATTGTTAATAACAACCAGAATTTTCAATTGACCAGTTTATGTCTGTCATGTGTGGTTAGGAATCGATTGTAACTGGAAGTGTAATAAACTTACCTATATTTAATTTCGAGTAGCATTTAACCGTTAACCGATACGTTCGTATCATTTCCAAAATCTATTGATATATCCAGATTAATTTTGCTACAACATTACCATGAAACAAAAATGTTCTTGTCGGCAACTGACTGTTAACACCTATTAAAATCGATACTGAACTCCTGATTGCATGTTCTCTGTTTAATTATTAATAATATTATAATTATTTACATATACATTTTTAATATTATTTACATGGGCGACATACAGAGTCAACAATGGTTAATAATGCTGATTACACAGTAGAGACTTGGAGACAAATATAACTTTTGAGAACGTACTCCTGGATGCCCAGCAGATTAATTTTTGCTAAATGGTTGCAAGTTTTCTCAGAACGCGGATTAAAGACTAAAATAAATCAATTTCAACTTCTATTTGCTGTATGACATGATGAAAAATACAAATTGAATACGTTTAGAATGGTAACGAACATTTTGCAATCAAGAAACATTTTATAATTACTACGAACTGTCTTCTCTCCCCTTTGTGGGTGTAATTATTGATGACATAAGAAAAAGAAATAATCCAAACAATCGAAAAGATAAAAGTAACGCCATGGTATACCGGGGTATGTCTTTAAAGCATGCATTGACTATTGAGTTGCGCCGCCATAATTTGGAAGGCTATCACAAATTACCGAGCGATTTCAATTCTACGCTGCCTAAGTTGCCTAAGTACTTAGAACACATATTCGATTCACGTATTTTTTCGAATATTAGATCGATAATTACTAACAAGCAACTTGGATTTCTAGCACGCCGTTCCACCGCAACAAATATACCTTGCGTTTTAGAATTCATCGCATAAAAATTAGATAAAAAAATAGAAGTAGATATCTATAGGAAATGAATGTAATAGAAGTAAGCATAGACTACTTACCAAAAAATGGACTACTACGGAGTTTCAAATGCACTACGATGACGAACTCGAAGTACATGTTACCACATGGTTGACAACTCAGGAGCAACGTTTTCGAAGAAGGCATTCAAAAATGTGTGTCTCGCTATGACAAGTGCATACAAAATAGTGGGAGCTATGTGGAAATATAGTGTACGAATTGTAGATTGTTTTGCTATAAATTGCACCTGTACATGTTCCGTTTTTATTGCCAAACAGAACTTACTTTCTGAACGTGCTAAATATATATTATATATAGTATTTTGTTTGTAACAATGCACATTTGATTATGTAGTTTATCCGTTGATCAATAAATCTAATTATTATTAATTTTTATTACTGAGTCGTAAAATGTCATTTGTAAGAGCAAATTAAGTTGCTGTGTAATGCCTTTCCATATTTTTATATGAAGATCGTATTAAGTGATTAATTGTTGTTTGGGTCGGATAATTCCAAAGCATCACCACCGACAGTACCAGTACTAGTATTTTTATGGTTTGCCACATTAAATGCGCTATTGCCACTGTAGCTAATGGTAACACATAGCAATTAATAACGGCTATAATAATTAATTCGTAGTAAAGTGCGATTTATACAAGTTGTTAAATATTTTCAACTAATAGCATAATCCTAAATGATCATTGCGCCGTTTATAGTAGCTTTGTTTACTATTGTTATATTGAGTGGTTTGCGTGCTTAATAATATAATTTGATACTACTGGAATGTATTGTATGGAAGTATAATTGTAAAATAATTACTTCATTTAATTTCATGATTTTTGAAACATTAATAAAAAATAAATAGAGGGTTGCTGCTATTTGCCTGATTAAAGGAACGTTATGGAAATTAATAAATCATCGGAATCAAATGCCCTTGCTCTTATTCGCAGTCTCTAAAATTCCATTTGGTCTATTTTATCCATCTCGATGATCGCACTCCCATGCAGTCCGAGGTTTATCGTCGTGTAAGGATAGAGCGTATTGGAAATGGTGAATCAAACCTGAGTATTATATACAAGAGCGGTGTTCCTACAATTATTTTGAATAAGGAAAACTTAATGGACCCAACAGAAAAATTCCGCTACCCGAAGACAAATTCTGCATATACTAGTATCTTGAACTCAAATTATGACATTATTGTTGTTGCTGAAACTTGGCTTAATGGAACTGCAATTTTTATTGCCACTTCTGTTTGTCGCTCAGACAGGAAATTTTATCTGGTGAATCTGACCACTGGTGGTGTTACCTTGGTAGCTTTACACAGTGACATTGAACTTGAGATAATTAATTAATCGTATTTTGAAGGCATATCTTTTATACTGTTGCTGTCTACATTCCTTTATGACTGTATTAACGCTAGCTATCTTGAATCAGCTTTTGAAGCACTGGGGTATTTCTGTTCGATCAGCTTGTGTGGCTCACAGGTGATTTCAATGCAACGCACATATTTTCTGTGCACGGACCCTAAAGTAATAGTGATAAATAATTGTTCAACCATTATGCTGTCCGGTGTGCTTTAAAATTACGCAGTGGCGTTGAAGACTGTGTCGAGGTATTTTATGAGCTTTTGTGCAATAACTCTGTCCCTCGATATAATACCAACAACTCTTTCCCACCCTGGTTCACGAAGGATATAAAGTACAATATTAAGTCTACATACATAATAACAACGTATATTACGATGAACCTAACGATATTGTGGAAAGATTTGCGAAGGTGTTTTCCAGTGTATATACACCTGCTAGTTCCGATACTGAAGGGACTTCTACGATTTGTGTATCATAATTTGCTTGATCTCCGTAGTAGACGATATTTTAAAGAAGCATTAGCAAACTTAAATTAAGTTGCACAGTGGGCCATTACCAAATACCTTCGTTTCTATTAAAAGATTCTCGAATGGTACTTTTAACACCGTTGAAGGAGATTTTTAATCTGGCACTTCAAACTAATTCTTCCAAGAAGGAAGAAGAATTTAATACATAGTCATTAAAAACAATATTCGGTCAAGGATATCTCCGATGCAGCATGAATTTGTGGAGGGATATGTGCGACAGTAAGAAATTTAATGTTTGTTGCCCAGGGCAACGCGTTGATTTTCTGGATCGTAGCCAGCTGGATAAAATATATACATACTTTTCGCGGGCATTTCATATGATTGAGGCCCACATATTATTAGCCGAACTTGACTAATTTGGGTTTAATTCTAACCTAATGTCATCCCTGATGTCATACTTATGTAATATGATCAACTGCGTAAGTTATAATGGTTTTGAGTCAAGAGAATGCATAGCTTTGTTTGGTGTACCGCAGGGATCTAATTGGGCGTTTTATTTGACAGCCAATTAAAGTCTACATGCCCAGTACTGCATACAAGAGAGGCAGCAGTTAGTGTTCCAGGATTTGTTATGCGGAACTCTAAACGTTAAGTGACGATTTTTCCCTGTTAGTGGAGAAAATTTATTGCAACGTCCAGAAGCAGTTTGACTTTCATTACTCCCAGTTGCAGCTTTTCAACTTAAATAACGTATCAAACGAATTGGAAAAATCTAATTTTACAAATGTGTAACTTGTTATCTTTGTATATGAAAAATGCTTACAATCCTTCTAATTGTGCCACATGACCATAAACAAACTTTTTTACGTCGGCTGTGGTTAATGTTTCATATAAATACACCCTCGCCGATCAAGTTAAAATGTTAACAACTTAATAGTCAGGCTTATTACCAATTTCAACGCCATTTACACTACATATTGATAAATCATTAATCATCAGTCATCGTTTAACTATTTGTACGTCTTTGCGCTGCGCTCTGTGAACGTATCAGTTTTTAGAATGCAATCTTTAATATCAAAATTTGATATCGACGTGTGTTTTTGTTGTATTTCTGTAAATTGAAATTTGTATCTTGTAAACTACGCAACTATTACTGTTATATTTATTTAATGGAAGGGAAATCCATGAACTATTCCAAAAAATGGGCTGAGTCCCATATATAGTTTTTTGCCTTCTACACTACCTGCCCCGCACAATAAACCTATTTGCAGCTACGTTTCAACCACAAAACTCAATTTTAACAAAAGAGTGGTATGATAATATTGCCTTTCGCTCGACAATCAATTTCTGTAAGCGACTGGCACACGATGTCAAGCGGGATATTTTAACAACAGCTATCAAGGAATGGTTACATATTGTGTTTGGTGTGTATAGATGGTTTGCATTCAAAATGTTCTATTCATACCACATCTAGAGGATAAGGTGAGAAATAGGAGGGCGCATTATGTCGTGGTGCCGCTTGCATACAAGCGCCACCACTGCAGTACCGCCAGCAGAATTCGCGAGAAACTGCCAACGCGGCGTGGAATGTCATGACAATTATTTTGAAAATTTTAAATGTTTCAGTTACAATAATATGGTGACTGCGATAAAGTGGCAATACCACGCAAGTAAAGCTGCTGTCCACTATATAAAAATCCTGGAAAATGACAAAATTATTTATTCGTATAGTTGTGGAACTATAGTCACTACCAAGAGCTAAGGAAATTGCATGGAGTGGGGAAGTTGCAATGGAGAACGTAGAAGAAATATTTTGCAAGATGGGAAAAAATTCATCGTGAAACAGAAAAAATAGTATTACGTATCACTAGGCTAGAAACTGAATATTTGCAAAAATAGTATTACGTATCCCTACGCTAGAAACTGAATGTTTGCAAGTGCAGAGGCGAAGCCGAGGCGCCTTAAAATACGACCATTTGCAAAATATGTTGTTGTTTTAGTTAAAACATATTAATTTATTGTTAAAATATCTCCCATTATGGAATTTCATTTTATTTTATTGGCGATACTTACTTCACGGTATAATGATTTGAATTTAAAATTATGTTATTACATTTGCAAAATTAAAAATTTGGAGAACAAAATTCTATTGAATGTCGAAAAATGGATAAACAAAATACCTCCACATAAAAGTGGCTTAAGCTGCAAATCAAAATTTTTGACATGAATTATTTTAAAATAGCTGATAATGGAATATCTACATATAATGTCTTGGTAGCTTATTTTGAAGAAAAGTCTAAATGTTAAAAATCGTCATCGTCGTGGGCAGTATATTCAATATGGAATATAGACTGTAAACAATAAAGATAACACTTTAGCGAAATACACGAAATTAATAGAATTAATGCTGAATTTGCACAAATTTTGAGCGTCGCTGAGTCAGTGTTATCAATCCAAAATATTTCAAAATCCCTTTTTGATTTTGTTGCAGAGGCAGGCAAATGCCCATTCTGAAGACGATTTGGACGTATGGAAAATGAGTAATTTTGGACGGAGACCGAAAAGACTTATTGTCGCACATGTCTCCATTAGAAAGGGATGCAATAAGAGATGAATTATTCGTTCATCTGTTATCTTGCACAATAATGCGAAGGATGTGAAGTATTATTATCCTAAATAGTGACATTAGGTGAATTAATTTTAATATAAATAAATTAATAATTAATAAATGTACATTTATGCATCCTCATTAGAGTGCTATAAGGCACCATTATGGGATATCATGTTCTTGATTGTAAAACACTAATAATTCTTTAAAATATAAAAATCATTATATACTTACGTATACGGACAACAGGCAACCATGCTTTACATTAAAAGATAACTGTTAACAACAATAACTTCAGCTATCTGCATTAATGTCTTAATTTGGCTTTGGTAGTTTTCATTATGTTTATGTTCGTCTATAGTCAATGAGTTATTTTTGTGCTTCAAAAATCCTAGGTACATATATAGATCAGTATGATTAACAAGAGTTGACGTCCGCACACGGCTAGGTACAAACTACTTACTCCATTTATATTTATCGTGTCCTATAGTGTCATGGCCATACTGTGGCTTCGATTAAAATTATTATGTCTCACCACATATTGTACATTTAATGCCTCTTCAACGTGGCTATTTAGTCGGTTATTTATTATTCTCTTGCAAAATATAAAACCTCGAAAACATTTACTGCCAAGTGAAAATGAACACTTGGAACTGATTTTACGATCTGCGATTTTATTACCGTCTGCTGTTTTAAATTTCTTTAATGTTCTCTTGCTAATAATGAATTTCTGATTATGATACACGTTAACTAATAAGCAATCAGCTTAGAATAATTACTGCCGGATCCCATTCTACAATGCCGATATTAAATGTGTTTTTTTCTTGTAATACCCGTAACATCAATAAAGTTAGATAATCTTCGAGAGGGCAGGTAGATAATTATCACTACCTGTTGGACAGTGTAAGTACTCCGATGATTTATCACTTTTGTGGTTTTCTCTCATTTCTTTGTAACAAGGGTTCTCGATTTCATGCCTAAAACTAAGCAATCCAGTCTTTATATTTTTCATTTCGTTAAAATTTTAACTTCGAACAGCGTCCATATTAAATGATTAGTTCGTTCTCTGCGTACTTTGCAATAAAAAAAAACATTTTCTGTAAAGTAATGCGAAGCAATATTTACATCACATTGTGTTTCAATACCATAACCTCTCATTATAACCTATAGCAAGTAGCATTGATTCATGATGGCGCAATTTTTAAATTCCTCACACCATCATCTTTGTTCGCACTTCAACTGCATTGCACGAACATGTCTAGTTAGTACACATAGGTAGAAAGTATACCAATTAATTATGATAATTATAAATATAGTAAACTTCAAGTCAAGTAACAGACCGACTTACTTGAGATAAATACATCATGCACGAATTTTAAAACATTTTAAACATCTTTTGCATATTCATATCATGTGCATGCATCGTTGTAATTGTGCATTTTTCGTCGGCAGTAATGACGTGATTATTATTATAATCTAGCTGCGGCGTTACTGCAGTACGTGTTGACATGCTGAATGTGGACTTCGTGATAATATTGCACGCCTTTTTTATTTTGTTGTGTGTAGAGAGATTGTTCGAAGAAGAATAGTAAACGCATTTTGGTTAATTCATAATAATTATCATCTGTTAAGATACGAACTTCCTACAGTTTATTCTGAAGGTCGATAATTTTTTTTGCTTAGGAAATTGCCAATCTATAATAACCTGGTAATACAATTATCATTACGAAATTTATTGGCATCGCGTAGTTGCTTTTAAGTTACTTTAGAATGTTATAAATCTTTTCATTTTTTCGTTTTGTATCGTCTGAAATGTAATGTAAACACAATACATAAAGACAGATAGGAAGAGTTAGTTTAACCAGCTGATAATAACCTGTGAACTTATTATCAGTATCAGTGGTCGATCCTTGTTATAAAATAGTGTTGAATGTTGAAATGTGTTAAGTAGTAAAATTGGTATGTAGTACCTACTGTTTTGCATTGCTGTTTATATTAAATAACTATTAAGCTAAGAGTTTGATTAAATTTATTTAAATTGTATAGCGTTAGAATTTAATTTGCAAAAAATAACTTCGTCGTCGACAATATTTTATGTGTCCGAGCGGGTAAATGCAAAGTAATTTCGAGTCATTTGTATAGAACAAATTAACGAACATCTTTTGTAATAAAATTGCATTGGTTGGTTAAAAGGAGCGAAGTGATTTTATAATATTTAACCTTGAAAATGTTTAATGGATGAAAATACGAAAATACGCAGTAGATATAATAAATTTAGTCAACATTACATGAAATTCAACGAAATATGAATGACAATGTATATATGTGAATAGAAGTTTATACCATTAGGGGATATTGCGATCATCATAACATATTTTGAAGTCTGAACTGAATCATCCTCTAATAGGAGGATCAATTTGTATGTAAAGTTTAAATTAAAAACGTCCAGCACGTCAATGGTTCCCAATAGGAGGATATGTCGTCCACAAAACGCCATCTCAGCTGCGGAAAATTCCATCTAGGTACGACCAGCTAATAGACATACTCAGATATACCGCTGTTACCGCATAATTTACAAAAACTTTAATTTATTATTAAGTAAAATGAATGTAACTTGTAATTGATCCGCATAAATATTTTAATCATTGTAAATGCAAATCAATACAAGGTTTAAGAGTTATTTTTCAGTACTTGGTTATTAATTATTCAAAATTATGCAAAAATTATTACAATTACAATATTGTTGTTAATTTTGCAAAAGAATGAGATCAGCTTTACCTATAAAAGTATGCAAAAATTTGAATTAATCAGATGAACTGCCTGTCTTAAATTATATATACGTTTTACGGTAATTACGTCAAAAAACACGTTGTTAGTTTTAATTACCAGAACATCGTATGTGGATTTACAACACTACGCTGCAATAAATTACCAATTAGGCAACATACTGTGTCGTCAGTCAGGATGCCTTCGCCTATCACAATGCTAAACATTCACCTGCCTTATCTCGAACATAAAATGAAATGATGTGCAGGTTGATCAATTGTTTCGGTGTTCGACCATATTCTGAATTATTCCGGCACATAGGGCCCCTCGTAAAAACGTCACGAATCAAAAAGAAAAGATATGGAGAATAATTATTGAGCACTTTCGAGATAAATTTATATTGCCTCTTTAATTACTTATCTGATCGGGAACGGCTTCTCATATTTCCGTTCGGCGCGAGCAGTATCTTGACAAAAAATCTTTACGATAATGTATTATTTTTGACCATTCTTAGAAACCGATGGTGTTTAAGGTAGGCTCGATACAATCGCGATAAATGCTTTAGCGGTTCCAGAAATTTAAATGTGAACTTTGTATACAAGGAGGTAGAAATATTTTTGTGTTCATGCTGTTGGGATTTTACCTATTGCATATATTTTTTTTTATTTATATTAGTTACATTTGTTTCTTGGTAATTCTATCAATTACATGCTGTGTTTGTTGCTAAATTTATTCGTTTCTTATTCATCTTCTAATCGTCCAATTATTAATCTTTAATTAATATTAGTAATTAATATCGAAATTAAATACTTTCCGTAAACCTTTAATTATAGTACAATATTTAATGCGGCGTGGAAGCTAATTATTCAATGTGTCATAACACATTATCGGACGTTAATTGGTAATGCGATATTTTGCCGTGATTTTTTTTCAATTAATGCACATAATATTTGTCGTAATTAATTAGCCGTCGGCGATTTGGTGTGTTCGTAAAACTGCAGATAAATTATCGACATGTTTGATAAGAAATGTCTGCGGCTAATTGTTGTTGCAAAATTGACAAGTGCATTAATAATACCTTGTTAACATAAAAGGTTATATCCGACTGCGATTGAAAGTATTTGAGAGTACAAATTGCATATTATCACCACGATTCAAATAAAAGGTATAATTTAAACTATGATATTTACATACAAAAACGAATCAGATTGATTGTATTTTATTTAATGCGATGTTTTTACCGTTGAAATTAGCTACTTTACGTGAGTTCGATGCGCTTATTTCTTATTAAACTTTTGAAATGAAGGAAACTTTTACATGGTCGGAAGAGATTTTTTTAGTTTTGAAAGCAAGGTTTGTAACCCGATGTGATGGTTAATTCATGTACCAACCCCCGTCATTAATAAAAGCCAGTACTGTAGTTTTCTGATAACTTTATCATTTGCCAGCAAGAATTAAAATTAGCTTAATTTTGTGAAAGATTGTTTAATTTCAAATGCAACATAAATTTTAAGTTTATATATTATAATATAATTCAGTATGAGAAGTAAAATATGTATTTTTTTAAATAGTGGAACCAATGTTCCAACTATTATAGGATTGTGCATTGTCACTAAAAGGTTACCAAGCGATACTTAAATGGATGAAAAAAGATCAATGAGAAACAGTTACGTTATACATTAAATAGACTGACATGACAATGTTATATAATATTAAAAAAAAAATCCGGTTATGCGAAATATATTATAAAAGTATTCTATGGAAATATTTTATAATTTATATTTCATATTACCTTCATATATAAGAAGGAAAGAAAATATATAGTGCTGCGCTTAAATGTTTTTATGATGTAGTGATCGAGGGTACAGACTGACGCAATTATATCTGTGGTAACTATGTATTTATAAAATAATATCAAAAGCGAGTTTTAATTAAAACAATATTTTTATAAGAACCACTTTTTCTATAACTCGTACCATTTTACAATTATGAAAAACATGTTATTAATTATATAATTTTTTCTTATGGAAAATAAAATTGTTACAAATAACCAAAATGTTCCTTGCCACTTAAAGATTAACTTAACGGTTATGTTTCAAACAATTTGTTATACATTTTTCTATTTGTCTTGATCCGTGTTTCACCTTGAAAATGGTTATTTTATTTTCTGTGATGATGTAGACTCTCAAGTGAATCAGTTGACAATGACGGAAATCGAAACGCGTCGTGGTTAATTAAATTTAAAAAAAGTGTACCAACAAAATTGCATTCTAACTATTGCTTAACCATTATATATGTCTATGTTGCCTTTTCTTGACTTTGCGGTTGTTTAGTTATTGTTTTCAACTACAAATGTGGTAATTCTATTGATTCCAATATAAATTTTAAGTTTGTATTAACTGAAATTTCCATAATATAAAAATATACAATTGCATACTCTCGCTGGATTTTATTCAAGGATTAAAAGCGGAGAAGTGTGATGATAAATGTTTGTTTCTTTCATGTAACACTGCCACTTAATGGAAGAAATGTTAAGTCAACTTAAAAATCAGAATAACTCTACAGAAATACTCTAGTTCAGACGCATCGCGATTAATGTTATTAATAAAAATTAATAACGTGTGAATTTCTTGTAAGTTTTATATTTCGGTACAGTCGCCTATAAATTTATATTTTATTATAATCAAAACTAAGTAAGTAAGTAAAGTAATTACGTTTACTTGCAATATATAATCAAAACTTCTATCAAAAATTCCAATAAATACCCTGCAGTTCTCTTCGTATTTACTGTACAATTGTATGTAACGTTGGGATCTATATGGCGCGACTCACTATTCTAAATTCAGATATGCGTGAAACGTGAAGTAGTAGTAGTAGTACAATTACTAAATATATTTATGACGTTTGATTATTTTATTGAAATATTTTATACGAAATGAACGAAAAATATAAATTTTTCACGATTTTAGTTTTTTTTTTACAATTAGGACAAAAACATGTTGCATGGGATTTAGTGTTTATTACAACCAGGATATTTTTGTTGTCATTTTTGGATGAATAAAATTTGCATTGTGCTCGTTTCACACATCTTTTCGCTGTCCTAAAAGTGCTTGATGCCTCACTTTGACTTTGCACTAGTACTTTTCTCCCAACAGCACTTCCTTATTGATTTCTCATCATATGTGTTATGGAAGCTATGTATGGTATAAGTAAGTTATAAGTAAGTTTTTCCAAGTTGTTCCAAAAATATTCCTCATTTATATAGTTTATTTTTAATCCATTCCGGATGCATAGATTTAGCGCATTCATAAGAATAACGTTCTTATATTTTTATCGCGATAAATGCTTTAGCGGTTCCAGAAATTTAAATGTGAACTTTGTATACAAGGAGGTAGAAATATTTTTGTGTTCGGCTGTTGGGATTTTACCTATTGCATATACTTTTTTTATTTATAATAATTAAATTTGTTTCTTGGTAATCCTATCAATTACACGCTGTGTTTGTTGCTAAATTTATTCGTTTCTTATTCATCTTCTAATCGTCCAATTATTAATCTTTAATTGATATTAGTGCTCGTTTCACACATCTTTTCGCTGTCCTGAAAGTGCTTGATGCCTCACTTTGACTTTGCTCTAGTATTTTTCTCCCAACAGCACTTCCTTATAGATTTCTCACCACATGTGTTATGGAAGCTATGTAAGGTATAAGTAAGTTATAAGTAAGTTTTTCCAAGTTGTTCCAAAAATATTCCTCATTTATATAGTTTATTTTTAATCCATTCCGGATGCATAGATTTAGCGCATTCATAAGAATAACGTTCTTATATTTTTTAGGAACATAACTTGCAATTGTTCTTTATTAGTCAGTTGTGTAAGCTCAGGCTTATTCCGCCTTACAATGCCAAGCGTTGTTACTTTCCGCTCAGCAAAAGTTGACCTAAATTGTAAGACGTGCAAAAGTTGCCACATGTAACATTTTGACCTCTAGGTTTATATGTTAGGTCCATCACGACCCGCATGTCTTGATTTTTCCCCGGTCTCGCTTCTGGTTTCTTCCCAGTGTACGCTTGCGAGGATTTGCTATCTCAAAGTGTCCACATTTTTACTTCATATTTAGCGAGTTAACTGGGGATGTATTGTTCAAAATCCAGCGAGTTGTTCGTCCACCGTAACATTGTCACCAGTGTGTCATATAATTTCTGGAATACATCCACCCAGATTTGTTGTCAAAACGAATTACTCAAGATATTGCAATAAAATTTTCAACGGACGAGATTTAAATATAGCACATATTTCTGTATCGCGCAAAGATTTTGTTGATTCCCCATTGGATTTTTATACACCAGGTAATAATAATAATCCAATATAAGCTAGAAACGTGTCGATGTGTAAATGAGTCTATTTGTCACCATATACTACTCTGTTTCCTTTAATATCTGTCATTTGTATAATTTTATTTGGAATTGTAGAATAAAATAAAGTTTCAAATGCGGATTTTTCATCCGCAATTCTTGTATTTCATGGTTGTTATTCATGGTGTACTTTTATAATATTCGCTGAAGATAAGACACAATTGGCCATGCTGTTGTACTGGATCTAGTTTACATTCGACATGGCCGTCCTTTGATAGATTATATCGAGTAACAACATGTGTATAATGACCACCATTATTCGAATCTTAATCAGAATTCACACTAACACTTTCGTTACTTGTGATCTTTAGCTCTATATGTACTAACACAACCGCTTCGCACATTTTAGAAACAAAAGTGAGCCAAAAACTGACAATAATCTAATTACTCAAATACAAAATTCACGAGTTTGAACCTGCATGTAAAAGAGGTAAATACAGCTGCTCGGAAATTTGTATTATCACAAAAAATAATAATTCAATTTTTAATAAATAAAAACATTAAATAGTATTATATTTTTAACTAGGATCATAATGACCGAATGTAATATTAAGGGTACTATATGAAATTAATGAAACTAAAAATATTAAAAATTCAAAATATCAGAAAAACGAATAAATACTTCCTAAAAAGTAAATTCATAAAATACTATAGCAACATATTTCAGTATATAGAACTGAACAGCAGAGCGAAACCCTTTTCTAACGTATTTACGTGCTTTCTTAAGTTAATGAATCGAAATGCACAGTTTTCATTATCATGTGGCATTATTTATGACATAATACATAATAATTTTTTGTAAGGATCTCTCTCGTGATAATTTCAAGACAATATTCATAATACTCAATGAACTTCAACAACTAAAAAGTTCTTATTAGTTTAGATTTGTGTTCTTATATTGCGTGCCCTGCAATTTTATTTGCACCTGCTTTCCTTCTTTTTAGACCATTTAGGAAGCAAATATTCTACTATAGTGACTATAACTATTTCTGGTCCGCTCGTACTGAAATTACATCATATCTTCTTTGCTATCTAAAATACAAGAAAGTTACATTCGCGTTGCCAACCAAATTAAAAGCGTTTGAATTTTATTTCAGTGTCAGGTTATAAAAATGCATAGAGCGTTTATTTTGTTCAACAAATTTTTGGTTGTCATGTTTATGTTATGATTTGTAATATTTTGAACTTTTTAAAAGTATATTTTGCTTTAATATTAAATATAATTTGTATTTATATCAAGCATGTCAGAAAGATATCATGTTTTTATAAATCGTTCGCACAGCTAGTCACTAACTTGCGAAAAAAATAATTTACTTATATGAACCTCATTTGATTTTTATCAAATCTAGATATGTATTTGAACATCTTTGATATATCTAATAATGAAACTACTAAACTTAATGAATAGTGCTATTAAACTCACAAGTAGATTTATACGATACCTTGCAGTATATGAATAATTATAATTACAATGTTATGCAATGTTTCATTGTTTTACGTGGTAACACGTCTGCTGAGTTTTCGATGGCAGAATGTACAAAAATACATCTATAAATATTTTACTTACATACAGCAAAGAAACTAATATATGTCATATACAGGTGGCGACATGATTTTCATTTTGATAAGGCCACATGAAAAACTTCTCACTTAGCAAAATGATCAAAATGGCCTACGAAACCTATATATCATAATTATGATAAAGCTGGCGGGGTTTCAGGAATTGAGGTTAGGGACAGGTTGGTCAGTGAAGATTATTAATTAATTAATTAAGTAGTGGTACAACAATAGTTATCGCATGGAACACTATCAGAACAGCAGGCAGGCTCATAATATGGAAAGAGACTATAAGTAGGATGGGAAATAATTTATGTGGTTATTGGGAAGAAGATGAAGATGCAGAAGAAGAATCTCTTTATGCAAGAAAGTTGAACCTGAGTGACAATCGTGACTATTGAAACGAAAAATTATGGAGGAATAAACCAAATATTGGTTTCGTGCATAAAATTTCATTGGTCTATGTATGATGGTGTATGGTTCTTTCTGTTGTAAATTAGTAGTTACGATAGGCACAAGGTACAAATTAATTACACCAATTCTGCAAAATAAGTCCAGGATATAAAGCAGATCAATGGAAGAACTGTAATATGACTGCGAAAGAGTGGATGTATGCTGAAGAGAAATGCGATAGTGCAAATAAATTGCAGGAGATGGATGTGAAAAGAAGAATAAAACGAGAGCATGGCACTCCTGCTGATGATAAACAGGAAAGATTGCATGCATTACAATGGCATCTTTATGTAAATTATGAAAACTTGCCAATAAAGATTTATATGTAAATATCCTAACATTTTATCTGCGATGAGATAAAATCCACATATATTCAAAAAACGTTGTGACCTATGGAATACTTTATTGTATCATTTGCATTTATTATACGATAAAAATAAATGAGCCGATAACGGAATTGAAATAGTCGAAGTTAAATTGAAATTTAATAGCCCATTTAATGCCGCTCTCTATAGTGTACTTATTTTTATCGGTTTTAGTAACGCTTTAATATTGTAGATATTCGGCGTTGAAAGTTTAATGTGCGCCTTCTCGAACGTTTCTTATGCAGAGAGCATAGCGTGATCTCGTTGCTGCTCCGTAATTATTTCGAACAGCATAATGTCATTGATCGCCGGAGCGTATTGTGTGCGCAGCCTCGCAATCATCGTCCTTATATAAGACCTCGGCAAAGGCTCGATCACGCCCTCCGCCTCATCAAGTCTCGTTAAAATGTTAACTCTCTTTTTATTCTCTTCGTGTATCATATTCTCGGTAGATTGCTTATGCCCGGCACGTTACAATGGTGGACGACGCGGCGATTTCGGCGATAAATTGGCCATGAGATTCTTTCTAAGCGAAACTCGAGGAAAAATGTTAAATTACGCGTTGTACATGAGTATTTGTTTATGAATCGACTCCTTCTGATTCTATTGCCATTTATACATTATTTTATAGCTCTTTATTTAAATGCGCAGCCTTTTAAGTAGGGATACCATGTGAATGACTCTATCTAGTACATCTAGCAATAAATTGCCATAGAATTGTTAGCTAGCAGTAAAGGCATTTCGATAATATTGTTTCTCATTTCAGTTGATTATGATTTAGATAAAATACAAAATATGTCTCTTCGAACGATGCCGATCTATTTATTTATATTTGTTATAAATTAAATGTCGTAGGAGGTTTTAATTTAATTGTTAAGTTAATTTTGCAAAATCTAAATAGCCGCCGTAGCATTTGTTATTAATCATTTGTTTATGTTCCTTGATAAGAAAAGATTAAATTGCTTCGGGGAAGGCGGAGCCAAAGTTCCAGACCCAAGAAATGCCCAAGCATGAGACAAGATGGAGAGAGCTAGTTGGTGTAAAAAAACAAAAAACTAATAAATTCAGCCATCCTTAATACAGTTTTATAGGAACAAGCATTAAATTTAGTCGACTTAACATAAGACCCCAGAAGAAAAAATGTAAATCATGTAAATTTAACAATTCAAAGAAGCTGGACTATGATGGGCTATTCCCAAAATTCATTAAATTATTTGTGTGTCTGTTGTATGTACTTTATAAGCTATTGTGTACTCCCTTAATTAATTTAAGATTATCCGATGTAATCCATGACCTATTGGGTCACACTGTGGAATCTAAAATATGTGTATGCTCTTTGTAGTGATTTTGAATTTCATTTGCCCAACATCATATTTGATTACAAACGTTACAGTTTATTTCACATATCAAAATTTTACCATTTCTGTTACAGTTCATAATATTTAAGGAATTTGTTTTAAGTTTGGAAGTTGAATAATGTCTTGATCTATGTGATGCTGTTAATCAGATTGAAATCGATCGAATATTGTTCGCGAGTAGAATGTTTAACGATGAATATGAAAATTGAAATTAAAAATGTTTATTTGTGTACAATTAATGTAAAATATGCAAATTCTTCAATGAAAGCTTGAATGTGATTCACAGTTAATGCTTCATGTGTGACGGTTAAGTTGAGTTTTTGAAAATATTGTAAAATTAATGCCGTTTTAACTGGTGGGTTGTTGGAATTCATGGAAATTAAAATACTCATTTCTTACAATTGTCTAAAGCAATGATATATTTACAAAAGATTTAAAAGATCTGGACTTTCAAAAGGCATTGTTCGAGTTACGATAGATGCGTCCCTGAGGAAATTGCTACTAAAACCGTTAACAATTTTGGGAACTACGATTTAACCCATGAAGGAATTGTGCTATTAACATTGTGCAGTTTTATTCCACTGGATCATTTTTGCAAAAGACTTTGGTGGATTTGATAATCTATACCAAGTCGTAGTATATTGAAGTTGCCAATGAAATCCGAAATATATAAAAAATATACATCAGGATTTTGTTCAGTCTATTGGATCACTTGACTGCGTATAAAAAAAATAATCTTGCGAGGATATTTATTGAACGCACATTATGTTATTATATGAAAACGTGAAAAGTTTAAAATATTTCTGTTCACGGTGTTTTACATTGTTTTACAATTTGATGATATAAACTATGTTTCCTTTTTTTGTTTCATTTTCGAAATAACATGTAATACATCTTTACTTAATTCAATCCAGCGGTAACATCTGTATTGTCTTTTGTGTTACGATCCCCCACCTGTTCGCCTGACATAACATTTTTCTGTACACATATTTTTTGTAACTGCATTAAATGCATAAGTTATTTGCTTCCAACTCTTTTCGTTTGTCATAAGCTGTTAGTGATTCGAACAGTTTAAAGCTTAAAAGTATTACTTACATTAATTGAGTACAGCAGGCATGGTAAACAATTTTTTTTTGAGTAGTAAAGTGCTTCGTCATATAGAATTAGGAACTAACTTCGTAAAATTAATGGCCAGTTATTTTCGCGATCGCACACAATGCGTTGAAATTAATAATGGTATGTCCAATTACATTGGTTTGAAGAGAGGTTTTCACAACATTCTGGGTCTGAGTCAATTCTTCGTATTTACCTCTAACTCGGCGAATAAATTCCAAAATTCGTCTAAAGACTAGTGTTTCTGAAATTAATTGTGATTCAAGAAAAATAAATGAGATTTTTGAATTCTACTTTTGAAAATGAACAAAAAAAAATGTTGTTACACTGTTTGGCAGAAAGAAAATATGCTCGAACCTATCCAAAGAGGTCGTAATAACAATCAATGATATTTTTATTTCCATTATTGATAAGGGCAAAAGCATGGGTTGGGTTGGAGAACTCCGCCAGGTGCACAGACCAAATTGCCAAATATTTTTAAAATATTTATTTTTATTTTTCTTTAATCAGACTTATCCCTCGTCCGCGAATAACGTCCATTTGAATCATTTGTTTATCGATTTTTTGACATTTTTTTTATTAGAATATTCTTCTATATTTTAATTTTTAGTATGAATGTATTTATGAGATGATTTTGGCAATAAAGTTATATTATTATTATAATAGCTATGAAGTATGTAAAATGTATAAAGTTGGAACCAGGTGTATTACAAAATTATCGATACATAACTATAATGGGTGCCGCATAAAAAGTTACTGCAAGTATTTTGCAAAAGAGTTGACATACACCACAACTACTACTACACAATTCAGATTGGAAATAAACTTTAATATTATTAAATGTTCATTTACCGACGGATATCTCACAATACAAGATCGTGCTATTTCTATATTATATCTAATTAGTAATATATTTATGGTCATGGTGAAGGTTCATTTATTTCCTTTTCGATTGTAGTTTTTAGTATTTCGAATTTAGTTTCTTTGGATACTACGAGAAACAGAAAACGAGAAAATTCTCGCATTAAAGACATAATGATCATTTGAACGTGATGTTAATACAACCTGTTTTTCAACATATTTTACTTTTAATCCTTTTTCAAAGTTCTATGAAAGACTAAGAAAGAACTTATTCCAAATGACTTTAATTATATTGACTCTATCGCATCCGCCAGTTATTTATGTCAAAACGTGTTCACTATAGTTTTATTTATAGTCGGCATAAATGCAACAAATAAATATTTCTACGACAGTTACACTGCTGCTCCTCTTCACTAAGCTGCATTGTAACAACTCCAAGGCAACTAGTGTGTCCGTGATTTCTCTCTGCAGGATGGAGTAATGGTGCATGTATGCAAGTCAAGAACTCTTTTAGCAGCTATGTGAGTGTTTATTATTTAATTTTCTAAATGAAAATTAATTTTTTAACAATCACACGTCCGCCATGAAAGTTGCGCTAAGTATCAAACTTCGATTGAAATTTCACAGTACAATTGGAAGCAAGTTGGAAATATAAAAGTCAAATATCTTTCTTCTTAATGCACTTTTAAAAATGCAGCAATTTGAATTCTTTTTCCGCCAGTTTTGGTTTAAAATAATTTACTCTTCACTTTCAAATTTTTTATTTACTCTCCCAATAGTTGTAGTGGAATCAAACAATAGTTGGCACATTCTTATCTATACCATCTTGAAAAAATGCCCACATTATTATTGCTTGTTGTATTACGACTTCTTTAGTAGATTGCCTCTGCATTTTTGTATTAAAGAAAATAATAATACTTATTTTAAATGAAGCAATTCAATGGCTGGTAAATACATTAAATTTCGCACTTTTAAATTAATCTATTTATTTTTTATTTACATCCATATTTAATTTGCTTTCAAAAATAAAAAAATTGGTAATTAAACTTCAATACAGATTACGAGATTACGCAATTTGAGAATTACGTTGAACTGCAGCTCGCTTTCGTGCAATATCTTGCTACGGAGGTAGCAGAGATTACGAAAACTACACTTTTCAGCTAGTTTATGAATGATTTAATAAATAAAAAGACCAGCATATGCAAACAATTGTAAAGACGACTAAAATCTAATGGTTTTTAGCACGTGCCTAATGATTATTTATAAAAGTCGGGGCAAAAATTGAAATTGTAGGGTCACGTAGGAATGTTCACTGGTTTTAACAATGTTTAAAAAATATCGCCAAGGCGTTTGTTTGACATAGGTCTTCAAACAACCGAGTTTTACTTTTGCACCGATAGCGAGCACGTATGTCAACAAAACAGTATTCTTGTTTAAAGAATGCTTGCTTTTGCAGAGATTTATTAAAGTAATGGCGAATTTCGCACTGTATTGTTGGGTTTTCCTTCCAACTGCACAACAATGTACATATATGACCAAGTAATAATAGTTCTTTTATATAAAAGTGCATTTTTTTATTTGACAAAATCGGCGCATCCAATACTTGGTATACGCCAATTCTTCATCTCGATAATTCAAATCAAAGTAATGTCTTCTTTTGGGAGCTGCCTCCTTAGAACCCTTTGGGGCAACGCAAACACAACTGTTAGATATAATGCTTGACTAATATTTGGATAAGATAACGAATTGCTAATGCAATAAATTTTGCAACGTTTATGATTTTACTTCAGATATGTGTATTTATGTACATAATATAATAAGTTAGTACGTTGCAATATTTTATAGTATACAACGCGTCGTGTAAATAGGACATAGCAAATCTACAAACAAAATGCATACACTTCGTTTTATGGAGTTTTATAATTTATGGGTTTTAAATTTCGTTTATATTTTGTTGTTCGGTTGGATGTTGAGCGTAAGTTGATTTTAGTTGGTTTATATTTTGTTTTTCAATTTGTCATATTTTATATTTGGATATCGTATTATTTTTTAGTTTTGAATTTTACGTTTTACTTTCATGTATATTAAGCTTAACATTTGTATATTTGTATGACATTTTTCATATCTCGGAAACGGTACGTGTTATCGAAAAAATTGTTCTTATAAAAGTTAAATATATTGAAATTTTAAACAACTTTTATTTAGAAAGTACTGTCAAAAATCACTAGAAATTTGTCTAAGTATAAGAATATTCAGTGCGGATTTCTACAGATTATTTTATTTGCACACCGTATTCGTACTCAACGATCGTCGAAACTCTTATTCAATTTATTTTCAATTATTTCAACGAATTAATATCAATTACTATTTTTTATCAGTATTTGGCTTGCTAATGTTTTCGAAACATTATGTTCTCTGGTGCATTTGTAACCTTATACGATATTTAATGGCATAGGTTATGCGAGCAACAAATAAAGCGCAGTGGTCGTATGCTAATATAATTTACAAGCCACTTATTTATGTATTATTGTTAAAGTCGAACTAGTCAGTAAATTAAAATAACTTCCATTAAAATATGAAGTTGAATACATAATTTTGAAATAATTAATTTTATCATTTGTCAAGTACTTGTATTGACACAAATTGTGCGAATAAATATAAGGAATTACCGTACCAATAATGTAAAGATATATGTGATATAAATAACCACGTGAGTTTAACACCTTCATATGCTTGCAAGTCTAAATACATGAAATTATTATTATTATTATTATTATTATAAATATTTAATTATTTAATTCCAATTGTAACATTAAACATGTGAGGTAGTTAAATTACAGGCGAAACGTATAATTAGTATTTTCTCTGCTGGTCAATATTGTAATACTTTCGTTAATTAGTTCGTCACGATAAAATAAAACAAGTAATTAAAATGAACATTCAGATTTTATTATCTCCTTTCATATTCACATGTGATGTCGGCTTTTTATAGGCGTATAAATTAAACGTTCAGAATTTCAATACATAAAAGTTTCTGTCGGCGAATAACTATGGGACAGAAGTTTCGGCATTTTCGAATTTCTTTACAATAAATATTCGAGTTTTTTTGCATTAAAAATATTTAAATATGTACAGGTTGAACATATACAAGTTTATGGTATACTTAGCTATACAAGTCCTTATTTACAGTAAGTGTTAGACTCCGGCCGCTCCTGGAGGGCTCGAGTAGCTCGGGGGCCACGCACACGCTCACGCACACTCACAATTACACGCCCCCGCGCGTATATCACATAACCGCGCACACACATTGCACTCACTAGTCCGTACTACGTAGTATCACAATTTAGGCTGTCAAAGTAGGATAACACTAGATGTGGATGGCCACAGTCCGTTGAGTTCCGCCGCCCGATGTCGAATTGGGCGGTTGCCCCCTCGCACCATGTCGATGGACGTGATGGTGGACGTGGGGGCCCCTCGCGGAACCCCTACGTCTTTGACTGTTGGGTACGTCTGGAAGCGCAAACTTTAACTTTTCCCAGAAAAGTTTGTCGCCCCATTGCAGATAGATGTTCGTTTTCAGGTACAGACGGATGTCCGGATCGAGATCTTTCTGCGGCACTTCCCCAAGAAGCACCACTATCAGCCTCCTCCGCCGATCGCGAAGTACCTGGTGATGCGCCGATTTGAAGTCGAAGCGGCACCACTCAGACTTGATGAAATTTTCCGACAGGATCATAATCGTCCGCCTCGACGATTCCACGGCTTGTACGATCGTATCGGCCTGGAAAGCTCCCACAGGAAAATCCCTGTAATGTAGGCAGAGTTTGTAGTTGGGCTCCAATGCGGGCGCTAGTACTTCTGCGACCCACGCTTCGTCCTTTGAACTGTAGCTAATGAACGCGTCGAACAATTTATCGCGGTCATCACGGTCGAGTTCGTTCGATCGGTGAAACAGTCTCACTCCAAATTTCGAGTGAAACCACACACGCACCTCCTGACGGAAAATGAACAGAAACAGTGTCACTGCCACTATGACCGCAAACACGACCAACGTTATAACCAAGAGCGGCATGTAATCTTGAATAGCTTGCCGCTTAAGTATGGTGGTCGTGGCGGTCAGGTTTCCATTGATGCTGTTATCGATGTTCGCCGCACCCGTACAAGAAGTTCCATTCTCTTCGCTCACATAAAACCCGAGCTCCGGATTGTCACCGTAAACACTCTCGCTATAATAGTCGATATCTGACAAGTTGAACACGCAGCGCACTTTTTTAATGTCGAAGACCGCGTCCCCGCGTACCATCCACTCTCTTAATTTCTCGGTAAATTCACAGTCGCAAGTCCACGGATTGTACGCAAAAGTCACTTCCACCAAAGTCAAAGGCAGATTCCACATGCTGTATTCGACGAGCCGGTTGTGATCCAGATGCAAAATTTTCAAAAAACGCAAAGACACAAATGTGGCGTTGCTAATGATTGTTATTCGATTATGTTGTAAGAAAATTTCACCCAAACCATCTAGTCCTTCGAATTCGTAACCACGCAATTCACTTAATCTGTTACCGTCCAAATGCAGCACTTCTAACTCTTTCAGACCGTTAAACGTCCTGTTTTGTATAGTTTCGATGTTGGAATTGTTCAGAAACAAAATTTTCAGACGCTTGCGACCAATAAATGCGTGACTGTTCAGCGACCGCAAATCGTTACCGTCGAGATACAGTTGGGTCGCGTCCATGGGTATTTGTTCCGGTAGTTTTTCAATGTAGCCGCTGGAAGAACAATCTACTACATTGGCGGACCACGACTGGTCGTTGTAACATGTGCAATTTAACGGGCAGGTCATCTCGCAGTCACACGCATCGAAATCGCAACAATGACACAACGCGAAACAATGCGTTTGGTAAGTGCACAAAAACTGATAAGGCGCCGCTTCAACTAATGGCACGTAGGTCCTGCCACGATTGTACATAAGCTCGCAGTAAATGCTCTCCAAGTCCATTAATTTCGGTTGGGTTCTGGCTCTATTCGCCACATTTGCCTTTTGGAGCCATTCCATCGTGCAATCGCATTTGTACGGATTGCCGCCGATGTGGAATTCCGGCAGAGGTCTATCCGGCGGCACCGCTGATATGCGCAACGAATTCGGATCCAAATTGGCTATCTTATTTCCGAATAAATCCACCCTTGTTAAATTGGGTTTTTTGAAAAACGTATACGATTGCACTTTTGAAATTAAATTGTCGGCCAACGAAAGCATTTCGATGCTGTTCGGGAATGCGCTGCCGGTTATTTCGGTCAATCTGTTGTTGCTAGCGTCGAAAGTGCTCAGAGATAACGACGTTTCTATTTCGAAACAACTTCCAAGATCCGTGATTTGATTGGCATGAATATCCAGCCAACTTAAACCCGTCGGGATTTGGCGATAGTCGAAAAGCTCAAGTTGGTTGTCGGAGATGTTCAGCCACAATAAATTCGGCAAGTTTTCGAACAGGTTTCCTATATCAGTTAGATAATTACCGTCCAGTCTTATGGCATGCAAAAGCGTATTGGTATCAAAGGAGCCGGCTTCCACTTTTTGTATTTTGTTGCGCGATAGATTCAAAATTTTCAAACCCGGCAGGTTGTGAAATACACCTTTCGTCACGTTTCCAATATAATTTTCCGTTAACCGTAAACCGTACAATTGGTTGAGATCGCGAAATGTGTCGTTCGTTATCAAATCAATGTGATTCTCACCGAGATCTAACATTCCCAAACGCGGCAGGTTCGATAAAACATCAGGAACATGGGAAAGTTTGTTACCGTTCATGTGTAAAACTTCTAGGTTGGAACAATTTTTTAAAGCGTCCGAACTTATAGTGTTTATTCTGTTGTAATCGATGAAAAGGAATTTAACGCGAAAAAGTCCATTGAAAGTGTCACTGTCGATGCGCGTTAATCTATTATTCGATATTATTAAAGTCTCTAAATTGGACAACACGGAAAATGTCTTATCGGGGATGGCTTCGATGAAATTGTCATTCAGTCTTAATATTTGTAAACTGTACAGGTCTCGAAAAACGGATTGTTCCAACTTGTTTATTTTATTGAAGGAAATATCGAGCACTACGAGTCGCGATAAATCGACAAATGTCGGCGCGTTTATCCAGTCGGCTGTTAGTTCGTTATGCGACAGATCTAGCACAAGAAGCTGTGTAAGCTCGCTGAAGAGGCCCGGTGCCAGTACGTTTATCGAATTGTTATGCAAGTACATCTCTTTGATATCGCGCATGTCCGCGAATAATTCGGGAGGCAGACTAACAAGTCTGTTATCGGACAATTTTAAAATGTTCAACGCCACGAGGCCCTCCAGCGCTCTGTCGGCGAGATACGCCATACCGTTTCCTTGCAGGTACAATTTTCGCAGTCGAGTTAACCCGGAGAATTGACCCGACGGCAGCCGCTCGATGTGGTTGCGAGATAGGTCCAGAATATGAAGATTTCCACCGCACCGTTCTTTCGATTGGGCGAATTTGAAATTCGACACTTTGCGTAACCGGTTGTGCGTCAAATTTAAAACTTCCAATGAGTATAAAGGGCACAGAACGCCCTCCGGTAAACTCCACATGTTGTTTTCTCCTAGGTCCAGACGTTCCAATAAACGGAGCTCTTCAGTAAAGGCGTTCGGCGAGACGTCCAAAGTCATAGCCGACCAATCCGTGTTATGCGTCTTCACAGTTAAATTGCGCAATTCTTTCAGTCCGCTGAAAGCACCTTCCGAGAGATTTCCTATTTTACAGTACTCGATGGACAAGTCTTTAAGTTTAACGAGCGGCGTAAAACTACCGGCACTGAGCGAACTTTGAAAGAAAAGCGCGTCACTACACTCAAGTTTCAGGCGCACCGTGTGCTTCGTCTGTATGCTCGTTTTATCCAGTTCACTGTTAAAGGTTCGACAGATGAGGGCGACGTCGTCCTCGGAACCCTTGTCCTCCACGACCCATTTGCAATCGTCCGGCGCCTCGTAGCGCAGCGCCTTGCTCAACGACAGCGAGAGAACGCCGAAAACTGTGCCGAATAACAGCGCGCACACAACCGTGGTGCCCATGTCTTATCGCCGCGCTTGACGCTACACCATTGTATGCATGCAGCAGGGCCGACTTCTTGTCGCATGCCGCGTCCGTCCGGATCGCAGCTCACCGCTTGACTGCCGTAGCTCACACAAGGCCACGGAATCCACACCGCACTCCCGTCCCTCACCGACGACTTTCCGACCGGCGTTCGGCTCAGCCTAAGAATAGACCGAGTCGGTTGCGCTCATAAAAAACTGTTAACTCAGGCCGTGTTTTTTACGTAAACGTCGGGTTTTCTATCTGATCGCCCGTTGAAATCACTCGAGAGTATCGCGCTTTTGTGGTGCCTTCATTCGATTACGCTCTTACATTTGCTGCACTATTTTTTCACAATCATCTATTGACACCACAAAATAACTGCAAATCATAATTATTCGTAGTTTAGTTTTATATTATAGATTAATAAAACTTAATCAATTATCATGTTAAATTAATTATGGTAGGTTATTGTATTTATTATTACATATCTAATATGTGCCTTGTTTATAGTTTAGTATAGGTTAGCAACTATAATATTTTATTACAATTGCACAATTCATCATGGTAATTTGAGAACTAAAATTTGTTTATATTTTTATATACCCGCTTTTAATTACAATGCAACGTACCCTACTAATTTAATAACGTTTCATGTTTTTCCACGGGAATAAAAACAAAATTAATGACAATAAATTAATCTAAAATTTGCGCGTTAAAATTCAGTAGCTGGCAATGCAATACTTAACCAATATTACACAAATTAACTAGCCTAACGTACATAAATTTTGTATTATTTATTTTTGTGCAGCATTATATTTCATTTGTTTAACAAACAGACAAATTTACAATAAATCAAATATCCCAGTAATCAGAGAAAAACATATGTTTTCTATTTTCGAAAATTCTATGTCAAATTTCGCAAAAATGGCAAATAGAATCTGATATTATGCAGCTAAGCGGCTAAGAGTTCAAAGCACTACAATCTAAATTAATAAACCACAATAATATACCACTATAAAATAATTCTAGTGTGAAATTGAAGTATACATGAGTTTAAATCTACAGAAATAGTAATGACCGAGTAAGAGACGAACCCGGTCATCTGTTGTTTGTAAATACTCACACACAGCAATGTTATTGACGAATGACTGCAAATGTATAGAGATATCATGGATGAATATTATTTGATTAATGTAGAAAATGATTTGCACTGTAACGTTGTAAAATTATTTAGTGTACATTTTCAACAAAAGTTGAAAGAAATATAGAAAGTCGTTTATCGTTTGATATGTTTACAATTAAGTTATTGAAGAAATTTATAATTTGCAGTTTCGATTTATTAAATTATATATATTGTATGATTAAACTTATGGGCGGGCTATTGCTCCAGATAATAATACAAACCATAACTATCTTTATATTGAACCTAATAATATTGGTTGTTGCTGCTTGAAATATATATGGCGGAAAAATGCGATGTGTAAGATTTTTGTTTTAAAATATTACATTGAAACTACGATTAAGTTGTACAGATTTAAATTTAGAAGCTTTATTATTGGGTATACTACTAGTGTGCTGGATTCGACCTGTGGATAGTTTTCATCTGGCTTATTAGTCAATTAATCATGATGACTGTATTGTTGTTAATTGTGCGCGAAGTGCCATTAACTTTTGTTAAACAATTTTCCTCTACTAAAAGAATAGGAATTTGAAACAATTATTTTGTTCTTTTTTTATTCTCTTTGGCAAGAAATACCTAAACTTACATAAGTTGTTAAACAAATATTAGTAAATTCGTTAGAAATAAGTACCTTATATTAATATTTGTATTGATTTCGTGCCAAACAATTTAACAATCTCATCTACGGGTTTCCAATTCACTTCATAGAAACCATTATGAACGATAGTGAAATAAGTACTTATGCCAGTTATCGCTGGCCAACGCAAAAACTTGATAACCATGATTGATAACTATGAAAAAGAATATTAAATAATAGTGAGCGACCCAAGCTACATAGCATTAAATATTATTAATGTAACAAATTCTTAAAAGTTACCCTTCCGACCATCAATATTCTTGGAGTTTTGTAGCACATTATGTATTGGTCTGTAGCCAGCCGGATACTGATAATTGTTATTATTAATCGTTATTATTTAAATGTATTTTACAGTTTGACATGATAACTTAAGCGTTTGTATATTTTTCAAGTAGCTCTCGCACATAAGCACAGGTTGTAAAAATTAACCATTAGTTGCTCATTTACGCGAGATAGTTGGCGGTTTTGCCAACTTTAATTGTCTAGTTACGTCGTCAAAAGTACACACAAAATAAGGTTTTGTTGAAACATTGGTATTAGACAAGCTTAATAGATATTTTTTTAATTTTGAGACGTTTGAATTCTACTGAAGATGAAAGCAGTGCTTTCGAAATATACATCTAGAGTAAATATTATTCTATTATTGTGAAATAGTGGTTGTGATAATAAGTTTATATTACAATTTCACAAGCTCATTCAATTAATTAATAGATAATATTTGCAACAGAACACCACATGAGTGTGACATCCATTGTTACAACACAAACTATGTTCCATCTATATCTAATTGTTATATTTAAGGCAATAATAACTCACATGACCACAATAGTTTCTCTGCTTTCTAGCATTACTATGATAACATTGCATATAACATTGTTTTCCAGTATAAGTAACTAAATTGTTTTTCATATTGCGTTTTATTTTTCCCTGCAATATTCCTGAACGCCTGTATCTACTAGGTATGTTAGAAAATATTTATTGTCTTTGCTGCTGATTAAAATGAAAACACATGATGGGTTTTTCGATTATGTCCAAGCATAGTTTTTTACGATTATTAAATTGCTAATTATTTTTAAATTTAATTCAAATATTCTATTCTATATTAACATTGTATAGTTTCAAGCCAAGTTGCAGTAAAGTGTAACTTAATAAAATATATGCTCATGACAAATATACGCCGACTAGCTAATTATATAAATTAAAGGCTGTATTAAAAAAAATTACGATGTGTTCAGATACAACAAACTATTTATAAATATTAATGTAAAAATCTAGAGTGCCATTTCTAGACTTTTATTATACACGGTAAATATTAATATATTTTTTAATTTCACTTATTTTTGTTGAAATTGTATTTTTCATAAAGACTTTTGAAAATTCAACACACAAGTGGTTTATGTTACGCAGGCCGAGTAAGGAAACGATACTTGATTACTGATTACAACAAATAGATGCTTCGACGACACTCTATGGGCGCTTTCCATAAAATAAGCACTAGTTAAGTCAACACTTTGTTTGCACAATCGTTTTGAAATATGCACTTATTGTCATTGTTGACACTTTCTGTATGTTGAATATACAACACTGTGGCTTGTCTCCGTAGAAATAAAAAAATAATACTGTTGTTCGAGTTCATAACAGCATTAGTGCCGTAAGTAAGAATCAGTAATATCACACAATATCGTTTATTGTAGAAATTAAAGTTACAATTTGTACAATTCTGAAACAATAGTCTTTCCCTCGTTTTTATCTATTGCTTTTATAGTAACTAAATTTTTTGTATTACTTATTGAGTTACATATGTCAGTATTAGAATAAATTTCAGTAGTCCTATCCTATCTCCAGTACACTGGAATGTACTGAAATTAATTGTCATTGCTGCTGTTGGTATGTAAAATCTTATCAGCAAACTCTATTTTCTTTGTTAAAGATTCTGCCACATATCCTTCAGCGACCATAGACGACCTAAAATTACATTTTCTGTTAGTCAATACTTAATACATAAATATCACTAAAACCTCCAGCCTCCGTGACGCTTGAGTGCCATAACATCAACTTCAGTATTTTCTAACAAAGTCGCCGATGTCCTTCTAAATGTCCAGTATAAGATTTTGGATTTTGGAATTTTAAATACTCGGCAACTTTTAGTGGTATTTGTCGTGATGTATTTATACCCACAAGTTGATTTACACATTTTCCCTGACGAATTGAGTAGAAAAATCGACGAGAGTTTGCTTCCTTAGGTCTTAAGCGTGTATATTTTCGCAAAATCGTCAAAAAGGGAACTTTTTCATTATCCTTGTCATTGATTGTGAAAGTTCGACTAATATGTGTTTTGGTATCGGGCACTTTAACAATGACAACTGAACCTTCATCCGAAATGTCATCAACTGTCATCTTAATAAGTTCATCACGCCTAAGAACCCCAGCGATTTCCATTATCATTACTGCTTCCATCATAATATAGGTTTCATCGGAGGCTTCCATCAGGAATTTGTTCATCTCTTCTTTGGTAAATACCTCTGACTTTTTTCCATGATAACCAATATTTTTCTTCCTTAGAAATGCTACTAACTTCTTAAATTGAGATATATCGACACGATTATTTAAGTTCAAGCTATAATTTCGTACTTTCCGGAAACTTCAATCTTAAATTTCTCTGTACAAAATAAGCTAGCAAAGTTTTTTCAGATATCTCCATTTTCTCATTCAACCATTTCCCGAAAGTATCATAGGCTTTTTCCTACCTCACCTTTAATGTTGTGGGAATTAATGACCCACAACGTATTTGATACGATTCTTCAATTTCCGAATCTACCTCTGAATCGTCATTATCAGCCATTATAAGTACAGTTTTGACAACGAAGCACAAAATTGTTCAAACTTCAACTTGTTTGTTCGGTTTCCAACAAAATAGATCTAAGACACGCTAGATAGGCCACGCCATTTCAAAAATCAAAATAATTTAATAAAACTTGAAAAATCTCGCGTTCGGCTTAATTTTTCAATCTCTTCCTCGATTCTGTTATAATGCACTTACTAACATTATATGCCAATATACTATATTTTTACACAGAAATTGCTAACAAAATCAGGCATATTTTATTAATGTGTAATGGATAGGCTAACTGTTAGCTATAAAATGTGAATTTGTCTACTGTATTTTCGTGACAGACGTGACGATAACAGAAAGTAACAATATTACATTTTGACATAAAATTATGTACAAAAAAAATTATTTCGAATAATAAGATGAATGTTGTTTTGAACTGTAGCTTCTCCATCAGTTAGTTTCCGACGAGTTTTCCTCATGCAGTTTCTGATGTTCTGGAAATTCGTTTTCATTTAAGTTAAAGCAATCTATCTAGCTTTTGGAGTTTGAAAAAGAATCTCGTGGTATCTAATATAACTGCCTCGCCTTCATATCTAGCATTCCCATTGCTGATATCGGGCTGGAAATACAACAATAGGCTATCCAATTTGAATTATAGCTGCACTATATCTTATGTATACAATTTACCATTACTTTCTTAATTTATTTTTCTAATTTGGCACGTTTTACATTTTTCAAAAGAAATGCCAGGAACAAGAGGAATAACTTTATTTTTGTAAACACGCACGTTCGAGATCTGAGATTGGCGTTAATTATAGTCCAGTTACATTAATTTGACTACAATTATTTCAAATATTTATGCCATTTGCATTTGCGATAGTTGCCATTTACTGCATGCACAGCTTGACAGCCATCAATCACACCTCAATAGTTGACTACATCTTACCGCAAAACTATGTACAAATTTCGTACTAAAAAATATTACGTACTCTGTTTATTGAAATAGTTGTGCTTTCTCTCTAACAATGTCTTTGGCAATGAAAGTCTCTATGAAATTATGAAATATTATTTGTCGTTTTTTACTTTAATAATATGTTTGACACAGAATCTCAAAATGAAACATTATTTGTGTTTTCAATTTAAGAATATCTTAGGCTATGAATCTCCTGATGAAACAATAGTTGCGCGTTTTCCTTTAAGAATGCCCTTGGAACTGCATCTGTATGAACTATTATTTGTTGTTTTACTTGAACGAAATTTTTAGCAATGAGTTTCTTAATAAAACTTTATTTCTGTTTCGTATTTTAATAAATTCTTTGGTAATGAATATCTCAATAAAATATTATTTGTATTTTTACTCTAACTATTTCTTTGGCTATGTATTTTACTATAACAAGACAATAATAACAATAATAATAATAATGATATATTTACCCATCGAAAGACGACACTACATTTTTGATACACACCATTGACATAAGTATATATATTAAAATAATAGACTAAAACTCATTTCATAGTACATAAGTAACATAACATTACACTATTCTAATAACATAATTATGAAAAGTCATGTGCAAAAAATTCATCAGCAGAGTAGAACGCTTGTGCAATAAATATTGCTCATAACCGAAATTTGTAAGAATTTTGATGCCTCTGATGAAGTCAATTATAGTATACCTTCCCCATATGTATAATGGAGTTTTTAACCAGGGTAAAGTTTGGTTTATGTAAATGAAGATTATCGAAGTTAGGTGTACTGTAAGTGTGGTGTGAACCTCTCACGTTCTTATTATGACGATACTTATGAATTAACGTCACAGTTTCAAGGACGAGAAGTGAAAAAAATTTTTTTAATTTCTGCTTTTCAAATGACCTAAATCGCCAAAAACATATCACATACCTTAATCGAGATTCTATTAGAGCATGATAGACTAATTTTGCTGTATTTTTATCGGTGTCGTTCCTAACAACTCTTAGTGCGAAACAAGTGGATGGAAGTTTAGCCGCCAGTCCCAAAACCTTAACACTACGCAGTTCCGCTAGCATTAGGTTGTCAGTATTTAAGTGTAACTGGTGCATTTTGCTTTTGTACATTAAACTTAGTTTATTTGCATGAAACCATGCTTTTATAAGCTTTAATTCCTCATTTATCGTTTGTTCAAGAGTAGCGCTATTTTTGGAAAGCCAAGTAATTGATGTATCATAAGCGAATAAGATAAACTCAGCCGATAGGCGTAATCCAAGTGCTGGTAGGTCGTTAAGAAAGAGTAGAAATAATATTGGGCCAAGAATAGATCCTTGTGGAAGTCCGTGTTCCGAAGTCATTAGTTGTGATCTGTTACTAGTTTGCAGCTCGATCATCTGACTGCGACCGATGAGATACGATCGAAACCATTTGTTTGTGATACCACGGCACCCACACATCTCGAGTTTATTGAGTAGTATGGTATGCGGCACGCAGTCAAAAGCCTTTGTCAGATCACAAAAAACACTCACAACCGTTTCGTTGTCATTCATCAATCCGTATATGTCTTTGAGGTAGTTATATATAGCATCGCTTGTGTTTACGCCGGCCATAAACCCAAACTGCGATTTGTCCAAGATATTTTGAGTGTTCGTGAGGGAAATTAATCTCGTCTGTACCACCCTCTCAATTATTTTGTAAAAGACAGACAGCAATGCGATCGGCCTAAAATTAGACTGAGCATAATCTTTACCGCATTTATGTATCGGCACTATGTTAGCTATTTTAAGGCATGGGGGAAATTTACCTTCAACGAATGAGCAATTTATTAAATCAGCTATTAATTAAAGGATACAGAGAGGATGTTTCCGGATGACTTTCATTGGTATATTATCAATTCCCGAAGAGTTCTTATTTTTTAAACTATTAATTGCAGATTTTACATCATTCACCGTAGTGGGAGACAAAAGAGGCTCTTATACTGCCGATTACGTATTAAGTAAAGTGTTTTGAGCCACTGAGAAAAATAATGAATTTTACTTATTTGAGACAATGGAAGGATCGATTGCTTTATTACCATCCTCGACAATATAAGTATGATTAAATTTACTTTTATTAGAATTTGAGATTTGATTGACAATTTTCCAGGTTTCTTTGGCTATATTAGAACTATTATTAATTCGCGTCTCAAATGTTTTCCTTTTCGATAATGTAATTACCTTTTTTAAGCATATTCCTGTTTACAAAATTATTAACAACTATTTTTTTCAATCAATGTCGCTATGAAATAATATGTATGCTTTTTATTTGAACAAGGTCTTTGACAACGAAATATTTCTTGCGTTTTTTACCATAACAATATCTTTGGCAATTAGTCTCTAAATGAAGCAATAGTTTTATTTTTTAATTTAACTTCGTCTTTAATATTGAACATTATTTGTGTTTTTTACTTGCTTATAAAGATATTGTTAGAATAAGAAAACAAATAACATTTCATTGCCAAAGAACTTAAATTAAACAAAAAAAATCGAAATATTGTTTCATTAACGGCCGGTTTCATAATGAGGTAGTTAAAGTGGCTTTACGTAAAGTGCACTTTAATTTAAAGTCGACTTTAAAAATGATTTAAAGTTGGCATGTCCTATAAAACGAATTTGTTTCGGCTTCAACTAAAGTCTACTTTAACGTGTTTTTATATTGTTGGCAACACTTCACGTCAGTTCTTTTTACGTTTATGCGTTGCATTTATGAAATTTGATAATATAATTGCGAGACAAAATTCATTCGCTGCACATGATTTAGGGAACATTTTAAAGTACATCCTACCTGTTTGTAGGATGTGCTATTGCAGGTTCTATTTTTTCTTTTATAGTTATTTACATACCAAGGGCTGTTAAGAAGGCCATAACGACTGAGGTAGCCGTTTGAGGCCCGAACGAAGTGAGGGCCTTAATGCTACCGAGAGCCGTTATGGCCCTTAACAGCCCGTGGTATGTACAACGGTTTTCGCCGCACTAGCTTATCCAAGAAGGTAAAAATTTGGAATGAAAAATTTTATAATTTATAATTTTAAAATAATAGATGTCATTGTTTCCGTGACAACTAAATGTTGTACGATCGATTAAGAGCGGGCTGTTATCAAAAGCGGGCTGTTAAGCATCCTTAACGACCCTCTTTTCATAACAGCCCGCTTAGTGTTGCCAGGGCATTATCGATAGCTTAACGTTTTTGAAATGTGGCATGTTATTCGCTACGTAACAATCTAGTGCGACGAAAATTTCATTATGAAACCGGCCGTAAGAGATTCATTTCGAAAGACATTGTTTCTTTGGCAATGAATCTCTTGTACTTTTTACTCTAATAATATGTTTTCCTTTAAATCTCTCGAAGAAACAAAAATGTCTTTAGCAATTAAACATTGTTTGTATGTTTTACTGTGAGGATGTCTTTGACAATAAATTTCTCAATGAAACAATAATTTTGTTCTTTACTTTAACAAGGCAATGATCCTCGCAATGCAACATAATTAGTGTTTTTAAGTTAATAACGTTTTTAGCAATGAATCACTATGAAACATTATTTATATTTTTACATTAAAATCTCTGAACTCTGAATGAAATATTATTTGTGCTTTTTACTTTAATAATGCCTTCGGAAATGTGATTTTCGATGAAATATTTTTGTGTTCATACTTCCTTCGTTTTAAATGTTAGTGAAATTCAAAATTGCAATTCCTTCTTTTTAATTGCTCGGTGTCTCGTGTTGGGCATATTAAATTACCTCATCAATTCTAATTTATGCAACTTATTGAAAATACGTAATCATAAATTCATATTACGACAAATCACGTAAAACGTCATTATAATCTCATATGTTTCATGATCGTTTGAAATAGCAATTTACGCGTAACATTAATAAATTTTAAAGTGCTCCTCTTTATGGGCTTCGTATTTCAGTAAATGCCCGTTATTAAATTTTACTCACGGAAATTTCAATGATCGGCCAGGAGTGAAGTTCAACGAATTTATGGGAATAATCAATGAACAGATTGAAAGTATGTGGGAACGTATTTACATAAGTGAGGTGTGTTTATGCCTTTAATTTTTTGACCTCAAAATTAATTAGTGACGAGATCATAAGATGGATCCTTCAAAAAACAACCCTTCCGTATGCATTCATTCATTTTACATTTATTATTTAGAACAATCAAAATTTGTAAATTAAGGGCGTTCGTTGACTTCAAAATGTTAATTATACAATTTTGCTCGAGGATGAGGTTTTATGGGTGCATTTAAATAAATTGATTTCTGCTTGTTAATATGAATAAAGGCCATTATTTTGCGTAATTAACTTTTAATGTTAATGGTTTAATGAAGATTAACTCTTAATAAAATTAGTTTCAATTGTTTAATTACATCGCTAATAATATACGTATCCTCAGTGATCAGCCGACAAAATAAACATTTACCTAATAAAAATATTCCTCGGTGTACCTTTAATGTGAACAAGGTTTTTATAATCGTGAGATAGTAGTACGAGTTTGAAAGGAATTACTTGATTTGCGTTTTTATTTAAAATACAGTCAAACTATAAATATGATACACTTCCGAATAATGAATACATTTATTGTCAATAACATGTGTGAAAATATAAAAAATGCATACTAAGTTTATGAGTAACTAATTCATATGTAATTATAAATACAACAACCTGTTTTTTGCCACCTCGTTCGTGCCGTACTTAACAAAACTGTTGTGCAAACAACTAACGTATGCAAACTAAAGTAATAATACAAATAAATCACTTATTTAATTTCGCTCGGTTAGCCTCTGATAAATGGGCTTCGTACCCTTGTTAGACAAACCGAAACTAACCAAGACAGGCGCGAATGTTGCCAGTCCGAGGTCGGCAATAAAACACGGCGAGTCCGCGGCGCGGCTCGTTATTGCCCAATTAATAACGAGCACGAGGAATCCAGCTACACGAAAAAGCCATCTTGGGGGAATATTAAAACATCCCCGCGGTAAATAAACCAAACAAACGGGCCGGTTAAGATAGCGGTAACTGGCAGTCGTATTTCATACCGTCCGCGACTGACAACGTGGACTTTACCAATCAGAGAGCCATTCCGCTTCAATAATCTAATTAATTTACGACATTAATATTGCGCTTAATTAATATAAGTCGTGATTACGTTTTAAATTACGTTCGGGATTCGCTCACAAAACGAACACGAGATTGTTCGCGGTAAATTGATCTGAGGGGGCAATTGCTTAATTACAGATTTTTAATGTCTTAAGAGCAACTTGTCTTCCGTCCAATAACTATCAATGCGCGTTTAATATTATCGGTGTCCTTTAGTGTTTAGTATACATATCGGACAGTGTATTAATTTTAAGATTATCAGTAGTCGTATTATTTTGAATTAATTAACTTAGTAATTATAACTAAGGAGAAAATGAAACATTTTTTGGTAGGTGGAGATTACAACGCTAAACATATATATATATATATAAGATGGGACTCGCGTATAACAAAATCAGAGGAAAACGTTAGTTAAACATAGACAAAAATAATTAGAATGTCTTATCTACCTGTAGACCAACCTACTGGCCAGATGACCCAACTAAACTGCCAGATGTCATTACCTTTTCTGCACTAAAAGGTATTGATAATCTAATAATGGAGGAAATATTTGACCCCTCTTCTGATCTATTTGTAGAAATAAGCACAAATATAATTCAAAACCAATAACCAGCTTCTCTAACTAACAAAAGATCCAACTGGGAGTCATTTAATTATCTGCTAAATAAAAAACTTCTACTCAAACGCTGCCAAAGAAACTCTGATTTAAAAAGGGAAATCGAGAAAAATATGGGTGACTACCCAGGCTTCTCTGGACAAAACCAAATTTAATAAGGCTCTAGGGATCTCATTAAGGGAACTACCCCTTAATGAAAATAATGAAGCCATCCAAAATTAACTTGAATCTCTAACACCCACAGAAGCAGGCCTCTGATTATCCGTTGTGGACAGCAACAAGGAAAATCAAGAAGAATCATAACCACATTCCACTTATCAGGACAAGTAATGGTACATGGGGTAGAACAGATACAGAGAAAGTTTTAGTTTGGTTTAAGTCTTTCAACCTTTCGCTTCTGAAGCGCCATATAAAAGAGAATAAGACGTCCTCTCGGCTACTAAATGGCAACACCCATAAAATCCAGGAACGTAAATGAGGTCAAAGGTATGATCAAACGAAACCTTAGCTTTAAGACAGGTCGTGCATATGATTTGATTACCGGAAAATTATTAAGAAACTACCAGAAAATGCATTCATATTGATAACCCGGATATTTAATGCTATTCTAAGGACTGGGTACTTCCCAATCCTTTGGAAAATTGTGCTAGCTATACTTATACTAAAACATGGGAAACTTCAGAATGTAACTTCTTATCGACTGATCAGCCTGCTTCCTTCATTATCTAAACTATTTGCGAAATTATTTCTCCAAAGACTAAAACCACAACTAATCAAACTTGATGCTATACCAGAGTATCAATTTGGATTCTATAAACAGCACGCCACCCTAGAGTAGGTGCATCGAGTAGTAGCACAAGTGAGTGACGCCTTCGAAAGTAAAAAGTACTGCTCGGCTGCCTTCTTGAACACACCCACGCCTAATGGGCGTGCCAATGTTTGGCACCCAGAATTAGCGTGGAGATTGATAACTCAGTTACCATCTCCATACTATCTGGTCTTGAAGTCATCTCAAACCAATCCGTTCTTCATCGTAAAACAAAAGGTGTGACACAAAAGGTGTGACACTGGGAAGCATGCTTGGCCCTGTTCTACACACATTGCATACTGCTGACATATCAGAAACACCTAATACATTCACCGCTACATTTGCCGGTGATAAAACCATATTTGCAAAAGTTAGAATTCGCGGGCTAGCCTTTCAAAAATTACAGGACGCTCTTAACAATAGCCAGACTTGGAGAATCAAGGTCAACGAAGATAAATCTCAACATGTTGATTTCACACTTAGGAAGGGGACCTGTCCTGGTATCACTCTAAATGGATAGAAATTACCAAAAACTAACTGCGCAGGGTACTTTGCAAGTTATACTGGTTGATCGGACGAAGCTCAAAACATTTACTTGATACAGGTACCAGACGTCAAAGTAATCGAACCACCACCAAATATCGACTTAGAAGAGGCAGGAGTTTAGGTTAGATTTGCTCAAGACATTCCGAGTATGGGACCCAAATAGAAGCTGATTTACGTTAGCGTCATCACTAGTACCGGCCACAATCTTCGATGACAGTAAACCTGGAACTTGCAGGTTAAATCAGAAATAGTACACGTAACAACCCATTTTCATTAATTAAAATAAATTTCAATAACCATATTGTTCCTCACATTTGAAACACGCAGAGAATTAGCAGCTAAGGCCAATAAGTCATATGAATCTCGATTCACCTGACGCTACTCGATAGTTACGTGATAAGGCAAGTGTCGACCTAAATATTAAATTCGACCCAAACAACTGCTCTATACGTCTCTTAGGTAAAAGGAGGAACAACTATTAGTACAAAACAACAATTATAAAAAAAGTATATATAAAATTATTACCGAGTTCACTAATATAGGTATACTGTTTGTCAGACTTACCTGTCTACAGATCTACGGATCACACCCTTATGACAACCCACGGAGAGAGAACGAGATTTCATTGCTTACAAACACTAATCATACACATATTTAATGAAAACAAATCGACCCAATAGTACATATAGGTGGTCACCTTTGGGTAGATCAAAAACAATAATGCGCCCTCACACTCAGAACAAAACCCGCAATACGCAATACCAGAACATTTCCATTACTTCCTGTCCTGGTCTTCTTTCTGCTAGTCCTATACTCCCACTTCTCGGAGATCGTTTTTCACCGCTTCGTGCTACTTTCTTTAGTCGTCCTCTTCTTTTAATTGCTCTTTCATTATCCATTACCAAACGTTCGCCCATCTTCCTGGTCCCAGCCGATTTTAGTTTTAATTGTGCTTATTATTGTACTTTTTTCTATAGATCTATTACCTACAAGTTTGTTGTTGTTGTTCATTATACCCCTCTTCATTCAGTGTCTCCAACAATTCCTCGTAGAATCTTCATTCCCCACCTTCAATCAATCGGGTTTCTCCTTCTGGTCTTATACTTAGTCCAAGTATAGCATGCATACGTTTCCGATGGCCATATTTCTCTCTGGTACATTCTAATTTTTGCTGCTTTGGATACATTTTCACTATCACAATTCTCGTTAGACTTCCTGCCGCATTTTAACCTTTCATTAATCTTCTGTGTATTTCTTCCACCCCCTTTATTTGTTAATCACAAATACTACTTGTTGAACTTTTTGTATGGTGTTATTATTCCCCATCTCTTCCCTGTATGCTTAGGTTACTCCTCTCTCCTTTTTGTTTTCGTTCATAACCATGCATTTTGTCCTCATTTATTTTTCGTCCGAATTCTTTTGACTATTCTAACAGTTCAAATAACTATTTTCGTTACTGCCATTACTACCAAGTGGCCGTCGTATACTAGACACTGGTGTTTGTTGCCGTGGACCAGCTTTGTCGTTATTAAATTCCTCTTTGTATAATCTCAAGTACCAAACTTCTTAAGCCCTTCCCTGCTTTAAATTCTCTTGATACTACCCCACCAAGAACAATTTATTTGGTGTAAACTTTATTGTTGTCTCTATAAATTTTCATAGCATCCTTGATATTAATCGCTTACGCATCGCTCTGTATAATAGCATGTTTGTTTAGACAATAGTCTCGCTTAGAATTTATGAAAAGCAAATGTTAACCCATATTCTGCTCGCATGTATTGGTTTGCATTTATTTCATCTCAAAAATGCGGAACCCCATTGTTATTCTCCTAATATCTCTTGGAGGTATCTGTTTCACCTTCCTTTTAAGACCCATGTTAGTGCTTTAGAAGCTGCGTCTAGTGGTGCTATTCTTCAGTAGTTGTTACATTCTTCTTCACAGTTTCTGTCGACACATATCCCTTCCTTCATTAGTTGTTCAGCTGGTTTACGCAGCCCTTTAGTTCTTCCTGTATGTGTGCGTGTGGTAACAAAAGATTTGTATACGACGAGCAAAAAACCTTGAACGCAATAGCACAATTTTAAACAATTTTTGGTTGATAAATTCTTTCACAAAATAGATTTGTGTCATGTCTTGTTATAGATTGGCCACTATTTTAGCATCCCACAACTTTTGTAGATTGCAGATGCTCCTCTGTAACTCGATATATACTTTTTATACTTGGCTTCCTATATATGTTCAATTCGTAAAGATGATCATAAAATTTGATTGGCACACACACATTTGAATTCTAAAATACTGTAATATTGAAGCAGTATGTTCATGGCAGCGATATAATTTGGAGAAAATTCAAACAAGTTTAAAGTTAAAATTTATAATATTTGTTACGAAACCGAACTCTTCTCTTTGGCTTTTGCTGGACCTCTAAAATTTGCTGGAACAGTTCTGAAGAAAATTTACAAAAAAAATTACAGAATTTTAATGAAATATCCAGCCATTTCAAATACCCAAGCGAATATGATTTTTAATAGTATTTCTTAGATTGTCATTAAATCATTTTAACATTGTCATTATAAATATTGGTTGTAAATTACCACATCGTTCATCATAGTTTAGAATTATGGAATTTAAAATTAAGCTACATTTTTCTAGCTTGCTATGTAACTACACTTTCTAATTATATCAAGTAATGTTTAAATATAAGTATAGATTAGGTTTTGATGATTTTGGAGGAACTACTTGTCTGTTTAGTTGGTGGTCAAACTTGTGATTTATTTAATTATATTTTGTAATTAATATTCACTGCATATCTACCTTTGTACAAAATATAAACATATATACTTGAGTGTATATGTATGTTTTTGATATGCAAAATTTGTAGATTTCTTTTTAAATAACACGGTCTTATAGCAACGTTCATTATGTTTATAATGAAACATACGGACATTTTACAATTTTCGAAGTAGAAAATCACGTAGCGCTGGAAAAAAAAATCACATTATTTAAATTAGATTCCGATCATTGTCATGTATCGTTTTAATTTCTTACGGATTTAACTGAAAAAAGTAAAACACACAAGCCGTGCAGGTACGGCACATAAAAATGTCGGATCTGTCGCGCGGTTCGAGTCAGTTTTAGATAAAATTTGTTGTAGTTTCAATTTTCCACAAACGTTTACTTCAAAACCATTGTCTTATTTGGTTACGGGTAATCGTCTCCTATGTTTATTACCGTTTAGTTCGTGCCGGTCGCTTTTTTCTTTTAGTTTTATTTATTTAGCATATGTCGTATTAATTTCGTTAAAAATGACGATTTACAACTGGTCGGTTGAAGAAAACGACTCCGGTTGGAATGTTACTCCATAAAAATGCAATAACTAACGTACATAAAGACTTGAATATTGTAATTTAATTTGTGTTTTCTTTGCAGGTAAGAATGAGATTGTGTTCACTAGAATCCATCGGACGGGTAAGTTGTTGATGCAAAATTTATTTTATAGCGCATTACTTTAATTGGGCGTTTAATTACGAAATGCCGATACAAATTATGAGATTAACGTGTTTACATATTACACTGTTGCAAACCGGAATTATATTTGATGCAAGATTCGCAAAACTTTGCATAATATTCATCTCATGCAGATGTAGCATGAAATAAATTACAATCATGGTTGCGTAAGAATATAATTGCAATTGACTTTCGGGTGCAGGTGTCCGAATGTCTTTAAATATAAAATTATTAATTAACGGAAATTTGTTTACGAAAAAATTAAAAATCGAAGATTGATAAGTAACAACGAAACTTGGAAATGGTGTGAACATTAATTGATTCAACAGGCCTGAAAAATCAAGTGTAGCTCAATATTTTTGAAACATGCCTTGCGTTACCACGAGATTGTTTTAAATTAATTAAAGACGTAGAAAGTTGTGAAGAATTAGATAGTTATGAAAGTAATTTAATGAATTCTAACAATGATATATGTCAGAGTCGAGATTATTTGAATTGCTTAATTTATATTAGATTAGATTTGGACCGCTGTCCATGTGTACTTTACACTATATATTTTATTATGGTGATATATGCAAGAGAATAGCTTCAAAGGTATACCTTAGATACAGATTCTAAGTTGAACATTTTCATTTTTAGATTATATTGAAGAGAGCAACTTAGATTATTTCTTTTATCGTTAATAAATGCCAATAAAAACGAATTAAAGTCTAAAAAATTACTAACAGATCTCCGTATAAGATTTCAAATTATTATTTTGTTTCCTATGTTGGGTTGGGTTTTGTTGAGGTATTTTGGAATGTCATGTTGTGTTATCTATTACGCCCCTTTGTTTTTAATTTTTCTTGACCCGTTTATATATTGTTTTGATATAAGCTGATTATTTTTCTCGTTTTCATTTTATATTTTGTAGCAAAACTTTTTCGTATTCTCGCATTCTTCGCAGTCTGTTTAATTAATTTCCTTTGTCGAAGCTTTCCTTGTTGGGTTAGTTTGGGTTGGGTTGCGGTTTTGGTATCAAAAGGCAATCCTTAATGTTATTTATAAATAATTATTAATTAGGAACACCTATTTCAGTATTAAATCAAAATAATATGGTCAACTTTCCTATTTGAGCTGTTCATTGATTACGAATTTACGTCGGGTTTACTGAAGTCATACCAGACCTGTATACTTATTCGATTAAAAAGAAAAAGAAAACATTTTTTCATTTTTGCTGTAGAATGAATTTATTCCATAAAAACAAATATTGAAAAATGCAGGTAATGCATTTTTTCCAACGAACAATTTCACAAAGGAAAACTCTAACAGTAGACATATCCGTTGGCGTATTTCCTTGTTCATCCAACGATAACGATCAATTGTCGATAGTCAACCCACAAAAAGATCAAAGAAATTAATTTCGTAAATACGATATGTAAAATACGTCATGTTAATAATGACAAAAAATGTAAAACCATCTATAATCAATGAATAAAACTAAATCACCATCAACTAAATGAGAGGAACAAATCTGGTGCAAGTATTCACGGAAAGAACGACAAAAGATCAATCAGAACAAAATTTACTTCAAAAAATCAGAAAGGGTCATTGCATAAACAACTAGAAAAAAATAAGGCGAGGAAGAGCTGTTGATGCAATAAAAAAATTAAACTTATGTTCAGACTAAATATTTTGATTTTCAATGTCTTGGATTTCCTAAATCTGGAAAGGAGAGAAACTATTGGAATGGAAACGTATGGATTTAGAGTGCCGTACAAAAGGTACAAATAGTTGCGGCGTGGGTGGGAGTGATAATTAACAAAATATGGGTGAAGTACATAAAGGGATGGAGAGCACGTATGGACCAAATGAAAACGAAACGGCGAAAAAGAAAGACGAAGACCGGAACAACTTAAATTCGGTAACTGAAAGTAGTAGAGGCAAAATACATCTGACGGGGGATATGAATAGAAGAGTAGGGAATATGGACGATGGAACGTGAGTGATAGGCAAACACGGAGAACAGAAAAGGACGAGCAACGAAACTAGAATTATGTCGACTGAATAACCTAATAATCATAATAGAGTACGTATTAAAAGAAAATATAAAATAAGCAAAGTGGACAAGCCAAGGACGAGAGTCATGAGAAGCCCAGAAATATATAAATGTCTGAGACAGCAAATCAGACAGAGAGAAGAATAAAAAGGAATATTTCACGTGAAACTAAATATATAAAGCAAAAAATAATAAGAAACTAAGAGAAAAAGAAACGGCAGAGGACTATAGAGAACGTGTAGAACGCAAGATGAGAAGTAGCAAAGGGAGGATGAAGAACTATGGAATGAATTAAAACTGGAGAGATGGAAGCAATATTTTTCAGACTACTTAACTCTTAACGCAAAAGGAGATAACAACAGGGACAAAAAGAAAAACAGGAAAGAAAATTGAGCGAAACCAGAAGAATAAATTCGATTAATAAAGGACGGTAAATCCGCTGAGAATGATAGTACAACCGCAGAAAAGCTAACAAATCTGGGATAGAAGAAAATGGGAGTATTATGCAACTAAGCATGGAAGAGAAACCAAACGCCGAAGCACTGAGAAGAATGTACCAAGTACCAATACATAAAAAGGTAGATGTAAGAGAGTGCAATAACTATTACGCTGTAAGGCACTAAAAAAATATGAAAAAGTATTTGAAAATAGATTGGAACAAATGGAAGAAGCACAGATCGGATTTAGGAAGTGGCGAAATACACCATATATTCACCATATAAGAAATAATAAAGAAAACGCTAAATAAGGACTCGAAAGGGTACTTTGTATTTGTAGATCAAGAACAACCTTTGACAGAGTGGACGGGGAAAGGTGTGGAACAGAAATTGATAAATGCGATCAAGAGAACGTACAAGTATATACAATACCAATTATGTAGTGAGTAGGAACACGAGATCGACAAGTTTTGAAACCAAGGGAGGATTGAGGCAAGGGGATGTTTGGGTATAGTATATAAATGAAATAATGAAGGACTCTAATCCCAAAATACAAGAACTGCCGATGGGCTATCTAAACCTAGAGATGTTGCGGCTTTGCTGACGATTTAGTTTTGATGGCCAGGTCTGAAACACAGAAAAACTTACAAGTATTGAATGCAATATGAAAAAATATGGATTGAAGAGAAGCAAGACTAAAATAAAGATGATAGGCGAACAGGAGGAAGATACGAATACAATACTGTGAGGAGAGAAAATGGAGCAGATAAAAATTCAACCACTTGGGAACAACAATAGAAGGATCTGGAAAATCTTAGATATAGACAGAAGTGAAAGAATTGAGAAGACAATAAATAACGTGGTATTTGGTGAACGTAAAATTTATATCAAAAAGAGATGTCCAAGAAGACAAAGCTGACAATACTTCGAACGATATTTAGCCCGATATTAACTTTTGGGTAACATTGATATAAGACAAGAACTAGAGATTGATTCAATACTGGATTACAGAGAGGAAAGACATCTAGAGTAGTGGGGAATATACTGGGCCAGTCGTTAAGAATGGGAATAGAAGAGCCTAAACATGAGGTTTGAGCGCAACATGCCCTATACAAATGTTGCTCGTTTAAGACATACAGGATGTTCAAGTTAATAATTTTATTTCTAAATTTCCCAATAATTCAGCAAGTTTTCAGAGAATCAACGTGAAAATTTGTATCGCGTTTTTCAGCATGATGAATAGGAATTTGTCATCATTTTTACCATTGTTCAATCACACTAAAAAAATCAAAATTGGATATTACCCCACACCAAATTTTTATTTTGAATTCGAATTGGAAATGTTTTTCGTTTAATTGGTTGCTCTTTCAAATTTTCGATTCGGTTGATGTGATTCTGCATACACAAAATATATACGTTTCGATTTACCTATTCAGAGGGATGTAACTAGCGCCCTCTTAGAGCAACGGTAAAAGTGATGACAAATGCATCATGCTGAAAAACGTAGTAATACTAATTTTCCCGTTGATTCTATGACAACTTGCAGAATTATTGGTAAATTTAAAAATAAAATTATTAACTTGAATATCCTGTATATCTTAAACGAGCAACAATTGTATAGGGCATATTGCGCTCAATCCTCATGTTTTAGGCTCTACTATTCCCAGTTTCCGAATTTTCCATTCTTAACAACTCATCCTGTATACATATAAGAGATGAGGGGAAACAAAGAAAATATGGAGAGAAAGAACACGAGAAACGCCTCAAAGAGGCAGGCCGAAAAATTGTTGGGACAAAAACATGGAGAAGTACATAATAGAGAAAACCATTATATATAAATATATATACATAAACATACATACAATCTGGTTCACCTTGCCTACGATCTAACTCTAGAGATTATTCACAATTGTCATTTAATTTATGTTAAATTCATTTGAATTTGTTTTTTTTTTAATACGCGTTAGAAGCGTATAGTTAAGTCGTTATAGGTCATTACAATATATAAGTTTATTTCGCTAATAGCGTCTTCATTACATTAACTATGATAATTCTGTGGAGTAAGTAGCCAATGGTCGATTGCTCTGCACTTTCGAACTCCGGCAGTTCATCTTCGGCCGGCAATATTTATTATTTATTAGACGCTTAACGCTATAAGAGCTTTTTTGGATATGCAATGTGAAACGGGATTTTAGATTATAGTATTCAGCACATTATATTTAGTTTAGCAGGTGAAATGGAGTAACGGAGCACCTGTTTCGCCTTAACATACCCGCTAAACGAGACTCTTTCGCCGCATCTCTTTCAACGAAAGTTAATTAAAATGAATTTAAGATAAATTAGTGCAATAATTTAGTAGCATTTTAGATGCGTATCGCCGCAAAATAAAATACGAAGTGCGCGCTCCGTAAAATTTAAATTCGCGAGAGTTAACCCTACGTCTTCATTAAAAGTGAAAAATTCGCCGCGATTAATAACAATACCGAAATGCCGCTGCAAAACTATTAACATAACTTACGGCGGACAGAAATAATAACGCAAAAATGCGAACTCGCGGCCCGAGAATTTACGACATAATTTTTTTCGAAATTATCCATCATCGGGACGTGTATATTTCACGAACGGACAAAATAAACAATGCAAAACCAATCCAATGCATACGCAGGCCATAAAACATGCATAATGAGATTCGTTGGTAAGAAATTACAAGGTACAAAAGGAAAGACGCAATGTGAAAAATTGTACAATAACTAACTTACAATCGTACCTCTGACCTTTGCGTTAAAAATAGACGTTTTAGATGGAGTATTTTATCGATGTGGATATTTTCCTTTAAGTAATTTATGCATTACATACAATTTGCATTTGGTGCTGCGAGATTGTTTTTTTGTAATTGTGCGCATATGTAGCGGAAAGAATGCAATAATGTTCCATGCGACAAGGTATAGAACTGCTGCGACATTTAGAAAATTCCACGCTAAAATAATAATCATTTAATAGAATCAAAGGTTTCATGTTGTGACATTTTAAGATAAATTTATGATAATTAAAGTTTAACATTTTTCTTAACTAGTTTTAAATGTAGGATACATTTACATTAACGTACGATATTCGATTTTCGTACTAGCTGCTAAACATTTTAAATAGTTCAAGTAACGTTCATATTTGTCTGTGATTGTACCCCATTACTGCCTCCTCTAGGGATGTTGCCAATTGACCAAAGAAGTCAGGTAACCAATTGTCATGTAATGTGAATATAATATGTCGGCCTTTTTGAGGTTCCTGTCAAAGACGAGACCTTTTATGCAGCTGGTGTAGCAATAATATTTATTTGACTACCCCTCGTTACCAAAATAATTTTCGATTTTCCGCTTTAATAATTACACATGCATCTGAGGTGATAGTATGAAGCACGACCATTGAAACATTTCAATATGTGAAACCTGTGTACTTTTATGAAGGCGGGTTGAGTGTGAATTTTCTTGATTTTCTTTTTTTTATTTTTAAAATTTTCCAGATAAATGGTGACCCATTTAACAGTACGTTTATCTGCTACTGTGTTATAGATTAAGTTTTATATCAAGTTGCGTATTTTGCTATAAACGCTATTTTAAATTTCAAAAATTAAATAAGTTCAATAAAAAAACTGTTCCTTGTAGTTTTTTGTATGGAGCTACATGTAAAATTTTACAAGATATGCGATATCACATTTTACAATATTTAGCAAACTCTTCATGTGCGTTTTCTATCTTGAAGAGCTGCAGCAGATAGTCAATTCTGTCGAATCTTGAATTTTCGTGTTGTTTTGTGTTGACTGTGACGGTCCTAGTTTGTTATTACATCTGTAGGATTCGAAAAGCGCGGTTGACAAGTTTGCAACGATTTTTTTTCAACTCAGTTCTAATATGTCAACCTTCTCATATCTCATTTTCGTTATACGAATTTGTGTTTTCTTAACAAATCATACAAATATACTTTAAAGTTATTTTAACACAAATGGTAAAAACTGATATTGTCATTCTTTAGAGATATTTGAACAAATAAATCATGGCAACAACTACATAGTTATGTATCACAATTAATAATTGTCAACTATATATCTTTATATAGCCTTATATATCTGTCAAGTTATCGAAACATCATAATCTTTGTTATTTCATTTATTGTAATAATACTTTTTTTATTTTTGTACGAATGGAAGCCCAAAATATTATTTTAATTAACATATCCTCATCTACCAATTCCTGGAAGGGTTATTGAGACGTTTCGGCAAAGTTACATTTGTCGTCTTTAGGTACGTCTTCCTGGTCGAAGTAATCTAGAAAAACTTTACTCGGGTAGTAAATTTAAGTAAATTTCTCATTCTTGCCAAAACTACTATTGTCAATGAGAAGGTGACAATGAGTTTCTGTGTGAATATTGCCGCTATTTAGACGTGAATACCCCCATACTTTTACTGCTACATAATTGCAGAAGTTCTTCGACGAACCCAGTTAGTACTATAAAGAATTTTTTTTAGTTTTTATAGTACACCTTAATACATTCGCTGAAATCTATTGCCGACGGCTGCAAGGTAACTGCATGTTTTTGGTTGGTCTAAAACACCTCTGCAATTATGTAGCAGGAAAAGTGCGTGGATATTCACTTCTAGTTGGCGGCAATATCCCCGCACTCATGTTCGCATGATTTGATGCAGCTTCAGCGAATGTATGTGCGATGTTCTGATGAGCCCATGGAGGGTGAAACAGTTATCATCACCTTAATACATTTGCTGAAATTTATTTTCAATGAGAATGTGGTTTATTACAAGGAAAAAATGATGTTTTGACAGAACATTTAACTCTGAATTTAATTTTATGGCTCGTCAAACAAATATCCAGGGAACGCGGATTTTTTGCAGTTTCCAATCGACATTGTATGTCTGTGGATACGCGCAATTAATTTTTATCAAAGTGATAAATAGGGTACCATACAAAAGCGGACAAAAGAATATTACATACTTCCTAAACAAGTTGTATTGATGAGTTTTTACTGCTCCTAATAATAAAATCTACATTTTATAAGCAACTTAAACATTTAATGAATAATAATAAAATGAATAATGACGAATCCAAGTAAGCGCCTAAATCCTTGATATATTCATACCTAGCTACCAGTACTCCAACGACAGTACAGCGAAACAAAATTGGTGAACGCTTTTTTGTTTAGCTCATATCCCTACACTTGGCTGCATTTAAATGGCTCGTGGCTCCGACACGAACCTTCTGTAACCCCAAGCAAGCAATTGCAAATGTGACTGCAATAAACCTATCCAGATCATTAGCATTTAACAAAAATATGAGAGAACATTGATCCAAAATTAGACCTTGGGGAACACCCAGTGTTGATATTGTACCATGTGACCATTATATTCCACATATTGCCCCCTGTTACTTTATGATGTATATGGTCAAATTCCTCAATGATGTCAGTATGCGACATTAACTTGTCTTTGCCCGTCGACAACCATAACATTTGCGCCTTCATTCTCAAAGAAACTTAGAATTCCATATGATATCACTAAGCTCTTGTGGTGGACTTGATTCAACTATTAGCGGAAATGCACATGCTAGGTCTTAGTGTAGGTGTAGCCTTGCTTATTTATTTGCTTAGTTGTATAATTTTCGGCTAATCTTAATTTCGCCGTTTGATTGATTTTAGCAACTTTCTTATTTTTTATGCCCTGGCCGAATTACTTTTGAAATACATTTTGTATTGTACCCGTGCCATTACAAATTACTTTAGATGCGTTCGATCCTCTTACGTTAACTTTAAATTTCCACTATGTATTATTAATTAATATTTTTTTGTATATTATTTTGCTGAATTTATGCCCAATTGCTGTATGGCCTTGGCGGTTACATAATTAGTTAAGGAGCCACTCTTGCTGCTCCGGTCGATAGGGGGCAGTAGGCACTTCAAATTCACCTTACGATTTAAATTCAATTATAAATATTGCTTCATATTCAAGGGATTATATAGCAATTAAACAGAATCTTTACTTTAGGCTTCCATGAATTTAATAATACAACGCTCCGATAAGGATGATGATTAGTCTTTCATGGTTGCCCAAACATCAGATCACTATAAAGAAATTTGTTAAACCTCTGAATCACATACAAGTATATTTCCACACATTAAAGAGATATGCGAAATGTACGCGGTTAGATGCATGAACGACACCGTTACTCTCTTATTTGAAGCACCAACAACGAATAGCAAATAACCTTAGTAGATAAATAATAAATTTCAGTATAAAGTTCTAGAATTGTAAAACAGTTACCGGTCGCACAGTTTGTATATAATTAACAATCATACAAATAAAAATTAGTAATATCACTAACGTGAATAATAAAAGGTTTATGATAAAATTATACACCACTGATTGTAAAATCATGCATATCATACATACATAGTATTTACTGATTTATATACCTTGCATGCGGTAACGAGAAAATGTGCTCTAGATAATATGCCATGGGTTTAATAAAATAGAAAACTGCATTTTTTACACCTTATTTGGGCCTTAAAATGGTAAAAGATTGTATGTGCTCTTCGCAATAAAATTGGAGCTGACACTCTTTAAGATATTTGCCTCTGAGCATATTGATAAAATGCGAACGATGCAACAGGTTAATGATAGTTGTAAGCATTTTTCACGCCATATGCGAAAAAAACATAAAATTGAGCTACGGATTTCTAATAGACCAAAATAATCTCTCGAATTGTGATAAAAAAATTCAATCTGATATTTTTAAAGATATTTGGCTGTGATCATGTTAATAAAATACGAATAATTTGCATGATCATTGAGCTTTTTTTGGGAAATAGGTCAAAATTTATAGTAAAAAAGATATGGTCCTCCATAATGAAAATACTCATTTCTACTAGAAAAAATATGGTCTTTCGGAGACGACAACGTTTGAGATATTTGGCTCTCAAAATAGGTGAAATTTTTTATATTTTTTCACATTTTTATAAGTAGGCAGCAGAATCATTAAGTACGCCACTTTCAGGTCCAGTTGTAAAATATGTAGTAGCTGTAGCATATTAGTATTTTCGTGTCCAGCAAAAAAACTAAAACAAGTGTGTCAAATTTCAAGGTAATAAGTGTGCACTGCTGTCATGCATTTTATTCGTGAATGCACTCGCGGGATATCTACATAATAGGTCCTGGCTGCCCAACTACTATATACACGAGGCTCAAAGATAATTGCAGATGTTCATACATGGGTCTACACCAATATAAAATTTGAACAAAATCTAAGACGGTCGAGCGTGAACATCTTTCAAATTTGCTACACATGGATATGCTTTTAACAACTATTTTTCAGATTCTAAAAAAAAAACAACAGTCCAATTAGGAACTGAATTCATATTTTGAAAAGCTTCCTATTTACTTCACCATGTATCTTCCGCTCTAGACGCTCCGATTTTTCCAATGATCTTCAATTCTTCCTGAACTTATTAATGATTCATTTACATTATTCTGAAGAAATTTGTTATCATTGTTCCAGTACATATAAGAATAAGCTCTTTCAAAAATAATTGGAAGCCCAGTTATACTGTAATTTTACAGCTTATGAATTATAATAATATATTTTAATGTAATATTTATCCTACTTGCTACTGAAAATGACATAATAGAACATTTTAATGAAACTACATAAAATAAAATATCTATTTTGTTGGGTTGGGTTGTCGTGCTGTGGAAATGATTGGAATTGGGTCACGTCTTACCTGATTAGGAGGAAGTAGCTGGTAAATATTTTGGTGTTAAGGTTAAGTCAGATGTTGTACCCAACTTACATGGATTGCTTCAAGCCAGTACTTTGGTCCAGAACTAATTATTACCCAAAAGTTCATCCTGTGTTTTCGTATGGAATATAATAGTTTAATGTACAAAAATATATTTTAAGAACAATTGATCGACATTTACAGCATGCCAACAAATTGTTTTTTCACCTTAAACAGGTTGACATGCCACGTGACAGTGTGCTTTGGTTAGGTCTGAGTGAAATATCACGTCATTGAAAAGACTTGTTACAAACTGCTTCAGAATTCCTTAGGGGAAACATGGAAAACTTTAGTCAGATCCGACTCAAAGTAAAAATGCTAATAAACTGTCACGCATAACTAAACCGTTAATTGCTATAAATACTGTTTGCAACCAGAAGCGTCCATAATTGGCTAACCGGAAGACATTGTATTTCATCAAGACAATGCCAGTCCACATTTTTTGGTTATAAAAATTGGTTGAACTTGACATGTCCTAAATCACCCGGCTGACTCGCAACCTCAAACGTTCACCTGTTCCCACTAGAATTCCCTTGATGGTGGTTGAATAAATCACCTTCAGCATGTTGACCGGAAACTGGAATGTTCTGGTAATATAGAATCATAAAGCTACTTGAAGGATGGTAACGAGTACCAAGGGTACTGGCACAACATTAGATATTCTTCAATAAAGTTAATTCTATGCTTTTTCTTTGAAGTTGACTGAAAAATCTGAAATTACCCTAAGTCAATAATTGACATATTTTTAAAATTAGAACCGATTAAAACGGGTATTATTTATTACAAACGTAGTTTGTAATAAATAAGTGTTATGTCGTTTATTCATAAAACTATTTTCTGATTATTCATACTGTGATGAGCTTTAAGTTTTGCATAATATATAAGAAGACACAACTATTTATTGTCGGTTTTACTCAAATATTACTCTCATTTAAAAAATCATTTTTTGACTTATATGGGCTGCTCATATATAAAAATGTTAAATGATCAAATACTATCACAATTTAGTTACACAAATATGAAGTTTTCAATTACGAAACACAACTAGTGTTCTTTATTCTACTGAACCTCCTCAAACTTTAACATATGTGTCGGCTCTCGCAATGAATTCACGTATTATATTGTATTATATTATATTCATTGCTTTGGGTGATCTAAACTATGCGGTAAATCGTAGCTCACACTATTGGTTATTCCTCACAGAAAAAAATCAAGACTTGTGTGGTTATGTGGCTAGTGGTTAGATGCAGTAGGAAAAATATTTTGAATACCGACTACGGTCTTTCTGTGAGGAGCCTATGTATTAATAAAGAATAATATTTTTTCAAAACAAATAATAAAAAATATCTTCTTTGCAACCACATCCGTTGTAGATGTTTATTTCATACAACGACAAATTTCAATTTTCTGCCATCTTCAACCATCTTTGATGGTTGTTTGTTTTACATATTTCCTATCGGCAAACTTTTAGGTTATTATATCGCAATTTTTGTTGTTTTTTGCCATTTTGAATTTCTTTAGTCTATACGAGAGCTTCAAACAAACTTCAGCCAGTTGTATCGCGTGACACAAGCGGCTTTCTGTTCGACAATTTGATTAAATAAATTCTCCGAGCAAATTTTCGTCGGTCGACGAACGCACTATACCTTATCCAGGATCGAAACACACCTTATAGCATGTAATATGGAGGGTGCGCGGTCTGGACTCGGGCCATAAATAAAACGAGCTTCAGCCGTGGAATGCCGCGATGAGATGGGCGCGGGCTAAGGCGTCACGTGCGTGGGGGTACGCAGCTTCGGCTCGCACTTCGACGACTACTTGAAACAATTGTCGAACAAAGGGCGTCTGTGCGGAGTGTATCGTAATGCATGATTCATTAAGATCGCGCTCCCCGTCCTGGAGAAAAACGCGACCGCTTCAGCGCGGACTTATTTGCATTCAAATATCAGATTGCTCGATGCGTCCGTCAAACCTACCGCGCGTTAATTGTTTTTGTCTGTGGCGGTAATTTGCATTTTAAATAAGACTGTACGTGTCAAATGTTCAATGATTTTAAAAGAACTCGTCGCATTGCCGAATCAAAATTAGCAAGCTGTGTTAATTTTATTACAGACATCAGAAAACATGGTGAACCGTACGATTAAGAGTAGAATAAAAAGTCGTTGGTCCGTTAAATTTCCTTAAAGAATTGGCAAAATGCAAACGCTAAATGCTTACAATTTTCCCTAATACTAGAACAGTAAACGGGCGGGTTGCGGTGCTTCGCAGTAAATAATAATGCATTATGAAGGGCGATGGCGTAGTATATTTGATTGTTGAGTTGGTTCAATTGCACATATCGTGTGAGTACTGCGCCCATCGCTCTTTTATTTTTAAAATATTCAACCTTATCTAGGCGGCTGAAGTTATTTAGTCGCTAAAAGTATTAGATGCTTTATAATCACTACATGTGTCACTGTATTTTTAATGTCATCTACGACATTCGTTTCGTTATCCACAAAACCCTCTGCTTCTTCTTACGCAATCCATTTCTGTAGAGAGTAGCTCTGCATCGATCCGACAATTCGGCCCCATACACATTTACTCTTGGAATGATGCTTAGAACCCTATTGCTCTGACATATTTGTTGTCGCTGATAGGTCGAATCATGTACGAATCTTACACAGACATTACCAGAACAGTTTACTAGTATGCGTGTTATGCGTGTGATGGTGAATTAATTCCTCAAGGATTTTCGTTAGTTTTATCAAGTTAACATCTGTTACTGTTATTATTTGTTCAGCAGGCTTTATAGGTCTTCCCATTAATATATTTTGTTTGTAATTTTTTCAAAAGTAACTATTATAGGTGGCATGGAAATTGCAATACCAAGACGGGGTAGAATTTTATCGACCAAGCTTGGCAGTAAAGCTCAACTACTAAAAGGTAGAAATTGATTAAAAAAACAAAATATGATAATGTTTATCAATAATGAGTTGCCCCCCCCCTCATACACACTCCCTCACTCTTCGTGATACCGATTCTAGCAGATGATCCATTTACTCTTGAGGTATTATGTCCAAAACAAACTGTAATTCGTGCTGTAGTGTTTGCAGGTTTGCAGCATCTGCGGGAGATGCCGCAAGTTCCTCAGTCGTCTCCTCATAATGTCCCAAACATGCTACATGGGCGAAAGATCGGGGTGGCCATAGCAAGAGATTGACTTCGCGCAAACCGAAAATACGACCTCTGTTAAATTTGCTTAATTGGGGGTAATTTCCACGTTGGCGCACTCTAGGCATGATCACACCCTAAAAGCAAACGATCGTAAGCGAAACAAGAAAGAACTGAATAAAATCCCCCATTTTCAGAAAACTGATCAATATGAATGAAATTTTGTTGCTACCTTTTACTAGTTAACCGTTTCTGCCAAGTCGGGTCAAAAAAATCCAAATCTATTATTTAACTTTCCAGTCGGAAGAGATTGTTTATATAATAATGAGGGTTATGCGCTGTGGAAAATCTTGCTGAAACTAGGCATTCTTTTTTTATCTGGTGACATATTATCTAGATAATGATGAAATAAATAGAAAATATCTACGAGGATGGTATGAATAACTTCCCACCTACGAAGGAAATTAATATATTGAAACAAAAATATTTTTATGGTTCATTTTTAATTTTTTTTTTCATTTTTGTCCTCATGTATGTCGTTATACTTCTCCCAGAAATATTCCGAATATTGTTCTCATTTCTATAGACAATTTTACTCCACTCTTCAAAATAAGTGTTTGTAGCAGTAGTTGCTTCAAAATCAGACTCATATGAACATTTTTAAGTTAGGAAACAGATTGAAGTCCGACGGATCTGAAGAATAGAAATGGAGGCAATCGACGATTGATTTTAGCCTTTTCAATGACGGACTGTCATGTTTCCGCCTTCTTCAGGACTGGTTCATCCCTCATTGTCCATTGTTTACATTATTGTTTGATCTCCAGAGTGTAATGCGATCTACGCTTCGTCTACAGTACTCAAGACTTTCAGTATGGAGATATGCCCAGACAATTGATGTGCCCATATGCAATTATTGGATAATTTCTACAGGCGTAGCAGTTTTAGCCTGCCAGAACCTGGTGCGTCTTTAATCCCCGAACGACCACATTTGCAATCCCCAACACATATTTTAACGGTTTTACACGATGCAGAAGATCCACCCATCGCTGAATCCAACTCGGCTTTTATCGCTGCTGGAGATAAAGCTTAAATGTAACAATATTTTACCACCACATATCGTTTTGTCCATTGTTTGAAAAACGAAGAAGTTGTAAAGTGGAGCTGTCAAATGAAAACTACTTAACGTAACTTTCTTAAATTGTAAAGTCAATCTATGATAGAAGAAGAACAAACTTTAAAAAAGTAGCTGATATTCGATCAGGAATTATTCATCCCACCCTCGTATTTCGGATCCCAATAGACAAGTAAAAATAGGGACGATTGTTTCAAAAATCAATATTTGGAAATACCAAATTCTTGCCTCGTGGCATAACGCAATGCTTATTGTCTCGACTCCAATACCTACTATTGTGAATATGAAAAAGATTCAATTTATAAAAAAGTTAATTCTAAATATTATTATAAATAAATATGTTATAGAAATTTCTTAACAATACACAATTTCCGATAATGTATGTATAGTACATGAATTTAATATGCACAATTGTCTCCGTAACATGAATGCCGTTTTCCTCTACCTCTAATAGCCAGTGTACTTTACACATACGTAGAAAATGGCCCGCCTTGTATTGAATTACAGAGAAAGAGTGAAAGACATAACAAAGTAACAAACTCAGCAATAAAAAGAATCTAAACAATAGCATGTCTAATGAAAATTACGAAGAAAATGCAATCTCTTAACACTGGACACAAAAGATTTTATTTCTAAAGATTTGGCTTCATTGAGTTTATTTGTAGAGTTGATTGAACGCACTATACAAACGTTCACTTTTAAATTGGTCGATAGATGGGCGTTGCATTTTTTTACAAATTCCCGTGTTGTTTTTTCAACATATCATTGAACGGAGTAATATCATCTATACTGATCTGTCATAACATGTGCAATAATAACATTACCACCTACCATGCCTGCATTTGTCTTGTATTGCTCTCGAGCGAGCTTCCGTAGATACGCCCCACCATGTAACATAGTTTTGAATTTTAAATTAGGTTGCGTTAATATGGACATGTGGACATTCTAGTGTTACAGGTAACTGCATAACACATGCACGGCATTTTGATTTAGTGCTTGCTTTGTGGCCAAGGAACTCATGTTTCATCACACCAGAAACATTTCTGTTGCTTCCACAGCACAAAATATTATATGTGTACTAGATATCATGCATTCTGGATTTATTATTAATTTATTCCCTTTGTTGTGCAGGGTGGGTCGATGCTACAAACCTCTACGAAATAGATATGTCACAATGAATACCGACTAACATCAAAATGTTTTCTTTTTATGTTTTCTTGTGTGAGTGTGAATTGTAAAGTTTTAAAAATTCTAATTACGGGTATAAATATGCTTTTAGATACAACGGCGATACTACGTAAAGTGCTAAGAATGAAATCCTTCAATACGAGAAAGTACCACGTCAGAGAGGTATCATAAATCTGTGTTCGAAATGGAGAGACGAGGTCTCACAGTCGGATTAGCGATACAAGTAATTAAACACTACCTCCCGGGATGAGAGTTTAATAAAATGCAAATGCACGATGGACACTTGTAGAAAACGATAATTTGTAAATAATTGTTAGTCGGCGGTGGTGAGTTATTGACGGCTGCGGGGGTTCCTAAACTGGCACCACCTGCAGGCTCTAGTTAACAAACTCGCCAACACAAGCAATCGCACCGCAGCATTTCTGCCGCCGACTCGCGACCCGTAAAATTCTCGAAATTTTTGCCGCGCGACGGCGAAGTTCCATAAAAAACGCTTTCGAATTTTCGTCGGAAAATTAAGGCGAGCGTTTAATTACGTACTCTGCGATTTCTCGCTTTGGTGATCAAGTCGAAGTCGTCATTGTACCGTGACATTGGTTCCATGACACTGTGATATTTACCGACAAAGCATTCACCTGCCCCCCGATACGCGCAGATGATCTTGATCTAGCCCATCGTAAATAACGACAGAGCGGCCATACCGCTTGTCCCACGAAGTGTCGATCGTACGACTGTTATCTTTAATTCGATATTTAACTACATATAGGCGTGCAGCAATAGCCTTGTGGACTAGGTTTACTCAAAATTAATAATTCCCACGACCGTTTGATACAAATTACGACTATGCTCCGAATCGTTTTAATTACCAATGATGGGTAATTATATAAATAATTATAAATTTCACGATGTGTTTTGGTGCACGCATAAATGCGACCCATACGGTCGATGAATGAAAAAACATTGTAACGCAGCAACATGTTATTTATTATTAATAATAGAACTCACTTATCAACTCGTTCTTTCACTGGCACACTGAGTTAGTTATTCAATCAGTAACATAGTATTTCATTGCACCACACGTTCGTTCACTAAGGTAACGTAACCACCATTCATTCTTAACTCACTCACTAAACCCCTCACTAATTCCTACACTCACTAAGTTCATCCTCGATCACATACTCACTCGCTAACTTTTATTATTTATTAAGGTGCTCACCAATATGCGACCAGCTCGCTCAGCGCTCGCTCATTAACTCTCTATGTGACTCAATCACAAAGTCACATACTCACACTCAGTAAATCGGTGGCTAACGTTCCGACTCACAACCCAACCCAACCCAACCCATCAATTCCTAACTCACCTATTCACGCGCTACATTACTCACTCACTCATGAACTCATTTACTCTCTTACACTCACATTTACTTAATGAGACCATTTATATTCTTATTCATTCATTCGTACATACAGCAATTCACATCTGTCACACACTCACCTACTGTCACCCACTCACTTCAATCTCTATCGACCTATACGTATTATCCACTCTGTGGATAATACTCACTCGCTCGATCACATTCACCAACTCACTTAAAAACTAACTATCCCGTGCTTGCTCGTTCATTTCTTCACTTATTCAGTCTCTCTCAATCACTTTCTCATACACACACTCACTCACTCAGCCGCACCTTATATCCCTCTCCCAGAAGCCACTCATACACCCGTAGATACATACATTTACGCACTTTCTGATACACACTCGCATCTAACTCCCACTCGCTCATTCCACTGACTCTCTCGCAGTCAGATGCAGCCTCATATACTGACTTACTCTCGCGCACGTAATCATAAACTCGTTAACTAATCTTCTCATAGCCATAGAGTTCACCCACTCGTGACTTCGTCACGAATTCTTATTTACTCAAACTCACTAATTCGCTTGCACTTATTCCTTCAACTCCAATCACTCACACTTACCTAATAATTCACTCACTCACTATAAATCAAATTCATTGATTCACTCATACTCACTGACTCATATCTTATTCGGTAATACACTAATTTTTACCCCAAGAATCATGTGCGAAGATAAAATACAGAGATTTATATGCAATACCTTTTTGTGCCTCGTCCTTACTTACATTGAGGATATTCCTAGTTAATTAATTTGTTAGCAGTTTTAAGGGTTTCTACATTTTGAAAATAAGTATTATTTCAACATTTGTAAAAAAGATTTTGTAAAAAATCCTATCGCGTTATGTTCCCCATTTATATTTATTTTATTATTCAATCTTTTGTCGTCTATTACATAATAACTGTGTCATCACTAACCAGGTTATCAGAATACGAATACACTTTTGTTATGTTTTGTATTATTAGATCTATCAACATTTTGAATTTCTTGAGGTATATGATTTGCAATACCACAGTAAGGGCCTGAACCAGTTGCTTTTTCTTTTCCTGTTAATTGGACCTGATTTATACTACAATAAGTGGCAAACTGTTCAACTAAGTTGTCATTATTGAGTTTTGGTAATTTTTTCCAATGACTCAACAAATTGTTTCTGCTATGTCAATGCAAAATTTCAACTTAATCCATACAGTTAATTTCTAATTAATTTCTAAGATAAAATGCGGCAATTTTCTTTCAAAATGATGTTTTATGGTGATTACAATTAGAAGTTAAAAATTAAAAATTAATTAATTATTAAATTAAAATAAACTACTAAACACATAATTATCATTTTTATGATCATGTCATCGATTTGACATTTTAGCACGCTGGTAAATTATGTGTTGCCTCATATTATTCGAAAAAAGTCCGACTATAAATACGTATTAAAGATAGGCATGCCATAGTAGACTTTAGACAGATTAGTGCAATTTTGTCGTATCTCGTACCGTTCGTACGGTGTATCTAATAAAATGTTGCAGTGTTTAACTCACGCATCGACCAATCAAATGGCCGGATTCATTAATTAGTAGTGCGATTGGTGGACATAGGCAGAAGTTGTGAAAATGAATTTGTATATTTTTGCGATGACTGAGGTTTTTTCGATAACTCCAGTTGCTCACAGCAAAGTGTACATTCTAAATACCAGCAACATCTCGACCGTAAGGGCCGCCGTAGACTAGCGATTAAACAGTCGGCCGATAGTTTAGTCGGATCGGGCTGGAGCGCGCACACTACGCCGACTAAACTATTTGGTTGCACGAGGGCGCGCACACTGTCCGATAGTTGCCCGATAGTCTGCGGCTGAATACATCGCGAAGCACAGTTCTTGGGCGAAACGTGTTATAATAACTGCACACATCAAAAAGAAATGTTATCTAGAAAAGTTATAATATTATATATTATATTAAATAGACGAAAGAAATTAATGAAAAAAAGAATTCCAAAGTTTAACATGTGTTTCATTTAAATTTTAATGATTCTAATTCTATATATTAGTTGACTGAACTTGTACATGTGAAGTTTCCATTGATTGTTTCTTTTAAAATGTTTGGCGTTGCAAATGTCTGTAATGATCGTTGCTAATAAATTATTATTATTCAATTGTCTTTTATAAACGACAAATGTACGCACGCGCACTTCTTATCAGACCCGGTCGGCCGACTAAATAGTTGTATAGTGTGCGCTCTCGTATTGAACGCCATGCACTTCAAGCGATCGGCCGATAGTTGGCAGACTTTAAAGTTGGATGGGAATCGCACTGCCCATCAAACTTTTTAATCGGCCGATTTAAAATCGCATAGTGTACGCGCTCCCATAAGGCCACGTGTACTTCAGCCACCGACTAAACTATCGGCCGACTGTTTAATCGGTAGTCTACGGAGGCCCTAAGTGATCACCGTTTTCCGTATCTCGAAAACGGTACGTGTTATCGAAAAAAATATTCTTATAAATGTTATAAAATATATTGAAATACGGAACAACTTTTATTTCTTTCCGTAGCCTTCGAGTCCTTCATGCTCTACTTCGTATTTCTGTATATGTGGATAATACTAAGCCACCTTGATGTAGCGAATATCGACCCCCGGGCGCTGGAAAACCACTACCCCACACACGTATGCAGTTAGTTAAGATATTAATCTTTGTTACTATCATATATAATTTGGTTGTTTTTTTTTTACTAAGAAAGTTATAAGTTTGAAGTTTTTTTGTAATGAATAATTGAACCAGAATTCAATTTCTGATGCGCACCCATTTTGGGACGAATAAAAATTTCATTGGCATTTATGTCTAAATATGTAGCATTGAAATTATTGACCGTTAGTACATTGTATTATTAATTGTTTACTTATTCATATATTAAAGATACTTTTGTTTTTTATGAGGAGCTTATTATTATTGTCGTTAATCGGAAATTGTTAAAAGCATCCGGATATGTTAAAGTTATTTGCTTGATTCTAAGCTTGGTCCTCGGGTTAATTTTGTGGCGCCTTATTTTATAACACCTTAAATGTATACTCGCCCCCCACCGACGAGTAACCACCGGTAACCCGAAGTCCACTGCGACAATTGGTCTTCATTATAATTTTCTTAAAGCGGTTAGAATTTCTTATTTTTTTTAATTGAGAGATTTGGCATCATACAGATTTGGAAAATCTCCTAAACTATTAGCGGTTAGACTTATTACACATATGGCTATGTCGTGACGTTTTGATCGTGCAACTGGAGGAATACTTAAATTAATTTAAATTAGATCATTATTAAATAAAGTTATACGATAGTTCCTCGATATGTATTGCGAAAAACAAATTTATAGTGTTCTAAACTTCAATACAGTTTTACTGGAACCAATTTTCATAGCATTTTCTCCAAGGTATCTGCAAAACATGGGTTTTTTAATCTCATTACGTGAAATTTTAGTGTTTGAAACACAGTGACACCATTGATGCAAAATATTCCTCATTCTTTATTCCAACAGCATTTTCACCTTGAGAATGGGCGCAACGTTCGTGTGGTTTATGAGTTAATTCTGTTCATTCGTGTTTTATTTCGCCGATTGCACAGTTTGAATCACGAATGTTTGTAGCCATTTTCCTGAGAAAAAATTGATAAACATATTGTTTCATGGTAAGTTAACTGTAAAACCCCGTTTTAGTAAAATTGAGACACAACTACACTAGAACATTTTATGACCAGAACTGGACTGTAATCGGCACAACAAACATGTGGCACTTTAAAATAAATGGTGGTAATCCTACGCGGGCGCTACAAACCCTGTAATTACGCCTAAAATTCCCTTCTATATAATTTACTGTAAATAATTTAATTTTTTCTCATTATGTAAGTATTAAGGTTTATTAAGGATCTGTATTGAATATAGTGATAGGTACAGAATCTTACTGCTTTCGTGGGATCGATATTTGATGTATAATAAACGTTTCGAAACTAGGGCGAAAATATATTGAAATATATGTGTTTAGAATTATGCTTTATGAAAAAGTTGTTCGCAGTTTATAAGGTTCTTATGGCAGGAAAAATAAAAGCATCGTTGATAAAATTCGAAAAGATTTGAAGAATTTTAGATGTCTGGAACAGAAAGCAGGAATCTGTAAATGTGGATAAGAATATAGTGCAAACAGATCCAGCCACGGAAGACTATAAAAGAAACGTCAGAAAGTTAAGAGGGAGAGTACCAATTTGCCCGTTATTGTGTCCACTACGCCATTCAGACTTCAAATAGTGTGTGTGTGCGTGCATGTGTCTGCGCCACAAGCCGCTACAAGCCTATCGGGTACTTCCTTGGTTTGCAACCGCTCTTCATTCCTTTCTATTTCTTGCTTTATCCCTGTATCCAGAGACCCTTAATACTTCTTATTACTTCATAGTTCCGCCTTGATTTTGGTCTACTTTGTCTTTTCCGTCCTCCTATTCTAGTTTTTAATAACTGTTTAGGTATTCTCTTTTCTTGCATCATTGTGATTGCTCAGCCATTTGAGCCTCTGGCCTTTATAGATTCTCAGCCTCGTCCTGTTAAGTGTATCGAAACAGCGGTAGCCCATCATTATTCTTGTCTAAATTTAATTCTTTTATATGCTGCATTTTCCCAAATTCCGTTCCCATGCATTTCAAGCATTTCGCCACGTCAGTGCTGTTTTTCTTCATTTGTTCTAACTGTTAATTTCAAAAGTTTACTCTGTGACTATGACATGACTTTTGTTTTGTTTAGCTTCCTTGATTTCTACAGCTACACATTTCCTATACCGAAACATTCAACCTTTTGTCGACATCTACCAACTGCGGCTTATTTCTTTTTAATATTACCACAACATTCGCAAAAGTTAGACATTTGTGTCGCTTATGGAATAATAAATTGGACCTATTGATGTTTGGTTCCATTATAACTTTTTCTAATATAAAATTAAATAGTATTGGGTATAATTGATCACATTGTTTTAGTCCTTGCTTAGCCTCACAAATTTCCCGACCTAGTTTCTATGATTTCCACACTAACTCTTTTCATTGGCGCAAATATTTGGTTTATAACTGATCGTTCTTGCCTGGATCATTAATGACATCCTTCTATTTCTTTCTAGTTGATTAATTGTAACTTCACTCGTTTTCTAAAATAGATAATAGATACAGTATGCTTACTGGGCATCACTCGATACTGCGCTACCAGGAATTCAGCTAATGTGGCATATTATTCGTAATAGTGATACTAAGCCATTTTGGTGGTATAGAATAATTTTATTGGATGTTGGAACTTGTAATACATGCGTTATAATAAGTATCTTCATTACGGTGATATGAATATTCTTCATTGCTGGAGAATTGTGTAGTTCAGTTTCACATTTTTTGTAAACATCCGAAACATGTGCAAAACAATACATTGACATGTTAAAAATGCAGTTGATAGTTTATCTAATTGGACGAAATCATGGTTTAGTCTGTGGCAGTAAGGTCACCCAGACCTGGAGATTTGGTATCATAGATCGGTCAAAACAATATTCAATAATAGACCCTAGTTGATATGGCAAAGTAATTGACCCTGCTAAATAAATAAGTCAGACATAAACATTCTTCATTTATGAAATATTCCTCGTGTTGATTTAAATCAGACCCTTAAACCCTACCTAGTAAATCAGATGCCCAACATGGGTATTGTTGTACTTCTCAGCTCTGCTGCTAATTGCACAGTCAGCCGTAGGGGCGAGTAATAAATCTACGTTTGCAACAATATGGGGTGTCATTACTCTCTGCCATTACACTGACACGAGACGCAAGCCGCGCCGGCGTAACACACTACATATCCACTCGTGTAGCTACCCCACAACCTTCCATGAATTGGTGTCATGTCCACAGGTAATCCGTAACGTTGCGTTTATACCCAATACTTGTGGTTAGATGAATACAAGGCATTCTTAGTCATATAAGTACACCCATGCGACAACAGTTATCATTGGACTACAATCAGTTGATCAGTTAAATACTATTCTGAATAGGTCAGTTCTAAATTTGCAAGTTTCTGAGCTACCATTAACCTGATTTATCGAACATAGAAAATGGTCAAACGTCACCGCCCAGTATTTAATTATTTGTGATTGGTGTAGCGAGACAAATCATTTCGTATATACCAGGAACACTGCGGTTGTGAGACCATATAGAATAGTCACAATGCTAGATATATATAAAAAGAACATTCATATTGTGAATTGACCACAGTAAAAATATTTTATGTATGGTGGTAAATGCCAAGTAGATTGTCATTGCCACTTGAAGTAAATTAATTAAATAATTGATTATTGTCAATTTCGTTATTTTTATAGACATCTACTCTGAGCAACAATTACGATTAACTTCCTTTGTGCGCAAGTTGGTACACCGCAAAGTCTCATCGAATCTTTGACGTGTTGTTATATTATTATAAGAACAACAGAAGCAGCGGAGTTATTCTAGCATAAAGTTTTTTTCCTGCCAGTCACAGCGCGGCTGCTAACACAATTTGTAGCTCGCGCGCGCGCAGCCTCGACTAATCGGGCGGTGCCGCGTGAATGGTCGCATTGAAAGCGGCGGCCTCACATTTAATGAAATAAGAATCCGTTGGAAGTATGCGATAATGCACCGGCTAGGAGCTATACTGTCCCCGCCAATCTCAATAAAGCAGAGACGACAGCAACAGGTGTATTGTTTTAATATTCGCGGTATTCGCAAGTTGGGTCAAGTAAATTGAGGTAACGATTGCAATTCATTAAACTATGTAAGAGTTAGCTAATTTAAAATAGCTGTAAATATCATTTGAAGTTGTGTTTGTATATTTTATATTGTACAGTGGGGTGTAAAAAAGTTATCCATTTTTTTCACCCTATTTGATGACAAATGACAAATACCTATACTTAGGTCAAATAGGAATGATTGGAACTTGGAACTAAAAATTCTATTGCACCACTCTTTGAAATTGCAGCATAGAATTTGTTACCTTTTTTGAAAACATACATACATTCAAAAAAATATTTATTACATGACAAACATTACAAAAGACTTTATTCATATTAAAACTGTCGCAATAAATATTTCAGTTGCATAAATTTGTTTTATTTTGACAGCTGAATGTGCAAGAAAATAAGTAAAAAAATGCAACTTTAACCAACCACTTCGTGAAATACCTTCGCAATGAATGACCCTCAACATTTTTATGGCGAGCAATAAACAAATTACAATGCAAGTGTGGGTACAAACACCGTCCGAAGGCACTTAACCAACAAAACGTGGAAATGCATAAACATATAAAATGAGATTGTGTGTGTACGAATCGTTTGCATAAAAATAAATTAAACGCGAGACAATAATTTACATTTATGCTAGAGTAGTAAAAATCAAAACAACGACGTTAAAAAGAATGAAGCTGAAATAAAATTTACATAATGGAGAGTCGTTTATAAATTCTCAACAGTGAAACATAAAAAAACTGAATTTACCTACATATAAATAGCTGATTAAAAAATCCGTTAACTAACAATTTTTGTACATGTAATGCATTGAAATGTAAATATTCGACTGCTTCAATAAAAACGTCAATGAAATTAACCTAAATTACTATTTATTAGGTCCTGATTGTAATTTACATATCGGATTCCTACGTATGCATTTACTTACGCGGCCCATTTGAATAAAACGAAAATTTTATTTCGTTACTAATCACATTTGGCTAATAATTGTATATTACGTGCAAGTGTCTGACATAATTGATTATGAAACGAAGATGCGAATGACGACGATGCTGAAAGCATCTACAATCATTGTATATAAATAATAAATTCGACTGCAACATAGGCGCTCTATTTTGCATATAAACGGTATCAACTAGTATATACATTTTGCAATTTTATATCAAACGTCAAAAGATGCAGACGTATATTGTTTATCTTATTTATATTATAACACTAATGTTAGAATATATCACCGATTTGAGAGAGTAAAAGCATACTTACCCACGGCTATAATGAAATAAAACGGGGTAGAGTTTAAATAATACAATAGTTGATAGGTACCAACTTAAATAATATTAAACAGGGCGGATGTTATGGAAACAACAGTAATTTGGATCCGAATAAGATCCATACATGTTTTCAAGATTAACATAACAAGAGAAGAAATAAAAACCGGAGAAGTAGGAAAATAGGAAAGGCACTATGGATAGACGATATAAGCCCGGAAATGATAAAATATTTAGAAAAAGAAGAAATAAAACTAGTGCACAAAATGATGCAAATACTGTCGAACATCCATATATTGCAGAGGACTGGAAGAGAACAATAGTGACACCTATTTATGAAGATATGAAAGCAGGTTAGCCCAGAATTGAATCGTCATATTTTCACAAAAAAATGAATACATATTATTGAGACGATAAAATGTATGTACGCTGAAACTATAAGTGTACTAAGAATCGGAGGAAATATAACAGAAACTTTTAAAAGAGCGAAGGGAGATAGGCAATGCGGAATACTAAGCCCCATACATGATCATCATGCTCATGGATGAAATTTATACCCAGACGACTTGATACTAATAGCCAATACTCCGAAAAGTTTAAAAATACAATTGACACATAAACATTCAAAAGGAACAGCCTTAAAATAAATAATAGTAAAACAGAGGTAATGGGTGTAGGAATCTACAGCAAACACCAATAACAGTTGTTAACGACACAAGAAACATACAAAATAAAATACATGTTGTCAATACTAGAGGAAAAAAGTGCAAAAGGGTTGGTGCACCGATTAGTAACGGTGTTAGTAGTTCTATTACTCAAAATTAATGTAAGACATACACGAATCCATAGCCCTCCCTGAATCACAGAAGGTTTTCCACCTTCCTTTGCTCACACGTTAATATAGGCATAATAAAAAAGAAAGTGTTCGAAACAGTACTAGCGCCCACCTTGATATATTGTTGTGAATTGTGGAATATAACAACAAAATAGACAAGCTATAGAAATTATGATCTTGCGAAAAATTAATGGGGTAGCAATAAGAGATAAAATACGAAGCGAAGTAATCATAAGGAGGCTGGAAGTAAAGAGTATAATTTAGAAAATCGAAACATAACTCAGTTGGCGTGGACATATGACAAGGATGAAAGATGTTCGACAAATATGAGAAATGAAAACTGGAGAAAGAAGCGGGGGGTAGTAGACCGCACACCACATGGGATGTAGATTAGCAGAATACTGACAGGGAAGGGTATTACATTGGAGCAAGCCAATATATTGGCACAGGATGGAAAACATGACGAGACATAACAGCCTTTACACCAGTATTACTTTTAACCCTTATAACACAATATACTATTATTTTCAAACGTCAAGATATACATTTTTTTGTTTTCATTTATATCCCCCGGCGTTAACAGTGATTACTTTTATGCCGGCGGAGCTGAAGTACTTTCATGTTTACCTACCCGCAGTAAATTAACAACTTAATTTGGATTTGAATATCTCAGACACATGTTTATCGGGAATTGACGTACACGGCAATTCCCAATTATCATATATTTTTTAAATATGCAGTTCATAACCAGTTTGCACACTGGCTCCAGAATCCAAATTATCTTCATGTATTTTCAATAAACTAAGTAAACATAACAACGTAATAATACAAAAAGCTCAAAATCGAATGAACGAATACAATAATAAGAAATAAAACATGAAAAATAAAATAAACAATGAGAAGTTGGACGATAAGTGGCAAAAATTTCACAGGTATGGGCCAGTTATTACAGTTGTAGACTAATACAAATTAAAAAGGCTTTTATATAAATTACTGCATATATATGTTGTTAAATTTACCTAAAACTTGTCTTTTATTTATTTGGGTTTGTTTTGAAAGCAAATATATGACTTTTAAGAGAGAGTTAGGGATATAAAATTTCCATGGATATAATATACCAATTTCTAGCCACCTATTTGGCCAGAGTTTTAAATATTCATTTCGTTTGTTTGCTACGTGACATCAGAGTGCATTTGTATTGAAAATAATATTCTGTAATTTTGCTTGTACGTTCACCGTTTAACACAACATCACCGGAAATGACTTTAATATACTAAAAGCAAATGGTCAAGATACGTACTATAAATATGATAAATACAATGCTACAAAACACCGACTGAAGTGGATACACTGCTCTAAACAAGCACCTATTGTACCGGAGGATTCCCTCGCACATATATAATTCGTATTTCACGGTGGTCTTTACCGGAGATAGAAGGCGGTGCCGAGTTGACCGGAGTAATCGATTGATTCGGCGAAATTTAAATTTAACATGTCGCCAGTACCATTCCTCTTCGGTCGTTTGTTTACATAGAACGAATAAATTTTTCAACGTACGTTTCGACAGCAGCGTGTTTATCCGCACATAAGTCGCACTTTTCATTCAGTCACTGTAAAGCTCATGCTCATCCCATATAAATATAGTTCAAAGATCATCATTCTTTGGTAAGATCTTTTCTATACTCATTTGGTTCATGACTCATAGTTATATTATCTTGGTTTGATAGAGTAGGTTATCAAATTTCTATATCTATCGCTAATTGTGGTTTGCTTAGGTGTCATTCTATAAATTTAAGATAAGAACAACAATTCTAGGTGATTAGAAAGATAATTTTGTAAATTGTGATGAGGCAGTATAAAATATCTGGTCTGATTACATTTTGATACTGTTGCTATTCTTCTCTTGGCATTTTATATTGTGTTGTTGGTAATCCTTTAATAGTTTCGAACCGGTAATAAAATTGAAATAATTTTTGGGAAATTTTGTTTCTTATTATGCCCTTTCCTGTAAATTAGCTTACTGAATGTTGCCAACGAGGCAAAATGTGCTTAGAACTAAATATGCTCATTTTCATATGAAATACACCACCACCGGTGTAGAGAATTAGACTACAATTTTGAAATTTCGGTAAAATAATTCTTTATTATCAACTAAGAAACGATGAAAGTTTAGTTGAAAAAAACAAAACAAAAATTAACATTTTTCAAGAAAAAGCTAGTAGTGGGTTGCATCCCAGCGTGCAGCTATGCATGCATTAACTCTTCTAACCATGCTCTCTATTAAGTGGTCGATGTCCTCCTGGAGTATCTGGTTCCATGCAACCTCTAGATGGTGTTGAAGTTCATCCAGATTCAGAGGAGGGTACACTTGTCTTAGTCGCCGACCCATCATATCCCAGACATGTTCAATCGGCGACAAGTCCGGTGACCGTGCAGACCAGGGCAAAATCTGCAATCGAACCTGCTCCAGGAACCTACCTGTAACCACAGCAGTATGGGGTCTTGAATTATCCTGTTGGAAAGTGACATTCTGCAACGTCTGCATCTATCACCTGTTCCAGAACATTGTCGATGTAACGACGTGCGTTTAATGTGCTTGGAATGAGCGTAAGGGGTGATCTTCATCCAACACATATCGCCCCCAAACCATAACCCCAGGTCTTAAGGCTGTGTGTCGTCTTCGAACGAAATTCTAATTCCGTCTTTCCCCTCGATGTCGCCGCACCCTTCTACGACGATCATTCACCCATAAACAAAACCTTGATTCATCACTAAAGACGATGTCATTCCATTGATGAACTTATGGGGAGGTGTTAATGGAAGCCGAATGTAAGGACGGTATGAATGAAGCCCAAAGGAAGAAATTTTTCTGTAAACAGTTGCCATCGATAAGTGGCGGTTCAAAGCTCTCGTCCAATCCACAGCAATCGACCTTGTTATTTGAAATCGATCCTTGGTAGCCGTCCGTCTAAGGAGGCGGTCTTCACGTGTATTGCTTCTTCCGGCGGGTCTTCCAACAGCACGGCACCTCTGAATACCTTCTTCGGACCATACAGACCATATCCGAGTGTGTCCGAGTGAGAGATAACAATGGTACAGAAAACATGACAGTTGAGTTTTTCGACGGAAACTTTCATCGTTTCTTAGTTGATAATAAAGCATTATTTTTAAGTTTCGAAATTGTAGTTTAATTCCTAATTGGTGGTGCATTTCATATGAAAGTGAGTGTATATTGTTTATGTCGTCGTTGTGCTAAATAAATTTAAATTTAATTTCACATTATCGATGTTCTGTAATATGCAGAGGGTACGGTGTCTGCCACCTTAAACCACGTATCTACAGTCTACCTCTTAATGTACACCTTGGCTCGGTTCAGGGGCCAAGTTTGTCATGTCTCGATAGGGCATTGTTGTAACGCGACACCTGTAATATACGTCTCATATTAATGTGCATGCGTACGCCTCGTTTAAAATTACGATATTATAGGATTTTGTGTGGCCCGGCAGTGTCGCTAGTAAAGCATAATAACGATCCGAAGCTGGATTTCACGACGTGTATAATTATTCTATTATGCAACCGATCTGGTAGACATGTACAGTTAAATTACTGCTAAGAGCACGTTGGACAGTTTTATCGCTTCTTTTGTAATTATTCGATGATAAATAAACAGTTTCATGTGCGTGCTTTTGATTAGAACACCACTGTATAAATATTCAGGGAATGCATTTGCATAAACAAACTCGGCGTCTAAACGACTAACGCAATAACTAGTAACGCGCTCTGGCTCAATTTGTGGCTCTTTCTTATTTTATTATATTATATATTATTTATTATTTTTTTATTTCTTACTCTACCATGGGTAATTTTTTCGTAATTCTACCCATAGTGGCACTGAGTGAAACTAAGACAACACTAGAACATTTCTAAAGCTAACGACATACCGCACTCTTAAAATCTTCAGATTTGTATAACCCTATCTTAAGTGTGTTTCAGTACTTATATGGCTACGTGTATCTGCAGGTATTGTGTGGTTAGATCGTTGATGAAGGTTTGCTGGTATTTCAATCTTCTCCATGTCTTCGTTTAATTTTTGTCTAATGATGATATCAATGGTGGGCACCATATCGCACGTTGCCTCCGGTAGCTATACTTGAATCTGTGATGGTAATAGCTTTAGGTACATTTACGATGTATCACATATCTTCACATGCTAATTAATGTGTTTTAATTATCCTATATATATATATATATATATATATATATATATATATATATATATATATTAATTAATTGTGTACTTGCCGTTCTCGGCGTTCTACCTGTGAAGTTACAGGAGAACCAGTGAGCGTCAGCCCTACGCTGTACTATGAAAGCTCCATAGGCAGATGTCGAAATCAGCATACCCTGCATGTTGGAAATTCCAGAATTACGGCCTGCCTGTCAGTGACAGGTCGAGGATCGCCGATAACAGGCGTGGTCTGTTACCGGAGGCACAAAACAGTATTTTAATCTTCGGATCTGATCAGCGAATAACAGTGACTGCCATACAAAAATACAGATAATATAATAGATACCATATAGCACATAAATAAGATTCTCTAACACGTGCATCGACATTTCAGACAACTCACAAAAATACATGAAGTTACACTCAACTCTATGTCCACATCTGTATAATGCACCTTTTCGCACGCACTACCCGTGTCCTGCCCTGCCCTAATTTTTTACGTCTCTGTTATTAGTTAAGGAAGCCCTACTCAGCACTCAGTCGATTTGTGACACAAAATTGTCCATTTTATGGAATGTAAAACTGAACAACTAAAAAAATAGCGGCGCTGGAGTATATTGTGTGCATTTTTAATAGTGGTATTAGTAGTCCAGATCTCCAGTCACTTGTCAAGTTTTAGTAGTTCATCTCCTCCTTTTTAAGTAGCCCTTTCTTAGATGTTATTTTATTTATCACATCGATGTATTCTTAATACTTGGGTCCCGCATTTTTTCCTCAATTTTTTTTTAGCTTTTCTGTTTCTCTTTTTTCTTGGTAGAGTTGTCTTATGTGTGTTCTCCTTTCTTATCTATTTTTTTTTTGTGTTTCTTGGTTTTATACGAACTTGTTATCACTATAAATAGCTGTATGTTGTCTTTCTTGTTTCTTCTATTTCTTGCACTGAACCTGTCCGTCCATTGTTTCCTTTTTTTTGTGCAGCATTTGTGTTATTTTCTTCTTTTTCTCTTTGTAGTTTGCTAATTTTTGTTCTTGACCATTTGCGTCTAATCTGATTTTTGCATCTATATATCAAATTCACCATCGTTCATTCGTACACTCCCTGTGTTGCCAATAAGTTTTCGTTTTTGAGTCGCCTAGCATCTATTATTCTGTGTGGTTTTAATAGATATGTCGAGGTTTTGTGTACGAAGGACCCTTGTAATATCTGCAGTCCCTCTCATGTATGGTAAAAATGCTATGGATGCTGGTTTTACTTCTCTTTTTCTTCATCCAGGTTTCGCCTGGGAAGTCTGGACGCTCTGCGAATTTTTCTGTTTGAAAATCCATTTCGTGCTAGTGCTTTGTGGATAGTGTTAATTTCTTTGTTCCCGTTACTGCCATTGTATTTGTTTTGTTTTGTTCCTCAAAAATCAAGTAAGTATTCTTGGCGCAAAGAACGACTATTTCCATTACCTATTCCGGCGGTTAGTAACGTGTGAGCAACGGAATTGTGATTCAGGGAGGGCTTTGGAAGTTTTCGCGTATCTCTTAAATTAATTTTGAGTAATAGAACCACTCGCTGTTACTAGCAGGAGTACCAACCCTTTTGCCGGTAACTTAAAGTTAGATTAAATCAAAGTACAATTTAAGCATGACAACCAATAGTAACTATTAAATAAGTTGAGTTATATCGCCACCACATACATCTCTACACAATGTAACTCTTCTTTTAACGGAATCAACAACATATGAAGTATCCCAGTGAGTGTTATTAATTTCAATTGCGTTAGTAATTCGTTCTTGTAGATCGCCTAGATCAGCAACAGAAGTTTTGAAAATAGTGTTTTTCTAATGTGGCCATAAGAAAATGTCACATGGGGTGATATCACATGACCTCGAAGGGCAATTGTCTATGTATTTAAACTAATGATGCGATATCCAAAGAATTGCTTCAGAAAACTAATGTTTTCAAAAGTCGTGTGTGCACGGGCGCCATCTTGCTGGAAATAACCTTGCTGTAGTTCGTCGTCGTGCAACATGTTCTCAAATGGTGTTAAAATTTCATTAAAAACTGTTTTACAATACTTCAAAAATCGACAGTTTAAATGAATTATTTTATTGGATTAAAATTACACATTCATGGTCTTCCAGGGCCAACTCCAGAACATAATTCCGTTGCTCTCACGTTATTTTGGTTCCTATATCTTTATTATTTCGTCAACAGTGATACTACCTCAAAGCTTACCAACAAGCAGTCGGGTTCCACGGTAAGGTTCTTCAGTATCTGAATGGGATGGTCTGCTTTTTTGACAGCCTTGATATCTTGCTAACGATCGTATTGGTGATTCAATTGAAGTTACTATCGAATGCAGTGGTACATTGGTTTATGGATCTTCTGTATGCCATACATGTTCGGACATTTCAATGATTTTTCTCTTTGTACAATTAATTTCTTGCTGTCCGGATTCAGAAATTCTCCAGATAGGTTGTTGGATCTGTTGCGATTGGTTTGTATGTTAGATCTGATAGTATCGGGGTCATGTTGGTTTTGTAGTCGGTAGAGTCCATCACTACTGTAGCGTTGCCTACTTAGGGAAAACCTACAGTAAATACTGGGGTATATAGAAAGGCGGCCTTGATACTTAAACTTTAATAAACTTTAATATTGCTAAAAGTATTTTATTCGACGACTCACTAGTTATTTATTCATAAATAATAAAGATAATGTTTCAAAATTGCTATATGACATGTGAATGAGAATTTTGATTTGTTACTCCGACAAGGTTTAGGTTGAATTGCAAATCTTATGCTGTTTCAATGATGTCATACTATTCTTTCTGATGTCATGAATTACTCTCTCTCATTTTCTAGCAATTAGGAGATATGATGTATTTGTTTTTGTACTGGCCTCATTCATGCTATTTTATGTTCATTTTTGTATTTGTTAGCTTGATAAGTTGCAAAATATTTTTCCAATAGCGCTGGTGTGGCTATATAGCTTTCATTTGCTTCATCTTCATCATTGCATTGTTTCTGCATAACCTTTCCATTTAAATCACCTGCGTAGTTCTTTAATATTTTCACGTATTTCTTAAAAAAATTCGTAGAACTCTGCATTTCCTAATTTGTTAGTTTATGCAGTAGGTGCATATGCACTGTTTATTGTTTATTATTTAGCCTGTTTGTTGTGTACTCGAACATATGATAATCTTCGACTTATTGCCTTAAATTAGATGCTCACCATATGCCGTTTTCTTTTCTTTGTTTCCTTTCTCCAGAACATGTACATGATGTAGCCTTTCTTAGCAATTATTATTCCTGCTTGTTTCCATCTAGTTTCCTGCAGTGTCAGATTTCAATTTCGCATCTTTTTGTTTATATTTTCGAGGTTTAGCAAAATCCTTATTTTCTTTTGGTAACTGTGCCTGTTCATTTTTTTGTTTTGATTTATGTGTTTCCCTAATACATTGTTGCATTTCTTCTAGTTTTTCCTTGTGTTTGACCCTATTCGTAAAAAGTTTCCTTTGCCCGTTGGTGTTTTGTTTAGTATGTTTATCAGTATTTAGTTTTTTTGATGTCATTCTTCGTCATTCGTAAGTTTCTTGTTCTTTTTTTACATATTTAGTTACCTATGGCTTTAATGTCGAAACACTATTAAATACAATGATTGAAGCTCGTGTTATTATTGAAAATATTTATATAAAGCTAGTTGACTGCCAATTAAAGGAACATTTTAGTAAGAGTTTTAGGAAATACCGCTTAACACATCGTCGTGGTATTTGTTGCAGGGTAGGGTACTTTGTATGTAGATTTTCTTTTATACGATACTGTGTTTCTTATCGAGTAAATCGTAAAACGATTTCTCAATAATAGAAACACTTTACGACTGTGATAGCCGTCAAATAAAAATTTTAATATACCCATACGCGCATCGCTATAAATAACGATTCCGGGAATAATTTGGTAGGCAGTCGTAAATTTTCTATGGCGCACACCCACCGAATTTAAATATAAAACTATATACGTGCACGTATACGCTATACGGTTGTTTCGGCCGCCGCCGGCGGCGTCTATAAATAAGTGGATTCCGAGATGGCCGTTTGGTGACAATGTAAATAAACGCGTATAAATAATCGAAGAGCGTTAATACAATGGACCTGGAATTAGTATTTGCCTACCTGCCCATTATCGCGTAATTTACGACGCGCGCGACCGCCCTCTTTCCATGTCAGCCTAACATTACCGGATATTCCACGGAGCGCTTTGTAACTTGTTGATTCGGCGTCGCCCATTGTTAAGAGCGAGCTGGTGTCCCGTATATAATATACATACTGTAATATATAAAGCATGTGGTCGCTTCCCAATCGAGTTCAATTACACGGCGTTTAATCAATAGGTGGTGCGGTGATGTTATCAGATCTATGTAATATTGTAGTGTGTATCACGTTATTACGTCGAAGAAGCCTTTTACATAAATACCTTTCATGATCTATTTTTACCGAGGAATTTCTCATTATGAAAGTGATTCAGTAATTCTTATAATAAGTATTATTGATACAATCAATGCGACCGATATTTAAAGTGACTGAATGTGAAGAGGACATACAAAGTCGAGTCTTTATTATTAATAACTTTTCTTAAAACAGGTGTAACTTCCTCGTAACAGATTTATATTTACACTGTGAAGCTTATTTTCTTCTATTCTGATTCAAATTTCGATCGAAAGTACTTGTAGTAGCTTTTGAATTAATTCGTCCTGTTTTGGGTCATATCACTACGAACTCCGGAGCACCACTTCGCCCTACTGTAGCATAAATACACATAATTTATATTAACTTACAATATTTCCCAAAAACTTGCATATGTATTACAAGGGCGTAATTGAAATTTAATCGACTTTTTAAATGAGTTTATATATCCTGCGCATTAATCCCGGTAATAAATATGTCATGATGTAGACACATAGTTGTAATTACAATACGTTGTTAATTATTGTAATTGTAATCTTCCACATGCTTTTATGATTCACATGCTTAAACGAGAAAAAATTGGCTCAATTATTATGTGTATACAGAAAGTTCGAAGTGAGTTGTCGGAAACAGACAATATTCATTACAGATGCCTCTATGTTTATATTACATTTCACGCTGACCAAAGTAATAACATTTATTTGCTCGAAACTAAATTTCTTTATGCCCCCCTTAATTGTAACTACACGTACCGCAGTTGGAAATAAAACATAGCAAACATAGCATTTGTATTCATAAATAACACAGTATTTAGATTACGACTACTGAGTGAGAAATTTACAGCCAATAGCCGTTCGGTTTTGTCAGAATTGCATTGAATGTTCGGAGTAAGGTCAGATAACGTCTCACTTGATCTGTTGTGTCTCGAATAGACCGAAATAAATCTGCAGCCGTGATAAAAATACGAGTTGGCCCGGCGACGTAAACAAGACAATTGCAAATATATTTTAACAATGTACATACATATTAAATTAGGGAACAATATATGGCTTGGCGTTCGTGCCTTAACGCCTTCCTACACTTTTTCCAACCATATCGACTCCATTTGCAGCGTATTTGTAAATTTATTTAGTATTTTCAATTCCGTAGCGCTACAAGCTTTGTACTATATCTTTTTTATTAGTCATTTATTTATAATTTATTATTATGACAGCATAGATTATAACATAACACCAATGCACGTCAATTGCTTCTTATTCCTAACCGCTTCAAACTGGTTTAAAAAACACCACTCATCGTGATAAAATATCCAAGTCGAGTTTTAGAATAAAATATGATCTTATATTAAAAACTGGTTTGTATTTCGATCTGCCATTGAAATACTGCAAGGAAAACGAAACGTGCAAGGAAGTAATATTTATTGTTACCAACGTTACTAATTGCTTGTCGCTATTGTGTAAACTTGTAAAGTATCTGGCTTTTTGATATTTTTGCTTTTGTGCGTCGAAAGTCCCGGCTAGATAGATAGCATCCCTGCAAATATGTAATATCATGGTGTTTATTGATAGTTTGTAGTGATAATGTTTTAATTTGCCGCGTTTTGAGTACAAGAACAGCAACAATAACATACGTTATGCAATCGTGAGGAATGCTGGACTTTTTACTTACACTTAATTTCACATTATTATCGAGGTTATAATCGCGGTTAATCATAACGCATTATTAACAGAGTAACCTTTAGCGATTGATAATTATGCATAACCTATCCGTATGCACAATCTGCCATTCATAAGCATGAAAGCATAGTTTTACTAAGTTATCTTTAAATCTAAGTCTAAATAACTATTACCCACGCATATTATGCAATCGGTATTTTTTCGCGAAATCGTGAAATAAGATATAACATGTACGATAGTATTAATAAATTATTGAATGGCCGGAGGTTTGATTTACGTATTTAATATGTCATAAGCGTGCTATTGCAAATGATTTTAGCAGAAATTTTATTCTTACCTTGCAACGAACGATCATACATAAATTTGATATGGATATAAATGTGTGCGATGCGCACGTAGCACATATAATTAGCGATAGCTCGATTAATTTTAGAGAACAGGAACGTGGAAGATATAGAGGAAGCACTGGCTGATTATTTATGCCGCAACTTTAAAATAAATGGTGTCCATAACTTCAGCGTTGCTTTACGCCTATATCACTGAGCAAGACCATACAGGTGTTAAATTCCTCATAGGTTAGATACGTCATATTGATACTGAAAGCGTTTAAATCTAATGTTTAATGTCAATTAATTCCGGAGGACTTCAACTGAAGAATGGCGTTTTACGATATTTCTTTTTTAATAAAGAGATGGATATGGCATTGTAATGTGTTCACAGGTCAGCGTAATGAAAATGAGTTTAGCATAAAACTACAAACCAGGAATAGGTACTAAATTATGTGGAATTTTATTTACAAATTATTTTTGAACCCATTATCATTAACAGCATATTAACAAATATAATATCCTTGGCAGCGACTCCGCTTCTGCCAATCTATGAAGAAAACTAGATTAAGATATTCATGCTCTATGGGATAATAATTAAATAATTCATTAGGAAAGTGGAGAAAATTTATTATTATTATTATAAAAAATGAATATACGTCGGTCAAGTTTTCATAAGAAAAGTTACACATTACATCAATAAAAAGTTGGGCAGGATGAAACATTTTTTTTTACAAAAATGTGGTAAGCACGTGCAATATATTTCGCTCATCCATATAAAATAGCATTGTAACTTTCGATTCATTATGTGATTAATTTGGAATTAATCGAACAGGTTGACGATAAATAATATGAATGGATAGTTTGCTGTTTTCAATACGATGAATTCAACATCCAGTAACATACGCGTGAATTCTCACCATCTCTCATTCCAAAGGGTGCACTGACTATTATTGTTTTACTACACTTATGTATTTCAACCCTAACTCAAATACCTAAACAATGAATCTCAAGAGGTCAAACATAATTTAATAGTGAGCACTGTGGTTGCGGCTGTGACCGCTTTTCAATCAAAAAGACTCGTGGATTAACTTATATTTGAACGCCAGGTTCTAATTCCTACATCCAGACCACTACACTGGAAACCTGAATAGCCCCCAACTAATTTTTCGGAGGTGCATTAATTTTACCGCATTTTCCAATTGGCAATTTGAGTAAAATATTTAAGGCACAACTATAAAATTATATTATGAACGGCACTCCTTTTTTGTTTCGTATACCTGGTCAATTTAGGATTGCTGACCATCTAAAGCAGTTTCATATTGTCGCGTTACGAGTAGCAGTTTACATACATTAGACGCCATAAATAACCTTGCATACGCATTCACGAGTCATATAAAATCCGTTTTTAACTATCCGCGTTACGTTTTATTCATCCAATTATAATAAACATGTCCGTTTTCAAGCCCTCGGCCGTAAAATTTAATTTGTTTAAGTAATTTCCGCGTGACATATGCGTTTTTGCATATTACGATTGCCAACTTTTTTTTGTCGATTTGCGCTCGTTTTCGAGTGGGACCAACGGTCGATAAAATTGTGTGTCCCGACTTAAAATGCACGCTGGATTGCATTATGATGCGACTTTTTACATTATTTTTATTGTTAAGCGCCCGTCCTACGTGTTAATATATCCATTTCAAACAGATAATTATATTCGAGTAGTCAGAGCTACGCGGCGATTTATTGAATTACGGTGAGTAATAATAATTATGCGGTAGCTTTGAATAACGGCATTCAGTTATTGTTTGTGAGTCTCCACCGGAATAATAATCATCGGCGTTGGTCTTTGTTGCTTAAACGTAATGAAGTCGACGTTATTCGTGAGTTCTTTTTAACTTCTTGGACTTTGATATGCAATGATTTATAATTCATATTTCCCGGAAATTTCAAATATTTACCATTGAAGTACAGATCATTTTTACGATATCTAAACCACTGACGATATAATATAATTCTGCTATTATTAAACAAGAAGAAATGCTGTAAAAATAGTTTGAAGCCGCAGCCGTTCTACTTGGATTGTAGTATCAAGAAGAATCCAGAATTACATGTCTGGTGCGCTAGATTAATTTTGAAGATCGTCAACAACATGAAGCAAGCTACGCAAATTAAACTGGAGATGAAGATTATACAATATTATATACAACATTTGAAGAGTGGTGAATATATCAGGTCAGGTTGGTCGTTAACGAGCTTTTTATTTATATTTCGTAAAAAGCCACTCGTAGTGCACAGTTTTCTGTCATCTATCGGCTAAGGATTGAATAGGTACGTCGCCAAAATTATAGAATGGGTGCATTATCAATTATTGAATGTCACCCCGTGTATTTCTATGAATTGTGTTAAGGGTGCACATACTAAAGAGTAGTAGTGTTGGTAAGACAGAGTTGTCTATATCCTATTTATCTATATATGGTATGTTATATATATTCTGTGTTGTGTGACAGTCACCCTTATGGTGTGTGACAATCGGGTACTGTGGGCCACCCGATGTGTTGTGTGGGTCGGTGGCTGGTCCGTTAGTCAGTATCGAATAGCACGATATGAGTCTTGTGCCTTCGATAATAGGCATCGTTAGCGGGGAGCCTCGACCTATCCATGAAATTGTGATAGTAATTCTGGAACCGTACGTCCAGTAGTGAAAATATTCTAAAATTCAATCCCGTGCCGAACAATGGCCGCGTACGATTCCTGGCCACGCCCACTTGTGCTCTTATAACTCCGAACACCGAATACGACCGAATAGTACATATTTCAGGTGTCCAGGTGATTACACGGCATTCAAGGATACCTACTAGATGCAACGTGGGATCAGGCGCGCCCTTAAACGCGGCCCTGTAAATAACTCAGGGGTACTGTAAAATGTATATTTTCATGCAACGCTATAGTTACTATCGCTACAATGTATGTGTTAGTTGCTTGTGGAGATTTGTCTCAATGAATTGGTACAGGACTTCCCATGCAACTCTGGTGCTTTCTATCGTGGGTGATGAACTTGACGATAAACTGTGAGTTGACAGTGCACTAACCTGCAACCAACCAAAGCTGACCCGACCAAACCGAATAAGCCTCTATACAACCCGACCCAAACGTCTTAGTAACTAAATTCAAGCTGTTAAAATGTTGCCCTCGCTGCTTTAAACCTCGCTCTTAACGTTCTTAAGTTCCAACCAGAATCCTGGTGTTCGTTTGCAGAGTCTTTAGGCGCGTCTTCGAGTTTTTGTTTCAAGGCAAGATTTCTTTCCTATTTTTTAGATTGAACCCCTTACACGAACAAAAGTTCATACTAACTCCACAAAAAAATCACAACTAAAGAGAAGAAACTTGAACCCGAAGAAATAACTGTACACTGGGTATTAAAGGTAATAAGGGTAGCACCCTCACTACGCAATTGACGCAATAAGAAGTGATTCACATTCTTATCATAGTGTCTGAGACACTTCAGAGTCGGTGAAATAATTGGTGGACCTTACCTCGTGGCCTGGAATGGTTATAATTCTTTTCTTTTCTATTTTGCATCGTTACTAGACCTAGTAAAGCACCCATTTGGGTTCGTTACTGAGAATTTTTGATGCTTTACCAGGCTAGTGTATTTAATTTTTCTGATGTTGGGGACATTGTCGTTCTTCCAAATTTTAATTTTACGTTTACGTCAAAAGTCAAGCTGCGAATGGGAACAATAATAAATCAATTTCGATTGTCATGAAATGTACAATAATCATTATCAACTTTAACAGAATTGTCACAATTGACTGCATTATGAACAATATTAAAATATATATATTGCTAAATCATTTTACCCAACTTTGACAAAACTCCATAAATTTTAAAATTTTATCCTTTATGTAAAAAGGAATTATGAGATGCAAAATAGAAAAAAGTAGTATAAAACACTCGTTCAGAAAGCCCTTCCAGCACTTGTTTGTTCCTACACTCGCCGAACTTATATTTTATATACTATATAAATATAAAAATTTCATACAATAATTTTTATTGCGTAACCAACTGCAGCATTTTTTTGTATTTACTAATCATCACTGCTGCATAGCGAATTTTTCAATGCTAAATGGGACTATAACTTTGAATAACTTTTAAGCTTTTAAGTAAGAACGCGGATTGTTTTAACATTACGAAAACTGTTTACTGATGTTGCAACTGCTGACATGATACCAATCCTTGTGGTGCATAAATAATAAAATGTATCTACTTATAATGGTATACTAATAAGTCTAGAATTTTTCTCAGCCATCCAATAACGCTTATCACACACATTGATATATAAAGTCCGCATGTTTTAAGATGGCGAATCCCGGCGCCTACCGATCATTACTTCGACTACTATCGGGAAAAACTTCATTGCTCAAATGCATTGTTCAGTGGCGAAACTTCGCGTAAATTACGCACAGTGAATTGCTGCTGAAAATATTCAAATAAACCGAGAGACAACGAGCACTGCTGGTCCAGAGCTCTCGCCATCCTAAAACGCGCGGACTGTACTCTTAAATTGTATCAACTTACTTATCATAGTGAAAGTGAAAGACGATAATGTTTGTCATAAGGTAATCAAATATCATACGTCATAATTGTATAGTTACGTAAATTCATACAATTTTTCAAATTTTTAACACGTCTGAAATGTTCTTAAATTAATTGTAATATCCACGATTACTAGGATACAACCAGTATATTTAACCCTTAACTACCTACGGGGGCACAGCATGAATGGATCGCCCTTTTTATTTCACTTTATTCGTAAGATTGATATGAACCCAATACAGAGACAAAACATATAAATGGGTACTAGTCGAAGCATACATGCGTCCCAAACAAAGCTATAAAGCCCGTCAAAGGGCACAGTGCATGGAACCGCTAAACTGTGGTTTGTGGCAAAGAAGCTATGCGGAGTGCCAAACGGAAACGTACCAGTGGACAGACGTGTCATGGGGAGTGAAACGTCCACTCTCAAAGAACACTACCGCAAGATTGATAGAAAATCGGCCACAATAACAAAGTGAACTTACGAAGTGTGATTAGTTACAGAGATCTGCCCACAACGGTACATGTCTGGTCTGGGTGTCTGAACTACAGTTCAACAAGAAATAGATATGCATCGGCTTAATCGACGGAACCATGGAGTATATTATTTCCGCATGGAGAGATATCAAAACCAAAGCTGACCGTAATGAACGGCAGCTGATCATCTCGGTGGATTGAAAAAATGTACCATTGTCTAGGAAAGTTCCATATGAACCTTTACAAGCTAATATTTACGGTTCTAGTAAAGAAATCAGGGGACCTTAAAAAGAGACCTTGGGGAAAGCACATGCACCCACCAAATAGTGGTAGCTACAAAACCTATTCCTCTATTTCGGATAAGACTTTTAGGCTAATTAAGGGCGTATCTGTGGCACGTCACATAATTCGTTTACATTGGAAAATAAATGGAAATAATTAGGTAAGCTAGTCATGTCAATGTACAATATCACTTCAGGCGTAGGTGATGCGTTGGGGTGGGGAAGCATTGAGGATATTAGTTCTGAAATGACCCCAATCCCTGATCTGTTCTAGAGACACAGCATCAGTAAAGTAGAAGTAGAAGTACCAGTAGACATATCACCGTAGGAGTTAATAAACCACTTCATATGTATGAAACTGGGGATTTCGTTCTTGCATCATTTTTGATTATCGAAGGAGCCTTAACACATAATTTATATCCACAAACGCGCCATCAGAAGAGCGTGGAATGAAGATCCTAAAGAGAAAAAACAGTAGTTACAATAAGATTAAGAAGGTCGTTATGATGTGCGCAGCGTTGTCACCAAGGAGGAGCCACGCATCCACATTATACTATGTGCTTCGTTAAAGCTGACTCGTCTACCGTCATTGGTCGGTACTCCTATGTCTACATATGTCAACTAGTGACTACGTAAGACAATTAACTAGTATTTACGTATGATAATTTACGAGATTCTGTTCTATAAACTCAAGAATTCGTTCACTCTCGTGGTTGACAGTGTCATATCCGTGACCGCCTCGCATCGTTGTACCCAGATCGCATACAAGCTCGGCATCATGAATTGCTGTTTGATAATTTTGACTTCTTCGTCATTTGTGTTTCCTATGTACCACGTTTTGTACTCAGTTCCAAGAGCTTTAGCTTTTTCATCATCACATCACAAAGTTCCGAAGTCCTTCCTTTCGTTGCACCTACATTTAGTGACATCATTCTAATTTCGGTTTTGTGTAATAATTGTTGCGATTGTTGATAGTTCATTATGTTGATTTTGTTTGTCTCTCCCCTTAACTACTTCAACTAGTTAGTATAATCAGTAACACTCGCATACTAATCGCATGGTTCAGGCGAGGCCCATTCCCGTCTCGTCCAAGCCTCACCTCGCGTGATAGACATAGTGATAGACATATAATTTTGCAATTTTACAAAAAAAATATTTAAAAGAACATCTTTTTCAGCACTAGCAGTTAAAATTAAGGTACGCATTTAATACACATCTATGTATTATTTTCACTAATGTAACTAAAATATTTATTTAAATAATAATAGATAAGATACAACTTCAATTTAATTTTGTACGGTTCATGAATTTGATTTTCAGAATAACGCTATACTGATATGGTTAAACTTGCAACTATCATCAGTAGAACTTTTGGCGTATAAGGCCAAATTGTAGATCTTTTATTTTATTGCTTTTAAATTCTAGTATATATATATATATATATATATACAATTTGCTAAAGTGTGATGACGTACCGCTGTGCTTCTCAATGTAAATACAAATCAACAAGATTGGCATTAATCTAATTATACCATATTGGAAAATTTGAGAAACAAAAAAAATTATAAAAAATTTATAAACGTACGACCTCATATTTTATATCCGTGTTTAGACAGTTACATTGAAAATACTGGGATATACACTACGTGTAATCTAGCTTCGTTAGGTTATAATGCGTTAGGCGTTTTGCACCCCGAATAAATAGTGTTCTCAAAAAATAAACCAAGTGCCTAGAGAAAAGAAATGAATGAATGAACCTACGTTAGTGTTATAATATAAACATATGTATGTTGTATGCTTTGCATGAAAATCGATAGTGCACTATGAAAAATATAAACGCGTCTTATGCCTAATACGAGCATGCCTTCAGATTCCATAGCGTGCCCAAGTTCCATTACCAGGCCCACTGGTTCCTACGAACGACACATCCCTCTAAACGAAGGGTGATATATGTTGGTCCAAATTTACTTTTCATTATGGACACGCTAAGTCAGGCAAGAAATTAGGTTGCGTCACGATACTTACCGCCTGTGGACATCTACTTATATCATTATTAACACTGGTTTATTTACTTACTATAATCAATGCAGATAACTATATTTTCAAATGGAAACTAAATTTGCTCTTGTACAAAACTATTGAAACGAAGAATATTATTGTGGCATTTCATATTTGAATAAGAAAAATGATAAGAAGACCCGCAAGTAGTGAATGTGTTTTGTAAACTAACCAAATAAATGTAGGAATTTTACTTTGTTTAATGTTTAGTAAAACACAAAGTATAACTGTAAATAAATGTACCTCAAACAATTTTAATTAACGTTACATGTAAATTTGAGACTTGGTTTCAAGGAAAAATAAATAATCTCTATGTGTATTTTCACAGCCGCATTCTCGCTTCTTCAGCATGTTAATAAAATACTTAATATTAATAGCGTGTTACCAACAACAGATTTTCGATATCTATATTTGGATTTACCAACCGTCACCGTTAAGCATTAAATTGACAGAGTGACACCACATTACTAGATAAAATCTAGTAATACATTAAATTTAATACTCTGCAGTTATCCGAGTTGCACTTCAATTAAGATTGTTAATTTGGAACAGGTTCACCGGTAGAGGTTGTCTTGGCGATTTAAAACGCTGAAAAAAGAACGTGCTAATTATGCGGTTATTATCACAGTTGGACCTAATTTGATAGATTTAAACTTGTGTTCGTTATCGCCAGTCACTGCGCCCATAAATAATTCCAGCGAAAAAAGACGACTGATAACGAAATTAACTCGACAGGTAATAAAAATGCAGATTAGTGATAAAAGTTTATTGCACCTCGAAGTAGTTTTCACACATCTGAGCAGCCGTGGAGGCAATAAACTTTTTCAGGTTACAGTTCATTCATCACGGCACTCGTGGACCTTGTTATAAGCCAGGCGGGTTCCTTGTCCAGTTGAGATGACAATGGCGGGCGCGGTCGACCCCGACGACCCCTTTAAGACAATGGACACGTAACTCATCATTATTATTGGCATGCGTTTATAAAGTCATAACCACCTTTTCGTGATCGCTTCTACATAAAAAATAATATCCCAAAAAAGCAACTTATATACCACATGCAGTTCTTTTATGTACCAAAGTCTTAGCCATGTATAATGATTTAGCACGTGAAATATAGACAAAATCATGGGTATTATATTGAATAAACGAAAACGTGAAAGCAAAAGTGATTTTACTGCCCAGTATCATGTATTCACTTTGTTATAAACGAGATTATCGGCGACGATCTGCGGCTAACGGTGGGGATAATTTGGCACATTCCTGTCTAGATACAATAAATAAACTGTTGCATGAAAAATTATAATTGCTCCGACTTAAAAATGCACATGCACGAACTCTATAATTATCAGTATCGGATCCGTATATTGAAATAGGGACCCCTTTTCGCCCGAAGGCCTAAGAGGGGTTAATACCAGGCTTTCGTACCGGTTATAAATCTACCCTTGCCGAAGAATTTACGAACTTCCTGGCACTTAGCAAAGTTTGAAATATGGCAGCGCTGTTAGTCTGTAATTTTGTTGGCGCTATTATTATACACATTTTCACATCGAAGGTATATAAATATTTACCGATTGTTTTTCTCAAATAGATAAATAGTATATATCTAATATCTTGTATTTAATTAACTATTGAAAGAAGTAAGTATATATTATTTATATTGTAGTGTGTCAACATTAAAATAATGGTTCAACGAACCACTCCGGGGTCTGCACGTTCCCCTGACTAGTCACCATTGAACGTTAATCATAGCTTAAAGTATGTTACTAGATTTATTAAACTTTTTAATTGAAATACATATTACATATTTACTTACAAGTTTAAGATGGGTTGCATAAGAATTGCATAAGAAAGAATGTTCGATTACTTTGTTGTTTGCATCATCCCAATTAATGTTTCATAAGTTTTGTCAAAACAATTAAAATAGTTTTGAAACAGCAAGCCTAAAAAAATCACGATCTTTTTTAAAATTGGGTAATACTCAAAGTAGTGGCCCATTTCCATTACGAAAATACTTGTTCTGACAGTGAACAGCCTACTATTTATTTTATAAAGTAATGTAATGAACAACACAAGAAAAATGCAAATGAAACGGAGAACACAGCCAAGTTAAACTAAACAGCAAAATGCCAAACTATATTGGGCAGGATAAAGTATTGTCGTTTAAAAAACAGAAAATCTGTATACAATAAATAGAGATACAAAAAGGAACGAGGAATAAAAATAACTCATTTCGTGATATGTATTAAAAATCACGTAGGTAGTGCACGTGTCCTTTTTAATTAATATGTAGCATATAAATATATAACAAAATTAGGGAAACATGTTGTAAATAAGTGGGAAGTGAAAGGGAAAATCAACTTTATATGATTTGCTTTTTATATCTGAATTGGAAAATATCTTAGTAATACATTGTATAATATCTGTTTACATAGTGACAAAAATACACATTTCTCAACTTGAAACATAACGACTATTAATAAATTACCAATAATTTACAACACACAATACACAATGTTTCGACCATTGAAATCTCTTGTCTTCTTCAGGTAAACTTTAAAACTAAGATTCCCACATTTGTCAGCATACTTATACTACTTCAACTCATAATAGGTTATTTCAACCTTCACCAGAAATCGATTTTCAGTTACCGCAAATACGTATTCTTTATATTTGTATATTAACGTCACGGAATATTAAATTTAAGCCGTGGCCAACTATTACTCATTTTCATCACGGATGTATTTTCGATCGCACGCCTTTATAAACGTGTCATTGTTTAGATTACCGATCACGTTTCGCGTCTAACCGTGCGATTTCGTAATGTATGTATGTTGACACAACGATTTCACAAACTCAACAATGAGGCAAGAACGCACAATACAAAAATCTATACTTGCGGTATCATTTTTAACGCTTGCTTTCATAACTGTACATCCATAAATCAATTTCATTGACACGGTTGATCTACAATAGGAGAACCCGGCGGTGATGATACGACATTATATGCATTGGAATATATATCCGGTCATGGATTGTGGAAGGCATATACATAGAACTGTTCGATTCACATGCTTACATGTGGGTGTGATTGTAAGTACGTGCATATGATGGGTACTGTCACGTTTGTCGAACTTTATATTTTTATAGTTGTTCGTAATATAATATTTAACCGGTGTGCTATGTTTTAATATATTTGTAGCATCGCTATTTTTATAGAAATACATAACTTCACTCTTTACTTACATTCCCTAAAATGCATACGAAGTTGAGTAGTAAGGCGAATCTTCTAAATTATAACATAAACATAAGAGAGAATGGCTGATATGTACCCTGGCAGTCGTCAACAGAATGTATATTTGGGACCACGTGCAGTTATGTGCAGTGACCTGCGAGATGGCGCATCATAAAGATGTGAATATAAAGTTTCGTAACACATCGCTATTTCTGTCAGAATCGAATAGTATTTTGTAACTGTTCTGCCTCCTAAAACACAGGTCTTCTCCAAAGTAGTGGGTGACAGTGATTCTGGAACCAAATGTCCAGAAAGTATGATTAAGTTACGTAGGGGGTATGAGAGCTCACAGTACTATATGGTAGCAAAGTACAGTAACATGTGTGACAAGATTACAACATAATATATTTTATGCACGTTTCAAAGATAAAGAAACATGTATAGAATAGCATTACATGTTCACATAACTGTGTGAACATGGTGGCTCTGGCCCACAGGTGCTCCAGGTCTCGGCTTGTCTGTTCTTGTTCTGGCAAGCCAACCTACACATGCAGCTTATGTGAGTGAACTGCCCCCTTTCTTGTCAGTCAGTTGTGTGGTTGAAACAAAAATCTGCTGTGGCTCTCAAAGAAAATAGAGTAAATATCCTTGGCTTGCTCTCCAGTTCATAGTCTCATAAAAATACATAAGAATTCAATATTTCTGGTCGTCTTGTTAAACTAACCAGAGAACTGGTCCAAGAGCAAGATATTCTTAAAGTGTCCTGGTAGAAAAGATGTAGGTCACCCAAATGTTAATACTGATTAAACGCTTCTGCGAGAAAATAGTTGTAAAATAGGAAGAAGAAAATTAAAGGTATCTTTGCAGAAGCTTGTGTTTGTATCATCAAAATGTAAAGCTTACGATCGCAGGGCCCAAAGTACACACGTGTGCTGAATGCCCAGGTGAAGAAGCTATCGTAGACATGCTTGAGGAGTAGGGTGAATACAGTGGATTACAACAAATAGAGCTGACATAATTTAATGAGGAAACCCCAAGGATGAGAATTTTGAATTGCTGCCTGCAGCCTTAGTGACTACTTGGAGTACAACAGTCCATGGTTTTCACATCCGTCTCATTAAACATATTAAAAAAATGGCGCAAGTAGCCAGTACAAAGCAAGAAGAACTTTATTAATATTTCTCATCATAATTGTGATTTTGGGCTTGGTATAGAGTAAAATGTATAGGCTGGAGGGAGAGCCAACGAAAGCAAGTTTGAGGAGAAGAGTAAATGGCAAATTTTAACTGTTGAGGATATATGTCAATTTTATTGCTATAATATAAAGGGAATAACCTATATTCATGAAATGGAGTTACGGGACAAATTCTATAGATTTCTAGGGGATTTCATACATATATACTAGATATTATATTATATTATATTAGTTTCCAAAAGTGTCATTAGATGGTTTATGACATCAAGATCTGAAAAGTTTGAGGATTTTGTAGTAGGCTAAAGTAGTGCTTCTAATACTGTTCTGGTGAGAAGTAGAAGACATAAGTTTAAAAACAAACACACGTTTATTAACTTTTACCATCCAGAAGGACCAAGAGCATCATTCTAGAGTCACCAGGAGATAAGGTGTGTGACGCTAATGGAATTAACAACAGCTGGTCGATCTCATAACATTTCTCACGAACTCTGTGAAGAAATATACCAACTTCTGAATAAATAGTAAACTTCTAAGACCTCTCTAATTGACGAGTTCATTATTTTCATGTATAAGTCCTTATAGTCAGTCATAATATAGTTTAATACAATAGAATGTGTTGATGTGCAACATAGAGCTAGATTTACGAATATTGTAACCAACTTTGTTTACAATAATAAGTCATCTGGAGATATATTTAATAGCCTTTTCTATAATTGTAAGAAAATCATAAAAGAATAACTCGACCTATTAGTGATGAAATCTGACAAGGACAATGTATCAGTAGTGATAAGTCAAAAGGTATTGGTACATTTCTGCATTACTGAATGAAGGTAATTTATATAATAAATTAACATGTAATTATTCCGTTTTTCCTATTCAAACTAGGAACTGAATAATTACATCGCTAAGAGATAAACATTATGTTGATAAAGAAGTAGCTACATTTTGCATGTCATATAATGGTATTGCATCTAAATTTTATGGATCTCCTAAATATCATAAAGAAGGCGTACCTCTCCGTCCTATAGTATCATGTTTAAATGCCACTTTTGAAAGCTTATTATTAACATTCTAACTATATCATATAATAATAATGATAATAATAGATTTTTACATGAGATTCTTTTCAATGTGCTGACTTAATCAATGATTTTGCTTTGCTTGATAATTACGTTCTTATCAGCCGTGAAGTTATCTCGCTATTTAGTAATATACCTAAATGCCTTGTAATTGATTACATCATTGATAATTTGAATAACATTTGTAATTTTATTGATATACCAAGAGGTGACTTTATTAAGATTCTTAATATTTTTGAATCTAATTACTTTTGGAGTCATGGTGAATACTGTTCTCAAAACATGGGTTGTCGGATGGGATCTAACATCAGTCAGACACACTATTATAATAGATCACTGCATAAATAGCTTTTCTTTCGAACCTTTTTTTAAGTAATATTGATGATATCATCCGTGTAGTTCCAGCAGATAAAAATCTATGAAATATTGTATGTGTTTAATAATTATAATACCAACATTAAATTTATCATCGAAAAGGAAGACACTCATAATTCCATAGCTTACTTAGATACAAAACTTATTGTTATAGAACACTATAATTCTTGATGATGATGATGAATTTTATGTTTAAAGTATACAATTAAAATTGCTCATCCTTCATTATATCAAAAAAATTACGTATCCTTTTTAATATAAAAATAGAAATAAATATAGAATTCTTACCCTGTTAATTTACTTAACACCAACACCAACACCAACAGCAACACCAACACCAACGCTAGCACTAACATTAGTCCGGATGACATTAAGATTTTTAAGTCGCTTCCCTATGTTTAGAACTTAACGAGTAGACTTATCAATTAATATTCTCTAACCTAACGGTGCACGATCCGAAATACATAATATGATCGGGATGGTGTTAGCATTTTGGAAATTATCAAAAGAGAGTTATTTTAGACTCTGCTTCATTAAAGAAAATGAACCCTCTATTAACTCTACACAAGACATAGATGGTCTAAGTGTCATATATGCTAATCTATTGGATATTCCTCCGTAGTATTTTTTTATTTATTTATTATTTTTTCTAACTCTATGGTTGTTTCGTATTTTTTATTATAGATATTTTAAATTTTATTTTTGTGTCCATGTCGTTTGTCATTTTGATATTATATTTTTTGTCAAAATTAATTTTTACTTGAAGGCAATTCTAGTTGGTTCAGTAGGCTGTAAAGTAATTTGTTTTGAAATTAATATCGAAGCCATTGTATCAACTTGAGTAAATTAAATGACAATAGAGGAAGATACAAAAATACCTATGGACTTTGCGCCATGCAGTTAAATATATTACACTCTACATTCTGTCAACAACTTGAACTCCATTCAGTATCTTTCATGACTGATAAAGTTTTAAAAGTAGCATAACTTTTGCCAAAGTCAATCCTTGCTTATACTCTGCAATACCCAACGAAGATCGATATTCACATGAAGAGGAAACTCAATGTTACCGAAAGGCATTAAATCAAAAGACAAATTTTGCTGTTGCTACAACTTACACCAGCAATTCTGAAGCTTTACCTCCCACAAACCAAGAAAAAAAAATCCTTAATTATTTATTGGTTTAACTGTGACATGTGGTTTAACTGTGACTGTAAGTGTTTCTAGACAGTAGGCAAAATTATGTCCCTATCAGTATCAGGAAACAGACACCATCACATGCATCAATAATCCAATTACCACAAAGCATATTCTACGCCAATAAGTATATCACGTTTGGCGTAGTGAGGACAAATCTGACTTGTAAAACTATACAATGTTGGGGTGCTCCTGTATCCAAAAAAATAAAATCACTATATTGAAATTTAGTAAAAAAAAAATGATACTCTTAATTTCGTTGGCTAACTATAACGTATGTAAAAAAGTTCTTTTAAAATAGAATTATTCAAACAATAATTGTTTACCTTGCCTAACATAAGAAAAACCAGAAATGGCGCAACACACTAGTACCTTGTCCTCACATTTCGTTGTCCTCAATGTTGGCTGTATAAAAGCCTTCGTTCCTTTTTTAGTTAGATAATGTAAAATATTTTTTTTCCAATTCCTATTAATAAAATGCTCATGTATATTAAATCTCATTATTAAAACAACAGTTTAATCAAAAGTATGGATAAAATGTTACCGCTACACTTTATTCACGTTGCCATTGACAACAAAATTGAATTGAATTTGAATAAAATTGGAAAAAAATATTGTATGATACACGTGAATAAAGAAATTTTATCCGCTCAAAAACATTATCGTACTCGGCTTCGCTAAACTATTTTTTCGTGGATAAAATTCGAGTCTAAAATTATTGTATCATTGTTCTGAAATCTTAATTGTCTGCTGCATCTTGGAATCCTGTCTAATTGAGCAGCCGTGTACTTGGACACTTTTGCCGCTATCTTTGTTTTAAATTATTTCTGTTAATTTCCCTCTTGGCTGTCATATGGGAAATGTGAGTCATCAGCCTAATCTTCTCGTTGAAACTTCTTTTCTATTTCTCGCAGATTCAATGAAGTTCTAAAGCTTTGCATGATTAAAAAGCAGGGCAACCCGTCTTGGGAAGATTTCATGCACTGCAAACTTTCCTCACATTCCTTAATGACACGGTAAATTGTTATTTTAGAAATATCTCCATTTCTATAAATGGCGCTAATGTCACGTTTGGGCCTTTGGCCAACAAAATTGTAAATATCTTTCCGCAATTCTAACTTGTATGACATTTGATAAAACTTTGTAAACAGAAATCTATTGTCAAACTCCAGGAGAAACCCATTCTCAATATCCAATGATAAGTTGATTGCTTTATTTTTAATAGGAAAGACATTCAAAATTCTCACAAAACTTTTGTCACAGACGTTAATAATCATTTGTATGCATTCAAGTATGTGTTTGCAAATTGCATTTTTAGTTGTACACCGTGAGTTTTCATTACACAAGTTATTACTATTCATCGTTACGCCCGGTGATTTATTATCCAGTTTTTCGCCGGACATTTTAAAATTTAAGGTGCCCGTTAAAAAGCTCATTTCGAGCCGGCGTCCGTACTTCGTTCGCTCCTAGCTGTGACTTTTCTGACGTCCCGCGTGAAATTAAATAAAACCGAGATGGCCGTCCGCAGATAAAATTACTAAGTGTGTTTGTTAGCGTTTTCTTTATTTCTTAATTTTAACGCAGTTTTTGAAGGCCTTATTGATGTGTGCTCGCACTTATTTGAAGCCCGTACTGATATCTAATCAATGAATCGATAATGAATCCCAAGCGTGCCCGTTCGATATCGGCGATCAGCGGCGCGGACCGGTCAGGCCACTACCTCACCTCCGCCTCTCACTCGCTCTTCTCTTGCACGGACAAGTACAGTCGACTCTAAACTCTTAACAACTTCAAACCGAATTTGTTCAATTACCAATAATGGTAGGGTTTTTATGCCTTGCCTGTGTGTAATATGTAACAGATTTTACTAGAAAGTTATAATTGTTATTATCGTTACAAGCAGGGGTGTACGTGTGTAAAAATTGAGGCAAATCGTGCAACAACATGGTTATAAAATCAAATTATACCAAATATAGTTTATTGTGGGAAGAAAATAAATAAAAATTGAAACAACGGGAAGATACTTCGCTGAAATAATAATTAAACTAATTAGAGCAAAAAAATATATTGGTAAATCAACAATTGAAATTAACGGTCAAATCTTAGTCATGCCACGATTGCTAAGCCATAAAAATCGGAATTGAAACGCCACAGAAGTAAAAAATCGAATATATATTTTCATTGAAAAGGTCAATTTAAAATGAAAAAAATAAATAAATAAAGGAAACGTAAATATGAAACATTAAAATATAATGTTATCGGATTTGATGTTTTCAACTATGCTCTCCATTCCATTTCATTTGCGTTTCTATTCCTTACCACGTCTTTCAATTCCTTTATGGATTTGCCTATTTTTATCCTATTCCCCTTATCGTATCCCACGTGCCGTTTACATTAACAATTAGACTACAATTTTGAAACTTCGGTAAAATAATCATTTATTATCAAGTAAGAAACGATGAAAGTTTCCGCCGAAAAAACTCAACTGTTATGTTTCCTATACAGTTGTTATCGCCAACTTTCAATACTTTCTTCCTAGCACTTAAGTAATTTCTGCCCACAAAATTTCAGTTTATTTTATTGCCAAACTGTCAAATACATGCCTTGTAATACCCCCAGTTTTGCCTATATCAATAACTGTGATAGGGGTCGAATTATCGGTATGAAAGAGGCGGGCCTGTCATTCCGAGAGATTGGAAGAGCGCTGACTCGGGACCACACTACAGTTGCTCGGATATGGTCTTTATGGTCCAAAGAAGGTATTCAGAGGCGCCGTCCTGCTGAAAGACCCGCCCGAAGAAGCAACGCACTCCTTGGGCGGATGGTTACCAGGGATCGATTTCAAACAACAAGGTTGATTGCTATGGATTGGACGAGAGCTTTGAACCGACAAGTTTGGGCTTCATTCATACCGTCCTTAAGTTTGACTTCCATTAACACCTCCCCACAAAGCAACCAAAGGTGCATGGTATCAAGAACGGCAAGGGTGGGTTCATCAATGGAATGACATCGTCTTCAGTGATGAATCAAGGTTTTCTTTATGGGTGAATGATGGTCGTAGAAGGTTGCGGCGACATCGAGAGGAAAGACGAAATTTGCAGTTCGTTCAAAGACGACACAGAGCCTTAACCCCTGGGGTTATCGTTTGGGGCGCGATATGTGCTGGACGAAGATCACTCCTTACGTTCATTCCAGACACACTAAACGCACGTTGTTACATCGACACCGTTCTGAAACCGGTATTATTGCCTTTCATGCAGACGTTGCAGAATGTCACTTTCCAACAGGATAATGTAAAACTCCATACTGCTGTGGTTACAAGAAGGTTCCTGGAGCTTGTTGGATTGCAGATTTTGCCCTGGCCTGCACGGACTTGTCGCTGACTGAACATGGCTGGGATATGATGGGTCGGCGACTAATACCAGTACCCAGGCCTCCTTAGAATCTGGATGCACACCATCTAGAGGTTGTATGGAACGAGATACCCCACTTAATATAGAGCATGGTTAGAAGAGTTAATGCATACATAGTTGCGCGTGTGAATGCAACCCACTACTACCTTTTTCTTGGAAAATGTTATTATTTGTTTTGTTTTCTTCAACTAAACTTTCATCGTTTCTTACTTGATAAGAAAGCATTATTTTACCGAAGTTCTAATTTTTAATGGGTAGTGTATTCTATATGGAAGTGAGCGTATATTACTATATCACAACCATTATTTTGTCCAGCACAAGCTTTCTTATTATCCATTAATTTGCCTTCCCATCATTATCAGTATTCTCCCCACGAGTTTCATCCCTCTCATATAAACCCCATGTATCGCTCGATACAGTATATTTCGTATGTTGGATACTGTTGGCGAACCATGGATGCGTAATGGAACTTTTTCACAAAAAATTTTGTACAATTTCATTTACGATATTGTCCACAATCAGAAATTAATTATGTCTAATTAATATCAATTACTTATGTTTGTTTGTCATGGTAGTTTCATTATATAATCTAAAATCAAATTCTACTCAACTGGTTGTGTGCTCTTTGTGTTTGATTTACTACTTCTAGATCTATTTTGTCGTCATTTGTAATTCTCGTCCCTAGATATTCAAATGTAACCTTCTATGCAACTCATCTTTTCCCGTTACATTCATTCATACTTTTTTTTCAAAGATATTTTTATTTGTCTCTATTACTTTGATGCCAATTTATTAAAATTTTTCGTACACTTTAAAGTCCGAACAACAATCGCTCCACGTAAATATAATATTTCAAAGCGCAATAACTTTTGAATATATACGTCACTCGAAGACAGGTTTGAGATGAAACCGTGACCAAATAACCATGAAATTGAAAAACTTAAACACCGAGTTAAATATAGTCAGATAATTTGCTTCACTGACTGTAAAATAATTACAAGGTTTTATTTATATTGTATAGATTAGAGATGTGGTCAGAGACGTGTCAGTGATATTCAACTGAATTTGAAGCATTCAGACGAATAGTTGTCCACTAATTATTCCCACTTTTGTGCTGTACAAGCTCGTAAAACTTTTTATGGTCGACGCTTTACATTAAAAATTGTGCGTTTGGAGTTTTAAGTGTGATCGCAGCCTTCTTCGAAATCCATATTTAAATCAAACCGCTGGACGCAACTTCTTTTTTCACATAAATATTCCTTTAGAACTAATCAGGCAGTAGCTGTATTTATTGCCTTTTTATGGCCATCTTTTTTTAGGATATTGATTTTAAACTGCTTTAATGACTATAAAATACAGACACAATGTTGAATTTAAATGTTATAGCATATTATTTCTATTTACTACACCGTTGCACAAAGCGACTATAAATTACACTTTATGTATGGTAATAATGTGTCACTCGTATTGAGTTTCGAATGTGGATATATCTACTAGTAGCATACGGGTGTGTTTGAGACTTTTTAATGTATACGCGGTGATAAATCAAATAATAAATGTGCTTTAGTAAATTAAAAGCAACGTTAATTATAAACCATCTAACATCATAACCTTCAACTATAGTTACAGGATTTCTTTTAATTTCGACACGACGGAGTGTGTAAACGAAATTAATTGATAGATAAAACCGAACACCTACAGGATACATTCCAATGCACTTGAAAATGTCATTTTATTTTATATGTACCACGAATGTGAGATGCTTATTACGACAAGGACCAGATTTATTTATGGGATTCAATTTATTTGAGTCGTTTTATTTAATGTCATCATACCGTAGTAATTTTATACGTGTTTTTTCCGAAAGAATGCTTAATTTGTTTTGTTAATTTATATTTTATGGAGCGGGTATAAAGAAAATACAAATAAAGTAGTAGTGATTTTTCTTTTATTTCTGCAATTATAATATAGCCCAACAAAATTCTACTTATGCTTTTTCGATTGCATTCGAAGAACGGTTAGCAGAAGATCAAATGCAAAATCTAATTCAAGTGAACTATATCCTGTTGACCGGTTTCTATGAAATTATAACTTTATTATCATTGTAAATGTTCAACTGTAAATCTTTACAAGACGTTAGAAATAATCACATCAGAATTCAAAAAAATGGGAATCGGGCTTCAAGCACATGCCTAGTTCCGGCTTATTGATTTCAACCAAAAACTTTACTATTGTAGCAAAAATAAATACCCACGCACTTCCTCCTGATCGATCCTTAACAAAATATATTAGCTTTATTAACGTAGTAGTAAAACTTTTTCAAGATTTTATTGAAAATAAACTGTATCGAAACTAAGTAGGTACTTAGAATGTTAGATTCTAATTCCTACATGTAACATTCATTGAGTTGTCTTGACCAAATTTGTAACGTAGTGGAAATCATGATAGTTTGATTCTCGCGATCCTAAAACGTGTATCAACTGAAACTCTGAAGAAGATTGTTGAACAAGAAATAAAAAATTTCTCAAATGAAGATTAAAAATCATGTGCACTAAAAAGCACATTAACCAAGCTCGAAAAAAACAGACCAAAAACGTAAATAATTAAAAGTTAAACCAACTACTGAAACTAAATAAACCCAGATATAAATTTTTCTGAAATTGAGCAAGTGAAAACAAACGTTGGAGGTTTCATCTACATTGAAGGCCGTTTGAACCAGTATATTGCACATTGCCATCGAAATCATATCATTCTAGAAATAAAATTAGAAAATATAATTACATTTATTCAAATTATATGTGTTACATGATAATAGTAATACGATAGTAATATATGAAAGATTTTAATAAATCTATTGAAAAATTATTTTCGAAGACGACGAAAGGTCTAAAATAATTTTTCATTTGTTTCCTCGAAGGACAACTATGAAAAAGTTATGATCATATTTTCATTAGTGAAAGAGCGACCTAATTAATAAAGGGTCCCTATTACACACAGTACGAAAAGGGCAATATGACCTCCATATTAGAAAATTTATCACAGCTAAATGTTTTAATTTATCATTGTTGCAAATATGCAGAGAACATGGCAGATTACGTCGGAAACTTATTGCACACATCTACTAGCAGGTTTTCAAGGCTATTTTAATAAACAATACCGAAATAAATTCAAAGCATCTTTTGAGCATTAATCGCCTACCACAAAATCCTTTTACCACGACTATCCGACACTAAGTTAAAAAAAATGTCAGAGGATATTAAGTACCAAGAATACAATTGAGCTAGTGAAATATATGGTCCTGTTTAAACAAACAGATGTAACGTATTTCTTACCATGGATTAAATCTAGCAGTAGTTCCACAACAAGAAATGAAATTAAAGATATAAAGGAACTTAACCGAAAAAATATGAAATATGTATTCTGTGAATTTACAATATGATGAAATTACAATGTGTTTGGTATCAAATACAGAATGCATATCCTCGAAAATAATTTCTAAAGTAGATTATTTGTAACATTCTACGGCCGATCGGCTTGAATGGGAGGGCGCGTCTTTCATTTTCTACGAAACTAAAATACACAGACTTTAAGACGTTTGAAGAATTGACGTAAACTTTTGTGATGTACATTCAATTATTAGTAGTGTCCTTATTAAAATCACTGAGTAGACACTAAACGAGCGCCGACAAGGACATGACAGAAGCTCCGCTCGGTAGACATTCAATTACAAAACTGGCTGTAATAAGATCGAGTCGGCGACAGAGCGCTCATCTCGCTCCCACATCCCGCAAATGTGTGGGTTTATCTCCGTCCGTGTGGCACTGACGTCCGTCAGTCAGCGTGACAACTTCTGATGCGGTAGATCGCATCGCGTCGACGATGATTCGCCAGGGATGTCTTTCTCTCTTCCCCGATCGCTTCCTCCCTAAACGGCGTATCGTTTGATCTCAACGCGGGATTACGTGAATTTGTAATATGATATTGCTATTTGCAGATTTGCTCGATAGCAGTCCGACTCGGCCGGTTGCCGTCAGGAATGTAAATTAATGCCCGCGAAGGTATTCCACAAACATTGTTTTAATTGATAATTTCTAATTGTTTTCGCGTACGTGATTGGTACGATGCAACGAATTATACTTACATTCAGTTAATACTTATGCTCAAGTTTATGAAATATTTAAATAAATAAAACTTGTGGAATTGAACTTAGTGGAAAATATCTTGTTATCCAAGTTGAATTGTAAAACCTTAACTTAAACGAGATATGTATATATACTATAGACTCTATACAAATAAATATCAACACGAATTTTGACTATGATAAGAGAGTATGAAATTGCGATAGATTTATCGATAGGTAGTTTGCTTTGGTATCCAGGAGAATGGTTGATCAATATCTTAGAAAGTTGGTAGTTTAGATTTTTATTTATTGACAAATCGAAGTACATATTTATATATAATTTTTTATCAACTTTTGTTATCATATCAAATTACAAAATAGTGGAAAGTCTATTACTTTTTCTTTCATGTTCAGAAGTACTTTCTCTCATTAAACCACAATCCCCATCATATTTTCGTTGTATTATCCTTGATAGAGTTGTTCGCAGTTCATGATATCTAGATGAAAACGTTCTCCTGGTTCTTCTGAGTACGCCCACATGTTGTTTTGAAATTTATTTGTAAGAGCCTGCAGTATATGTAATTTTAACTACTGCTTTAAACCTATTCCGACTTTTTTGTTGAGTACTATTAAGTAATTTTAGAAATCCTTCACTGGCAAAATGTTTTTTAATTTGTGGATCAACAAAAATTCCAGCTTTAAACTTTCCTTCTGACAACTTTGAAAAGATTTTTTTTTAAATGCGAAAGCTCTTTCATCCACCTTTTTTACGAATTGTTTCATAAGTCCTAACTTAATGTGTAAAGGCGCCATTAATACATTGTCAGGTTTAGCAATAGGTTCATATTTAATGTTTTGTTTCCCAACACAAAATTCGGTTCTTAGTGGCCATGCGCCATGCGCTCTACTATCCTACAAACAGAAATAACAAGGATATTTTGTGTATCCACACTGTAGTCCCATTAAAAACCCTACCATCTTAAAATCTCCAATGAACTGCCAGTTATACTTTTTATATTTTAAAGCTTCGAGTAACATTTTGACTGTTTCATAGTTTTCTTTCAGATGTACAGAACAGATGGAAATTTATTTCCGTTATATAATAAACTGGCTTTCAAGCTTTGCGTCGAATTGTCAGTTAATAAACGCCACTCATTGAGAACACAGGGCATCCCAATTGCTTCAAATAAACCTTTTATATCATTACAATAACAACGCCCATCTTCTTTGGTGAAGAACGTAGTCTAATGCCGACTTTGTTGATCTGTTATTTTGACATCAATAAGCACATTCCATTGCTTTAAACGAGAGCCCTTACTCTTAGGCAAATTTAAATCTCTTATTAAGTCATTAAAGTCTTTTGAGGTAAGAAAATGGGGTTTTGGTGCTTCCTGTGACAGTACAAATTCTTCATCATCAATATTTTTATTTGAACTCTGAGATGATCTTGAGGCAATTTGTTTGGAGGTTCAGGTCCAGGTAGTGGATTATGTGAGATTAGAGCAGCAGATGAAGCAAGGTTTTCCGATTTTGCTTTTACGTCTTTTATGGAGATTAACTACGCCAAAATAACAATAATGAACGTGGCTCTCGCTAAATTCGTGGTACTGCGAATTTCATACTTCGATTCTCACCTCGATACCAACCTGATATAAATAAAGATAAAAATGAATATATTATATAATAAAAAACAAAGCTTTTGACGTGCGTTTAAATAAAATTTTATATCTTGTACTTATAAATTCCACATATGTAACAAAATGCATAAGCATTATATTTACACTTTCTAGATGACATTTTGAGTCATCTGCAAAACAGACAGTTGTTGTTTACCACTTAAGTGACATCTGTAGACGTTATATATATTATATATGATAACTGAAAAAATAAGTATTATTATCATAACTGCCACAAAAGTAAACTTTTAAGGAATTTGTGTATTTATTCCCATAAAATAAATTTTAGGATAAAGGCAAAAATATTGGTGTAATATATCACTGGGAATATTGAAGGCTATTGTATCATCTAAAAAAGCAATATTTGGTGGTGGTATATTCTTGGTAAAGGCATTAGGAATGAATTTAGTATAATTCATGTCGGGACAATAAATATTTTGGGGTTTCACTGATACACATTTAGTTAGATATATAGTGGTTTTGTATTTAAAAATATAGTTCTTTGAATTGTTCACTTTTCTTTATGCTCATTTCATCTACCGCAAGTCAGAAACAATTACTTTAATTAACAAATTATTTTCCATAATTAAAAAAGGCTGGATGAAAATATTAAAATATACGAAACACTTTTTCGATAACTTGTGCCGTTTTCGAGATATTGAAAAAGGTTTCCCTCGCCATATAAAAATTTTAAGTTTAAAAGCTCGCGACACAGACATATGCTCACTTTGATATAAAATACACCATCCATTAAGAATTTTGAAACTTCGGTAAAATAATGCTTTTTCAAGAAAAAGCTAGTAGTGGGCTGCATTCCCACACGCAGCTATGCATGCCTTAACTCTTCTAACCATGCTCTCTATTAAGTGGTCGATGACCTTCCGTGGTATCTCGTTCCATTCAGCTTCTAGATGGTGTGGCTTTTCCAGATTCTCAGGAGCCCTTGGTACTTGTCTTAGTCGCCGACCCATCATATCCCAGACATGCTCAATCGGCGACAAGTCCGGTGACCATGCAGGCCAGGGTAAAATCTGCAATCCAGCCTGCTCCAGGAACTTTCTTGTAACCACAGCAGTATGCCGACTTGCATTATGCTGTTGGAAAGTGGCTTTCTGCAACGTCTGCATGAAAGTTTCCAGAACGTTGTCGATGTAACGACGTGCGTTTAATGTGCCTGGAATGAACGTAAGGGTGACTTTCGTCCAACACATATCGGCCCCCAAACAATATCCCCACGTGTTAAGGCTGTGTCGTCTTTGAACGAACCCCAAATTCCGTCTTTCCCTTCGATGTCGATGCACCCGTCTACGACCATCACTCGCGCATAAACAAAACCTTGATTCATCACTGAAGACGATGTCATTCCATTGATGAACCTACCCTTGCCGTTCTTGACACCATGCACCTCTGGCTGCTTTATGGAGAGGTGATAATGGAAGCCGAATGTAAGAACGGTATGAATGAAGCTCAAAGGAAGAAATTATTCTGTAAACAGTTGCCATCGACAAGTGTCGGTTCGAAGCTTCGTCCAATCCACAGCAATCGACCTTGTTGTTTGAAATCGATCCCTTTAAGCCATCCGCCTAAGGAGTCGATTTTCACGTGTGTTGCTTCTTCGGGCGGGTCTTCCAGCAGGACGGTGTGGTCACGATTCAGTATTCTCCCAATCTCTCGGAATTAGACACTCCCATTGATATAGGCAAAATTTCCACTACGTCGCACCGGGGACATTACAAGGCGTTTACTTGACAGTTTGACAATAAAATAAACTAACATTTTGTTTGCAGAAATTCATTAAGTGCTAGGAAGAAAATATTGAAAGTTGGAGATAACAATGATACAGGAAACATAACAGTTGAGTTTTTTCGGCGGAAACTTTCATCGTTTGTTAGTTGATAATAAATCGTTATTTTACCGAAGTTTCAAAATTGTAGTCTAATTCTTAATTGGTGGTGTATTTCATATGAAAGTGAGCGTATGTACTGAATTCTACTACCTTAAAATAACATCAACAGTGATAGTGATTATATATTTATTTAATATACAACGTTGGATCGTAAGAATGAAATCAATTGCACGATGGTATCATAAAATTCAAATTATTGTGCACAAATAAATATAAAATACGAGTATAACACATGAAAAGCACATCGATAAATAAGTTTCTTTATACATGCTATATTGTAGTGATATAGATCCAGAAAATTTTGAGCATATGATACTTATTACATATTAGATGAAGAGGGGAATATTTTTTAAATCTTGGGGTTAGAACATTTGCCAACTGAAGTATATTGCTACAGTCACTATAGTTAGTCAGGATTTCATAAAAAAATTATATTATATATATTATTTGATACTTCTAGCGCTTATTTTCTAGGGAGTCCCAAAGAAAATCTGTCTTGTGCTGTCGAATTAGGAATTGAAATCCCATCTGCCATCTATGTTGTTAATATCTGTGTCATACGAGGCACACCACAAATACACTACAAATACAGTAACTTAATCGAAACCGAAGTCTCTCACATTTCTAGTAATAAATTTTTTAAAGGTTTTGCAAGATTCAGATGTTCTTTAACTGATAATTTAGCATGAAATATTATCCCCAAATCAAAATTTGTCGAACCGTTTAACGAGTAGTTCTAATAAGTGTAGTGCCTCTTATTTGAGAAACTATTATGTTGTATTTAGAAACATTTAAAAGCAACATGTGCAATCAAATTGATCATATACTGGTAGATACAAAATATATGAACTTAATTACCAACGTGAGAAGTATGAGAAGAGCAGACACAGGATCCGATCATTTCTTGGTAAGAATAAGCTGCCAACATGTGGATCAAAAGAAACACAAAAAATACAGAAAAAGAGAAAAACTATATGATGAGAAAAGATTGCAGAATAAGGATGCTAAACATATCATGAGGAGATTAATTAAACTGCTAAAACGACAATCTCGAAGAAAAAGAAACGGGCAAACGGGAAAGATTGGTTCGATAAAGAGTCTGTAGTGGTGGCAGAGGAGAAAAATGAAATCAGACAACAATTACTGAATATCAATACAATAGGATACAGAAAATATATAAGAACATAAGAAAACAATCGAATACCATGTATAGGAAGAAAAAAAGATTGTACAATGTGAAAAACTTGTAACCATCGAGGAAAAATTTCAGAATAAGGTATTTTATTAAGAAATAAAAAATTCAGAAAAGGTTACCATGGCAGAAATAGATATTTAAAAAACCAGGAAGGAGTCTTACTGAGTCAACCGCCGCAAGATGCAAGAAACACTTTGATGAACTTCTGAATACGAGATATACGGAAGACTCAAACGAAACAGATTAAAATGCTAGAAGGGAAGAGGAAGATATAGAAGTACCAGCGAAAGATGAAGTCACAAAAATAATCAAATAACTACAAAATAATAAAAGACCAGTGAAGGACGAAGTAACAGAAATGATTAAAGTAGGAGGAGTTCACTTAATTGAAAGAATATATGAGATTGAAATAGTATCTATTAGTACCGGAGAAAGAACAAATTCCCGAAGAACAGACGACCGCGCTGATATGCCATTTGCTTAAAAAGTATCACACATCTTTAGCTGAAAACTGTAGCGGCATTGTATTACTGGACACAACTTAAAGTACTGTCAAAACTTATTAAGGGAAGATTAAGCTATGTCCTAGAAGAATATCACGCAAGTTTCAGAAGACACTAATCGGTAAATAACTACATTGTTACCCCAAACAGCTTTCTGCGAATACAAATTAACGATGTAAGTGCTATTCATTGATTTCATACAAGCCTATTATATCTCTATGATAGATAGAGAAGCTTGTAAAAATTTCATGCTGGAAATAAGTACGCGTCCGATGCAGATGTAAATGCTGCTACAGATTCCTATTTTGATCAATTGTGTGAAAAGGCTTATAGAGATGGAATAAGAGAATTTGAGTATAGGTATAGGACCAAATGCATTGAACTTACGGGAATTACGCTGAAAAATAAACTTACTGTTTACGCGATATTCTTTTGTTTTCTTATCAAGGCCGGATACTGTTCAATTTATGCTCGCATATACTGTAAGGCAAACAATTACGAGTGCTATTCGTACATTGTTTGTTATTAATAAACTACCAGAACCTATTAGTAAGTATAGTATAAGTATAGTAAAGAATAGACTTGTCAACGATGCTATACTTACTTAGAAAGAAATTAAAAAGTTTAACACATGTACTCGCCGATTTGGTTGAGATGTTAATACATAATTAAATTATTCACACAATATAACTACACTTTTAACATGTATAATGTCGAGAGAACCGATAATACCAAACAAGGACTGACACGACGCCAATGCAGCATCAGGTGGGAAATAAAATGCTATCACATATGTACAATGAATGTTTCTCAAAAATTAATCTTTTAGCAACCACCTCCGCAAGGTTCAAATCAGCGAAAAATTATTAGTCCAGGTGCATCACCAAAATAGATGAATTGATGACTAATCGTACACCTCGACTCACTAATTAGGATCAACATTGCAGAGTTGCATTAAAGCTGCATGTCTCCATGGCATTCCTAATTATATTCGTTTTATTATTAAGTATTTAAGATTTTGGTAATACACTAGGCGATTTGGTAATACATTAGCGATCAACGGTTCACATGAGACTTGAGTATTGTTGGCAAAGATGAGAGGTGGAATTACGTCAGTCAGTAAGCGGTAAGGGTTGATATATATATTAATGGCTACTGGCTTTTAAGTAACACAAAGGAAAATAAAAATAATGACCGAGAAAAGTTATTATAAATTTGGATTTAAAGTTTATGCTGATATTATAACCGTTTTGTTATTGCTTTCTTTGGTAAGAATGTGGATGTTGTAAAAGTAAAAAGGTACGTCTTGTGTTATTAGGTAAGGCCGTGACAGTATCGAATGTGGTATATACGTTTATATAAATATTAAGTATATTGTTTCACTAACATAAATTTCGGAAGATTATTGGTTCGACACGATAGCATACGAGATCATTACGTTTTCATTAGGGGATGCATCACCATTTTTTGAAACTTCGCCTTTCGCAGGAATATATACATATAATTCTTATATAAAGTTTTCTTGCGTTGTAATTGTAAATGTTTCTAATGGAATTTTTTAGCTGTGCTTTTTATCTGATTATAAGTGCACATATCTGTGTAACTCCTTCCGCAGTTCTTACTCTTTTATTTAATTCAACTTTTTACTAACACTTGTATTTCACGTTCAAGCTGTAAAAAAATCTCACGTACTTGTTCTTGCTTTGGTAGTAGCATCTTGTAAACATTTCTCAAATGGTTCCTTTCTCGATTAATATTTGTTTAGGACCGAGCTACCTGACACGATGCAGCTATTTGCAGTATCACCTTAGGTACGAGACGCTGAAATGGAATCCAAGAAGCGACATTGTTTCTCTGGGACAAGCTTTTATAACACAGTTAAAAGGGTTTTTACTCAAGTCTAACCACAAAGAACAAAACATAAATAAACGCACAAAAATAACTGTTCTAATTGTCTAACAACCTATGTTGGTCAAACACTATAATATTTACACAAACGTTTATAGACACGTAAATGCAGTTCCACCTGCCACATCTAACAAAACTACTGACACGGCCTTATCTAAACATGGTAAAACACATCACATATTTTTTATTTGAATAACACCGAAGTTATTCCTAAAGAAAGCTGTTGTATTTATATACATATTTATGCCGTTTGTTATTTTCATTATTGTTATTATTATTATTTTAGTTCAAATGTAGAATTTATTATATTATGGGTCATTGAAATCGGTGCTTAATATTATAGTTTAATAGTCAACGCTCGATTTTATTGCACAGTTTGGCCAAAGAGTCACTAAATCATTTTAAAACTGAATAATTTTTAAACATTCTCATTTCTTTTTTTATAAACAGAATAACCACCACTTTGCTCTACACACTGACGCTCTCTTTCTAAGGCGTGCACCATTATTTTTCGTTATGTTTTTTAGCTTATTCTTTCACTTTCTTCAAAGCAGTAATTAAATCCGCTGTGTATGATGACCATTTGATTTCAAAGTTTCGCGAAATTCTCATCCTTCAAAAAATTTGACTTAACAGTTCAATTGTCGCGCGAACTGAATGGGCAGTAGCACCATCTTGCTGCCCCACTTTACCTTCTGGTGTATCCTCAACTGCAGGACGCACGACATTTTCCTTTCCCCATTGATAATTAATGCGCATTCTGCCTCGTATTCAAACAAATGAGGCCCAGGAACACTTGCTGCAGTTCTTTCTACGCATTATTAAACCGTTTCTTTTATTGGGTGCGGACTCCGTTGAGAACTTCTCCACAGTTCATTTCTAAAGATTAAGCTTCAATAAACTGAAAGTTTATTATTTAGGCACGGGAGTGATTTAATTTCATTTTAATTTAATATAATACAATCTTTTTAACAACACATTTTTTTGACATAATAATTATTTTTTATTCTTAACAATTCAATTTATTTAATAGCATTGTATATTAAGATATATTACTTGTTTGATTTCTTGACATTTAATTGCATTTATTTTTTTTCATAAATTTTACTACTTCTAAGGGCTGCGTATTCCACGACTACTCAGTTCAATATCGCTATATATTATTAAATTAATTAGATGTATAGAAAATGTATAAATCTCATTTTGCAGTTACTTATACATTTATAATTCTATTTAATTAAAGGAAAAGTGAAAATCAACATATTGCAAATGGCGTGGATTGATTCTACCAGAAAGAGGAAATAATTCATTGGAAACTAATATCTGAATTCCGTTTACACGAAACAATTAAATTGGGTCTTTAAGCCATGTGTGTCAGTGAACCGAAAAAAAATATCCCAGGTTTCATAAATAGATCGAACATGTAAGCAATCGCTAAAATTGACTGAGATATAGACGTACTAAAATACCTTCTGAATGTTGGTAAAATGTTTATATGCATAATTATTTTTTTTAATCTGAAGAACTAGGCAAGTATATATCTATTAATAAAATATAAGAAAACAACATTCAGTGAAATAGGATGAGCCATACCGACAATTTACGACATATTTAAAGCCATAAAATAGAATTAATTCACCTGGATGTAAAATACACACGATGGAGCCACAATTGCTTGCAATGGTGTAATAGCTTTAGTTTGTTTATTTTTAATTTTGCGTACAGGAGAGCAATTTATGATGCAATTTATGCAACTCCATTTTACTTATTTAGTAGGGATTTATTGATTTCTGTAGGTGTTTCCATTTAAATATTAATTCGTTCCATTAGTTCTCGTCCATTTTTTATAACTGTTCACGTTTTAAGTTTGTTTTTAATTTATTCTTACATCAATAACATTAATAACATGACATTTTAATTTTTGCTTCTCTTAAATTTATTTTTCAATTAATCAAATTTTTCATGGAAATGTCCCGCGGATATTTTTATAGAAATACATATTTTCAATATTTAATTATATTCCCTAACATTCATATGCATACATATAATTTTATGTATCGTCTAAGAATTGAGTATAGGATGTGAGTCGTCTAAATGATAACTTAAAGGTATGGCATGAAACTATGATAAATGTTGGCGAACAATATTATGGCAAATCCATAGGTGATAGTGTATATACTGTTGACTATCTATTGTTGATGTATTATGTGATATACATATATCATATTTGTATATGCATTGTTTTGTAGCAGTCACCTTTGTAGTATCTGTGGCGAGTTGGGTACTAAGGGCCATCTCATTGCGGCGTCGGTGTTGACAGATCATTTGGTCAGAATCGAATAGCTTGTTATTGTTCTTGGGGGACCAATAACAGGCGTGGTTATCGGCGACTTGTACACGAAGTAGTGGGTGAAGAGTGATTCCGGAAGTGTACGTCGAAGATAGTTCTCGACTAGTACCTCAAGGTATTTTGGTAAATAATAAAAGGTGTAATAAAATGTCAAAAGGTGATAACATGACGAATCAAGGGAAGCTACTGGCGGCAACAAGGGACTCGCCGGGCCTCCGAAACAGGCCATATAATTAACTCCACGTATCGTATTAGCTGTATTGTAAAAACTGCTATTTATATTTTCATGATGTGCCATTGCTTTTGCCATAATGTGTGCATTTTGAATTTACTGCCGCTATAGTAGTGCATCTCATAGCACTTTGTTTGACAAGATGATGTCAAATTTTCGGTGAGCGGTAAGTTGACAATTATTCTGCTGCATCCTTCTAATTATTAAAGTTAATTAAATAATCAAAATAAATACCAATCTAACAGTAATTTGTTTGGCAATGAGTTTGTGTGAATATTACCCTCATCTAAACGTGAATACCCACACAATTTTACTGCTACATAAGTGCAGAGGTTTTTTCGACCAACAAAGTTGGTACTATAAAAATTTGTAATTAGTCCGCAACCGTCGGCAAAAAGACCGCTTTGTTGAAAATAAATTTCAGCGAATATATTAATGTAACGACAGCTGTTTCACCCTATGGGCTCATCAGACCACCATTTATATAGTCGATGAAGTTGCATCAAGTCACGCAAACATGAGTGACAATGAGCTTGAAGATGTCTTTATTGCCAACGGCTGCGGACTAATTGCAAGTTTTTTATAGCAACTTTGTGGTCGAAAGACCTCAATTATTTATTACAAAGTATTTGTCACTTATGTTTGCATGACTTTATGCAACTTCAGCGAACGTATGTGTGGTGGTCTCATGAACTCATACAGGGCGAAACAGCTGTCATCATATTAATACAATCGCTGAAATTTATTTTCAGTGTTTTGTTTGCTTGTTATGTTGTTGAGGTATTATTTTCTTTTGATTAGTTTGAGATTGTATGCGTAATGAATTTGTTTAAAACATTCAAAGATCGCAGCTAAGTTACACCACCTGGTACTGGCAACAGAAATATAGTTGCATACATTATATATTTTGGATATATAGTTATTTCTTAATACACTTTCAATGACCAGTTAACCAAACTTGATATTAATTACCCTCTATATTGGTATTTTGATGGAATTAAGTTAAAACGTTAACAATTTATTACGTGAAATTACTTATTTTTTACATTCAACGTTCATGTCGATAGTGGAAAACATTTTTTTAAATTAGAATTAATGACACCTCGATGTTTACCCACCTCGTGTTTAAGTGCATTAACGTGTCGAATCCAAACGGCCGTTCCTACGTACGTCCGTAAATCGTGGAGCGCAATAAACGAAAATGTGTTTTTTATGCGCCCGTCGCGCGTAAATGTCAATCAACAGGTGGCGTTGTGTAGATAACTAATTAAATCATACCGATGACGATTCTGCCTAATTTGTTTACCGATATGCTGCGCTTATCTGCGGACGTGGTAATAAAGCCCATTAGTACCGAGCAGTGCTGATGGGTGTCCTGTAAAAATTATATACTCGCCGCGGCCTATCAGCACTTAAATAAACAAAACACGACTTTTATCTCAAACGTTTCACTGCGAGTCGAGCCCGCTTAGCGAATGTATAAATTGTACAGCTCGTATTACACCTGGAATGCGGTCGATATAGTTAGTTCGAAGGACACTGATGTGCGAAAATTGACGCAACCTCACGCTAAATAACGTGATTCTCAAAATGTATCAAACGTCAAAATACGGACCACAAGCAATTTGAAGCAAGTTCATTTCTAACGTACTATATAAATTACTACGTGGTTCGCATTGCTTGATTTACGAAAGTTATGTATTTACTTTCATGGATAAGCTGGGAAAAGTTGATAACGCAATTGTTAGAACGGCTATTTTGATTACTTAATTAATTATTGATATCAAACGGTTGCAGCAGAAAATTGTCAACTCAAAATTTATAGCCAATTTAATGTCATTCATTGACCTTTCACTCTTCAAAAACACACATACTTTTTACACTACAGCTAATACCATGCATAGTGTTACAGGGGCAGCTTTCGGTAGTCCACTAGATTCCACGTTCCATCCTAGATTCGCCACAACAATTTTTTGCACATTTGCCATTCCTAGTAATCTTTCATTGCAGGATAATCCATGGATGTCAGCCCCCATGCGTGCTCAGGAATAGTAAGTAGACTTATCGGAAGGCTTATTTGGATCCCATTATATGTATTATATTTATTGGCAACTGACAAGCCGGGCCAGTGCACGTCATGAGTATATTACGCCGAATATATTTACTTGTATCTAACGATGTCGCACGTATTAGATGCAACCGAAATGACCTCATGGTAGTCGAGGGATAGATCAATACATTTTTTTTTGATTTCTGTGAGTTTGACATAGTTTTTTGACTTTAAACTAAGTTATAATAATATAATAATTAATATAAAAATAATAGAATTATTTAGCACAATTTTTTCTATGGAAAACTTCATAAAGCTGTGCAGGAGCAACGAAGCGAAAGTCTTTCAATCATTTAAAAACATGTTCTTGTTGCTGTACGTGGTCTAAACCAAACATAGGTATGAGCAGGATCGTCGACAGTTTTAGAACTGAATATTTTTTTATTAATATATTTCACCTATACATATATATCCGACTTGTTGTAGATAATAATGGACTGTGTTTTAATCTGTAACAATAACAAACAAATACAGAGTTGATACTTAAATAATATAAAGTAAAACGCAGGTGAAACAATCGTACTCAAAGTCGACACTTGTTCTTTGAACGGACTATAGTTATAGGAATTTTGGAGCCGTTTGGACATGCCTTCGGTGTAATAAACCCCACGGTCGGTAGCTGCGATAAGTGGCATCTCATGTTCCACGGAAACGCGTACGCTGTTCATTATTACAGCGAACGGAGAAAAACTGCCCTCCCTCGAATTATGTGCTTGTTGGCGGGAATTTCGGATCATTTTTTCAGTATTCGTCGTTTTTCGGCTCGGGTACGCGCGGACACGCCGAAACCGCTTTTTTGTCCATAAGTTAAAACATCACCTCATTATTTTTTCTGTCGACACTCTTTAAGGAAATTTATCCCGAATACTTTCCGAAATAAATAAAACGGCGTCGTTTCATTTGACGGGAACCAGTTCTCTGTTTTCTGACTTCGAAATTTTACCTGTTCAAATAAAACGAAACGGGTTTCGATATAAATTACCGGAACGAGTAGGACAAAAATTTACGACATTATTCACTCAAATCGTGTGGGAATAATTATCCGAAATCATAAGTCATCGTAGGTTATGCGGTAAGAGTTGGGCAATTTCTACTAGGAATAATTAAAAAGAAAATATGTGAAAGTGCTTGGAATTAAATTGTTGCGAGCGTATGTATTATCTAGCTGCTTAGATAATCCATTTTCAAGAAGTGGAGTACTTAAGACACCAATATTTCAATTTCTAGAATGTAATAAAGATGTTAGCCTGATAAATGGCATACCATATTATCTTAGATAGTTTTAATAGCGAAGCTATATTATAGCTGTGATGCATAACGTGCGTCTTTTGACTTGTGTAAATTAAATTACACGCTACGGCATACATAACAAGGAACGCATCATTGTTTGCATACGAAATAATGCAGATTGAATCTTAAACAAGTATTAAATCGCAAGAGTTTCGCGAGGACCTGGTAATTGCCGCGAGAAATTAAATCGTTATTTATTATTGAGATCTCGTAGCCGTTTAAAATGAGATACGCGTCGGATTTAAATACACCGCATTCTTGCGGCGGAGACGTTTTCTGTAATTTATATAAATAGTTCCACAAATCTTAGATGCGGATTGTGTGCAAATGAGATACTAGAGGTAGTCTGTCAGAAAATCCGTCAGAAGGCATTAAGATGCAAAGCTACGGGACATGTTCAGCGCAATTCTAATTAATTAAAACGTCGACGGAACTTCTCCCCCCGCATTTCGCAAATATCCGGGAATTTTTACTCGTCCAGTGACCGCAAAACCGGAATGACGGCGTTTGGTCCATATTTAGACTCATCTATGGGGGTATTTATTTAACATGCGAATTGCATTTTTATCCTGCGTGGAATTACAAGGACGGAATACGGCAAAAAACTTTCGAATCCTTTGTGTTAAATTATAATTGTTATAACTATTTGTCTTACATATCGGGTTTGGAGGCGAGTAACCGGTTCGGCGGTTTTTAGTGTTTTAGAAGTTTCGGCATTTTTAGGACTTCCACGTTTTAGGAATGGAATTTTAAGTATTTTAGACAACGTGGTAATATATACGGTACGCACAAATTAATAGAAGAGCCAGTAAAATTCATATTAACCATAAGAAACTAAAAAAAGTGTTCCATCGAATACCCAAGCTTCTAATTTACGTGACCATCATTTATACCTCAAAATGATGGGGAAGGGACGATGTATAGACTGCTCGATTATGGGTTTAACTTCATGATTTAAGTCTAATTCGATAGTTAAGGCAAGTAGATGATAATCGTACTTCAACGTTATGAGTTTATCCAGAATAATGTTAGGAGTGCAGAATCACTCACCTGAATCCAAATTAAAAACACTAATTTTAAAAGCATATAAAAATTGGATTGGAAACCACATACTGGAAGAACCACACTAAATGCTAAAATGCATAGATTTGCCAGGGCTCTGGAAGTACAGAGGAATCATAAGGCGACGCCAGAGGGAATCATGGAGGGCATATTGCGAAAGAGTTGAAATCTCCTCATAAACAGCCTTATTAAAAAAGATTTTCTCTAAGGATCCCCAACAGGATGTATGTATACTAATGAGAGAAAATCGCAACTTGACTGACTACCTCTCAGACAGCCTGTTGATGAGAACATACTTCGCTGGCAGAGATACGACCAAAGTCGGTCACACCATTGAACCTAAGGAAGTGGTCTGAACGTTAGCTCATAAAGTGGTAATAATAATAATAAAGGACGAAGGGGTAGGATAACTATGAACGAATTATCTCCTTCAAGATAATAGGGCCGTCAGGCATTCCACCCGCCCATATATAGTAGGGTCGGGGGCACCTGCTCCCACACCGGATTAAATATAGCTTTTAGAATAGGACTCTTAACTCTTAAGTTTTATGTTTCTTAGTGTTAACTTCAATAGCTTGGGAGATAAAGTGGACACACACATACGCACACACACACGTCATTCCACAAATAGTCAGAATAGGCATCGAGCAGGTCAAAATATGTATTTTTGTAAAAATATTTTTATCTTCATATATAATGTATGAAAAATTTAAATTGTCAATCTATGAACTAGTTTATGATTTATTTATAATTATTGTTATAAAGACAACCTGGGCAAAATGCTAGGCAAGGATTTTGTTTAAAATTATTTATAATTATTGTTATTAATAAATACAGTGGAATATATATGACTCTAATAAGATTGAATATTATAGAAGATGCATGCCAATAATAAAAAAATCGAAAGTTAGACATATTAATTTTTGTAGCAAACGCGCTTCGAACAATTATCTTCACGATCAATTCTGTTACGTATCAACTTAGGAAGTCATACATAATTGTTATGCAGATGTCGTGTATACTGCTATAATTATAATATCGTTGTTGTATTGTACTATTTTGCACCATTATAAGCAATTAATAGAGTTAGGTAAACGCCATAAATAATAAAACATGAATTCCTTTCGAATGATTTATGCACGAAAGAACAATAAATCCATTTGTTGTTGTCGTGCTACTGCATATACTGCGGCCACGTAACAATTTTAATAATGTAATTATTCACGGTGAAATTATTAACTAGTAAAAATTGTAATTGCCAAGTCGACGATTATAACTAACCGCATATAATAACATACGAATGGACAATGAAAAATGAGAACTTATTTCCATTTACTGGCTTATAAGATATTCCTCAAATACAACCGTGGTATGTTTTAGATGGGGCGATAATTATAATTATTATGATTTGATTATCAGGCTAATTCAACGATATTACCCACTAATTGTATACCATTATTACCGGTAATTTCGCTAAAAACGATATTGTAAATATGTGCGGCGCATATGATATTATGGTTAGTTTATTGACCATGTGAAACGTTTCATATGTCGCAGTTTTATTGTGGTATTAATGATTAAGCTTACACATTAAAAGTAGCCAGTATATTAGATGGAACCGAATATGAAACTTGTCGAGATCTCAAAAACATATTGAAATTTGTAAATCTGCATAACAGAAATGTCAATTGTAACGTGAAATAGAAGTGCACAGAGGAAATTTTGTATTTTACAAATTGGATATTAAGGCAAACAAAATGTGTATCGGAGTAAATACGGACCACTACCTCACTTAAAGCTAAAAATTACGAACAATGTATTCCGAGGTTGCATTACTGCGAACATTTTAATCCCGAGGAAATTATTTCTAGTAGCTCATTACAACATAAGGGCACTCACAACGTAAACCCATAGAAAATAAATCTTATGACTTGAACCCATTATTGATAAGTTCGGTACATCTAATTCACTGTACGATTTCGCTAGTAACATGAGACGATATTTTTAATTCCAATAAAAATAAGTTAAGATTCCATTTTTATACTTGAACATAATTCGTAACTAAGCTAGACTTAAAATTGTTTCGAGGCAAATTTTAATCATACTCTAAAATTTGTTGTACCAACTAAGAAAAATCATGTAAAACCCTAAATAAAGTATTCTACCCACATTTAGATCAAAATATTACAGATTAAATTAATAAAAATCGTAAATAGATAAACGTGTTAACGAACGAATTAAATTATAATCAAATGTTAAACATTTAGAATTCTATAACTTAATGATTATTGAATTATGATAATTGAATTAATTATTAAAAAGTAATATTAAACCAGTGATCAAATATTATTTTGAATTTAATCATTTCATTTTCAGTTCATTTGGATAGCATTATTTGTTATATTTCGATTAGTTAGTTGATTAATTGGTTCGTTTATAATTGGTTCAAATGACGGGAGAACTAATAGTAATACACCAATCACGTTTATGGTGGACTGTCGGAAATTTTCCTCGACGTTTACACAAATTTTCAGGACAAATTCATGATGAAATTAACATTTATTTTTATTTTATACAACGTTGACGAGAAAAAATTCTATAGAAATTTAAAAGGAATTAGGCCGCTATCAAGCAAGGGTGCAATCAAATAAAATTATTACTAATACTAGCATTTGTTCCAATGTAGGTACACCTGCTTGTTCTGAACTGTATACATTTTCACCTGTCATGACGTTTTGTTTTTACTAATCATCGACACAAAATGCATTTCTTTCATTAGGAAGCAAATTTACGATTAATTTCACAAAAAATCCAACACAATCTATGGCACACATTCGAGTTATACGATGAAACTGGAATATTATTTTTACTGTCTTGCTAAAATTTTCTTTCTATATATTTTTATCAGTGTACTTCGATGTACTCGAGTCAATCATATTCATTATTATATATTTATTTATTCCAATCAGACTGTACAAATCGAGGCGATACAAAATTATTTGTTACAGAATATACATTGCCTGATGTAGGTAGTTGATTTTGGTCTGGTCCCCTAAGAATTAAAAAAAAAAACAGTAGTTCACGTTCACCGTTACCGCGATTGCCATTGTGTTTAAGAATACGATTTAGATATTAGTTTAATGAATAAACGTAGATATGTACTACCTTACATTTAAAAATTTTCTTTAACTGTTTACGTTTTTTGATAGAATAATGTTACCACTTGTAACAGTATTATTATAACATACATTTAATTGGTATATAACAAATACACTGAGCATAGTTTTTTGCCGTTAAATGATTATGCTTTTTAAAGTGAAGCATTTTCTTTGCTACTAAAGACGTTAGCAAATGTAGGAAATGCGGGATGATCATTACACAATCGTAATGTTTGTTAGGTCAAAATATAATGTATAATGTAATAGATGTAAGAAACAAAATACAGTAAGTTAAAGGAGTTTTATTAACTAAGAATTAAATCTGTTACCATTGAACTACACAAAGTTAACAACGAAATTATCCAATTTTTAAATAAGTTTATTTCAATTATTTGCCTTTTGTAGTATCATTCCATCAGCTAAAAAATAGAGCCGTGTAACGGCGTGCCAATGTTTGCAACTGTAGTTTTGCTAGATTGCAGTAAAGGTGTTGAACAAATAAATTCAACAAAAGTCGTACTGTTTGAAAAAGTAAGGATTGTGAAGCTATCAGCCAAATGATGGATGCAATTCATAGTTGTGCCAACTGAGGCTAAAATCTGGGGTTAATCATGAACACATTCGGATACAAGTAATTTAAAAATGTTGTTTCCACATAGACATATTCTTACTAAAAAAACTAAAGCAACGGTATGTGATTTACTCGTGTTGTCCTAATTTATCTACTGTGCTTCTGTGTACACAACGTGCTTCAATAGATATTGGCCGAATTCAGAAATTTCAAAGCTCTCGCATAAGGTTTATTTAGGGTATTAACGGGGGATCCTGCTTTAGGAGGACTTAAAATATCGTTTTTGGGGGAATTTTTTTACGACAGAAAAAAATGAGCGAGTCTAGTGAACTTTTTAGAGCATTTTATTACATATTTCAGCATTAAAGAAAAAATATTTCGAGAGAAAAATATTTAAACGGAATCGATTTTTATGCACATTTGTGCAACACCTTTCAATTGCAGTCTACAATCGGTGGGAAAGATGTAGCTCGTAATTTTTGTCTGAAACAAAAAAAACCAAAGAAAATTATAATTCTCATATATTTTCTTCTATGTGAACTAAAAAAAAAACCCAAAATTTTGAAATTCAAGATTTTTCTCAGGTTTGAAAATAAATGTGCTCTTTGCAGGAAGAGAAAATCATTTCAACTTGCTAAAAAAGTTTAGAAAAATCGTAAAAACGAAAACTCGAGAAAACGCGCTCTAAAGTTTACGATCAGGAAAAATGTTAATTGTCGATTACTTACGGAATATCTTGTTATAATCCTACTATAGCTCTTACGAATTCAAAATATTATTGTTTCGAACGACCGATTGAACTTTTTTCAGTACATAGTTCGGTGTTATGTGTCTGGGGGAAGGGGGCGCGCTTCGTTTGTCCGAGCGTTCATGCGTTCGTATATTTTTTTCTCGACACATCACTGTGTTTAGTGCTGTATCTTTCAAAATATTGCGAATTAGCCGCTATAACTTTTTATACATATTCTTAGATAGAGATTTTTTGAGCCTTCTAAAGCAGGACCCCCCCTTAAGAAGTTTCAGTATGTGTCTCATAAACTCACGGAACTTGGCTGGTTAAATATGCAGAGGGGTAGAATTTTATAGCCTGCTTGTCGCTACTAAAAAAATCTACTTTATCGCGATTCTCATGACAATATTAAAATTAGATAATTAATTATTTAATTAATTATAATTATTATCGTAAATAGCTGAAAAAGAAAGTGTCACTGTGTCACATGCACGTACTACGTTGTTATTCCTCATTGCACTCTACTTGTACTTTCATTGTACTGATGAAAATAAATATATTATTATTATTATACAAAATATGTAAAATCTTATGCATTTTTTAAAGATCATTTCATCTTTTCGCAATATATATTTGAATTATTTATATTTTTAATTGATTCATTTCATAAATTGGACATTAAATGTCTCCAATGGTACTAACCCCACAATTGCACTAACACTGTGTGCCAATATCCATATTTAAGTCTAATATAAATATTATTTCTTGTATGTGAAATAATCAATATTCTCTATTATGTACTCGTATTATATGCGCATACAAATTCGCTTAGAATGTATGAATCTTTCATACAAAAGAGATACTTTTATATAAATGTTAATTTCAATAGTACTTTTTTATCTTAAGTGTATCAGATTTTGATTTTGAGATTACATTAAATTCAAATGGTTTGACTAGCTTCGATCATCAACAAAAATATAAATTAACAAAGGTTATCTATGGCATCTACTTAGTATCATATCTGTTCGGTTGATATCACACAGGCCAGAAAAATATATAAAGTTGAAAATTTCAATATCTTTTACTTTTATATGAACAATTTTATCGGTAACTGGAAACGTTTTGGAGAAAAGGAAAACGGCGAGAAGACTAAACCATCACTTCCGGTTGAGATATTGCATTTAAAGCAGGACGTTTTATTTCTTGTCGTACACAAATCTTATGTTTAAAGTTTCATAGCTCTAGCTATAATCGTTTGGATGCTAAAGCCCCCTCCACACACACACACACTCATGCGCGCGCGCGCGCGCACATGAGACGTCATTCCAAATATAGTCATGGAACCACAAAGCATGTATATCCGTTAAAATCTCGAAAATTGTCATGATTGTATAATGGTGGAGCTTTAGACAGGCGATATCTGTCAAGTTCATGATTTATTGGCAGAAATGTGCTGTAAATAGAAATATGCAATTTAACGATCTCAACTGTGAAACTGTGAAAGGTATCAATACATTTTCTTAGATGTATAGAAGGAAACACCTATGTTCCAGTACAGAATTCATTAGCGATGACAGAAACACTATTGGTACGTGCTACGCGCTCTGAAACAGTACGTGTGACAGAATCAACTTGACTTTTAGAAAGAAGTTGAAGAATTTTGTTGTCGAAACTTGTTTTAAATTCGAAGACTTAGTTGACACACTTTGAATCATTGATTTATACGCGAATGAGCGATGTGCCACTTGCAGAATGAAATACACATTAACATTCGATAAATACATTCGCATTACACATGAAGGACTACGTACAATTTTAAATACAGTACATGACAGTGTTGGGCGCACCGCAAGTTCTCTTGTAGTTGCGATGGGTATTCATGGCGAAGTAATTGTCCGCCATTAATCTTACTAGTCAATCTCTCTATTCAGACGATCCCAGATTTTTACGTTTCACTCTACAAGTTCAAGTTTATAGCCAACACATTCATATTACGTACGTTGGAATGTTTCTTTTTTTCGTGGCGACCTCGTCGTTATATTAATTACGTTTGAGTCGTTCCTATTCCTCGGACAAATGCGTTATGTTTTTGTTAATTAAAGCGGATTAGGCGTTATCGATTTCGTAGTTAAAAGCATTCTATTATTCGTCTAATCTACATCTAGATCGACTTGACTTTGATCGATGCGAAAACCGCAGCATGCAAGAATGAACCGCAGACGAAGTTGAGTTTAGTAGGTTTGTGGTTGCAGACACATTTGCGGTTTGTACATTTGTTTCTGTGTTTGTTGAGAGTCACACGTGAATCTATTAACGATTTGTAAACGAGTTTCTTACCAGATAAATATGACAACCACTTGATAAAACACAGTAAATTAACGATCTAACATAACGAAAGGCTATTAATTGAGGTTATCTTAGGGAACGTCCCACGAGAAGTGGTTTTTAATTTTTTAAGAACTATAAATTTAAGGTATATATATCTATGTATTTAATTATCTTTAAATCCATTTTAAGTGTCCGAGATTAATTCCCAGCCCTAAGTAGGTTTATAACTTATATTTGAAGGCCCAATATAAAAGCTGCATTACAAATATGGCTAGAAAAGCACATGCGAATAAAAGGCAGCGAGTACGAATGAAATCATATAGCTGAAGATATTGTGCCTCGACAATTTATTGCGTCGTTCGTTCTCTCTGTATAGTACATTCATGACATTTTTGCCACTTGAAGCTATTCTCGTATAGTTATAAACTTGTCAATAATAACATTTACTTGGGTAATTATTTTTCTTCGCTATATTAAATGTTTGTAATATTTTACCTGTGTTTGGTACGCCTTCTCGGTATTGCTACTACGTCGTAGACGGAACAACTGATTTGTTGTTTAATGAACGGCTTGAAATACATTGGCATTACTCCGGCAGGTTTTTCTATAAAAACGTTTCTATGCCCTGTAGAATGTTATGAATTATATTGAATAATATATTGCAAAACGGACCCTGTTTTATATTTTGCCAATATTTCTACGTTAATAACAAACTAAAACATACGAAACTGAAATTTGAACTTTGTAAAAGTGTTATCTTTTTCGACATCATTTACATATGTTGGTGATTATATCTATTTTCTCCTTATTCCACTAATGTTAATGTTAAATGGCACCCTTCTGACGAGGAATTGTGTAATAATCACAAAAGACAAGAGACATAACTAGTTTTAGGCACGTTAGTCGTTTATGTCGAAAAAGTTGGATCCCAATTTTGCCGTTTTGTTTCGTAAATTGGACGTCCTATATTTTCTTTCTCGCAAATAATTTTCAACATCCCAAACACCTTGAGACTGCAGTCTGCGTACACCAGTGAAACGTCAAAATAAATACATACATAATGGCAAAATTCACCGCATGAAAATAAAAATAGCACAATACACCAACTACGATCCATAGAATTACATACATAGCATCCGAAAGGCCCCACCGAATCTAAAAGGTATCCTTGATTAGTAATGTTATCAACTTTGGGCATCCTTACTATTTACGGAATATGTTCTCATAGTGTCACTGAAATATTGTACTTGCCGTGCACGCTGCTCTTTTCCCCTTGAGTAACAGGAGAACGATGGGGTTTAGCCCCTTGCCACGCTCACGTGCGGAATGTAGATTTTGATATTAGCATACCTTGCCTTCTGGACATACAGTTCCAAGATCACTACTTCCGGTATAGGACAAGATTCCTGATAACTATGCCTGTTATTGGTCGAACAAGACCAATAGCATGTTTGATTCTGGCTAAAAAATCCGCCGATCTCCACACCACAGCGGAAGGTAGCTAGCTACCCAACTCTTCACAGATATCATACCGACTGGCTGACAACAATGAATGTAACAATAGAATAGAATAGGCACCACCTAATACATCAACAACGGATTGTCAACATTATCTTACCCACTCTGCATCCGCCATAATATTGTTAGCCAAGATTTCCTCGCTCACAGTTAGCACAACTCACAACATCACACATATTAACTGCGCCACTGCGCTATACCTTACAGTTTCCTACACGTGCAACGACAGGTTAAGTTCGTATGCCATTAGCAACTGCACAACAACTACTATTGCTCTTCATACCATATGTTAATTTACGACAGTCCGCCCTCTCTACTACAACAGATCACTTAAACTCTATATTCGTATGAATTTTAGGCTAAGTAACTTGAATAATATTAATTTAGTTGGAATAGATTAAAATACGTAATGTGGAGAAGGGGTGCATATTTTTATTTGTTGGATGGAAAGCTGGATGTTTCATTTCCAAAAAATATTGTACAGTTGTTGTATATTTAATATTATACAGCGAGATCGAAAAAAAATTATTCAAAGTAGGTCATGAAAAAAATCCGCATGTCTTTTCTTAGTTCATAAATTATTGACACTGACAAGTCAAACTTCAAGTTATAATTTTTAGAATAAAGAACGTCATACAACTAAGACAGTATTTCAATTAAAGAAGGTGAATCTGATGGTAGACTTGAACATTAGCTGTGTAGTACCAAATGATAAATTTAACTGTTGACCCAGTCTTCGAATGCATGTAGATCTAGTTACTTCCATGATTTCCCTCGCATTATTCACCACCTCAGCTGTGCGTTTTCTTGGTCTTCCACTACCTGTTTTTCTTTGAACACTTCCATTTTCTCTAAATAGTTCCACAGTGTTGTTGATAAACATCGTCATACGAATGATCGGCTGCTCCTGAAACTCTTCATTACGGGCAATATACGAATTTTGCTATTCACCGTTTTCCAACTTGACTCCATTTCTAAATTATGATACTAAAAGAAAAGCTTTGATTTTCATTGACAACATTTTCTCGTGTCAATATATGTTAGAGTGACACTCGCAAATAATTTTAGGAAAAGAAGAACTTTTTTTGCTCATCGTCAACTTCGACTAATTTTTTATTTGATCACACTGTATTTTAATTATTGAGAGGGATTTAATATATTAACAAAAATCAATATTATCATACAAGTAAATGTATATAGCATTCTAGCCTAATGTCATATGAATTATGTATAGATATACGAATAAAATATCTCGAACTTGAGAGAGAAGACCTACCGCTTAGCAAATAACTAAAAGTTTCTATTTATTCATAGCATACTATCCTGAAATTGTAATTTTATTATACTCGTATTACTCATAATATATCAATTATTTACCTGTCAATGAAAGTCAATGTTAAATTATGTTTAAAATATACAATGGATTGAAGCACAATAGGAAATTAAACGGGTATTTAAAATTAAGTACGAGTTAATATCCTAAGGTAATTTATTTTTATGTATTTCCAGCAACGAATAATAAACATAACGTTAATGCGAAATGCAGCGTATAATGGCTGACATCTATATAATTACAAATTACTTTATGCATGCATTCTCAACATTAAATGTGTAATTGAATGTGTACCTTCTCGGCATTAAATGTGCAATTGAATATGCAATTTTTTGTTTAATAGGAGAATTGAGCACTAAAATTGCGTAAATGCCTATTCGAATATTTTGGCATATAAGAGCATGGTCATTTTAAGTTTTACAGGCTGCCTTCGCGGTATTTTATTTTTACGTTCTATTTAAACTTGATGTATGGCGCAACCGCAACAATACTGTCGCGCTGTGTTTATGCAAAATCGGTTATTTTCTTCCGCCGTTTTCGAACCTCTGACATGGTCCGCAAGGAATGCCTGAACATTTACAAGTCTCCCACACACAAAGTAAACAACTGGCTCGAAACAAGCGCACTAAACTAGCGCTGCCCGATCCGACCATTGTACATACGTCTGTATCTCTGCACGTCATACGGCTTCTTCTTCTCACTGTACGACTCGTTCCAAAGACAATTACGCCGTAATATGACGAACATTATACGAATTCTTCTGGATGAGATTTCTGTTCGGCGGAAAAAAGACCGTCGAACCACGGAAAAATATAAATCTAGTCATTTGTATGCCAAGTGCCGATGATCAAGGCCTCCACGGCCAACACGTATTTCACGTATTCGTCATTTTTACCGTATTTGGCTCGGCAGTTACATGTTTTGTACATGTCGGGCGGTTTTCTATTTTTGTATTCTTTTTTAATTATGCCGTTTTGATGTAATGTGTCGATTCATTACGGTTGATTGTATTCTAATTTATAGACAGCCATTTAGAAATACAATAGAAATTACTACATAATCGTTCCCAGAATAAATTCATATAAATGATGTTTAATGCGGCATACATTTTCAATGTGTATGCATCCAATGATTGGGTTTTGCTATTGTAATTGACGTACGATGTGATTTACCGTGGATAATCAAATCTGCTTATAATAATCGAAGAGATTATTGAAAAATAAAGCATAACTTGTTTTGAAAAATATTCAAAAAATTCTTTTGACAGTATCAAGTGGGCCTATATTACATATTTTAGTTTAAAAATGTTTGACTTTAACAATAAATACACAATTCAATTAATTATAAAGAATCTATGAGGACAATAACTTTAATATGTAAATCTCCCAACAAATTATAGTCAATTTCAATTTGTCATTCGATATTATGTATCGTTAACATGAGTACCTTGAACATGTTATTTAATTCCACAATTATTCACATCATTATGGAAGGCATAGTATTTAGGTTCAAACTGCGATCAAGAATCCTCAAGATAAGTTTTCTGTTTTTCATTTTATCATGCAGACCTCGTTTGCTACATGCTCCATTCTCCAAAATATTCGTCGCTTTTTTATAAGACAGCTCTGCACCTGTACCTGTAACCAACTCGGCTATATAACGCAAAAAAAGTTTTTTTCGTTATGTAGTCGAATATTGTGGTGCCAAAACTGATTGGCTTAATTTTTACGATCACGGGGCGCCATGGGTTATTTTATCGTCAGTTATTGAGATTCTAACTAGGTAGGTTTCGTATTCTTGAACTTGTACCTGCCATAAAAAATAATTACAATTGTATAAGCATAACGGCGATTCCAAATGGCGATGATAATGTAGAGTGGGAGGTCGAACGGGGGCCGCCAGGTTATGCTAGAATGCATACCAGTACCAGCAAATTCTGAAAATATATAATTATATTATATATATATATATATAATTATATTACAATTAGAAGCAAACAATATACTCATAGTAGGTAGTGAATTAACATAAATGTGAAATATAAGTGCGCTAATGAGCGAAGAAATAAATGTATGCCATTGATTGTGGTTTCAGATGATTCATTTATATTAAAATCTTATGAAAACCATTTGCTTTTAAGAATCAAAGCACTGCTTCAAGGATAACTGTCGCACTAGAAAGTTAAGTAGATTAGGTAGGCTAGACACATGACTTCTTAATACACATTTTTGTGTCGGAACATAATCTGAATAGCTTAATTTTTTAAAAGTGCGTAGTTCCACTCTGGATCGATAGATCTGAATTACCGAAGGGTACAAATGCACTTAGGCATCAGTAGGCCTCTTATGCTTCCTCCATTCAGGGTCCCGCACCACTGGTCATCCAGCCGCAGAAGGTAGGCGTGGCAGTGCCCTGGTTTCTGTCATGCTCAGCATTTCATCCCCTAGCATGGATCTTCTTATCGTCGATAGCCATTCCGTCGATAGCCTTTCTTCTTCACTTTCGTAGCCTCTGGTGTATCGACCAGACGAATTTTATTGAAATGACCTTTTAGTCCGCAGCGACTAGTGAAAATTTGCTGTCAATAAGCGTATATTTTCGTTTTCGAGCAGCAGATTATTTCTTGCTGTTCTATATCTGGATATTCTAGTCATATTCTGTCATCGTAGAAAGGTTACATAGTTTTGCTTCATCACAAATACCTCTACGTCCTTACCTACGATGGAGATAAGGACGTTTGTTTGTTTAAATTGTGATAATCTGGAGATTTAAGCTCTTACAAAATCTGCAGGGGATTTGCAAATATACGACAGGCCTGTCAGACCAGCATTGCATCAAATAGTTTGCATTTTAAATAAAGAAGCTTGTTTTGCTCTAACGTCCTGTTTAGAAAGCAATGCCTCAACTTGAAATGGTAATAAAAGTTTATTAATTTTTATTTGAAAAGTTCTTTCGAAAAATGGAATATAAGGAAGTTCAGTGCGGACCACTGCAGTTTTATACTGTTGTTGTCCCGGTATGAACGTAGGGACTTATGGTTACATTCCACTCGTATCCATTTGTGAGACATACTCGAGAATTTCGAATACGTGTCTCGATTGCAGATTTACGCCACTGTTATGCGTCGTTATTGTCTGGGCTTTTTTGGATCCTTGCAGAAAATACTTTTTTACTTAACACTGATATTTACAATTATGATAAGCACTTTTGTGCTGTGAATTTGTTACTGTTATATATGGTTTAGAGTGATGATTAGTCGCTCTACCGGTGAGTAGTTACTCGATGTTGTGTAGATGAATACTTCTTTATATCCGAAATTTACGTGATATCCCTGGTGGGAGCGAAATGAAAATCACTTCTAAGGGATTTCGCACTTGTCACAATGATTAAGAAGAATTCTTAAGCTTAGAAAATTCCTATTGCTGAAAGTGCCATGCAATTTTAATTTCCAAGGGCGTTGGGTGGTGGTTTTTTACAACTTTGGTGATTTGTGGTGATTATTTTGGGAAAGTGTGAGCGGCCATAAAGTCATTTGATCTAGACCGTAATGCCAAGAGCCGTTATACTTCCCGCGATGACCGCGGAAAGTCTAAACACACTTGCGAAAGTTACGGATTCACAGAACGTTATCATATATAATTATACCCAAATAGAGGTGCTTTCGAACCAGTTCCTATGAACACGCAGTTCCGGTGACGCTTTCATTCCAATGGAGGCAGTCATATGTGTGAAATTTGACTTTAACTGGCAAAGGTCTGCTCAAACGCGGAGATGTTACATGCATTACTTTGATTTCAGTGTCAGCCTTTTGTCTTACGCCCAACATTGAAAGACAGCAAATTCTTTGTTCGTTTGACGCTTTGCAGTTTTTAATTCTTTGTTCACACCGACATAATTGCAGTGTCGTCCGCGAAGAGGTACTAAGTACATTCTTCAAAACACAACCTAGGTCGTTGACGTAAATGAGGTACAGTAAGGGGCCTAAAATGCTCCCCTGCGGTACTCCTCCATTTACCTGCTAGGTCATACTGTACTCATCATCGATCCTGACCGTGAAACTTCTGTTTAATATGTAAGTTTCAAACCAGCCCAGCAACTTACCTCTTATTCTGATCTTTTCCAACGCTTTGCTTTAGCAAAACTAACAAAAATACATACTACGTTCATTCTGATATTTAAACTCGTATTTATACACTCCATGAATTTCTGGTAAACAATATGTATTTTTGTTTTTCTGAAAGCCAAACTGCGCTTCATCTATTATCATGTATTTACTTAGATATTCTATTAGCATGTCCTCTATAGGGTCGGAAGAATTGAAATCGGTCTGTAATTGATCGGGTTCGAGCGCGATCCTTTCTTAAATATCGGTTTCACTACAGCTTTTTTTAAGTCATTCGGAAATTTCCCGGTCTTTAATGATTTGTTTATAAGCATTAGCACCGGTTCCTCCACCGCCGAATAATTTTTTTTATAATTTTAATCTCTATCTCATCAACTCCTGGCGGTTTATTTACGACCATCTCTTTTATGATTTGTTTCAGTCGAACACTCTTAATATCCGGTATAAAAATGGACTACTTCTGACTCTGCTGCGAATTAGTGACCCTGTATAGCGACTGCGAGCCCGAATGTTTGCGGCCTGGTTTTTGAATGAGTGTCCAAATATATTTGCGACCTCGGCTGGGGCTGTTTTGATCGTTCTTACTATCGTGTTATCAAACGATTTTTTCGGAACCCTTCCTAAAATGCCATTAATCTTATTCCACATCTTTTGTTCAATGTTCAATGTTCATTTCACAACGTTTTCTAGGTTCTCCGGTAACGAGCATATTATGGCGTTGTGGTATAGTTTTGTTTTTACAATCGCACTGCGTACTCCTGCTTGATATCCCTTCATATAAACATGATCTAAACAAGTTGACACCAGTCGTCCATCAATCATTTCCTCCCTTGTTGCCTCGCTTATTTTACCCTCCAAACCATGGCTATTTAATACATTCTGGTATCTACAGGCAATTGTAGTGTCTTGTAAATTATTTATATTTAAATCTCCTATTAACACTAACCTCGGATGAGAACATCTTATCAATAAATTATCAATCTCATTTATAAAATGTATGCAATTTAAAGTCGGCGGACGGTATATCACTACTATGTTCGCCGCTTTTGCTCCCTATGCTAATACCAAGAACTTCACAATAGTCTAGATCAATATTTAGGTTCGTAAACGAATAACATTTCCTCACATATACTACAATTCCCTCCTCCCTTACTATTTCTTCTACACTTGAAAGTCATTATGAATCCCTCTATGTTAAACAAGTCCCTTTGCATAAGTAAATAATCCTCCGTAATGTTTATTTCGCTTAATATTATTACGTCTAAGAGTTTGGCCTGTTCTTTTATGAGAACAACAAATTCGTCAAAGTAATATGTGGAATTCATTAGGATTTTCCTTTTCAGCCATATAATATTCTAAGACGCCAACGCTTACCGAATCCAAATCATTATCCATTTCCGCCTCTAATTCCATCATGTTCATCCGTTCCGATGCCATTATCGCGAATCAACCGCTAGCTTAAGCGATCTTGTTGAAGTCACCCTTCGTGGAAATATTTAAAACTGCATCGTTTTAGTTATATCCCTATTTAATAAGGGAACTTTTTTCTACTTTTTAGCCTATCGTCCTATCTTATTACCTATTTTAATTACAATGTCTTGTACGTTTTCTCCCTCTCGTTCTCCCACTCCATGTATTTCTAACTCCTTTCTCTTTTGCGCCTGCTCCAGAACATTTACTCGACCAGTTAAGTAATCAATTTTGCTGTCTTTATTAGCACTTAATGCTATCAGATCCGATAGCCTCTTGTCTAGATCTGCTATTTTCTCAATCAATTTTTTTCAGTTTTTATTATTACTAGTATTAGTAGTACCAATGGAAATAAAAGAATATGTGGATAATTCCATATTTTTCTGTATAATATATTTTCCATCCACACTTCAACGTAGCTTCACTACGAATATGAAGCACAATCAGATGTTTTCCGATTCCGAGTCAATATGTAAATCACGACATTGTCCATACAGACTGCAGCTATACTCAACTTTGTCCAATTTGAATATGTCCTTAAGGATCAGTCAATGACCATAAATTATTATGAAAATAAATACAATCGACAAGGGATTCCCTACTATAGACGTAACTGTATAGACGTAGCTGTATGTCTCTGTTTTTATCGACATATTTACTGCAAACTATAACAAAACAAAATAAATCTCATTAGTTATTATGATATGTACTTTTCAGATTTTTAATATGTTGCCAATTTTATTTAAATATAAATTTAATATAATTAATTTTTTCACAAATCTTAGTTATTTAGAGAAAGAAAGTACAATATTAGGTGAATGTCGTGAGATGTGGTGCATTGTGGAATGTGTCTCAGTTGGTCTATTGGTCTGCGTTTGCCTTTAAATTACACTTCCCACAAAAACAAAAGCGAGACGTAATTCTTTCTGGGAATCAAAGACGACGGGTGTTTCGATAAGTGGCCGAGGAGTTTGCGTGTTAGATATTTCGAGGCAACCCGACCCGGTCTTCTCTTGCCTTGTGCAGGTCGTTTACAAGTGTCTGTCTCGGCGCGAGGGCGTGCGGCGACTTCAACACCGCCGGTCTCACCTCCCCCCCTCCGAGCCTAACCCTCTCCCCCCGACCCATCCCTCGTGGCCGGCATAACGAGGCGCGGATGTATGGGCGGAAGATGCCGGACCATTCATTCCAAACGAGTGTTATTAAAACAACCTCCGTCCACGAACGCTTGCTTCTCTTCTTAATCTTCGGCACTCGGTTTTCGCATTTTATCCAGTTTTAAAGACTTACGTGCGCGCATTTTTGGCGTTGTTGTTCGGAAATATGTAAGTGACGCGTTTCGTGGATAATTTTTGCGTTAATTATTAAGTATCGAGACGCTGTAGATAAGGACGTTTACTTTTGCTTTCGAATGCAAAATGCATGCAAATTTAATTGGATGTTTAAATAGAATTTCGTGTTCTTAGCCAACGTACCTTGACGGATTCGTATATTATAGTATTTAATTGGCCTCCTTAATAAATTAATTAATTTGAAATGTGAAACTAGTTTTTTTTTAATTTTAATTATGGTTCAAGCAACCACCCACGACTACGATTTTGCTACTCCTTCCTTAATATGAAATAATTTTAATTGAAACATTTGCTTAGTATTAATACATATAATTTCAATAGTGAAATACGGATTTTCATTGGTTCCCCGCCGATTTCATATTACACCTTTGTAATAGCAAATCAAGTCTAGAAATAAGTCACTCAATGCCCCAGTACAATTACGTTAAAGGATGGGCAGTCCTTATCGCAAAACTACAAGTTGAATATTTTTATGATTTTAAGAAGTGAAAGGGGTCTCAGTTAAATCAAGGTGAACTATACAATCGCTAAAATGTGATGCGATGCGAACTAAACGCACACCTTAATAAAACTGATTAGGTAACATGGCTCCTTCAGTACTTATAAGGATCATTCGTTGATTCAAGATTCAATAAATTCCTCCATGACTTCAGATCCCATGTATGCGTTTGCAAGGTTTAACGAATGTAATGCTCCTTTGCTGCTAATTAGAAATTTAGTGGGCAGTACATTGATAACATGCCAACATAAATGCTTTCTGCTGTTCCAACGTTTTTAGTTTTTCATAACAATGCAATAGGCATGTAAGCACTTTCCAGCAGCACAATGTTTATGTGGTATATTTGAATCCATGGAGTTAGATAACTTTATCTAGATATTTTGCATACATTGTCGTTGTTTTCATTCGAGGTACACATTTCGTCCAAGTATATTTAATTCAGAACGCTCTTGAAGTATGTAATTGTACATGAAATTATTAATTATAAAGTAGAAAATTTAAAAAATGCTGGTTTTAATCGGGGATGCACGGTATCTTGTTTTTACATGGCTCTGATTAAATAAATATATTACACTTACATTATATCTTGCTTTTTCCATAACAGCAAAAAACCATCCCCTCATACATTATCCTGACCGCAGTATGTTATGTAAATGGTATGGAGTTGCACAGATGTTAAATTAAGAAGTCTATTTCGTTTAAGCAAATTATTGTCTGATACGTTTAAGTTGCATCTTATAAATTGTTGACCGGATGTCATTAGGAGTAACTTTTTTCACAATGAACTTTATTGCCTACTATGTGCATAAGTTTACAGTCGTTCATTACGGCGTCTGAAAGGAATGTGACGATATGATAATGACGGTTTTAATTGATCATTGCACAGGTGTCGAAAGGGTTTCGGTTCGAATGCCTGTGTGCGCGCCTTCTTCTATGTATTATTATGTTAGAAATGTTGAAGATGGTAGATTCGTCCCGGGCAAGAAGAAGCCGGAATGTGATCGTTGTAAAAGGTGAGCTGTAAAAAGACCCGAGGATACCGAACGGACGCTCATATATAAGTCGCCGCGTCAATTTGGAATTCTAGAGCGCTAACTCACATAGAGAGCGGGTTTTTAGTGGTTCGACATTTTTTCGGATCCAATTATTTTTCGACACAAACCTCGTCTGGAAGCCGTTTGTTTTTGATCGTAAAAAAACTGGCCTTCGCACTTGTTTTTGGACGCGAAATCGCCTGATGGTATTTATCTTGTCGTTGACCGTATGAGATCTACCAGAGTCCTTATTATACATAAGATCGACGAAATCTGTATGTTGAGATTCATTTGCATTTTCGTTACTTTATGCGTCAATATATTGAGGCCATAAAATTTGTGAACGATAAAAATATAAAGGTCTCCTTGTGCAAAATTGAATCTATGGAGTTTCTGCATTTCGATTTAGTTAATTTAAGCCCATATGTGATTATGGAAGAATAATTGTAAAAAGTAATTAGCAATTTATATATATAATAATTCTATATATAAGAATCTGGAAAATATACTCTTACTGTTGACGGTCGCACAGACATGGGTTGCTTTCTTGGTGTTTGTATTGTCATCAACAAATGTCTTTAAAATAATTAAATATATAATGCAACGTAAACTATGCATACTAATGCTTCACTGGTAGTTGACATCGCGTATCTTACTATTCAATTATTTGGAAATCCGCAATATATCGTTACCAGACAGTGCACTAGGTAGGCTCTATTCATAACTTGTAGTAGAACTCATCATATACAACAAAATAAGTGTTTGTAATAAATTCTAACCCGATTTAGAAAGTTACCTTATTCGTACATATCAGCAAAGAAAAAACTTATAGCTGTACCTGTAATATACAAGGGAGCTTCCTAAAGAAACCGGAAGAGCATTGCTGTGGGCGGAGCTTGTGATCTAGTATAAAAAAGGAATTTTTTATTCATCCACTTGTTTGTAGACATAAATTTACGTTTAGCCACAACGTGCTGTTCAAAAATTTCAATTTCGGTGGGGAATCGTATCTGAATTGATCGAATTGAAATTTTTAAACAAAAATAGAAACTTTTATTAAAACTTTAATGCAAACTTTGTCTTTTCTTAACTTCTTTAACGGTTTGAACGTTTCTTAAACGTAAGAGACAATATTTGATTCTCAAATAAAATAATTTCAAGGTTATTTTTATTTAAATTTATATTTCTCGTGCGTTGGTGTGATGAAAACCCTCAAAAGTCCATATTCCCCAAGACAATCAAATATTGACTCTTACGACAATTTGACACCTAAATATAAAACTAGGATTTGACACAACATTTTGACTACTTTTATTCAACCGACACATTGTGAATTACATATATCCTACTAGAAATTTTCCGTATGGTATAAAATATTGTGCACGTGTTAAATTTAAATTTCTTCCCCGCTTTGTAGCCTACCCGACTTTCGTTGTTTTTATAAAATTTTGTATTTTTGCTTTATTTATGGTAAACATTTTTATATGCCCAGGTGTAGTTTCAAACCCATCTAATAATAAGGGAGCAATCACAATAAGTGTCGTGGTATATACGTATAAGTATATACGTATATATAAGTATAAGATATGAGACTTATAAATAAATGTTCAGTTAATTTTAAGCGGTCGTTTGTTATTGGCGACAATTTTCAATAAACTATGCGTTGCTTCTAAAGTGAACTGGAGATTTTCAATAATTCTGAAGAACGTTCTTTGCCGAAATACTACAAACATAAAATCCACAATATTTTAATAACATAATTTTTACTTTAATGGTTTCAGGATCAACGAGTTCTATTAATTGCTTTTTAGCTGAAAATGGAAACACGAAATTATCGCTATTGTTATGTATCGTACTTTCAACTAATTTTTATGTGTAGAATGCGCTATACTCTCTTCACTTGCCACTAATACGGCTAATAATAAATTTATATTTTGAATGCAGTTGCAAATTGATTTTTAACTGAACATATTTATTTTGTTGTGATATTTAAAATGTGTGAAGTATGAAGGATGCTCCTTTTTACTTCACGCCAGTGTTGATCAGCCATATTTTTTTTGCATAAAAAACCCTGCACGATAAATACAGCTAACGGTATTAGGACGACCAACGGTAGTAAAATTTACTCACTCTGAGCTTTAATTATGCTCCGGAGTAAGTACATTTTGCTAATAAGCAGATCGTTACGAAGTCGCCTCTGGAGCGGACCCGTTAATTATCGGCACCACCTTGACTTCTTTATGCCGGTGATTTTAATAATGTCCGGTAATGAGAATGCGAGATGCCATCGGAACGTCCAGAGACTTGGTGCTCCGACGAGCGACGTAAATTTATGTAAATCTCCGAACTCGAAATCAGACTTCACTTAACATTTGATTGACATTTAAATTTATAAATTACAAAACCAAATTACTCGTCGTCTCTGTGCGCTTGTCGCGTCTCCGCACAACAACCACATAATATATCCTCTATTGACAAATAGATTGAGTTGTGTGCTTTTTTAGTTTGTTTACGACCTGCTCTGCGGTATTTTACTAGCGATTCCGTAAGCAGCTAATGAATATTTGTTCTTCGATAATAACATAATATTGTCTTTGGATAATACGACAAAAATATGCAAATACGAAATATTTCAAACTCTTTCAGTGGATACATATACTACGTACTCTTTTCTAATTTTGACATATTAAATGACAAAACTGACGTGCCAAAATGTACAATGTTTCATCAACTTGAAAAGAAAAAGGAACAATGTTTATTCAAAGCATAATTCAAGTTATTTATAAAATTTTACAATACTGTTTGTGCAGTTTGTTAAATTAACTCCTGATGTTGTTGACGTTTTAGTAGTTGAATTTGCCATAATACGAGTATTATGTGGCGCACACGGTTTACCTAGGATATCAGTGGATTTTTTTTGTTCCCAATTGAATTTTGGTATATCTGAACCGGTATCAATCATTTTTTGGTATAAAATACAGAAAAATATAAAATTAGGATTTCAAATAATGTGTAACTTGAGTAAGTAACGTTTGTGTATTTTGACATTAAAATTATAATGTGTAATAATATCAGGAAAGGCAACTATTGATAGGTGAATATCTACTTAATGTTTAAGATTTTTGAATATACCTTTTCCATTTATGTTTAAATGGTTCTTTTTTAATTTTAAAAAATCTTGTACATAACACGTTACGAAACACAATTTCGTGAACTCATATTATTTTGCGGGATTTCGCTTCGCTCGTCCCAAAAAACACCCACTCGTTACACAAAAAACCTTCGTAAGTGGTTACGTAAATAGCTATTATTAATCGTTATTTATTTGCAATTTTGTTTATAAAATAAGTTGATGTTACTTTTTATATGACGTATTTAATTTTTTTGTAATATGTGGCGAAAAATATTTGAATTGCGCCAAAAGTGTCTAAAAATGTAAAGATGTAAGGAAGTGTTCGAAAATGCAAAATGTGCCATGTGTTGTCAAATATATGAATCCGAAAATTGTCATCAGCTGTGCCCAGTTGAAAAAGTTGATGTAACAAATCACAAAGTCGACACGTTTTTATTAGTATCATTATAAAAAAGCACTAACCATGGCTAACTCTAATTGAGAATTTTTTGAAGGTACCGTATTATATTAATTATTGTAATTCACTTAATCAACGTATTGTAAAATTTATGTTAATATCATTTTTTTATTATTTCTCCGAAAGTGGTTATTTAGGTAAAAAATTACCTGAACAATATTTTGTAATATTAGGTCACATTTTTCCCAGATATATTTCAGTAGCTACTGTATTTATGATGTTTTTATGTAAAATGTAGTTCAATGTAACAAAGAAATGATTGAAGCTTCAATAGCAAATAAAACCATTGCCGTGTCGTAATTATTTATGTACCGATTTACTTGGTAAGATGTATGTTTCGTAAACTCTTTCATTTAGGAATTCGTGGGACTTGAAAGGATAAATTCATATCTAACGCAACGTACATGTTGTTGTACACCTAGTTGTTGTATTATCGGAATACGAGTCGAATTTGATGTCTGTTCACGCTGGGGTTCCTCAGGGTTCCGTATTGGGACCACTATTTTTTTAATGTTTGTAAACGATTTACCGTTATATATCAAAAACGTCCATGTCGTTATGTTTGCGGACCATACAACTATTGCTGTAAAAGCCGAGAATCCTTAGGAGCTGCAGTGTCGGATACATTTGGTGACGAAGGATTTCGAAGCATGGTGTGCTAACAATAAATTAATAGTCAACGTTGAAAAAACTGTTTGTATACACTTCCATCAACGTAGAAATATAAACTTTAAATTATCGCAGCAGTAAATTGGGAGCGTGTTTTCATTGTCCAAAAGAGAATTACTTGCTTGATATTTCATTGTGTACCTAGAGAGTCGTGCGAACTATATACGTATATAAGGCCCTAGATCATTTCAATGCTAATATAAATGAGTTTGAAACATACAATCATGAATATAATACTCGGCCACCAGATTTACTCTTATTGCAATCGCACGCAACATCACTCTATCAAAAGTCACATCTCTACTCAGAACTTAGAAATGTAACATCAGCAAAAACATTCAAATCATCGGCTAAATCATTCTTAACAGCAGCGAGTTACTATTCATTCAGAATATTTAAATATTTAGACTTGTTTTTTATGTGTATTGTTTCCTTATGAAAACAGTGCGAATGCATTTTAATTTTTTGAGTGTAATTTCTGAATGAAATATTATATAATATTTGACTTGCTCTAAGAGGTCGTTTAGAAAAAAACTTACTATGAAATGAAATGCTTTTGTTAATATTACATCTTTCTTTAACTATAATTACAATGTATGACAGCATCTAAAGGACCATGGGTTTCAATGGTTTTTATCAGCCTTTGGACGGTAAGTGGGTCAAACTCTCACTTTTGGTAGATTCCTCGTCGTAATTCTTCTTCATTTTAGACTTCCCACCCACCGTTGTAAACTTTTCTATCCAGTAAAGCCCAAAACTCTTCTATAGAATGTGCCTGTGGAACATTCAGGGGTCATCCTGTTTAGGTACAAATGGGATATTTTGTTTCCTTAACGAATTTTGGGTTCATCTCGCATAATGGCAAGATGCTAGGTCCGGCAAGAACATAATATATATTATCATTATCGTGATGCGTTTGAATAAAATTCATTAATTTGGGGAATTATCTTCGAATATAAATATCTGCATTTACAGCTTCGCCCCTAACTCGCCTAACATATGGTCTTGAAAAAGGAGCTTCCGAAATAGCTCACCACACTAGTACCTTGTCCTCAAATTTCGCTTTTTTCTTATGCCGTACACGTCATTACGAACGTCCTCAATGTTGTCTGTATAAACGCATTCGTTTCCTTTTATTTCGGAGTTGGATAATGTAATAGTAGATTATTATAAAAGTTAAGACAAGTGCTAGTTACCAGCGAGTGAAAATTAATTCACGAGCCATCGTAGCGAAGCGAGTGGAGTAATTTTACACGAGCATGGTAAAATCAATTTTCTTACGTGCTTAACATGCAATTTTTTTGTATACTTAGTGGAAAAATTTTAGAGAAAGTAGGTAATTTTTTTCACAAATGTATTAAATCATGAAGTTTGTATATTTATTACATTTATCAAGGTTGTATTATCGCGGAAATAATATGTGTTACTAACGAGTAAAGTGTTAGTAACGAGTAAAGTGTTGCTAACGAGTAACATGGCACATTACTTGTTATTTTCTACATACTATTTTCAATTAAAGATATAAAAAAATATTTTTCGTCGTCTAAAATTATCGTGGCATTATTTATGAAATGTTCAAATCTTAATTGTGTACAGCATCTTGGAATCCTCTCTAATTGAGCAGGCGTGTATTTAGGACATTTTTGTCGCTTTCCGTGTTTTAATTATTTTTGCTAATTTCCCTCCTAATCTTCTATTTGAAACCCCTTGATTCAAAACTAGAGCGCGACCCGTCTTGGGAAGTTTCATACACAACAAACATTGCTCACATTCCAATTGTTGTCTTAGAGAGACAATTTCACGTTTGAACATTTCGCCAACCAAATAGTAACGCAATTCTAACATGTAGAACATTTTGTAAAACTTTCTAAACACAAATGTATTGTCCAACTGCAGGAGAAACTTGACAGATTCTCAATATCCAATAGTAAGTTCATTGCTTTATTTTTAGTCGAAATACGAAAAATTTTCTCAAAAGTTTTTTACGTTATTACATTATTTCACTGAAGAAGTTCTGCAGAAGACCTGAAGAAGTTCTTCTAAGTAAGTGAGACTGAGAAAACCTACCTGAAGATGGAATATGCGACTCCGTCCAACTGACCCTTCGGGGAACATTTCTATAACGCGCAACTAGGCACCAACATATATATTTACCTTTTAAATATTATAATGATTTATAACATAAACCGCGTGATGAAAAATATATCTTAATTTAAAATATAATAAGAGTTATTCGGACTTCGTTGGGTGGAGTATCAACTTGATTTCACACTTGCGGTGGTTTTTCTGATGTTATGTCAATTTTCGCGAATCACTGCCATTTTCTTCTTTATTATCTTATTCAATTTTAGCGCTCTAGTTTTATTAACGACAACTGATTGTCATAAAAACACACCGCTGCTTAGCAACGTTTTATTTAAATTCTAGGCATCTATAACGGTCATTGGTACTACTTTCACCGTTTCTGCCGTTTCTTTTATAGCTTTCAGCGCCTGGATCTGCCTGCACTATCCTTTTATCGACATGTACAAATTCCTGTTTTTTCTTTCTCCAGCATTTTAAAATCTTTTAAGCCTTTAGCCCCCAAATTTTATACATCTATGTTGGTGCTACCCATTTCTCTTTGCATTTAGTGTATAAATAAATCGTCTTAGTTTGCTATTGCTAGGTATGCATGATAGATATCGTGTGGGACATATGTACATTATTATACTAGTAATTCTCATTAATTACACAATTACACAATCACGTTTTATTTTTGGGTTACCTACTCATTGGTTTGTATCATTCTATAACAAGTTGGGTTGGAGTTTCGTCTAATGTGCGACATGTGTCTGTAGTATTATTACTGGTATGCATGTATTGATGGCAACATATTCATATATATGGAACAGTTCCAGCTAGTGAACATTATTATGTGTAGGTCAGTGCCAGGTGCTTTTATCAAATATACGAGAAATATAATTATGTGTACTCTTAACCGTTGTTTTCCGAAATAGCTAATTGACTTTGAATCGTTACCTCGGACTAACTAGTTCAACTAGTGGAATATTTCTTATAATTATAACTCATAACAGCACTGTATTTACAACTGTCAGTTATTTAGTAACCATTTAACATCTACTGCCAAGCAACTCGAAGCGTTTATACAGATCAGTAAAAATGACTGTTTAGCTCATCTCCAACTTATACAAAAATACGTTAAGAGCTCAATATCTTCAAGGAATATTATACGCCCATATATATAAATACCTGAAGACTATTTGTGTTTTTCGTTTTGAATCGGTAATTAAGTTAGCAAGCGACGATTCAACGGGCATGCGTTCACATATGAAATTACATATCATCGGACACCACCGATTATATCATTCGCGGATGCCCTTAGCGAATTCACGGACGCGCTTAAATAATAAAATTGCAGCATTGTTAACTTTATTATCTTCTTAACGTTGTTGTTGATTAGAATGACGATATATCATGGCATACAGTGTATGCGCATGGGCCGCGGGCCGTTGTGGAATAAGTATATAAATATGATCGTGTGGTAGCAATGCACCCATAAACCAGAGCACTCGGTGCATGTTACGCCCAGCTCGCAACGACCATATCTTTTCGCGTAATGCGTTTTTCATGAAGTGATAGAGTTGAACGGAAAAAAACGCTGATAAATATTCGAACTTTGTTGAGAAAATTAGCCGCAATAAAACCTGAAATTGCATGTCTGAATAATCTAAAGTAATAAAATTCATCATAAACTAATTTGTTGCAATCTTTATCGCTTAATAAAACATTTCTCACTCACGGTTAGATGTAGTATATTTACACATTTTATTGCGATGCATATATACAGCTGGCTAGCATTTTAGCCAGCGATATATTGTTATACACTTAGCGAAGAGGAAACTGCGTTTTATGCTTATTGGCACAAAAAGACAAAAAAGTAGTAAAAATAAACGATCTAATGCAAAACTCATCATTACCATATACTTAACTGTGAAATCGAAATCATATTACTTACTTATTGTGTAGTCCTGAGTGCTTATTGCTCCGGTGTGAGAACTGTCTTAGTACGAACCCAATATCTCATGATATTGCAATAGTTCGATATGCTTTTAAGCGAGAATATACTTCGTAATTTTGTGATCAAACCAACTCTTATTGCGAAATTACATGTCTTATAAATGCTCTTAAGTTAATGGAATAATGCTGTAATTCATTCGAACTAAATATTTATATGTGTACATGGAGTGTTTCCTGCTATTTGTACATTTGTTTTCTTCAACAAAGAACTATTCATGAAACAGTTTTCTTAATAATGTTTGTATTGTTTAAAATATATTTTATTATTATTCCTATTAAATTTGTTAATATATGTAACACATACCCAAGATGATGAACTAAATTTAAAATAAAATGAAAGATAGTAGATAAGCTAATAAATACTAATGAAAAACATATGAAACAACAAAAGAGGAAACAAAGCAAACGATATAAACTACATTTTTATATGTATTTTTTCAGTGTTTTCCACATCAACTGCAATTATCTCTCACACTTTACTTTACAGTACTTTTACAGCTTAGCTTCATTCCATATATCGGGAATGTTTTGATCACTTACATTAATGAATTTGATGCAACTAATTAGCAAGTTGATGGGCGATTCATTATGGATTACGCCGATCGCTATTCTATAACAATTATTATATATGAATTTAAACGGTGCAGCTTGCGAACATAAAAAACCATATACTTTCATAATAACTGAGCTACTGTTCTTGGCCAGGATTCCCAGTCTACGTCTGTGCGAGACCGCTAGTATTTACCCATACGTGAGTAGAATTTAATTTGTTTATTATCAGTTGTGCGAGTAATATTTTAAATCGTACGTTTATGAGACAAATTAATGAGTAAATGTTACGTTGCCATCTATTTAATTAATATGTTGTAAATTTAATCTAAGACGAGATAAGTGCGAATAACAAGGGTAAATATTTTTGCGCTATTTTGCCATTTGATTTAGTTCACGTGGTAGGATAAAATATTGTAGTCAACAGTTTTATTCGTTGCTTTGTCAAAAAATCAGAATTGATTAAATATGTGAAGAACATTGATAAAATACTAATATTGTTAACATTGAAAAAATGATTGAAATGCATGAAATATGAAAAACATAAATTATATAATTCTTAAAAAATTCGGAATGGCCAAAACATATCAAAATGGAAAAAATTGCCATATTATCAAGGCCAAGTGAAGTAGCTACATTTTTCAAAAAAAAAATGAAAATTGTTAAAATATAAAGCAATACAACAACACATTTTCAATTCATTTTTACACTGGAAATCTAATTTCATCCACGTTTTCGTTCTGATTACAAATACTGTTGTTTCAGTTTATTTACAGTGGGGTTTGGTTGAGTTGGGTTTAGTTGATTTACAATTGAGTTCTTTGCATCATTTTGAATGAACTTGACATTGGCTTGCGAGCTAGTATATGTTTTATGATTCGTTCGCAAACCCAAGTACTAATTTGGTTTGTCGCATTTTTCATTCATTTGAAACTCGAAATTTAACTTTGTCCACGTTTTCGTTCTTATTACAAATACTTTTGTTTCAGTTCTTTTACAGTTGATTTGGGTAGGGTATACAGCATGAAGTATAAGGGAGCATTTCTTTTATAGGTTTAGTTTAATTTAAAATTAATTTCATTTATATTGGTATAAATCTAAGATGCGGAATAAAATCAAGGAGCAATCAAGTAAGTAAGTAAAAAATTGAACTAATTTTCTTCTTACATTTAACCGTTCATTTAAAAAAATATTCATTTGCATAATGTGAATATTTTATTAATAATTTTGGCTTTTTAATTTTATTTCTTCAAATTTTTTGGTGCAATTAATCAATTTTTACGTTGACTTGCATTGGTATTTGTTTATAATTCAAGCTAGCATTATGTAGAACGTATCCCAGAGGTTTAAAATAATTTCCATTTGTTCGTTAATTTGTGAATGTGAGTTTACTTTGTTTCACAGTTATGTATGTTATTTTCCTTGTTCTATTTCTTACTATATATACTACATATTTAGGTACCACAGTTCAAGCATGCGATTTGATTGTCTAACCTGATTCTAAATCTCTTCATTACAAGAATTATTTTTCATCGACCTTTTGTTTCTTTGGTCGCAACTTCATCGCCTAACATTTTTATTTGCTCACATGTGGCGCATATAAAACACGTTTACTAAGTTTGTCGGTTTATACGAATTAAATCATTTTAATTTGAACATTATTGGCTTTTTAGCTACATGCATACTCCCTGGCACTATAACTCTAACTGTAAGTTCTTCAACGTTATTAGCACGTGTTAATACAATTTACGTAAAATCTATCTCATAGAAACGTAGGGGTATGTGTCGTATACTTTGTTAGTTTTTTACAAACTTTATAACAGCACACGCTGCTGTACCAATACAATTCTTATATATATATATATATATATATATATATATATATATATATATATATATATATATAAAAGGTCCTGGTAATGTGTCGTTTCGTGAGGTATCGTACGAGCTAACACGTGTTACTTCACGTTCTCATAATGTGTATAGATATATTAATACGAGTGAAATATTATGTAATAATATCCTTCGAAAGTAACATTAATACGTATTAATAATAATATACACTTCTTGATTTTATAGTTTCTCGAAAATAATAGCTATAAAACATAGTGCTTTAGGCATGTTTCGCGATAGCTAATAATAAAACTGTATATACATTTTGTTTTAAAGATCTCTCACCTTTGGGCAAATATCAATGATGAAAGCTAATTGTTGCAATTTAACTAACAATTTAACCTGAAGAATTAAGGTAGTTTATAAAAATAACGTTTGCTCATCATATTGAATTGGAATTGAACAAAACTGACGGATGGCATACGTAGCCAGTGCCTTTCTCTTTAAGAGGAAAATTATACATTCGCAAAATGTCAAGACTATCACGGAATATAAACATAATTACGGTTGTAATATGAATCGAAATGTTAAGCTCACCAATCGTTTATAAACATATACACGGTGCTCGTTATTCGATACAAACTGTAATTTAAAATATTTATATATTCCGCGACCTACAAGGAATATAGAGAGACATGTTATGACACCGCAATAAATTTTTGCGCGCCGGACGAGAGAATTCAATCAAATATATCTATCGTATGAATAGATTTCATTTATTACTTTGCATTATTCATGGTTTCATGATGTGTTTCATACACAACCGCATATCGCGATGAAAATCATTTTAATACGCTGATACATATTCAAAAGCTTCGCGAATATTTAAACGCCGCCTCCGTGATTTATTTCCACGCCGGCGCATTGTAATTTGCCATTGTAAGTGAAATAAAATTACATACACGAGAGTAAGTAATTATTCACCATAGCCCATTAAAAAATGTCCCATTAGCCACATTAATATATCCTGTTTGGTAAAGCGCATACGTTATGAAAATGAGGGATTACGAGGAACGTATTACGGCCGCGTCGTATATTTCGACATGTAAATATGAATATGTTAATTATTTTAAAATATTAATGTCGGGTGACGTTATACTAAGTCGATTTGATGTTTTAATTGTACGGCAGACAGTCGGTTGTGTCAGACCTTCTTCCATCGGGAGATTATGTCAAACGGTTTTAATGTCGATAAAACAGCACCAGGTCCGATTATTTCGGGCGCATACGTAAGGAATTTTAATCAAAATGGAAACAATTGGGTGCGTGTTTGCGTAAAAATTAAAATCCTATGGTTGTTTTTGCTTGTTAATAATTCGCAATCAACACATGCTAACGGATAAAATATATCAGTAAATAAATTTATCTACATAGTTTAATTTTGTTTTTGGGGCAAAATGTCTCAACTTTTATTCGTAATTCCTAACATTGCAATTACTTATAGTGCTCCTGGTTGTTATGCTATAAACAGGATGCTTTCTATAAACTTCGCGTTTTATCATAACGCACATCGATAATTCGTTGTCTCGTCTCATCTAGAGATTCTAGAGGAGTGATTCTAGTGATTTAAATTAACAACCTGTTCCAATAAAATAAGTTGTGAAATTGAAATTATTTTAATATTTTTTGAAATTAAAATTTAAACTTTTTAAACAATGCGACATATATGAAACTACCACAACGAAAAATAATGTTAGTCTTTTCGTTTCACTAAAATAGATTACCGACATGCATTATACAACTTAAAACGCTTTTATTTGAGGATAATAGAAAACGTAAAGCCACAACCGTCGAAATATCTATGTTTTAAAATCTCGTACCTACGTCATTTAATTTATAAGACAAGCGTAGATAATTACAGCAAAGCAAGCGTTTTATTTCCATTATATAGCAACATTAACTGGAAGAATGCCCAACAAATACCATTTCAGGACGAATTGTCTTCCGTCACAAAGCGTACGGAATAAAAGATTCGAACAAGGTGCGCTGTAAAAAGCGCATGAAACGAAACTGATTTTTACCACGCCGCGGCCGGCTACTTCGAACATAACGAACTTAACGAAGGAGAATTTATTAAAAGATTTATATGTGCAGTTGAACACAATCAACATATTACGATTAGTCATGAGTGTGTGGGCGACCGCGAGTTTACGACAATTACTTTACTTATTACATATAATTTCTTTTATGTACACGGCTCGGCCGTGTGCAGTGCAGGCGTAATTAAATACATATTTGGTAGGTTAGTTCCGTTCAAGTCTTTGTTTTTCGTACTTTAATTAAACGAGGGATCTTAATAAGTGCATACAACAATTACCTGTAATTTTTTGTTGATCGTATAATCCAGCTGTTGATATCTTATCTACATAATTATTATGTTTAATCATTGTTCTGGTGTATGAGGGTTTTGAAAAATACCAACATTTAAACCAACGATTAAATCGATGTATGTTTGTCACGCAAAAGGATTTATAAATGGCTTAATGAGCTTTCACATTTTATCATTTTGTAAATTAATGCAGTGTGATTTTGAAATTTTGTGGTAAAATTATTTCGACGTGACTTGGAGCCGTAAATAGTTTTCCAATCTGATCCTGCAGACTATATTTTTAAAAATTTTATTGTGTATGTCCTATAATAAATCACAACAATCAAGAAAGCCTTTTTTTGATAGTACTATGCCTTCCAGACCAGCTATATGGGATATTGGATGTTGTTAATATTCACTAATTACAATAAGCTGTGTACGCACATGTTAATGACCCAAGGATACGTATCCGTATTATCGACAAGCATGATATAATAGGTGCGTGATTGATGGCCATAATAATATATAATATCTGAATAACGACGAAGTTTGGAATTTAGTGATCCGTATGGGCCATCGCAGGCATAAATAATGCGCGACCATAAAATGCAAAAATTACTTTCGTCGCTTCCCTGATGGTCGTTGATTCTAAGAAAACGATTTACAAAATGAAAAAGTGAATATTTATCAGTTGTATTTAAACATCTTTGAATTATTTCCTTTTGCCGACATTATTACACAAATTCGTAAGGCACAATTAAGGATGTCAATTATGTGAAACTTTTTAGATGCTATCAAACTTCACCCAAATTTTGAGCATCCATTTCATTTTGAAGAATAATAAAATTATTGCAAGTAATGAAGTGAATGCATGCACGATGGAAAGCTCCAGTAATTGTTTATCTCTTGCTTGATTTATCGTCGTGTTAAGTAGCTATCGATATAAAATTTAAATGTTGCAATTCTTTTTGATTATTTCGAAAACGTAGGGCAATTATTGTGTTCACTACTGTATGGTAGTGCAGTGCCTATACAACACGTGAGTTTTTTGTATCCTTTCTTAAAATTATTTTTATTAGTATTTTTTTACTATCCTGTGACATTCAAACAATATGTGGCACTGATTTTCGGATTATTGTAAATTTTCCTCCCTCTCTATTGTTAAGTGTCTATTCCTCCTATACCTAATATTAAATAACTGTTTAAGCCTGTTACAGCAAGAATGGTGATCTCGTAGAATTGTAAGCTGCTGCGTTTGTAAGACGAATTACTTGATTGACTCGTCTCTGTAAGTAGTGCTCTTGTCGTCAGATTCGACAGGATTGTGGAATATCATGGTCTTGCAAAATTTGCAAAAGCCTCACTTGCACTGAATCTTTAGTAGGACGTAACTGCGTTAAAAGAAACTATCAATTTTCCCACCCACTTCGTCTATGATTGATGTGGAATAGGTTATCTACGAGGTAACTGGGAGGGAAAAGCGCAAGAATAATATTATTATTTATTGCTGAATCTACAGAGATTACATATAATAGTAGTCAGTCTGAACTTCCTCTCTTGGTGAGGGATAAAGTTAAACTGATATCAAAATACAATGTCATTGCTCTTATTCGCCACTGTTCTAGACTTTAAAGCTATAGTTTGTCTAATTTCTCTATTCACGAGATACTCACCATGCATTCTGAATTATATTGTCGTGTCAGGACAGAGCTCCAGAAGCAGATTGGCAATGGCTAATCAAGTTGCGTATTAAATGTAAGAGTGGTGTGCCCTAATTATTGTGAATAAGAAAAACTAAACGTGTCCAACATTATAAATTCTATTAATTTGACGATATATTATACACGGGACTGTCGCAAGAAAACTCAATCTGGGTATGCTAATATTAATTGCTGAAATATTTACTGACAATTTTTCTATTTGTCGTTTTGATATGCAATTTGACCTGGTGAACCTTACCACTGGTGGTTATGTCTTGGTAGCTTTACACAAGGACAATATACATGAGTTAATTAATACTTTTCATTTTGAAAACATTATATCACTGTTTAATATCGTCGTGTGCAAATGTAGCCAACCCAACCCAACCCAACCCAGTCTAGCGATCTTGAATCATTTTTCGAAGCAGTAGAGGTGATACTACTGGATCATGCTGTGTTACTTATTGGTGATTTGAATATAACAAATTCCTCAAATTCATCGCGCGTGGATTCTAAAGTAACGGAGATATATAATTTATATCGCTTCCACGTACAATCACCAGGTAATATTGTGATCTTGTTCTTTCAAATGTTAGTCCAGAACGTGAAAAGTTGTCTATAGTTCCTGAAGATGCATATCATCCAGCACTTTCAATTTCAGAAAACGTTTCAATACCCCATACCGTTTCCGTCCAATAACAATAAACTTTATTATAAAGCCATTTAGCTTGCTTTGCTTTGCTTTAACTCTATGTAGCCGACTGGTCTAAATTAGAATTATATCAGGCTCTTGATGACTGCGTTGAAGCTTTTTAACAATTATTGCACGCTATATTTGACAACTCGGTCCCTCAATATAGTTTTTCAAAAAATGATAACTTCATGGTCCAAGAAGGTTATAAAGTGCAATCTAAGGATAAATGTATACTACTATGGTAAATGGGAATCAATAGGATGGATGTTACGGTTGATGATGCTGCATTTTTACCACGAGCTCAGGATAACTAAAAACCGATCCACGAACATTTTTGCAGTATCTACACCTTTAAGGAAGGTACTCTTCGCGCAAGTAATGCATGATGATGCCCGCCTACGTTGTTGAGGATTTTACGAGAGTTTTTTAGTATATATACAGTGCGATATGCATGGGACTTCTAGAGATAGTCGTTTCTCTCACTACTCTTTTGGAATCACTAATATCAGTAAGGACGATATTTTAAGCAGCATTTGTAAAGTTAAATCCAGTTACACTTTTATGGAGTGATATTTATTTATTGTGTGCGCTCTACCGTCCAAACGGCTAAAGCTTGAGCTATGAAAATTAAAAATTAACATTTGGATGTAACAAAGAGGAAAACGTCTTCAAACGCAATCACTCAATTTGAAGTGATGGTTTACTCTTATCATCTTTTTCCATATCTCGAAAACGGTACATGTTATCGAAAAAATTATTCTTACAAAAGTTACAGATATTTTAAACAACTTTCATTTGAAAAGTTTCGAAATATATATTATAACTAAGTATAAGAAAGTTCAGTGTGGACCACTGCAGATTTTTCTACTACTGATGACTTAAAAATGTATGCGCGGATTAATAGCATAAATTATGCACTAGACCTCCAAAGCAATATTGACAGAATATCGAAGTGGCGTCAAGAGAACAAGCGTCGATTAATTGCTGACTGACTTTAAATATAATATAAAAAATTAATAAAATAATGAAATAAAATACATAAATTAATAAGTTTCTAATTGAAGACTTGTGTGTTTTATTTGACAAATAACTAACGCTTGACACCACATATTGGATATACGTCATCAACAATTAGCAATTATTACTCTTGGATTTGCTAGGTGGGATTCAAAGTACTTCGCTGACCAAGAAGTTATGAAATGTGCAGAAATGTGGCTGTTGCTGCTGAATCACAATATGGCCTTATTGAACCGTCACAGAATTGTCGCTGGTGCAAATTTACTGTACAATTTAATTCAAAGCAAAGTAGATTGTTCTTTGTTATTACAACAAAATCATTTTAACCGTACCGGGACTATATAATATATCGTCAATATATTATGTAACTTTCTTTATTCAAAGCTGCAGAACTAATGCTATGTCAAGAAGTGCATCAGATCGTATATAGTGCTACTAATAGTGTTTTAAATATTTTCATCAATTCGGCTACATTATAATATTTTGTATGCTTTTTATATAGTTATTTCCACTTTTCTATTTTCTTTTCGTTTTTTATGATTTTTTTAAACATATTTTATGTACACGATATGTTGTTATGCATTTTTTGGTGTATACTATTGGGTGAATATAAAGATTTATTATTGATTATTATCATTATCAATACAAAAATCTGCAGTGGTCCGCACTGAACTTTCTTATAATTAGTTTTACTAGATTGTTTGGAAAAAGTTTTGAAATAAAAATTGTTTAGAATTTCAACATCTAACATTAACTTTTATAAGAACTGCTTTTCGGTAACTCGTTCCCGATTGGAATGGTTATGAAATAAGAGGACAGAAAATCAAACCCGAAAATATGTTTTAACTGTTCCTATAATGGTGATACATAAAGACTAACTGTATTGACGTCTTAACAGGATTAATTTCTATAAAAGCGATGTAAAAGATTTCACCCATACACCTAATAGATAATTTCGTACAACAAGCTGTGTATAAATCATCTTCGGCAGGTGTACCCATACGTATCTCATGGGGGCAATGTTTTTAAAAGATCCATGAACAAAATCGTGCATCACTGTATGTCCAATATGGGCAGTTGTAGTCGTGCGAACTTTAAAAGTATTAAGGGGGGATCCTGCTTTAGAAGGCTCAAAAAATCGATTTTTTTATTGCTCAAATCTATGCCTAATATATCCAAGAATATGTATAAAAAGTTATAGCGGCTAATTCGCAATATTTTGAAAGATACAACACTAAACACAGTGAGGTGTTGAGCAAAAAATATACGAACGCATGAACGCTCGGACAAACGAAGTGCGCGCCCCTCCCCGCAGTCACAACACCGAACTATGTACTGAAAAAAGTTCAATCGGTCGTTCGAAACAATAATATTTTGAATTCGTAAGAGCTATAGTAGGATTATAACGAGATATTCCGTAAGTAATCGAAAATTAACATTTTTCCTGATTGTAAACTTTAGAGCGCGTTTTCTCGAGTTTGCGTTTTTACGATTTTTCTAAACTGGTGGGCATGATTGCGAGAAAACTAGACAAGCAATCAAAACGAAACAAAACTTTTGTTGGCTTCAGTAGCATTCTATTCTATTTGAACTAAAAAGATTAATGAAAAAAAATTCTAAACAACTTTTTTAGCAAGTTGAAATGATTTTCTCTTCCTGCAAAGAGCACATACATTTATTTTCAAACCTGAGAAAAATTTTGAATTTCAAGATGTTGGGTTTTTTTTTTAGTTCACCTAGAAGAAAATATATGAGAATTACAATTTTCTGTGTTTTTTTTGTTTCAGACAAAAATTACGGGCTACATCTTTCCCACCGATTGTAAATTGCAATTGAAAGGTGTTGCACAAATGTGCATAAAAATTGGTTTCTTTTAAATATTTTTCTCTCGGCATATTTTTTTTTAATGCTCAAATATTAAATAAAATGCTCTAAAAAGTTCACTAGACTTGCTCATTTTTTTCTGCCCTAAAAAAATTCCCCCAAAAACGCTATTTTAAGGCCTCCTAAAGCAGAATCCAGCATGACTATTGTATATACGGTATTAATTAATTTTGTAGGACCCCGTCCAATGAAAAGTAATAACATTAGCATGTATACTGATAAAAGATCCGTATTGGCCTATTTCTGTGAAAAAAAAATCAGAAAAAAACAAACTAATGTTACACACACAATGCATTATTTTAAGCAACCCTCAGAAGAAAAAGTGATTGTGGAAGTTACTCATATCAAAAATAAGGTTTAACATTGGATTTTGATTTTAATATGTAAGGATAAGAGTGGCATGTCAGTTCTGCACTAACGATAGAGGTACATAGGCAATAGATCCACGTAATAGCTATACCATCCACACACATATACATAAAAATATTACAGCCAATATCGCACGTACAGTACTTTCCCGTATACTTTTGTCCCATATGTGGTCTAGAGACGAAACTGCATTTGTCTCCTCAGGATGTCAACGTGAGCTTGGTCTCTCCACCACGCTATTTGTGATTTGTAATTGGCATAACCACGATACATTATGGAGTTGAAATCTATGGTAACCCTTATATTATCACACGCTTCATACCAGACCATCCATATATACACCATAATCGGTTTAAGAACCGATAGCTGGCCAACAAACAGTGACTCTTGCTGGATACTGACCCATATGCCACAACTTATCATTGCTATAATCACTACGGTACTCATTAATTTACGACTATGTCATCTAAATATCTCTAAACTAACAACAATGAGACAGAAAACATTATTTAATTAATTATGCGTAACTGAAAAAAATGTAACTCATATGTCCCATATATCCTACGCGACCTAAAATAAGCGGATTATTATTTTTATTCCAACGTAATATAATTAAATAATTTATGAGAATCAAATTAAATTTCGAGACGGTGACATATAATTTACATACGAAAATTGTCATACCAAATATGCAATTATTTGCCGTACATAAATTTATTCCGTTCCGGTTGGATTATTTTTCACGTTATAGCCGAAGGCGTATAAAATTTCGGCTAACAAGATTTGGTCTTAAATTATTGTATCACACGTCCACTTATATCGTCATTGGTCGGGATGTGCAAGGAGCTATCGCGCCAACGCGGGCACTATTTATGCTCTTGCTGTCGGTCGAACACGGTACTCTCTGTTCTTATTTGTTATTGTAATGACGAGCGATGCTATCATTTGCTCTCCGTTGTCGTTTCTCCTCGTCTACACAGTATATTTTACGGGAAATCTAATTTAAAACGGAAAGATCGATATCGCAATTCATATCGATGTTTTTCAATTGTTGTCGTGTAGACTTTATTTTTGTCCTCGGGACATTTACATATTCCGTTTCGATTGCTATATAAAGAATGACGAGAAGAAGACGCATTTAAAGCGACCGGCGAGATAAACCAAAGCGGCATTGATGGGCACACGACAGAGTAAATTGATTGAGTCGTGGGATGCGATGCATAAAATAGGATGTCGGTGAATCCGTCACATACCGGCGCCGCAAAGACATATTTTGCCTATTCTATAGGTATTGTTTAAGCTTATTCATTCATCAGGACTCTGAATTTATGCCGCTCTAAGGATACGCATCTTCGTCTATAAGAAGCATACATTAAAAACAAGTAATAGATTAAATTTATCATTTGAGGTTTCGTCATTTCTATGTACTAATTTCTCGCTCGCTGAACGCGTAATTATCTCTTTGCATAGAATCTGCCGGTTCGATCTTAATCCGACACGTTTTTTCTTTTTATAAAGGCGATTAAGATATAAACCGAAATTCTGTTGTATCGATTTACTGAGCATATATAATATAATAACAGTCTCTTTTACAAACATTCTCATAGAAACGTGCCATGTCCATATTTCGGGTAACTTCACAAAACCACTTGAAATTTTTTATTATCGTCTAATTTTATACACACACTATCTTCGTGCACTTTTAAACTAGTGTCACACTAATAGGCGACGAATTATGGGAATGTGTTTATTATTTATTGGTAAATGTTCCCTTATATGAAGAAAAGGAAAGGAATGGATTAAGTTCACTATATACATGTTTTAAATAATATAGTACCTTATGCTATATAATACTATAAACGCCTGACCCTTTTATCTACCCGCGATTTTCCGTTGGCGCAATCTAGTTGTCCAATTTTTTTTTTTAGTCTGCTCCCAAATCTTTTTAATTCTGGACAAACCTTTCTTCGACCTTTAGTATTTCTTTCCAATTGAATTACTCGTGATATGTAATTACTGCTATGCAATTAATTGTAATAAAACCACCGATATTTATATTTTGTAAAGCAATGAGTTAAAAATTACATGTAGGTCAAAAATGTTGCGTACATTTTCTTCAATCTAATATATTTGACATTATTAAATTGATTTATTACACTTTGGATATAGCAGACTGTAGTGTAATAGGTGTGTAGTTTCTTAAAATTGTCGGCGTAGCATAAAACAAAGGATCGAAAACGTCATTGTGACAAATGTGTGATTCGTTGAGAAGTTCAATGTTACACTAATGACGCCGATTATATGCTGTAGTTGCCGACTCCGCTCAACTGACCTGCCTTTCGTACCGAACTCTCGAAAGTAATTCTGTCAGTCCCAAGAACAGCATCGATTTCATGCGATTAAATTGTCCTTAAATTGCTGATGTTGCCTTTCTTAATTAAGGTGGCCCAATGTTATACCAACCCTACCCAACGTAATTAATGTGTGCAATATTGTACATAATCGTGAACTAGTTTATACTTAACCTATTGTATATTACATTATTATATTACAGTTGTTGAGCGAACGCGAGTCAGTTTCTTTTGTGATCAAAAGTTAGCTGTGGCTTTCGGACAGGTCCCGTTGACCTTAGGTTATATTCTCGTAACATTGTTCGTACACTAGCCGTACACATTTGGATTCCCGTTGAAATCCTAAGGTCATTTTGCAGGTCTCTAGAAGTAGATGTGTGTAGTCCACCATTTCGCAAAAATATGTCTTGCCGATCGGTTGTCGCACGTTTCCGACCCTGACCAGCTTTTCTGCCATAACTTCCCTGTCTCTAGGTAATGATTCCAAACTCTGGACCTGACAGATGGGCTTACATAAAATTGTTTTGCAACGTGACGTAAGCTGTATCCTTCTTCGATTAACGTCACCAGCTTATGAGATTTCATTAGTTTCATAAAACTAGAAAATGAATTACTTACTACTATTTTCCTTAGCGTTCCTCTAATTTATTGGTGCAATGTAGTTCAACATTTCATTCGCAGGATAATCTACCCTAATGCTGTAGTGCAAGTAACTACAAGAATTTACAGGTTTTTTAAAAGATTCATCAATTTTACTTAATTTCTGTTCTTAATACCTTCAACAATAATCAATAGGCCTTGTTATCAATTTTATGTTGCCAATGATTCCAAAGATTACACCATCGAATGCAGCACAATAAAGATTTTTCTACGATTCAAAAAATTTCTTCATTTGTCAGTTCCTTCCATTGATCTAATAATTGCGCATGTTCCTCTTCATATTCTGAATGCATACAAGGAAGCATTAAACAACCTGAAAAATCTAAAAATACAAAGTTTTCCTGCTTATTTGTATAAGATATTGTATTATAAAATTATACAAGTTTGTGACTGGACAGTTGAGGTTCAAAAATCAATGTAAGGGAATTTACAATGCAATTTTGTTTGAGCTGAAATCAAAATCTTAAAAAAAAATGTATATACCAATACAAATTTCAAAAAAATTAAAAATGCAAATGGCTCCCACGTTGGTAATTCTTTGGATTGCCATTGCTATCCTATGTTGACCATATCACTATGAATTATACCTATATACAGTGTGTTTCACTTAAGAGGGTAACACCCTCATATCTTTTTTATTTTTAGTCCAATTTTAGTAATTTTTTTTCTCAAAAGTAGATTACTTATTGCTGTATTTGCTCCCAAAAAAACAATTGTCTTCTTTAAATGCAAAGCAACCTGCGATGGCAAAATAAACGGCAAAAATCAAGAAATCACTTTAGGGATTTTTTTATCGAAAAATTTTACTAGTAATAATTGATCAGAATTGCCCAAAAACCCTAAATCCAAAATTTCATTAAAATTAAAAATGTTAAAACTTCCCGTCAAAGTCCGCAAATACTTATTATTAGCTGCACCGAAAAAAGGGATGCTGTGAAAATTTTGTTTGAAATAAACTCTGAACTGTCAAAGTTGTTTAAAGTTGTTGTTGTTTAGGCGCAGCCACCTGTGCAAATAATATTTACCGAATTGGAATTACTTTTGAAATTTTGATTGAAAATTTTAATATTTTTAATTTTCATGAAATTTTGGATTTAGGGTTTTTGGGCAATTCTGAACAATTATTACTAGTAAAATTTTTCGATAAGAAAATTCCTAAAGTGATTTCTTGATTTTTTCATTCTCATAAAGAAGACAATTGTTTTTTTGGGAGTAAATAGAGCAATAAGTATTCTACGTTTGGGAAAAAAAATTACTAAAATTGAAATAAAAATAAAAAAGATATGATGGTGTTACACCCTTAAGTGAAACACACTGTATAGTAAAATATTTGATGAAAACGGAAAATTATCTAAATCCGAAATTAGTCGACGTTACTATTACAAAAAAAATGCTTCAGTAAACAATTTCACTTAATAATGCTTAACAATGCATTGTTACAAAAATCAGTTGTTGAGTAAAGACTCTTACGGAATCGGGACATTAAGCAATATTTTTTTCAAATTCATTTTTGCTGTAGGTTATTATCTGGTTAATGACATAAAATGGTGGGCCATGTGAAATTGATTTCACTGGAAAATGTCAAATAGCATGTTGTAAAGTACATTATTTCTGTGTGTTATTGTAGATTCACAACAAGTTTGTTTTCCGCCACTTTTTTGTATTTATTTTACATAAATTATGTGATGGTCCGATATTCGCGATTCTAGTGTTGTTTTCGTGCCACAAGTGTGTGTCCAGCCCAACAGGGTTACATTTTTGCACTTGCACCCTTCCTTCTGAATTCCATGTCCTGCAATTGAGGGTTAAGTTGCGTCTGTGTGGTTATGCATTTTTTGTCGCGATTCGTCCTCAACAATTCCTTATTTATCTGGCGTAGTATTTTTTTTCTACTCTTAAAAAAATCAGTAATAGTACAAATTTAATGTTTTCCTAAAATATTTTCTTTTGGCAATGCCGATTTTGAGTGGAGAAAAGTAAATAATAGCTTAAATCACGGATCGACAGACTGAATTGGTCACGGCGGCGTAGCTAGGGCGCCGCTTAAAAAAAAACACAACCGTGAAACCTTTTGTCAAAATATCGCACTTAAAAATACAGGTAGTAGCACTGTTTATTCAAAGCCGGTCCCACACACGTAGCTATTAGAGATATTTGCGATAGTGTATTATAGGGCATTGAGTCAAAGGGATACTATAATGTCACCAGCGGTTTTGCTCATAAATAATATCAGTCGCACGGCAAATTTTAGGAATTTTGCGACAATTTATATAAATGGTGGTGATGTTAATGTTATATTTATTTATAGGCGGCTGAAAAAGTTTGAAAAAAATGGTGGAAAATAGGATACGTAAATCCGGTATAGGAAATTCGTACTGTAATTTTATTAGTTTGAATACATGAGTACAATTAAACAATAGCGAATATTTATGTACCAGTGAATCTGTTCTTCCGGAGAGTTTAATATCAAAAATCTGCAGTGGTCAAAACTCGAGTTCGAAAATTTTCATGATTACTCTACTTTTTTATACATAAAGTATAACAAATTAAAAAACATGAGGTTTACGAATAATAAATTTACATGTAATTTATTTTAAATAGTAATTTGTAGATAAGCAACCGATGAAGAGACAATCTTAGCTTCTAATTGTCGCCGGCAGACATATCAAAAACTCGATAATTAATGCCCAGAAAATATGCAAAGATAACGATGCTTAGGTGCAATGGGCAGTTTTTGCGTCAAAAAAGTGATTATGCAGTCGACGGTGACTCATAATTGCGACGCATCTTGTCTCAGTTTTGAACGGGCATTATAAGTTTTCGGAAGTTTGTTCCGCGTTGCATTGAAATGTAACTTTCCGTCGCACCGATAAATAACCCGAGAGACGTTTAACGCGACCGTTTTGTGAGTGTACAAGCACGTTTCTCTTTTGCATTAAATTAAATCGCAATTTAACGATTCATTGATAAACTGAGACACTTTAAACGTGTAGTGAACGGACTTTTTGGATGGCGGCGTCGATCTTGCATCCGCATGGACGGAGTCGTGTCGGACGAGACGACTGTTGGGGTGAGCTCTTCAATTTCTTAAATCGCGGACTTTGCTTGTACGCGGCAATTTACGTTGCGTAACATCGCCGAAATAATCAACACCGACAGATGGCATATCGGAACAAAATCGCACTGGGAGTGGAAAGAACGGTGTTATTAATGGCACGCATGTCATGGAAAAATTGAGTTGTTTAATTCCGTAACAAGAAATCTAAGAATAATTAAGAATTTAAGTGTTTATAATCTTTGAGTTTCTTAGGATTTGTTCAAAAATTCCCCTAATTGACTCAAACGTGCAAACGTTTTTAGTTGCGCTTATTTGACGCCTTTGGTGGTAGGTTTTTACTAGGGGTGTGAAATTGTAAGTTTAAAGTTTCGTGCCTCTAACTTTCACCATTTGGGCGGTAGAGCGCGCACAGGCACACCGACTCAGAGCCAGACACACATAAGTCATTCCGCACATAGTCAGAAACGATTCAGGGGACCTCAAAACGCATATATTCGTTAAAATCTCCAGTTCGAAAATTTTCATGATTCCTATGCTTATACATAAAGTACAAGAAAATAAATATGTAGCATTAAATACCAACTAACGGTAGGCAATATAAATGTGCTAAAATCAGAGAGGACGAGAGCTATGTATTTAGGTTGATTTGAAAAAATTATATTACAATAAAAATTAAAAACGGAATTATGAATGATAATATTTACATTTTTTGTATTATACAAATTTAATAAGAGGCCTTATTGTAGCACGCGTGGGTTTGGGGCACGACGTGCGAAGCCGAGGAGTGCTGCATTGGAACAAGTGCTACAATGCCTCTTAGTAAACGAGTATAATATCCTATTGTATCTACTTTGCGTTACTGTTTTATATAAATTCAAAATTTCGAATACAAAAAAATGTAGCATTATAACCTAGGGATGTTTACGAGTAACGATGAAGACATCATCAAGTTATATTTGGCAGGCGGCAAATAACATTTGAAATATTTAAATTCCTTTAAATTTGGTGAAAAACTTCAAAATATGGCAGAAGAGCCGAAAATAAGTTCTACACCTCCAGAAATAAGAGAAGCCGCTCTGGAGGCAGTAACGAAATTGTTGCCAACCAAGTCGAAAGCGTTGTATGACAAAGATTACCAAGCATTTATTTTGTAGTTTTCCAAAAATGCAATTGAAAATATTTCAGAAAACGTTGTTCTTGTTATGACGTAATGAGCAAATCAAAAAAATCTTCAACACTGTGGGCGTCTTATAGCATGCTGCGAGCTTGTTTAAATGTTTATCGCAATACTGACATTTCCAAGTTTGCACGGCTCCAAACTTTCTTGAAGCGACAGTCAGCAGGTTATCAGACTAACATTTATTTTTTAAGATTTTTGAAGCAGCGGACGTAGATCGTTTCCCACATGAAGCCGATGATCTATCATATCTGGCAATAAAAGTAAATTTTTAATAACTGAGCATAAGTAGTAAGATTGTGGTTATGTATTCGATATTTGACGCGTGTCAATTATTTACGAAATACCGAAAGCCGTAAAGTCAGTGAAAAGTTTACGGATAAATAATTGCATTGCCCTTCTTGAGACTATCAAAGGGAGGTCTTATAACAGCCGAAACTCAGTGTCATTTTATCTGTTCCGTAGTGCACGTCGATCTGATAAGAAATTTAATAATAATGTTACTAGGCCACGAAGTTTTTGAAGGAATGGTGACAACCGACGGCATTTAAACGTCAAAACGACGCATGAGAAATAAGGACAAGTATATAACAGGATGAAAAAAATAGTGAAGCGTCTTTAGAGAATATTAAAAACAAGTTACTCTAAGTTTATAAGTCAAATTGGTGATCATTTGATCAGGATCTGAACCCAAATGAAAATAGGGAAGAACTTTAATAAAATCTCAATTCAATAATTTCACCCCGCAAACCCATGACTAATATGTATTTGAATCAAAATAATCCTTAGATTATATTATTTGGGAATCAAGTATTGATTTCTTGAACCTGTCAAAAACGTTAAGTTAAGAAAGAAAACTTTGTATTAATGGTTTAATAAAAGTTTTTATACCTTGTTTTTAAACTACGAGGAGTAAATGGAAAAGCCATATTTACACTGAAACTGAAACTGACGCGAAACTTGTATGGGATACAATATATATACTTAAAAATATACACGGTGTTATAACGATATGAAGCAGCTAGTTCTGAAAAGAATCGATATATTTACTTTTGGAATTACGGAAAAAGAAATTACGAGCACAAAACTGTTAACTGAAATGCTTTATGTAAAACAGACTCGGTTTTGGCCAATTTCAGGTGTAAGTTTTAGCGCGACTATTTAAATCACTCCTCCTAGTTTTAAAAGAGAGTATGGTATGTTTAAATTCTTTAAAATAAAAGTAATATACCATACATTTTATTATTATGGATTATTATATAAAATATGCCATTAAATACATTTTATATTGCTAGTAGATACTCCATTTCCCTTTATCAGAATTCAATTTACGTATTACTTTGATAAAGTACATCTTCACAGTCGTAAATATCAACGGGGAACGACATGCAGTAAACCTTAGTTTTTATAATTTTTGTACTGTCAGATTGCGCTGCGCTACATTTTTTATTATGTTCGTGGCATTTTTTATTATTACGCATTAATTATTCGTGTTATAATGATCGTTTTCTATGGTTTTTTATTAAATTATTCTACAATTCCACCGACCCCTTTGTGTGAATATAAATCAGAAAAACTTTTAGAACGAGTGAAACATGACAAATATTTGTGAACTTTGATACGTTTTCTCAGTTTATGTCAATCGTATAGCGAATGCAATCGATTAAGCGGAACATAATGTCGTTTATTACAATTACTTCAAATATGAAAATATCAAAACACACGATTCCTAGAACAGCCCAGAAAATATGATTTCGCTACAGTCCAATTTTCATTCCTAATCTAACTTGTCCATAAATTAAAAATATTTAGTTTCCGACGCGGAAAGAATGTTTCCCATCATCATGTCACCGTCGTGCTATTTTATTGTGAGGGCCGTTCGAATCGCGGCCAGTATGTGTCCCCCATTGTAGCTCGAATTTGAATTTAATTTGCCGTATTGCCGGACAATGCAAATACTAGGTTAAAGGCCTCATTCACGACGCATTCAGTGTCAGTGTAGGTGACGCCCCGTTTATTAGGAATCATTCAGGCATTGATGTGTGATGATTTGTTGCTGGTGAGTCAGCAGCCGATCTTCTTCTTCTTCTTCTTCTAGTTTTTCTAGGAATATCATCTTTGTACGTTCTCGTTCTCGTTTAATCGCAAAAGTTATTGGTGAGAGGATTGAATGCGCTGAATAGGTGCATTCGATGCATTGTGAAACTGTACCTGCCACGTACACAGTTGGCTGATTTTGAAGGAGAATTTGCAATCGTAATGTTGATTGAATGGCTGTCGTTAATTATATTTTCCCGTAACGGATTATTATTTGCATGGATACGTAATTAACTGTTTGAGTCACACATGCAAATGTACGCCGTAATGATACTAGGCTATATTTTCTAAAGTTTCATTACCTAAATACCTACTCGTGAGTTCGGGGAAACGTGCAAACGTTATTATTGATATTTAATTTATTTTCAGATACGTTAAATAAATCATATTACAATTTGCTCGATGTAATTAATCGATGTGATTAATTGAACTAAAACTAAATGTCATAAATCGCTATGAACAAATGAACAAATTGGTGAATTGAAAATAGATGTATATTACAGAAATGGGAAATATGTTGAATTGAATTAGAATGAAACTGATTATGGTATTCTGGAATATTCAAGATGTGGTTATGAATAAAATGAGAAAATAAGGTGGGCGTCATTTTAATCGTGCTGGTTTAATAAGCGTTGCAATATTTAGATATATACTGGGTTGGAATTTTGTTTCATTTATTTTAATATTAATATTCGTATATTTTTATAATTAATTAGGGGAAAAGCAAGGAACCGTAGGTATCGCACGTATTATTAATTTTACTCTTTTATACTTATAACATATTCAATTTCATATTTAATTCTTAATGCATTTTCCAAGCTTCATTGTAAACAGCCGTTTTTCAAGAATAGAGAGTAAAGAAAAAAATTAAATAATTTATTCTAAAACATTATTAAGAAGTAGGTACTTCTACTGTGATATTTTTTTTTTAAATAAACGTTTTCGTACTTAACTCCAAATATATCTTAATAGTATTAATTAAAATTTTGGCAAATTTTTGGTTGCTATCGGAAAATTTATCAAGGACATTATATTAAAAATTTAATATTATTAAACTGTGTGGAATACTTTTAAAACGGTACCATTGTATTGGCTGCTGCTGTATTCTATAGATCATTTTTAATGAATTTGTTCCATATCCCATAAGTTAAAAAGAGTTAAACTCGGTACTGCTATGATGAATATGGTAAGAATGTAAGTAAGGATTTTCAACCCTTATTGTTGCATGCACCTTATACGTGGAGTTGCTAAATTTGCAACTGTAAAATTGTATATAATCGGCCAACAATTGTTTAGCCTACCATTGATAGTTGGCAATATGAAAATGGATGTGACGATCATTCTAAGGAGTAAACTGCCTTATTGCATAGTTCGTTATACCGTCTTGTTTTGTTACCTACATTCGTTATTTAATGTCTTTAACATTTATGATTTCTTATGTTGATTTGATATATATATATATATATCAGTTTTCTTTAGTTTTATTGAACCATATGAACTTTAAATTACTTATATTATGAAACATTGTTTTTTAACAAAACCACTTAAAAACAATAAAAGAAAACAATAACACATGTTTTATTTCGCGATCTTATTTATTCATTAAAGGTCAAGCACACATTTTGCATTTCTAGTAAATATTTTCAAACAGGTGTATCCCCTCAATTAATTTTTGATCGCAGATTCAATTATTTAGTCAGCTTCCCCCAGTATATAACTTTTTGTTGTCTCGCTTGAAATGATGTATTTTCATAAAACGCGATGTTGCTGACATTCGAACTAGAGTAGGTAAAAAACCGGCAGATCTGCCAAAAAAAAATTTTGAATGCAGTCTTTAATGAATGTAGCAACCCAATCCAAGTCAAACCAACCCAAAATCATTTTCATGCAATCTTTTGTGAATAGAGAAATAAATAGCAGATTGGCAGTACGGCGTCGACATTATTTGGTACAGCACGTCTAGATAGATGCATTTCTAGAGTAATTGGAATAAATTAAGGTGAAGTAACAAGTTTGAAATTGAGGACTTCGACAACATTGTATCCAAGAAGAATGCACCAATATTTGCTACCTCAATCACTAATTATGTTATGAAGAACTTACATTAATATTTGGAAGATTTTAATTCAATTCACTTCATAAGAAGGAAACCGAAGTAGGAACTGTGTTAGATGGTTAGACACTTCTCAATTCAGAAACGGAATTTCTTCAACAAATTGAAGCAACAATTACGAAAATCTATGAAATATATGTAATATAATGTTTATTTTAAGAACATGAAAAGCTGAAACTTGCCTCAGCTTTTACGGTACTAGAAATTTATACGTCTTGTCAGTTTGTGGAACGAAACATCAGTAATTAAGTATTAATCAATGATGTAAAAAATTAACAGGATTAACTTCAGAAGTTATTATATGTGACTACAGAACAACAAACTGCTTTAATACAGTTGAATGTCACTACCATACTTTTATATGAACGCCACAGAAATATTTGCATTGTTTAATATATCACGACTTACTGGGAGGTAATATTAAAGTGAATGGCAAAATTATTTCTTTTACAGGCATTAAAGTAACCAACGAAATCGACAACTAAAATAAAAAGAGTAGACCAGTTTTATAAATTACTTATACTGTGAATTCATAAACCAATGAGCATAAAACTATCTACTCAGGTTCTAAGCCGTACTAAATAAGTAAATATATTAAATTTTAAATATAATATTATAATTATTATAATATAAACTGGCGGCAAGTATTAGGGGTATTAATAAATAAAAAAATTAAAATACAATTTAATTAATATTAATACATAAACAAATCTGATTGGATAAATTGCCAGAAAAAGTTATAGGAATATCAACCATCAAACTGAAATTACATAAATTAACAAAGTAACATTTTTTTTTTAATTTGAGATTCACCACTATACAGTGTGGCCCGATACTTATTACCACAATTTTCTCTTTGATGTCACAAGGGTCTTCTGTATGATAAACCTATTTCATGAAGTCGATTCCTTACTGTTCTAATCGATGGTCTTGCTTCAGAAGTTTTGAAGCACACGAAGTAGTGCAGTGGCAGCGATTGTTCGATTTCTTCTAGCATTTAAAGTTAAAAATCTTCTACGATCATGTTGGCGACGTACATACACTACTGGTCTTTCTGTGCCGGTTCCACAGGACGACCAGTACACGGACTTATAACGCTTTGAGAAACTCAAAATCTGTCAGCAACTTCTAGTTGTTTGGTGCCCATTTGTAGCATTCCAACACCTTGGTTACCTACATCAGATGTCAAGTGACGTAGAGGTATGTTTTTCAAATAAAATTTTAATGAATTGGACTTTTAAGACTTTAAACACTAACGCAATGTAACATTTTAATAAATAGAACACTTTCTTTAAGTTTCTAAGGCAAATGTGACATTTAAAAATGTAGTGGTCTCTGACTACTGAAATGCCAACTTACATAAATTGAAACCAATACATCTTACCCTTCTACTAAAAATATCAATATCCTGTAATTGTTGCCGCCAGTTTATAAAAAATAGCAAATAGGTATAATGCAATAGTACAATACAAAATAACAATAATAGACGTTCGATTTGTGTCTTTAATATTAAAAAACAAACGTTGCATATGATGAACTATAAAATCAAATGTCTCAAATTTTATATTCAGCCCTAGTGGCTAATTTTTATGTTAATAACTTTTTTATTCATTTTACGTAATATGATGTAATAGCATAACAATCCAATCATATTACGTAAAATGTAAAAAATACGTCTAGCGAAAACAATCGAAATCCAATACGAAGATTGATTGAAAATCGACTATGTGAAAACGAATAAAGTATTATTTCACGGTCGAGTGAAAGTGACCGAATCAAGTAAAACAAAACAATCATGAGAAGAATTTTCTGTAAGAATGAATTTACTTGTTCATTTCGAAGACTCACAAACTCAGACTTACAAACTAAGCAATTTAGACAAACTATTGTTGGATATAATAGAAAAGATTTACTTCGGCGACCCAGATATTGGCGATAACTTTACATTATGTAGAATAATTACTTAATAACATGAATACAAGTTTTGGGTAAGATTTTATTTTTGAATTGGCTTATATTTGAATAGTAACCAAGATAATAATGCCAGTCCAAACCAAAACATGAACAACACACCATTGCAGGTTGTTATGAAATACATTCAGTTCAGTATATCGGAAATGTATGACAATGACCACTCTCTATAGCAATATCAGATGAAAGATTTAATATGAATGCCATCAAATAATAAGGTTTACTGGAAGTTGAAACGGAAGCTTTTCTAATCAAGATGTTCCTCGATGTCATTACTGATGCCATGGCCTAAAGAAAATAGAGTAGATAGAAATTTAAGTTCAAGTGGTACTGCAGTATTGCGAATACTAGTATTTTATAGCTGCACCAACCTCTGATTTTTCCATTTCTCTAAACTTGTCTACTTAAATTCGAAATTATTTGAACAGGTAACAAGTGACAAAACTACAATTGAACCAACGTAACAACAAATGATTAATACTTTAATGTGTCAAATTGATTCAACGTCACTCAACGCCTACTATGTCGGGGACGCTAAATAATGATCTTCCCTCGTAATAGCTAAATGATTTTTGCTTTCTTTTACTTGAGTGTGTACGTTTGAGCATGAAACGTAGTCGAATTCTCTCACCCAAAATGCCATGTACATAGCTTGTTTGATTGTAGGTTACAAGTATGAAAACACAGGCCAGAAAATAATTCCATTTTGATTGCATTTTTTTCCATTTGTCCCCTCACTATCAGGGAGAATCGAATTTATGTTAGTGTTTCTCAAGATATTTCGTAATAAAATGTAACTAACGTAAAGGATAGTATTCTGCATCGTCCGTCTATTGGACGATGTTAACATGTTATTTAAACCATGATGTGTGGTATTTTTACCTAGCGCGACATTGTCGAATAACCTTACATAACGGCCTTACAGTGATTCTCTATGTATCATTTACTTAACATATATAATAATCTCAAAGGGGTAGGTCTATCGTTACCAAGCATAAATAAAGTAGCAGATTCTCACCTTTTTATACAAGGCACCATTTCATCGATATTAATAGAATTCGATTTCGATTAGATTTCGATCGTAATGAAAAACTTTTATAACCGTGAAAGTAAGTGTATTGGTTTCGTGTCATCGCGGTCAATGGTGACTCATGCTAATAAAACTTATTTATATATTCTGAAAGTAATAATTATTTTATTCCTTAATATGGAATTTGCGGAACAGTAACGGAACAAAAACCACTTGCTAATTGGAGTGGTAAAAACAATTAAATTTTACATTGTGGAGCAAATCTAATTATTCAATTTCTTTTCCGTTAATAACGTTTTATTTTGTTTCAAGGTGCGCCTTTTAATAAACTAAACTAAACTGAGTATTTGGTGCTCATTAAATATGCTTTCTTAATATATACAAGGTAAACATTAGTTGAATTCTATAAAGTTGATCTGTGACATTACCCCACTGATTGTCACTTCAACAGATATTTAAGCGTGTCGAAATATTGTAGTATAAATAAATATGCATTATTAACGAATGCCTATCGGCAAGAAAATTGTTAACGTTTGGTCATCTTAAGATTTATGCAATAAGGTCCCGTCAAATGAACAGCACACTCGAAATTTGGTTATTAAGCAAGCAATAACATCACAGGTAGTTGCCCACTGCGGGAATATTTAAAATAATTTATCGCTTAGATCGTCACTAGAGATTATCACGAACGCCGCAAATAAGGAAGCCAGGTCAGTATATGTATATTATAATAATAATTTTTATCGGCCGTGCTTGCCCACGAGGCGTATCTATAATTTCAAAACTGCCTTGAACGTAACACCTTCCTGAATAATTCATAAATTAGACAGTTGATAAATAGTGTAGAAAAAATAACGCTTGTTTATCTTTCATCAGTACACTTCGATTAACATCTAGGTTATTTGTTACGATTCGTGTATTGTTATTCCTCTTTGAGAAGATGTGCAATAATTGAGTGCGATGGTTTCGTTCGTGTGAAGTCGCATTTGAAGCTCCACCATGAGAAGGTTTAGTTCATTTAGCAATTTCACCACCTCGCAACATATTGTTTTGTAATCAATTGAACCTAAAATGTATGCCAATAATCTTTGTGATATTCGGTCTAAGTGAAGTTACTTGTAGTGAGATTGTCCTGACAATAAATTTCCATTGCCGATACATTATGAATATTTTGTAACAAAATTCTCAGAAGTGTTGTTCGAAATACCTCCTTATATATTCTAAATTGACTATTTTCGTTATCTTATGCAGACAATCAAATATACATGTCAACTTTTTTATGCATTAAATTAACATTTCGTTAGCGGTCCATGTTAGCCATATTATTTAAAGGATTTATTTATTTTTTTACGCGCTTATATATTCGGTATTTTCGATGTCGCAAATAACAATGCGCATATTAGTTAACGTTGGATATCGATTACATTTTACGATGGGTTACATGCATTAAACTAATTTTCAATTGTAATAGCCAGTATTTGTTATAGGTGGAAATTGTGAAATGTTTTATTCGAACCAATATTATTAATATTAATTATTTGTGGACGTTTTTATTATCAATATCATATCAATCATCTTCAGGTTATATATTACATGTAGTTAATATATTATGCCTACAGTTTTATTTGGGCATATCTTTACGAATTGAATACATGTATTTAAATGAACTACAATAAAAGGTAGTAATTACCTAATTAATTGCGGCATTAGAACAATACGTGGCTATCTTGTAAGCTGCACTGATGCATTACGTATTCCGAGAGTGTAATAATAGTTAAGTGATTGTCACTATCGTTTTTGTTATTCGGCTTGCACTGTTCAGGCGGACCCCGCAATCTCATAAAACATCGGGTAATTAATTCCATTATCGCGCACCCGACGCAAAAGAGCGATGTCATTCCATTTGGCGGACAGCGGGAGGTACTAATTAGGGCGTCTGCAACGATCGCCGCTTGACTCCATCACTTGTGTAACTAATGCTCTAATGTTAATTTCAACGTTTACGACGGCCATTACCGACGGATATTCGGTGACTTGATAATCCAGTGCTGTGCTATTTCTTAACGTATGTGCATTATAAGTTTACGACGGCCGGCCATTGAAAATGATAATTGAAACGGTGTATTAGTTTTTGCATTGGAAATGTACTAACCTTTGTTTTACTGCTACGTTTAGATTTATTGCGTCGTGCTCCTTTGCATGGTTCACTAGTTTGCAAATTGAGAAAAATGTACTAAATATTGTTTCAATACATTAATTTAGAAAACTGAAAGTGTTACCGCGCTGCTTTAATAAATAAACGTGCGCTAAAATTTATTATTGAATTCGATTACATCGATTTTAAATGGGTAGGCATGCCAAACGTCTAAACGTGCAAGCGTGTAGACAACAATTTTGCTTTTCAGAAATGTATCGAGCACAGTCGTAGGACATCAATACCTATCACCCTATTATTACGAGATGCCACATATACCATATTGAAGTTTTGTTATTCATACCGACAATCTTAAAATGTAGTACTAATTATAATTCTTTTACTACTATCTGGAATATCCCTTAAAATAATTAAAGTATATCATACCCGCCGTGAAACAAGGAAACAAATATAAATTTTACTGAATAGTGCCAATGTAACATTTGTTATAATCTTCATATGTACAAGGGT